>CM075446.1:3709904-5006194 GCA_037832335.1 Carallia pectinifolia | reverse complement strand
GATGTGGAACAGACCTGAGCCAATGAAATCAATGGTGAGGCCCTAGAAGACCACCCATAATAGGTGTTAGCAAAAAAATAGCAAGTAGTGAACATTATGGAACTAGGTAGTGTAAGTGTTTGTAGAGAGCAAACCAGCAAAACTGACTTTGCAGAAAACAAAATCAACAGAATAGAAAAGAGGAAAGACTGAAATTGAGGCATAAAAGCACCTCAATGGCACTCCATTTCACATACATATATTGCAATTCAAAGTACAACAAATGATTAAGGAAAAACATGTTTCCCATACTCATTTGTTTACTAAAACAAGTTAACACCCATATACTGTCAACTACCTACTCCCACTAATCAAAAGTAGCTTACATCATTTTTTAAGAGCCTAACCACATCACATAAGGACATCCTCTGCTGTCCTTCTTGAATTATCCTAACCAAACATCACTAAACATTGATTCAATTTTAACTAAGTCATTACATATAAAAGAACAAAACCAAAAAATCCTTTGTTACAGCTTCTTCTACTGTCCAGCAATGTTCAACATCTTCTTCAATACTAGAAATGACAAACATGAACAGCAATGAAGCTAGACTCACTAACACTCCTCCTTAGCTTCATTTCTGTTCACTTCCATTTCAGTGTTGAGCTTTTCAAACTTGGACTGAATTTTGTCAAATAGATCAAAACAACTGGTTCTCAATTTCACAGTAAACTAGCATTTCTTCCTTTTTTTTCTTGAGTTGCAATGTCTTGTTCCTTTGAACTTTCAGCTCCAGCAGTAAAACCTTGCTTGTTAGTGGCCCTTAGAGCTTGACCACTGGTAGAAAAAAACCTTTGTTTGCTTGTCAAATTGGCTGGTCTTGCAAACAACATTCATTTTTTTTCACCTTAAGCATATTAGGAACCAATTGATCCTTATGCAAACTTTTCAAAGTTGCTACTTGATCATGGCCCATTCTTTTATGCCATAGGACAGAATTTTCAATAGAAGCATTTGGAGTAAACATTCTCACATCAGTTAAGTCCACAGGAAAGCTTTTTCCTCTCATTTTGCACACTGATCAATTCAGCTCCAGCTGAATTTAAGATAGTGCAGGATTTATCTTTGAAAATCAATGAATGATTTTCCTCAAGCAACTGGGCAACACTCAATAAATTTTGGTTTATCTCAGGAACAAGTAACAAATCATGAATGTATTTTATACCTGAGCATGTTTGGACAGTAATACTTCCTCTTCCAAGAACTTCCAATAGCTTCCTATCTCCAATTTTCACCTTGGAAGTATAGCTCCTATCCAATTTTTCAAAAGCATTTGGCAGTGGACACATATGATGTGTGCATCCATTGTCAATAAGCCATGAATTACACAACTTGGAAGAGAAATACCAAGAAGCCACAAAGAGCTCCTCCTCAATTTCATGCTTGACAACACCAGCAACCTTAGCTTCTTGTTGTTGTTGCTGCTGCATTTGTGTTTGTTATCTCTGATTTGCATGTGACTGCTGATCTTGATGTGGGTTTCTCTTTGACCTGCATATCCTCTCAACATGACCCTTTTTGTTACAAAATCTGCACACTACATCTGGTCTTCTCCAACAATTTTTTGAGAAATGACCAAGTCTCTTGCAAATTTCACACAAATTGTTCTCTTTGCTGCTCCTGCTATTTTCAGCTTCACTTTTCTCTATCTTCACATCTCCTTGCTGCTTTGAGTGAGCCTTACCCTTTGCTTTTGCCATCCAAGCACCTTCAATAGGTCTACATTGGTTTAGTGCTCTTCTTTGCTCATATATTTGTAGAACATTAAAAGTTCAGCAACTGTGATTTATGACAAATCCTTAGAGTCTTCAAGAGAAGTCACCTTGGCCTCAAACTTCATAGGTAAGCTCACTAAAACCTTCTCCACTATTTTCTGAGTTGTTATGTCATCACCAAGGAGTCTCATTTGATTGACAATCTTCATCGATCTATCCCCAACATCCTCGACCGATTCTGAGTCATGCATATTCAAGGCATCATACTCTCTTTTTAGGTTCAAGAGTCTCATATTCCTTGACTTATCTAACTCTCCAAACTCCTCGTTGAGCTTTTGCCAAGCTTGTTGTGTTGTCTCACAGGCCATAATCCTTGAAAGAATGCCCTCACTAACAGCAGTTTGTATGCAAGATAGTGCTTTGAAGTACTTATCAACTTGCTCACTGTGATTCTTCAATTGTGCCACCATGGGATTTGCTGGAACTGAAGGTGGCTCTCCTCCATTCTCTATTACTTCCCAAAGATCATAAGCCTTCAAGTAAGTCTTCATAAGGACAGTCTACTGCACATGATTCTCGCCACTGAACTTAAATGGTGGCATAGGATTGTAGTTTGCTGAGGCCATGACAAAAGCTACAAGAATTTTGAAATACAAACAGCAGCAAAAAACGCTCTCTCACTTCTCTTCCTCACAATGTTTCTCTTATGTTTCACTTACAATTATAGGTCCCTTAAAGATCATCTACAGCTCTAGTACCATGTTAGCAAAAAAAAAAGCAAGTAGTGAACATTATGGACCTAGACAGTGTAAGTGTTTGCAGAGAGCAAACCAGCAAAACTGACTTTGTAGAAAACAAAACCAGCAGAATAGAAAAGAGAGGAGCGACTGAAATTGAGGCATAAAAGCACCTCAATGGCACTCCATTTCACATACATATATATTGCAATTCAAAGTACAACAAATGATTAAGGAAAAACATGTTTCCCATACTCATTTGTTCACTAAAACAAGTTAACACCCATATATTGTCAACTACCTACTCCCACTAATCAAAAGTAGCTTACATCATTGTTTAAGAGCCTAACCACATCACATAAGAACATCCTCTGCTGTCCTTCTTGAATTATCCTAACCAAACATCACTAAACATTGGTTCAATTTTAACTAAGTCATTACATATAAAAGAACAAAACCAAAAAATCCTCTGTTACATCTTCTTCTGCTGTCCAGCAATGTTCAACATCTTCTTCAATACTAGAAATGACAAACATGAATAGCAATGAAGTTAGACTCACTAACAATAGGAAACTTGCACCATCTTGGTGGCTCTGTACCCCACCATTGCCTAAGGGACTTGGCAAAAATATGTGGACCTATTATGCACCTTCAGCTTGGTGAACTTTCAAGTATAGTAATATATATGAGTTATCAAAAGAGCAGCTTCAGCGAGTGAACTTGCAACTACAGTAGTTATCAGCAGCTAAAGCTGCCAATTCTGAAAGCCCTGATCTCAACTTTTGCGGTAGACCGTGCTTTACCATGGTAAGTTGCAAATTAAATATGTTGATTTCTTCATATGGAGATTTCTGGAGACAGATGGGAATAATTTTGCATGTTAGAGCTGCTAAGTGTGAAAAGGACATAGTCAATCTAATCAGTTCTCATTAAATCAAATTTCATCTGGGGCACGATCATCGATCGATCTTATCCCGATGACATTTTCCTTGATATTAGCATCACTTCTAGGACAACCTTCGGTAAGATACAACAAGACAAGTCTGCATTTAAGTTAATCAGTCAGGAAATTAGCAGGGGACAGACTTCAATATCTCTAAGGTTTTCGTTCAGTTAAATGCCTGCATCACAAGGAATAGATTTGAAAGGCCGAAACAAGAAATGGATAACATGCTTGAGAGCACCATTCTGGAACACAAAACTGCAGACAACTGGAGAGAGTGAAGTGAAGAAGAGTTTTTAGATGCCCTTTTGAATATTCAAGATCATGGAGACCTTGAATCCCTTTAGCTACTCAAATCATCAAAGCAGTTATCCAGATAAATATTGATCTCTTGTCTATTTCATTTTTTTATAGTACTACAAAACAATACTGAGAACACTTCTTTGTGTTTATGTTTGTAACAGAATTGCAGTGACAATAAAGGTTAATCTGGTGGAACATGAAAAATGCTAAGATTGGAATATAAAAGAATTGTTTCAAGTCGTGTAAGATTGGAATATAAAAGAATTGTTTTAAGTCGTGTAAGATTGGAATATAAAAGAATTGTTTCAAGTCGTGTAACAATACCACTCTCTTTAAGGCAAAATTCGCTCTCACTAAATTACAACTGAGGTATAATACGAACTCACTCACAAGATAAAATGAAGTACACTCGACTGCAGGTTGTAATACTAAAATTGAGCTCTCGAGAAATTATTATATTATCCAAAAATTGCTCTCAAATATGTATATGGATTTATCTATCTTCTCTGTATTTATGTGAATGCCCACATCACATATTTATAGGAAGAAAAATTAGGTAGTTATTTGAGCAAGAAAGATGTCTTTTAGGACCAATAGACATGACTCCTTTAGTATGTCTTTTCTTCAATAGAGATTAATTAGGGGACACAATTTTTCATATTTTGAAAATTCTCCAAAAATTTTCTGTCATTTTCAAAATAAGAAAATATAACAAATTCTTAGTAATTCTCGAAGTCAAATGCATAAGTAAAGTGTTTTATAGATTGAATCTAATGTAGTGAAATATGCATTACAACATATCTGAATAGTATGGTAGACAAGTTTTGAACCAACTATTCTTATTGATAATCTGTAGAAATATTCAACACATTTGATTATGCAACATTATACTTCTCATTTTAATAATTAACGTATTAAAGGTCATTGTATCCATATCCTTTTTATAAATATTTTAAAGTTAAGTCCTTAAACTTTATTGGAGCAGCCTACGCATTTCACATTCACATAGGCAGACTAAGGGCCCCCCTTAAAGTACCATTTCAAGCCTATTAAGAGTTTCAAAAGCTCAACCTTCTAATTAACTGTGGGTACCAAGCACTATAAACACTTGGGATGGAGAAAAAAATTGATTATAGTGTTTCAATCACACTGATGATGTACTTTGACTCATTGAACTCAAGACTTGACGTTGTATCCAGCGTTGAATCGAGGTTCCATCATGGGTAATTATTCAACACATTTGATTATACAACATTATACTTCTCTTTTTAATAATTAACACATTAAAGGTCATTGTGTCCATATCCTTTTCATAAATGTTTTAAAGTTAAATCCTTAAATTTTATTAGAGCGGCTTACATATTCTACATTCACATGGGCAGATTAGGGCACCCGCCTTAAAGTACCATTTCAAGCCTATTAAGAGTTTCAAAAGCTCAACCTCCCAATTAACTGCGGGTACTAAGCACTATGAACACTTGTGATGGAGAAAAAATTAATTATAATGTTTCAATCACACTGATGATATACTTTGACTCATTGAACTTAAGACTTGACGTTGTATCAAACGTTGAGTCAAGGTTCCATCATGGGTGATTATTAGTTATGAACTTGTACTCATTCCTCATTTGATGTCTCATTCATCAAGTTTTTTTTAATCCTTTAGTTAAAGATTAATTTTCTTTTAATATGTAATTGACTTTTAAAAAGTCTTTTATATTTATTATGGTACCACAAATTATACACTAAGAGATACCATTAATATAACGGTTAACAAAAGAGTCATTAACTCCAAATAAATTAGAAGCAATATTTCTATTAATTTGTTTATGTTATAGCATAGTTGTTTATAAATTATATACTACTTTCTTTTATTTGCAAAAGAAAGAAAAATAATTTGACTAATGAAAAGATTTTAAATAATCATCTAATGTATCTTTTCCCCACAAAGAGTCATGTCTTTTTTCATGAAGAGTTGTGTCTCTTTCCATAAAGAGTCACGTCTCTTTTTATGAAAGGTCACATCTCTTTCCATAAAGGGTAGTGTCCCTTCTTACTAATAGTCATGTCTTTTCTTACGAAAAGTCACGTCTCTTCCTTTGAAGAGTCTTGTCTTTTCTTTTTAAGAGTAATGTCTTTTACTTGTTGCATTTCGGTCCTAAGAAATGGTGTCCAAGAATTATGTCCCGTTTATGAGTTAGACAACCATTATAATTGTCCACAACAATTTCCATTTGGAAATCTCCGAGATGCACATGGAAATTCTAATTGCATTCGATTACCAAGGTTTTCGCCATGTAATGCACTCGAATCCCAACTGCTAATGGCAACAGTTCGTGGGGCGTTACATATATGTGTTGAGAGCCACTTCCGTAGCAATGCTGCTAGAGGATACTTGAGGCAAACCCATCCCTTGACGCACAATATACAATTCATCTTTAATAAAGGAATTTACAATTCCTCTAGAACCAATCTCTCAAGGGTATTAGCCGCATTCATCATAGATCGAAGATACCAAAGGAAACAATGTTTCCATTCAAAGGCCACATTAAATGTTCTTTTAACTTTCCTGATCAATTTAGTTTGACTTGGCAATGATTGCAACATTAAGGGTCCGTTTGTTTGCCGACGAAAATGAAATTCTGGAATATCATTTGCTGAGGACAATGAAATTTTGGAATTTCATTTTCAATTACGGTGTTTGGCTGTGGTGCTGAAAATATCATTCTGTATTTGGTGAAATTCTGTAAAATGAAATATTTTATTATTATTTTATTACTTTTTACTGTACAAACAGTGAAAATATTATTATTTTATTACTTTTCACTGTGTAAACTGTGTCCCCTCGCTTCACCCGTTGTTTTACCCCCTCCCCCAAGGGAATTTAATTTTGTGAAAAATGGTTGTCCTTGCAAACAAACACACAGTAAGAATGGACTTGTATTCCATCTAGTTTGCCTTTCCATGCACCTACAAAACCCCACCTTTTTAGTGTCTTAAGGAATTCTTGGAGTTATATAAAAACACATACGAAGCAATTTATTTTCCTTGTTTTGTAAATAACTCTCACTAGGCATGATTTGATTTCCATAAGTCACGTATTTGTACGTGTGTGGGGAGACTCTCATTTACTAACATATGTGCACAGGCCAATGCAAAATTCAGCTAAACTATAAAAGTCATGATCCCAATATACTGAATTGACTATTCACGTACATTGAGTAACCCGAACTTTTTTTTTATACCCTTAAATCATGCAATTATGATGAGTGTTCATGCAAACACCGTATCCCAAACACATAAATAGTCAAAGAAATCTAGGATAAATAATTTTATATCTCGTGCCATGTGCAAAATATGATTCTGTTTATGGATAGACAATTCAACATGAATTCCTCAAGTATGTCTCTACAGATCATCATCTACACATTTATACATGTATATAAATAACCACCATGCATTCATGCTCATCCATGTATATATGCATGTGTTTGAAAGATATATATTCCATGATGCATTGCACACCAAACCCACTTACATAGAGTTGTAGGCCAAATTGTCCTCTAAGTTAAAATCTTTATCACCAGAATTACAAAAACCAAGTTTTTTTTTTTAATTTTTAATTTTAGTCAAATCACATGCAGTTAATTAAAATATTTTAAAAAAGCATTTTTTTAGTATGTTATTTAATCATGACACTTACTTCCATTAGAGTCCCTTTCATTCTAACGACACAAGCACTGAGCGCACTTGGATATGGATTCAATAATAAATAGACACAATTTTAAGTATCTTCTTATTTCCTTTTATCCTAGTGTCAAGTGCTTCCCTTGACATGGAATTTTCATTTCATGTGCCTTTAAAGTTACAGTGTGGACATTGACCTTGAAAGCCTCCACGGCACTTCTGTGATCATAATCTGTTATTGCTTAATTTACAAAGTCGGAAGCGAGACAACCTAATTATTCAAGACATTTCTTACCCAAAAGGGAAAGCCACGGCAACAAGATATGTCGTACAGGACATGTTGACATCATGCAAATCATCATTCACATGTGAATTACCATATAAACATAGGGATAAGGATTTTTTTAGTCCTAAACCTTTAGGTTTTTTTACGTTTGAGTTCTAAACCTTTTTGACATTTCATTTGAGTCCTAAACTTTTTGATTTTCTACCAAATTAGTCCCTCTGTTTAACAAAAGTGATCAATCTATTAAAAAATAATTTTAACTTTACAAAAAATTATTTAAAAAAGATTAAATATATGAATTGAATGTCTTTTTTATAAAAAAATATACATGTTGCCTATTTAATTCGTATATTTGTTGATTAAAAAAATATTTAATATGTATATTTTGTTGATGAAAAAAATATTTAACTCATGTATTTAACCTTTTTTAAATGATTTTTATTAAATTAAACTCACTTATTAATAGATTGACTACTTTTCGTAATTTAAAGGACTGATATAGTAAAAAATTAAAAGATTTAGAACTCAAATGAAATGTTAAAAAGGTTTAGGACTCAAACGTAAAAAAATCTAAAGGTTTAGGACTTTAAAAATATATATCCCTATAAACATATACCACGCATACACGTCATCATTTTTATTTGAGAGAAATCAACATTCGTCGTGCAAGTAATATATCAACCTTTAATAAACACGCACTAATTCATAAATTTTAGTTTGATATCCATGTAAGCATAAATTCGTTTGCATGGATATTTGACTCCATGTTATCAAATCATTAAGAAGAAAGACATATCTTAATCAACTAAAAACTTACTTGATAATTTCACAGAATTAGAAGTCAATTTCTAATTGATTTTAATCACAAAATATTTGCCTTAAAATTGTTAGAATATGAAAAATGATAAGATTGAAATATGAAAGAATTGTTTTAAGTCGTGTAACAATGTCATTCTTCTTAAGGCAAAATTTGCCCTCATTAAATTATAATTAAATTATAATGCGAACTCCCTCATAAGATACAATAAAGCACACTCAACTACAAGTTGCAATACTGAAATCGAGCTTTCAAGAAATTATTATACTATCCAAAAATTGCTCTCAAATATGTAAATATATTTTTCTATCTTCTCTATATTTATATGAATGCTTACATCACATATTTTTAGAGAGAATAATTAGCTAGTTATTTAGGAAAAAAAGATGTCCTTTAGGCCTAATAGACGACTCCTTTACCATGTTTTTTTATCAATAGACATCTTTTAATAACTACCAAATTAATTAGGGGACACAATTTTTCATATTTTAAAAATTTTTTAACATAGTCAAGGTGCTACTGCAATTTTCAGCAGAAGCAACTCAGGATGCACCAAAGGACAGAAATTCCAGCAGGAGAAGAGAAAAGGATAGCAGAAAACGTTTTTTTTTAAAGAACTTCATCGATTTTGAATTAAGAATTTGAAATTTGCATTTGAATTAAGCTTGTATGATGTAAAGAACAAAATATTTAATGACAAATCAGCAGAAGCAACTCAGGTTGCAGCAAAGGACAGAAATTCCAGCAGGAGAGAAGAAAAGGATAGCAGAAAACGTTTTTTTTTAAAAGAACTTCATCGATTTTGAATTAAGAATTTGAAATTTGCATTTGAATTAAGCTTGTATGATGTAAAGAACAAAATATTTAATGACAAATCAGCAGAAGCAACTCAGGGTGCAGCAAAGGACAGAAATTCCAGCAGGAGAGAAGAAAAGGATAGCAGAAAACGTTTTATCCTTTTCTTCTCTCCTGCTCTTGCTGCACCCTGACTTGCTTCTGCTGATTTGTCATTAAATATTTTGTTCTTTACATCATACAAGCTTAATTCAAATGCAAAGTTCAAATTCTTAATTCAAAATCAAACACCACATAAGCTTTTCAAACTTAGAATGATTACATGATTGACTAAGCACCCCTTAACATCAAAAGATCTTGACTTGAACATGTAAACACAAACAAAAGCAAGCTTATACAGCTGCTATGAAGCATCTACTGCAAGTCTTCATAACTCTGACAACTGACAGTTATGCCTTGGAGTGCAAAACTTGGCAAAAGAGCTGGAACTTGAAATAACAACTAAAGCAGCAGCACCATGGTCCTTGCGAGCTTCAGTAACATCAGTTTATGATATTTCTATTAACAATGACAACGACAAAAACAATAACACTTCTTTGTTGTTGTTGTTGTACAAGATATTTTCTATACAAAATGCAAAATGCAAAAATTCCTTTATTAACTGTAAAATCTACTGCAGAGTATCTAGCAAGAATCTCACGGATATCAACAGAGATATTACCACCACGCACCTGCCACTTTGTATTTATCCACCCCACTAGTTTGTCGTATCTTTGAGTTCCTCTCTTAAATAAAATAATGATGAACAGAATTTACAATTGCAATGAGGTTCTTTCACTGAAGCAATCCACATGGGTAAAAAAATGGGAGTCTTAGTTGACTGATAGCGGTTGGTTATATATGCTTTCTATTTGATGAGCTTTCAAATGAAACCCAATAGTTCAGACTGACTAAAACAGTTTTTAAGTTATGCAAAATGGGCACGAAAGAATGTGCAAAGCTGTAGCCAGTGGTGGAGCTAAAAATTATTTTCAGTGAGGACAAATTTACATGTGGTTAATGAAAAAAATATTTTAAGAAATATAAAATAATATAATATTAATTTTATCTGCATCATTTCTTACCTATGTTTTTAGTGGCATACTTGTGAAAATATTAAACAAGAATAATATAATTAGATGAGACAAAATTTATTTATATTGTTCACATTTTATTTTATCAAAAGAGATGATTATATATAGTATTTTTCTGATGTTTGAAAAAAAATTTCACCTCTTGTGACTTTTCAATCTTATTTACCTACTATTTAATTGAGTAATGAATTATAAACTAATATTTTTATCGGAATATTAAATTTGTCTTCATAAAATTTATTTATTGACTATAATTACATGTTTCATTTTACATTTTTTTAAATTGTTATATATGTATAAAATTTTATTCTATCGCTAAAAGATGAATGAATATATTCATTTTAATTCAAAACATGATAGATATTAATTGTTAATTCATTTGAAACTAAAGAAATTTATCTATATTTTGTAAAACTTAAAATATATGTGTATAACTCAAAGGCATATATATCTTTCAAATATAATTAATGTAATAAACTAACTCATTTTAAAAATTAAAGAAAAAATTGATGACAATTTTGATAATCTATATTAATTGAGGATTTTAAAATGTCTTCATCCAATAATTTTAAATTTTGAGTTGAAGCAAGAAAAAAATTCAAGTGGGGGCAAACAAAAAATTTGTGTGGGAGCAAATTTAATAGCTCTATTTAGACCATATAGAAATTGATTTTTTGAGTGGGGCAATTGAACCAAGTGGCTCCGCCACAGGCTCTAGCTACAGTATTTTGCTGAAGGTTTTGACACTGAAAGTTGAGTTCAAAACGAGAGATCGCAGAAAGGACAGCAAAGCAATTTTTGGAGAGACTTCAGAGTGAAATTGAAAGCTTAACTTGGCATTAATTTTCTGAGTTCATTACATATAGAGCAATACAAAAACTACATCAATGCAATCCTGGTCCCCAGTAAGAAATTTTAATCAATGCAATGTGACAAGCGCTCCCTTCATCTTCCCACAAAAATTTAGGACCTGTAATTTTTGGCCAGTTGGCTCCTTGGTTACTTAAAAAGTAGTTATTTCATAAATGGCTAAAATTAAGTGAGATAGGTACCCTTAATCCAGAACCGAGCAAACAAGGACCTACCTTTTCCATGTAACATACAGCCAGGTGCCATTCAATATCACCACTTAGCAGAAACTATAGAAAAGAGGTGCAAAGTTTTTTTGTCCATGGAGCACCAATTTCCACCTTTCCCAGTCTCTTGTGCCCTCCTTGTCCTTGTCTTCACGTTGTTGAGGAAATGGAACAAAAACAGTAGCAAAGATGTAAACTTGAACTTGCCTCCAGGACCATGGAAGTTACCTATAATTGGAAACCTGCACCAATTAGTTGGCTCACCACCCCATCGCCGCCTTAGAGACTTGGCTAACAAGTATGGACCACTCATGCACCTTCAACTTGGTGAACTTTCCAACGTCGTAATTTCGTCACCAGAAGCTGCCAAGGAAGTGATGAAAACGCATGATCTTGCCTTTGCCCAAAGGCCCTCTTTGTTTGCTGAGAATGTCATAACCTCTGATAGTATGAGTCTGGTGTTTGCACCTTATGGAGGCTACTGGAGACAGTTGCGGAGGATTTTTATATTAGAACTGCTGAGTTCAAGACGAGTACAGTCGTTCAGATCAGTCAGGGAAGAAGAGGTTTCGAAGCTTATTGGATTAATTTCTTCGGGCGCAGGATCAGTACTTAACCTTAGCAGGATGATATCTTCATTGACATATAGCATCACCTCAAGGGCAGCATTTGGCAGGATGTGCAAAGACCAAGAAGCGTTCGTACTGATAACTGAGAAGATCATGGAGGTAGCTGCAGGATTTAGCATCTCTGATGTTTTTCCTTCTGTTAAATTGCTTCATTTGATCAGTGGTATGAGGACTGAAATCAAAAGGTTGCATCGAGAAGGAAGCAAGATACTTGAAGACATTATCAATGAACATAAAGCAAGCAAGAAAATGGGAACCAAGGGCGATGTTGAAGTTATCCTAGATGTTCTTTTGAATCATCAGGATAAAATGGACCTTGAATTTCCCTTGACGAACGATCACATTAAATCAATTATCCTGGTTAGTTTTTCTAATGCTTTCCGTGCTAAGCCTCTCCGATCCTGATGTATATTATGATAACATAAACATAACTTTTCCATTTTATCTAGCTTTTTCTTCAACAACCTAGCTGCATATGTTTCCCAAGTAAGGAAGTTAAAGGTGGCATTGACCCAGAAAAAATTCTTGTACACTTGGTTTAACTCATGGCCAACAATTCTGTTTCAGGACATATTCATAGCTGGGAGTGAGACAATATCAACAGGTATAGAATGGGCAATGTCAGAATTGCTCAAGAATCCGCGAGTTATGGAGAAGGCACAGGCAGAGTTAAGGCAAATCTTTGGTGCAAAAGGATATGTTAATGAAGGGGGACTTGAAAAACTAGAATACCTAAAGATGGTCATCAAGGAGACTTTGAGATTACACCCTCCTGCTCCTCTGCTAGTTCCAAGAGAGTGTGGTGCAAAATGTGAAATTAATGGATACGACGTGCCAGTCAAAACTAGAGTTATAATCAATGCCTGGGCGATTGGAAGGGATCCAAGTTATTGGAATGAGCCTGAGAGATTCTATCCAGAGAGATTTGTTGACAATTCAGTTGATTACAAGGGGGCCAATTTTGAATTCATCCCTTTTGGCTCCGGAAGAAGAATGTGTCCCGGTATATCATATGCCATAGCCAATATTCAGCTTCCACTTGCACAATTTCTGTATCATTTTGATTGGAATCTGCCTGCCGGTTTAAACCCGGATTCCGTAGACATGGTGGAGACTTTTGGGGTTACTGTGAGAAGAAAAGGAGATCTATTATCAGTGCCAATCCCATACCACTTCAACCTGTTGACTGAAGAGTCTTAGATCATAAGAAAATAAGACTATGTTACCACTCCATATTAGATAATCCCAAAAAGTCTCAACCAGAGATTCTGCAGTTGTACTTATGTTTGCTGGAATATTAATATGTTGTATGTTTTTGAGTTTATGAAGGAAATAAAACTAGCTGAAGTGCCAATAGCATGTTACAGTAGACGAAACATTTTTTCAACAGCTTCTTTGTACTTTTCAAGATATACTCTCTATCCTCTAAACATGCTACTTAACATAGCTCTAGTATCGACATTGAGCTTCAGATTCAATGGAAAATGCAATAGGAATGAGCTGGTTAACAACCTAAGCTTTTGCTTGAATCTCTGCTGCTTCGGATTTCAAAAGGCCAAAAAAAAAAAAAAAAAACAAAACAAAACAAAAACTGAAATATGAAAATTAGAGGGAAAGGGCAATGCTGGCCCTGCTGGAATTTCTACTGCAACAAAATGCGATCACCAACAGTTTAGCTTATCAGAGCCCTTTTATCTAAAATATCACAGAGAGTCTATCCACCCAGTGTACAGGAATTTAACTGAATAAACCAAAACTTGTTTAGTTATTTGTAAAACATTGATAGGCTGTAAGGCAGACATGTTGGCAAGTGAATCCAAGAAATTTGTGTCCAACAAGAATTTTCCATTCATTAATTGATCTCACAATCTCACCCCTCTTGACACCTAGTGGTGCAAAGGGATCACCTGGACTAGACCAAGTAGTTTTGCCACTGGCCACGTGGTTTGAAAGCAGCCGAGAAAGAGTACTTGACCCTTACATGAATCGAACCCTGTCTTCAACAATTAATAGAGCAGTTGGAATCTTAATCCTACCTTCTAATAAATAGCGTTGAAATCCTAGTGCTGTGATGTTTTTGGATTTAAGTTAGCTTATTTAACTTGTACTCTAATGATTTAAGCTGCATGTATTTGAATTATGTCCTTACATCAATCTATGTAATGATGTCATCAAGCAAATCAGCCCAGCTAATCAAGCTGTCATTTTTGAATTTGTTTTTGATGTTTGAACTTTGTAAATTTGCTTATATTATCAATGACGGAAGCTGAAACAATGCTTATGCTGGAACCTTCTCTCTTTCATGTTCTTCTTTATGTTCTTTAAAACACTGAAAAACAAAGCTTCATTTTGAAGTTTGGTTTGATACAAATCTGATCTATAAAAGAAAAAGAAGATATAAAAAGAAACTACAAATTTGGTATCAGAGTCTGAGCCTATTTAAGTGGGTTAAACAACTTGAAAAAGATTCTAGGTAGGTATTTAAGATAGTGACCTCCTGTTAAGGTCTGTATAGTAAGATAAGTGTCAATTAATTGTTAAAAATTCTAGTTACATTTGGGGGAAGTGTTAGAAAATAAAAGTCCCACATCGGTGGGAGATGAAAAATTAAAATAATTTATAAGTTAAAGATAAATTGGTTAAGGTGATTTAAGTTATTTTAACAAGACAACAAATTTATTTAATGAATTAAAATAAATTTGAGATAAATATAAACTAATATTTTTTTATCCATAATGACTCATGTTGCGAAAAATATAATACCTAGCACTTAAGACTAAATACTTCTTCACCAATAACGTTGGATTCCCAACTTGGTGCGTTAATATCAACCGGGGCACATCACATGTGTCGATTTCGGTTTAGTATTGGTCTACTTCATCTTTATGCATGCTGCAACTAACTGTCCGTTTTTTCTTTCTGCAATTGTATGTCCCCCCCTTTTAACTTTGTATGGCAGGCAGAAGGACAAGTTCAACAACTCAGTCCACGGAAAATAATTGTAGAGTTTGCTTCTCTGGCTAGTGACCGATGACCATTGCTTAGTAATTGTAGAGTTTGCTCCTCTAGCTAGTGACGATTGCTTGGCATTGTCGATAGAAGTCCAACCCACTTTGGAATATGAGCAACACAATTATTTCTTTGGTACTATCATCACAGGCGAGAATATAAGTAACCAGCCTTCCTTTTCTCTTTGTCCTTGCCAAAAAAAAAAAAAAAACAATAAAACAAAAAAAAATACATTTTATCATTGGAAAAACCTAGATGGCTGTATTTAAAGTAGTTTTCGTAATTACATATATAATATTATAGAAAAAATTATACTACGTGTAAAATTTTTTTTAATTTTTAATAACTAATTATATATCGTATATTTTTTTTAACATATCGTAATAAATCATTTGAAAAATTTTTGACTTTTAATAAATAATTACGCGTCGTATAATTTCTTATAATATGTTATATAATATTTGTTATTGTATTATATATAACAATTGTAGAAATTACTTAATGGATACAGTGTCAGGTCCTCTACCATTATGGCGAGGGCATGGGTACAGATTTAGAGAACCTGTCCAATTTTTTAGTCTGAAGGACTCGTGAATCCAAAGTGTTTTTGATTTTTTATAAGTATAGTGATATTTTTGTAATAAAAATAATAATAAAATGTTTTTTTTATATTTTATTAATATTGTAAAAAAAATATATAAAATTTGTTGTAATTTAAGAAAAAAAAATAAAAAATTCTATATTTTTATTTTTATTTTTAGGTTTTAGCCTCCCAAATACGACTGCCTTTAGAGGGTACACTCATATGTGTGAGCTTAACAATATATTTCGATAGAGGAGAAAAGTAGAGGAAAAATTAAGAATGAGAAGGAAAATTATGTGAAAAATAAATTATTTAGATGAGTAGAGAAAATTGTGGAGAAAAAAATGATGAGAAAAAAATAAATAGTGATTTATAAAAAAAATTATGTGAAAAATAAATTATTTAGATGGAGAAAAAAGTTGTGAGCAAAAAAAATAATTAAAAAAAATAAATAATAATTTATAAAAAAATAATTGTAAAAAATAAATTATTTAAATAAAAAATTATTTAAAAAATTTAAAAATAATAAAATAACAATTATATTTTTTTTCTCTTCCTTAAAATAGAAACGCCTCTAAAGTCTAAACAAGCCATAAATGATTTAGTTATTAATCACAAAAGTCAAAACAGACCCACTTTTGCCAAGTCCACTTCTCCGACTTAATGACAAACAGCAGCATTTATATAAGGGTCCCATGGTACGGCCGCATGGATTGTAACGCGACGGTACTGTAATTAGGTATTTTATTTTTATAATAAAATATTTAATTTTTACAGTAAAAAATAAATTAATAAATATATTTAACTTTTATGACAACAATAAAACGTTTTGTTACAAAAAAAAAAAATATAACATTCGATTTTAATATGGTCACTAACACTTCTTAATCCTGCGCATCCATGCACCATTCTCCTTTATATAAGAGCTTCGATAAAAAACGGCAACAAAATTGCCATAGAGATTAACACGACTATAACATTATTATTTTTTTTTTATCTTAATATGTTATAAATTAATTTTAAATTTATTATACATTAATTTTATTTTTTATACACATAATATATATTATACATTAATTTAAGTCTCTTGTACATAATTTTAAGGATTTTTTTTAATCTGTTACACACTAATATTATCTTTTGTACATATAAAAAAAATTTCAAAAAAAAAATTAAAAAATCAATAGAACTCACCTTAGATTTTACTATCTCTGCCCTCTCTCTTTCTCTCTCTCTCCATCTCCCGTCTCTCTCACCATGTTCGTCTACTCAGGGGTGGATTCAAAAAAAATTTCAAGAAAGAAAATTTTATGTAGATAGTTATAATAATAAAATTAATTTATACATAAATTTAAATCTTAAAATTAAAATTTAAATTATGATCTCACACTTGATAAAATTTAATTTTAATAAATAAAATTGTAAATCTTGAAATTAAAAAAAATGAGAAGGAAGGAAGTTTTGCCAAAAACAAAAGAAAGCATGTGATGAAATTAAAAAAGCCAAAAAAAAAAAAAAACACAACAATAAAGGGGGGGAAAAAAAAACATAGGGGCGAGCAAGTCTCGAAAGTCGAATACAAGGAGGGCACCACCAATGAACCAGCCAATGCTTTTAGTTACATTTTAAAAAACTAATGATAAATAATAAAAAGTCAGAGGGGCAATTGGCCCACTGTCTTACGGTGGATCTACCCCTGCGTCTATTGTTTTTGTTTATATAATAGGGAGGGAACTTGCCAGAGCCTTATGTCTCGACCCCATAAATGAAATAAGTTGAAGAGAACTATTAGAGAGCCAAATAATTTGATAGTTAGATTGTATTTTTATTGTAATAAATATTATATTTTTTGTAATTATATTGAAAAAATATGCATCTAAAAAATTATACAAAATAATTGTATTTTTTGTAATTTTTTAAGTGCATATTTTTTCAATGTAATTGCACAAAAATACAATTTTTATTATAATAAGAGCCAGTCTTCTGGACATATAACAGTGCTCTAAGATCAATTATGATATTCACCATTTTTAATGACATTTCGGGCCCATGTTTTATCCGGAAAATGAAAAAAATTAAAATGTAAAAGACTATTAAAATGGCATATTTGCCCAAAGTAAAAAAAAAACCAATTAATATTTTTAGATTACAATTAATTTACACCCACATAAGCTAATTTGTGTATGTCCGTACCTTGCTCAATTTTTTTTCTTTAGTATTTGAAACTATGACATTTAAATTCAAACTCGTTTTCACAAGTACTGAGAGCCAATCTTCAGTATTACTTGACCGACGGCCAATTGATTTGGTGAAGAAAACTTTAAAAACCAATGTAAATCATTTGGAAAACTCGTCATGCGTTATCCTTAGAATAAGATTTTATCATAATTTTTGACAGATACAGCCACATAGAAAATAGAAAAGTTTTTAGCTTGCATGGTTAGGGTACAAAAAAATATTAGCATCATTATCTCATTAATAACATAAGGATAATTGGAAAGCCTCTCTTTGATTTATAGGAAAAGTATAGATGAACTCATTTATACTTCAGAATAAAAAATTATTAAAATTATCCAAGATTTTTCTGTTTATATATGCATTGATTAATAGTATGAATTTAATGGAATAATAGAAATATTTAACCACTTTCATGATACATATATATATTTTTAAGTTGCACAGAGTACTAACTATGTAATGTAAAACTCATCCTCCCGGGATGCTTCCCCTCTAGCAGAGGTCGTTGCGGAGATTCAAAGACGTTCATTTGAAAGCTTTGATTTTTGGTTGCTGGAGTCGTTGAAGAAAAGGGAGTTAGGGAGGGGATGTGCTTTGGCCACACATTTGATCAACTGGGAAGCGCCAGATCCTCCATTTGTTAAAATCAATACTGATGGGCGTGCAAAAGGGTCATTGAAAAGTGCTGGATTTGGTGGCGTAGCACGAAATTATATTGATCAATGGGTCTTTGGCTTTTCTGGTGCTCTTGGTTCATCCTCATTATTGGAGCTGAGTTGAGAGAAATTCTTATGACTTTCAAGGTTCCATGGCAGAGGGGGCTTCATTATGTTATCATTAAAACGGACTCTAAACTGGAACTTCAGAAATTATCTAAGAAGGATTGGGAAGTAGATACGTTTAGGCCGCTTATTGCTGAGTGTTTGACCTTGATACAGGGACCATGGGAGTGTCATTTGCAATAAACTTGACGAGAAGTTAATTTTTGTGTTGACTTTATGGTAAATATAAGGGTCTCTTCTGATATATTCTTTCAGATTTGGTACCGGCCACTAACAAGAATTCGTTCTCTTCTTCATGCTGATCTCGTTTGAGTATAGGTGTCAAAACGGGTCATCGGGTTGAGTTCGGGTTGGGTCATTTCGGGTTCGGGTCACTTCGGGTCGGGTTACTTACGGGTCAAGTTATCTTCGGGTCATTTTGGGTTGGGTCACTTCGGGTTCGGGTCGGGTTCGAGTCAACCCACGGGTTGGCCACGTCATCAAAAATGATGACGTGACATTTTTTATTAAAAATTTTAAAATTTTAAAAATTTCAAAAATTTTACTAAAAATTCTTAAAAATCAAAGAAAATCATATGATTGAAAAATAATTGAAAATTTTTCTTTTAAAATATTTTTAAAAATTAAAATAAAATTTAAAACTGTATAAAAAATCTCAAAATATTCTAAAAAAATTTATAATTAAGATTTATATTGAAAATAGTATAATCTATACTTTTTATAATATAAAATATGCTAAATTTTTTCATTTTATTTTTTTGTTCCCTTAAGAAAAAAAAAAGTTCGAGTCAACGGGTCGGGTTAGGGTTGGGTCGGGTTTGACCCAAAAATTTTCGGGTCATTCGGGTTCGGGTCATTTCGGGTTAGGTCATCTTTCGGGTCGGATTCGGGTCGTATTGTTTCGGGCGGGTTCGGGTCAATCCATCAGGTCGGGTCAGCTTTTGACACCTCTACGTCTGAGTAGCGGTACCATGAGGGGGGCGTTTACTTAGCCTTGCTGGTTGTGTTTCTAGTTTTGTACTGTTGCTCTTTCCTCTTGTTTTGTTTAATCTCCAAGTCAAAAATAAATAAATAAATAACCCATTCCCTCCTGTTGATTATTAAGACTGGTAGATTACTCTCCCATTGAAGAAATACACCCTCTTCTCCAATATTTTATGTTGACTGTAACTTTTGTTTTATATGTGTGACATTTAAAGACTAGTTTTTGGGTTAAAATAATATCAAAGTTCTGAGACCTAGAGATTGCGTTTTTAAATCATAAAATCAAATTCAATTGTGAATTTTTAAACGCATGGTCAGTATCTTTTTCCGAAAATAAGTTTAACGGGCATGCATGTGATAACTAATCAATTGTAAAAAGATTTAATTACCAAATGAAAAACACATATAATTGCACAAGTTATGGTACTTGTTAATTTATTCTTTTTTTTAATTAAAATTAATTCATGATTTAATATGATTCAAATATTATTTTTAATTTTTTTATTTAAGTGGTCTTATTTATTATGTAATCTAAAATTATGAATAAATTATACTTATTTAAAAAAAAAGAATAAAATTATTACCCACAAAAAAACAAGCTGCATACAACACTTCATTGTGTTACAAAAAGAAATCTATGCCATAATTATTCATTTTGTATATATCTACCAATTATAAGGTGATTAAATATGACAGCTACTAAAATGTGAAACTACTATTTTACCGGGCGAATAGCTTGTCAATTATAATCACTAGTTTTACACTGTGAAATGATTGATGCCGACATTTTCAAGAGCAAACTGCTCTTACATCCAGTTTCGTTGACTTTGTTGAAGGAGGATAAATTACAACGCCACAAGTGCGGAACCACACACACACACATACGCACACACACAGAGACACAGACACAGATATATATATATATATATATATATATGGTAACATATATGTGGTAACACAATTATATTTCGAGTTCATTCATCCCTGCATAGGGTATTTAAATGCAATGAATAGTATAAGTTGACATAATCAATTCAAGTCCACAAAAAAAAAAAAAAAAAAAAAGACAAATAAAATTGCAAATAGCCACTGATCGTTCCATTATTTGTGCACAAGGATGACACAAATATCTCACTTTTTCATCTTTCACCCTTTCGGACGCCACCATATAATTCCTTCCGGTGGCGGCGATGACTCCTTCGACGGCTCAATCCCCCTCATTTAAATCTTCTATTCGTGCAATCACCACCAAATTCTCCACAGCAAGCAGTTAAAGTGGTTTTGCATGGAAGTGAAAGTGAGGCAATGATCCTACTTAGGATATCATCAAGATGTGCAAAATCTGTCAACAACACCGTAAAACAAATAATAACATAAACATTAATTATTCATAATAACTAAGTCTGAAAAAAAAAGATTAGTATTGCAGAAGTGAAATCCAGTGCCGCTGCAGAACAAAGGCAAAGTTGAAGGAAAGAGTTCTCACGTAGCAAAGTTGAAGCAGACGCAAAAGCCAGTGCTGCAGAATGAAATGGACTTGGCTCGGTAACGATTCTAAGACAACGGATTGATCACATACAAGCTGATACTTGCGTGTGAATGCATCTTTTTCAGCATAAACCCACTTCAAATACTAAAACGAAAGAAGTAAATTTAACTAATTAGGATAGGTAAGTGAGTAAGAAGCATGGAATTGAATTGAATTGATGAATATGCCATAATAATCTAGCATGTACATATTGAACGAATAGTTGAGGAACCGAATCCTATAACAACGGAGCCAACAATCCAACTACCACATTGTGTAATTATATATTAAAAATGATGATGATGATGATATGATGATAATAACAATAATAATAATAATAATAAACAAATAAATAAATAAATAAATAAATAAGAAGAACTAAGTTGGAGGGAGCAGTAGGAGAGTTACTACTTACTAGAGAAGGAGGAAGGTTACTATGTTAGCAGCAAGGTTAAGCGAGCACACCTAGAGTGCCCACAATTATTGCCATTTGCCCCATTGTTATCTCCACCGCCGCCATCACTTATTTTTACTTTCAATATCGTTACTTAGGACATTATCAAGATTTTTAAAATTTGTCATTTGTGACACAAAATAAAAAGAATGATATAGACTTTAGTTATTCACAATAACAAAATCTTAAACAAAAAAAAAAGATAGATTTTATCAATAATGAACTTATAGAAGCCATCTTAGGCTTGGCCGTGGTGCCATCTTGGAGGCCTTCGATTCCACTAAATATGGTATTGATTATTAATCTTCTAAAAAAAAAAAATGCAACCATGACTTGGTTTATAGGAAGAAGTCCTATCAATTCATTTGCATTTACTCACAACAGAAGAATTCTACACCTCTGAACAAATATCTTCAACTAAATTTTCACCACTATGATCATTCGTGACGTAATCATTTAGAATAATTAATTAAGTGATGCATATATATATATATATATATATATATATATATATATATATGTAGATAACAACTATACTATTCATGAAAGTAATAGGTCCATATAATTAAATGGGTGGAATTAACCTATTATGCCAAGTGTAATAGATCTTTATCGAACAAAAAAAAAGCCTCTAGTTGCGAAAAAAAAAAATCAATTGTAATGTATCGACACCGTATTTCAGTTTTGTTGTGGTTGTGTAATTGGACTATATTTTCATTTTTATAGTGATTACATCAAATTTTTCTCGTTTTCTATATAGGTGGCAATCCTGGAATTGTTTCCATCGAAGATCCCACTCCACTCCACTCTACTCCATTTATCCATTAACCCCAATTAAGCTACCGCCTGTAACCTTTTATTGGATTAAGTGCAAATCTATTCATTTTACTACTGCATTCTAGAGCCTGGCTCTGACTAAAATCTGGGACAACTTTATATATATGAGGCACCCTGAGGTTAATTAATGAACGGACACAACATAAGTAAATTAAGGATAAAATGGAAATTAAGCAAAACATCCAACCAACAAGATCAAAGCCATTGATGCAATTATAAACTTCGTCAAAAGTAAAGGGCACGAATATATGTGATATCCGTGTAGGCTAGTGAGCTATTACCAAATGTGATGACGAACAACTTTTCTCCAAAACCAAACCAAATTCCGATTCTCATGATCATGGCAAAGAACAATTGAGTATCCACTAATGCAATTCGCAAAGTCATCAGCAAGCAAATTGTTCTATATGGATGCCTTGCAGAAATTTAAGCTAGAAAATTTGTTGAACCCTTTTGTCATTTGGGTACGGAAATTAAAAAGGGTGATCAAAACACACGGAAAACTTGTCAATCGTGTGAACCCTACAATGACAATGACATAAGAAGAATAAGTATTAGTGAGTTTGACATTGTATGTATAAAATGTATAACTGATTCGTGCATCGAGATCTCCTACTTCTATCCTGACTCTCACTCCTGAAAGTAAGCTTTTGGTTAGTATGGCTTTACAGATCTCATACTTCTACTAGACTAGTATAACGTGCGGGTCTTACGCTAAGAGCCTGATAATTTTAACTACCAAGATATCTGATCAGCTTTTTTTTTTTCTTTTTTTTTATTTAGTTGTAATTTTTGCGCCCTCATAATTAATTTTTATTATTGTTATCCATCCCAAAGTCAAATTATGACGACCCTCAACGTTTTTGTTGTAATCAATTCCAAATGGGTAATGCACTAATGCTACATAGCACGATAAACTAGATCACGAAAAAGCACGAAGTTTGAATTTGTTGTATGTTTTGGCCTGGGTCATAATTTTTATTTATAAAAATTAAACTCTTACAAATTTTAAATAATATTTAGTGTTACTTTAAATAGTATTTAGTGTTATTATAAACATAACTTTTATAATAAAAAATTAAATTTTAAATAGTATTTAGTATTACTCTAAACGACTTTAATATCACTCTACATCATAATTTTTAAAAAAATTCAAAAAAAAAAAGAAAACCCCACGTTTTGGTTTTAAATTAAAAAAAAACCCACATCTTTAAATTCGTGACGTTTTCGTGCACAGTTTTTTCAAATACGATTTGAATTTTTTGTTTTGATTTGCTGCCAAATTAATTGAAATTATTTTGTCTAACAATTGTGGTCCTTTCTACACTAGGAATTCAAATGAATTAAAAATACCATATTTTCTTTTTCTTAAGCATTACTGGTAAGCATATGTTAGAGGATATTGAAGCAGAATATATAGATTTAACAAAAATCAATAAAACGGATAGTGCAAAAGCACTGCTCTTAAACAAATATTTTACCAATCCGACGGTTGAAATATATTGGTTAGAGAATTTTGTTCGTATCATGAAGTAATGAGTTTGAATCTTTGTTAAGACATTATATGAAAGGGGTAAATGTATGTCTAGTTTTATATAATTATGAAAGTGATTAGTGACTCTTGTCAAGTTCTGTAGAGTTTGTTCTTCTAAAAATTTAGAGTAAAGACTTAACCTTCAATCGACCAACACAATCCCCAACAAGTATAGTGATTCAGTCTACTGTTTCTCTTAAGGAGACTGGAAAATCAACCACACTTGCTTTCTTAAATTTCTTCACAGAAAAAAGACTGCATTATAAGCTTTGTAATTGATAGCGGAGAGAGCGGCACAGCAGCAAATGAGTAGTGGGCGTTTTTTTTTTTTTTTTTGATCAAAAGAAAGAAACGTGGTGGGGAATTAACGGTTAATTGGTATATAAAATGGATCATTAGACAGGACGTGTATGTTGAAGTAATGGCAATTAATTTTTTTTTAACTTGAGTAGTGGAAGTAGTGTTGAAGTAGTGGCTGGCAGTTGAGTTAAAGTTGGAAAGAAGTGCTTTTTACTCTGGACTAGAGAATTGACTTTTTCAAAGAGGGACTTTTTGCTAGCATCTCTTGATTGATTAATTACTTTTTTTTTTTTTTAACAAAATGAGAAAACAGTCTTGATATCCATCTTCTTGTAGGAAAATATTGTATAAATTAAAAAACAAATTCTGTGAACATATGTTTAACTTACTGAACTTTAATCGAACAAGAGCCTTTGGTTTGATCGCGTATGATTACTTCTCAATTGCCAGACCATAATGTTTGGTTAAATTTTTTTTTTTTCCATGCATAGTTGTTGTTTGTGGTACCAGCCCTCACACTCTAAAATTAAGTGAGACGGGTAGCCTTCGTCTAGGAACCAAGCGTAAAAGGAACCACCTTTGCCCTTTTAACATATGGCCAGATGCTATTCAATATCACCAGTTAGCACGTGAAAGACACTCCAGAAAAGAGATTGTTGGCACAGAAGCAAGTAACCCACTTAATTGTTCTAATTGCAGTAAAAGAACTTAAGCTGAAGACCAGAAAAACCAGAGAAGAGAGGAAAGTTTTCTGATGTAGGCAACCCTAATTTCATTGATTTTTTGTTTCTTTACATATGAAGCTTTGATGACTTACAAATTTAAACAAGATAGCTGTTACTTACATCTAAATTAAATTAGCCAAATCAGCGACTTCAAAGACAGGCTCTAACATCTTCAAATCAGCAACTAAAACTGCCATAACTGAATTTTGAATGCTAGAATGCAACTTGGACAAAACAACTACTTTGACCGCAAAATGCCACCACCAGAATCCTACAGCTACTAGGAACTTCAGTTGATTAGGTTATGCGTGGAAGTGAAAGTGAGGCAATGATCATACTTAGGACATCATCAAATTAAATCTATCTGCACCACGAAATAAAAAGAATGGCATAGACAATAGTTATACACAATAACCAAGTCTAGGAAAAAAAAAAAAAAAGGAAGATTAATATTGCAGATGTGAGGACTGAAATCAAATGAGTTTAAATATGGCAGATGTGCCCATATATAGTATTAGTGTGAGAAGGAAAAAGACCCATCTTTATATAGGCCAACAATAGCAAACAAACAATAGAAATAGCAAAAATTAGTAAGCAACCGAGGTGGCTCGAGAAAAAAAGTAGTGAATTATTGTAAGAATCTAATAGTAATATAAGAAAAGAATCTAATAATAATACAAGGAAATGAAAGGAATAAGGGAGGAAAGGAGGAAAGAGTGCTCACATAGCAGGGTTGAAGTTGCCACAAAAACTGGTGCTGCGGAACTACAAAATGAATTTGGAATGGACTTATTGCCTCGGTCCGGATCAAATTGGAAGAGGTAGCCGTCGGCAGTTGTAGCGACCCAAAAGGCAAAGCACAGGTATATATTGAGACACAACTGATTGATCACATACAACCGGATACTTGCATGTGAGTGCATCTCTTTCAGTGGATTTCCATTTCAAATACTAAAAAGAGAGAAGTAAATTTAATTAATATAGGTAAATGAGAAAGAAGCATGAATTGAAATGAATTGATGAATATCATGATAATCTAGCATTTGAGGATTCGAATCCTATAACAACAGCGCCAACAATCCAACAATTACATTATGTAATTATATATAAAAAATCATGATAATAATAATAATAATAATAATAATAATAATAATAATAAAATAAAGAAAATAAATAAATAAATAATAACAAGGACTGAGTAAGAAAGGGAGGAGAAGGAGGAGGATTACCGTGCTGTTTGCTGCAAGGATAGGTGAGCATACAAAGAGTGCCGACAATCCCCGCCTCCGCCATTATCTTTTTCTACTTTTCAAAGTGAGGACGAGGCAATAATGTTACTTAGGACTTTATCAAAACTTCTAAAATCTGTTATCTGCACAACAAAATAAAAAGAATAACATAGACAGTAGTTACTTACAATAACAAAGTCTTAAAAAAAAAATATTAATATTTAAACGTAGTGAACTTAGAAGCCTTCTTGGGCGTGCCATCGTGGAAGCCTTCAATTCCACTACACCAACTTTTATTCTATTAAATCTTCTGAAAAAAAAAATTGCAACCATGACTTGGTTTATAGGAAGAAGTTCTATCAATTATTTGGCATTTACTCACAATAGAGATTTCTCCACGAGGTCGTTCTCAACAAATATCTTTTACTAAATATTCACCGCTATGCTCATTCTTGATCCAAAGAATAACTAAAATGATACATATATATAGACAACAATTGTAATATTCGTGAAAGTAATAACCCCGTATAAATGGGATGAGTTAACTATCATGCCAAGTGTGATATAGTTTTATTTCCATAGTGATCAAATCAGAATTTTGGTTTTCTATATATGTGCAGTCCTAAAATTGTTTCCATCAAGGATCCCAATCCACTCCACTCCATGTATCCACCTACCCCGAACCCCAAGCTACAGCTGTAACCTTTTATTGGATTACATGGAGATCTAGTCATTTCGCTACTGAATTGTAGAACCTAGCTCTCAGTAAGGGTCTGTTTGGCCTATCTGTTAATTATGACTATTACTGTTGCTGATTACTGATTACTATTGCTGATTACAGATTGTTATTATTGATTACTGTTACTGATTATTAAGATAAAATTATGGTGTTTGGTTAGGTTAATATTTACTGTTTACTATTCAAATTATAAAATGACCATTTTGTATATTACATATTTTTTTATTGACATCATTCTTGTAAAGGAAAAATTTGTTCGTTTTAATTGTCCATATGTTAGCGAATTTTGACTGCAAAATATATACTATGTTTCCCAAAAAAATAATTTGCAACAAGTTCCAGTAAAAAACAATCAATAATTTTTTAGACAAAAAACAATAATATCATGAAAAATTAAAAAAATATATTTAATGAAATTTCACATAGAAACTAATATATTATTTTATTTCTAATAATAACCATTAGCATTATTTTCTACAAATAAAATAAAATAACTTAATTTATTAAAAAATTTAAAGTATATATAAATTCAGTCTTACAAATAAAAATTAAAAAAAAAGTATTTTGGACTCTCTATCAGCAATCAGCAACCCCTCCAAATATTTTACCAAAAACTCACACCTTTCCTTTTTAAAAGTGAAATGTAAATGCATCACCAAAAAATTAGAGTCTAAAACACCCCTAAAATTTGTGACAACTTTTTATGAGGCAGCCTGAGGTTAAAAAGGAACCAACACAACATATATAAGTCCTTTAATTAATGAATAATGATATTTATACCAGCTATATATATTAAAAAGGTATAAGAGAAAATTATTATATACAATCTTTTCTAATTTAATTTAATTTTTTCTTTTTTAATATATTCAGTATAATTCATGAAAAAAATTCGGGATGAATAACATTTTTCTTAATTAATAGGGGCATGAACAAGAAGAGAAAAAGGAAATTGAAAAATAAAATCCAAACAAACGAAGTAAAACCATTGATGCATATGTATAAACTTCATCAAAACAAAAGAACACAAATATACGTGTAGGTTAGTGACCTATTATCAGATGTGATGATGAACAAACCAAAATCTTCATAAACCGGTAGTAAGGAATTCCGAGGTCAACGGCGAACAACTTGTCTCGATAGCTAAACCAAATTCTGATTATGGTGAAGAACAATCGACTATCCAGTAACGCAATTGTTAAAGTCATGTGTAGGGTCACTGGGTCAGTCATCTGTTGAGAAACATTTAAGAACAATTGAGTATCCAGTAATGCAATTGTTAAAGTCATCTGTAGGGTTAGTCATCGGTAGGTAATCATTTAAACCCGACTTTGGAGTAATTGCTCGCTCAGTCATCATTTGAACCCGCCCTCCAGAAATTTATGCTAGAAAATTTTTTGAGCCATAAATTAAAAAGGGTGATCAAAACACACAAAAACTTGTCACATTAATATTGCAAAACCAAAAACTTGACAATCGGGAGAACCTAGAATGAAATAAGAAGAATAAGTATTCGTGAGTTTGATAATATATACATGAAATCTCCTACTTCTCCTCTGACTCCGACTCCTGAAAGTAAACTTTGGTTAGTTGGCTTTACAGACCTCCAACTTCTAGTATAACGGGTCTTACGTTGAGATATTCCCAGGATATGGATTTCTAGTTATCTTTTATATATATATATATAATTTACTTGTGCTACCGTAAGTTTTGCTCCCTTATGATTAAATTTATTTATTATTTTCCATTCCAAATCAAAATTTGACAACCCTTAACGATTACATTTTAATCAATAAAGGAAAATTAATCTTAAATCTTTATGAATTTTTTCAATTAAGTTATAAACTTTTTCATTTTTTCCTTTTGGTCCTAAACTTTGAAGATCCATTGCAATCGAGTCTTTCCGTCAAAAAAATCAGGTCAAACTGTTTAATATTATACATTGACCTAAGGAAAATAATCTCAACCCTCTTTGATAGAAGAACATGATTGCAACAAATCCTGAAAATTTATGACTGAAATAAAAAAAAAACGAAACAATTTAACTTTATTATAAAAATATATACAAGTTGAAGACTAGTTTTTTCTTCATCATGATGTGATTCCACATTCCATATCTGTTTCCATCTGTTGTTTTTCCCTTAGCAAATTGCAAGCATGTGTTTCTGCGTATCCTTGCGATCGGGGCAACATACTTCTTATATAGAATTTCAATTGTATAAGTATATTGTTCCTGTTTAGAGCTGATGGGCCAGGCGGTCTGACCCTTCTAATACACTTATATATATAAACTTGTAAAATTGATCACATAAATTTGTCTTGTCTCCACACTTGCTTTCAAAATTGTCCGATTAAATGTTATTGTAACTATAATATCCTTTAAAGATATTTCTATAAATATTATTATCCACCAACTATCATAAAATTGTAAGTGCTTATTTCCATAAAAGTATAATGAATTTGTGAATATAGGAAAATAAAAAATTATTAATAATAACAAAAGGAAGAGAGAAGGAGGCAATTGAAGTTTTTTGTTTTTTCAAGAAAAAAAGGCAAAAAATAGGGAGAAAGATAAGAGAGACGGGCAATCATTTTGCAAAGACATACGAAGAAATTGAATCAATTTGTTGGGCACCATAGATTCAAAAAATAATAATAATAAAAAAGACTACAGAGAGAAAATTCTCTCGACAATCCAAACTTTTCCTTTCACCATGGAGGCTCATGATGGGGCTATCCCAACCTTGGAGGAGGATGATTTATTTGCCAGAAGCACGAAAAAGGTCAAGACAACTGATGGTGGGTCATCGAATGCAGGAATGGGTGTTGCTACTGATAGCAATATGAATAATAGTGTTGGTGTTGGTATTGATGCCAAGAGGAAAGTATCCTATCCAGACATGGTGGCACCCCAACTCTGCCCGAACTCGGAGTTTACAGCTGTAGCTGAAGAGATGGTTGTGGAGGATGCTGATCTAGCCTCGGACGATGAGTCAGACCAAGGGTTTGAAGAGTGCCCTAATCTTCCAATCTTCTCAGGAGATAAAAAGGAGATAAAGGAGCCATGGCGAGGCACTCTTATTGTCAAGCTACTAGGGAAATCACTTGGTTATGGATTCCTGGTCAGAAGGCTTAGCCAGCTTTGGCAGTTGAAGGTTGAGCTTAGTCTCTTTGAGTTGAGTAGCTAAGTTCGATTGCAAAGAAGATTATCTGTTTGCGCTCTCAAGCAGCCCATGGATGGTAGCTGGGCATTACTTAACCATTCGTCGGTGGTCCACAAACTTTAGGCAAGCAACTACTGGCATAGAGAGGGTTGCGGTGTAGGCTTGTATCCTGCAATTGCCTATAGAGTACTACAACCCCCGTGATTCTCTGGCGGCTTAGTGATCGTCTAGGTTAGACCTTGAAGGTTGAATGGACGACTGAGCAAGTAATAAGGGCTGATTTTGTCCGAGTGTGTATAGAAGTAAATTTGAGGAAGCCCCTTATATCAAAGTATAGGATTAGAGGTAATGGCTTCTGGGTTAGCCATAAAGGTGTACACTTGATCTGTTTCAAATGCGGGAAGTACGGGCAAAATGATGAGGCCAATGGACCCGTTCCTATGTATGGGGGGCCTCAGAAGCAAGCGAATAATGGTGCAACTCAGAAGGTGCAAGAAAACCTGGGAGAAGATGACTGTGCAACCTATGGCCCATAGCAAGGAGAGCCGGTGGCTGGCATCTAGGCAACCGTAAGCTTGGCCTAGCTGGAACTATGACGGGTAAAGCGGCCAAGCCTGGAACTAGGAATTCCGGGGCTGCATTACAAGATGACGATTTGTTGCACTTCAAAATCAAAGAGCGGATTATCCAAAAGGGAGGAATAAGGAAGATGATCTTTTGGCTCTTACTAAGGTTGTGCCTAACTGTCAAGGATTGAGTACAAATCCACAGGAAGGATTGTGAGATTAAGCTGGTTCAAAAGCACAAGATCTGCAGAAGGATAAGAAGAGTGTCGGGCCGTCAAAACATGGTAAACAGGCCCTTGTAACTTCACGAAGTCAACCAATTGTGATCTCAAATAGGCCTAAATGTGGTAACAATAATGTTGGGGTATCAAGGAGGGAGAACAGTGGTTATGATTCGATGACCCACCAAAAAGAGGCCCATAATAAAAAACTAGACCCAGCCGACTCTAAGCCCTTGCAGCTGGGACCTATGTTCAGCCTGCTGTGTTAGAAAGGGAGACGCACTAGAAGTACAATGGAACCTCGCAACCTGACGTACGTACGCAAATCCCATAATAAAAAACTAGACCTAGCCCACTCTAAGCCCTCGCAACCTGGGACTTATGTTTAGCTTGCTGCGTTAGAAAGGTAGATGCATTAGAAGTGCGATGGAACCTTGCAACCCAACATACATATGCAAAAGGATGTCATGCTTGAAGACGGCCACTCTCCCCCTGACCCGGCAGGTTTATGGTCGGATTCTGGAAGCCTGGAGATGTTCAGAAAGAGGGTGGGTCGAGCCAGGTGGTTTTGGAGACACCTATGTGGATTGATGACTCCCCACGACCCTTCTTGGGTCTTCACCCCGATAGATGTTAGTCCCAATAATACTTCTCTGAGGTGTAGCTTCTTTGCTTCTATGCAACAATGGGGTCAGATAGTGAATATGCCTTTGCTCATAATGGGTAACTTAAATTCCATCGGTTCTCCTTCTCCTTCAGAGAAGAGTGGTGGGAGGGACCCGAGGGCTACTTGATGGGCTTTTTTTACAAGATGATCTTGGATTCGTAGATTTGGAACTTAAAGGCCCACAGTTCACATGGTCTAGGGGCATGTCCTCTAGAATGAGGGTCTCTTGAAGATTGGACCAGGCCCTTTGTAGTGTAAATTGCAGCTTTTATTTCTGGAAGCCCAAGTTCATTGTCTACCAAGGCTCCAGTCAAATTATAGCCCACTGCTATTGTGCACTGAGGGCGACCGACGTGCTAGTGTTCCTATTAAACCGTTTTGGTTCCAAGGTACATAGCTCTTGCACCAAGAATTGTTTATGAAGGTACGAGGGTCTTGGGATGGAGTGGCCGCACTCTTTACAACGTTGAATAGTCTCGCCCATAATTTGCAGTGGTAGAACAGGCATGTCTTCGAAAACATCTTCAAAGTAAGCAAAACTTTAGGCATGTTTAAAATGTTGCCAATAATCTTTGACTCGACAATTTCAACTAGGGCTCACTAAATTGGAAAGGCAACTAAGTGCAGAATTGGAGGATGTGCTAAAATAGGAAGAATTCGTTTAGTTACAGTAGTCTAGAAGGAACTGGATTGTGACTGGGGACTGCAACACAAAGTTACTCCATACTTCTACCCTCACTAGGAGAAGAAAGAATCATATGGATGCCTTGAAGTTTTTAGATGGCTTGTGGAAGAGGGACGAAGAGTTTCTAAAGTAGAAGTTTTACAATTTTTTTCAAAACCTATACACAAATGAGGTGCAAAACAAACAAGACAAAATGCCCAATGGATGCTGTTGGTCCCGAAATTACCAAGAGGGGGGTGAATTAGGTAATTTAAAAATTTATAGCAAAATAAATAAACTTGAATAAAGAAAAATAAGATATGAAAGATAAGTGAATCGTGTGCAAGTGATAAAGACAAACACAAAAGAATCACTAATTTTAATCGTGTGTGTTTGTGAAAGAAATTGAGATAAACAATATGTGTCACGTGTGTGTTAATGAGCAATGATAATGAATGAGTTAAAGGAATAGAGAGATCAACACAAGAGATTTATAGTGGTTCGGCTTATCCCAAGCCTACATCCACTCCCCAAGATCACCCTTTGGAATTTCACAATCCAGTATAAATCTTCTTCGCGGGTGAAGATTAAACCCTTACAACACTTTAGTCACTTGCCAAGAGCACACTAACTCTTTTTCTCAATCACACAAAGGTCACCTGACCCTTCTCACAATCACTTGATGGTCACTTGACCACAGTCACACGAAGGTCCACGACCTTATAAAGATTCACAAAGCTTTCTCACAAGAAGAACAGATTTCTCACTAAAGCTCACTTTCTCTCTTTCTCTCCTCACTTATGGCTTCACTCTCTCTTACAAAGATTACAAAAAAAAAAAAAACTTGCTCTCCTCTCTTTCTTTTTCTAGCACTCAATACTTACACAATAAAGCTCACAGCACATATGCAAAGAACACTTAAGAGAGATTAAGAGAGAACGAGAGGAATGGAGAGGGATTAATGGAGTCTTGGTGGAGACACCTATTTATAGGTGAAGGAGGGTGTAGGGGCTGCTGCAAGACATTAATGAGGGCTGATTTTACAGCTAATGGATCCTCAAAAATCGTGGTATTTAAAGATGATTATGCCTTGACAGATTTGACAGCTCTTTAGAAAATTATTCATATATCTTTGTATATAGCTCCAAATTGCATCCCAATTCATGCGTTTGAAAGTAGACATCCAGAGCTTTCCATCCATGTAAAGATGATGGTCTGATTCCACTCCAGCTAGCCGTGGTGCCTTCTGGAAGTTGACTGATCCTGCTGGACGGGACAGGCTGTACATCCTTCAGTATTTTGGCAATATCTCCTTCTACAGAAATCCAATTTGTGCGATTCTGGTCAATTTAGAAACTAGACAGAATTATCTTTGTATGAATATAAGGTTCAACAGCTAATTCTTTCCCATTTGGTCGTAATCAACTCTTAAAGTAGACTGATCCTGTCTGCCTTGACAGATTGAGCACCTTTCAGTTCATAGACCATAACTTCCTCCACAAATGTCCAATTGAGATATTTCTTGAGAATTTGGAAACTAGACAGAATTATCTTTCCATCCATATAAGATTAATCACATGATTATTCTCCACCTGTCCATAGTGATCTCTCAAAGTAGACTGAACCAATGTATCTTGACAGCTTGCCCAAGCTTCCATTTTTTCCCAATAACATTCTATAGGAATATCCAATTAATGCGATTCTACATTATTTGAAACCTAGACTCAATCAGCTTTCTATCCATGTATAGCTTGCCACAAAATTGTGCTCCATCCGATCATTATAGCTTCTAGAAGTTGACTTATATAGAATGTCTTGACAGCTTGCACATGTTCCACCTTATTGCCCATAACTTCTTCCACACAACTCCAATCAATGTGAAAATTATTCCATTTGAAAGTAGACTCAATATGCTTTCCAATGACATATAGTTTGGCATGTAATTTATCCTAGGCAATCCGCAACATTCTTTGAAAATGTACCCATGCGTTGTGTTATCACAGCTTGAGTCCTCATTACTCTTTTAGTCACAACTTGCTATACAGAACTCCAATTGTCACGATTCTAGTGGCGTTGGAAACTAGACTCCTCTAGCTTTCCAACCTTGTATGGCTTGTCATCTAATTCATCTCCATGTTAACAAATGAGCCTTTGAAAGTTGACTGTATAGGATGATACTTGAACTGAATAGAACTAATATCAGTAGTTATCTTGTGCTTGCATTTCTTCCATTCCAATTTATGTATGTTTGATTAAAAACCTTTAACTGCACGCTTGAATAAACATATTAGTAATTCTCAATGTTTTGTAATCATCAAAACCGAATAATGAAATTTTAGGATCTCAACATTCTCCCCCTTTTTGATGATGACAAAACATTGATGCAAATAATAATATAGTCAAATGTAAAAGGCAATGCATCAATATATTTCTCCCCCTTTTTGTCAGAAATCAAAAAGGGTCTATAGACAAAAAAGAGTACCATGCTTCTCCCCCTTAATATATCAAAAGGTTCTCCCTTTTTGCTCAACTAAGCAAACATATATTCTAAATGATATCATCACTCAAGATAGGCGCAAAGATAGATAAAAAGATTAAAAAAGCAATTTGACTCAAGTGCATATGATCATAATGAATCTCAAAAAATAAGTAACATCAATTTGAGCATGTAGAGAATTCAATCCTGCAATGCGATAATTGATGTAATTTCCTTAGAGGAAAATGTCTAAATGAAACCTTAGGGGACTCATACAATGTAATCTCGAGAATGTAAGAACCAATCAAACAGTCACGGAGATAGTATATCATGTGACCTAAAATATATATACTCAAATGTTGATCTCGCGAGGATAACGCAACGATGCTACAAAAAATTGCAATATATGGTAATGACACATGATAGTCGATGAATCAAATCCATATATATATAAATCTCTTTTCTCAAATAGCAAAAATCATGCCAAAGAGTTCACTTCTAATTTCACATGAATAAGACATGACATGTAAGCAAACAATGCAATAGATAGAAATGATCAATAAAAAGGTGTCTCATAATATATGCCCATAAAAATCATATTCTCATGAAAATGACGTGCTCCCCCTTTCTATTGCAAAATATGCACTAATGTAGTAAACATTTACTCCCCCTAGCTAATATGGAACATGCATGAGATTTTAGGGGTAAAATAAATCATAACTGCAATTTTCAAGTAAGAATATGAAGCCAATAAATAAATGAGAATGTCATGAATGTGAGACTAAATACTTCAAACCTTGTAAGATATGTCTCATTTTGTAATAATGAATCTTGATCCAACTGATAAATCTTGTGAAGCTTCTTGGTTAAAATCGTAATGCCAACTGATTGTAGACGTCCTTTGTCTTATTCTCATTGAACTCTTTTTCTTCTTCTCTTAGTTAGCTCATTGAAAGTATCGTTGATTTGATTTATATCACCATAAGATCCACCCAATTTTGTCACGTCATCCAAGTTGCAAATTTTTTTTTTTTTTTTGAGTTGGATGACGACGCAACTCTTCTCCACCTACAAAACAATTTAAATAAGAGCTTTTGGTACCCAAATGTATTTGGGTCCTTTGGTGTTAGTTTTAGTGCCTTTTGCACTCACAAAGGAATATCTCATGCTTTGAATGCTTTTTCTAATATTGCATGAGTATGCCATATGACCATAATCTCCACAATAATGACATCTAACATGATATTTCTCTTGAGAATATGAATGTTCATGAGATGCTTGAATGAAGTTATACATATGAGACCTATATTTATGGGAAAACAAACTAGATGAATCGTAAATTGGTGTTTTTCGTGATGAATGATCATGCCACGATGATTGTCTAGTCGAATAGTGAGGCATATTATGGCGTCGTGATGAATGAGCATACATAAATGCATAATTGTTGCTCTTAGAAGTGGACACTTGTGCATTCGTGTTAGTAGCCTTGGTTTGGGTTTTATGTGAGTGAAATGAATGATTAAAACCCAATCTGGTTTTACCATTGAGTGGTCTTTGATATCCAATCAATGAATTAAGCTTTTGTTTCCCCTTAACAAACTTTAAAAGGGAATTTTGGAGATTTTCATTTTCCTTCTTAAGATGAAGGTTTTCCTCATTTGGCCTGTTCAAAGCAACATCTTGTGCTTTTTGCGAATCTTCACTTTTCTTTTTAAGTGATTCATTTTCACTTTTTAGGATCTCATTCTCGATTTCCATTACTTTGAAGCGAGTATCGAGATCACTAAATTTGGCTGCTTGCTTGAACATTTCTTTATTCATATGTTCAAGTATGTTTATCATATTATCATCATCACACAAATCATAGTAAGAATTTACCTCATTGTCTTTTCCCATGAAGCAAATGTAGCTAGCTTCGTCATTGGAAAACTCGTTGTTTGAGTCGCTAGAATTGTCCCAAGTAGCCTAGTAAGTTTTCTTGGTTGGCTTTTTCTTTCTATTTTTCTTATTAGGACAATTGATTTCAATATGTCCGAGTTTGTTACATTCATAACAAATGATCTCATTCTTTTGTACATCTTCGCCTTTGGGGAAATGCTTAAGTGACTTTCGACCAAACTGTTTTTTCTTTTGTACATCTTCGCCTTTGGTGCCTTCTGGAAGTTGACTGATCCTGCTGGACGGGACAGGCTGTACATCCTTCAGTATTTTGGCAATATCTCCTTCTACAAAAATCCAATTTGTGCGATTCTGGTCAATTTAGAAACTAGACAGAATTATCTTTGTATGCATATAAGGTTCAACAGCTAATTCTTTCCCATTTGGTTGTAATCAACTCTTAAAGTAGACTGATCCTGTCTGCCTTGACAGATTGAGCACCTTTCAGTTCATAGACCATAACTTCCTCCACAAATGTCCAATTGAGATGATTCTTGAGAATTTGGAAACTAGACAGAATTATCTTTCCATCCATATAAGATTAATCACATGATTATTCTCCACCTGTCCATAGTGATCTCTCAAAATAGACTGAACCAATGTATCTTGACAGCTTGCCCAAGCTTCCATTTGTTCTCAATAACTTTCTATAGGAATATCCAATTAATGCGATTCTACATTATTTGAAACCTAGACTCAATCAGCTTTCTATCCATGTATAGCTTGCCACAAAATTGTGCTCCATCCGATCATTATAGCTTCTAGAAGTTGACTTATATAGAATGTCTTGACAGCTTGCACATGTTCCACCTTATTGCCCATAACTTCTTCCACACAACTCCAATCAATGTGAAAATTATTCCATTTGAAAGTAGACTCAATATGCTTTCCAATGACATATAGCTTGGCATGTAATTTATCCTAAGCAATCCGCAACATTCTTTGAAAATGTACCCATTCGTTGTGTTATCACAGCTTGAGTCCTCATTACTCTTTTAGTCACAACTTGCTATACAGAACTCCAATTGTCACGATTCTAGTGGCGTTGGAAACTAGACTCCTCTAACTTTCCAACCATGTTTGGCTTGTCATCTAATTCATCTCTATGTTAACAAATGAGCCTTTGAAAGTTGACTGTGTAGGATAATACTTGAACTGAATAGAACTAATATCAGTAGTTATCTTGTGCTTGCATTTCTTCCATTCCAATTTATGTATGTTTGATTAAAAACCTTTAACTGCACACTTGAATAAACATATTAGTAATTCTCAATGTTTTGTAATCATCAAAACCGAATAATGAAACCTTAGGATCTCACCAGATGCTTTATGCCTATCAGTGAGCAGCAGGCTTAGGCTTGGCAAGTTGTGTGGCGGGCGAGGAAGTTAAGGTTACAATTGTCCACATGGATGCAACAAAAGCTCCTAACCCTGACAGTTTCTAGGCTATTTTCTTCCAGAAGCAATGGTGCGTTGTTAAAGATTCAGTGGTGAACTTTGTTCAAAAGTGCTTCAGAGAAAGGTGTGTGCCTATAGATGTTAACCAGACACAATTAGTCCTTCTTCCTAAAATCCAAGCACTTGAAAACATTACTGACTATACACCAATCAGCCTATGTAATGTCTCATACAAAGTCATCACAAAGATCATCGCAATTAGTCCTTGTTGATCATTTGAAACCATTCTTACTAGACTGGACAGCACTAACTCAAGCCAATTTTGTACATGGAAGGCAAATCACAAATAATATAGTGGTGTTGCAGGCAGTTGTTCATTTTTTCATGAGGTATAGGAAGAAGGTTGGGGGGATTATTTTGAAGTTGGATTTTGAAAAAGCTTACAACAGAATGAGTTAGAGCTTTGTCTACTCCGCACTTACTGAGCTTTAAAACCAATTTTGTTATCTAGAGTAGGCCCCCCTCTTTCTCACATTTTTTTGCAGATGACATTATTATTTTTGTAGAAGCTAGCCAATGGCAAATTGAGGTGATAAAGAACTACCTAGATGTCTTTTGCAGTTGCTCGAAGCAATGGGTTAATCTAACAAAGTCTCGGATGTGTGTTTCAAGCAATGTCTCTGTCCTTCAGGCTAGAAGATTGAGTCAAATGGTCGGCGTTACCCTTGCACAGGAGGTAGGCAAATACCGAGGTGTGATTGCACCTCACGGATGTGTTACATCGTCGACATATAAGTCAGTGGTTAACTAGGTACAGTCCAGACTAGCTGGCTAGAAGGCAAAGCAGTTGACATTCGCTGGGAGATTAACTCTCATTAAGTCAGTTCTTGCCTCTATGCCTCATATACCATGCAAACTTTATGCTTACATGTTAATGGTTGCAATCAATTGGATATCATCCAAAGGATTTTTCTAATAGGGAGATACTGAGGCCTCAAGAAAAGTGCACCTAATAAATTGGGGGATGCGGTGTAGACCCAAGAATGCTGGAGGATTGGGGGTGTGGTTTAGTAGAGTTGTGAATTTGGCAATGATCTCAAAACTGGGTTGCAGGGCAATGCATGAAGAAAGGTCATTATGGGTAAGGTGTTAAAGTCAAAGTATTATTGTTCTAGTGTGGAGACGGTCAATTTTGAGCAGAGGTATTCCCAGTCTCATACATGGTGCAGCCTGGGTATCGTCAGTGAGAGCCTAAGGGTAGGGGCTCTAGTGGCGTGCGGGAAATTGCATCAAGACAAGATGCTAGACAAATGCTTGGCTTTTGCCTGGAAGTCTCTCATCTTTAGCGCTAACGCCTATCAATACGAATGAGGGTATGCTGTTGATTATAGAAAGTCTGGGGAAGGATGGGATTGGAATGCTCTTGCAAGTAAATTTCTTACCTGGGTATTGCAAAAGTTGGCAACTTACTTGGTCTATGACTATCATTCCGATGAAGATGTTGTGACTTGGAGGTACACTACGAATGGTAATTTTTCGGTTAAAACTGCTCACAAGGATATTTGTTCAGAGGATTCAATAGTTGAGTCGCCGCTATTTAAATCCGCATGGTAAGTGCTGGTGTACGTCGGAGAAGGCACGTTGCTTTGTATGGAAGCTAGGACATGGCCGTTTACTTACGAATGTGGAGCATTGGCTAAGAGGCTTGGGGGAATCCAGCGGTTGTCAACTTTGCCAATTGTAATCGGAAAGCATTATCCACCTCTTACGGGATTGTGCTTTGGCAAAGGAGATTTGGCTATATATAGCTTGTCCCATTTGAGAAAAGTTCAGATTTTTTTAGCTTGCAGTTATTGGATTGGCTAATTTTGAATCTGGGAACATCATCCCGTGAGTGGGAGTAGGGTGGCTGGGGGTTAGTCTTCTTTCTTACATGTTGGTGGTTATGGAAGTGGCAGAACGAGATGGTTTTAGGGGGGACACCTCTCCAAATCACTCAGCCAGTTTCATTGAGTAGCAAGCTAAAGAGCTTATCAACATGCGGAAAGAAGAACAGATGGGAAAGACTATGAGTGCTAGGGATTGTGTTCTCGTGGGCTGGTTGCGTCCACCTGGAGGTTGGGCTAAAGTCAACTTTGATGCCTTTGTGCAAGGGGGCCGGGGGTATGCTGGAGCAGGGCAAGTGTGTAGGGATCAATATGGATTTTGGTCATGGGGGTTCATTTTCAACATCGGGTTATTAACAAGTGTATTTGCAATGGAGGTTTTGAAAATATTACCGGAGCTAAAGATTGCATGGGATAGAGACTTTCGAGATGTAATTGCTAAAACAGACTCTAAATCTGCTTGCTAGGCAATACTCAAAGGCGTGCCTCAAATACAACGCCACTATAATTTGGTGCCCTGTTGCCATGGGATTCTACAAAGGGATTGGTCTGTTCAAGTTGTACACACTTACAGAGTGGGAAATGGAGTCGTGGAATGGCTGGCTTCTTATGCATGCACTTACCAGTTTGGCTTATCCATTCTTTGTGAGCCTCCTTCAAGGCTTCATCACCTTGAACAAGAAGATTTGTTGGGAATTTGTTTCCTTGGGAATAAAGTTATTTACTAAGTTTGGCAATGGGGAGGGTCGGGGGTGGATATGGCCCCCGTTCCCCGTACCTGTTTATTATCCTCATTCTCATCCCAGTTCTCGTTCCCATCGGATATGAAATTTTAATCTTCGTCTCCATCCCTGTCGGAGAATGGGGATTCCCGTTCCCGCCCCGTACCCTTGCAAAAAAAAATTTAAAAAGTCATATATTTTCACAATTCTAATTACTTGATACTCATGGTCAATAACAAACCAGTTATTTATATTACAAATCTCATGTGATTTAAAAATATAATAAATAAGTGATCTAAATATTAAAGTTTAAATGCACGAGTTTTTTATTAAGAATTAGTAATAGAAATTAATGTCCTAAACTTGATGCACGATGTGTAGAAGAATAATGATACTATTTTTGAAAATGTTATATTGTTGAAATTTATATACTGATATAATGAAATTATTTTTGAATATGTTATATTGCTCAAGTTTATAATAAGTAAGTATTGAAGTTATGTTGCTTAAATTTATATATTGATATAATGACGCTATTTTTGAAAATGTTAATATAGAAGAATAATTTAGACAAATTGTATTTAATATTTTAGTTGTTGTATAATACTAAAGTTTAAAACTATATTTTATAAAGATATGGATCACATTAAAAAAAATCAATTATTAAAAATTCAATAAATGAAAACTATAAAAATATCACCTCATGATTTTATATTTTTTCTTATCTATTTTCTATATATAATGTTAGATTTCTTGTAATGTTGGAAGTTTTAATTTCATTTCTAATTTTTTAAACAATTTATTCTCATATTTTTTGCACTTATATACTGGCACATTTGGAAAGAAAGAAATAATAGTATTTTAAAACAAGACTTCCAATAAAAAAATAGTCTTTCTAACTTGTATATTCAGAGTTAAACCTTCAAATTATTGGTTGAGGACTTATACAACAAGTTGTTGTGATTCATGATGTATCCATTAATAATTTTGTAATTGCAATTAGAATTAGTTATTACTTGAATCCTTGACTCAAGACTATCAATATTTTGAATAAACCATTAATTAAAGAAAGTAATTTCATTAATAATTTAATAATTCATTAATAATTTTAAAATAGCTAAAATATAAGTTATTGAAGAGTAAATGAAACAAACATTAAACAATAAAAACAAATAAAGATTAAAAATTAAATAAAAAATAAAAAAATAAACGGGTCGGGGATGGGGAGGGTATGGGGATGAGGATAGGTAAATACATCTCCATCCCCATACCCGCTAAAAAAATACGGGAATCCCCGATCTCCACCCCGTTCCCCGATCAACTGGTTTGACCCGTGTCCGTCGGAGCGGGTACGGGTAATCCCAACAGGTACGGGTAAAATTGTCATCCCTATTACTTACTTTGGGCTTGCCGACCAAAAAAAAAAAAAAAAAAAAAGCTTATTGTTTGAAATGACATATTAATTTTTGTCAAATAAAAATGAGAGAGATATAAAAATATAAACGCACCACCCATGCATAAGAATGCATACAAATATCAATTTCTTGGCTTTTGGGTCTTTTTGATGGAAATTTTTAACATTTTTACTGCAAATTCGATTGAAAGCTCTATTTTATGGGGAAATTTAGCTCCACCATCCTTAACTTTGTCCTTATTAGAAAAAACATACCGTATTATCAGAAATTACAGAAAACATACTAAATTATGAATGCGGTTACAAAAAACATACTCCGTTAAAGAGCCGTTTGTAGACATCCATTTTAATAACAAAAATGCCATTATAATTGCCACAAAGGGTCCAAAATACCCTAAATACATAATTGACTAAATATAGCCGTTGGGTCAACAAAAATAGAGAACAATAGGCTGCTACAAAACAACAAAATATGTCTATTATCTGCAAAAGCAAAAAATAACCGTTGGATTCTCCAGCCAAAGCACCGTTGGACCTACATTTATAAAAACCAGCACCAGCATCCTTCTCAACCTCCTTCAAAAAACCCAAATAGTCATCTCTCTTTTTTACAGCAAAACAGCAACACAATTTCATCGTTCACAACCTCCTTCAACACGCCAGAAACTTCAATTACAGCCAGGTAGCTCCCCTTTTTACAGCAAAAACAGCACAATCTTTATTTGAAGCCAACAAAATGTCCATGTCCAGCGCAAACTCCATGAATTTTGAAGGGCCAAAGTTCAGAAATATTTCATGCAAAACATGCAAGAAAAGAGCAGCAGTGAAAGTGAGTGAGTTAGAAAAGAATAAAAATAAGCTATATTATTGCTGTGAAGATAGGAACTGCAGTGCAAGCTTCCTAGGCTGGTGTGTACTCATTTACAAGCAAAGTGAAGAGCATGCAGAAACTAATGAAACTCAGTATCCAACAACAAGAATATAAACTGAAGTGGACATAACATCTATAATGGGTGAAGTACAATTAGTGAGAGTAGAGCTTAGGAAGTTAAATAACAAAATACATAACTTAGGAATGCAAACTACTTATGTTAAGATGATTGGGCTGATTTTGATATGTTGTACACTCATACTTTATGTGTTAATCATTGTTTCAATTGTTATTTATTTAAATAAAATTGCATATTAAGGATACATATTTTAACATACCATAAAATTCATTGGGCTTGTTGTGATGCTGATGGCTGTGAATGAGATATACTAACTTCTTGTGAGGCTCCTTGAGATGGCAAGTTATGATCCTAAAATAAAGCATAAACATAATTGAGGATTTACTAATAATTGAACTAAATAAACAGCAACACAAAATACATAAATAAGATGTACCTTTTTTGACTTCTTACCATCACCTTTGCTAGTTTGTTTTCTCTTTTTACCTTGTCGGGTATTAAGAGTTGTACTGCCCTCAGTTACAGGCTGCATACCACCATTTTGTAAATTAAACTAAGTGCATATTACATTAGAATATATATATATATATATATATATATATATATATATATATATATAATATTAATTACTTATCTCTTTACATGTTCTCGCATTGTGTCCATATTTCTTACATCTCCCACATGTTACTGTGCAAGACCTCATCCGGGGTTGTTTCTCCTCACCCTTTTCCCTTGTCCTCAACCTTTTTGGCCTGCCAGGTTTCCTCTTCAAGGGAGGAGGTTGTATCCGTTTAGCTCCCTCAATAAGATCCAAGTTTGTTTCAAAAAGAGGGTGGATCATATTCTTGTGGGCAGCAAGATAGTTCTTCACAGTGAAATAATCATCACATAGATCCTCCAAGTTCATCCTCATATAGTTTGCACAAGTTGCAACATGCTTGCATGGAATCCCACTCACTATCCATGCTCTACAACTACAATTCTTTGTTTTCAAATTTACTGAAAACTTATCAGATTCTTCAATGACCTGAAATTCTTCATTACTTGTTGGGACCAACTTAAAAAACCTAGCAGCTGTGGATACCTTTTCTAACATTTCCTTCACTTTTGGTGTGACCCTACCCTGCCAAGATGCAGCCTTGGCATATCGCCTATGCAGTCTAGCTATCAATTTCATTCGAATATTTTCTAAGAGTGTGAGGATGGGTTTATTTCTAAATTTTCCAATCCAATGGTTAAAGGATTCTGTCATATTATTGGTAACATGGTTACACTTCACTCTCTCATCATATGTCCATCTACACCACTCTTCTGATTTTGTGTGCCTAAGCCACTTAATAGGATCATCATTTCCAACAACCATAGCAATTTCATGCATAGCCTTCTGGTGGTCACTATGACAGTATGACTTACATGCATTCCAAAATAGCTTTCTTAACTCTAAACCAGGCCATTTACATCTAAAATTTGCATACAAATGCCTAGCACATTTTCTATGAACTGCCCAACCAAAGTGATTATCTACAGCATTTATAATTCCCTACACCAAGCATAAAAAACAGATTAGATTATATGACGTTAAACATATTACAAAGAAAGTACATCAATTAGAAAAACTTACTGACCTTTTGTCTATCTGACATGAAAATAAGTGGCTTTCTTTCTATGTCATCTCTAATTGCATCATGTAGAAGGTCCAAGAACCAATTCCAACTGTCAATGCTCTCTTTTTCCACCACGGCAAATGCAATTGGGAAGATCCCCATGTTGCCATCTACAGAGACTGCTGAAAGAAGACAACCACCATATGGACCTTTTAAAAAGCATCCATCTAACCCTATAAATGGCCTACAACCATCAACAAATCCATCCCTAGATGCCTTGTAACATATAAATATTCTTTCAAATATGGGCGGGGAAGTATCATTCACATCTCTCTCCACATATTTGAATTTAGCTATGATCCCAGGATTTGTTGCTATTAGGTGGTCAACATATTGGGGCAACTTGAGGAAAGAATCATGATGTGATCCATCAATCCAATCTATAGCTATTTGCTTACCCCTTCACACCTTATGTGGGTGTGGCTCAACTCCATAGGGTTCTTTCAAACACTTGAACATTAGCTCATTGCTCATGTCCGGATCTGCACGAAGGAAAGGCAACAGCTTGCAATCCATTTTGCAGTGGCTGTCCTAACTTTCTCCAGCCTGACACAAGTGTGCTTATTGATTAATTTCTTGATCATAAATGTACTCCCAGGACCAGCTACCTTAGAAGCCCATATATAAAAAGGGCACCCATCTGCAGCACATTTAGCCCTCACTGCTTCCTTCTGATTTTTTTTATAAATGAAGTTAATGCCTTCCCAAACTGCATATTCTTTCAATACTTCTCTAAAATGATACACATCTTTAAAAATGTGCATCACCTCCAAAATTACTCTATCTCCTTCCTGTGGCCTAAATGTTTTGCCTTTTATCCCAAAAGTTGGATCAACTTTTTTTAAATTAATTTTTTTCTCTTCCCCATCCTCTTCCACCGAAATTTCTCCATCTGAACCAGTGTTTCTGATTCATTACTATCCAGGTCCCAATCGTCACTGTCACTACCATCAAAACCACCTCCAAGTTTAATACCATCAACAATCCTTTCTGCTTTTGCATCTAGCATTTTATCCTCATCAACAGCTTCTTTTAGCCACTCATCATCATCGGATTCAGTATACACAAACTCTTCATCTGAAACTCTAAAATCCGAATCGTCACTATCATTATCATCAGATCTCTCATCATTCTCTTCTAAAGTTGGATGCTTTTGTCCTCCACTCCTACCGATGCAAGACCCCTCCTCAGTTTTCTTCCCATTTTTCTTTATTTCTTCACTTTGTTTTCTCACCTTCCCAGGCTGTGACCCACCTTGCTTCTTAGTTGCAGGGCTCTTAGCCTGCTTAGAAGGACTATCTGAAGTCACCTTGCTGGGTTGTGAAGCACTAATAGTTTGTCCACTATAAGCCAGCTTTTTCTTAGACTTTGGTGTTTTAGCCACAGACTTTTTGGCTAGTTGTTTAACCTTTTTTCCAGAACTAGGTGTGTATTGTCCACTAAGATTCTGCATTTCACTAGGATTGGGACTAACACCCTTGCGCCCATGCACATCATCTTTTTCCTTATTCTGTTGCTCATTCTTGTCACTCACAGGATGCAAGATTTGCAATAGAACATCAACTCCAAATGTTTTCTCATAATCTTTACCACTTGGACCCTCATCTATAACTTTAAGCCTCCACAAGACATAATTCCTAGCAATTTTGGACAACTCAGACTGCTGCAAAAGAACTTCATCAACTTTGGTTTCAGATCTAATAGGTGCATCAGGTAGCTTGAACTGTAGAGGCTTTGAGTGTGAATCTGCTTTGAGGTATAAATGTAGTTTGTCACTCTTCTCACTATCAACTACCTTCAGCAAATCAGCATCATTTTTAATTTCTATGCTCCTATTAGTTGCAAGAGAGAATCCTTTTTTGTCCACATCAAAAAGTAACTTGCAGATCTTTAAAATCTCAATGAAACTGGCATAGTCTTTGTCTGGTATTTCTAAGACTTCCTGTTTGTCTCCATAATGGACGACAAAAGTAAACATGGTGGTCCCTGTCAAACAGAAAATTCAGAAATAAACAAACTTACTGGACAAACTCTTAAAACAAAAATTAAAGTGGTCCCAAACTCCAAAACTAACATAACGTTCTTTCCATTCACTAAAGCTAACCCAGCAATTACTTATATTTAAAAATTGCTCTTTTTGTAATCCCACACTTCAGAATATTAATTAAAACACCAACAACAAATAAATTTGAACTTTTCGAGAATAAGAAAAGGGAATTCTCGAATCATTTGGGTCAGCAAATTGAGAAGCATCAAATTACACTTTGTTTGTCTGGTAGCCTATGACAAATGTCCACCAAAATTCACCCCTTCTCAATTCATCCAATTTCCAAATTGTCTAGTCAATGTCTAAAAAAAAATTACCGAAAATGAATATGCAAGGTCCAAATTTATCCAAATCGTGTAAGAAAAATACCCACCGAAAATCAAATGTCCAAAAAAAAATTGATTAAACAAAATGGGTGTGCAAGGTCCCAAAAAAAATTAAAATGATATTTATTTTACTTTTTTTGCAGTAGAAAAAAAATCTGTAATTAAACTAATAATAAAAAAGAAAAACACTTACCTTTTCAAATGGAGAAACTGAACAACCCAAATCCCCACAAGTGATGGTCCCCAACGGCTTCTTTTGTCGGGAAACAAACAAGAATCTTTTGGGCGACGGTCGGCTGCAACAGATAGAAGGCGAAATAAATAGACAGATTTTAGTATTTTGAATGCTGGGCTACTCGATAATTAAAGACTTTGATAGATTTTAGTCAATAATTTTGGTGATGATTGTGAATGATTTTGGGTTCAAAAGTTTGAGAGAATCGGCTGTTTGAGAGAAAAGAAGAAATTAGGGTTGGGTTTGCCTGATGGCCCCATCATTTTCTTTATATACGAGGGCTTTGTTGTCTTTTCACATGTTCCGTCTTGTTTGACTAACTGTTGTTAGTCTCAATATGTTTTTTATAATTTCTGATAACACAGTATGTTTTTTGTAATAAGGCCAAAGTTGAGGATGCTATAGGTAAATTACCCCTATTTTATGATATTGCTGCCGGGGCCATTAGATGCACACATGCAAATATGTTGGTTAAAAGATAAAGTAACAACCAGAAAAAAGCGTTGCAATATGCGAAACTTTCATATTATGGTATCTGAGAAACACATACTGAAGGCCAACATTTTCATTCACATGTTAGCCAATGCACTTGCATGTTTAGAAAATGTCATTTACCGTCCAAATCATGTTAGAAATTAAAATAATCGGAGCAATCTCTAACAGTGTGTTTGGTAATCCCATTGGAAAAGAAATAGAAGGAAAAATTCAAAAATTGAGGAACTTTTTTTTTTTCCCAAGCCATAAAAAAAAATAGAAAATGTGTCAGAAAAGCAACAGAAAACTAGTGGAAAAAAAAAACTCATACAAGTATAATACTAAAATAGCCCCCACTTATTTAATTATTTGTAAGAATAATTTTATAATTTTAACCTATCATATAGGGTCAATTTTATTATTTCATCCGTAAAATTTTTTTTTTCACTATTTTTTTTATACAATTTAAATATAAAATTTTATTTTTTCAATATTTTCTCATAATTTTTTTTTACTAAAATTTTGCATTCCAAACAAATTATAACAGACCGCGTTAGAATAATAAAATCATGCCTTCTCAGTGGCTTTTATGTTGAAACTTGAGCACGCTTTTCATGTTAAGGAAGTCAATTATCTTAGAATACTGTTATATTTTTAGACAGTAATATTATTTAAAAGATTATTCAAATGTAATTAATTATATTTCGTTTGTAATCGTATTAATTTTAAGTATAATTAAAAAAAATTATAATTATTTTTTCACATAAAATTTTATTAATTACACATAAAATTCAATCAGTTATATTCAATTTTTGTTTTTTAAAGAAAGGTAACTTTTTTCATTATCTTATGACGTCAGGGGACAAGCCGCACTTTCTTGAACCCATAGTGCCATTCATATGTTCCGGTTTAAGTTGCACTAATTTAAGAGCACGGGTCCATGGACTAATTGTTGAGATTGGGATCCAATAGATCCTTGCATTTATACTGATCGTGTAATTGAAATAATAATTTAGTGGTAAAAATAAAAAATATAATAATTTATGTAATTTATTTTATAATCTATGTTTACAAGAAGATAATTAGAAAATATTTTATTATAAAAAATTAAAAAATTTATAAAGTACTTTCAATATACTTTATTATCTAAAATCTAAATACACCTAAAATTTCTCAATACTCAGTATTGTTTTACTCCGAAATGAATTTCATGGCACAATTCATCTCGGCCAAATGGCTTTATATAGTCATTCAACGAAAAATCAAATACATGGATGTCATGCATTATGTCATGATCACATGCCATCAGCATCAGATGAGACTGTGTACTGCATTTATGCCAAGTGATAAGAAAACTTGTCACCTTGCCTATCCCTAGGTTGCTTCAACCAATGTAAGGCAGATACTTCACTGTGGCCTTCCATTTTATCATTCAAATGATATTGGTATACATGCATGAAATGTACACGTACACCAATCAATCCGAAAGCGGCCTTTGATATGACAATCAAAAGGCACGGGCACACATATTAACATTAATAATTATTATACAATTTTTCCGAAAGCTGCCTTTGATATGACAACCAAAAGGCACAGGCACACGTATTAACATTAAAAATTATTATACATTTTTTCTAACAATTTTATTATATATTTTAAAGGGAATATTAATATTTTTAATTTTTAATCTTTAAATTTTTTTATATTTAAATTTTAAATTTTTTAATTTCATATTACATCAATCATTTAAATTATAAAAAATAATCAATCGATTAATAAATGAGTTTAACTTAATAAAAATCATTTAAAAAAAATTAAATACATAAATTAAATATTTTTTCATCAACAAAATATGTATATTAAATATTTTTTTAATAAATAAATATACGAATTAAATAGATACATGTATATTTTTTATAGAAAAGACGTTCAATTCATATATTTAATTTTTTTAAATAATTTTTTGTAAAGTTAAAATTATTTTTAATAGATTCATCACTTTCGGTAAGTAAAAGAATTGATTTGGTAAAAAATAAAAAAATTTAGAATTCAAATAAAATATTTAAAAAATTTAAAACTTAAATATAAAAGAACTTAAAAGTTTGAAAGGGTCTTGTTGCATTTTTAAAGTCGGTCTTGTTGCAGACTCGAAACGCTCATTATGGATTTACCCATCCGATAAATTTAAGCGGCCGAAATTATATTCAGTACATACACGAACATTGTCTCATATTGTCCAAACTGAATAATTTTTTTTGTCTCATCGTTCAATTTTATTGTTAGTAATTAGCTTTCCTAAGTTTTATGAAAATTCTATATTTGGCCAGACAGCAAATATTAACTACAATCAAGTGCATATGTCCATTTTGAGCCTTAATTGCCATTAGAATTAACACTCTAAGCAAGATTTTCCAAGTTATGAATATTACTCCGATAATATTTGCGACAAAGAAAAGAAGAAGAAAAAAAAAAACAAAAGGGTACTATTACAGACAAAATTTGCTCGAATTACAATAAATAATTATTTTTTTGTAATAACATTTATAAAATATGAAACAAAAAACATAATTTTTTTTTTATTTTACAAAATATTAATACGGTTATAAAAAATGAAATTTTGGTTATAATTAGTCATAAACATTGGATTTTTTGTCCGAAAACGTAATTTTTTCTTAAACAAAAATAGCCTTTAATTTCATCCGTGGTTACACGTGGGCAGGCGCACGTGAATTATGAGAGTGAACACGACAAACTTTTTAAATTCACGTATAACTAACTTCAAAATACCCGCGTTCTTGTAAAATTTTTGTTACAATTATTGAGAGAGAGAGAGAGAGAAACAGCCACAAGATATTAAGTTATCAATACTTCTTAATTTTGTATATTTGTTTTGTATATATAAGTATTAAGTTATCAATACTTCTTAATTTTGTATATTTGTTTTGTATATATAAGTCATTCCTTATTTTAAAATAATTAAATTTATTTTTTTATTTTTATTTTAAGTGAACTCTCTTTATTATATAATATATGATCATAATAAAATTATATTAAAAAAAAAAAGTTAAATTAAAAATTTCGTCCGCTGTTGTACTTAAAAAAGCAATCCACAAAGCCTCAAGTGCATGACTTGCCTCTATGATTTCCATGGAGCTTCAACTATCCTTCTTTCTTTGTCTATTCACTTTTGCCTTCTTTACCATTGTAATCAAATTAGCAAACGCCTCAAAATCCAAGAATTCCACAAGAAATCTGCCTCCAGGGCCATGGAAATTACCCATCATAGGAAATCTCCACCAGCTTGTTAGCTCATTACCTCATCACTCACTCAGAGACCTGTCAAGGAAACATGGACCCTTGATGCACATCCAGCTTGGTGAAGTTTCGACAATAGTTATTTCTTCACCAGAGGTAGCTAGAGAAGTATTCAAAACTCATGACAGCAGCTTTGCTGGAAGGCCCTTTTCTGTTGCTACAAAGATCATGTCTTACAATAACATGGATGTGGCTTTTGCACCGTATGGAAATTATTGGAGACAGCTAAGAAAAATCTTTGTAATGGAGCTTCTAAGCACGAGCCGGGTCCGGTCGTTTCATTCAATCAGGGAAGAGGAGGTGATGAATATTGTCAAATATATTTCTTCATGTGCTGGATCCCCAATTAATCTGAGTAGGAAAGTGACCTCTATGTCTCACAACATAACTTTGAGGTCAGCATTTGGAAAAATTTCCGGAGATGAAGAAGCATACATATCCTTCACTAAACAGGCCCTCAAGTTTATATCAGGTTTTACTGTTGCTGATATGTACCCTTCTGCACAAGTGCTTGCTCTGATTACAGGATTTAGGTCCAAATGTGAGAAGCTGCATCAAGATATAGATGGGATAATTCAAAATGTCCTAAAGGAGCACAAGGATAAAAAAAGGAAAGTGGGAAATGGTGAAAGGCATGCAGATGAAGGTTTGATTGATGTTCTTTTGAAACATCAGCAGGATGGCGATCTCGAGTTTCCCATAACTGATGATACCATAAAAGCAGTAATCTGGGTTAGTGCTTACTTTCTCATTGCAAGTGTACACTTGCACACACATGACACAGGCATATTTGAAAGCGCAATTATTTAGAGCCAGTTCAGGTGATATTATTATAGAAAACTAAGTTAAAACATTATAAATTTTTTTGACAACCGATGACCTAAAGTAGCTCCCAACATATTTGCTCAAATAACTCAGATCAATGCAAATATATATATTGGTATGATTAATCTTCTTTTGGCTGCTTTCACTGCTGAGGCCGAGACATCATCATCAGTTATGTTGTGGGCAATGTCAGAAATGCTGAAATATATAAATACACACATAATGATATAAACATTGGTATGATTAATCTTCTTTAGGACGTTTTCACTGGTGGGGCTGAGACGTCATCAACAACTGTGCTGTGGGCAATGTCAGAGTTGCTAAAAAATCCAAGGGTGATGAATCAAGCCCAGTCTGAAGTTCGCCATGTCTATGGTGGAAAAGGAAGCGTGGATGAATCAAACCTTCACCAATTGAAATTCTTAAAAGCGGTGATCAAAGAAACCATGAGGCTGCACCCTCCTGTAGCTTTGTTACTAAGAGAATGTTGTGAGAACTGTGAGATAAACGGATACAGAATTCCTGCCAAAACCAGGGTCATTATTAACACATGGGCAATTGGAAGAGATGCTAAGCATTGGCCTGAGGCTGAGAAATTTCATCCAGAAAGGTTCCTTGATAGTTCAGTTGACTATAAGGGCACAAATTTTGAGTACACACCATTTGGTGCTGGAAGGAGGATATGTCCAGGTATGTCATTTGCAGTACCTAATATGGAGCTGCCACTTGCACAATTGCTGTACCATTTTGATTGGAAGATTCCCAATGGACTGGAGCAAGAAGCTTTAGACATGACAGAATGTTTTGGATTGTCAGTAACAAGAAAAGAAGATCTCATCTTGATTCCCATTCCTTATCAGACTTCATCTGTTAAAAAATGACATCATGTGGCCAACACCACGGTTCTGGAGGAAGAAGAGAATACTGTTTTGGGCATTGATTCCAATACAGACTATTGTAGAAGGTGGACAATGTTCCTAAACATGCTGCTACTATAATTATCATGTTTTCCTTTATGATTATGCCATGAATATGAGCGTATTTATGTGGCCAGCAGAGCAAATGTTTGTAATAAACACAATCAGTTGGCATGGTTTGTTCCTGTTGTATGGTAATATTGCTCGCTCTTGAAGTATAGGCGGACAAGGTAACAGTACGTGGCGGACACGGATTAGTGTTGAGGTCTACTGCTAAATTAATTTTTTTTTTTTAAGTATAAAATTTGCAACGAACAATATAAAATGTACAACAATACAACGTAAAATGAGAAACAATTATCATATGATTGCAGCTACCCCTTGTTGCACTGATTTTGTTTGCACAGCTTTTTTTCGTACAAACAAAAGTAAAAAATAAATAAATAAATAAATAGAATATCTGCATGGGACCAACAAAGCACTGATCTGCAACTTGTTTAACGTACCCATCCATCCATTGTCAAATGATTGATGTGACTATTTTCTAGAGTAAACTAATCTTACATCCCGATCCCTGAATTTATTAAAGGGAGATTAATTATTCCCTGGCAAGTGATTTCTTAGTAAGGAAAAATAGGGAAAAGTTTGGTGCCGGAATAAATTTTTTGGAGAAATTTTTGATCGCCAAATAAAAATACAATCAGTTATAAATTTTATTGTAGCCGTGTTATTTTTTTAGGAAGAAATTTTTTTTTTAATATATATTATATAGAATTTACACCTTGTATTTATAGAAAAATAATTATGTAATTTTAAGTTTTAATTTTTCAATTTAAAAAATACTGAACAAATTTACTGAATTATTTCTATATTAATATCAACGTTGATATTAAAACCAGTGCACCCTTAACACTTGGGTCATACTCTCAAATTATAGACATTATACTATGTTGTTTTTAAATTTACGAGCAGTAATTATTGGTTAGTCTGTGGGATGCTTTAAGGTGATTTATTGAGGGTTAGAACCTAAAAGTATTATCTTTGCATCGTTGAGCCCAATTAAAATTGAGATTAGGCTTTTTGTTGTTGTTGCCAATGGCGAACTCTTGACCTGGTTCATCAAGTACTGCAACCTAATTTTCCTGTTTTTAATGGAATATTTGGAATCCTACAAATTGGATCTTCTATCGCCTCAATGAAGGGACCCCAGAAGTAAGGGGATCATGTCAGAAGAAAGAAGCAGTCTGAAATTATTGCAGGTTCAGGAGCTGGTGTCTCAGGCGGCACAAGCTCAGGTTTGTACTGTTTTTTGGCTGTAAATTGCATATTGTGGTCAGCATAATTCGTTTAGCATTAGGAAAAAGTTTAATGGTCGGAGAAAAAATTTTTAAAAAAATTATCTTGAACTACAATTAATCATATTTATTATATAAAAAAAATATAAATAATTTTTTTTATTTAATTACATTTATAATTAAAATTATTATATAATAAATTTAATCAATTATATTTTAATAATTTTTCTCACAAAATCCTCTGGCTATATAATGTTCCCTTAGCATTATATCATGTATACATGTCATATCAGCCGAGCCTTTCCCAACCCCCCCCCCCCCCCTACCCCTCTAAATATCTTGTCATGTTGCCAGCTACAATTAATTCAAACTGTTGGTGGGAGCAACTTACAAATGGCAAAAATTCTCATTTCTGTGGGTGCCCACCCTCCCCCACCCCGCCTCGAGTCAAGCCAATTTAATTAAAGATCGGAGATCTGTCTTGATCTCTGCTTTTTTTTTTTTTTTTTTTTTTTTTTGTGAAAATCATGATGGGGATGGGAATGGAGATGGTAGTCCCATCTCCATATCCGTCTCATTACTGTTCTGTTAATAATTTATTCTTTTATTTTTATATGTATCTATATATATAATATTTTACTTAGGTGTTATGATCATTTTACTTATCCTATTTTCTTTAAACCTCTAAAGTGTCAATCATGGCTTGGGTTGATCTTTCATCGTTCTTCACTTCTTGTTTCCGTTTAATCAAAACAAAACATCGATTTTTCCAACCTAAATCAGAGCAATTGTCGATGATCTTGGAAGCTATTAAAAATCGTTGGATTTCCTCTTACTCATCAGTTATTCCAGTCCCAAGCTAATTGCGCACATCGCCTTCTTTGTCCTCGTCTGTCTTCTTCCACATCGGTGATTGAATTTATTGTAGTTTTTTTTCAATTTTTAAATATTGACTTTTAATTTAACAAAATGATTAGAAAAGACATTAAAAAAAGTATCAGTCGGTCATTACGATGTTGGAGATATAGTTGAAATCATAAAGGTAAAAAATGACGCTTGACTTCTTGAATCTTCCTCTGTTCGGTAGTTACGAAACCTAAAAGTATAAAACCCAAATAAGCAACACAAGGGTCTTGCCGTTAGGTTGGTGGCTGGAATCAGAGCAATCGGTGTTGAAGTTATGCTCTACTTCTTCAGGGGAAGCTGGACATAAGAGCGATTCATGAGATAGTTGGGTGGTTTTGGTTCGTTCTTGGTGGTGTTTCTACGAATCTTCTACTGTACAGAGCGGGGGTTTGCCAATTTAGTGCTAATTCTCGGGGAATTACTTATCTACAACTGACATAAGATCTTTAATTCTTGCTTCTCTGCTTGAATATGAATGTAATATTGAATTATTAAATTGACTATTGGTTCCCCGTTATTAGGCCATCAAGCACTTTTTAATGCACTTTATGATGGAAAACATTAGTGTCGTTTAATCCATTATTCATCTTCATTCATACTTGCTGAGTTGCTGTTCGGAGCTTCTTTAGTTTCATAGGACTTGGAAAGGAAAATATTGTTGTATATTTGGAATAGAGATGGGGTAGGGACGGAGATTTCTGATTCTCGGCGAAAATGGGGACAGGATCAAAATCTTATCCCCAATGGGAGATAAGGACAGAGACAGGAACAGAAATAAGGACAAAAATAGAATTTAAAAGTGGGGATGAAAATCAAGGAAGTCATCCTTATCCCGACCCACTCCGTTGCTATTCCTAAAACAATTATTCTTTGGAGGTGGGGTATCTTTATTTTCTTTTTTTTAATATTGAATGTAGCAAACGGATATTGATGTGTTCTAGAATAGTTTATTTGTTTTCTACATTTAATAATATCTGTACGTCTTTTAAGGGTTCTAAAAGAAAAGGATGACTAAGATAGATATGCTTATGTCATGGATGGTCATCTCGATTTTGACATCCGATGCAATGTTTTGTGGGTAATGCCAATTGCTGTTCTTGTTTGGTCTTTGCAGCCTGCAGAAATGGGTCTTGAAGACATCAAAGCCGGTTAAGTTCTCTTGTATAAGTTGATACCGTGTCTCAACTGAAAAGCACTGTGTGGAAAGAGCGGCTTGAAGGTAAGTTTAAGCTTGTCCTATAATTGTTGCTTTTTTTTTTTTGGCGGTAGCGTACAATGCATTGTGTGTCTAGAAGGGTGTCCATTCGATAAAAGAAAATTCTGCAATTAATCATTTTCTCTATTTTCTTTGTTAGTGTGAAGGGAACAAAACAGAAGAGCCTCTGATTTGTACTAGGGGTATTCGCGGGTCGAGTTAGGTCGACTCGAAGGTGTATTCGCATCCAATCCACCGTCGACGGGTTGCATAATTTTTCATTCGCACTCAATCCGCGGTACAATCCAATCCATCCAATGCAATCCGTCGTTGGCAGATTAGATTGGATCGGTTTAGGCGGATTGACACAATAAAAAAAATTATATATTTTTTTAATTTATATACATCATCAATCATCAATATTGTTACTTATTTTTATCAATTTTATTATTATAATGTATATATCATATCCATTCACAATTTTAAATATTTATGAGAATTGATCAAAATTTACTAAAAAACTATATTAAATCTATTTTACTTAGTAAAAGGCATTATAAAACTAATTTACTGAACAGTCAGTATATAAAATTGTGGTATTTTAAAGTTTTAATCCGATTGATATTGATAAATTTAATTCACAATATCAGTTACATATATATAACCTAACATGGGGGGCCTACGTCACTTCGTCTATGTCTGTCGATGCTCAAATTACGTATTTTGATATGCTTGTAGCACAAAGTTAAGGGGAAAAAGATGTTTTTGTTATCTAAAAGTTTCCACAGAATAAAAATACCATTGTTAAGTTAATTAAAATTGACACAATAAGTCCTCTCTCCCTCTTTTTCTCACCCTCGGCCCACCCATTATATATATATATATATATATATGTGTAGGCGGATTGGATCGGATTAGGCGGATTGAACCCACAATCCGCATCTAATTCGTCTTTAACAGGTTGTAAAATTTTAAAACATCCTAACTTCGGCAGTTTTGACGGGTTCGAATTGATTCAGATTAGATTGATCGGATTGAATCGGAATAATTAATTTTTGAACAGCCCTAATTTGTACTCACAGTAGCTGAACTGGATTCTTAATCCTTTTCTTTGTTAGTGGTCAAATTATTTGAGGATTTGTACTCTTTGACACTTGCATTTACTTGTTTTGCCTGAATAATTTGACCAGATTTATTCCCTAATTATTTGAAGATTCTCAAAGCTTTTCTTTTGTTTTGCAGGTTCAGTTATTGTTGTTGAAGTTGTAAGTGCTACCTTTTAGAGATTGTACGAGGAGCCTTGAACCAAAGGAGCTAAATAATTACTATTTATACCTAATCCTCCTTCTATCACTGCTTACATCTACTATCCAGTTTAATAGTGGTCATGGAATTTTAGGTCAGTAATGAAATTTTATTGAGCTTTATTGCATGAAAAATTCCCATTGACGTGGCCTATGCTTTTATTCTGTGCAATATAGAAATTTGTTAGTTTATAAATTGAGGTTGAATTCAAGTTTTGGACTCTGATAGTGTAACTTTTCAATTATGCATTATTTGTTATTAGACTCTTAGAATATCGATTAAACTAATACTTTTTATTTTATTTCCTTTTATTATAGGATGAAGATATGATAGTGATCTATAAGCAACGAATGAGACATGGAAATCTTATGGATTCTTTGTAACTCTTTTGCCTAGATTTTATAACTTTTTAATTATAGATTGTAAACAACTTTTCATTTATTATGTTTGAAGCGTATGAATTTTGTATTGTATAAATTATTTTTGAATTGAGAGTTTTGAATCCTAAGGTCTATAAACGTCACATTGTTTTCAAAAAATTTTTTTAATAAATGAAAAAACTTTGTCAAATAGTAAAAAATGTTGCCTAATAGTCAAAATAACTACTTAAAAATTAATTAGCTTCCATTATTTTTGCTGAATTGACTCCCATTTAAACTTGAACTCAAAATTTTCAACAATGTAGATGACTCCAATACTAACAAATAGAGATGTGCAATAGTTCAATAACTCGAGATCTCGAAACTAGGATATGTAAAGAAGCCCAATATACATAAGGGACATTTTTTTTTTGTCCGTAAAAGAGATGATAAGTTCATCATAAAAAAGAGGGGTAAGGAAGAGTTGTGTTCAAACTCTAGCCTCCGATTAGAAGCCATTATCTCCAGTCAAATGGTAGAATACGAACCAAGGTTGTTGTTGGTAAATGGACTCAGCAACCTGTGGATCTTAGGCTTTTTACAGTTGATGGCCAAAGAGCCCATCATCTTAACATTGACAGCAAGGCTCCAACTCTTAATAAAATCTTTGATAATCAGACAAATGTATTGATCGGGTAAAATCCTGCAAGTGTACAGGGCCGATCGTAGTAATAAAACCTGGTGAATACTCCAGGTGTCGAACCCAAGGGAACAAAGAATTAATTATGATTTAAGTTATTTAAGCTGAAGGTTTTATGTTTGAGAAATTTAATAAGAAGCAGAATTATTAAACTAAAAATTAAGGAATTTAACTAATGAAAAATCAGAGGCAAATTAATTAAAACTAAACACAAGATGGAGGATACCAGGGCTATGGGTTTTCACCTAGAATGGGTTGAATTACATGAATTTTGTGGATTAATGATCTGAATGTCAATTCTTCTTCTTTAGTTAGTGTTCTTTGTCAAGCAACCATAACCGTATTTAATCTATTTATGATCTTCTCTCGAACTCACACAAAGTAGATTAAACCCATTAAGAACAGAGAATTTATAATGACATCATATAAACTTATCTCATGTCTGACTCAAAGTTCATATGTTTATCTATTTAGTGCACGATTGTGTCTCATCTATCGATCTCAACACAAATCCTATGAGTACTTTCATGATGGCCAGACACAAAAGCATATTTAAGAACAAAATAGATAAATCAAATCAAGTTCTCAACATATAATAGCAATATAATCAAAAGAACATCTAAACATCCAAAAAATCAAATAATCCAACCTTAAACTAGGCTACATCCCTTTCGCCATAGTTTAGGGTTCTAGCTACTCATGCTAAAAATCAAAGATAAACAAATATCCAACATCATTAAGTTCAAAAGAAAAAGAAGGGAAAGAAAAGAAATCGAAAAACTCGTTTCTGATGTCTTCGCGTTTCTCCCTTATACTCTTCTCCTCTTCACTCTCTATGCTTTTTCTCTGTCTTGTGTCTACAAGAATAGCCTCCAAAAGTCCTCTAACTCTGCTGTAACTTTTATATTTATAGTCCCCTCAAATAAGCCCTAAAGAGTCCAAATTCGAGTCGGAAAAGGATTTATAAATTTTCTGGACAGTTTTGACCCTGTATCTACGGACCCAAATTTCGACCCCTTCCACGCAGAATCCGAAGCTTGTCAAAACAGAAAAGTTGTAGTTTTATCTCTTAGCTTCGATTCGGCTTAAGAATCATCCAATTCCGAGTTGTGTAGAGGAAGTTATGGCTGAAATACCGAGCAGTGCGCAAAGCTGTGAAATTCTACCCGAACTAACCACATATTAGCTTTCCAACCAAACTTTTGATTCGGTTCTTTGGTGCTCGGCTCCTTTCTTCTCCTTCAAACCCGATAGGTTCTTTTTCTAAGCGTCAAATACTTCGGTTATGTCCAATTGTCCTACAAAGCATAAAACAAGCAACCGAAGTAGAATTTGCCACAATTTACAATATTTACATAGTTAAACTATCCAAATATATATATAAATTATGCATAAACTTATGTAAATATTGAACCTATCAAATTCCCCCACACTTGAACTGTTGCTTGTCCTCAAGCAATTCAAAAATATCACATGACCTTCACGAGAATTCCATTCAAATCGAATTCTTCAAACAGTGCCTCATCAACACATTACAAAATCAATCTAAAAGTATCACTCAACACTTCACTAATCAAATATAATCAATAGCATTCTCATTCCCCACAAAACATGTTTTACATTGATTAATCATGTGCAAGAACCCTTTATTAATCAATGATAACGCTTAGCTATCGTCATGTAGAAAGTAATTACACACACTCATCCAAAATCCAAGGACAAAAATTATCTTCTCTTAAAAATACAAAACCACACAAGGGATCAATAGAAATTAATTATTTTAACTTTTTTTTTTTTTTTATGTAACAGAGGCTTTAGTACTCTTCTCTAAATACTGACATGTTTTTTGACATGAATACCATCACTTGTGGTGTCGGTACCCGATTACTACTTCACAAACAGATATTTAGAGTGCTTTGCATACTCATAATTCAAGTTACTTTTTGACGTGAAGACCAACAATTATAATGCCGACCCCTAGTTACTCAGTAACTCAAAACAGTGGAGTAGATGACATATTAACAACTTGCAAGCCTCATTTTTTTTTTTTTTTCAATTCAATTCCTAAATCATATCCCCAAAATTCTTTAAAAGAAGAGAAGATAACATTTGTTCAAGTACTTTAAATGAGTGTACATAATTAAAAACTACATAAAAATCTCTAAAAGCTAGCATATCTCTTTAAAAGATCATCGCACAGCTTTAAAAGTAAATTAGAAATAAAAATTTTTCAAGTAGAGAACAAGTTCACTATTAACTATCTCTAACTAGCTAATGTCAAATACTACTCAAAGACCAACCTTGCATGCCTTAGTACTATCATCGACGTCCAAAAATTCAACTCAAATAGAATTCAAGTGAAGCTCATGTATAATCATGCAAGCACGCAAAAATTAGCATTCAAGAACAAAAAATTTTGGCAAAAAATTCAACATAACACATCTCCCCCACACTTAGCCAATATTGTCCTCAATGTTGCAATAAAAACATAATTAAAAAGAAAATAAATTAAAGAGGACGAAACTACCCGGACATAGTGGAGGAGAAAAGCAACCCTCACGTGCGCCGCCATCATCGAACAAACAACCTTAGAATCAACAACAGGAGACAAGAAAAGTAAAGACAACGAGAAGAGAATAGAGAGCAAAAATATGTGATAGCCAAAATCTTAGAAAGTAGATAAATCTAATCCTAAAGAATCTAAGTCATGGAAAAGGAAAAACAAAAACAAAAACGACGCAAGCAATAAAAAGAACTAGATGCAAGGAATGAGATAAAATCAATGAGGAGGTGGTCGAGCAATGAGAGCATCCATAAGTTGAAGAAATTGGTGCTCTGGAGTCTCCAAAATCTAGTGCAATAACTTATCACCAAGGTAGAACCCTCTCTAATAAGAAGAAAAACCAAAAACTTAGGCAAAATAAAATTAGAAGGCTTTAAGAGAAAGATGGGTAGAGGAAAAAAAAAATGAGAGAAACTTTGAAGGATAATGGATGCTTGGGTTTTGGATATGAGGGAATAGAATAAGAGATTTGTGAAAGAAAGAAAGATTTGAGTAAAGGGAATATGAATTGATTGGGATTGACTATAAAAGGAAATAGGAGGAGAAGAAGAAAAAGAAGAATAAGAAGAAACGTGAAAAGGTAACATTGGGTTGAAAAAAAAAAAACGTGTAATAAATTTTTTTTTTTTTTTTTTTTTGCAGAATTGGACCGGACCTGGACCAGGTCCGGTCCAGTGGTCAGAATGGGACCGGACCTGGACATAAATTTTTTTTTTTTTTCGGATCCCCCTTGGGTATACTTATGTATATAAATAAAAATATTTCAATCAACACACAAATACTCATCAAAAGAATTCTTTTTCTACTCATTGCCACCCCCACACTTAAGATAACCAATATCAATGTATCGAATAATAAGGTCAAAGGTGAGGGTAAGAAATACTCCCTGAACCAAGCAGCTTGTAATTTGTTGCTTTGTAATGAACATGTTTTTCCTTCCCAAGTTCCTACACACAAAAGAAAAGAAAACAAACTAAATTAAACTTAAACTTATCAATCTAATTAAAATATAAAATAAACATTGGGTTGCCTCCCAACAAGCGCTATATTTAACGTCTATAGCTAGACGTTCTTCCATTTAATTAAGGAGGATGATCTCTGAGAGGATAATGCCTTAAGTTGCCTCCATGAACCTTAATCACCCCAGACTTCATGATCCAAACATCGATCGCCCCTTGAGGATACACCTTATGCACTGTGAATGGTCCCAACAACTTCTTTTTCTTTCGTTTCCACGGGATTGTCCTACTGTAAGCATTATAGAGAAGCACTTTCTCTCCCTCTTTGAAGTCACTTTTTAGAGAATTATGCTCTGAGAGAAGAGAAGGCTGCTTTAACTCTAACGGAGTTGGCTTTGCAATGGATGGTGTTTGGCTTGGTTTTGCCTTTAGGATAGGTTGCTCAAATAGCATCTCGAATGCGCTTCCCAAGTCTATATTCATGTTCTTTGGGTCCTCTTTTGGTGGCTTCATTGTTTCCACTATGAAGCATGTATCTTCTAGTGATGGACTCTTCAATGCTTTGAACACATGGAATACCTGCTCTTCTTTTCCTACTCGGAATGTTAGCTTTCCTTGTTCTACAACAATCAGCGCCTTACCAGTGGCTAGGAACGGCCTCCCTAAGATTATCGGGATGTCTATATTTTCATCCATATCCAGCACCAGAAAATCAGCCGGGAAATAGAATTTTCCTACTTTAACTAGCACATCCTCAATCTTTCCATATGGATGCTTGATGGATCGGTCAGCTAGCTGCAAGGAAACTGAGGTTGGCTGCAGTTCTCCTATCTTCAACCTCCTGAAAAGAGATGAAGGCATCAAATTAATGCTTGCACCTAAGTCACACAAACAACGTTCAATATCTAAACTACCAATGGTGCAAGGGATAGTAAAACTCCCTGGATCCTTTAACTTTGGAGGTAGTTTATTTTGAAGAATAGCACTACACTCTTCAGTTAAGGCAACAGTGGTGTGCTCCTCAAATTTCCTCTTATTCGATATGATCTCCTTCAGGAACTTTGCATAATTTGGCATCTGCGCAATTGCCTCTGCAAAAGGAATGTTAATGTGGATCTTCTTAAACATATCCAAGAACTTAAGAAAGTTCTTGTCCTCATTCCTCTTCTTCAGTCTGTTGGGAAATGGAATCGGCGGGACATATGACTTGACTTGTGGGGGAGGAGTTGGTGGTACTGGCTCCTCAATGTTGTTTTCCCCTCCCTGTTCATCATCCTTAACTTTCTCTTGCACATGTTCATCCTCTTTACTACCATCTTTTGTGGGCTTGTAATTTTGCTGAGCATCGTCAGAATTTCCTACCAACTTCCCACTTCTCAATGTAATAGCTAAAGCACTTTCCCTTGAATTCACCTCAGTATTACTAGGGAGTTGACCTTGATTCCTATTCGAAATTTCTTTGGCAAGTTGACCCACCTGTACTTCCAAAGTATGAATCGAGGCTTGGTGAGTGGATGCAACTTGAGCAATTTCGAATTCCTCGGCAACGGCGCCAAAAACTTGATCAATTTTTAGGTTCAGTTTCCTCAGCTCAGCATCCTGCTGTGTCATTCTCTCATCCATCTTCGACATGTATTGCATGAACATGTCTTCTATCTGTGACTTTTTCTCTTGAGGTTGGGAAGGATGACCCTGAAATTGGGGTCTCGGTTGCTGAAACCCTGGTGGAACTACTTGCCTTGTATTTCCTTGCTCCTTCCAACTGAAATTTGGATGGTTTCGCCATCTTGGGTTATATGTGTTGGAGTATGGGTCATTCACAGGTTGTTTCCCCCCAAAAGTATCAGTGTAGTTAGCCTCCTCCATAGAAGAACCAGATAATTCACCATAAGTACAAGCGGCCTCCATATGTCCTGAATGTTTGCCATATAGGTAGTGTTCCCTGGGTATTGACTCTTGATTGACCAAAAACTTGACTTGTTGGGTCAAATCAGCAACCTGTTGCGCTAAATCATAATGAACTAAAAGCTCGTTAACTGGTGCTCTTCTTCCTCTAACTGCTTTCTGCTGCGAGTTATTAGCTAATACCTCATATATATCATAAACCTCATCAGCCGTTTTATCACCAACATAACCCCCTGCAGTTGTATCAACTAGTATCTGGGAAGTAGCATTGAGCCCGTCATAAAAAAATTGCATCTGTAACAGCCTTGGAAACTGATGATGTGGGCATTGGACGAGTAGCGTCTTGTATCTTTCCCATGCTTCATGAAATGGTTCTCCCTCCATCTGAGAAAATGAACAAATCTTGTTCCTAAGCTCTGCAGTCTTCTGTGGAGAGTAAAACTTATTCATGAACTTATTGTAAACTTGCTCCCAAGTATTAAGTGATCCCTCTGGTAAATTAATGAGCCAAGTTTTCGCTCTGTCCTTCATAGTGTAAGGAAAACACCGCATCCTCAGTTCATCTTCCTGACAGTCTTGTAGAGGAAAAGTCTGAATCGTGCTGTAGAATTCCCTAATAAAGGTTAAAGGGTCTTCATTAGGTAGCCCATGAAAGGATGGCAGCATGTTGAAGTGAATGGTCTTCAACTCATAGTTCCGCGCTCTCGTACTCAACTGGATGCAAGAAGGATTGGCACCAATCACAGGCCTCTGAATATCTTTCATGTTCACCCTGGCTTGCCCATTGGCACCCATTACAACTGCTCGATGCTCATTATTATCATCAACCACCAAGGGATTGACATTCACTACCTGTTGATCAGCCATCTCTGCTCTTTTATGTGCCTTGTTTTGACGACAAGTCCTTTCAATCTCCAGGTTCAAGGGAAGAAGATTAGTGCAGCTTGATGATCGCAATTGCATGCACTACCTACAATCACAAAAAAATAACAAGTAAACCAAAAACGTAAACTAAAAAAATAAAACTAAAGCTAAGCTAAAATTAAAAACTAAAAAAAAATTAATAATAATAATAATACTAATACTAATAAAATAAAATAAAATAAAATAAGCAAAAATAACAAAAATCACAATTAATGCTTCGTTCCCCGGCAACGGCGCCAAAAACTTGATCGGGTAAAATCCTGCAAGTGTACAGGGCCGATCGTAATAATAAAACCTGGTGAATACTCCAGGTGTCGAACCCAAGGGAACAAAGAATTAATTATGATTTAAGTTATTTAAGCTGAATGTTTTATGTTTGAGAAATTTAATAAGAAGCATAATTATTAAACTAAAAATTAAGGAATTTAACTAATGAAAAATCAGAGGCAAATTAATTAAAACTAAATACAAGATGGAGGGTACCAGGGCTATGGGTTTTCACCTAGAATGGGCTGAATTACATGAATTTTGTGGATTAATGATCTGAATGTCAATTCTTCTTCTTTAGTTAGTGTTCTTTGTCAAGCAACCATAACCGTATTTAATCTATTTATGATCTTCTCTTGAACTCACACAAAGTAGATTAAACTCATTAAGAACAGAGAATTTATAATGACATCATATAAATTTATCTCATGTCTGACTCAAAGTTCATATGTTTATCTATTTAGTGCACGATTGTGTCTCATTATCGATCTCAACACAAATCCTATGAGTACTTTCATGATGGCCAGACACAAAAGCATATTTAAGAACAAAATAGATAAATCAAATCAAGTTCTCAACATATAATAGCAATATAATCAAAAGAACATCTAAACATCCAAAAAATTAAATAATCCAACCCTAAACTAGGCTACATCCTTTTCGCCCTAGTTTAGGGTTCTAGCTACTCATGCTAAAAACCGAAGATAAACAAATATCCAACATCATTAAGTTCAAAAGAAAAAGAAGGGAAAGAAAAGGAATCGAAAAACTCGTTTCCGATGTCTTCGCGTTCCTCCCTTATACTCTTCTCCTCTTCACTCTCTACGCTTTTTCTCTGTCTTGTGTCTACAAGAATAGCCTCCAAAAGTCCTCTAACTCTGCTGTAACTTTTGTATTTATAGTCCCCTCAAATAAGCCCTAAAGAGTCCAAATTCGAGTCGGAAAAGGATTTATAAATTTTCTGGACAGTTTTGACCCTGTATCTACGGACCCAAATTTCGACCCCTTCCACGCAGAATTCGAAGCTTGTCAAAACAGAAAAGTTGTAGCTTTATCTCTTAGCTTCGATTCGGCTTAAGAATCATCCAATTCCGAGTTGTGTAGAGGAAGTTATGGCTGAAATACCGAGCAGTGCGCAAAGCTGTGAAATTCTACCCGAACTAACCACATATTAGCTTTCCAACCAAACTTTTGATTCGGTTCTTTGGTGCTCGGCTCCTTTCTTCTCCTTCAAACCCGATAGGTTCTTTTTCTAAGCGTCAAATACTTCGGTTATGTCCAATTGTCCTACAAAGCATAAAACAAGCAATCGAAGTAGAATTTGCCACAATTTACAATATTTACATAGTTAAACTATCCAAATATATATAAAAATTATGCATAAACTTATGTAAATATTGAACCTATCATGTATATACCGTATATATATATACCGTATATATATAGGCCGTATACTTATTTTTTTTTTTTACAACTGAGACTATGGATTCTGATCATATCATAAGATTCCCTTTCAAAATTCGAACTTTTCCAAATCCGATGCCATTAGAAACCTGTTCTTTTTCTTTTTCTTCAACAAAACAGGTAGAAAATTTGGATAAAATTCGGATATTAGAAAGGAGGAAAAAATTACACTTCCAAATTTCTTTTTATCCTATGTTTTACTTGAATGCAACAAGTCTTCAATTTTTATAAACACGTTGATATTTTTTATAACAAAAAAATATATCTTATTAATTTTTTGTTATAAAAAGTATTACCATAGTTGCGAAAAGTATCATTGTAGTTATAAAAATTCAAAGATTCCTTGCATGATGGCAAAAAGTCAAGCAAAAAAACTACGAGTGTAATGGGGCTCGAGAAAGAAAACTATATACATGATACAAGATTTATGATAGGGATTAGTACCACTCAATCAATATTCGATAAGCAGTAGCTCTTAATTTTTTTTTCCTTTTTGTAAAATCCTAAATTTAGACTAACTGATTTGGAGAATGGACAGTTAGAGAGATTAAGAGTTCGAATCCTTGATCTCTATTTTACTGGCAACAAGTATTAACTCTTAATTTAAACGTAAAAAATTTTTATAAATAGATCATACATGCATTTTCCATCCGTACTTTTAAGAAAAATGGAGCGAACATATGAATTGAATTAATTTATATTACTGGATTTCGAAGAATGAGTATTAAGTGTGCCTAGGCTGGTTTAAAAATTTATATTTGATTTAACTCCTTGAATCATGTAGCACCACCCCGACTAGATTACTAAACCTGCCACTGCAAAAACCATCCATAACATTTATTTGCAGTAGATGACCTTATTCCCAATCTCAATTGTTCACCAGAAGAAAATTTGCCAACTTGCTGCAGCAAGTAGGATTCACCCGTCACTATACCACTATGATGCCAAATTCAACGCTAATATCGCTTTCGCAGCCAGGCAAACCATAAAAATTTTCTGGCGGGCCAGAGAAGAAATTTAGCAACCCCATTATTCTAACTTCTTAACACCTAATCACTTATGTATAATTTATTTAGCAGAAAGTTGACTGCAGATGCTATATATATAGAAGATCAAGTTAATAACTAACAAACAGTTTAAGAAGGAGACTCTCAAAAACAATAATATAATGTAACTGGCTCGCATATGGTTTCAAACAAAAAAACAAAAGAAAAGCATCTCAGAGTACAAAACTTTTACATTATAATTTTAGAAAGGGTCAAACGTACGTGGTTGAACCAATAAAAATTTTACATTTTAAACTTTTGCCCTGTTTATAAAAGTTTGTTGTCAGTGACTTACATTTGTAATCTTCAGGCGATAATTTAATATCTTATCCATAGGTCAAAGCTCTACAAAGTACTAACTATCAAACCTATTTGTTAATGTGAGAATAACCCGATAAAAGAAGTATGTCAAACTAAAGCAGCTTCTTGGAAGTTCCTCAAGAGGCACTACTCCATAACTATATATATGTCTTTTCATGGAAGATGGGGGAGAGGCCCACAATTTCATTTTCTTTCAATGTTGTACGCGGAGCCTCATGTTGCTATAAGGATCATGCGCTGTTTTCATAACTAAAACCTTGAATTGTCGGCAAGCATGCAACTTTATTTCATTAAGTTTTTGTGGTAGTTATCCCTCCACCAAAACAAGGCCAGCAATTATATAGTGCTTTTGCAAATTTACCAATGGGCTATAGCTTAATTAGTAATGAAGTTGTCTCGATAAATGAAAGTTTCAAGTCTGAATTTCAGTCGGAACTAATTAATAAAAAAAAATATTTATATAAATATCTGGTAATTTTTTGAATCAGTGTCAACGTCACAATTAAATAACCAATGACAACAAATGCTTAATTCCAAAGCTAATTAGAATTGGATATATAAATCTTTTATTGTCGGTAAGTAATAAACCTTTAATACCAGAAATATTAATGAACACATGGCATTTCTCAACCCTCACTTCTATCCTGATGGAGCTTCACTTGCCATTCTTTCCCACAATTTGTCCCTTGTTTCTCTTATTGTTCATACTATTCAAAACTATTAGGCGATCCAGGGCCAACTATCAAAACCGAAAGCTTCCTCCAGGGCCACCAAAACTACCTGTCATTGGAAATCTGCATCAGCTTGGTGGCTCATTACTTCATCACACTCTCAGAGACTTGGCCAAGGAACATGGACCCTTGATGCACCTAAGGCTAGGTGAAGTTTCCACCATTGTAGTGTCATCTCCAGAAATAGCCAAAGAAGTTCTTAAAGCACACGACGTTTTCTTTGCTCAAAGACCTCAGCTTCTTTCATCCAAGATCATGTCTTATGATTGTGCAGACATTGGCTCTGCTCCCTACGGAAATCACTGGATAAAGCTGCGAAAAATTTGTACGATGGAGCTTTTAAGTCCCGACCGTGTCCAATCATTCAAATCAATAAGGGAAGAGGAGGTGTTGAATCTCATCAGAACTATACATTCAAGCGAAGGGTCACCAATCAATCTTAGTGAGGAAATTTTCTCACTGACACATTGCATTACATTGCAATCAGCCTTGGGGAAAAGATGCAAAGCCAAAGACGCATTACTGAATGTTTTCACAGAACTGAAGCTGCTATCCTCAGGTTTGTCTATTGCTGATATGTATCCTTCAATTAAAGTACTTCAGTACATAGGAGGGTTAAGGATCGACCTTGAGAAGTTGCATGAGGAAGCCGATAGGGTGCTTCAGGAAATTGTTGATGAGCATCGAGCGAAAAGAAGTACGACAATTCACGAGCGAGAAGCTGAGGATGATCTGGTTGATGTCCTGCTAAATATTCAGGATCGCGGTGATCTAGAACTCCCTTTGAGTGACAATACTATCAAAGCAGTCCTATTGGTTAGACTTTTTCTTACCAATCGCTTTTTATACTGATTGCAGAAAATAGTTATCTTGCTAAACAGAACAATATAGGTGGCTTTAGCTAAAGTTCAGTGTCTCCTTTTCAGGAAATGTTTACTGCTGGAAGTGAAACCACATCGACAACTCTTGAATGGGCAATGTCTGAACTTCTGAAGAACCCCAGGGCAATGAAAGAGGCACAAGCTGAGGTAAGATGTGTCTTTCAGGGAAAAGAAAATGTAGATGAATCGCTCATTCACGAGCTTGAATTCCTGAACTCTGTCATCCAAGAAACCTTAAGGCTGCATCCGCCATTTCCTTTATTACTTCCAAGAGAAAGCAGAGAGAGTTGTGAGATACTTGGATATGAGATACCTGCCAAGACTAGACTCATTGTCAATGCCTGGCAAATTGGAAGAGATCCAAAATGTTGGCCTAAACCTACAAGATTTTATCCTGAGAGATTCCTTTTTAGCTCTGTGGATTACAAAGGAACAAATTTTGAATTTATTCCATTTGGGGCTGGAAGGAGGGTATGTCCAGGCATATCATTTGCTCTAGCTAATATTGAGCTGCCGCTTGCACAATTGCTTTTCCACTTTGATTGGACCCTTCCCAATGGAACCCTGGACATGAGTGAAGCTGATGGCTTGGTAGCTAGAAGAAAGGAAGATTTGGTCTTGATACCCACAGCTCATCAATAGTTCCTTACAATGTGAAATCGCAGAAGAGAGATCAGTTCATTCATCTGTATTTTTTAGAAGCATAAGTAACTCTAGAGTGAACAGAATGAAAGTTTTTTGTCCATAGTTCATTTCATTTTCCAAAATCATAGCGGATCGGATTAGAACTATGTTGTTATGAACCATTCTCCTAAATTGTATGATGAACTTGTTGAATAGCCCTCTGATAGAACAGACGGATAGGACTTTTGCACTTGGTCCAATATTTCAGCAACTTAATTAACACAATTAATTGAAACTCCCTCAGAACTGAAGTTTGGAAGAATTTCATCATTATCTTGAACCAATCACAAGTCCTGCTTATGGAATGACAAAGCTAAAATCAAACACACAGCCATAAGAGGTGTGCTATAGGAACAATATTACCATATCAATAGGAACAAACCATGCCAACTGATTGTGCTTATTACAAACATTTGCTCTGTTCTTCACATAAACAGGCTCATATTCGTGGCATAATCATAAAGGAAAAGCTGACAATTTTAACGGCAGCATTTTTAGGAACATCGTCCACATTCTGCAATAGCAATCTGTATTGGAATCAATGCCCACAACAGTATTATCTTCTTCCTCCAGAACCATGGTGTTGGCAACATGATGCCATTATTTAGCAGATGAAGGTTGATAAGGAATGGGAATCAAGATGAGGTCTTCTTTTCTTGATACTGACAATCCAAAACACTCTGTCATGTCTAAACCTTCTTGCTCCAGTCCATTGGGAAGCTTCCAATCAAAATGGTACAGCAATTGTGCAAGTGGCAGCTCCATAATAGGTACTGCAAATGACATACCGGGACATACCCACCTTCCAGCACCAAATGGTGCGTACTCAAAATTTTGTGCCCTTATAGTCCACTGAACTATTAAGGAACCTCTCTGGATAAAATTTCTCAGCTTCACGCCAATAATTTGCATCTCTTCCAATTGCCCATGTGTTAATAATGACCCTGGTTTTCGCAGGTATTCTGTATCCGTTTATCTCAGAGTTCTCACAACATTCTCTTGGCAACAAAGATGAAGGAGGGTGCAGCCTCATGGTTTCTTTGATCACTGCTTTTAAGAATTTCAATTCGTGAAGGTTTGATTCATCCACATTTCCTTTTTCACCATGGACATGGCGAACTTCAAACTGAGCTTGATTCATCACCTTGGATTTTTCAGCATCTCTGACATTGCCCACAGCACAACTGTTGCTGATGACTCAGCCCCACCAATGAAAACATCCTACGGAAGATTAATCATACCGATATTTATATGATTGTATATATATCAACGGTTGTGTTTGTGCATACTATCAGCATCTCTGACATTGCCCACAGCACAACTGTTGATGATGTCTATGTCTCAGCCCCACCAGTGAAAACATCCAAAAGAAAATTAATTAAGTAGAGATAGAGTTTTCAGCTTCTCTTTCTCTCGCAATTTCTCATCAATTGGTAAGCAAAAAAAAAAAAAACAAACTCATGAATTTTAGTTCCTTAATAAATTATAGAGTAGAAAAAGGCAAGAATAATATCGTAAAATATTGATTATAGAGTTTTGTCTAAACAAATCTAACTTATTACAGTATGAGATCTAATACAAAGATGCAGCCTTTTGGGCCACGAAGGGCTAACACGATCATTTTACAGTTTTTCTTCTTGATTCTGTCATCAAACTTATTCTTTATATGCATGATGTATATTGCATATCAATTTGAACACAAAATTTTAAAGATTTTTTTGTTCTTATATCTGGTACACATAAGGCTTACTGTAAATCTCACTATCTCTTCTCTCTCCCTCTTTCTCTCTCCCCCTTCCTCTCCTACCCGGTCTGTGTAGTGTTTTCGTTACGGTATATAAAGAGGTCCCCTCTATCTTTAACAAAATAGTTTGTATTTGAGGCTATTTTGGATACTCCGAAAACAAATTCTCTTTTCAAGAAATTAGAAAAAAAAATCTATTTATAAATTCACATCTTTAGTAATATAAACTTATTTTAAAATATTTGTATTATCTCTATATTTCTAATTTTTCTAAGAATTATGTGATATCGCATATATTATTTTGAACACTTAAGTTATGTGTTTTTTTTAATGATTCTTGTTTTGAATTAAAACAAAAGGTAAATGAAACTAAATATTAAATTGATAGTCCAAATGATTACAATTTGATACATATTTAATTTTTTACATGTGATCAAATAAAAAATTTATAAATTATAAAAAACCATGCATAGCGCAAATCTATCGCATAGCGCAAATCCATCGCATATATATGCATGAGCAAATTTGTTGGGAGCTATTTGGGTCATTGGTTGTCAAACAAATATAAAGTTTCAGCTTAGATTTCTATAATAATATGGCCTGACGTGGCTCTAACTAATTGCTTTCAAATATGCATGTGTGCACAAATGTACACAGTGGAGGATTTAGAAATTTTTATATATAAAAAAAGATTAAACAGAAAATTGAGTGAAAGCAAGAGAAGGGACAATTAAGTTAAAACTAAAATAACCTTCACCCAGTTTTTGCCCACCCTGACTCAAGTGTGGATCCGCCAATGAGTGTAGACTTGCAATGAGAAAGTGAGGACTTGCCCAGATTACTGCTTTTATAGTATCATCCGTTATGGGAAACTCAATATCGCCATCCTGCTGATGTTTCAAAAGAACATCAATCAAACGTTCATCTGCATGCCTTTCACCATTTCCCATTTTCCTCTTTCTATCCTTGTGCTCATTTAGGACATTGTGAATTATCCCATCTACATCTTGATGCAGCTTCTCACATTTGGACCCAAATCCTGTAATAGCAAGCACTAGTGCTGAAGGGTACTGTTGAATTTCAATGACGCATGTGGAATACCCGGGCTCGCAACATCAATGCGGAATACGCGGGCTCACATGACGCTCGGAATTTTCCTCCACGCACCAGACTCGGCTTCTGCATATCCGGGACTTCGGGTTTCGAGGTTAACCTCCCACATCACGAGTATACGGAATAAGCAACAAACAAATGAAGTCATGGACACCACATCTTACCAAAACCAATTGGCTTGGAAATGGATCTTTTAACTTCATTTATATAATGCTTCCCTTCAAGTGTGAGTCTTTGTTGCTTTGTGAGTCTTTGCACAACAGATTGGGCTTTTTTTTGCTCTTTCTTAGGACATGCCAACACAGCTACTCAGCTGCTCACACGGGTTTTAACTCACACGGGTTTTAGCTTCTCAACGGCTACGTCCATCATTCACAGGCCCCTTAAGATCATTTTTCGCTCTGATACCATGTTGAATTTCAATAGCGCATGTGGAATACGCGAGCTCGCAACCTCAGTGCGGAATGCGCGGGCTCACATGACGCTCGGAATTTTCCTCCACGCACTGGATTCGGCTTCTGCATATCCGGGATTCCGGGTTTCGAGGTTGACCTCCCACATCACGAGTATACGGAACAAGCAACAAACAAATGAAGTCATAAGCACCACGTCTTACCAAAAACACCACGTCTTACCAAAACCAATTGGCTTGGAAATGAGTCCTTTAACTTCATTTATATAGTGCTTACTCCCTACACTCTTTATCCATGTGGGATTTTTTGCATTGCCTTGAGACTCATCACTTGCAACTCCAACACTCCCTTCAAGTGTGAGTTTTTGTTGCTTTGTGAGTTTCTGCACAGCGGATTGGGCTTTTTTTTTTTGCTTTTTCTTATGATATGCCAACACAGCTACCCAACTGCTCACGGGTTTTAGCTTCTCAATGGCTACGTCCATCATTCACAGGCCCCTTAAGATTATTTTTCGCTCTGATACCATGTTGAATTTCAATGGCGCATGTGGAATACGCAGGTTCGTAACCTCAGTGCGGAATGTGCGGGCTCACATGACGCTCGGAATTTTCCTCCATGCACCGGACTCGGCTTCTGCATATCCGGGACTCCGGGCTTCGAGGTTGACCTCCCACATCACGAGTATACGGAACAAGCAACAAACAAATGAAGTCACGGACAACACATCTTACCAAAACCAATTGGCTTGGAAATGAGTCCTTTAATTTCATTTATATAGTGCTTACTCCCTACACTCTTTATCCATGTGGGAGTTTTTGCATTGCCTTGAGACTCATCACTTGCAACTCCAACAGGTACATATCAGCAACAGTAAACCTGACATAAACTTGAAGACTTGTTTGATGAAGGATACGTGTGTTTCTTCATCTCTGGAGATTTTTCCAAAGGCTGCCCTCAAAGTTATGTTGTGAGACATAGAGATCACTCGCTTACTCAGATTAACTGGTGATCCAGCACATGAAGAAATAAATTTGACAATATTCATCGCCTGCTCTTCCCTGATTGAATGAAATAACCGGACTCGGCTCATGCTTTGAAGTTCCATTACAAAGATTTTTCTTAGCTGTCTCCAATAAGTTCCATACGGTGCAAAAGCCACATCATGTTGTTGTAAGTAAGGATAGATCCAGAAAAAATTTTTAGAGGAGACAAATATATATATGATTATAATAATGAAATTAATTATACGATAAAATAAAAAATTATTAATTATTTTGAATAAAAAATATTATAATTATATTTTATCATTTTTTATGTTTTAAAACCATATTTTTATTTTTCATATAATAAAATATTTTTATATTATCATTTTGTCATTGATCTCTCATATGATTGAACACTAAATTTTTTATTGTTGAAAAATTTTTTTTTTTTTCATAACTATTGTAACCAATAAACTAAAATCAAATAAATAAATACATTTTTAGGTATATAATGTATTTCTAGATATTTTTTCTTTTTTTACCGTCCTTTAATATATCTCAAAAGATTATATAAAACCAAGAAAAATTTATTCAAATAATTTTTAAAGTAAATAAAATGAAATTAAAAGAATAACTCAGTGTACAAGACTCTCATATTTAATAAAATTGAATTTTAAAAAAATAAAATTATAAATCTTGAAACCCAAAAGGATATATGTAAAAGAAAATTAAAAAATAGTTTAAAAAAAAAAAGAAAAGAAAGGAAGTGTTCCCAAGATTCTAGGGAAAAAAAAAAAGAAAGAAAGAAAAGGCACAGCTGGACAAAAGTTAAATAAATTAATTATTTAAAAAAAAGGAAAAAAGCAGGAGACTAAGGAGCCGGGGAAAACTCAGAAAAAGGAGAAGAGTTGACGGGCCACGCCCTCGAACCAGCAACTTGAGGCGCCACCGGAAGGGCCAAAAACACCCCCGCCATTGCGCTAGCTGGGGCATTTTGTTATCATTTGATGGAAAATTAAAATAAAACATAAAATAATAGGGAGGGCATTTGCCCCCCTGTTCCTTCAGTAGATCCGTCTCTGGTTGTAAGTCATGATTTTTGCAGCAACAGAGAAGGGCCTTCCAGCAAAGCTGCTGCCATGAGTTTTGAATACTTCTCTGGATACCTCTGTGAAGAAACTACTACTGTTGAAACTTCTCCAAGCTGGAGGTGCATCAAGGGTCCATGTTTCCTGGACAGGTCTCTGAGTGAGTGATGAGGTAATGAGCCAACAAGCTGGTGGAGATTTTCTATGATGGGTAATTTCCATGGCCCTGGAGGCAGATTTCTTGTGGAATTCTTGGATTTTAACACATTTTCTGATTTGATTACAATGCTAAAGAGGGCTAAAGTGAATAGGCAAAGAAACACGGATACTTGAAGCTCCATGGAAACCATAAAGGCAAGTCATGCGCTTTTGTTTTGTATGAGGTTCCGTGGCTCTCTCTCTCTCTCTCCTCTCTCTCAATAATTGTTCAATGATTGTAAGGTTATTATCAAAAAAATAATACTATTTTTACATTTTTTATAAATTTAATATTATCTTTAAAAATTAACAAATTTAAAACAATTTAATTATTTTCTTACCAATCTAGCACAACGTTTAACAATTAACAAATATAACACATTTCAATTATTTTCTAACAAATCTAACACAGTATCAGTTAAAAATAACTAATTAAAAATAATTGTATCCCTTAGTATACAGATATAACACATTTATATCTAAATATAGTATAGTTTAAAACTTTCAAATATCATACGTGTATATGTGTATACTGAAAATTTGATTATTTTTAACTGACAGTATGTTAAATTTGTTAAAAAATAATTAAACTTCAAAATTTTGTATAGTTTAAAATGCCCAAATGTCATATGTGCATGTGTGCATATTAGAGATTCGATTATTTTTAACTAACAGTGTACTAAATTTTTTAAAAAATAATTAAACTGTACTGGATTTGTTCATTGTTAAAAGTTGTGTTAGATTTATAAGAAGATAATTAAACTGTACTAGATTTATTACTTTTTAAAGGTGGTGCTAGATTTGTAAAAAATGTAAAGGTGGTGTTATTTTTTGATAATAACCCATGATTGTAATAAAGTGAAATGTTGTATAAATACGTAATAATATGTATAAAATTAACCCATAAAATTTAAATTATTAGATTATAAAAAATATATTACTTTATGTATTAAAATAACTGAGTACCTTTTACGTATTGTAGATTATGTGTTTATTCAATTGCGTCCTTTATCATAATGAGCGCTTGTACATGTCTTAGGTATTTTGTTCCGAGAAATGTCTCTGAAAAAATTACAATTGTTATTTTTAAAACGGCGACTGATATTTTTGAAATGTAAAAATAATAAATGTTTCAAAAATATCATTATTTATTTAAAAAATATCAATTACTATTTTAATTAAGATAAATATCAGAACAAAAATTATCGAAATAATGACTTTTATTCTATGGTAATAGTAGACTCTACGTTTCTGTGATCCTAAATCATTCATCACTGTACGAGTACCGATTGTACCTATTATGAAAGTCTTTTTTATTAGATATTTTTTTAAAAAGAATATTAAATAATAATAAATTAATATATATTATTAAATAATTAAAATTTTAAAAAAATAAATAAATTATTAAATATCATTAGATAAATTATATGATTACTTTATTGCTACTTATAATTTAATTTCATAGTGAAACTTTTTATTCGAAATTATTAAAAAGAATTACCAAAGTATTATATCAACCGGATATTTTGAGTTGAGTCATACGTGAATCCAAAAATCAAGGACATAATAGTTAATTTTACTTAAAAATTAGTTTTATTGATTTTTATCCACTACTTTTTTTTTATGAAAATTGATCTACTATATTATTTCTGTCATAAAAATTTCATTTTATCATTACTTTTTTCATTAAATAGGTTGATGTGATAACTAACAAAATATCACATTAAAAAAATTGTCTCATATCAATTGCCACGCTATCATATATTGATAATGTAGCATTTTAATTAATTTTGATTACTTTTTAAAAAATTATACAAAAATTAAAACAAATTACTAATTTCTCTTTTTCTCTCACCTCCCTCCGGCCTTTCTCTTTCCTTATGCCTCTCTATCTTCTCCTTCCTCCCCTTCTCTCCTGGCAGACATCAAAAAACTGATTGCGAAAAAGTGTATGGGCAGACGTTTTGTCTAAAACTCTAGCCATATACAAATAAGATAAAAATATTTGTTATTTTTTAAAATTAAAATTTAGTAGTAATATTAAGTACATTTAAAATAATATTAAATAAATTTAAAGTTTTATTTTTTTAAAAAAAAAAAAGAGTATGGCCATGGCCAACTAAACTAATTTGTGATTATGAGTAATTTCTTTTTTTTTTTGGTCAAGACTATAAGTAATTTCTTGTGCAACTACTATTATGGATAATCTATATTAAATCAACGGCTCGTGGGCTTCTCTTGCTGTTCTTGAGATGCAACATTATCCCCTGCAAGCCATGGCTCTTGTATAGAGTTGATGGCGACAATGTTTGTAGACTTGTAGGAGTAAGAAATATCTGTGGCTGAAAATGGCGTTTTATCTCCAAATTTAGTCTTGATCTTAGGTTGTATTGGCCCCATAGGTTCCGAACGAATGGGGCTGGTCCAAACCGAACCATTATGTGTGGACTATTTCTTTCAGATATTTCAATTGTGAAACTTTAAAAACACGTCGATATTTTGTTTACTACTCAGGCCATACACATAATTTTTTGTTTGGTTAATTGGCCACAATTGAGTCTTCAACATGATACTTTTAATTTTAGAAATAAACTGTAGTATTAATTGAGATATGGATCATTGATATACACATAATAATTCTTATTTATTTTTGTAATGTAACCAGATAAAGGGGCTTTTTTTTTTTTTTTCTCTCGTCTTTGCCCCAATATTCTCTGATTAAAAAGTCATAACTTAGAAAATCTTCCTCCAGCCTCAAATCTAATGGCAATTAAGGCTCAAAATGGACATAAGCACTTGATTGTTTGTAGTTGACGTTTGCGAATATGGGCCGATATAGAATTTCAATGAACGTTAAAGAACCTAATTAATAGCAAGATTACATATAAAAAAAAAAGGCAAAAATGTTAGTTTTACTCCAAAATTTCTGACAGTTTATTATTTTTACTTATCACGTTTTTTTTTTTTTAATGAAAACCGACACACCACATTTTCTCCATCATATGAGTTCTATCTAATTGTCAATTTTTCCATTAGATAGGCTCATATGTCAATTAACAAAATGTCACATAAAAAAAAGTTGCCTCTTATCTGATGTGATGAAGTGGTATTTTTAAGTTTAATTAAAATAAATTTTAATTATTTTTTAAACAATTATATGAAATTAAAACAAAAAAATTAATTTCTCTCTTTCTCTCTCCTCCCTTCTCCTCTCTTTCTCTCTTCTTGTCGCTCTCTCCTTTCCTTCTCTCTCCTCCCTTCTCTCTTACTCCCTCTCTCTCTTTCCTCCTTCCCCCCTTTCTCTCCAAGCCGGCGAACCTTTTGCAGTCGAGGCTTGCCATAAGGGCTGGAGAAATAAAAAATATCAGTAGCATCAACATCGTCATCATCATCACGAGCATCCCCATCGTCGTCATCCTCGTCATGATTGCTTAGATTCATGACACCGTTTCATACCTAACGATTAAGAACAAACGCGTCAACAAAACGAGATTCCCCTGCCATTCATGATTCAACGAAACCAACGGCAACAATAGTTATCATCATTTGAGTATATTTTTCAAAAAAAAAATCCAATTATTCTGAAAAATCGAACAGAAAATACACTGAAAAAACAAAACAAAGGAAACCATAAAATTGCAGTACAGATGAGTATATAAGCAATTGATATAAGATTCAGTACAGTTACAGATGAGTAGACAAAATTAGTTTTCTGACGTCGCCCCAGGGGAGAGCGAGGAGGAAAAAAGAGGAAGAAGGGGAGAGAGGCAAGGTGAGAGAAAGGGAGGAGGGATGAGAGAGAAAGAGAGAAATTAGTTTTTTTTATTTAATTTTTTATAATTTGTTGAAAAATAATTAAAATAAGAATATTATGTTATCAATTTATGATAATGTGGCAGCTGATAGAAAGCAACATTTTTTATACGGCACTCCTTTAATTGTTATATCAATTTATTTAACAAAAATAATAATGGTAAGATAAAATTCGTATGATAAAAGTAATGTAATGGATTTTTTTTTTAAAAAAAAAAGTAAAAATCAATAAACCATCAGAAATTTTAGATAAAATTAACCTTTATCCCAAAAGAAAAAAAAAATATGTTCATGTTGGGCAATGCGAGAATTGTTCGTGAATGTCTCCGTTCTCTGCACTGTGATTACGGGTCAGATTGGATAAAGGTTAGCTTAGGTAGGCAAGATCAATTTGAATTCCTTCTCTCAAGTAGAATCTTCAACAATATTTGTCCACAGAACAATGTTTTATTTCCTCCTTGCAATTTCTCTACAACCTCTTTATAGTTTCCTTAACTTTGTCGTCTTGACTTTTAACTTAACCGTGGATTCTGTTTTTGCTTCAAGTTTACACCAACCTGTCTGATTATATCGAGATGACAAGATGCCATAACCTCTTAGATGTGGTCCAAGGGCATCAGACTCGGTAAAGGGCATCATACTCGGTAACGGACAATTCTCTCTTTTTCTCTTTTCTCTCAACTTGGTTTGCCCCTAGTTGCCTAAAGTTGCCAGCGGTGGTGGCCAAAGGAATGTCTCCTTCTCCTCCTTTGTTGCTTCTCTTCCTCTGTTGCTTCTCCTCTTCCCGCCTCTCTCCCTTCCTTTCTCTTTCTCTTTCTCTTTCCCTCTCTCTATCTCTCTCCTCTACAAAACCTCCATTCTCCTGATTTCCCTTTCTCTTCTTTTAGATCTAACTCTATAGAGACCACCCATGACCTCTCCAACGCCAGTTTCAAACTCCTCTCAGGCCCACCGTTCCTTTTGTCCTGTGAGCTGCATCCTCTGTTAGAAATAATAAAGTAAAAACAGTAGAAAAATGGATATAAATAAATAATCAATAGCATAAAATGTCTGAGGCGTTAGACATTATCCTTAATGATAGTTTTCGCCTCTGTTCTCAAATCAAGACAATGTAGTGGTTCGTAACAGTTATCCTCTCATGATACAACAGAAATTCTCACTAATGTACACTTCAAATAGTGAGGTAACAGAAACAACTCTAATCTTGATTAACCCAGCAAATTCTAGCAATAGAAGTGTATGCAAGAAGAAGAATGTATGAATAGATATTTTTTGGAGAAGAAGAAGATGATGTTTATGTACTGGTTCAAGTCTTAAAGCTCAATAAACCGAATAATGGTCACAAAAGTAGATAATGGGTAAAATGATGGTGGTTAATGGACGTAACATTTATAACAGCTAGTTCTCCAACAGTTAAAAATGACTAATCAAAAATGGCTAGTTTGACCGAAAATTTTGAATGGTCTGAAAAATATTGGGTTCAGGGCTTGATTGGCCAAGGTCAGTTTACCGCGTAAGGACGCATAGGTCCGCTCATATTGGACTTGAGACTGGGTTGCAGGAGACCTCTTATGAGTTTTTTATTTTATGAATTATAAACAATATGTCAATTTATAAATAAATAGTGCTTAACCTTTTTTTTCCATGTGAGATTCTTGTTTCTTTATATATTCTCTTGTTAAGTAGTACTTGATTTATTTTTCCTATATAGAATTCAAATATTTTAAAACACTCTCTTATTTTCTAACATCCTCCGCTATCAGCCCTATAGTGGCCTCTGCTGCAGGAGACAGCACCGCCGCTTCGTCAGCGAAAGCCCCTTACACTGCCTATGACGTAGCCAGAGCTTTCTTTGCCACTATCGGTGGAAGACGATGACTCCGATTCCAGCTCTGTTACCGCCGATAGTGCCGCTAGAGGCTTCATCTTTCTCATTGGGAACTCTGCCTTCCTTGGTTGTTTTTGGTTCCTGTTATATTATTATTGTAATGGGTGGTGGTAGTTTGGGAGGATTTTGTTGTAATCAATACATATGGGTTTTATGTTGCTACTATTGTGTAGGTTTTAAATAAGTAGTTTGGGATCAGTTAGTGGTTCTCCATATATTAGAATCGAAGGAAATCGTTGCTGGGCGTACCCGATCGATTTTTATTATAAGTCTACCAAAGCTAGGTGTTTGCTGCCGTGTGCAGCTTTATCTGGCTAATCTGATAAATACCTTCATCCAAGTGTTTAGTCTAAATGGGCTTCAAATCCAATTAATAGAATATCTTTTGACCATGTCTAATATAGGCTTGTAAAGATCGCTCCAATTATTTCAATTTCTAACATGGTTTGGATGTTAAATGGCATTTTCCAGACAAGCAAGTGCATTTGCTAACATGTGTGAAAAGAAAAATGTGACTTTCGAACATTTTTTGGCATAAATACATATTTCTCAGATAATATAATGTGAAAGTGTTGCATGCTGTAACATTTTTCTATAGTATTTGCTTTTTATTTTAACAAAAATATTTGTATATGTGAATCTAACGGGGGGTTTTTTTTTTTTCGGTACAAGTATGTGCATCTAATAGTCCTTGATAGCAATATCATAAATTAGAGCTTTGAATTGAAGTAAAAAATATCAAAATTCTCCATCAAAAAGACGCAAAAACCAACAAATAACCTGTTAGAAGGAAATTGGTAGGTGCATAGGTTGTGTTTCTGACTTTTTGTGTTCCTTATGACACAAACCAAACTTAGCCTAAATTAAAAGAATAATCAACAAACCACATGACCCAAGCCAAAAAAAATTCTGTTGTTTTTGTTCACGGTTGACAAAAAATTTTATTGTCTGTTGCAATGTGTTGGAGATCTATACAATATACAAAAATCATAGAAATATAAGAGGGATCTACTCTTAACTGTCTAAGCGTAATAAATATTAGGCCTCTCGTCCTAAGGGAAGCTACATCGAGCACTAGACCAGCCCAATGATTTGAATAATATGCCACAGATTTCCTTTTTCATAAATATTTTTTGTGCGCACAACAGTAAGCATATAATGATTTAAACCGTTGAACTGTAAAAGATGTGTTAGATTTAAAAAAAAAAAAAACATAAACCATTGAATACTATCAGATTAGCAGTGTCTCCCATGTAACTAATCAAATGTGTTTAAGTAGTCTTGTTTTTTTTTTTTTTTTTTTTTTGAAGTGTAGAATCCTCAGTACTAGAAGTAGTAGGATTGTTGTCATATAATGAATAAAAGCTGAAAATATGTTAAAAATTTTGGAATTCACAAAAGATGTTTGATAACAAGTTGGTCGATTAATTCATCAAAAAAAACAAACGTTGTGGGCAACAAAATGGCCATGAGAGAGGACCAAGAAAGAAGGTGAAGACAAACTGTGGCCACAAACACCATTCGACTTGTTGAAAGCCAAACTAGTGAGGTTTGGGCCGGGGATGCCTTGATATAAGAATTCCGATCCTCAAGTTAGTAAGAGGTCGAGAGGAGCCGAAGAGGCCTAATGAGGTCCTCATGGAAGCTTGTAGTGAGGAAGTTTAGGAGGTGGGCGCTCCGTCGGTATGCAGTGGTGCTTACGAGGGTATGTGCATGTGAGGGAGACTTAAAGTAGAGAGAAAGCCGATGGCCTGTTAGAAAGTCTAACAATCGTCTAGTCTTTAGAGGGAGAGAGGTCTGGAGTCCACAAGTCCTCTACTCAGGTGTGCTTCTTTGGGTATTATATTAGCCCATGCTTTGGCAGAATTTGATATTTGAAAAAACTAGAGCTCTATGCGTGATGGATGTGACATGTATCTGTCAGTAGAGAGCTCGAGAGAACGAGGGCTCGAGTGTAGATTGCCAGCTATCTAGCAAGCTTCCGTTGGGCGAGCTTTAACATGCTGTCTGGGGGAGTTGCTAAGCAGTCCCTACGAGCTGTTGGCATGCCCTTGTTAGGCCACCCAACAGAATTTGGGCCTAAGACCCGAGAACGTGATAAGATCAGTCCAGATGTGGATGACATCAGCCAACGGGTTAGAAATCAAAATAATTGACTTCCTTCACATAAAAAGGATGCTTAAATTTCAACATACAGACCGCCAAGGAGGCATGGTTCTATTATTCTAACGCGGACTTGTTAGAAATCAAAATAATTGACTTCCTTCACATAAAAAGCACGCTTAAATTTCAACATATAGACCGCCAGGAATGCATGCTTCTATTATTCTAACGCTATCTTGCAAAGAGCGCTCCGATTATTTCAATTTCTAACATGGTTTGGATGTTAAATGGCATTTTCCAAATAAGCAAGTGCATTTGGTAACATGTGAAAAAAAAAATGTTATTTTCGAATTTTTTTTGGCATAAATATGTATTTCCCAGATACTATTATGTGAAAACATTTTTCTACAGTATTTACTTTATATTTTAACAAAAATATTTGTATACGTGCACCTAACAGTTTTTTTTTTTTTTTCTCTCTTTTGATACAGGTATGCACGTCTAATAGTCCTCGATAGCAATGTCATAAATTAGAGCTTTGAAGGGGATTAGTAATAAAAAAATATCAAAGTTTTCCATCAAAAAGACGCAAAAACCAACAAATAAGCAGGTAGCTAGAAGAAAATTGCTAGGTGCATGGGTTGTGTTCTTACGTTCGTTCCTCGTGACACATACCAAACATAGCCTATATTAAAAGAATAATCAACAAACCACGGGACACCAAATTTTGTTGTCTTTGTGGACCAAAAAAAATTTTGTTGTCTTTTGTTAACGCTGGACAAAAGTTTTTTATTGTCCGTTGCAATCTATAAGGTCGTTAAAAATTTGATCTGTTGGAGATCTATTCAATAAACTAAAGCGCAACAATACATATCTCAAGTATTTTTATCTTAATCTGTATTTCAGTTAAAATTATAATTGATATTTTTAAAATAAAATTAATAATTTTTAAAATGTTAAAGTAATAGATATTTCAAAATTATCATTCTTTATTTTAAAAATAATCATTTTAATTTAATAAAAATATTACTCAAAATAAAAATATTTGAGACGTTAACATATTTTTATACTAAAATCATAAAAATATGATAGGGATCTACTCTTAACTATCTAAGCGTAATAAATATTAGGCCTCTTTTCCTTGGGAAAGCTGCATCGAGCACTAGACCAGCAAAATGATTTGAATAATATGCCTCGTTTCTTTTTTCAGAAATATTTTTTGGTAAGGGTATTAATAGGTATACCGAACTTTTAGCTTGAGACCGTTCACTGAAGTATTAAAAATTTGATTTCATTTTTTGAAATAAAATTAAAATTTTGATTTAAATGAGATTATTTTAAAATATAAAGTTTTAAAATTATATGAGATTCTTTAAAAAAAAATTTAATTTTTTTTGTTAATATAATATAAAAAATAATTATTATATTTATAAGTGTATGAATATTTATACGAATATTTGTGTAAGAAGTATTTTCATTTTGGTAAACATAGCAAAGATGCCTACTTTTCTTTTTAGGGATATCCCACATGCCAATATTGTATGCATGGGTCATGCGGTGGGCCATGACATGCATTGCAATAAGTGCTTACTTTTCTTTTTTTTAAAAAAAAATAAAAAATACTTATAAATATAAATATGTCGGTCATAATATTTATAAAATAAGATCGCATAATTTTTATTTTTAAATATTTTATTTAATAATTTTTATAGAAACCGACCTACCACTAAATGCTATTAAACTTAAATAAATTTCTATCACGTTTAGTCTTAATGTTCACGAAATCGTAAACTTATGCAATGCACAACTTGCGCTGTAAATGCCTACTTTTCATAAATTAAGGCTTGGTCAAAATAAAATATATTGTGGACCATTCATACATTGAAAGTTATCACCTTTGAATTAAATTTGTCCAGCCAGTTTTGCTTTGTCGCTTACGTTGGGCCAATATGTGTATATATATTTGCCTTTTGAGTTTGTAAAATGCACCGAGTGGAATTGAGGAACCAGAGCATGATCAATGCTCTTTGATCTCAGGTTCTGCACTGGGTGTTGACGGAGAGGCTGAGAGAGAGACTAAGAGCAGAGTTGGCTCTTTTGATTTTGAGTCCTGCACTCTCGTATCTTTGGTGAGGAGAGGGACAAGAGTGGATTAACTCTGTTATTATCTAGTGTATGTGAGGTTTGTATTTGTTAGTGTAAAAAAAGTGAGTGTCAAGTTTGGATTTATTAGGTTTTTGAGTATTATGAGTCTTTTAAAGAGATATTATGATATTTTTTATTTACTTTATTAGTAAATGTTTCTTATTTGTCTTCTTCTATAAATATAAGTTATAAATCAAACTACGTAATTTTGTGTGTCTATTTATTCTTTTCTTTTTGCCTCTCTATTTTGTTGGTCTATTTCGGCTCTTCCGCTGGGCATTTGCATAACAGCTTATAGAAGCATGAGAGCTAGAGACTGAAAAGCTGCAATTTTATTAACATCTTTTATGCATAGTGTATAATATTATCACTCAAGTTCATCTTTATGGATTCTCAGTTTTCCTCCTTGCTTTTTCTTTCCATTTTGCTTCCTTTATTGTTTATAGTATTTAAAAAAATTAGCCCATCAAAACCCAAAAACTCATCAGCACCAAAGCTACCTCCAGGACCACGGAAACTGCCCCTGATAGGAAACATTCACCAGCTTGTTACAAGCTTGTTGCCACACAGCTCCCTATGCAACCTTGCCAAAATATATGGACATCTGATGCACCTGAAACTTGGAGAAGTTTCAACCATAGTAGTTTCTTCACCTGAAATTGCCAAAGAGGTTCTGAAAACTCATGACATAGAATTTGCTGAAAGGTCTCCTCCTTTCGGTGCTATGATCATTTCTTATGGCTGCACAAACATTGTCTTTTCACCCTACGGTGGGTACTGGAGGCAGCTGAGAAAGATTTGTATGATGGAACTTTTGAGCCCGAAGCGCGTTAAATCCATCCAATCAATCAGAGAAGAGGAGGTTTCCGGCTTGATCAAGCTAATATCTTTGAACGAAAGGTCTCCAATCAACTTGAGTGAGATGATTTTCTCGCTAACATATGGCGTGACATCCAGAGCTGCCTTTGGCAAGAAGTACAAGGACCAAGCTACATTCATATCGGTGATCACGGAAGTAACAAGGCTAACAGCTGGTTTCAGTGGTTCAGATTTTTTCCCTTCAGTTGGAATCCTTCAACTGATAAACGGAACCAAGCCTAAACTTGAGAAGCTGCACAAAATAGCTGATGAAATTCTTGACAACATCATAAATGAGCACAGGAGAAAGGCAATAGAAGAAGAGAGAACGGGGGAAGCAGAAGATCTTGTTGACGTTCTTCTGCGGGTTCAAGCAAAGGGGGACCTTGATTTCCCTCTTTCTGATGACAACATCAAAGCAGTCATTTTGGTTAGTTTGTTACATTCTCTTGTTTTATCCTTTTTCAGAATGAACCGAAGATACGAAGGGCTGAATTATCAATGTGTTGTTTTAAACCTAACATGCTTATTTACTTTCAGGACATGTTCTCTGCTGGAAGCGAGACATCATCAACAACGGTAGAGTGGGCAATGTCGGAAATGCTGAAAAATCCAACGATAATGGAACAGGCACAAGCTGAGGTAAGGCAAGTTTTCAAAGCAAAAGGAGAAGTGGATGAATCGTGCATTCATGAGTTGAAGTTCCTAAAATCTGTCATCAAGGAGACCTTAAGGCTGCACCCTTCAGTTACCCTGATACCAAGAGAAAGCCGATCAAGTATTGAGATCGCTGGTTACAATATACCGTCAAGGACTAAGATCCTTATCAATGCATGGGCAATTGGTCGTGATCCCAAGCACTGGACTGATGCTGAGAAGTTTAATCCAGAAAGATTTTTCGACAGTTCAATCGATTACAAGGGGACAGACTTTCAGTTCATCCCTTTTGGTTCAGGAAGGAGAATCTGTCCAGGAATATCTTATGCCATGGCTAACATTGGGCTCCCACTTGCACAATTGCTCTACTATTTTGATTGGAAACTTCCTAATGAAATGAAACCTGAAGACTTGGATATGACTGAAGGCTATGGCCTTACTGTGAGAAGGAAAAAAGATCTTTTCCTGGTTCCCATACGTTACCATCCTTTGTCTGTTCAATAAAACCAACAAGATGCCTTTAAGCTTGTAGCTTAAACAGTAATAGTAATATTTCAATAAAAAAGATGTTAAGAGTTCGAGGTGATTTACATCATATTATGAAGAAATAAGAATTTCTGTTGACAAATTTACATCTTTTGTTTACAAAATTACACCCAATGTCTACATCTGTTGTAAGAAGTGATATTAAAATATCCAATAAATGTTGCTTGGCCCCAAACCTAAAAATGGTAATAGTTATATCGGAATAAAAATGAACTTAACGGACTGAAAATAATATCCTTCAATTGAAGGAGCTAAGCTCGATTAGATAGCTATGTTGGCACGTTTGAGGAGAAACAGTACCTAAGCGAGCCATTGTGGAAAGACTTACGTTTGATAGAGAGTGTTGGAAAAGTGGATGTGAGTCAAGTTAAAAAAATAAAAAAAAAAACTACATTGCAAATAAAAAGAAAGGGCACGCAACATATAGAAGGACACAAAAGGTTCATAATTGAAACCTTAAATTTTTAAGTAAAAAGTGGTATCAAAAACTTCTTTTATTTATGGTGTTTTTGTTTCTTATAAAACATTTTATAAGAAAAAATTTTACAAGTTTTTTGGTATTTGTTTTACGGAAAATATTTTACATAGGCAAAATTTAGGAAAAATTTTCTGATTTTCAGGTAAAATAACTTCTCTTTTTGCAGAGATGAAGTTATTTTTAGGGAAATACAAACTGTGCTATAAGTAAGTAATAAAGGAAAATCATTATTTTAACTGCAAATATTTTTCCCTACAAATATTTTACAGATATAAATTTTTTTACAGCAAATAAACGGACCCTTAAATCTAAGCTAAAAAATGCTAACATTCGTTAATAGTGGCAGATCTGGGATTTTAAGTGAAATAGATAAATAGGTATTAAAGAATTATTTTTTTCAACTTTTATATTTTAAACAGTAATATAAATAATAAAATAATACTATTTATTAATAAATAATATTTTACATAATAAAATAATATTATTTTAATATATATAGTAATCTTTAAGTTAAATAAAATTAAGAGTAAAATGTAAAATATAAAATTTAATATGAGTAAGATATAAATTTTAATAGAAGTAACAGTATAAATTTGACATAAATATAGATTTCACTCACCATGGTTAATTTTTTAAAAAATTTCACCTACAAATTTTTTTAAAAAATCCACCATTTATATTCTCCCTATCAAACTTTTTTATCATTTTTTATTAATAAACCGTTAAATTTGACATACAGCAATCCAGTCAATGTCATGTCATCCAACTTAGACATCACATTAATAAAAGATGATAACGTGACACATAATATCTTTTACATATGTTTTTTTTATTTTTTTTTTAAAGTTAAACGAAAAAGGCGAACATTATTTTAAAACTCAAAAAGTTTAAAAAATTTTCAAAAAAAAAAAAAAAACCAAACCTTTTATTTTTTTTCATTTCTTCTAAGTAGCCTCTCTAAGCCTCGATTTTTCTCCTTTGTGACGCCTTTCATAGTGTACTGACAGCTTTACATTTCTTTTTTCTTTTTTTTTTTGACTTCGACAGCTTTACATTTCTAGTCCCGAACTTATGGGGAGTGTGAATTTGTTGTTGCTAATTGTCCGGTAGCTGATTGTTCGTAATTTATTATTATTATTGATAAATAAAATAAAATTATAAAATTTAGTTAAATTAAAATTAATTTTTGTTGATTAAATAATAAAATAATTATTTTAAGCAATCAATCTCTATTTTATTAAAATAAATAATATTTTTATTTTTAGTTAATCTAAACTATTTTTATAATAATGTATCTGGTGTATTTTTTTATGAAATAAACTACGTAATTTACGATATACAAAAAATATGCAGATAATCCAACAATTTATTTTTTTTAAAAATTTAATATATTTTTTATTACTTAATTATATAAATTTTTACGTATCAAATTTATATTAACTATTACACATCTATCTAATTTTTAAAAAAAAATAAATAAATAAAATAATCAAAAAGAAGAAGGGCCACGGTGCTTGGACCGCTGTGCTGCACAGCAATAATGCAGAAAAACAGTCCATTCCGGGACATCCGATTAAAGAGGAAATAATGTGGAAAAACGAAAGGTACGCTACAATAATAACGTGCGGAGGACCGCTTTGCCGCACTTTCTAGAAAGGTTATTTTTATAATTTTATTATTTATTAATTGCCGAGGAAATAAAAATGGTGTAGACTATCTTTTAAAATCAGCGGCTTTTAACAAACGGGTTTAGTTTTGTAGTCCCAAATTTTTGTTCTAATTTTTTAAAAGAGTAATCAACTGTTAAATTATTATAATTTTATTGATAATAAGAGTAACAAAAGATTGAAATATAAATTTATTATATTTCTTATTATTTTTTTTATCATGACAGTTAATTATTTTTTTCAAATAAAGACATTAAACTATCACTGTATTTCTTGTTATTCTTATCTATCATAGCGATTGTAAAAAGTTGACAGTTAGTTACTTTTTTCAAACATATTAAAAAAAAAATGGGAATACTTTCTTCAGACTCTCAAATTTTTTCCTTAACAGTATCTATCAACAAGCTCCTATAAAATTTAACCAAAGAACAAGCTCTTATAAAATTTAACCAAAGATAATGTCTTAGTTTTTAGAGTAACAGTCGCAACAATGGCTCCCAAAAGCAAAACTAGATAACCCCATAGCCTCCTGCTTTGGTGGCTCTTCCACGGATCCAAATGAAAAGGCAAAAATATTAATTTTACTCAAATTTTTTGACAATTTGTTATTTATATTCATCACGATTTTTTTGGTTTGAAAAGCTAGACACCACATTATCTCCATCATATGAATTCTACCTGATTGTCAATTTTTCCATTAAGTAGGCTCATATGTCAATTAAGAAAATGTCACATAAAAAATGTTGCCTCTTATCTGATGTGATGAAGTGGTATTTTTAATTTTAATTAAAATAAATTTTAATTATTTTTTAAAAAATTATACAAAATTAAAACAAAAAAATTAATTTCTCTTTTTTTTTTTTTTTGGTCAATAAAAGGAAGGCTTAAAACCTAGAGAAAGACGTTACACTGGTATCATTCGGGGCCAAAAAACGCCCACTACATCCTGTCTAAGCAAGTCCTTAACCTTGTTCGGTGGAGTTGTGAGAATATGAAGCCCTCTATCGAGCTCAAAAGCAAAATTGGCTAGCCCATCTGCCACTGCATTGGCTTCTCTGAACACATGTTCAATATTAACTTCCCATCTGCGAGCCAGGACATCTTGGCATGAAATGACCAAATTGAAATGTGGGTGCGTCTCCGATACACCCCGCTGAATGCTATCTATTGCCAACCTTGAGTCAACTTCCAAGCAAATTTTCCGTAATCCCATATTTCTCTCTTTCTCTCTGCTCCCGTCTCCTCCCTTTCTCTTATTGTCGCTCTCTCCTTCCCTTCTCTCTCCTTCCTCCTCTCTCTTTCTCTCTCATCCTTCCTCACTTTCTCTCCAAGCCTGGCGAACCTTTTGCAGTCGAGGCTTGCCATAAGGGCTGGAGAAATAAAAAATATCAGTAGCATCAACATCGTCGTCATCATCACGAGCATCCACATCGTCGTCATCCTCATCATGATTGCTTAGATTCATGACACCGTTTCATACCTAACGATTAAGAACAAACGCGTCAACAAAACGAGATTCCCCTGCCATTCATGATTCAACGAAACCAACGGCAACAATAGTTATCATCATTTGAGTATATTTTTCAAAAAAAAAAATCCAATTATTCTGAAAAATCGAACAGAAAATACACTGAAAAAAAAAAACCAAAGGAAACCATAAAATTGCAGTACAGATGAGTATATAAGCAATTGATATAAGATTCAGTACAGTTAAAGATCAATAGACAAAATTAGTTTTCTGACGTCGCCCCAGGGGAGAGCGAGGAGGGAAAAGGAGGAAGAAGGGGAGAGAGGCAAGGTGAGAGAAAGGGGGGAGGGAGGAGAGAGAAAGAGAGAAATTAGTTTTTTTAATTTAATTTTTTATAATTTGTTGAAAAATAATTAAAATTTATTTTAATTAAAATAAGAATGTTATGTTATCAATTTATGATAACGTGGCAGCTGATAGAAAGTAATATTTTTTATGCGGCACTCCTTTAATTGTCATATCAATTTATTTAACAAAAATAATAATAGTAGGATAAAATTCGTATGATAAAAGTAATGTAATGGGTTATTTTCAAAAAAAAAAAAAAAATCAATAAACCATTAAAAATTTTAGATAAAATTAACCTTTATCTCTAAAAAAAAACAAATATGTTCATGTTGGGCAATGCGAGAATTGTTCGTGAATGTCTCCGTTCTCTGCACTTTGATTACGGGTCAGATTGGATAAACGTTAGCTTAGGTAGGCAAGATCAAATTGAATTCCTTCTCTCAGGTAGAATCTTCAACAATATTTGTCCACGGAACAATGTTTTATTTCCTCCTTGCAATTTCTCTACAACCTCTTTATAGTTTCCTTAACTTTGTCGTCTTGACTTTTAACTTAACCGTGGATTCTCTTTTTGCTTCAAGTTTACACCAACTTGTCTGATTATATCGAGATGACAGTATGCCATAACCTCTTAGATGTGGTCCAAGGGCACCATACTCGGTAACTGACAATCCTCTCTCTTTCTCTTTTCTCTCAACCAGGGTTTGCCCCTAGTTGCCTAAAGTTGCCGCCTCTCTCCCTTCCTTTCTCTTTTTCTTTCTCTTTTCCTCTCTTTATCTCTCTCCTCTACAGAACCTCCATTCTCCTCTTTCCCTTTCTCTTCTTTTAGATCTAACTCTATAAAGACCACCCATGACCTCTCCAACGCCAGTTTCAAACTCCTCTTAGGCCCACCGTTCCTTTTGTCCTGTGAGCTGCATCCTCTGTTAGAAATAATAAAGTAAAAACAGTATAAAAATGGATATAAATAAATAGTCAATAGTATAAAATGTCTGAAGCGTTAGACATTGTCCTTAAGGATAGTTTTCGCCTCTATTCTCAAATCAAGATAGTGCAGTGGGTCGCAACAGCTATCCTCTCATGATACAACAGACATTCTCACTAATGTACACTTCAAATAGTAAGGTAACAGAAATAACTCTAATCTTAATTAACCCAGCAAATTCTAGCAACAGAAGTGTATGCAAGAAGAATAGTGTATGAATAGATATTTTTTGGAGAAGAAGAAGATGATGTTTATATACTGGTTCAAGTCTTAAAGCTCATAAAACTGAATAATGGTCATAAAAGTAGATAATGGGTAAAATGATGGTGGTTGCTGGGCGTAACATTTATAACAGCTAGTTCTCCAACAACTAAAAATGATTAGTCAAAAATGGCTAGTTTGACTGAAAATTTTGAATGGTCTGAAAAATATTGGGTTTAGGACTGGATTGGCCAAGGTCAGTCCACCGCGTAAGGTCGCATAAGTCCGCTCATATTGGACTTGAGACTGGATTGCACGAGACCTCTTATGGATTTTTTGTTTTGTGAATTATAAACAATATGTTGGTTTATAAATAAATAGTACTTAATATTTTTTTTTCATGTGAAATTCTTATCTCTTTATATATTCTCTTATTAAATAGTAATTGATTTATCTTTCCTATATAGAATTCAAATATTTTAAAATACTCTCTTATTTTCTAACATCCTCCGCCATCAGCTCTATAGTGGCCTCTGCCGCATGAGACAGCACCGCCGCTTCGTCAGCGAAAGCCCCTTACACTGCCTATGACGCAGCCAGAGCTTTCTTTGCCACTATTGGTGGACGACGATGACTCCGATTCCAGCTCTGTTACCGCCGATAGTGTCGTTAGAGGCTTCATCTTTCTCATTGGGAACTCTGCCTTCCTTGGTTGTTTTTGGTTCCTGTTATATTATTACTGTAATGGGTGTTGGTAGTTTGTGAGGATTTTGTTGTAATTAATACATATGGGTTTTATGTTGTTACTATTGTGTAGGTTTTAAATAAGTAGTTTGGGATCAGTTAGTGGTTCTCTATAGATTAGAATCGAAGGAAATTGTTGCTGAGCATAATCGATCGATTTTTATTGTAAGTCTACCAAAGCTAGGTGTTTGCTGCCGTGTGCAGTTTTGTCTGGCTAATCTGATAGATACTCTCATCCAAGGGTTTAGTCTAAATGGGCTTCAAATCCAGTTAATAGAATATCTTTTGACCATGTCTAATATAGGCCTTTGTAAAGATCGCTCCAATTATTTCAATTTCTAACATGGTTTGGATGTTAAATGGCATTTTCCAGACAAGCATTTTCCAGACAAGCAAGTGCATTTGCAAACATGTGAAAAAAAAAAAGTGACTTTCGAACATTTTTTGGCATAAATACATATTTCTCAGATAATATAATGTGAAAGTGTTGCATGCTGTAACATTTTTCTATAGTATTTGCTTTATATTTTAATTTGTATATGTGAATCTAACGGGGTTTTTTTTTTTTTTTTTTTGGGTACAAGTATGTGCATCTAATAGTCCTTGATAGCAATATCATAAATTAGAGCTTTGAATTGAAATAAAAAATATCAAAATTTTCCATCAAAAAGACGCAAAAACCAACAAATAACCTGTTAGGAGGAAATTGGTAGGTGCATAGGTTGTGTTTCTGACTTTTTGTGTTCCTTATGACACAAACCAAACTTAGCCTAAATTAAAAGAATAATCAACAAACCACATGACCCAAGCCAAAAAAAATTCTGTTGTTTTTGTTCACGGTTGACAAAAAATTTTATTGTCCGTCGCAATGTGTTGGAGATCTATACAATATACAAAAATCATGGAAATATAAGAGGGATCTACTCTTAACTGTCTAAGCGTAATAAATATTAGGCCTCTCGTCCTAAGGGAAACTACATCGAGCACTAGACCAGCCCAATGATTTGAATAATATGCCACAGATTTCCTTTTTCATAAATACTTTTTGGACGCACAACAGTATATATATAATAATTTGAACTGTTAAACCGGAAAAGATGTGTTAGATTTAAAAAACAAAAAAAAACATAAATCATTGAATATTGTCAGATTAATAGTGTCTCCCATGTAACTAATCAAATGTGTTTAAGTAGTCTTGTTTTTTTCTTTTTTTTTTTTTGAAGTGTAGAATCCTCAGTACTAGAAGTAGTAGGATTGTTGTCATATAATGAATAAAAGCTGAAAATATGTTAAAAATTTTGGAATTCACAAAAGATGTTTGATAACAAGTTGGTCGATTAATTCATCAAAAAAACAAATGTTGTGGGCAACAAAATGGCCGTGAGAGAGGACCAAGAAAGAAGGCGAAGACAAACTGTGGCCACAAACACCATTCGACTTGTCGAAAGCCAAACTAGTGAGGTTTGGGCCGGGGATGCCTTGATATAAGAATTCTGATCCTCAAGTCAGTAAGAGATCGAGGGGAACCGAAGAGGCCTAGTGAGGTCCTCATGGAAGCCTGTAGTGAGGAAGTTTCGGAGGTGGGCACTCCGTCAGTATACAGTGGTGCTTACGAGGGTATGTGCATGTGAGGGAGACTTAGAGTAGAGAGAAAGCCGATGGCCTGTTAGAAAGTCTAACAATTGTCTAGTCTTTAGAAGGAGAGAGGTCTGGAGTCCACAAGTCCTCTACTCAGGTGTGCTTCTTTGGGTATTATATTAGCCCATGCTTTAGCAGTAATCTGATATTTGAAAAAACTAGAGCTCTATGTGTGATAGATGTGACATGTATCTGTCAGTAGAGAGCTCGGGGGAACGAGGGCTCACATTTAGATTGCCAGCTATCTAGCAAGTTTCCGTTGGGCGAGCTTTAACATGCTGTCTGGGGGAGTTGCTAAGCAGTCCCTACGAGCTGTTGGCATGCCCTTGTTAGGCCACCCAACAGAATTTGTGCCTAAGACCCGAGACCGTGATAAGATCAGTCCAGATGTGGATGACATCAGCCAACGGGCTAGAAATCAAAATAATTGACTTCCTTCACATAAAAAGGATGCTTAAATTTCAACATACAGACCGCCAAGGAGGCATGGTTCTATTATTCTAATGCGGACTTGTTAGAAATCAAAATAATTGACTTCCTTCACATAAAAAGCACGCTTAAATTTCAACATATAGACCGCCAGGAATGCATGCTTCTATTATTCTAACGCTATCTTGCAAAGAGCGCTCCGATTATTTCAATTTCTAACATGGTTTGGATGTTAAATGGCATTTTCCAAATAAGCAAGTGCATTTGGTAACATGTGAAAAAAAAAATGTTATTTTCGAATTTTTTTTGGCATAAATATGTATTTCCCAGATACTATTATGTGAAAACATTTTTCTACAGTATTTACTTTATATTTTAACAAAAATATTTGTATACGTGCACCTAACAGTTTTTTTTTTTTTTTCTCTCTTTTGATACAGGTATGCACGTCTAATAGTCCTCGATAGCAATGTCATAAATTAGAGCTTTGAAGGGGATTAGTAATAAAAAAATATCAAAGTTTTCCATCAAAAAGACGCAAAAACCAACAAATAAGCAGGTAGCTAGAAGAAAATTGCTAGGTGCATGGGTTGTGTTCTTACGTTCGTTCCTCGTGACACATACCAAACATAGCCTATATTAAAAGAATAATCAACAAACCACGGGACACCAAATTTTGTTGTCTTTGTGGACCAAAAAAAATTTTGTTGTCTTTTGTTAACGCTGGACAAAAGTTTTTTATTGTCCGTTGCAATCTATAAGGTCGTTAAAAATTTGATCTGTCTATTCAATAAAGTAAAGCGCAACAATACATATCTCAAGTATTTTTATCTTAATCTGTATTTCAGTTAAAATTATAATTGATATTTTTAAAATAAAATTAATAATTTTTAAAATGTTAAAGTAATAGATATTTCAAAATTATCATTCTTTATTTTAAAAATAATCATTTTAATTTAATAAAAATATTACTCAAAATAAAAATATTTGAGACGTTAACATATTTTTATACTAAAATCATAAAAATATGAGAGGGATCTACTCTTAACTATCTAAGCGTAATAAATATTAGGCCTCTTTTCCTTGGGAAAGCTGCATCGAGCACTAGACCAGCAAAATGATTTGAATAATATGCCTCGTTTCTTTTTTCAGAAATATTTTTTGGTAAGGGTATTAATAGGTACACTAAACTTTTAGCTTGAGACCGTTCACTGAAGTATTAAAAATTTGATTTCATTTTTTGAAATAAAATTAAAATTTTGATTTAAATGAGATTATTTTAAAATATAAAGTTTTAAAATTATATGAGATTCTTTAAAAAAAAATTTAATTTTTTTTGTTAATATAATATAAAAAATAATTATTATATTTATAAGTGTATGAATATATATACGAATATTTGTGTAAGAAGTATTTTCATTTTGGTAAACATAGCAAAGATGCCTACTTTTCTTTTTAGGGATATCCCACATGCCAATATTGTATGCATGGGTCATGCGGTGGGCCATGACATGCATTGCAATAAGTGCTTACTTTTCTTTTTTTTTTTAAAAATAAAAAATACTTATAAATATAAATATGTCGGTCATAATATTTATAAAATAAGATCGCATAATTTTTATTTTTAAATATTTTATTTAATAATTTTTATAGAAACCGATCTACCACTAAATGCTATTAAACTTAAATAAATTTCTATCACGTTTAGTCTTAATGTTCACAAAATCGTAAACTTATGCAATGCACAACTTGCGCTGTAAATGCCTACTTTTCATAAATTAAGGCTTGGTCAAAATAAAATATATTGTGGACCATTCATACATTGAAAGTTATCACCTTTGAATTAAATTTGTCCAGCCAGTTTTGCTTTGTCGCTTACGTTGGGCCAATATGTGTATATATATTTGCCTTTTGAGTTTGTAAAATGCACCGAGTGGAATTGAGGAACCAGAGCATGATCAATGCTCTTTGATCTCAGGTTCTGCACTTGGGTGTTGACGGAGAGGCTGAGAGAGAGACTAAGAGCAGAGTTGGCTCTTTTGATTTTGAGTCCTGCACTCTCGTATCTTTGGTGAGGAGAAGGACAAGAGTGGATTAACTCAGTTATTATCTGGTGTATGTAAGGTTTGTATTTGTTATTGTAAAAAAAGTGAGTGTCAAGTTTGGATGTATTAAATTTTTGAGTATTATGAGTCTTTTAAAGAGATACTATGATATTTTTCATTTACTTTATTAGTAAATGTTTCTTATTTGTCTTCTTCTATAAACATAAGTTATAAATTAAACTACGTAATTTTGTGCGTCTATTTATTCTTTTCTTTCTACCGTCTCTATTTTGTTGGTCTATTTCGGCTCTTCCGCTGGGCATTTGCATAACAGCTTATAGAAGCATGAGAGCTAGAGACTGAAAAGCTGCAATTTTATTAACAACTTTTATGCATAGTGTATAATATTATCACTCAAGTTCATCTTTATGGATTCTCAGTTTTCCTCCTTGCTTTTTCTTTCCATTTTGCTTCCTTTATTGTTTATAGTATTGAAAAAAATTAGCCCATCAAAACCCAATAATAACTCATCAGCACCAAAGCTACCTCCAGGACCATGGAAACTGCCCCTGATAGGAAACATTCACCAGCTTATTACAAGCTTGTTGCCACACAGCTCCCTATGCAACCTTGCCAAAATATATGGGCATCTGATGCACCTGAAACTTGGAGAAGTTTCAACCATAGTAGTTTCTTCACCTGAAATTGCCAAAGAGGTTCTGAAAACTCATGACATAGAATTTGCTGAAAGGTCTCCTCCTTTTGGTGCTATGATCATTTCTTATGGCTGCACAAACATTGTCTTTTCACCCTACGGTGGGTACTGGAGGCAGCTGAGAAAGATTTGTATGATGGAACTTTTGAGCCCGAAGCGCGTTAAATCCATCCAATCAATCAGAGAAGAGGAGGTTTCCGGCTTGATCAGGCTAATATCTTTGAGCGAAAGGTCTCCAATCAACTTGAGTGAGATGATTTTCTCGCTAACATATGGCGTGACATCCAGAGCTGCCTTTGGCAAGAAGTACAAGGACCAAGCTACATTCATATCGGTGATCACGGAAGTAACAAGGCTAACAGCTGGTTTCAGTGGTTCAGATTTTTTCCCTTCAGTTGGAATCCTTCAACTGATAAACGGAACCAAGCCTAAACTTGAGAAGCTGCACAAAATAGCTGATGAAATTCTTGACAACATCATAAATGAGCACAGGAGAAAGGCAATAGAAGAAGAGAGAACGGGGGAAGCAGAAGATCTTGTTGACGTTCTTCTGCGGGTTCAAGCAAAGGGGGACCTTGATTTCCCTCTTTCTGATGACAACATCAAAGCAGTCATTTTGGTTAGTTTGTTACATTCTCTTGTTTTATCCTTTTTCAGAATGAACCGAAGATACGAAGGGCTGAATTATCAATGTGTTGTTTTAAACCTAACATGCTTATTTACTTTCAGGACATGTTCTCTGCTGGAAGCGAGACATCATCAACAACGGTAGAGTGGGCAATGTCGGAAATGCTGAAAAATCCAACGATAATGGAACAGGCACAAGCTGAGGTAAGGCAAGTTTTCAAAGCAAAAGGAGAAGTGGATGAATCATGCATTCATGAGTTGAAGTTCCTAAAATCTGTCATCAAGGAGACCTTAAGGCTGCACCCTTCAGTTACCCTGATACCAAGAGAAAGCCGATCAAGTATTGAGATCGCTGGTTACAATATACCGTCAAGGACTAAGATCCTTATCAATGCATGGGCAATTGGTCGTGATCCCAAGCACTGGACTGATGCTGAGAAGTTTAATCCAGAAAGATTTTTTGACAGTTCAATCGATTACAAGGGGACAGACTTTCAGTTCATCCCTTTTGGTTCAGGAAGGAGAATCTGTCCAGGAATATCTTATGCCATGGCTAACATTGGGCTCCCACTTGCACAATTGCTCTACTATTTTGATTGGAAACTTCCTAATGAAATGAAACCTGAAGACTTGGATATGACTGAAGGCTATGGCCTTACTGTGAGAAGGAAAAAAGATCTTTTCCTGGTTCCCATACGTTACCATCCTTTGTCTGTTCAATAAAACCAACAAGATGCCTTTCAGCTTGTAGCTTAAACAGTAATAGTAATATTTCAATAAAAAAGATGTTAAGAGTTCGAGGTGATTTACATCATATTATGAAGAAATAAGAATTTCTGTTGACAAATTTACATCTTTTGTTTACAAAATTACATCCAATGTCTACATCTGTTGTAAGAAGTGATATTAAAATATCCAATAAATGTTGCTTGGCCCCAAACCTAAAAATGGTAATAGTTATATCGGAATAAAAATGAACTTAACGGACTGAAAATAATATCCTTCAATTGAAGGAGCTAAGCTCGATTAGATAGCTATGTTGGCACGTTTGAGGAGAAACAGTACCTAAGCGAGCCATTGTGGAAAGACTCACGTTTGATAGAGAGTGTTGGAAAAGTGGATGTGAGTCAAGTTAAAAAAACAAAAAAAAAAACTACATTGCAAATAAAAAGAAAGGGCACGCAACATATAGAAGGACACAAAAGGTTAATAATTGAAACCTTAAATTTTTAAGTAAAAAGTGGTATCAAAAACTTCTTTTATTTAGGGTGTGTTTGTTTCTTATAAAATATTTTATAAGAAAAAATTTTACAGGTTTTTCGGTATTTGTTTTACGGAAAATATTTTATATAGATAAAATTTGGGAAAAATTTTCTGATTTTCAGGTAAAATAACTTCTCTTTTTGCAGAGATGAAGTTATTTTTAGGGAAATACAAACTGTGCTATAAGTAAGTGATAAAGAAAAATCATTATTTTCACTGCAAATATTTTTTGCTACAAATATTTTACAAATATAAGTTATTTTACAGCAAACAAACGGACCCTTAAATCTAAGCTAAAAAATGCTAACATTCGTTAATAGTGGCAGATCTGGGATTTTAAGTGAAATAGATAAATAGGTATTAAAGAATTATTTTTTCAACTTTTATATTTTAAACAGTAATATAAATAATAAAATAATATTATTTATTAATAAATAATATTTTATATAATAAAATAATATTATTTTAATATATATAGTAATCTTTAAGTTAAATAAAACTAAGAGTAAAATGTAAAATATAAAATTTAATATGAGTAAGATATAAATTTTAATAGAAGTAACAGTATAAATTTGACATAAATATAAATTTCACTCACCATGGTTAATTTTTTTAAAAATTTCACCTACAAATTTTTTTAAAAAATCCACCGTTTATATTCTCCCTATCAAACTTTTTTATCATTTTTTATTAATAAACCGTTAAATTTGACATACAGCAATCCAGTCAATGTCATGTCATCTAACTTAGGCATCACATTAATAAAAGATGATAACGTGACACATAATATCTTTTACATATGTTTTTTTTATTTTTTTTTTTTAAGTTAAACGAAAAAGGCGAACATTATTTTAAAACTCAAAAATTTTAAAAAATTTTCAAAAAAAAAAAAAACCAAACCTTTTATTTTTTTTCATTTCTTCTGAGTAGCCTCTCTAAGCCTCGATTTTTCTCCTTTGTGACGCCTTTCATAGTGTACTGACAGCTTTACATTTCTTTTCTCTTTTTTTTTTGACTTCGACAGCTTTACATTTCTAGTCCCGAACTTATGGGGAGTGTGAATTTGTTGTTGCTAATTGTCCGGTAGCTGATTGTTCGTAATTTATTATTATTATTGATAAATAAAATAAAATTATAAAATTTAGTTAAATTAACATTAATTTTTAGTGATTAAATAATAAAATAATTATTTTAGGCAATCAATCTCTATTTTATTAAAATAAATAATATTTTTATTTTTAGTTAATCTAAACTATTTTTATAATAATGTATCTGGTGTATTTTTTTATAAAATAAACTACGTAATTTACGATATACAAAAAATATGCAGATAATCTAACAATTTATTTTTTAAAAAAATTTAATATATTTTGTACTACTTAATTATATAAATTTTTACGTATCAAATTTATATTAACTATTACATATCTATCTAATTTTTTTAAAAAAAAAATAAATAAAATAATCAAAAAGAAGAAGGGCCACGGTGCTTGGACCGCTGTGCTGCACAGCAATAATGCAGAAAAACAGTCCATTCCGGGTCATCCGATTAAAGAGGAAATAATGTGGAAAAACGAAAGGTACGCTACAATAATAACGTGCGGAGGACCGCTTTGCCGCACTTTCTAGAAAGGTTATTTTTATAATTTTATTATTTATTAATTGCCGAGGAAATAAAAATGGTGTAGACTATCTTTAAAATCAGCGGCTTTTAACAAACGGGTTTAGTTTTGTAGTCCCAAATTTTTGTTCTAATTTTTTAAAAGAGTAATCAACTGTTAAATTATTATAATTTTATTGATAATAAGAGTAACAAAAGATTGAAATATAAATTCATTATATTTCTTATTATTTTTTTTATCATGACAGTTAATTATTCTTTTCAAATAAAGACACTCAACTATCACTGTATTTCTTGTTACTCTTATCTATCATAGCGATTGTAAAAAACTGACAGTTAGTTACTTTTTTCAAATATATTAAAAAAAAATGGGAATACTTTCTTCAGTCTCTCAAATTTTTTCCTTAACAGTATCTATCAACAAGCTCCTATAAAATTTAACCAAAGAACAAGCTCTTATAAAATTTAACCAAAGATAATGTCTTAGTTTTTAGAGTAACAGTCGCAACATTGGCTCCCAAAAGCAAAACTAGATAACCCCATAGCCTCCTGCTTTGGTGGCTCTTCCACGGATCCAAATGAAAAGGCAAAAATATTAATTTTACTCAAATTTTTTGACAATTTGTTATTTTTATTCATCACGATTTTTTTGGTTTGAAAAGCTAGACACCACATTATCTCCATCATATGAATTCTACCTGATTGTCAATTTTTCCATTAAGTAGGCTCATATGTCAATTAAGAAAATGTCACATAAAAAATGTTGCCTCTTATCTGATGTGATGAAGTGGTATTTTTAATTTTAATTAAAATAAATTTTAATTATTTTTTTAAAAATTATACAAAATTAAAACAAAAAAATTAATTTCTCTTTCTTTTTTTTTTTTTTGGTCAATAAAAGGAGGGCTTAAAACCTAGAGAAAGACGTTACACTGGTATCATTCGGGGCCAAGAAACGCCCACTACATCCTGTCTAAGCAAGTCCTTAACATTGTTCGGTGGAGTGGTGAGAATATGAAGCACTCTATCGAGCTCAAAAGCAAAATTGGCTAGCCCATCTGCCACTGCATTGGCCTCTCTGAACACATGTTCAATATTAACTTCCCATCTGCGAGCCAGGACATCTTGGCATGAAATGACCAAATTGAAATGTGGGTGCGTCTCCGATACACCCCGCTGAATGCTATCTATTGCCAACCTTGAGTCAACTTCCAAGCAAATTTTCCGTAATCCCATATTTCTCTCTTTCTCTCTGCTCCCGTCTCCTCCCTTTCTCTTATTGTCGCTCTCTCCTTCCCTTCTCTCTCCTTCCTCCTCTCTCTCTCTCTCTCCTCCTTCCCCCCTTTCTCTCCAAGCCGGCGAACCTTTTGCAGTCGAGGCTTGCCATAAGGGCTGGAGAAATCAAAAACATCAGTAGCATCAACATCGTCCTCATCATCACGAGCATCCACATCGTCGTCATCCTCGTCATGATTGCTTAGATTCATGACACCGTTTCATACCTAACGATTAAGAACAAACGCGTCAACAAAACGAGATTCCCCTGCCATTCATGATTCAACGAAACCAATGGCAACAATAGTTATCATCATTTGAGTATATTTTTCAAAAAAAAAATCCAATTATTCTGAAAAATCGAACAGAAAATACACTGAAAATAAAAAAACAAAGGAAACCATAAAATTGCAGTACAGATGAGTATATAAGCAATTGATATAAGATTCAGTACAGTTACAGATCAATAGACAAAATTAGTTTTCTGACGTCGCCCCAGGGGAGAGCGAGGAGGAAAAAGGAGGAAGAAGGGGAGAGAGGCAAGGTGACAGAAAGGGGGGAGGGAGGAGAGAGAAATAGAGAAATTATTTTTTTTTATTTAATTTTTTATAATTTGTTGAAAAATAATTAAAATAAGAATATTATGTTATCAATTTATGATAACGTGGCAGCTGATAGAAAGTAACATTTTTTATACGGCACTCCTTTAATTGTCATATCAATTTATTTAACAAAAATAATAATGGTAGGATAAAATTCGTATGATAAAAGTAATGTAATGGATTATTTAAAAAAAAAAAAAAAGGTAAAAATCAATAAACCATCAGAAATTTTAGATAAAATTAACCCTTATCCCTAAAGAAAAAAAAATATGTTCATGTTGGGCAATGCGAGAATTGTTCGTGAATGTCTCCGTTCTCTGCACTTTGATTACGGGTCAGATTGGATAAACGTTAGCTTAGGTAGGCAAGATCAATTTGAATTCCTTCTCTCAGGTAGAATCTTCAACAATATTTGTCCACAGAACAATGTTTTATTTCCTCCTTGCAATTTCTTTACAACCTCTTTATAGTTTCCTTAACTTTGTCGTCTTGACTTTTAACTTAATCGTGGATTCTGTTTTTGCTTCAAGTTTACACCAACTTGTCTGATTATATCGAGATATGACAATATGCCATAAGCTCTTAGATGTGGTCCAAGGGCACCATACTCGGTAACTGACAATCCTCTCTCTTTCTCTTTTCTCTCAACCAGGGTTTGACCCTAGTTGCCTAAAGTTGCCGGCGGTAGTGGCCAGAGCAATGTCTCCTTCTCCTCCTCTGTTGCTTCTCCTCTTCCCGCCTCTCTCCCTTCCTTTCTCTTTTTCTTTCTCCTTCCCTCTCTTTATCTATATCCTCTACAGAACCTCCATTCTCCCCTTTCCCTTTCTCTTCTTTTAGATCTAACTCTATAAAGACCATCCATGACCTCTCCAACGCCAGTTTCAAACTCCTCTTAGGCCTACCGTTCCTTTTGTCCTGTGAGCTACATCCTTTGTTAGAAATAATAAAGTAAAAACAGTAGAAAAATGGATATAAATAAATAGTCAATAGTATAAAATGTCTGAAGCGTTAGACATTGTCTTTAAGGATAGTTTTCGCCTCTATTCTCAAATCAAGATAGTGCAGTGGGTCGCAACAGCTATCATCCCATGATACAACAGACATTCTCACTAATGTACACTTCAAATAGTGAGGTAACAAAAACAACTCTAATCTTAATTAACCCAGCAAATTCTAGCAACAGAAGTGTATGCAAGAAGAATAGTGTTTGAATAGATATTTTTTGGAGAAGAAGAAGATGATGTTTATATACTGGTTCAAGTCTTAAAGCTCATAAAACCGAATAATGGTCATAAAAGTAGATAATGGGTAAAATGATGGTGGTTGCTGGACATAACATTTATAACAGCTAGTTCTCCAACAGCTAAAAATGACTAGTCAAAAATGGTTAGTTTGACCGAAAATTTTGAATGGTCTGAAAAATATTGAGTTCAGGGCTAGATTGGCCAAGGTCAGTCCATCGCGTAAGGTCGCATAAGTCCGCTCATATTGGACTTGAGACTAGGTTGCACGAGACCTCTTATGAGTTTTTTGTTTTATGAATTATAAACAATATGTTGGTTTATAAATAAATAATACTTAACATTTCTTTTCCATGTGAGATTCTTGTCTCTTTATATATTCTCTTATTAAGTAGTAATTGATTTATCTTTCCTATATAGAATTCAAATATTTTAAAATACTCTCTTATTTTCTAACATCCTCCGCCATCAGCTCTATAGTGGCCTCTGTCGCATGAGACAGCACCGCCGCTTAGTCAGCGAAAGCCCCTTACACTGCCTATGACGCAACCAGAGCTTTCTTTGCCACTATTGGTGGACGACGATGACTCCGATTCCAGCTCTGTTACCGCCGATAGTGCCGCCAGAGGCTTCATCTTTCTCATTGGGAACTCTGCCTTCCTTGGTTGTTTTTGGTTCCTATTATATTATTACTGTAATGGGTGTTGGTAGTTTGGGAGGATTTTGTTGTAATCAATACATATGGGTTTTATGTTGTTACTATTGTGTAGGTTTTAAATAAGTAGTTTGGGATCAGTTAGTGGTTCTCTATAAATTAGAATCGAAGGAAATTGTTGCTGAGCGTAATCGATCGATTTTTATTGTAAGTCTACCAAAGCTAGGTGTTTGCTGCCGTGTGCAGCTTTGTCTGGCTAATCTGATAGATACCCTCATCCAAGGGTTTAGTCTAAATGGGCTTCAAATCCAGTTAATAGAATATCTTTTGACCATGTCTAATATAGGCCTTTGTAAAGATCGCTCCAATTATTTCAATTTCTAACATGGTTTGGATGTTCAATGGCATTTTCCAGACAAGCAAGTGCATTTGCTAGCATGTGAAAAAAAAAATGTGACTTTCGAACATTTTTTGGCATAAATACATATTTCTCAGATAATATAATGTGAAAGTGTTGCATGCTGTAACATTTTTCTATAGTATTTGGTTTATATTTTAACAAAAATATTTGTATATGTGAATCTAACGGGGTTTTTTTTTTTTTTTTTTGGTACAAGTATGTGCATCTAATAGTCCTTGATAGCCATATCATAAATTAGAGCTTTGAATTGAAATAAAAAATATCAAAATTTTCCATCAAAAAGACGCAAAAACCAACAAATAACCTGTTAGGAGGAAATTGGTAGGTGCATAGGTTGTGTTTCTGACTTTTTGCGTTCCTTATGACACAAACCAAACTTAGCCTAAATTAAAAGAATAATCAACAAACCACATGACCCAAGCCAAAAAAAGTTCTGTTGTTTTTGTTCACGGTTGACAAAAAATTTTATTGTCCGTCGCAATGTGTTGGAGATCTATACAATATACAAAAATCATAGAAATATAAGAGGGATCTACTCTTAACTGTAAGCGTAATAAATATTAGGCCTCTCGTCCTAAGGGAAGCTACATCGAGCACTAGACCAGCCCAATGATTTGAATAATATGCCACAGATTTCCTTTTTCATAAATACTTTTTGGACGCACAGCAGTAAGCATATAATGATTTGAACCGTTGAACCGTAAAAAATGTGTTAGATTTAAAAAAAAAAAAACATAAACTATTGAATATTGTCAGATTAACAATGTCTCCCATGTAACTAATCAAATGTGTTTAAGTAGTCTTGTTTTTTTCTTTTTTTTTTTTGAATTGTAGAATCCTCAGCACTAGAAGTAGTAGGATTGTTGTCATATAATGAATAAAAGCTGAAAACATGTTTAAAATTTTGGAATTCACAAAAGATGTTCGATAACAAGTTGGTCGATTAATTCATCAAAAAAAACAAACGTTGTGGGCAACAAAATGGCCATGAGAGAGGACCAAGAAAGAAGGTGAAGACAAACTATGGCCACAAACACCATTCGACTTGTTGAAAGCCAAAATAGTGAGGTTTGGGCTGGGGATGCCTTGATATAAGAATTCCGATCCTCAAGTCAGTAAGAGGTTAAGGGGAACCGAAGAGGCCTAATGAGGTCCTCATGGAAGCTTGTAGTGAGGAAGTTTCGGAGGTGGGCGCTCCGTCGGTATGCAGTGGTGCTTACGAGGGTATGTGCATGTGAGGGAGACTTAGAGTAGAGAGAAAGCCGATGGCCTGTTAGAAAGTCTAACAATCGTCTAGTCTTTAGAAGGAGAGAGGTCTAGAGTCCGCAAGTCCTCTACTCAGGTGTGCTTATTTGGGTATTATATTAGCCCATGCTTTGGGAGTAATCTGATATTTGAAAAAACTAGAGCTCTATGTGTGACGGATGTGACATGTATCTGTCAGTAGAGAGCTCGAGGGAACGAGGGCTTGCGTGTAGATTGCCAGCTATCTACCAAGCTTCCGTTGGGCGAGCTCTAACATGCTGTTTGCGGGAGTTGCTGAGCAGTCCCTACGAGCTGTTGGCATGCCCTTGTTAGGCCACCCAACAGAATTTGGGCCTAAGACCCGAGACCGTGATAAGATCAGTCCAGATGTGGATGACATCAGCCAACGGGTTAGAAATCAAAATAATTGACTTCCTTCACATAAAAAGGATGCTTAAATCAACATACAGACCACCAAGGAGGCATGGTTCTATTATTCTTACGCGGACTTGTTAGAAATCAAAATAATTGACTTCCTTCACATAAAAAGCACGCTTAAATTTCAACATATAGACCGCCAAGAATGCATGCATCTATTATTCTAACGCGATCTTGCAAAGATCGCTCCGATTATTTCAATTTCTAACATGGTTTGGATGTTAAATGGCATTTTCCAAACAAGCAAGTGCATTTGGTAACATGTGAAAAAAAAAAAAAGGTTATTTTCGAATTTTTTTTGGCATAAATATGTATTTCCCAGATACTATTATGTGAAAACATTTTTCTACAGTATTTACTTTATATTTTAACAAAAATATTTGTATACGTGCATCTAACAGTCTTTTTTTTTTTTTCTCTCTTTTGATACAGGTATGCACGTCTAATAGTCCTCGATAGCAATATCATAAATTAGAGCTTTGAATGGGATTAGTAATAAAAAAATATCAAAGTTTTCCATCAAAAAGACGCAAAAACCAACAAATAAGCAGGTAGCTAGAAGAAAATTGCTAGGTGCATGGGTTGTGTTCTTACGTTCGTTCCTCGTGACACATACCAAACATAGCCTATATTAAAAGAATAATCAACAAACCACGGGACACCAAATTTTGTTGTCTTTGTGGACCAAAAAAAATTTTGTTGTCTTTTGTTAACGCTGGACAAAAGTTTTTTATTGTCCGTTGCAATCTATAAGGTCGTTAAAAATTTGATCTGTTGGAGATCTATTCAATAAACTAAAGCGCAACAATACATATCTCAAGTATTTTTATCTTAATCTGTATTTCAGTTAAAATTATAATTGATATTTTTAAAATAAAATTAATAATTTTTAAAATGTTAAAGTAATAGATATTTCAAAATTATCATTCTTTATTTTAAAAATAATCATTTTAATTTAATAAAAATATTACTCAAAATAAAAATATTTGATACGTTAACATATTTTTATACTAAAATCATAAAAATATGAGAGGGATCTACTCTTAACTATCTAAGCGTAATAAATATTAGGCCTCTTTTCCTTGGGAAAGCTGCATCGAGCACTAGACCAGCAAAATGATTTGAATAATATGCCTCGTTTCTTTTTTCAGAAATATTTTTTGGTAAGGGTATTAATAGGTACACCAAACTTTTAGCTTGAGACCGTTCACTGAAGTATTAAAAATTTGATTTCATTTTTTGAAATAAAATTAAAATTTTGATTTAAATGAGATTATTTTAAAATATAAAGTTTTAAAATTATATGAGATTCTTTAAAAAAAAATTTAATTTTTTTTGTTAATATAATATAAAAAATAATTATTATATTTATAAGTGTATGAATATATATACGAATATTTGTGTAAGAAGTATTTTCATTTTGGTAAACATAGCAAAGATGCCTACTTTTCTTTTTAGGGATATCCCACATGCCAATATTGTATGCATGGGTCATGCGGTGGGCCATGACATGCATTGCAATAAGTGCTTACTTTTCTTTTTTTTTTAAAAATAAAAAATACTTATAAATATAAATATGTCGGTCATAATATTTGTAAAATAAGATCGCATAATTTTTATTTTTAAATATTTTATTTAATAATTTTTATAGAAACCGAACTACCACTAAATGCTATTAAACTTAAATAAATTTCTATCACGTTTAGTCTTAATGTTCACAAAATCGTAAACTTATGCAATGCACAACTTGCGCTGTAAATGCCTACTTTTCATAAATTAAGGCTTGGTCAAAATAAAATATATTGTGGACCATTCATACATTGAAAGTTATCACCTTTGAATTAAATTTGTCCAGCCAGTTTTGCTTTGTCGCTTACGTTGGGCCAATATGTGTATATATATTTGCCTTTTGAGTTTGTAAAATGCACCGAGTGGAATTGAGGAACCAGAGCATGATCAATGCTCTTTGATCTCAGGTTCTGCACTTGGGTGTTGACGGAGAGGCTGAGAGAGAGACTAAGAGCAGAGTTGGCTCTTTTGATTTTGAGTCCTGCACTCTCGTATCTTTGGTGAGGAGAAGGACAAGAGTGGATTAACTCAGTTATTATCTGGTGTATGTGAGGTTTGTATTTGTTATTGTAAAAAAAGTGAGTGTCAAGTTTGGATGTATTAAGTTTTTGAGTATTATGAGTCTTTTAAAGAGATACTATGATATTTTTCATTTACTTTATTAGTAAATGTTTCTTATTTGTCTTCTTCTATAAACATAAGTTATAAATTAAACTACGTAATTTTGTGCGTCTATTTATTCTTTTCTTTCTACCGTCTCTATTTTGTTGGTCTATTTCGGCTCTTCCGCTGGGCATTTGCATAACAGCTTATAGAAGCATGAGAGCTAGAGACTGAAAAGCTGCAATTTTATTAACAACTTTTATGCATAGTGTATAATATTATCACTCAAGTTCATCTTTATGGATTCTCAGTTTTCCTCCTTGCTTTTTCTTTCCATTTTGCTTCCTTTATTGTTTATAGTATTGAAAAAAATTAGCCCATCAAAACCCAATAATAACTCATCAGCACCAAAGCTACCTCCAGGACCATGGAAACTGCCCCTGATAGGAAACATTCACCAGCTTATTACAAGCTTGTTGCCACACAGCTCCCTATGCAACCTTGCCAAAATATATGGGCATCTGATGCACCTGAAACTTGGAGAAGTTTCAACCATAGTAGTTTCTTCACCTGAAATTGCCAAAGAGGTTCTGAAAACTCATGACATAGAATTTGCTGAAAGGTCTCCTCCTTTTGGTGCTATGATCATTTCTTATGGCTGCACAAACATTGTCTTTTCACCCTACGGTGGGTACTGGAGGCAGCTGAGAAAGATTTGTATGATGGAACTTTTGAGCCCGAAGCGCGTTAAATCCATCCAATCAATCAGAGAAGAGGAGGTTTCCGGCTTGATCAGGCTAATATCTTTGAGCGAAAGGTCTCCAATCAACTTGAGTGAGATGATTTTCTCGCTAACATATGGCGTGACATCCAGAGCTGCCTTTGGCAAGAAGTACAAGGACCAAGCTACATTCATATCGGTGATCACGGAAGTAACAAGGCTAACAGCTGGTTTCAGTGGTTCAGATTTTTTCCCTTCAGTTGGAATCCTTCAACTGATAAACGGAACCAAGCCTAAACTTGAGAAGCTGCACAAAATAGCTGATGAAATTCTTGACAACATCATAAATGAGCACAGGAGAAAGGCAATAGAAGAAGAGAGAACGGGGGAAGCAGAAGATCTTGTTGACGTTCTTCTGCGGGTTCAAGCAAAGGGGGACCTTGATTTCCCTCTTTCTGATGACAACATCAAAGCAGTCATTTTGGTTAGTTTGTTACATTCTCTTGTTTTATCCTTTTTCAGAATGAACCGAAGATACGAAGGGCTGAATTATCAATGTGTTGTTTTAAACCTAACATGCTTATTTACTTTCAGGACATGTTCTCTGCTGGAAGCGAGACATCATCAACAACGGTAGAGTGGGCAATGTCGGAAATGCTGAAAAATCCAACGATAATGGAACAGGCACAAGCTGAGGTAAGGCAAGTTTTCAAAGCAAAAGGAGAAGTGGATGAATCATGCATTCATGAGTTGAAGTTCCTAAAATCTGTCATCAAGGAGACCTTAAGGCTGCACCCTTCAGTTACCCTGATACCAAGAGAAAGCCGATCAAGTATTGAGATCGCTGGTTACAATATACCGTCAAGGACTAAGATCCTTATCAATGCATGGGCAATTGGTCGTGATCCCAAGCACTGGACTGATGCTGAGAAGTTTAATCCAGAAAGATTTTTTGACAGTTCAATCGATTACAAGGGGACAGACTTTCAGTTCATCCCTTTTGGTTCAGGAAGGAGAATCTGTCCAGGAATATCTTATGCCATGGCTAACATTGGGCTCCCACTTGCACAATTGCTCTACTATTTTGATTGGAAACTTCCTAATGAAATGAAACCTGAAGACTTGGATATGACTGAAGGCTATGGCCTTACTGTGAGAAGGAAAAAAGATCTTTTCCTGGTTCCCATACGTTACCATCCTTTGTCTGTTCAATAAAACCAACAAGATGCCTTTCAGCTTGTAGCTTAAACAGTAATAGTAATATTTCAATAAAAAAGATGTTAAGAGTTCGAGGTGATTTACATCATATTATGAAGAAATAAGAATTTCTGTTGACAAATTTACATCTTTTGTTTACAAAATTACATCCAATGTCTACATCTGTTGTAAGAAGTGATATTAAAATATCCAATAAATGTTGCTTGGCCCCAAACCTAAAAATGGTAATAGTTATATCGGAATAAAAATGAACTTAACGGACTGAAAATAATATCCTTCAATTGAAGGAGCTAAGCTCGATTAGATAGCTATGTTGGCACGTTTGAGGAGAAACAGTACCTAAGCGAGCCATTGTGGAAAGACTCACGTTTGATAGAGAGTGTTGGAAAAGTGGATGTGAGTCAAGTTAAAAAAACAAAAAAAAAAAACTACATTGCAAATAAAAAGAAAGGGCACGCAACATATAGAAGGACACAAAAGGTTCATAATTGAAACCTTAAATTTTTAAGTAAAAAGTGGTATCAAAAACTTCTTTTATTTAGGGTGTGTTTGTTTCTTATAAAATATTTTATAAGAAAAAATTTTACAGGTTTTTCGGTATTTGTTTTACGGAAAATATTTTATATAGATAAAATTTGGGAAAAATTTTCTGATTTTCAGGTAAAATAACTTCTCTTTTTGCAGAGATGAAGTTATTTTTAGGGAAATACAAACTGTGCTATAAGTAAGTGATAAAGAAAAATCATTATTTTCACTGCAAATATTTTTCCCTACAAATATTTTACAAATATAAGTTATTTTACAGCAAACAAACGGACCCTTAAATCTAAGCTAAAAAATGCTAACATTCGTTAATAGTGGCAGATCTGGGATTTTAAGTGAAATAGATAAATAGGTATTAAAGAATTATTTTTTCAACTTTTATATTTTAAACAGTAATATAAATAATAAAATAATATTATTTATTAATAAATAATATTTTATATAATAAAATAATATTATTTTAATATATATAGTAATCTTTAAGTTAAATAAAACTAAGAGTAAAATGTAAAATATAAAATTTAATATGAGTAAGATATAAATTTTAATAGAAGTAACAGTATAAATTTGACATAAATATAAATTTCACTCACCATGGTTAATTTTTTTAAAAATTTCACCTACAAATTTTTTTAAAAAATCCACCGTTTATATTCTCCCTATCAAACTTTTTTATCATTTTTTATTTATAAACCGTTAAATTTGACATACAGCAATCCAGTCAATGTCATGTCATCTAACTTAGGCATCACATTAATAAAAGATGATAACGTGACACATAATATCTTTTACATATGTTTTTTTTATTTTTTTTTTTTAAGTTAAACGAAAAAGGCGAACATTATTTTAAAACTCAAAAATTTTAAAAAATTTTCAAAAAAAAAAAAAACCAAACCTTTTATTTTTTTTCATTTCTTCTGAGTAGCCTCTCTAAGCCTCGATTTTTCTCCTTTGTGACGCCTTTCATAGTGTACTGACAGCTTTACATTTCTTTTCTCTTTTTTTTTTGACTTCGACAGCTTTACATTTCTAGTCCCGAACTTATGGGGAGTGTGAATTTGTTGTTGCTAATTGTCCGGTAGCTGATTGTTCGTAATTTATTATTATTATTGATAAATAAAATAAAATTATAAAGTTTAGTTAAATTAATATTAATTTTTGGTGATTAAATAATAAAATAATTATTTTAGGCAATCAATCTCTATTTTATTAAAATAAATAATATTTTTATTTTTAGTTAATCTAAACTATTTTTATAATAATGTATCTGGTGTATTTTTTTATAAAATAAACTACGTAATTTACGATATACAAAAAATATGCAAATAATCTAACAATTTATTTTTTTAAAAAATTTAATATATTTTGTACTACTTAATTATATAAATTTTTACGTATCAAATTTATATTAACTATTACATATCTATCTAATTTTTTTAAAAAAAAATAAATAAAATAATCAAAAAGAAGAAGGGCCACGGTGCTTGGACCGCTGTGCTGCACAGCAATAATGCAGAAAAACAGTCCATTCCGGGACATCCGATTAAAGAGGAAATAATGTGGAAAAACGAAAGGTACGCTACAATAATAACGTGCGGAGGACCGCTTTGCCGCACTTTCTAGAAAGGTTATTTTTATAATTTTATTATTTATTAATTGCCTAGGAAATAAAAATGGTGTAGACTATCTTTAAAATCAGCGGCTTTTAACAAACGGGTTTAGTTTTGTAGTCCCAAATTTTTGTTCTAATTTTTTAAAAGAGTAATTAACTGTTAAATTATTATAATTTTATTGATAATAAGAGTAACAAAAGATTGAAATATAAATTCATTATATTTCTTATTATTTTTTTTATCATGACAGTTAATTATTTTTTTCAAATAAAAACATTAAACTATCACTGTATTTCTTATTATTTTTATCTATCATAGCGATTGTAAAAAGCTGACAGTTAGTTACTTTTTTCAAACATATTAACAAAAAAATGGGAATACTTTCTTCAGACTCTCAAATTTTTTCCTTAACAGTATCTATCAACAAGCTCCTATAAAATTTAACCAAAGAACAAGCTCTTATAAAATTTAACCAAAGATAATGTCTTAGTTTTTAGAGTAACAGTCGCAACAATGGCTCCCAAAAGCAAAACTAGATAACCCCATAGCCTCCTGCTTTGGTGGCTCTTCCACGGATCCAAATGAAAAGGCAAAAATATTAATTTTACTCAAATTTTTTGATAATTTGTTATTTTTATTCATCACGATTTTTTTGGTTTGAAAAGCTAGACACCACATTATCTCCATCATATGAATTCTACCTGATTGTCAATTTTTCCATTAAGTAGGCTCATATGTCAATTAAGAAAATGTCACATAAAAAATGTTGCCTCTTATCTGATGTGATGAAGTGGTATTTTTAATTTTAATTAAAATAAATTTTAATTATTTTTTTAAAAATTATACAAAATTAAAACAAAAAAATTAATTTCTCTTTCTTTTTTTTTTTTTTGGTCAATAAAAAGAAGGCTTAAAACCTAGAAAAAGACGTTACACTAGTATCATTCGGGGCCAAAAAACGCCCACTACATCCTGTCTAAGCAAGTCCTTAACATTGTTCGGTGGAGTGGTGAGAATATGAAACCCTCTATCGAGCTCAAAAGCAAAATTGGCTAGCCCATCTGCCACTGCATTGGCTTCTCTGAACACATGTTCAATATTAACTTCCCACCTGCGAGCCAGGACATCTTGGCATGAAATGACCAAATTGAAATGTGGGTGCGTCTCCGATACACCCCGCTGAATGCTATCTATTGCCAACCTTGAGTCAACTTCCAAGCAAATTTTCCGTAATCCCATATTTCTCTCTTTCTCTCTGCTCACGTCTCCTCCCTTTCTCTTATTGTCGCTCTCTCCTTCCCTTCTCTCTCCTTCCTCCTCTCTCTTTCTCTCTCATCCTTCCTCACTTTCTCTCCAAGCCTGGCGAACCTTTTGCAGTCGAGGCTTGCCATAAGGGCTGGAGAAATAAAAAATATCAGTAGCATCAACATCGTCGTCATCATCACGAGCATCCACATCGTCGTCATCCTCATCATGATTGCTTAGATTCATGACACCGTTTCATACCTAACGATTAAGAACAAACGCGTCAACAAAACGAGATTCCCCTGCCATTCATGATTCAACGAAACCAACGGCAACAATAGTTATCATCATTTGACTATATTTTTCAAAAAAAAAATCCAATTATTCTGAAAAATCGAACAGAAAATACACTGAAAAAAAAAAACCAAAGGAAACCATAAAATTGCAGTACAGATGAGTATATAAGCAATTGATATAAGATTCAGTACAGTTAAAGATCAATAGACAAAATTAGTTTTCTGACGTCGCCCCAGGGGAGAGCGAGGAGGGAAAAGGAGGAAGAAGGGGAGAGAGGCAAGGTGAGAGAAAGGGAGGAGGGAGGAGAGAGAAAGAGAGAAATTAGTTTTTTTAATTTAATTTTTTATAATTTGTTGAAAAATAATTAAAATTTATTTTAATTAAAATAAGAATATTATGTTATCAATTTATGATAACGTGGCAGCTGATAGAAAGTAATATTTTTTATGCGGCATTCCTTTAATTGTCATATCAATTTATTTAACAAAAATAATAATAGTAGGATAAAATTCGTATGATAAAAGTAATGTAATGGGTTATTTTCAAAAAAAAAAAAAGTAAAAATCAATAAACCATTAAAAATTTTAGATAAAATTAACCTTTATCTCTAAAAAAAACAAATATGTTCATGTTGGGCAATGCGAGAATTGTTCGTGAATGTCTCCGTTCTCTGCACTTTGATTACGGGTCAGATTGGATAAACGTTAGCTTAGGTAGGCAAGATCAAATTGAATTCCTTCTCTCAGGTAGAATCTTTAACAATATTTGTCCACGGAACAATGTTTTATTTCCTCCTTGCAATTTCTCTACAACCTCTTTATAGTTTCCTTAACTTTGTCATCTTGACTTTTAACTTAACCGTGGATTCTGTTTTTGCTTCAAGTTTACACCAACTAGTCTGATTATATCGAGATGACAGTATGCCATAACGTCTTAGATGTGGTCCAAGGGCACCATACTCGGTAACTGACAATCCTCTCTCTTTCTCTTTTCTCTCAACCAGGGTTTGCCCCTAGTTGCCTAAAGTTGCCGCCTCTCTCCTTTCCTTTCTCTTTTCCTCTCTTTATCTCTCTCCTCTACAGAACCTCCATTCTCCTATTTCCCTTTCTCTTCTTTTAGATCTAACTCTATAAAGACCACCCATGACCTCTCCAACGCCAGTTTCAAACTCCTCTTAAGCCCACCGTTCCTTTTGTCCTGTGAGCTGCATCCTCTGTTAGAAATAATAAAGTAAAAACAGTAGAAAAATGGATATAAATAAATAGTCAATAGTATAAAATGTCTGAAGCGTTAGACATTGTCCTTAAGGATAGTTTTCGTCTCTATTCTCAAATCAAGATAGTGCAGTGGGTCGCAACAGCTATCCTCTCATGATACAACAGACATTCTCACTAATGTACACTTCAAATAGTAAGGTAACAGAAATAACTCTAATCTTAATTAACTCAGCAAATTCTAGCAACAGAAGTGTATGCAAGAAGAATAGTGTATGAATAGATATTTTTTGGAGAAGAAGAAGATGATGTTTATATACTGGTTCAAGTCTTAAAGCTCATAAAACTGAATAATGGTCATAAAAGTAGATAATGGGTAAAATGATGGTGGTTACTGGGCGTAACATTTATAATAGCTAGTTCTCCAACAGCTAAAAATGACTAGTCAAAAATGGCTAGTTTGACTGAAAATTTTGACTGGTCTGAAAAATATTGGGTTTAGGACTGGATTGGCCAAGGTCAGTCCACCGCGTAAGGTCGTATAAGTCCGCTCATATTGGACTTGAGACTGGATTGCACGAGACCTCTTATGGGTTTTTTGTTTTATGAATTATAAACAATATGTTGGTTTATAAATAAATAGTACTTAACATTTCTTTTTCATGTGAGATTCTTGTCTCTTTATATATTCTCTTATTAAATAGTAATTGATTTATCTTTCCTATATAGAATTCAAATATTTTAAAAGACTCTCTTATTTTCTAACATCCTCCGCCATCAGCTCTATAGTGGCCTCTGCCGCATGAGACAGCACCGCCGCTTCGTCAGCGAAAGCCCCTTACACTGCCTATGACGTAGCCAGAGCTTTCTTTGCCACTATTGGTGGACGACGATGACTCCGATTCCAGCTCTGTTACCGCCGATAGTGTCGTTAGAGGCTTCATCTTTCTCATTGGGAACTCTGCCTTCCTTGGTTGTTTTTGGTTCCTGTTATATTATTACTGTAATGGTTGTTGGTAGTTTGTGAGGATTTTGTTGTAATGAATACATATGGGTTTTATGTTGTTACTATTGTGTAGGTTTTAAATAAGTAGTTTGGGATCAGTTAGTGGTTCTCTATAGATTAGAATCGAAGGAAATTGTTGCTGAAAAAAATTAGCCCATCAAAACCCAATAACTCATCAGCACCAAAGCTACCTCCAGGACCACGGAAACTGCCCCTGATAGGAAACATTCACCAGCTTGTTACAAGCTTGTTGCCACACAGCTCCCTATGCAACCTTGCCAAAATATATGGGCATCTGATGCACCTGAAACTTGGAGAAGTTTCAACCATAGTAGTTTCTTCACCTGAAATTGCCAAAGAGGTCCTGAAAACTCATGACATAGAATTTGCTGAAAGGTCTCCTCTTTTTGCTGCTATGATCATTTCTTATGGCTGCACAAACATTGTCTTTTCGCCCTACGGTGGGTACTGGAGGCAGCTGAGAAAGATTTGTATGATGGAACTTTTGAGCCCGAAGCGCGTTAAATCCATCCAATCAATCAGAGAAGAGGAGGTTTCCGGCTTGATCAAGCTAATATCTTTGAACGAAAGGTCTCCAATCAACTTGAGTGAGATGATTTTCTCGCTAACATATGGCGTGACATCCAGAGCTGCCTTTGGCAAGAAGTACAAGGACCAAGCTACATTCATATCGGTGATTACGGAAGTAACAAGGCTATCGGCTGGTTTCAGTGGTTCAGATTTTTTCCCTTCAGTTGGAATCCTTCAACTTATAAACGGAACCAAGCCTAAACTTGAGAAGCTGCACAAAATAGCTGATGAAATTCTTGACAACATCATAAGTGAGCACAGGAGAAAGGCAATAGAAGAAGAGAGAACGGGGGAAGCAGAAGATCTTGTTGACGTTCTTCTGCGGGTTCAAGCAAAGGGGGACCTTGATTTCCCTCTTTCTGATGACAACATCAAAGCAGTCATTTTGGTTAGTTTGTTACATTCTCTTGTTTTATCCTTTTTCAGAATAAACCGAAGCTACGAAGGGCTGAATTATCAATGTGTTGTTTTAAACCTGACATGCTTATTTACTTTCAGGACATGTTCTCTGCTGGAAGCGAGACATCATCAACAACGGTAGAGTGGGCAATGTCGGAAATGCTGAAAAATCCAACGATAATGGAACAGGCACAAGCTGAGGTAAGGCAAGTTTTCAAAGCAAAAGGAGAAGTGGATGAATCGTGCATTCATGAGTTGAAGTTCCTAAAATCTGTCATCAAGGAGATGTTGGAGATTTTCAAAATGAAAACAAAAATGAAAGTTTGTGGCTGTTGGGTTTTGAACCCGGGAGGCGCGCGTGGAAAGGCACGCTCTCAACCGCTTGGACTGAAGCAGTTATATGATAGTTTATGGATGCAACAGCCATATATACAGAAATTGGAAAATTCCAGAAAAATGGAGAAAGTCGCGACTCTTGGAGCTTGAACTCGGGTGCGGCATAGAAAAGGCGCGGTCCTTTTCCATCTGGACTGAAGGGGTTTATTAACCATTCTTAGGTGCCAATTTATTTATTATATATCTAAATTATTGCCAGAAAATGGCAAAAGGCGCGCCCATTGAGTTTCGAACTCATGACCCATCAGTTAACCGCCAAAATGCTAACCGTCTGAACAAGGCGCATCAGTTGATAAAATGGCGCGAGTTTTTGTATAAATAGGAGAGTTCGACCGAGACAGAAAAGATAGAAATATCTTCTCTCGTCCTCCCCACTTGATTATTCATTCTTTCTCAATAAAAGGATTCTATTATCTACTATATTGCTGCAGAAATATAAATAGATAATCTGTGGGCAATTTTGGAAAGTACAACAACTTCTCGAGGGCTCGATTTCAGTATTGCAACCTGCAGTCGAGTGTGCTTCATTTTATCCTGTGAGGGAGTTCGCATTATACCTCTGTTGCAATTTAGTGAGGGCGAATTTTGCCTTAAGGAGAGTGGCATTTAGATACACGACTTGAAGCAACCTTTCAATTTCCGGTGACTCAATCTCTACATCAACAATCTTAAGGCAAAATTATTTTGTATTTCTCTTGTTGCTTTTATCATGGCTGGTACTTTGAAAGAGTTGGCTTCAAACTTTGTGAAATTAGAGAGATTTGATGGAGGAAATTTCATAAGATGGCAAAAGAGGGTTCACTTTTTGTTGGTATCACTTCAAGTGGCTTATGTTCTTACAACTACAAGACCAGAGGAGACAGACAATGAAACAGTTGATGACATTCGAAAGAGGCAAAAATGGTATACCGATGATGAGATCGCAAGGGGTCATATTCTGAATGCTATGAGCGATGCACTATTTGATGTCTACTACAACTTTCAAACTGCAAGAGAACTTTGGGAGAGGTTAGAGGCAAAATACATGCAAGAGGATGCAACAAGTAAGAAATTTCTTGTCTCTAAATTTAACAATTATAAGATGATAGATGGTAGATCAGTGATGGAACAATTTGCTGAGATTGAGAGAACATTGAATCATTTTTCACAACACAAAATGTCTATGGATGAAACTATTGTTGTGAGTTCCATTATAGACAAGTTGCCTCCTTCTTGGAAAGATTTCAAGAGAAGCCTCAAACATAGAACTGAAGATATAACTCTTGAAAGCCTTGCAAACCATCTTCGTGTAGAAGAAGAGTTTCGTATGCAAGAAGATAACAAAGAGCAAGACTCTCATGTTTCCAAAGTGCATGTGGTTGAGGAAGGACAATCAAGCAAGTCCTCTAATAAGAGGAAGGGTCAATCCAATGATGACAAAAGGAAAGACAAAAGGCAAAAGAAAAAGGGGAAATGTCATTTTTGTCACAAGGAGGGGCACTACAAATATGAATGTCGTCTCTTCAAAAAGGAAAAAGGAAAGAATGCATCTTCGGGAGCAATAAATGAGAAAATGGTTGTTATGATCACAGAGGTTAATGCAGTTGAAGATGACATTGCATGGTGGATTGATTCTGGTGCTACCCGACACGTTTGCAAGAACAAAAGTCTCTTCAAATTTCTGAAACCAGTAAATGATGGCACTGTTGTGTATATGGGAAATTCTACTACAGTTCCTGTTATGGGAGTTGGGGAAGTAGAATTACACTTCACTTCTGGAAAAGTCATTACTCTTACAAATGTGTATTATGTCCCAGAAGTTAGGAAGAATCTGGTTTCGGGTAGTCTTTTAAACAAATATGGGTTCAAACTTGTATTTGAGGCTTATAATTTTGTCCTCTCTAAAAGAGGTGTGTTTGTGGGAAAAGGTTATCTTTGTGATGAAATGTTCAAACTCAATGTTGTTGCTAATAATAATAATAATGTTTCTACTTACATTGTTGAGGACTCTTCTTTATGGCATGAAAGATTAGGACATGTAAATTATAGAAGATTGCATGATATGGTTAAATTGAATCTATTGCCTCATATTGAAACAAATGATAATAAATGCACAACATGCATGTTAACAAAAATAACTCGAAGTGCACATCAAAGTATTCAAAGAACTTCAAATCTGTTAGAACTAATACATAGTGATGTATGTGATTTGCATAGCACACCCACACTAGGAGGAATGCGATATTTTGTGACATTCATTGATGATTACTCTAGATTTTGTCATATTTATTTATTACATACTAAAAATGAAGTTCTTGAAAGATTCAAAGTTTATAAAACTGAAGTTGAATTGCAATGTGAATCTGTTATTAAATGTTTATGATCTGATAGAGGAGGAGAGTATTATGACACTACATTATTTGAGTCTATGGGAATCATTCATCAAACAACTGCTCCTTACACACCACAACAAAATGGTGTTGCCGAACGCAAAAATCGAACGTTGATGGAAATGGTCAATGCCATGTTATCAAATTCAGGCTTAAGCCAAGGTTTTTGGGGTGAGGCATTACTTACAGCATGCCATATTTTAAATAGAGTTCCGACAAAAAGGAATAAAACGACCCCTTATGAGTTCTGGAATAAAAGGAAGCCAAACCTTAATTACTTAAGGGTTTGGGGCTGTAGAGCTATTGTTAGAATTCCTGAACCCAAAAGGAAAAAGTTGGGTGAAAGGGGAATTGAGTGCATTTTCTTAGGATATGCACATAATAGCAAGGCCTATCGATTTATGGTTGTAGAACATAATAACTTTATATCTGTTAATACAATCATTGAATCGAGGGATGCTATCTTTGATGAACAAAGGTTCATTTCAATTCCTAAAGTTCTAGAACATAAACAAGATCCAAACCAAGGAAATGATGCATTGGAAGATAAGAATGAAAGTGATGAAGTCATAGAACTTCGTAGGAGCAAAAGGAAAAAGAAAGAAAAGACTTACGGGTCTGACTTCTTTATGTTTCTAATTGAAGGAACAAGAGACTCAATGAGTAGACAAATTCCCTATTGCTTCAACATTGAAGATGATCCCAAAACATTTGATGAAGCAATGAAATCACAAGATTTTATGTTTTGGAAGGAAGCAATAAACGATGAAATGGACTCAATTATGGGTAATAAGACCTGGAAATTGGTAGACCTCCCACCTGGCTCTACGCCAATTGGATGTAAATGGATTTTCAAAAGGAAAATGAAGGTCGATGGAACCATTGATAAATTTAAAGCTAGGCTGGTTGCAAAAGGATTTACACAAAAGGAAGGTGTCGATTATTTCGATACATATTCACCAGTGGCTAGAATTGCCACAATCAGGTTGCTTATTGCACTTGCTTCAATCCATAGCCTAGTCATCCATCAAATGGATGTCAAAACAGCATTTCTAAATGGTGAATTAGAAGAAGAGGTGTATATGGAACAACCTGAGGGTTTTGTGGTACCTGGTCAAGAGAAAAAGGTGTGTAAACTTGTTAAGTCCTTATATGGATTAAAACAAGCACCTAAACAATGGCACCAAAAATTTGATCAGGTTGTACTTGCTAATGGGTTCAAGATTAACGAATCTGACAAATGTGTTTATAGCAAGTTCATAAAAGGAAAAGGTGTCATTATTTGTTTGTATGTGGATGATATGTTAATCTTTGGGACTGACTTAGAACAGGTTGAAGTCACCAAAAGGTTTCTATCGAATAATTTCGATATGAAAGATATGGGTGAGGCAGATCTTATCTTGGGAATAAGAATATTGCGAGATCAAAAGGGTATAATGCTTACCCAATCGCATTACATTGAGAAAGTCCTTAATAAGTTCAATCATTCAAACTGTACTCCTGTCTCTACCCCATTTGATCCCAACATGAATTTTACTAGAAATGTTGGAAGCCCAGTATTACAATTGGAATATGCTAGAGTGATTGGATGTTTGATGTACGCAATGACATGTACAAGACCAGACATTGCCTTTGCAGTTGGCAAAATGAGTAGGTACACTAGTAATCCTAGTGGCATGCACTGGCATGGAGTAAACAGAATCCTAAAGTACCTAAAGAAAACAAAGGATTATGGCATAAGCTATACAGGTTGGCCTTCTGTATTAGAAGGATACTCAGATGCCAGTTGGATCACTAATAAAGAGGATCATTCATCTACTAGTGGGTGGATCTTTATGCTTGGAGGGGGTGCAATTTCTTGGGGTTCCAAGAAACAAACTTGCATAGCAGATTCCACAATGGCTGCAGAATTAATAGCACTAGCTTCAGCGAGTAAAGAAGCAGAGTGGCTAAGGAATTTACTTTATGAAATTCCTTTATGGCAAAAGCCGATAGCACCAATTTGTATACACTGTGACAGTGCAGCAACTCTGGCAAGAGCATACAGTCAAGTGTATAATGGTAAGTCTAGACACATTGGACTTAGACACAGTTATGTGAGAGACTTGATTACAAATGGAGTGATCACCGTTGATTTTGTAATGTCAAGTCAAAACATGGCTGATCCTTTAACAAAAGAATTGACAAGAGACTTGGTAACCAAGACATCAAAAGGGATGGGTCTCAAGCCCATACATAATTATCACCCATGATGGAAACTCGACTCAACGCTTGATACGACATCAAGTCTTGAGTTCAATGAGTCAAAGTACATCATTAGAGTGATTGAAGCACTATAAATGATTATCTTCATCCCAGGTGTTCATAGTGCTTGGTACCCGCAGTTAATTGGGAGGATGAGCTTTTAAAGCTCTTAACAGGCTTGAAAGGGTGCTTTAAGGCGGGAGCCCTAGTCTGCCTATGTGAACGTGGAATGTGTAGGCCGTTCCAATAAGCTAAAGGGCTTGGCTTTTAAACGTTCATGAAAAGGATATGGACACAATGGCCTTTAATGTGTCATATACTTAAAAAGAGAAGTATAATGTTGTACAGTCATTTGTGTGGAATATTTCTACAGCTTGTCAAAAAGAATAGTTGGTTCAAAGCTTGTCTACCATATTATTCAGACTTGTTGTAATGCATATTTCACTATGTAAGGTTCAATCTGTAAGACACCTCTACTTATGCAAATGACTTCCAGAATTGTTGAGAATCCTTTATACTTTCAAATTTTGAAAATGGTGGGGGATTGTTGGAGATTTTCAAAATGAAAACAAAAATGAAAGTTTGTGGCTGTTGGGTTTTGAACCCGGGAGGCGCGCGTGGAAAGGCACGCTCTCAACCGCTTGGACTGAAGCAGTTATATGATAGTTTATGGATGCAACAGCCATATATACAGAAATTGGAAAATTCCAGAAAAATGGAGAAAGTCGCGACTCTTGGAGCTTGAACTCGGGTGCGGCATAGAAAAGGCGCGGTCCTTTTCCATCTGGACTGAAGGGGTTTATTAACCATTCTTAGGTGCCAATTTATTTATTATATATCTAAATTATTGCCAGAAAATGGCAAAAGGCGCGCCCATTGAGTTTCGAACTCATGACCCATCAGTTAACCGCCAAAATGCTAACCGTCTGAACAAGGCGCATCAGTTGATAAAATGGCGCGAGTTTCTGTATAAATAGGAGAGTTCGACCGAGACAGAAAAGATAGAAATATCTTCTCTCGTCCTCCCCACTTGATTATTCATTCTTTCTCAATAAAAGGATTCTATTATCTACTATATTGCTGCAGAAATATAAATAGATAATCCGTGGGCAATTTTGGAAAGTACAACAACTTCTCGAGGGCTCGATTTCAGTATTGCAACCTGCAGTCGAGTGTGCTTCATTTTATCCTGTGAGGGAGTTCGCATTATACCTCTGTTGCAATTTAGTGAGGGCGAATTTTGCCTTAAGGAGAGTGGCATTTAGATACACGACTTGAAGCAACCTTTCAATTTCCGGTGACTCAATCTCTACATCAACAGGAGACCTTAAGGCTGCACCCTCCAGTTACCCTGATACCAAGAGAAAGCCGATCAAGTATTGAGATCGCTGGTTACAATATACCTTCAAAGACTAAGATCCTTATCAATGCATGGGCAATTGGTCGTGATCCCAAGCACTGGACTGATGCTGAGAAGTTTAATCCAGAAAGATTTTTCGACAGTTCAATCGATTACAAGGGGACAGACTTTCAGTTCATCCCTTTTGGTTCAGGAAGGAGAATCTGTCCAGGAATATCTTATGCCATGGCTAACATTGAGCTCCCACTTGCACAATTGCTCTACTATTTTGATTGGAAACTTCCTAATGAAATGAAGCCTGAAGACTTGGACATGACTGAAGGCTATGGCCTTACTGTGAGAAGGAAAAAAGATCTTTTCCTGGTTCCCATACGTTACCATCCTTTGTCTGTTCAATAAAACCAACGAGATGCCTTTAAGCTTGTATCTACAGTAATATATCAATAAAAGAGAGGTTAAGGGTTTGAGGTGATTTACATCATATCATATTATGAAGAAATAAGAATTTCTGTTGATAAATTTACATCTTTTGTTTACAAAATTACACCCAATATCTACATCTGTCGTAAGAAGTGATATTAAAAGATCCAATAAATGTTGCTTGGCCCCAAACCTAAAAATGGTAATAGTTATATCGGAATAAAAATGATCTTAACGGACTGAAAATAATATCCTTCAATTGAAGGAGCTAAGCTCGATTAGATAGCTATGTTGGCACGTTTGAGGAGAAACAGTACCTAAGCCAGCCATTGTGGAAAGACTCACGTTCGAGAGAGAGTGTTGGAAAAGTGGATGTGAGTCAAGTTAAAAAAAAAAAAAAAAAAAAACTACATTGCAAATAAAAGGAAAGGGCACGCAACATATAGAAGGACACAAAAGGTTAATAATTGAAACCTTAAATTTTTAAGTAAAAAGTGGTATCAAAAAATTCTGTTACTTAGATCTAAGCCCAAAAATGCTAACATTCGTTAATAGTGGCAGATCTGATTTTAAGTGAAACAGATAAATAGGTATTAAAAAATTATTTTTTTCAACTATTATATTTTAAACAGTAATATAAATAATAAAATAATATTATTTTAATATATATAGTAATCTTTAAGTTAAATAAAACTAAGAGTAAAATGTAAAATATAAAATTTAATATGAATAAGATATAAATTTTAATAGAAGTAACAGTATAAATTTGGCATAAATATAGATTTCACTCACAATGGTTAATTTTTTTAAAAATTTCACCTACAAATTTTTTTTTTAAATCCACCGTTTATATTCTCACCATCAAACTTTTTTATCATTTTTTGTTAGTAAACCGTTAAATCTGAAATATAACAATCCAGTTAATGTCATGTCATCTAACTTAGACACCACATTAATAAAAGATGATAACGTGACCCACAACACTTTTTCCATATTTTTTTTTTTAATTTTCTTTTTTAAAAGTTAAACGAAAAAGGCGAACATTATTTTAAAACTCAAAAAGTTTAAAAAATTTCATAAAAAAAAAACCAAACCTTCTATTTTTTTCATTTCTTCTAAGTAGGCTCTCTAAGCCTCGATTTTTCTCCTTTGTGATGCCTTTCATAGTGTATTGGCAGCTTTACATTTCTTTTTTCTTTTCTTTTTTTTTTTTGACTTCGACAGCTTTACATTTCTAGTCCCTAACTTATGGGGAGTGTGAATTTGTTGTTGCTAATTGTTCCGGTAGTTGATTGTTCGTAATTTATTATTATTATTGATAAATAAAATAAAATTATAAAATTTATTTAAAATAATATTAATTATCATTGATTAAATAATAAAATAATTATTTTAGGCAATCAATCTCTATTTTATTAAAATAAATAATATTTTTATTTTTAGTTAATCTAAATTATTTTTATAATAATGTATTTAATGTATTTTTTTATAAAATAAACTACGTAATTTACGATATGTAAAAAATATACAGATAATTCAATAATTTATTTATTTTTTAAAAATTTAATATATTTTTTATGATTTAATTATATTAAATTATTACGTATCAAATTTATATTAACTATTACAAATCTATCTAATTTTCTACAAAAGAAAAATAAAATAATCAAAAAGAAGAAGGACCACGGTGCTTGGACCGCTGTGCTGCACAGCAGCAATAATGCGGGAAAACAGTCCCTTCCGGGACATCCGATTAAAGGGAAATAATGTGGAAAAACGAAAGGTAGCTACAATAATAACGTGCGGAGGACCGCTTATCCGCACTTTCTAGAAAGGTTATTTTTATATTTTTATTATTTATTAATTGCCAAGGAAATAAAAATGGTGTAGACTATCTTTTAAAATCAGCGGCTTTTAACAAACGGGTTTAGTACTGTAGTCCCGAATTTTTGTTCTAATTTTTAAAAAAGTAAATTATTATAATTCTATTAATAAAAAGAGTAACAAAAGATTGAAATATAAATTCTTTATATTTCTTGTTACTTTTTTTATCATTACATTTGTAAAAAATTAACAGTTAATTACTCTTTTCAAACAAAAACATTCAATTATTACTGTATTTCTTATTATTTTTATTTATCATAGCAGTTGTGAAAAATTGACAATTTATTACTCCTTTCAAGCATGTCGAAACAAAAATCGGGACATTTTTCTCAAATTCCCAAACTTTTTCCTTAACAGTATCTTTCAACAAGCTCCTATAAAATTTAACCAAAGAACAAGCTCTTATAAAATTTAACCAAAGATAATGTCTTAGTTTTTAGAGTAACAGTCGCAGCAATGGCTCCCAAAAGCAAAACTAAATAACCCCATAGCCTCCTGCTTTGGTGTCTCTTCCACGGATCCAAATGAAACCCAAAGATGGCTCTGGCTCTCAGAATGGCAGCAATAGGATTTTTTTTTATTTTTTTTAAGATTTGTTTGTTCAAGATTCCTACACTTTCATAGAAGCAAAACAAATGAATTCAAAAACAGCATTTGGGGGTTTGTGTGGATTTCATAGAAGCCATTGCAAAAGGCTTAGAGAATGGTTTGGGTGTTTCTTCTTTTTTATTTTTTTTTAATTTTCAAAAAGTAATTTTTTCTTTTGTCTTTTAACTTTTCAAAAATAAAAATTGTGAAAAAAAAAGTATGTAAAAGAAGTATTGTGTGTTACATTATTAATTATTGTTGACGTGACATTAACTTAAAGACTTGATATTTTTTTAAAAAAAAAATTATGAGTGAAATTTTTTAAAAAATTAAGATAATAGGTGAAATATATATTTATATTTATAGATTTGAACTTCTTCGCATCACCTTTTACTGTAAGAGCAATTGAAGGAAGGTAAAATTCAAATAAATTTACAGGAAAAATAAATTAAAATTAATATAAATTATACTTATAATTAATATAAAGTATAAACTATAAATTTGAAGGTTGGACTATTAACTACAAATGTGGATCGGCCGGTGTTCATGAACATCATGCCATGTTTTAATCCATGAACGAAAATTTTACGTAAACAGATTGTTTGTACCGAATGGTAAACTCAGATGAAGTGGAATCAATAATAAAACATAAGTGTGAATTGGAAGCCGACCCTCCAACCAAGACTAGAGTACGGAAGGTCTTATTGAGGAAAACACCATTGTTGATGTTTGGCTGCTGGTTCTAGAGGAAAAATCTCTATAACACGAAGATAGAGGAAGGAGATCTTGATATGGTAGAGCAGAAAAGAGAAGAGGGTCGCGAAAAAGATGGGTTAATTGTTGGGAGATTGTTACTCTGAATGTTGCAGAGTTATACCCAGTAATGCCCACAACCTTTGCTGTTATTCATCTGCCTACTTTGTGATATTACTGTTCATAAGATACTTTAACTTCATCCTTCAATTAAGCGGATTACATAATTGTTCATAGGTCAATAGTCAAGGAACTCGCCCACCATGTGGCATTTCTTGGAGGCTAGTCATTTTAGGCACTAGAAAACAAGACAGATTAAGACTTGCTGCAATCCCTTGGAAATTGAATAGGAAGCGGAGGCCGACAATTACTAAAAATGGACATTATGTTCCCACACAACCAGAGGGGAGGAAGAAAAGCAGTGGATGGCCAAATAAAGGTATTCCACAATGTTATCCTCAAGCTGCAGTTGTCGCTGTTGTTTTTGCCACCTATCTTGATGGAGTCCGACAGTTTAACCACTATTCAAAGTTATCCTCAAAGTTATCCTCAAGCTGCAGTTGTGGTTGTTGTCTTTGCCACCTATCATGGTGGAGTCCGACAGTTTAACCACTGTTCAAACATTTAGTCCTCCTCTCGGGCCTTGTCCTATGCGGGTTTATACACATTAGTTATGAAGTCTAGATGTAAACACGATAACACAAGCACAACATAATATATATACAATGATATGTTAATTTTAAAAATATTAAAACATAGTTACCACTCAAATATATATATATATATATATATATATATAAACTTGAAAATAATATATATATTTTTATAAATTTTATTCAACTCGATGACAACACAAAGTTATACTTATATAGTTAACATAAACCTTGGAGATTTTTTTTTAAAGAAATGATCCTTTGTTCTTTGTTAAGTGTACCGAAATAAAAACATAAGATTTATAGTTGATTTACATTTTAGTTTTGATTAAAGTTACAAAATAATTTGGAGTCTAAATGCCATGACATGTGACAAGTGACAATTTTTTTGTTAAGATTTTTTTTTTTTGTTTAACAAGAATTATAAAACTATTCTAACATATCTATTACCTGTCAAATGCTTATAATTCTCGTATTTGATACATATGTCTAAACATTTTTGTAAAAGAATTTTTGACAAATACTTTTAAACTTGTTGAAGATATGCCGAACACATCCCACCTCTAAATTCCACCGTGTCCATGCATGGGAGCATATTCAATCTTCTAGCGTATGTCATGCTCCTCGTGTTGTCAATGAGGTGGCCCATGTAGCTAAATATGCTCAGTTATGTTCTGGGGAACGTCAGCATCCCTTTAGTCTTGAACTTTATTGATCATGATGTTCTTTCTTTAATTAAAAGAAATATCTACTGTATTATTCTTAAAATTAAAAAAAAAAAAAAAAAACTGATTACTTTTTGTTATGGTTCGGTCTTAATTGGTTCACCTCCTCTTATAGTTGCAGTTTATGGTCCAGTTCTAGTTCTAACCACAGTCGTGGCCACCCCTAGTTAAGGGAAAGTATGCTTTTTTTTTTTTCCTCTCATTTAAGGTTTAATCAGAGTCTGCTGCAGATCACGGTTAATTATTATATATATATATATATATATATATATATATATATATATATATATATATATATATTTATATATTTATATATTTAAAAAACCAAAAAAATAAATGAGGCCCACAATCTTTCTTCTTTTTCATCTAAACTAATTATGTTGCACATTACACAATATATTTGAAAAAAAGAAAATCCATCACCTCGTTCTCTCCCCGCTTTCTTTTTCCACCCCGCCGGGCAATGGTTTTCCTTTCAAACCAAGCCTTCAATTATTTTGTACCTTTCATGAACTTTGCTGTCTAGTTACTGTTAGAGTAGAAAGACAATTGGACAAGACAAGGAAAAAAAATAATGCAAGACTGTCTAAACAGGCTTCCAAATATATATAATAAATATGTAATTAATTTAAAAAATTTTAATAATTTATTTATTTTTTAAATTTAATATATTTTTTATAATTTAATTATTTAAATTATTGTATGTTTACTGTATTTTTATAATTATGTGTTAAAAAAATTTAAAAAAAAGCGAGATGCCTTTGGATTGATTGGATTTATTATGGTGTTGGTGACACCTAGTCCCAAGCAATAGCCAACTAAAAAGACTTATTATAGGGAACCGGATTTTCCCACCAAACTCATTTGTTTCACCGCATTGCATGGCATTTTGAGTCACATTTTTAATCCCTTCATAACATAGAGATGAAACACTTCTCTCAACTCCCTCTCAACTCTCCCACCGACTGCCTCCCTCCAAACTTTAAATTTGGTCAACAGTGGTGGTCACTGTTACCACTGCTGGTCACCACCCACCTCCTCTCTCTTTTATCATTCTTCTCCCTCTCCCTTCCCTCCCATCTCTCTCTCTCTCTCTCTCTCCTTGTCTTCTCCTTCTCTTTCTCCCCTCCATGTCACTGTCTCTTGCCTTCTCTTCCTCTTCGCCCTTTTCTGATCTCCTTCTTTTCTCTCCACCCCAATTCTTTCCTCCCATTCTTTTGTTCCTCTGCTGCTTTAATGGGGCTCTTTAGCTTGCTTTTGGTTATATCTAATCTAAATAACATCATCCACAATTCTCCCAATGCCCAATCCATGTTTCCAAACGGTCTACCTCCATTTTCGCGGTCTGAGATGCAATTTCCAGCATTGGCATTGCCGGCAGAGCCTAATCTGCTGAGGCAGAAATCGGCACTACCTCCCATGTCGTTGCCTATAATGGAGCCGCTACCTCATTGTTCGCACTTCCTCCACCAACATTCACATCCCCACTGCTGCACGCTGTCTCCGGCGATGCCTCCACTGCCGTCAGCTGGTCTGTTGATGCGTTTGCTGGTGCCGCCTCCACCCCTGCAGCGTTTGCCGCCCCCGTCATCTCCCCTCATCCTTCACCATCGGCCACCGCCGCCCTCTTCCACTGCTGCTACAATTTCCAAACCTAATAAGGAAGGTTATTTTTGGTTTACTTTTGATGGGGTCAGTACTATTTGGATGTGTACTGTTTGGGTGTGTTTAGTCATTATTTTTGTATTAGGTGCATTTCTGTATTAATTTTTTGTTGTGTTAATGTGTAGGTTTAAACTGTGGGAAATCATTATCCGGAATACCTAATCGATGTCAGTTGTATACCTGCCGAGATGCGGTTTATGCTGCTATATGCAGTTTTGTCCGAACGAGATATAACCATATAAGACCTCGGTATCATATAGGTCTAGTTTAGTTTCGGTTTGTTTCCTCGTCAGAAGGATTTATCTAGCTGAGCTTCGGACCTAGTTAGTTTGTGGTCTTTATGGCCTCGTCAGTTGTAAGTTATTTTGGTCGTCTGTTTCTCCTACCTCGAACAAATTTCTCTGACTCCTTCGCGTCAGTTCTATGTATGAAATTGCTTTATATTAATCAACAGTTTCCTATCGTTAAAAAATAATAATAATAATAACAGAGAGATGAAAGAATTGTGCATGCACCGCTTAAGGTAGTAGTTTGGTGGCAAGACGGTACATCTTCCTCAGCATTGTCTGGAGTTCGAGTCACATTGTCGTTGCTTTCCTTACAAAGTAGGCGAGTTCGAGTCTCATTATCGTCGCTTTCCTCACAAAGTGGGCGACATTGTATGATGCGGTATTTAATTCAAAACTCGTTAACGCCGATGTCGGGTTTAGGGAAGGTCCACTCAACCCCATCAACGCTTAGGTGGTGAGTTTTTCCTTTGAAAGATATTGAATGAGAACGTAACGTGTGACTTCTAATTTCGGCCCGCACATACAATGACCTAGATATCAACGATGCATATTTTTTGTTATTCAAAAAAAAAAAAAAAAAGAGTTGCTTGTGCTGTGGCTTCTATCGATATTCAACTAACTCCTACAGCAGCCAATTTATTTGATTTTTCTTTGTTTTTTTTTTTTTGGAAATAGTTATAGTTTTGACATTGTGTGAGTTAGCGGTCACATAATAAGCTACACTATAAAAACTCCAACAAGCTTAGAAAGGAAAGAGCGTCGCAAAAGACTATTTTCGCCACCTAACTCGTGACTTTTAGATCATGATAGAGCAATTCTCACCATTTAGAATTTTTTTCTTCATTCGAGATTGATCTTCCAACCGTTTCCTCATGCTCATATGTAATTTTTCAATGTTCACGAAGCCTTTTTTTTTATTTCTTTTTCTTTTTTCTCGTAGGCAAATAGTAGTAGGCTAGTAGCACTGTAATATTATTTAGCAGGCCACATTGCAGCCCATTTCCAATTGACAAAATCTCTTATATTAATAAAAACTAGTCATTCACCCATACTACGCACAGGCTTCTTTTTTCTTAGACATAAGAATAATATTTTTCACGCGAAAATTAGTTTTTAATTGAACCATCTTTAAAATGTTATTTAAATCAATAATTGAGATAAAAAAATAATTATCTTTTCTAATTATTTCTTCCTGATTTTGTTTAAGCGAGATTAAGATTTTTTTTATATATTTGAGAAAAAAATCAAATAAAAATAAGAAGAATAGATAAGGTAAATGAACGAAACTAAATAAAATGCTTATGCAAAGAGAAGTTCCCACCTTGCCAGGAAAATTATGTACATTGAGTTGACAGAACCCACCACATGAAAAATTGATGCATGTAGATGAAGGAAAAATAGGTAGCACAAAAGGAAATTGAACACATAACTTTCCGATCACATCAAATGAAAATAGCTATCGAAGCAATTTCACCAACGGAAAAGCACATCGACTCAATTATTTGGCCAAGCATTTATGAATGTCAAACTGGTGTAAGATAGGATTGTTTATTATCAACATTTTTACTATATTTATCAAGGGTGCTACTAGATACACCAAAAGTGATACACCGAGTAGCACCTAGAGATATATTACAATAATTTTTCTTATTTTAATAGCAATAGTTACTTCTTTTTTTTTCACAATCGTTCATGTGTAATATATGTTAATTGGTTATAATAAATTGAAAGTTAAATATATTATAAATTTATTATTAAGAATTATTGATGTATTGATTTTTGATTGATGATTATAAAAAAGAATCTAAAAAAGTAATTATTCGTAACAAACTTTTTTCTTATAAAACTGAAATCTAAATTTAGATGAGTATTATTTTAGAATGTAAAGTGTAGGTATTAGAGAGATTTGTTAAAACAAATAATTTCCTTTGATTTTTTTTTTCAAAACCCAAACAAAAATTATTTTTTTGGTGAAAAAAATAACTAAAATAATGGCTCAGTGTACACTCAGTTGAAGATCTCGGAATGAACAGTTTAACGGCATTCTTCTAGACAATTACTTCTCTATAAATTGAAATATCATGCGTACAGAAAAAGGGCCTTGCACGTTCACAATGAGACATCCTCGTTAGCATACTTGTGTAGCACATGCCTTCACAATTAAACAAAGTCAATTACTGAGAAAAAAGAAACTGGTTATGGGATCCAAAGCTTGGGCAGGTTAACTTACTGGCTCCAGAAAGTCAATTACCAAAAGTTTTGCAGTTGTCTTCAAAGACATGAGAGTTTACTGGTTGATTGAGATGTAAGTAGCCAAATCTTTTTTTTTTTTTTTGGTGTGAGGCCTCCTAATATTCGGAAGTAACACTGGACCTGACTAATTCAGAGTCGAACCAGAGAGGACTCCTAAAGGGGGACAAAGTTTTCCTGTTGCCCATTCATTCCATATACAAGCCTTGAACTCAAGACTTTACTTAAGAGAAAACGAAATTTTATGTTGCTTTGATATAGCATATAGCTGGCTAGTAACATGTCAGAAATACTTATTTCCCTCCTCCCCAAATTTCCAATACTCAAGTTCACCATATTTCACTCCCCTGTTCATCAAATGAAGAAGAAATTGCTCTTGCTCTTGTTATATAATAACTAAATTGGCAACCTTATCTCATACATGCCTTACATTTGAGCGACGACTGGACCAGATTTCATACATCTTATGTACGGGCTTTGACCGATGCCTGGCCAAAGTTGCTCCAAGTGTTACTGCAAAAATGTGCTAAATGGCAAAATTTAAGATCAAAACCTGATTGCTCGTTTGCCAGAAAGCAAAGGAGGAGATTTTACACCTAGACGACTTGTATGTGCATGAGACAAACCAAGGTAAAGGGGAAGGCAGAAAGAGTGTTGTGAAATTCTATTTCTAAGAAATATGATGCCATTTCACCTATATTCACATGCAAATTTTCATCAACTTTGACAGTGAAATCAGCATCACACAAAGCAACAACAATGGCAAAGTATGTCTTTGTCTTTACAGACAACTCAAGGCAACCCTCAACATGCTCTTGCGTGCATAGATTTCATGAAAACAAAAAAGCATGAATAATCTGCTTTTCCTTATGCGTGTGATGAATTATCTTTTCGTATCATGCATTTTTAGTTTGAACAGAAGATCAGTGGAAGGGGTTGAAAAGCAATAAGATTGGGAAGCATTACCGACCTCAAGAAGTCACCATGCTTCTTCTCTTCTGCTTCAATTGCTTTTATCAAGGACACCACCTGCTGTAGCACAAGTGATCAAACACCCAAGGACAGGGAATAGACATTCTATCATTCGACAATCAATTGAAGATCAAGTTCCATCTTTCAGGACATTCGATTATTTCTAAGTATGGGTATATTGGCATATATATATATATAAAGTTCCACAAAATTTTCAAAGATACCTCATCTGTTAGAGTATAAACGTGAGCAAATACATATGAGGCCCATTTATAGACACAATGGGGAGTATAATGCTTGCAATAAAATTAGCAGCTGAAAAGTCTATGACAAAATATAATTACTTTCTTACTCACCCTAAAATGCAAAAGTGGAAGAATGCTAAAAGTTAGATATAAGAATTGGGTAAAAATGCAAGAGAAGCTGTCTACATGGCAAGGAGATGTCACAGCCTATATATATATATATATATTGAAACTAAAGTCATCTTCAGGGATGAAAGTCTCTGAATTTGAGTTTTAATCAGAAGTAATCAATTAAAAAAATAAAAATATGGATGAATATCTAAATAGAACCTAATATCAAATAACGGTAAAGGTGGAAAGTTGAACATCTATACATTAGTCATTAGATTATAACCACTTGAAATAAAAAATAAACCATAAAACAGTGCAGGAATATCCAACAAGAGCTTATAGTATACCTACATACATACATGTTAACGTATAGGCTTTTCATGCCTGCAGGACAGCATGCAAGTAAGATTGCTTCTCCATGGCCTTATTTAGCAGACAAAGGATGATAAGAAATGGGAATTAAAACCAGATCCTCCTTTCTTGTGGCTGCCAAACCAAGGGATTCAGTCATGTCCAGGTCTTCTTTCTCCATTCCAACAGGCAGCTTCCAGTTGAAATGATACAGCAATTGGGCGAGTGAAAGCTCAATGTTGGCTTGTGCAAAATACAGGCCAGGACACATCCTCCTGCCAGAGCCAAAAGGAATGTACTCAAAGTCCATTCCCTTGTAATCAAGAGAGCTGTTAAGGAACCTCTCTGGCTTGAATTTCTCGGCTTCAGGCCAGCGCAAGGGATCTCTTCCAATCGCCCATGCATTAACGATGATTCTACTCTTGGCTGGTATTTGATATCCATTGATCTCGCAGGCCTCACTGGACTCTCTTGGGACTAGTATAGGAGATGGAGGGTGTAGCCTCAAGGTCTCTTTGATTACTGATTTTAAGTACTGCAATTCATGGACTCTTGCTTCATTAACACTTCCATTTTCGCCATAGACCTGGCGCACCTCTTCTTGTGCTTGTTGCATCACCTCTGGGGCTTTCACCATTTCTGATATTGCCCACTCCATGGCTGCAGCTGATGTCTCACCACCAGCAGTAACCATGTCCTAAAACAACATTGCTAATGCAGTGAACAGGTCATACATTTTTTTTTCTTTCTAGTGTGCAATGAAATTGGTACTGCTCACCATAAAGCAAGGCTCTTGCGATAAATTAATCTTAGGGGTTCCATAATCAGAAAGCAAAACTCAAGGCCGCCTTCCTTTCTTAATGCATAGTAATGATACTCTAGATGCAGGTTAAGTTTGTAATCAGATTGGAATGTTTGGAATGTTCCTAATCAGATTACGTTTGGTCCACTAGTTGCATTAAGTGAAAAGGAATGAAATCCTTGGTTCATGGATAGTTATGACAAAAGTTGTCTTTGAATTTGTACCAAAGAATATGTGACCGTCTCCCTTGTCTCATATATAAGAGAATAGTGCAAGAAAATGGACAAATCCAGAAAATATAGTCTAATTTTCCTCCCAGGTTCTGTTTGTTCAAAAACTAATAACAGCAATTGCCAAAAAGAAAAAAGAAGTTCAAGATAATAAGGTTCGTTACTCACCCAGAGAATTGCTTTGATGGAATCATCAGTCAGTGGAATCTCAAGGTCACCTTTCTCACTCTGTTTCAACAGAATATCAATGAAATCTTCAAATTCCTGAGCTTCCATCTCACCATCTTTGACTTTCGCTTCCCTCTCTTTGTGTTCATCAAGGATTTTCTGGACCAACTTATCTTTCTCTTCGTGCAACTTCTCAAGTTTAGCCCTCACACCTGTAATCAACTCAAAAGGCACCTGAATTGAAGGAAACAGATTGACAAAGAACAACTTTGATACCTGCTTTACAATCTTATACACTATGGACAAGTATGCTTCTTTGTCTGTACAGTCTTTTCCAAAAGCTGCACTTAACACTATCCCATGAGTCATTGAGTAAAGTTTTTTGCTAAGATTGATTTGTGACCCTTGGCTTGAAGATATTTCTTGTATCAGATTCATCACATGCTGTTCCCTGACAGATTTGAAGGTCTTAACCCTGCTTGGACTCAAGAGCTCTAACTTGCAGATTCTTCTTAACTCTCTCCAATAAGGTCCATATGGGGAGAAACCAATGTTTTTGTAGTTATAAGACAAGATCTTGTTGGCAACCGTGTTTGGTCTATTTGCAAAAATGACATCATGGGATGTGAATGCTTCTTTGGCCAATTCTGCAGAGGAAAGGACTATGGTGTTGTGTTGGCCAAGCTGCAGTTGCATGATGGGACCATATTTCTCGGCCAAGTCTCTCAGGGAACGATTAGGCAGAGCTCCAATCTGATGGAGATTTCCAATGATGGGTAGTTTCCAGGGCCCTGGAGGCAGCTTTGAGTTTCTGGTTTTTAATGGGCTTATAACTAGTTTGACCACCATGTACAAGAAGAGGATGGAGCTGAAGAGAGCCAGAAAGGAAGGGAATTGAAGCTCCATGAAGAAATGCAATGAGTCGAATATTGGATTAAAGGGTTTTTACCTTGAAGAACCACGAAAAAAACTGAAAAAAAAAAAAAAAACAGAGAGAAAACGTGCCGTCCACCCATTGCTGAAGTGCGGTGTAACTTCTGTTGAATGACAACTAGCTAGCATGGCACCCATTGCTGAAGTGTCGTCCTTTCTTCTCATGTGGGGTCCGTGGAAATCTCAAAGTGCACCATTCGCAAAGCCTCTTTCTTTCAGCCACTAGATAAGGCTATCCCTGCTGCCCTGCCCCAAATTCTAGTTATTTCATTATTGTAAACAGGCCAGGAATTTTCAGTGGCTTAAAAACTGTATCATGACGGATTGAGGGGTATAATTATAAAATTTTTCAACTCTTTTAGTTTTCACTTGGTTGTGTGACTGTGAGGACTTCATGCTTTCATTTTTGGATTCAACTGCTGAACAAAATTTTTGCTTGGGAACAAAATTTACATACATAAATATTAAATAATAACAATAATAATAATAAAGAATGGATATAAAATTGAGGAGGGACAAAATTTTAATTTGAGAAGGCACTAAATTAAAATTATGACAAATTATATTTAAAATTTTTCTTTCAGGGTGGCAATTGCCTACCCTCAATTGCATATACATCCACTCAAGTAGCTGGACTTAAACTGCATAGTTAAAAAAAAAAAAAAAAAAGTTGGGCCTAATGTATCATATCTGCAGATTTCAATTACGACTAAAAAGACTAAGCAAAGCAGTGACTGTTGACGTTTCTTCTTTGGCGCATGCGTGCTACAAGAGGCCACTTTCTTACATTTGATTAGATTAGAGAACAGTAATTAATAGTCTTTTTATCCCAAAATTCGCATGAACTTTCAGCCAGTAGTAATCTGCAGTACAGCTATGTAAGAAATAGTTACTAAATCATGCTTCACTTGTGGAGTTTTCTGCAATTTTAGCTGCTTACACAATTTTCGCTAGATTGGTTGAGAAATGGCGGTTCACCAAAGATCAGTGATAGAGCCGGGACTCGAACCAACGACTATGAGGTTGTTAGTCAAGCCCCTTAACCACTTGAGCTCACATGTCCACCTTACATCCCTTAGAAATTTTAGCTGAACCTGAACCTTGCCAAATCTTAAGTAAATGTGACTTCACCGGGCACTCTCATAGACTAAAATGTAAAATGTACCCAAAACAAAACAAAAAAAAAAAAAAAGCCTCATAGACCAGAGAATTATTTATTACCAAGAGGGATGCGGTAGAATATTGGAAAAGTTGTTGTACTTATGGACTTGAATAATAAAAAAAAAAAAGAAAAAAATTTTATTTGGAAGGATTATAGTATAATTAAGTAGGTTTCAAGCAAACTTTGGTTTTTTCTTTGGGATCATAAAAAAGAAGAGAAGATGTAACACCGCATAAACCTGTCAAGAAAATTTGGCTAGTTACTGCAAGCAAACTTAAATTACAAAATCTCATTTCTGTAACAAAATAACCTAACAATGATTGTTCCAATACCAATAGAAAACTTTTCAAAAACAAGAACAGAGCAACAAAATTTTAAACTATTTCAGGCTCGAACAGTATATATACATGTAATAATACATGTTAGTAAATCCATAATTGATCTTAAAAGAAAGGAAAAAAAAAAACAACTAGACTAATCACTGATCATTTCCGTGTTTAAGAAAAAAACAAAAAGGGAGGAGGAAAAGCAACAAATTCCCAATTTCATTATTAATTTCTCACGACAATGTTATGCATGGCCCAATGAATCATGGGTTTCGGCTAGAAAAAATTGAACAGAAAAAAAGTTCATAATAAAATAAACTTTTAATTTTGTACAGTTATATTAATAAAATATAAAATAATAAAAAAATATCTTATTATTTTTTTATTATACAAAATATCAATATAATTTATAAAAAATTAAAAATTAATTACATTTTGACATTGTGTGGACAATTCTTCTAAATCAAAAACTTTTTGGATGAATCAACGATTCAATGTCCCACGCGGTTTCGCAAGGGCCATCCTGCACAAGTTGTCTGCGCATGCTTTTCCCATTAGTCATCAACAGTCAATTTGTTCATATTGGGGTACTGTTGCTGTTGTTTTTAGGGGTTTTTTTTAAGATATTCTAGACTTAGGCAGACTTGTTTGACGAGGAAGGCAAACCATTGACCTTCATTTTTCCTAGCTTGTGCTCGAGGCCAATATTTTTTATAGGTTGAATTGATTAGAATTCAAGATATTTATCTCCATAGACAATCCAGATCCTAATACAATTAAAACATAGCTCATTTAATCCAGTCCGAATAGTGGAGAAAAACACAAAATTTGGAATGCGTGGCAAGAGAATCTAGCAGGATTTCACGTAAACTAGCAAGAGTTCCTCGCAATAAAAAAATTAAAGTTTTGAATTTCATAATTTTCTATCATAATCCGTAAATATGTGCAAAAAGTACCCAAAAAAAAAATGTGCACGGCACAAGAATATGCAACAAGGCGTCTAACTAATTTTGTAGCAGTAGTAGTAGTAGCAGCAATAATAATAATATACCTAAAATGTGAATGAATGGGCAACAACTTGTTAAAAATACAAGACCTATAATACTAAGGGGAAAATTTTGGAGGGCATACGTTTTTTTTTCTACTACATTCATACGTATTTTTTTGTGTAATTACGAGCGTTTTTTGTGCAACTACAACGATAAAAAGTGATACAAAAAGTATTATTATTTTTTCGTTTCATATTTTTTTTTGTAATTGCACAAAAAGCGTTCATAGGTGCAAAAAAAAACATGGGTTGACACAATAAAAAAAAATCATATATCCATGTAATGAAATCAAATTCTAAGTGAGCTCCATACGTGTGTGTATCATTATGTGCACTTTTTTAGCAAATTTTGCACTGGTTCGAGTTTCACCGGGAATTTGTAAATTTAAAATTTTATTATTTCTTATTATGGCAAGTTTATAGCTAAATCCTATGGGGAAACTGAGTCTAACATAATCTATACCGAAAAAAAAAAAAAAAAAGAACTACGTGAAAAGCTTTCATCTAGCTAAATCCTCTATCAATAAACTTTCATCTAATGTATACCATATAAAAAAGAAAAAAAAAAAAGGAAATTAAGTCTTTCTAATGGGAGACGAGACTGACATATCATACATCTGACAGGTTTTTTTTTTCAAAAAAAAGTATTATATACATATATCTTACAGTAGAATGTACATACAACTTTAAAAAATATTGTTTACATAGTTACATGTATAGTATAAACTTTTTGGCCAAAAAAGTAATTTAAAAAAATACCCTGAGATCTACACCTAACCCGCGTATGAGTCATCTATAGCAGAGTCCATATTATATTGAAATATCTACGTCAAAAAAAAAATATATTATATTGAAATATCATTGAAAGAAAAAAAAAAATCAGAAATCCATTGACCAGAGCCATCGCACTTTACTCAATTTGGAAAATTCATTCTGGTCAAGGAATTTCAGCTGCAGCAAGCCCCACACCATAGTGCCGTGTTGATTTTTCAGACCCCTTTTCAAGCATGAAGAAGAAGACCTCAAATCCTTTAGAAGCTATTAATAATATGCAATCTGCCATCTTTTCATACTTAAGCATCCAAAACAAAGGGATGGACACGTTTTTTCTTCTCTTCCTGCTCTGTTTCTTTCAAGCATCATCATCACAGCAGCAGCAGCAGCAGCAGCAGCTCTGCCGTCCCGACCAGAGCAGTGCATTGTTAGAATTCAAGGACAGCTTATACATTCACACACTTGCAGCCATTGATTCAGGCTGTTCAGGTTATCTCAAGACAGATTCCTGGCAAAAGGGTGTGGATTGCTGCTCATGGGATGGTGTTGCTTGTGATAAGTTGACAGGCCATGTCATTGGTCTTGACCTTAGCTGCAGTGGCCTTCAAGGCGGTATCGATTCTAACAGCAGTATTTTCCTGCTCACTCGTCTCCAAAGGCTCAATCTTGCTTCCAACTATTTCGGTGACTTCCCTTTTCCTTCGTCAGCTTTTAGTCTCCATCCGAGCTTGACACATCTTAACCTTTCATTTTCATCGTTCCATGGTGAAATCACGTCTGAATTCGCCCATTTGTCCAGCCTCGTTTCGCTTGACCTGTCTTTCAATTATGGGCTTACGCTTAGCAGACAGGATTTTGGAAAGCTCTCGCAAAACCTGACAGAGTTGCAGCATCTTCGACTTGACACAGTGGATGTGACCTCGATGCCGGCTTCTGCATTTCTGAATCTATCTTCATCTTTGAAATCACTAACCGTTTCGCTCTGTGGGCTGGCTGGAAACTTGCCAGAAGAGCTTTTCCTGTTCCTGCCAAACCTTGAGATTCTTAATCTATCAGATAATGATATTGAAGGTGCCTTTCCTTTTCCCCGGTCCAACTGGAGTAGTCCACCCCTTAATTTTTTGGATGTCAGTAATTGCAAGTTCGCTGGATTGGTTCCTGAATCGATTGGAAACTTCACGCGGATTACTTTTTTGAGCCTTGACCTGAACTCTTTTTCTGGTGAGTTACCTTCATCACTTGCAAGCCTCCATTCACTCACTCACTTTTCTGTTAATTCCAACAACTTTTCTGGCTTCATTCCGGATGTTTCATTTCGCAACCTTACTCGAATTACTTATTTGGATCTCTCATATAACTCTTTTACTGGCCAATGCCCATCATCATTCGCAAAACTTGGGTTGCTCACAAAGCTGTCTCTTGATGGAAACCTATTGTCGGGGTTCATTCCTGATGTATTCAGTAACCTGAAAGAACTGGCTTCGTTAGGCCTTTCACGCAACAATTTCAGTGGCCAGATACCATCTTCAATCTTCAACCTCATGCAGATTACCTCTTTGGACGTCTCTCGGAATCAACTAGTCGGCCCCCTTCCTAAACAGATAAGTGGCCTTGCAGTCTTAGAGCAAATCATGTTGAATGATAACTTGATCAATGGGACCGTGCCATCTTGGTTGTTTACTCTACCATCATTGACAGTATTAGCACTTGGGAGAAACCAGCTCACAGGTCAAATCCATGAATTCAGGTCTAAATCCTTAAAGAAAATAGACCTATCATACAACAAGATGCACGGTTCAATACCAAACTCAATCTCTGAGCTTCAGAACATTACAGGCATTGACCTTTCGTGGAACAACTTGAGTGGTATTCTAGATTTTGATCTGATCTCAAACCTTTCACTTCAAACACTTGACCTCTCGGGCAATGGTCTTACTTGGATGACAAATATCAGAAATGTTACCATTAGATCGTTGAATTATCTAAATCTTTCTCACAATTTCATTCAAAGGGTGAATCTGCCTGTTATAAACATAGGGACCCTTGACCTTAGTTCCAACTTGATTCAAGGTTCGCTTCTTGTTCCATCAAATTCAACGCGACTTTTATTCTTGACAAATAACAAATTGACTGGGGAAATCCCATCTTCAATTTGTAACCTCATCCGTCTTGAAATGTTGGATTTGTCAAGGAACAAACTGACTGGCAGGCTTCCAGGGTGTTTGGGGAATTTCAGTCGTACCTTATCAGTTTTAGGTTTGCAAATGAATAGCTTCGATGGTCCTATCGCTTTGAACTTTTCAAAGGGCAATAATTTGAGAAGTTTGGACTTGAATGACAATTCATTTGAAGGCCCATTGCCACCTTCTCTAATTCTTTGTGAAAAGCTGGAAGTTCTTGATCTTGGAAAGAATAGATTTAGTGATGGTTTTCCTCATTGGTTGGAATCTCTTCCAAACCTCCAAGTTCTTGTCTTACGGTCGAATCTTTTCCACGGTCCTATTGGCAATCCAGTATCTAGGAATCCATTTCCAAAGTTGAGAATCTTAGACCTTTCACAAAATGCTTTCAATGGTCTTTTGCCAACTAGATACCTCGAGAATTTAGAAGCCATGAAGAATGCAGTTGTGCAAAACAATACCAAGATGTACATGGGAGACTACAGGGGACAGCATTATTACCATGACTCAGTGACGGTGACAATCAAAAATCAGGAGATTATACTTGTGAGAATCTTGACCATTTTTGCTGCTATTGATTTCTCAAGTAACGGATTTGAAGGACCAATTCCAGAGATATTTGGTAACTTCCGATCCCTTAAAGTGTTGAATCTCTCGCACAATGTCCTATCAGGAAATATCCCATCATCACTGGGGAACATGGCTGCACTTGAATCATTAGACCTCTCATCAAACAAGCTTGTGGGAGAAATTCCTGCTCTGTTGGTGAATCTGAACTTCCTCTCAGTATTGAACATCTCACAAAATTTACTGCAGGGACTAATCCCCCGAGGAAAACAGTTTGATACTTTCAACAATGATTCCTACATTGGGAACTTGGAATTATGCGGACCACCATTGTCTAAGAGATGCAGAAATGAAGAGGCACCCTCGCCACTATTGCCGCCATCAACATTACAAGAGGAAGAAGACTCTAAAGACAGGTTTAATTGGAAGATTGCAGCAATATTGGGCTATGTATGTGGATTAGTGTTAGGATGTTCAATATCATACATAGTATTCTCAACAGGAAAGCCATGGTGGTTTGTTAAAAGAGTTGATGGAGAGTGGAAGTACAAAGTGACAAGGCTAACTGCTCGGTGCAAACGTAGGAAAAAATCTATAGACTAAGATCATTTGCAAGGTGAGGGACTGAGTATTTCCTAATTATTTTCTGTATTTCCCACTCATATCCTTCTGTAATAATAAATCCTAAGCCATAGCTTTTGAATTGTATAAAAATTGTGTCGTTTTTGTCTTTTGAATTATAAGATCAATCTCAACCAGCAATGCCACTAGGCCATTAATCTGAAGGAAAATCCAACTAAAAATTGAAGGCTGCTATAGGCTCCTGGCGCAGCAAATCAGTTGAGACTGATATAGCGTGGTTTGCCTTTATGCTAATGTGCTGCAGTTAAGTTAGGGAGCTAGTTGTTTCCATTTTCAATGTAGTGTGTCAGTTTTCTGTTTGCTGATATCGTTTCGCTAAGTGTGGAATTTCCAGTTATATACTTTACTTTGGCTGAAGAAGATAATCTCAATGATCTCTCTCTATTCTTCCGTTTGATTTCACATATGAAAGCAAGTGGTGCGTTAGCCATCACAAAGTTGTGGTTTTTATTAATCGATGCTTGGTTGGCGCTATGTGCCAAACTCTAGATACTTTCATGCATACATGCCTGGAACTATGAGTGGCAAAAAACTTGCATCTGATGGATATCAGTTCTGGACATAATTCAAAAACTTTAGTTCTGGAGCTTGCCCTTTCTTATAATGATGTGCTAGGCAATTACACATTCATTTTTTAATTGAGCAGCTAACATATGACAGTGAGACTGTAGAATCAAATATGCTGGGTGTGCTGCAAATGAATCTGCAAATTTCGGTTCCACTGAAGTGGGAAAACAAGAAAGAAAATTAAAGCAGTAGTGGAACCGCTGTTCTTCTTTGGCGGTACAAAAAGGAAGTTTGTTCCATAGCATAGGATAGATGATAATAATAGAGGCGAAAGGCACTAAACCATTAAGAGCCATTCTCTCTCTACTGTTGTGTTCAATCTTCATTTGAGTGGAACGGGTGTTTCTTCCAAAGTCCTTTTAAGAACATGAAGTGGCCATCACAGACAAATTGGAAAATTTTCTGATCTAAATAAGCAATCAGAATACCCTCATTCACAGGCTGTAGTCGTTGGTTCATCAGCTATAGACTAATTTGAGGCTAAAGAGCATAAGCATAGCTTTTTCCCCTAGCCCAACACCATTAGTGGCAGAGGCATTTTTCTGTTTCCTCTGGCATCATTCAAGCACCACAGCTGATCAAGGTTGCCTCATCAGTCTGACATTACAAGTTGAAACCCGAGTTAAGATGATCAGCATGTTGCTACTTCAGCCTTTCTTATAACATTAGTAACACATCTTTGAAGTAAGAAACTGTGAGGCAGACCGGATTTTACTTCTTGTCACAATACCAATATTTTAACTGGTTTGCAAAACAATCATTCTTCTGAAGGAATTCAGCCCGATTAAAAAAGAGAAAAATTAAAAATGATGAACTTATTAGTAAGCAGACAAGATTTAAAAAAAAAAAAAAACCACCCCAATTCTGGGGAATGCTACTTCAGATGGGACTGGCCCAAAGAATGAATATAGTGAAAGTTTAAGATGTGTCAAAGTCTTAAGCTGACCAAAATTTCAAGGGATTGGAGAGTGACTGAAATTGTTGAAAGCCAAATTGTGGCTCTAGAAATGAGGGAGCATAAAAAAGGTGCTGTTGGAAGGGATAACAACCCTGAAGCCAGCTGCAGCAAACCAAAAAGTACACAGGGAATCATCAAACACAAAATTGGATAGCATCAGAATGGAAGAAAACCCCCTGGGGGGTTGCAGCCAGGCCACGTCGTCATTAATAGGCTGCAACTCACAGTAGCCTGTAAGCATCATCCTTCAAGTTGATCTTATGGTTCATTTGTTTTATTACTGATCAATAAAGATGGAAGTGAAGCACCAATTGAGAAAGCTAACCAAACAAATACAGATTAAAAATAAAACTTCAATACAACACACAGCCTAAGGAAGGACACAAATCTATTGAGTCTTTCTGCATTTGAGTCGTCGGCTTAGTCTCACCACTTTGTATTGCCATTCTCCTTCAACTCTTTTGACAAGCCACCATGGTTTTCCGGTTGAGAAGACAATGTAGGCCGTTGAAATTCCTAAAATGAGTCCACATCCATACCCCAAGATTGTTGCAATTTTCCAGTTAAATCCACCTGTAGAGCCATCTTCCTCATGGAATGTTGATGCTGGAGATTGTGGTGCCCCCTCATCTCCACATGTCTTCGACAATGGAGGTCCACACAATTTCGAGTTCCCCATGAAGGAATCGTTGTTGAAAGTATCAAAATGTCTGCCCTGAGGTATTGGTCCTTCCAGCAGATTTTGCGAGAGGTTCAGCACTGCAAGCGAGTCCAAGGCTGTCAATTGCAGAGGAATTTCTCCCACAAGCTTGTTGGATGAGAGGTCCATTGATTCTAGTGCACTCATGTTCCCCAAGGATGATGGGATGTGCCCGGACAGGACATTATGCGACAGATTCAGCACTTTGAGGGATTGAAAATCTCCAATTGTATCTGGAATTTGTCGTTCAAAATTGTTGCTTGACAAATCAATGGCCGCGAAAATGGTTAGGATTCTCGTAAGTACAATCTCCAAACCTTTCATTGTCACCATCACAGAGTCTCGATAATATGTCACTCCCATGTACTTAAGTGCAATGTTCTGCTCACTTGCATTTCTCATGGCATTCAACTTGACAAGATATTCTGTGGGCAAAAGACCCGAGAAGGCATTGTAAGACAAGTCCATGATTCGCAACCTCTGAAAGGGACTTTCGGACATTGGAATTCCAATCGGGCCATGGAATCTATTTGCTCTCAAGATAAGAACTTGAAGGTTTGGAAGTGATTCCAACCATTGAGGGAAACCATCACTTATTTCATTGTTTCCAAGATCAAGAATCTCCAAGGACTCGCAATGGATCAGGGACTGTGGTAATGGACCTTCAAATAGATTGCCATTGAAGTCTAAACTTCTCAACTGATTGCGTGTTGAAAAGTTTCCTGGCATAGGACCGTGAAAGCTATTCATTCCCAAATTTAACACAGTTAGGTAGAAACTAAAGTTTCCCAAACATGCTGGAACTTTGCCACTCAACCTATTATTTGATAAGTCCAGAAATTGAAGACCTGAGAGGTAACAGATGGAAGAGGGGATTTCCCCAGTCAATTTGTTATCAGAAATGAAAAAATATGACGTCCCATTTGGTAGAAATGGAAGTGAACCTTCAATCAAATTCGATCGAAGGTCAAGATATTGTGGAACCAGAAGATTTACAGTTCTCAAGAAATTATGAGAAAGATCTAGAAGCCCCAGCGAGGTTTGGTTTGACAAGAAGATAGGAAATTTGGTTATGTTGCAAGAAGACAGACTCAAGGAGAAAAGCTGAGGCCAAGTAGAGTTGACCTGACTGTTTGGGATCAATGATAGACCACTATATGAAAGATCAAGCTCATACAGCTTTGGAAGCTTTGAGAACATGTCTAATTCAAAAGTGCCACTAAGCTTATTTGATGAAAGATTAATGTTGCTAACATTCACAAGTTCGAACATTGAGTTTGGTATTGTACCCTGAAGCTCGTTATTGGACAAGTCTATGAACTCCAGGGACTTGGCCTGGAAATCTGGGATTTGTCCAGTGAGTTGATTATCTTCAAGGCCTAATTTTCGTAAAGATGGCAAGCTAAACATCCAAGAAGGAATGGTTCCATTGAGCGAGTTACTGGATAAGTAGATGTTCTCTAAGACTGAAAGCTCATTTACCTGGTTTGGAATGGGACCGACTAGTCGATTGTTTGACATTCTCAAAGTTGTAAGTTGCGTTAGATTGAAGATGGAAGATGGTATCTGACCACTGAAACGATTGATGAAAAGATCTAAAGTAGTCAGGTTTGGAAGGTTGCTAAAAGCATCAGGAATGGCACCAGACAACTTGTTAGAAGCCAGGCTTAGACTCTGGAGATGATTGAGGAGGAAAAGGGTGCTATTCCGATAAATCCTGCCTTCAAAACAGCTATTGCTAAGGTCCAGGCCAATTACATGGCCTGTCGTTTCATCGCAAGTGACACCAACCCATGAGCAGCAATCTGCATCTTCCTTCCAGGATTCATAGGTTTGGAAAGTGTAACAATAGTCAGACTCGGACGTGGAGCTAACAATGGAAAAGCTGTTCTTGAGTTGCAGCAGTGCAAACTTCTGGTCGCCATGGCAGAGCTGCGATGATGCTGGAAGCAAGGAAAAAGAAGGGGCAAGCTGAAAACACAAGAACTGCAAGAGAAGGAGGTCAAAGACTTGATACAGCCATACTAAACTTCCCATCCTTCTGTTGATAATCTGCTTAAGAATATAATAGATGGCCAAAACAGTAAGCAAATAGAAGCTTATTAATAGCTTCCGAGTGAAAACGAAGTCTCTTTCATGTTTCAGCATATAGCCTAAATTTGCATGCCTAGCAGAATTAGCTTCAGAAACAATATTGGTATTAAAAATAGGTTTATGACAGTAAATAACTTCTAACAACAATCCTTTATTTTAAAAACTTTTGAAAGTTCTTGACGGCAACTTTCTGCACTAGAAATGTTACCCTTCTTTGAGGGTTGGGCTTAGTTTAAACAGTTGGAATGTGTGCTTCCAACTGTCACCTTACCTGACCCTCACCTCTTCTACCGTTGTACTAACAACTCTTTATGAAAAAAAACAAAAGGTGCTCTTTTTTGGGGTTGCCGTTTGGCGTAAGGGCTAGGCCAGACCTTTAACTTGTTACCTGGTAAAATCTTGACGAAGACTTGGCAGATAAAGCCTAAAAGCTTTGACAAACAATATATTGTTACGCCGACAACCACAAGACAACAAAAAGAGAGCTTTGACAAACAATATATATTCTAGTAGAGCTTTGTGCGTGTCAATGTTCGCTGAGGGTGTGAACACACTTCTTGAGTCAAAATTGCTTAGCTTACGCGGCCAAAACGCGGTTGAGGAAGTCCCACCATTGAAAAAGAGTGTAAAGACCACGGATCAATATCGGCCAGCCAATGAAGAAGTAATTGTTGCAAATTGCCAAGTCGAAGGAAGGACTCTTTTTCTCCAAACATTAATGAGCTCTATTATATATATAAATATTGAATAATATTAAAATAGGTACATATTTTATGGGGTAATATCTAATTTTTTTTAAAAAAAATATTTATTTATTTTTTTCACCAATGTGAAGCAATTGCTATCAACATCAACAACCCACAACCGATTTCAATCCACTGCATTGATGACTTGATGACATTCAAGTTGACTGAGTCAGAGGACTGACCTGCCTACAGGCCCTACACTTCCAAATCAGGGGCTGCACCTAGAAACCTTCGTTCCTTTTTTTTTATATATATTTTTTTTATCAAAGAGCCCTATTACGTAAAAAAAAAAAAAAAAAAAAAGACGCATTAATTTACTTCTTATATGTATTGTTGGGCTATAAAATTTTTGTCTTCTTATATTAATTGGGCGTGTAAAAAGTATTTGGTGCGTGCAAATATCACCTCCCAAAAAAATATATAGAATAAACGAATTTTTTTTTTACAACTAATTGATTTATTTGTACAACTAAATATTTAATTTTTAAAACGAAAAAATAGATAAAAAAATATTTTTAAATTTCGTTACAATAATTCAGTATCTCGTTATATAAATAAGTCAAATAGTTGTACAAAAATTTGTCTCGACTGTTCCGCATCTTTTTTTCTACAACGAGATATTGAATTATTGCAACAAAATTTAATAATATTTTTTATTTATTTTTTTATTATAAAAATTAAATATTTAATTACACAAATAAATTAGTTAGTAAAAAAAAAAAAAAATTTTATCTACTTTATATCTTTTTGTCTGCGGTCCACGCAACAGGGTTCTTAACAAAAAAAAGTGACCACGGCCCCAAATTAAAAAGTGACAGAAAAAGCAGCAAGCAAGCGCGTTCAAAGGCTAAAACTAACGAGAAAAAAGTGTTATATTTTTAGAGAAAAAAGTATTAGAAATATTATTAAATATAATTAATTATATTTAATATATAAGTAGTTAAATTTTAAATATAATTAAAAAAATTATTATCATTTTTTTTATATAAAATTCAACTAATTACATATTAAATTTAATTAATTATATTTACGTAACATTTCGAGCATTTTTTTTTTTCTGACAATGTAACATTTTTCAAAACATAAAGCACTGAGCTCTGATTCACCCATAGTATAGTCGTTTTCAGAATCAAGATCTGCAATTCAAACCACCTTTTTTAAAAAAAAAAAAAAAAAAGGCTAGGACTTGAGATTTTTCAATGTTACAGTGGAATTGTATCAGCAATAATCTTACAGAGAACAAAAAACGCGACACTCGCTCACCTTAACAAAAGTCAACAGTGTTTTTTTTTTTTTGTATTTTTGGTTGACGCTGATGAGTTAGCCTTGTCATTATGGCAATGTTGCAATAGAACCGGCATTTTTAGAGTCATCTTCCCTCATGATATTTTGGTGGCAGAGGCTGTGCTGGCTCCTTGTTGCCCCATTTTTTTAACAGCATAACTCCATCACAATTCTGAGTTCCCAGTGTTAAATAAAATCTGCAAATGGATGGCTTCAATGGTCCTATCCTATTACTTGAAACCTTTTTTTTTTCTTTTTGTTTTTTATTAAGAGGGAGGCCGAAATACTAAAAAATGAAAACAAAATCTAGCCAAATGTGTTAGAAACGCGACATCTAACCACCAATCGTGTAGTTCAATTGGTAAAAGTTTGGGCTCTAAGTGACAAAAAAATCAAAGTTTGAGTACTGTCAAAAACGATTGATAGAACCAAATTTACTCTGAACTTCTCGAAATCACAAACAATCTAATAATATTTGCTGAACACTGTAAGATTTGCTCATTGATAAATTTGGTATAAATTGTTGAATCTATCTCAAATATCAAGTTCAGAAAACTCTTCTTGATGAATCTATATAACATTTCGCCTATTTACCTATTTTGAAGATAAGAAAAAAAAGAAAAAAAAAAAAGAGAAACACGACACCGAATCCTAAAAAATTTTCAAGAGGAAAACACTCTGAGAATACTGGACTTCGCAAATCAATCTATTTGAAGGCACCATAAGAATTGTTGGACCTCTGATCCAATAAGCATGTGGGATGGACCGATTCTTTTACAACTAACAAGCTTGGACTCACTTTAAAAGAGAAAGTATTAGTGTGTTAAATTTTTATATTTTTATTAATATTTTAAATAAAATAAGATTGATAATTTTTATAATAAAAATTAAAAATTATTATTTTTATTATAAAAATTATTATTTTTATTTTAAAAATATCAATCTTTTTTTATTCAGAATACTAATTAAAACATAAAAATTCAACATATATATTAGTATTATTTTTCAAATTAAAACGTTCAAATTAAATAAAATGTTATGACTCATGAGTTGACCTGAAAAAAAGAAAGTTATGAATAGAAAAAGATTGAATAAATAGTTAAATTAAATGTAATAGATGCATCCCATGTAGCTTAGCATCTCAAAACAAAAGAGGTAAACAAAAATAAATTGACATGTTAACCTCATAATTGCTATTAATATATAGGTGCCACCGTGATTTTGTAATGGTTATATAGATAAGTTTAACATTAAGTAGTAATATTTAGATTGTAACAAAATTGAATCAAAGTATTATAAGTTATTAGATGATTGAAATTAAAAAAAAAAAAAAGCAAAAAATAGATAAGTTGTTAGACATTTTTAAAAAATTAAGTTACGGCTTGGACATTGATATGACTGTGAAATATACATCAAATATATATATAAAATAAATTTGGTATTTTTCAACATATAATTATAATTATTACTATTGTTATTTTATTCCATGTAATTTATTAAGATTTTTTTTAAAAGAATACAAGTAATATAATATTTACTAGATTATAATTAAGCAGTTAAGATAATTGATGGAACAAAGGTCCAATTATTCATTAGTAAGTTTATAGAAAAATTTTATAGAGTGTTATTTTTAAGAGTTATGAAATTAATTTATAAATATCTAATATACATTTTAAAAAAGTTCTAGGTATGTTTCAAAATTGTTCAATAAATTTATTAAATGTTTCTAACATGTGCGTTAAAATGGTTTAATACACATGTTTAAACTTTTTTTAGTTTTTCTTTTTGTCAGACATGTTTGAAGTGTACGAGATATATCTTATAAAACGAGTGTCTAATCCGTATATTCGACACCTACACATTCTAGAGGTGTTATCATACTTCTCTCTCAATGCGTATAGTACTTGCATTCCTACCATAGCCCTTAAAAATACCCATTTTTTACTTTCTTTTAGAGGTGTCAAAATCTAACCCAACCTAATAGGTTAACCCGAACCCGTTCAAAAAAATATGACCTGAACTCGACCCCATGAATGGCTTAACTGGAAATGACCCGAACCCAAAATAACTCGAAAATCTTGGGTCAAATTTGAATCTGACCCGTCTGACCCGAACTTTTTTTTTTCTTAAGAGAACAAAAAAATTAAATAAAAAAATTTAACATATTTTATGTTATAAAAAGTATAGATTCTACTATTTTTAATATAAATCTTAATTATAAAATTTTTAAAAATATTTTGAGATTTTTTTTTCAATTTTGAATTTTATTTTATTTTTTAGAATGTTTTAAAAGAAATTTCTTCAATTATTTTTTGATCATATAATTTTCTTTAATTTTTAAGAATTTTTAGTAAAATTTTTGAAAATTTTAAAATTTTTAATAAAAAATGTCATATCATTATTTTTGATGACGTGTCCAACCCGTGAGTTGACTCGAAATTGAACCGAACCTGAAGTGACCAAACCCAAAATGACCAAAATATAAATTGACACATAAGTAATCTGATCTAAAATAACCCGAACCCAAAATGATCCAACTCGAATTCAACCCGATAACTCATTTTGACACTAATACTTTCTTTGGCTTCAAAACTACATTTTTTTTAGCTTTGATCTAAATTATATCATCATTTGTATTGGCTTTTCTAATTGGGGAAACTTGCATGACCATATAATTTGGTGGCTAAATATTATTCAAATTTATATTTTGTGTAACAAGTAATATATTTTGTGCAACTATAATAATAAAAAGTAATCTGAAAAAATATTATTATATTTGTTTGTTGCATATTTTTTAATTAAGGTTACATAAAATATGTATTTTACTATACAAACTGAATATTATTTACCTGAAATTTAGTCATTAATGTGTAGTTATGTAATAGTTCCCTTTCTAAATTTTGTCTAAAACCCCATAAAAATCCTTTGAATTTTGGGGTTGCTCGTGACGTTGATGGAGATTGCAATAGAGTTCTCAATTGTGGGTCAGCCCCCTTTTGTTTTCCCGCCAATTTTCAACAATTCAAACGTGGTATCTTCAGAAGTCGGCTCGCAATTGATGAAAGACAAGAACTTTGAAGTAACCCACCACCTCGTATTCCACCCAAATTTGGCTACCCATTTAACCATTATACCATTCGTTATTGCAAGATCAATTGCTATCAGACACTCCAAACTTCAATCGCATACATTGCATTCTGAACCAGAAGACCATGGTGGCTTGTCAAAAAAATTGAAGGAAAATGGAAGTGCATAGTGTTGAGACTAATCCAAGGATGCAAACGCAAGACAAATCCATAGACAGCTATTGTTCTTTAAGGTGCGTGTTGCATTATTTTTTTACCAGCAAAAATCAGTTGATTTACTTGCATCCATAACACTAACCCTTCACATCTATGTGGCAAAGCAAGGAGGGCAAAGCAAGGAGGGGCATGCGGGACGCCGGCAGCCTCTTTATAACGGATTTTCTTTTTTTTTTTTATTTAATATAATTTTTATGATCTAACGGTTCAAATCATTGTGTTATGTGTATCTTATGCCTCGTTAAGTATTGTCAATAATCTTTTTCATTTTTTTAAGAAAAAAAATTAGTCGATTGTTGTTACTCTCTTTGAATATTGTAAATTTGTAATGGCACATGTACTACATTGAGGCCGTGTCGTTTTGGCAGTTCAAGCAGGAGTTTCTTCTGATCTCTTCATTGTCCATTTGGGTTTCTATGCCATTATGTAGTGATATATTATTCCCGCCACATACTTGAAGGTCAATGGCTTGACATTCCAATTTCTTCAGTTTTGTTTGCTCATGACACGTCCATGGCTCTCTTTTGTAATCGTATAACCTCTAGATTGAATTATAATAATGTCAGAGTTGTCTGGTTGCTAAAGTCAAATTTGATGGTAGCCCCAGGTTCAAAAGTCACTTGGACTACAAAAAATGAGGATTTATGATGCACTAAATTCAAGTCTAGGCTGGTCAGTCTGCTTGATCTGATTGAAGGCCACTTCAGAAACGCATCTATGACTCAATCAATTTCATTGTTTTCAAGTCACTAAGGCACATGGGGTTGAAATTGGTTGCCAAACGGTGATGGGAGCCTTGTAGCAGATACATGCAGATAAGATGTGCAGCAAGTACCGGGTCAAGTCGTTTTAGACTTACAAACTCATCATTATAGCCTTTCTTCAATTCTTTGTAGCACACCAGTAGGAAGGGCACTAGAGGTTAGACAAAAATGGAGCTCCCTCCAATTATGGCAGTTTGTGATGTAGGCAGGTTGAAAGTGAGCTACAAACATTAGAAAACGAAACATCATGAACCTTTTTTTTTTCCCACTTTTTAATGATTGCTGTTGTTGTGTCAAGTCAAGCCTTGTATTGAAGCATGAACAACGAAATCTCCAAAACTCTTGCTCTTCACTTGCGAGCTATTCAAAAGCTTCTACTATCTCAGTTTTTTGAGCTCCTTTTGTGTACCTAACTAAAAGAGCATGGGGCGGTTAGTAAGCTTGTGTCAAGTCCTTGACTTCCTGTTCTTGCTGTTCTTACACGTTCAAGTTAGCCCTTCACTATCTTTTTCTTCCTCTCTTCCTGCATCATCACAACTCTGCCATCATGACCAAAGAATTGCGCTTCTACAATTCAAGAGTAGCTTTTCCATTCATAGTTATGGCTTCCCTGTTGTGAATGTCCCCCTATTGGTTATCCTAAAACAGAATCTTGGAAGCAGAATACAGATTGCTGCTTATGGGATGGTGTGACTTGTGATAGCTCTACAGGCCATGTAATTGGCCTTGACCTGATCTCTAGTTGGCTCCAGGGCAGTATCCATTCTAGCAGCTCTCTTTTCCTCCATAATCTCCAGAAGCTTGATCTCTCTCTTAACAATTTCAGTTACTCCCCAATCCCATCAAAGTTTGGTCGGCTAACAAGTCTGACACATCTCAACCTCTTAGGTTCATCACTTTCTGGTGCAATTCCATTGGAAATATCTTCTCTGTCTGCCCTGACTTTGCTTGATCTCTCTTTTAATTTTAGACTGAGATTTAGCAGGGATGATTTTGGAAAGCTCTCACAGAACCTGACAAAATAAATGACCTTTTGCTTGATCTGGTTAATATGTCTTTGATCATGCCTGATTCCTTCTTAAACCTATCTTCATCTTTGAGAACACTAAGTCGTCTATGTGTAATATACAAGGGAACCTGCCATACCACATTTTCCTTATCCTGCCTAACTTGGAGGAGTTTGATGTGTCATTGAATCAAGGTATTGAGGGTAGTTTCTGTTGGTTTCTAGGGAAGCTTGGAGGTGGGAAATCAAGCTGAAAGTTGCAGAACATGGCTTCAATGCTTGCTGGAAATTGCAGCAAAGACAAAGTCTTTGGTTTGGTGTTTGCAGCAGAAACAAAAGAGCTTGCTGGAGAGAAATTCCAGCAAGGGAGAGACACACATTTGAGGTACAATCTGACCTCTTTCTCTCTCAACTTTCATTGATCACAAAACCTCTTTATATAGAGGTGTTCTTACATTCAAAAAACCAAATACAAATTTGAAAATGTAGCTGTTATCTTCTGACAGCTTTTTAAAAGTTTCTAACTGTTACTAACAAGCTTGATTTAACAAGCATGATTACAAGATTCAAAGCATTTTAAAACTTAAATTCAAATAGACAAGGAGGCCAATGACATGGCTGCAAAACTCCTCCAGCAAGATTACTTAACTGCCACAACAGAAAAGATGACTTCTAGAGGGAAACAAGAACATAAAACTGAAATTCAGCAAAATGACAGCACCACCAAGTTCAACAGTTTCCCCTTCCTGTCGTCCAACTGGAATAGTCCTCTTAGGTTCCTGTATCTTGGTGGGACAGGGTTATCAAGAGAAGTGCCTTGCTCAATCGGTTATCTGAGGTCTTTGAATATGTTGCATCTCAATTTGTGCAAATTCAATGGATTGATTCTTGCATCACTCGGAAACCTCACACAAGTCACTTCTTTAGACCTGTCATACAACTCTTTCACTGGTCAATTGTCATCTTCTCTTTCAAACTTGCACTTGCTTACTCAACTCTCAATTGAAATGAACAAATTGTCTGGGCCGATTTCAAATGTTTTAAGCAATCTTACACAGCTCACTAGTTTGGACCTCTTCGAATTCATTTACAGGACAATTGCCACCATCACTCGCAAAACTTAAGTCCCTTGCTATACCCTATCTTGATGCAAACGAGTTCTCTGGGCCAATTCCAACCGTTTTGGGCAACCTCTCTCAAATTACATGTGGAACTCTTTTACTGGTCAGTTGCCATCATCATTTGGAAATCTTGTGTCGCTTACTGAACTTTATCTAGAAAACAACGATTTGTCCGGTCCGATCCCATATATTTTTGGCAACCTTCAAAACTTGACTACTGTAGATCATTCATTGAATCATTTTGATGGCCAAGTACCATCTTCAGTCTTCAATCTCATGCGACTTTCCAGTTTGACCATCTCAAGCAATCGACTAGTTGGTCCCCTGCCAAATCAGGTAAATGGGCTTTCAATCCTGGATAAACTTAACTTATTTGGTAACTTACTCAACGGAACAACGCCATCTTGGTTGTTTACCCTCCCGTCTTGACGACATTTATTCCTCCACCAAAACCAGCTCGCTGGTCAATCTCTGAAATCCTTTCTAAGTCCTTGGAATACATAGACCTGTCCAATTACAAGATCCAAGGTCCCAAACCAGACTCAATTTTCCAACTTAACATTACCTTTATTATTCTTTCATCCAATAAGCTGAGTGGTATTCTGGAGTTGGACAAGTTTTCAAAGCTCAAAAAGCTTCGTTATCTTGATCTTTCAGGCAATAGTCTATCATTGATTGCAAATAGTCAACTCAACTCTACTTGGCCTAGGCTTGGCTTCTTGGATCTGTCCTCTTGTAACATAATTGAACCTCCCATGTTCTTGAGAGACCAAGACGAGTTGAGATATTTGAATCTGTCTCACAATTTCTTGAGAACTCTAGATTTGTCTCTTCCAGGTGGCCTAGGATATCTTGACCTACGACTGAATTTGATTCAAGGTACATTTCCGCTTCCATCAAATGGTATAAGAGCGCAAATGTTTTTCATTTCAGGCAATAATTTGACTGGTGAAATCGCTTCTTCAATTTGTAACCTCTCAGCGCTTCAAATTTTGGATATATCGAATAATGGATTGAGTGTAAAAGTTCCAGCATGTTTGGGAAGCTTCAGCCTTCCCTTAAGAGTGCTAAGTTTGCGAATGAATTGCTTCCATGGTCCTATGCCTGGAAATTTTTCAAGGGGCAATCTTTTGAGAAATTTAGACTTGAATGGCAATCTATTTGAAGGACCATTACCACAGTCGCTGATCCAATGTGAGTCGCTCGAGGTTCTTGATCTCGGAAACAATAATATAAGTGACAGTTTCCCTCATTGGTTGGATTCTCTTCCAAACTTGCAAGTTCTTATCTTGCGATCAAAAAAATTTCGTGGTCTCGTTGGCAATCCATTATTCGGAAATCCCTTTCCGAAGCTGTGAATCTTAGACATCTCTCGCAATGCTTTCACTGGCTTGTTGCCTGCTAAATATTTTGTAAACTTGAAGTCCATGATAAATGCAGGTGAGGACAATGTCACACAGCAGTGCGTGGGAGATTATTGTTATAGAGACTCCGTGGTACTGACCATTAAAGGGTCTGATTTCGAGTTTACGAGCATCTTGACCATATTTGCATCCATTGATTTGTCAAGCAACAGATTTGAAGGACAAATTCCGGAGATAATGGGAAATTTCCACTCTCTCAAGGTGCTCAATCTCTCACACAATGGCCTTTCAAGACAAATTCCATAATCATTAGGGAACATGGCTGCACTAGAATCATTAGACCTATCGGCCAACAAGCACGTGGGAGAAATTCCTTTACAGTTGATAGGTCTGAACTTTCTTGCAGCCTTAAACCTCTCGCAAAATCTACTGGAGGGACCGATACCTCAAGGCAAACACTTCAATACTTTCAGGAACGATTCCTACATCGGAAACTTGGAACTATGCGGACTTCTATTGACTAAGAAATGCAGCAGTTATGAGGCACCACAACTTCTGCCTTCAACTTTTCACTAGGAAGGCGACTCCAAAGGCAGATTTAATTGGAAAACTGCAACAATATCGTGCTATGGCTGTGGACTAGTGCTGGGAATTTCAATGGCATACATTGTATTCTCAACGGGAAAACCATGGTGGCTTGTCAAAAGAGTTGAACAATTGCAGTTCAAAGTGTTGAGACAAACTCTACGATACAAACGCAGAGGATGTATATGGACTACTATGGTTCTTTAAGGTGTGTGTATCATTGTTGCATAACAGCTAATATCCGTTGATTTAATTGCATATGTAATATTAAAAAAACAATTCAGTGTACGAGATTTCTATATTTAATTATTTATAGAGTCTGGATAAAGGTCAATGTAATAGCCTTCCTTTTATTTTGGCAAAGTTACTATTTCCATGACATGTGTAACATTAAAGCTTTACATTTTGATGTTTAATTTGTGTATAGATTGTTTTCCAATAATTCTTAAACTTCTGGTTTAGAAAATCAACTTGAAAGAGAATTAAGAGCTTTCACAAGCTGCAAACTTTCCGAGACCTTGGCTTTGCTTGGTTCCCCTGTCCCTGTGTGCAGCTTGGTGCTTTCAAATACCTTTTTAATTATAGTATTACTAGGAGGATATAGAAAATAAATATAGAGTAAGGATAGAAGTGATTTTAACTTCTAAACAATAATAAAAAATTTATTTTTTTAAAAAACTCAACATTAAATATATTTAATATTATCTTAAATTTACTTAATATTATTTTAAGTTTTAATTAAAAAAATTATTAAAAAAACTTTTTACCCTTTTAATTATGCCAGGGGTTTCTCTTCCTGCAATTTGATGGGCTTGCTTCCGTGTTGGTGAGCTGCTGGATGATAAATAGCAAACTGAATAATTTATTTCCATTTTCTTGATTCAACAGCATGGTAGTGCTGAAAAAAATATGGCCTCAATTAACTACTGACTCAGAACTTGTGAATTTCAGGTCAATCGAGTTTGCCCTTCACACGCTGAACGAACTGAACATCCAAAAAATAATTTGATTAAAAAGGGTTCAGAAAAGTGACAAAAAAAAAAAAAAAAAGAACCATGGAGTAGGGAGACTCGAAAAATCATTTTATTGTAATTTTATTAATCCAACAAAACAATTTGAAAGTTCAAAACCAGAATTAATAATAAAAAATTTTTCGTCCCTTTATATGTTGCTATGCGATTGCAAGCCTGGAGGAAGCCATTTTTAGTTCCCACCATATCCATACATGCCCCTTTAAAGCCATTAACAACTCGCTTCGGAGTATTTGGATTGTGAGAAATTGGCTAAGAAAGAAGGTTGTGAAAAAATATATATATTTAAATAGATGAGAAAAAAATGAGAAAAAAATGATCAAAAAATTTTTTAAAAAAATTTATGAGAAAAAAAATTGTGAGAAAAGTAAATTATTTGAATAGAAAAGAAATACGTGACAAAAAAAATAATAAAAAAAGTAATATGATAATGATGATTTTTTTTTTTACAATTCAGACACGCCCTTATCCTTAGGGGGTGTTTGGTTTAATTTTTAGAGGGGTACATGTGCATTTTATCTTCAAAAAGTAGAGAGAATCATGTTTGATAAAATTTTTTGTACTACTTTTTAATTCTATTTATTTTCTTATATGAGTTCCTAAAAATAGCTCCTTTAAAAGTAGTTCAATAATACTTTTTACTATTTTTTGAACTATTTTTCACTTTATAATATTAATAATGATTTATTTAAACTAAATTACCCTTAAAAATATTTATATAATTTTATTATTATTTTTACTTACCACATGAATTAGATTTATTAGTTAATATTCTTTTCATGAATGTTTATATAAATAAAATATTTTCTTTTTTAAAAATTTTTCAATATTTTTTTCGCTTCAAATTTTTGTTAATATTGACATTAAAAATATTTCAAATGTTATATTTTTTTTACCATCTAGTAAATATTAATAATTTTTTAAAAATTAAAAAAATAAGTGAGACAATTATTAATATTATTTATAGAATATTTATTTAAAATGGAAATTAAAAATCTAAAAATCAGTTTGCTAATATATACATTAATATAAATTAAATATATAAATCAGTTATTTCATTATTCAACAACAATAGTAACTAAAAATTAATCAAATACTTTATTAGTTTTTTCAGCAGTCAACAACAAAAAACAACAATCACTAATCAGCAATCAATAACAGTGATCAGCAACAGTAATTAACAACAACAATATCAAATATGTAACCCAAACAGACCTATAGACCCCTCAACTATTGTTGATTTTTGCTTTTAGCAAATCAATTTCCGAGGTGTTTGGATAAATTTTTACAAACATGCATTTGCATTTCATTTTTAAAAAGTAGAGAGATAAATATTTGGTAAATTTTTTTTATTATATTATTTGATTCTGCTTATTTATTTATATGACTTTCTAATAGTAATTCATTAAAAAGCAGTTGAAAGCTACTTTTTACTATTTTGTTGGATTATTTTTCACTTTTTAATATTAATAATAATTTATATAGACTAAGTTATCTTTACAAAATATTTATATAATTTTTTATTATTTTTTACTTATTACATGAATTAGATATATTAATTTATTTCATTAATATTTGTATAAATATAATATTATTTTTTTAACTATTTTTAAATAACATTTTTTTACTTAAATTTTATTTGAGATTAACACTTATAAAAAAAATCTCAAACATTATATGTTTTATCATTTAGTAAAAAATTAATTTTTTATAAAAAGTTAAAAAATTCTCAAAATCTTAAACTTTTGCTTTTATGTGGTTCAAGAATTGAAGCCAATTTTATCACTTGATTTGAGTTTTCAATTTTTTTTCTAAAGCCCAAATCGTGTTATTAAATTTCGGATTTGTAACGAAGATTGCAGCAGAGCCGTCGATTCTGGGTCGGCCCCTGCTTGTTTCCTGACCAAAAACTTCTATTTTTCACTTTTTCTCCTTTCTTTGATTCTTTTTCTGGCCTCCATTTCTCTCTGGATTTAGAAACCCTCCGTTTCTTTTTCCGCAAAGGAAAAAAACAGTAGAGATCTTATTTTATTTGTTCCAACACTCTCTTTTTTTTTTTTAATTTTTGGTTTGTGTTGTTATGGATATACCATGAAAATATCCCATGATGTCTTCTTTAACAACAAAGAGGATAAATTGTTTCATTTCATTCAAATAAATCATTTTCTTTTATTTTAATACCTAATTTAACTCAAATTAAACTTAAATGAAAGATAAATGCTTATTAAAACTTTTAATTTCAATGCAAAATATATTTTCAACACCTTTTGGAGTATTAAATGCATTCAATTCCCTCAAATAAATGTGCAATTGATCATGATTTGCATTTATTAGTTACATAAAACCATTTATAGTATGAATAAAGAGGATAAATCACTTCATTTAATTCAAATAAGTCAATTTCTTTCATTTTAATGACTAATTTAACCTAAATTGAACTTAAATGAATAATAAATGCTTAACAAAACTTTTAATTTTAATGCAAAATGCATTTCCAATACTTTTGGGTATTAAATACATTCAATTCCCTACTTAAAATTTAATTTTAAAAATATAAAAATAAAATTATTAAAAAATTTCTTGCCACATAAAAAAATCAATTTGTAAAAAATTTAAAAAGATCAAAATAGAGAAAAAAAAATTCATATTATATGTCAATACTTTTTTTTAATTCAATTATATATTTGTAAATTTGAGTATACCCTCTCCAATATGCATATGCCTCCTTTGCATACCTTTTATTTTTACCAAGATTCGAAACTTGGTTGAGTCTAGCTATTCAACTCCCGGACTCTAGGCGAAATTCCAGGAGGAGTACTCATGCAACAATCGACGTGATTTTCGGGACAGGTGGCTTGAAAGACTGAGAATTCAGAAAACCTCCTGCGGAATTCCACGCATCGCTTGAGACTTCCATCTCATAAAGCCTCTTGTGGCTCTGACGCATAGCAGAGACAAGTTTTTTTAAAAATTGTCGGTACAGACAGACCGAGACAATAAAAAAGATTTTATTTTTTAAAAAATTAAATTATAAGCGTATTTATTATCCTCTTGAAAATGCTTAATATTTTTTTTAAAAAATTCACAAAAAAATAATTTTTTAATAATTCGGTGCCACGATCAAATTGCTGAACTTGAGATATCAGACTTTCCCATTTTCATCGGTGCCCAATGCGGAGCCACAGTGAAATGACAGTGGGCTGGTCAGACTACTGGGACTCACTCCTGGAAAATAATAAAAAATAAGTTTTTCCTTTTTAAATTATATCATAAAAATATTTAATATTATTTTAAATATATTAAATATTACCTTACCATTTAATTTAAAAAAATTCAAGAAGAAAATTCCGACTTAGGCGAGACCTATGACTCATCTCTGTTCCTCGATCTTTATTTATTTATTTTTTTTTGTTTCAATAGAAGTATAATTAAAATAGAAGAGGAACTCTAATTAGTTAGTAAATGAGACTAAAAGATTTCATGAATATTTTACTGTAGTTTAGACATTATCTCAGACAAAAAATTTTAAAATATATACACCTCATCAGTCAAAAAAAATACATAATTTATAATTTAATCTATCACATCATTTCTTTCCTTAAATATATGAGATATATGAATAACTGACTACTACCATAACAACTCCTTACAGTCCCTAACCAGATTAAAATGAGGGTGAGTTTTTCTTTGTTCTTTTTTTGTTTTTTTGATCTGATGTCTTTATTCTTTCTTTCCATGATGACTATCAAGCATTCTAGTCGGGCCTTTCTGCCTTTAATTGAAAATTCGATGTAATCATTGGGCCGTCAATCTTTGTTCTTTCCTTTCATGACTCGTTTCTGTTCCTCGATCTTTGTCCTTTCTTTCCATAAAAATTGAGTTTGACTGTACACTCACCGACTGAAACTTTTTGTAGCTGTTTAGTTTACAGAATAAAAATTAGAATCAGAAACATAATTAAATAAAATTAAAAATAAAATAATTTATTTCATAACATATTTAATTTATTTAAAAATCAAAATTAAAATTCTTTTTATTCAGTTCGCAATAAGAATTAATATTAAATATACAATAATATTTATTTTATGATAAAAATAAGAGAAATTTTATTAAATTTAAAAATGTTTAATATCAAATTAAAAATGGTAAAATACTAATTTTGATTTAATTTTAAATTAAAAATATTAAATAAACATACAATAAAACTAATAATTTATTATTATTATTAAAGAAAAAGTATTATTAATATTATTACCACAGAAATAATATTTCAGAGATTAAAAAATATTTTATTATCAATAATTATATAATTATTAAAATTTTGAAATTGTTTTGCCAATACTTTTATTATTTATGGTTATTATTATTATTATAAAAAATATATGATAATAATATTATTTATAATTTTATTATTATCATAATTTTTGAAATATTTAATTTGATTATCATATACAAATATTTATTATAATTTTCATTAATTATTATTATTATTGTTAATATCTTATTTTTGAAATTTATTTGTATTATTTTATTATAAAATATTTTATAAAGGGAGAGAGTAGATGTGAGAATGAGAATAATTAATTATCCAAATGATTAGAATGATAGTTCCCGCACATGGAGGAACCTCATTTCTAAAATTAAAGAAATGAAAATAAGATTTTTTCCTACCAAATATTGAGACCATTGAAAATAAGAATCACTTACTCATTTCAATTTCCAAATAAAAAATGGTAACACGAACATTCCCTAATGTTGAAGACAACTCAGTTCATTGGTCTAACGGACCGTGCATTCCGGAATTTAGCCTATTTCAACGTCAACAAGACATTAATGCGTAGAATTGGAATTACCAAATAGAATGCAAAAGTATTTTCTTTGTTCAATTCTAAGTAATGTTTAGCGTAAAAGAAGGTTTTGCAGCAAATATCTCCGTGGAAAAATTATGGGAAAGAAGTGATTCTGCTTTAGTCTAAAAAAAAAAAAAAAAAAGACTTGGCTTTAATTCTTCAAAAATCATGAAGGAAAAATTCTCCAAAAAAAAAAAAAGAAAAAAGAAAATGACTTAGCTTTTTCTCTTGGAAGCTGTTAACCGGCTTCTATTATCGTTGGTTTGGCCGGCCTTTCTTTTATTTTTTTATGGTTTTCCGTGAATTGGCTCTCATTCAAACTCGAACTAGCTTATCTATCTGCCCTGCTTAACCGCAGAAGGATGAGAAGATTGGTATGGTGGTATCAAGTCCCTGAGCATCTTCTGATCTTGTTGCTGTATTCTCAGGTTACCTCTTATCTGTGTTTTTCTTCCTCTCTTCCCGCATCCTCACAACTCTGCCACCATGACCAGCGGATTGCACTGCTGCAATTCAAGGATAGCCTTTCGAATGTTAGCTCCGCTTCTGGCAATAATTCTGGACCTTCATCTATTGAATTCTCAGGTTACCTCTTATCTTGGAAGGAGGATGTGGATTGCTGCTTGTGGTATGGTGTCATATGTGATAACTCAACAGGCCATGTGATCCAGCTTAACCTTATCTATAGCGGGCTTCAAGGCATTATCCATTCCAACAGCACTCTTTTCCTCCTCCCTCACCTCGAGGTTATTGACCTGATTGCCAACAACTTGTCTGGTCCAATTCCTGATGGCTTCGGCAGCCTGCGAAATTTAAGTTTTTTAGATCTTTCATTTAATAGATTTAGTGGTTGGATACCATTTTCAATCTTCAATTTCATACGACTTTCCTATTTAGGATTAAGAGACAATCTGTTAGTTGGTTATCTTCCAAGAGATCAAGTAACAGGTCTTTCGTCCCTAGAATACCTTTTGTTATCTGGTAACCAACTCAATGGAACCCTGCCTTCTTGGTTGTTCAGCCTGCCTTCTTTACGATTTTTAGTCCTCTTTGGAAACCAATTCACAGGCCAGATCCCAGAATTCCAGTCCAAGTCCCTGGAGGCTATAAGCCTGTCCTATAATGAGTTGCATGGTCCAATACCAAACTCAATATTTGAACTTGCCAATGTTAGTGTTATTGCTCTTTCATCAAACAAGCTCAGTGGTGTTCTGGAACTAGACATGTTCTCAAAGCTGCAGCGGCTTTGGCTTCTCGAACTCTCAGACAATGGTCTATCGTTGCTCACAAACACTCAGGTTAACACTAGTTGGCCCAGTCTTGTGTCTTTGGGTCTATCTTCTTGTAACATGACCGATTTTCCCACGTTCGTGAGTACCCACGAAAGGTTACGATATCTAAACCTTTCTCACAACCTCTTGAGAACTGTAAATTTTCCTCCTTCACGTCTCTCCACCTTTTTTGACCTCCAATCGAACTTGATTGAAGGTCCACTTCCAGTTCCTAATGCAACATTGACTAATTATTTTCGCATCTCAGGCAACAAATTGACTGGGGAAATCCCATCTTCAATTTGTAACCTTACAGTTCTTTCCATTTTAGACTTATCCAATAACAGCTTGATTGGCAAAGTTCCAGAGTGTTTGGGAAGCTTCAGCCTCAACTTGTCAGTCTTAAGCTTGCAAATGAATGGCTTCCATGGTCCTATGCCTGGAAATTTTTCAAGGGGCAATAGTTTGAGAAGTTTGAACTTAAATGGCAATCTATTTGAAGGACCGGTATCAAAGTCCCTAATTCGTTGCAAATCGCTTGAGGTGCTTGATCTCGGAAACAACAATATAAGTGACGATTTCCCTCAATGGTTGGAATCTCTTACAGATCTCCAAGTTCTAATCCTGCGATCAAATCGATTCCATGGTCCTGTTGGAAATCCAATATCAATAAATCCCTTTCAGAGGTTGCGTATCTTGGACTTATCTCACAATTCCTTCGCCGGTCTATTGCCCACCAAATACCTTGCAAATTTGAATGCCATGAGAAATACTGCTAGCGAGCAGAACAACACGAGGAAGTACATGGGAGAGGAAAATGGGTATTATCAATACTCTGTGACAGTGACAATGAAAGGTTTGGAAACTGTGCTTGTGAGGATCTTGACCATTTTCACCACCATTGATTTGTCTAGCAACAAATTTGAAGGGCAAATTCCAGACATAATTGGAAATTTTGGTTCCCTCAAAGTATTGAATCTCTCCCATAATAACATTTCAGGACGCATACCATCATCATTGGGCAACATGGCTGCAGTTGAATCACTAGATCTCTCTTCCAACATGCTACAGGGAGAAATTCCTTCACAATTGACAAATCTCAACTTTCTTGCAGTCTTGAACCTCTCCCATAATCTGCTGGAAGGACCAATACCTCAGGGCAAACAATTTAACACTTTTAGCAATGATTCTTATCTTAGCAACTCGGAATTATGCGGATTTCCATTATCTAAGAAATGCGGAAATGAAGAGGAACCTGTGCCACAGCTGCCACCATCAAATTTGAACAATGAAGATTACTCTATAGGCTGGTTTAACTGGAAAATTGCAGCAATGTTGGGTTATGCATGTGGACTAGTGTTGGGATGTTCAATGGCATACATAGTATTCTCAACAGGAAAGCCATGGTGGTTTGTCAAAAGAGTTGATGGAGAGTGGACGTACAAAGTGACGAGGCTAGTTTATCGTCACAAACGCAGAAAAGTTCTGTGAATGATGCATTTTATGGTGAGTGTACACTTCCTCTATACCATTAAATCTCAAGCCTTAACCTTTGAAATGTATGAATGTTTTACCCAATTCTTTTTTATTCCATATTTGCTCAACCTCCTATTTTTATTAATTAGCAAAGCAAGCTAAAGGCTATTAATCTGAGAGAAGGTCCAATCAGTACAAATTACACTGTAGTTTTCTAGCTGCCTGTGTGGCAGAGCAGTTGAGACCTATGTTGCTTGCTTTCCTTTATGCTATTGATATGCCGTTATTGTAGAGTGCCTGTTGTTTCCATGTACAATTTAGTGCTGTTGGGTTTTCATTTCTTCATATTCTTCTGCTATGAAGAATATATCCCACTTTGGTTGATGGCAGTTTAACTTAATCATCTACTTTCATTTTTGCATTTCATTGCATTTGAAAGCATTGCGTGTCAGATTTTAAATCCATTCATCTAAACAGGCTAGCTTCTTCTTTATTGTTTGATTCTATTTACGATACACACACAGTTTTCTTTCTAATTCACCCTCCATTTTGCTTTTACAATCAGAAGTTCAGGAATCATGAGTGGCGTTAAAATATTGTAAGTTGGATTGAATTTATTGATTTTATGCAGATAATTCACTACATTTTTTTCGGTTCTTCGACCTGTTCTTCCTTATGATACTGTCTGAAGCCCTTATGCTTTGGCTTTCATATTGAACTGCTAAGCATATAGCAGTGAGTCTGTAGAGTTTGTTGAATTATGGGGCTGCATTTTTTCTTCTCAAGTTTACAGCATTCAGTTTTCTATTGGAGTTTCATTCCAAAGATCAAAATTTTGTCAAGTCCAGTAAATTGGAGATGCTGATTTTCTTCTCCTTGTAGCAACTTCTCCTGCAATTTTGCAAAACTTGTGCTGCAATTCTTGTTTAGTAGAACATATCATTGCTGCAATTCCAGCCTTAAAACTCATTCATCACCTCTTCAATTTCAATCAGATTTAATATGCTGAACCAGATTAAATAAATATGCATCTCTAAATACTTACATTTGCACATTTAAGCTTTCCATTTTAATCTTTATTTGTCTTAATATTTCCTAGTAAATCTATGACCTTATACTTTTCTTGAACAGAAAGGTACAAAAGAAACAGATAAGAAGATCAACTTGAAAGGTGGTTATGACCCACCCCATCCCGTGAGCTGCAGACAGGCATGGCTTGGATTGGTTCTGCTTATTTGCTCAAGTTTCTGTTTGATTCTGCTGGTTCTCATCCTTCTGGTCAATCTTGATCCCCTGCTGCTCTAGGGGTGCTTCTCTTATGGTGTTGTTTGGCTCTCAGAGTGGTTTCATTTCTATCCTCTCATGGTAGCAAATTGAATAATCCATTTCCATTCCCTTGTATCATTAAGATGATAGTGCTTTGTTAAATGAAGGTCTTAATTAGCTAAAGCTTGGCTCTAATTTTCCAAGTTGTAGGCCTTCTAGCTATATTTTTGCATTTTTTTTAAATGAGAAATATGTTTCACCAATCAATTAAACACAAAAATAAATGCTTCTCAATTCATGATACGTCCACACTATGGCATGGTAGGGTATGTACGTGGTTTTACTCGTATTTTTATAGAGAGGTGGTTTTTGCAATTCAAATATCTAAACTTCAGATCACATTAGAATGTCGCTCTAAGGGAGAATAGTGTTGCGTTTCCTGATCATCATTATGCTTTATTTTGTTAAGTTTCTTGGGCTGAAAACACTGTCCAAAATGCTGTAAAGAGGGAAACTTAGAAAGAGCCATGCCTGGTTGACGGATGTGGATAGAAGTTGAAGGATTTCTCAAACAGAAAAGGGCTGCAACAGAAGTCCAAAATGAAGGTAAATGGTAGTTTTTGGAAGGTATTTAGAAGGGAACAAAAGGATGATTGATACTGTCCGCTGGTCTCCATAACCCACTTTGGCTTTTGGAGATGATGGTGCCTTATTTAGTGGGATCTCATTATCTTAAAGCATTGAGCATTCTCGCCTAACCTAAGTGAAGTAAACACACCAATGTCTCTCCTATCCAAAAATGGACTTGCCCCCCCACCCCTCCTCCCCCCACAAAACACGCACAAAAATTTTCCGTTCTGTTTGTCCTCGACCTATTGGATGAGAGTGACATCGAAGGGAATGGAGTTTTAGAGGTATTGTATGCACAATCTTTGGCTGTCTTGTTGGATACTTCTGAATGCCTGTCCCTTCACTCTCCAATCCTTGTTGCTTTTACTTGGATTAATGGGCGCATGCTTAAAGAAATGCCCATCGTAGGCCTATTAGGTTGTGGGAATGTCTTGATCTTGAGATATGGGTATAATTTTCTAAGGCACATGAGATTGAAATTGGCTGTTCAGTGCTAAGGGCCTAAGGCCACTTCTGAAACCAGATAATACTGCTTTTAGTTCTTTAAGTTTTATAGAATTTTACAATCAAGTCTTAAATATTTTAATTAAAATAATTGAGTACTTCCATCAATGGCCATCAATTAAAGGTCTATTTGGCTTACTTGTTGTTCATTGTTGTTACTAATTACTAATTAATATTACTGATTGCTAAAATAAAATTATAGTATTTGGTTAAATTAATATTTACTTATTGCTAGTTAAATAATAAAATGATCATTTTGTGCATTATTTTTTATTTTATTATGATAAATATTTTTTTTGGTTCGTCTACTTTATATGATTTCGTATGCTACAAAAATAAACAAATAAACAAATAAGCGTGAATGGTCCAACTTGCAAATGCAAGTCCAATAACAGTATAACACGGCATTGGATTTTTTACAATCCATAGTTTTACATGTAACAACACGTAACATCGTATTCCGAGAAAAATCTATGTAAATCGGGCTCAATCATGCCATGTGTTTCCATTTTCTATGGGCATTAAGTGTTTCACAATTGCCATCGCCTGTGAGGGCAAGTGCAGTGCTGTCTATTAAGATAAGTTGGAGTGGGTGCTCTGCTTCTTTTCATGCTCTGGGTTTTTGGTTTTCCTCTCGTTGGGGCCAATCTAGTAGGATGGAAGGGAATGCCATTGTCTTCCCTTTCGGCTTGGAAGTTCTCCAGAGAGATAATTGGCAAGAAAATTCTGAGATTGTAAACTTCATGAACTTGTCGTCATTAATTTTGGTTGTCCTAATTTCAATGTCCCTTGTTATTACACTAAGTTATCTCACAGACTAAATAAGAGTCATTAATTTTGGTCTTCTTTTTTACACCGAAAGTTTTACAATACTCGTTCAGGCAAAGGATCGAGCACGAAAGATTTTTTTTTTTTTGTTGAAAAAAAAAAAAAAGAAAGACCCAATACAAAACAATTGCTGCCAGGCAATTCAGAAGCAATTTCCCAGTACTGTAAATTCAAGAGACGGGAATCATAAAGTACTGCTAAGTCAGTAAAATACACCTCTCTCCACAATGAAAACACAGTTTGCTTGAAATGAGTTAGACACCCTTTTAGGCGTTTCTATCTGATCCATTGGCCCAACCCAAGCTGTTATACGTTGAATTCTGTAATACCCATTAATATTTGACAAGATAATTTAACGAGAAAACAACAAACGATTGTTAGACATCTAATTTATCCTTAACAACTAAAACTAACAAAGAACAACGATTGTTTTCTTTCTCATAATTGAATCTAGGGTGTGGTTACAAAAAAAGAAATTCTGGTCCATAATATAGATCAGTGGATGCTCATGAAAGAGAGGGAGAAATACAGAGAAAAAAAAAAAAGTAACACAGAGAGAGAGAGAACGAAACAAACAAAGAGAGAGAGGTAGCGAAGGAACGATTTGTAGCTGTGAAGTTGAAAAGCGACAGAGACAAGTAGCCATGCAACGATCAGTAGCTACGAAGTGTATGGTACGGAAAGATCTGTTGAGAACTGCATCGCGCCCCCAGGGAAGCCCCGTTATTTGTTAAGAGAATTTTGTCTGTTATTGTTTGTAATATAATAATTATTATATTTTATATAATAATAATAATAATAAAATATATAATAAAAATAAAAAATATATTATTTTTTATTATATATTTTATTATTATTATTATATAAAATATAATAATTATTGTATAACGAATGATGATCGAGACAAAACAAGTCATGTCATTAATATTTATCCTTTTTTAAATTAGCAGCTAATTGGATAAATTAGCAGTAATCAGCAGTTTTTTTTTTTAATAAAATGTAAATACATTTCTAAAAAATTAAGTTAAACACTCCTAAATTATTTAAAATATATTTTAACTAAAAAGGAGTGAATCAATAAAGTTTTCAAATAAAGTTTTCAATCGTTCTAAATTTGTTCAATAAAATCCTATATTTTAGAATATTAAGGAAACGATTAGAACCTTTTTAATTAAACATCCAAAAATATTTGATTAAAAAGAGTTCAAGAAAAGGGAAAAAAAAACCACAGTAGTGGGACACGAAAAAAATCTTTTTTTGTAAATTTATTAGAGTTGTAGATGACTATAATTTAATTAATACTAAAATAATTATATAATTTATTTAATAATATTTAATAATTTACTAATATTTTTCAATCAATTAGTTACAACTAATAGTCGAATTTAAGACTTTTAGTACTGAAAAATCTTTGAAAGCATCATGTGTCAGATTCTAAATCCATTCATCTAGCTTCTTCTTTATTGTTTGGTTCTATTTACGGTACACACGCAATTTTCTTTCTAATTCACCCTCCGTTTTGCTTTTATAATCAGAAGTTCAGGAATCATGAGTGGCATTAAAATATTGTAAGTTGGATTGAATTTATTGATTTTATGGGAAAAATTCGCTACATTTTTTATTTCTGTTCTTCAGCCTGTTCTTCCTTACGATACTTTCCTAAGCCCTTATTATTTTAGAAATCTCTATTTTCAAATCTCTATTTTTTTAATGATATTTCTATTAAATCTTTTGACAATTAAATTATTAAAGCTATATAACTAAAATAAAGCCCTATTCTCTCGTCTGTCTTCAAGTCCCTCGCCTGGAAATGTCTCTCTCTCTCTCTCTCTCTCACACACACACTTGCTTGGTACTTTTGCTTTTGTTTCTTTTGATTACATCCTACTCATGGTTGGTCACAATCCTTCCACCACATTGGACAAGAATCGAGAAGATAATATGTTTTGGAAATGAAAATATAGGTGTACGGAAAAAAAAAGGACGCGGAGGAGGCGAAAAATTTTTTTTATGTAATCAGTTGAATTATTTGTATAACGAGACGCTGAATTATTGTAACAAAATTTAAAAGTATTTTTTCATATATTTTTTATTGTAGAAATTAAACATTTGGTTGTACAAAAAAATCAATTGGTTATACAAAAAAATTTTTGGTCTTTTCTATATCTGTTTTTCTATGTGCACGTAACGGCACTCTGTGTGGAAAAAGGAAAAATCGAGGAATGGAGGTTTGGGTAAATAGAAAAAATAGCAAAAGGCTTAGATAAGAAAGGAGGCTTAGAGAACGTAATGCTTGGACAGGGTAAAGAGTTTAGAGAACGCAGAGAAAATTAAAAAATCGAGGGCTTGGTTTGGGCTTTCCCCTTTTTTTTTTTCTTTTTTTTTTACTTCTAAAGTTTTAAAAAATGATTTTCGATTTTTTCTTTTAAAGAAATTTGAACATAAAAATTTTTACAATAATATGTGAAAAAAGTATTATATGTTATGTTATTGCCTTTTATTGACGTGATGTGACAGGTTTAATATTAATTTATGAAAAATGTTGAAAAAATTTAACAAAGTGAAAATTGTGAATAAAATTTTTTAAAAAAATAAAAATTGTGGATGAAATTTATATTTATGCCTTTTATTTTATTCAAACAAACCGTCAGATCATAATCGAGCAATTCTCAGCCTTCGGAAATTTTGGCTTCGTTTAAGATTGATCTTCCAACAGTTTCCTCCTCATGCTGATCACATATAATTTTTCAATGTTTATGAAGCCTCCTTTTTTTTTTCCCCCTCGTAGCCAAATAGTAACACTGTAATATCATTTAGCAGGCGACACTGCAGCCCATTTCCAGTGGACAAAATCTCTTCTATTAATAAAAATGGGGCGAGATTTGGGGGACTGGATTGGTGGATTTCGCTGCAACATTGGATGCGCTACAGCTCTTGTGGCCTGAGATTTGGGGGATCATTCATGGACTCACCTGTGCGTGGACTTTGGGCTTTCGAAAGCTTGTCGTTGAAGTGGATTCACAGGCTGCGTCGGCTTTGGTTCGCAATGTGTGTTTCTTTTTCCGACCCTCAGGCCAACCTCTTGAGAGATTGCAGGGAATTGTTGCAGCGTCTCTGGGAAGTTAGGCTCATCCATGTTTTCAGAGAGGCTAATAAAGCGGCGGATTGGTTAGCTTTCTTTGCGTTGTTGCATCCCTTTGGCCTGTGTTTGTTGGACCAGCCCCCCCTTCTGAGCTTAGACGGATCCTTCTTGAGGATGTTAGGGGGCTCTGTGCTCCTAGGATGATAGCTAATTAATGGGGTTCTTCCCAATCTTTTAACCAAAGTATAATAAAATAATATAAAAATATTGATGGAAACTCTAGTCATCTATTAGAGTAAATTCAAGTTATAGTAAAAATCAATAAACTAATAAAAGAGAGAAATAATACATTAACTAAAAAATACACACATGGAATGGGGATCAACGAGTTGGGGATGATGACAATGGATGGGGTGTTGATAGATTTAATTGTTATGGATATTGTTGATAACTGTGTTACTCAATAATTTTAATTATAAATTTTATAAATTTTTAAATATTTTTTATTTCTATAATTTATGAGGTGTAAAATTGTTAAGTTTTATATGCAACGAACTTATCAACGATGTACACGACAGATAACTTCATGCACAACGTATCTTTCTATTCTCGTCCATACAACGGAGCCGAAAGAAAAAAAAATAAAAATATGGATGAATATAGAGCAAAATAGAACCTAATCAGGGTGACAAAGAAGTAATATGAAAGAACAGTAAAGGTGGGAAAGTTGAACATCTATACATTAGATTAGAACCATTCGGAAATTAAAAATATACCATAAAACAGTGCAGGAAAATACAACAAGAGCTTAGAGTATACATACATACATACATATTAACATATAGACTTTTCATGCCTAAGGACAGCATGCAAGTAAGATTGCTTCTCCATGGCCTTATTTAGCAGACAAGGGATGATAAGAAATGGGAATTAAAATCAGATCCTCCTTTCTTGTGGCTGCCAAACCAAGGGATTCAGTCATGTCCAGGTCTTCTTTCTCCATTCCAACAGGCAGCTTCCAGTTGAAATGATACAGGCCAGGACACATCCTCCTGCCAGAGCCAAAAGGAATGTACTCAAAGTCTGTTCCCTTGTAGTTAAGAGAGCTGTTAAGGAACCTCTCTGGCTTGAATTTCTCAGGTTCAGGCCAGCGCAAGGGATCTCTTCCAATCGCCCACTCGTTAAAAATGACTCTTCTCTTGGCAGGTATTTGATATCTGTTGATCTCGCAAGCCTCACTAGACTCTCTTGGAACTGATGGAAATTGTGAGCGGGCTCCATGGACTTAATTCGCTTGGGTTTGACATTGGGCTAGAGTGTCGGGCATCATAATGGGTTGATATGAATCCTAACTAAAATGACCTAAGTTATTTTAGTTGTTTTTTCTATTGATTTTTATACCCTTGTTTCTTTTTTTTTCTTTTCGATGTGGGATAATTTCCAACACTTCCCCTCAAGTGCAACTGAGATTTGATTTTTTTTTTTTGAACCTAATTGTCACTTGCTTACATTTCGACTGAATGGGTGATCCCATTCAGTCATTCAATGGCCTCAAGTTTGATAGTCCATTTGGCATTTGTATAGGATCCTTATTTTTTTCTCCTAAGTGCAACCTCTTCGCTGTGAGTTCGTTCACTCGGACTTTGATTTTTTTATTTTTTATTTTTTATTGTTTTTAACCCAGTTGTCACTTGCTTACATTTCGACTGATCCCATTCAGTCATTCATTGGTCTCAAACTTTGTGGGTCGTTCACTCGGACTTTGATTTTTTTATTTTTTATTTTTTATTTTTTTGAACTCAGTTGTCACTTGCTTACATTTCGACTGATCCCATTTAGTCATTCATTTGCCTCAAGCTTTGTGGGTTGTTCACTCGGACTTTGATTTTTTTATTTTTTATTTTTTATTTTTTTTAACCCAGTTGTCACTTGCTTACATTTCGACTGATCCCATTCAGTCATTTGTTGGCCTCAAGCTTGATATTGTGGTCCATGGGCCTCGAAAGTTTTTGGATCCTCTTCTTCGTTGATCCAAGTGCAATCTCTTAGCTGCTCGTTGCAGATTGTTCATAATGGGTCGATATGGATCCACCTTCTAACCAAAATGACCTAAGTTATTTTAGTTGATTTTTCCATTGATTTTTATACCTTGTTTCTTTTTCTTTCTTCCCGACGTGGGATAATTTCCAACAGGAACTAGTATGGGAGATGGAGGGTGTAGCCTTAAGGTCTCTTTGATTACTGATTTTAAGTACTGCAATTCATGGACTCTTGCTTCATTAAAAATCCCATTTTCGCTATAGACCCGGCGCACCTCATCTTGTGCTTGTTGCATCACCTCTGGGGCTTTCACCATTTCTGACATTGACCACTCCATGGCTGCTGCTGATGTCTCACCACCAGCAGGCACCATGTCCTAAAATAAGATTGCTGATGCAGTGAACAGGTCATACATATATAAATATTTTTTAATCAGTGTTTAATTGAATTGGTCCTGCTCACCATAAAGCAAGGCTATTGAAGTAAATTACCCTTAGGGGTTCCATCATCATAAGCAAAACTCAAGGCCCCCTTCCTCTGAATGCATAGTAGTGGTACTCTAGATGCAGTCCCTTTTGGGGATATCCTACAAAGTTGTTAATGATTGAAATATTTGTAACCAGATTAAGTTTGGTCCACTAGTTGCACTAAGTGAAAAGCAATCAAATCATTGTTTAAAGGATAGTTAGCAAACGCTGATTTTGAATTTGTACCGAATAATATGTGAATTTGTCTCCTTTGTTTCATATAAGAGACTAGTGAAAAAAGGATAAACCAGAAAATGTATATATATATATTTTTTTTTTTCCTTACTAGTTCTGTTTGTTCAAAAACTGATAACAGCAATTGCAAAACAACTTGTTCAAGAAAATAAAGTTCATTAATAACCCAGAGAATTGCTTTGATGGAATCATCAGTCAGTGGAATCTCAAGGTCACCTTTCTCTCTCTGTTTCAACAGAACATCAATGAAATCTTCAAATTCCTGAGCTTCTATCTCACCATCTTTGACTTTATCTTTCCTCTCTTTGTGCTCATCAAGGATTTTCTGGACCAGCTTATCTTTCTCTTCATGCAGCTTCTCAAGTTTAGCCCTGACTCCTGTAATCAACTCAAAAGGCACCTGAATTGAAGGAAACAGATCGACAATGAACAACTTTGATACCTGCTTTACAATCTTATACGCTATGGACAAGTATGCTTCTTTTTCTGGACAGTCTTTTCCAAAAGCTGCACTTAACACTATCCCATGAGTCATTGAGTAAAGTTTTTTGCTAAGATTGATTGGTGACCCTTGGCTTGAAGATATTTCTTGTACCAGATTCAATACATGCTGTTCCTTGACAGATTCGAAGGTCTTAACCCTGCTTGGACTCAAGAGCTCTAACTTGCAGATTCTTCTTAACTCTCTCCAATAAGGTCCATATGGGGAGAAACCAATATTGTTGTAGTTATAAGACAAGATTTTGTTGGCAACTGTGTTTGGTTTGTTTGCAAAGATGACATCATGGGATGTGAATGACTATGTTATTGTGTTGGCCAAGCTGCAGTTGCATGATGGGTCCATATATCTTGGCCAAGTCTCTCAGGGAACGATTAGGCAGAGCACCAAGCTGATGGAGATTTCCAATAATGGGTAGTTTCCAGGGCCCTGGAGGCAGCTTTGAAGTAGAGTTTCTGGTTTTTAATGGGCTTATAACCAGTTTGGCCACCATGTACAGGAAGAGGATGGAGCTGAAGAGAGCCAGAAGGGAAGCGAATTGAAGCTTCATGAAGAAATGCAATGAGTTGAATATGGATTAAAGAGTAAAAACTTTAAGAACAAAAATCTTAACATAAAAAAATTAAATTATTTATTTAAAAAAAAAAAAAACAGGGGAAAGGTTTTTAGTGTGGTGTAACTCCTATTGAATGACAACTGGCTAACAAGGCAGCCATTGCTAAAATGTCGTCCTTTCTTCTCATGTAGCGTCGGTGGTAATCTCAAGTGCACCATTCGCAAAGCCTCTTTCTTTCAGCCACTAGATAAGGCTGTCCCTGCCCAGATTCTGGCCAGGAATTTCCAGTGGCTTAAAAACTGTATCAAGATGGATTTTGAGGGGCATAATTATAAAATTTTTCGACTCTTTTAGGTTTCTCTGGGTTGTTGTGTGACTCTAAGGACTTTACGTTTTCATTTTTAAATTCAATTGCAACCCAATGAATTGGCTTGCGTCATTAAATGTCTCAAGTTTTGTGAGATTATGATTCATATTAAGACAAGTTCTTATATTTGAATTCTCATACAGTCAAATTTTCTTGGGACAGCGGTAGTCATATTACCACCAATAAAGATTAATCTCGCATGTAAAGTTTAAGGAGACATCTCGTGCTCGGAGAAAAAAATAAAAAAGAGGATTCAATTGCTGAGCATATAACAGTCAGACTGCATAATTAAAAAAAAAATTGGGCCCGATGTATTATTTTGTTACATTAGGTTAGATTAGAGAACAGTAACTAGTAGAGACTTTTTATCCCAAACTACGCCATAAACTTTCAACCAGTAGTAATCTACCGCATAGCTATAATGGAAATAGTTCTAAATTACGCTTCACATCTGGAGTTTTCTGCAATTTTTGTTGTTTGAACAATTTTTGCTAGATAAGTTAAGACATAGCAGCTCACCCAAGATCAGTGATAGAACTGGACTCGAACCAGCGACTATGAGGTTGTAAGTCAAGCCCCTTGAGGCCTCAACCACTTGCGCTCACTGCTATTCTGTCTACAGTTGAGCACGTCCACCTTACATCTCACAGAAACCTTAGCTGAACCTTCACCTTGCCAGATCTTTTAGGTAAATCTGACTTCACTGGGCAGTCTCATAGACCAAAATGCGAAATGCAAACCTCCCCCCACCAAAAAAAAAAAAAAAAGAAAAGAAAAAAAATAATTACTTATACAGAGGGATGCAGGAAAATATTGGAAAAGTGGTTTTAGTTATGGATTTGAATAATAAAAACAAAAAGAAGAAACTTTTTATTTGAAAGGATTATAGTACAATTATATATGTTTAGAGCAAACTTAATTTCTTTCCTCTTTTTTTTTGGAACATAACCATGGAAAAGAAGATCTGACAAGAGAATTGCGCTAGTTCCTGCAAGCAAACATAATTTATAAAATCTCATTTCTGTAATAAAATAGCCTAACAATGATTATTCCACGACCAATAGAAAAATTTTCGAAAACAAAAAAGAATAGAGCATGAAAATTTTAAACTATTTCAGGCTAGAACAGTATATATACATGCAATAATGCGTCTACTGAGATAAGTTCATAATTAGATTAAAAATGGTCAATTTTAGTCAAATAAGATTAGTAAAAAAAAAAATCATCCAGATACAGTCAGAAGTTTACAAATCATCCAAATCCGAGTCTTCCATTTGATCAAACATTAATTATTAACATGTTAGCATCCAACGTGACATTGACTAACAAACACAGTCTACATTTAATGCTAAGCGTAGCTAGTTAGAAGTGTGTCACTAACTTTTGACTCCTATAAAAAATATTCAGATTTTGAGAAACAAATTTAAAAAAAAATTCAAAAATAAGTTTAATAACTTAAAATTTTATAATTCATACAGTCTAACACAAAATTTTAAAAAATTCTATAAAAATCTAAAATTTTTAAATAAAATCTGAAAATTTAATATAAAATTTAAGAGAAAATGCAAAAACTGAAAATTAATTTTTTTTAAAAAAATTAATTTTCAACAGAATTCCAACACCAAGTCTACTCAAAATTTAATTTTAAAAAATTAAAGTAAAATTCCTAAAAAATTTCCTACCACATCAAAAAAAAATCGATTTGCGAAAAAACACAAAAAAAAAGAGTTTTTTAAAAAAATAGAGAAAAAATTTTTTTATACTATATATCACTGCTCTTTTTTAGGAGTATTTGTTTCACCATTTTTTACATGAAAATGAGAATAAGAATGAGAATGAGTGATTCTCATTATTAATGTTTGGTTAAAAAATTTTCATTCTTATTTTTTTAATTTTAAGAGTGAGATTCCCTCATATATGAGAATCATCATTCTCACCTTTAGATAGTTAATCATTCTCATTCTCACATCTTTTCTCTACTTTTATAAAATATTTTATAATAAAATAATACGAATAATTCTCATAAATAAAATATTTGCAATATTAATAATAATTAATGATAATGATAATAAACGTTTGCATATTATAATAAATTTAACTATTTTGAAAATTAGGATAATAATTAAATTATAAATAATATTATTATTATTTTTATTTTTTAAAATAGTAATAATAACCATACATAATAAAAGTATTGGCATAATAATTTCATAATTTTAATAATTATTTATTTATTGATAATAAAATATTTTTAATCTCTACAATATCATTTCATTACAATAATATTAATAATCATTCTTTATTATTATTATTAAATTTTATGTTTATTTTTTATTTTGGATTTTATATTTATGGTTATTATTGTGAATTAAATAATTATTATAATTATGGTTATTTAATATTTTTAATTTGAAATTGTATTAAAATTAATAGTTTATCATTTTTAATTTGATAATCAATCTTTTATTAAAATAAATATTATTGTATATTAATTTTGATACCGAACTAAAACAAACGACTATAAAGAGTTTTGATTTTGATTCTTATTTAAACTAAATATATTATAAAATAAGTTATTTCGCTTTCGATTTCACTTTTAATTCTAATTCTAATTTCATGCCGTAAACTAAACGACCATTAATTCAATTATATATTTATGAATTCACGTGCTGCAGTATACATATATGTCCATTACATATTTTTTATTTTTACCAAGATTCGATACTTGGCTGAGTCTAGCTATTCAACCCCCGAGCCCTACACGGAATTCCAGGAGGAGTACCATGAAACCATCCACGTGAATTTCGGGACAGGTGGTTTGTAAGACTGAGAATTCCGAAAACATCCGGCAGAATTCCACAAGTAGCTTAAAATTAAAGTTGTTAGAATCGAACTGATTATCGAACTAAAAATATTAGTGGGTCAATGTTCAACCGGTCGAACTGGTATTTGAACCAGTATTTATGAATATATATATATATATATAAAAGTAATTTAAAAAAATAATACTTATATATGATTATTAAATATTACTTTTTTTTTTATTTTTAAGAATTAAATTGAAAGTTTTGATAAATTTAGAATTAAATTGAAAGTTTTGATAAATTTAAGACTAAATTAAAAGTTTTAATTAAATTTAAAATTTAAATTATAATTTATGAAACTTTTGTACCAGTTTGAATCAGTTGAACCGGGTCCGATTTTTCACCAATTTTTACTGGTTTTGACCGATTTTTACCGATCCGAATTAAGGGGAAACAATAACCATAAATCGGTCCAGATATTTGACCGGTCACCAATTGAACCGATCGGACCGACCGATCCGAACCAATTTTGAAAACAATACTTAAAACTTCCATCTCATAAAACAATGGACTTTATCACATGGCTGCTCCCGCTCTGACGCAAAGCAGGTACAAGGCCATGTATTGATCCTTTTTTCTTTTAGTTTTTGAATTTTTTTAAAAAATTGTCGCTACAAATAGACCAAGACAATAAAAAAGATTTAATTTTTTTAAAAAATTAAATTATAAATATATTTATTATTATCTTAAAAATACTTAACTTTTTTCTAAAAATTTTTTCAAAAAACATTCAAAAAATTTTTTTTTTTAATAATTCGGTCCACGATCAAAATGTGGAACTCGAGATATCAAACTTTTGCCATTTTCATCAGTGGCCAATAAGGAGCCACAGTGAAATGACAATGGGTTGGTCAGAGCAGCGGGACTTACTCTAGAAAAAAATAAAACATGAGTTTTTCTCTTTTCTAAGTTATATTATAAATACATTTAATATTATTTTAAATATATTAAATATTATCTTATAATTTAATTTTAAAAAATTGAAAAAGAAAATTCCAACTAATGCGAGACTTTTGACTTGTCTCTGTTTCTCGATCTTTATTCTTTCTTTCTATAATGACTAACAGACTATTTCTCTTATTAATTGAGTTTGACTCCCGCTCACCAGCTAAAACTTTTACGAGCATTTAGTTTACAATTTGGAATGAAAATTAAAATTAGAATCATAACGAATAGTTTATTTTATAATATATTTGATTTATATAAGAATCAACATTAAAATTATTTATAGTTATTTGTTTCAGTTCGCAATCAAAATTAATATCAAATATATAATAATATTTATCTCACAATAAAAATAAGAGAAATTTTATTAAAATTAAAAAATATTAAATATTAAATTAAAAATATCAAATAAACATAAAACAAAATTAATAATAATAATAATAAGATATTATTATTATTATTATTGAAGAAAAAGTATTATTAATATTATTATTTTAAAATATTTCATTATCAATAAACAAATAGTTATTAAAATTGTGAAATTGTTCTGTCAATATTTTTATTATTTATGGTTATTATTATTATTATAAAAATATATAAAAAAATATTATTTATAATTTAATTATTATCTTAATTTTTGAAATAATTAATTTGATTATCATACACAAATATTTTTTATCATTATCAGTAATTATTATTGTTATTATTGTCAAAATATTTGATATTTATTTGTATTATCTTATTATAAATATTTTATAAAGAGAAAAAAATATGAGAATGATAATAATTAATTATCTAACAGTAAAAATAATAATTCCCACACATAAACAAATCTCATTCTCAAAAATAAAAAAATAAAAATAAAATTTTTTCTATCAAATATTAAGAGCATTAAATGGGAGAATCACTTATTCATTTCAATTTTCAAATAAAAAAAAAAAGGTAAAACAAACATCTCTTAATGTTGAAGACAGCCCAGTTCATTGGTCTAACGGACCGTGCATTCCGGAATTTAGCCTATTTCAACGTCAACATATCATTAATGCGTAGAATTGGAATTACCAAACATCAGTTGAAAGGACAACTATTGTTTAGCGTAAAAGAAGGTTTTGCAACAAGGAAAAACTTAAGTGGACGAAATTTGATGGACACAAAAAAAGTGAATTTTTTTTTATAATTAATTATTTTATTAGTGTAATAAAATATTAAATTATTGTAATAAAATTTAAAAATATTTTTTATTTTTTTTATTATTAAAATTAAATATCTTATTACATAAATTAATTAATTAATTATAAAAAAAAATTCAATTTTTTCTCTATCCAATCAAATCCCGTCCACCAACCATATTCTTGCAACAAATAGCTCAGTAAAAAAATTACCCCCCCCCCCCCAAAAAACAAAAAAAAGGAGACTTAGCTTTAAGTCTTCAAAAATCATGAAGGAGAAATTGTCCATAAAAAAAAACAAAAAAAAAAAGAAAAGAAAAAGACTTAGCTTTTTCTCTCGGAAGCTATTAACTAGCTTCCAATATCGTTGGTTTGGCCAGTCTTTTTTTTTTTGTTTTTTTGTTTTTTTTTGCCGTAAATTGGCTCCCATTGAAACTCGAACTAGCTTATCTATCTGCCCTGCTTAACCGCGGAAGGATGAGAAGACTGGTATGGTGGTGTCAAGTCCTTGAGCATCTCCTGATGTTGTTGCTGTATTCTCAGGTTAGCTCTTATCTATGTTTTTCTTCCTCTCTTCCAGCATCCTCACAACTCTGCCACCATGACCAGCGGACTGCACTGCTACAATTCAGGAATAGCTTTTCGAATGTTAGCTCTGCTTCTGGCAATAATTCTCAACCTTCATCTATTGAATCTTGGAAGGAGGATGTGGATTGCTGCTCGTGGTACGGTGTCTTATGTGACTCAGCAGGCCATGTGATCCAGCTTATCCTTTATTCTAGCGGGCTTCAAGGCAGAATCCATTCCAACAGCACTCTTTTCCTCCTCCCTCATCTCGAGGATATTGAACTGCCTTTCAACAACTTGTCTGGTCCAATTCCTGATGGCTTCGGCAGCCTGCGAAATTTAAGTTTTTTAGATCTTTCATATAATAGATTTGATGGTTGGATACCATCTTCAATCTTCAATCTCACACGACTTTCTTATTTAGGAGTTGAGTACAACCTGTTAGTTGGGAATCTTCCAAGTGATCAGGTAATAAGTCTTTCGTCCCTAGAGTTCCTTTTCTTATATGGTAACCAACTCAATGGAACCCTACCTTCTTGGTTGTTCAGCCTGCCTTCTTTACAAAGATTAAGCCTCCAAGGAAACCAATTCACTGGCCAGATCCCAGAAATCCAGTCCAAGTCCCTGGAGTTTATAGACCTGTCCAATAATGAGCTGCATGGTCCAATACCAAACTCAATATTTGAACTTCCCAATGTTACTGATATTGATATTTCATCAAACAAGCTCAGTGGTGTTATGGAACTAGACATGTTCTCAAAGCTTCAGCGGCTTTCTACTCTCGACCTCTCAGGCAATGGTCTATCATTGCTCACAAACACTCAGGTCAACTCTAGTTGGCCTAGTCTTAGGCATTTGGGTCTATCTTCTTGTAACATGACCCATTTTCCCACCTTCGTGAGTACCCACGAATGGTTACAATATCTAAACCTTTCTCACAACCTCTTAAGAACTGTAAATTTGCCTCCTTCAGGTCTCTTCACTTTTGACCTCCGATCGAACTTGATTGAAGGTCCACTTCCAGTTCCTAATGCAACATCGACTACTTATTTTCTCATCTCAGGCAACAAATTGACTGGGGAAATCCCATCTTCAATTTGCAACCTTACAGTTCTTTCCATTTTAGATTTATCGAATAACAACTTGACTGGCAAAGTTCCAGAGTGTTTGGGAAGCTTCAGCCTCAACTTAACGGTGTTAAGCTTGCAAATGAATAGCTTCCATGGTCCTATGCCTGGAAAAATTTCAAGGGCCAATAGTTTGAGAAGTTTGAACTTTAATGGCAATCTATTTGAAGGACCCGTATCAAAGTCCCTGATCCATTGCAAATCGCTCGAGGTGCTTGATCTCGGAAACAACAATATAAGTGATGTTTTCCCTCAATGGTTGGAATCTCTTCCAAATCTCCAAGTTCTAATCCTGCGATCAAATCGATTCCATGGTCCTGTTGGAAATCCAATATCAAAATATCCCTTTCAGAGGTTGCGTATATTGGACTTATCTCACAATTCCTTCACCGGTCTATTGCCCACCAAATACCTTGCAAATTTGAATGCCATGAGAAATACTGCTAGCGAGCAGAACAACACGAGGAAGTACATGGGACAGGAAAATGGGTATTATCAAGACTCTGTGACAGTGACAATGAAAGGTTTGGAGATTGTGCTTGTGAGGATCTTGACCATTTTCACTACTATTGATTTGTCAAGCAACAAATTTGGAGGGCAAATTCCGGACATAATTGGCAATTTTGGCTCCCTCAAAGTATTGAATCTCTCGCATAATAACATTTCAGGACACATCCCATCATCATTGGGGAACATGGCTGCAGTTGAGTCACTAGATCTCTCTGCCAACATGCTACAGGGAGAAATTCCTTCACAATTGTCAAATCTCAACTTTCTTGCAGTCTTGAACCTCTCCCGTAACCTGCTGGAAGGACCAATACCTCAGGGCAAACAATTTAATACTTTTACCAATGATTCTTATCTTAGCAACTTGGAATTATGTGGATATCCGTTATCTAAGAAATGCAGAAATGAAGAGGAACCTGTGCCACAACTGCCACCATCAAATTTGAACAAGGAAGATTACTCTCAAGACTGGTTTAATTGGAAAATTGCAGCAGTATTGGGTTATGGATGTGGAATAGTGTTGGGATGTTCAATGGCATACATAGTATTCTCAACAGGAAAGCCATGGTGGTTTGTCAAGAGAGTTGATGGAGAGTGGACGTACAAAGTGACGAGGCTAGCTTATCGTCACAAACGCAGAAAGGTTCTGTAAACGATGCATTTTATGGTGAGTGTACACTTCCTATGTAACATTATATCTCGAGCCTTAACCTTTGATTTATATGAACTTTTTGCCCTTTTCTTTTTTGTTCCATATTTGCTCAAACCTCATATTTTTATTAGTCAATAAAGCACGCAAAAGGCTATTAATCAGAGAGAAGGTCCAATCAGTACAAATCAGATCTGTGTTGGGTTTTCATTTCTTCATATTCTTCTGCTAGGAGTGGAAATTTCTAGTGTACATCCCACTTTTGTTGATGGCGGTTTAACTCAATCATCTACTTTCATTCTTGCATTTCATTGCATTTCAAAGCATCAGTGCCAGATTCTAAATCCATTCATCTAAACAGGCTACCTTCTTCTTTGTTATTTCAATCTATTTACATACACGCGCTATTTCCTCCCTAATTGACCATCCGTTATGCTTTTGTAATCGGCAGTTCAGGAACTATGAGTGACATTAAAATATTGCATGTTGGATTGAATTTATTGATTTTCTGGGGATAATTCACTACATTGTTTTCTGTTCTTTAGCCTGTTCTTCCTTATGATACTATCCTAAGCCCTTATTCTTTAGCTTTCGGATTGAACTGCTAAAGCATATAAAAGTGAGTCCGTAGAGTTTGTTGAACTATGGTGCTGCATTTTTGCTTGTCAAGTTTATGGCATTCAGTTTTCTATTGGAGTTTTACTTCAAAGTTCAAAATCCTGTTATGTCCAGCAGTTAGGAGATGCTGATTCTCTTCTCCTCGGAGCAACTTCTCCCATAATTTGGCAAAACTTGTGCCGCAATTTTTGTTGTGCAAATCATATCATTGCTGCAATTTCTGCAGCAAGTTCCTCTGCTGCAAAACTTCTTCATTTGCTGCATTTCCAACCTTGAAATCATCACCTCTTCATTTTCAATCAGAGTTGATGTGCTGAGCCAGATTTAATAAATATTCAACTCTAAATACTTGTATCTGCAACATTAATGCTGTACATTTCAATTCATCACCTTCTATTTTTCTTGAGCAGAAAGGTACAAAAGTAGCAGATAAAAAGATCAACTTGAAAGATGGTTATAAGCTCCCCCTCTTCCCAATCCTGTGAGCTGCAGACTGACATGGCTTGATTTGGTTCTCCTTATCTGCTCAATTTTCTGTTTGATTCTGCTGGGCCTCTTGTTTCTGGTCAATCTAGATCCCCTACTACTCTGGGGGGTGCCTCTCTACTGGTGTTGTTTTGCTTTCATAGCGGTTTCATTTGTGTCCCCTTATATTAGCAAATTAAATAATGCAATTCCATTCCCTTGTTTTATTAACATGATCACGCTTTTTTAAATGGTGTCAGTTAACTAAAGCTTGCCCCTAATCTGCCAAGTTGCAGGTCTTCTGGCTATGTATTTGCTTTTTTTTTTTAAGAGAAATATGTTTCACCTATCAATTAAACACACGCACGAAAAAAAAGGGAAAAAAAATAAAGAGCTTCTCAATTCATTAGAATTCCATGCTGTTGGAAAATTTACAGAAGCAGACATGTGCCTAATAACAAAGAGCTGTCACTGGAGAGTAGAAGCGAGAACAATTAACAAACAAAATGAGCCACCGATTTCACTTTTATCTAAAGCCAATTGAATTGAAAGCATTGGTTATACATTTATAACTTGCTTCAACTCTCTTCCCCCTTTTTGCCTTCAGGAAAGTGACTCGGTTATACAACTTGAAACAACTCTTTCATTTCCAATCTAACCTTTTTTCCGGTTCTAATAATTTTAAGGCAAAATTTATTTATAGTTCGTGATAAAAAGGTTGAAAGAATGGACTTCCAACTTCATAAATGAGTCAAGTAAGTTTTTTACTTAGTTAAGGTATGTTCTCTTTTTCATTATATGAAACTATTAAATTTAAACTCATGATATAAGAATATGATGTTTGATTGCTCTTGAATGGTCGAACAATTATCACTGCCTCACTGGTGCGCATAACCTCTGTAGAAAGTAGCCCGAAATTAATGTTTTGGTTTACATTATTATGTAACTACATAGCACCTAATTCTGGACCATAAAATTGAGTCGATGGGCATCAAAAACATTTCACTTTCAGGAAAAGGATGCCATGATGCTAGGCGAAATGCTGTGGCTATATAGCGTCAACAATAAATATTGCATCCATTTGGCTTCTTGAAGGCATTGCATGCTTGAACAAGTATTAGAATATAATTGTGCATGACTCTCTAAAGTAATATGATGATACCATGATTAATAGTTAAAGCATGAATCAATTAGTCTAGAATCTGAGAAAGAGAGTTCTATGATTTTTATAATCTATCGAAATTCTAAAATCCATGCCTATGTCAAAGGAATTAAGTAATTTTTAATCTTGCACAATAGTCATTGAGCCGGTTTAGAGAAATTATAAATTATTTTTGTTTAAAAAAAATAATACAATGACTTGACTTGTTCAAGAAGGGATGGTGGCAGTAGAATGGTTATTTTATCACCAGAAAAATAAAGGGAATTGTATATTCCGTATTCTAGACGAATCTGTCCTTATTATGATATCTCTTGCGTGTGAAATTTCTTGCATGTTTTGGTTGGACGTCTATGTAAATTGTGTGTAGAAGAAAATATAAGAAAGAGTGCCAGTGAGAGGAGTTCAACCCACAAAGGGTCATGACTAGTAGCGTCATTGTCTTTGCACAACAGCTAAATTGAAATACATAATAGAAAGGAGCGCTTCTAAAAGTTTGCCAGTTATTGCCACCGTTAGCTAGTCAAAATAAATTAAAATGGGTTGCAGACTTGCAGTTAGGGGTGTTCACAGTTCGGTTAATTGAATTGAACTATTATAACTGTTCATGAACTGAAATTTTCAGTTATGCAAAATTGAAAACTGTTCTCGAATTGAAATTTCAGTTAACTGAAGTTCGGTTAACTGAATTTAATAACTAAAAAATTTTAAATTATAGTCTAAATGTAAACAAATATTTTTGATATATATTTTTTTTAAAAAGTATAACTATCATTATACATAAAAATAAATAAATGATTATCCACGATGTAATAATATTTTAATAATATTTATTTATTAATTAATAATTCTTGTATTAGTAATATTTTTTCTTATTATTAAAAAAGCTATATATATATGTGTGTGTATATATATATATGTGTGTGTGTATATATATATATATATATATATATATATATATATATATAATAATAATAATAATAATAATAATAATAATATTTCGATTCGGTTCAGTTAACTACAGTTTTTTAATATTGAAAATTGAAACTGAACTGAAAATTTTGATTTTTGTTCAGCTCAATTAACTGATTAAAAAATTGATTCGATTAACTGAAAATTCAGTTCGATTATGTTCGATTTTCTCAGTTAATTGAAATTTTTGATTTTTTTTTAACACTACTGCTTGCAGCACGTGTGGGCATGACGTTTCATGACCAGGAACATGCGGCGGCAAACGGTGGAATTTGTTAAATTCTGTAGGCAAATAAGGGCACAACTTGACTACTTAAGAAATTATAGTAATTCTTAAAAAAAGTTGCAGTAATGCGCCTAAATACAAAAATTATTAATGGGTGTGTAAATGCTTTTGTAATATGCATAAAAAAAAAATCATGAGTTGAAGAGGCACATCTCTTGGGATTAGATCCCAGAATAAAAGATAGTGAAGAAATTCTAGCCATATGTCTTTTGGTCTCAGTACATAGTTACGAAAATTAAAAATAAAAATGTGATGCATGCATGGTAAACTATAACATATATAACCTTAGGACTTTTGTTGGTTATAGGAAATCATATCACAGATGGTTTTTTGTCTTTATATGAATTTTAGTATGTATAGTTTGCATGAAAATTACTTATTTAATTTTCTCATAGAAGGCATATAAATAATTATATACTGGTACTGGTCATATAACTGGCTTGCTATGTACGTGAATGAATTTGTTTTTTGGTGGTATAATCAACGTGTCTTTTGTGACATGAACCGTCAGCCACAGAGAAGGAGTAGTCCATGGAGAAATAATTAAAAAATTGTAAAGTATGCACGGTTGTACCTTTTTAAATTGAACTCAGGAGGCACCATTTGCCGAACGAAAGTTGAGGTAATTGTTGTTACCAAAATGACCAAAAAAGTGGCTGTAGCCTGCTCTGACAGATATCTTTTACTAAAGGATGAATTGGAGAGAAATTTATTTGTATAAAGTGTAACAGAAAATGGCAACTAAAGAGTTGAGGGCAGCGGGATTAAAAGACCATAAATAAAAGGGAGGAGAATTAATCCCATAGAAAAGGAATTTGTCTAGTTGGTAAGCAATATTATAGACATGAGTTTAAATTGAGTAAATTAAGTCAATTTAAAGTCAAGAATTGCGGTTCTTGATATGTTGTCGAAATCACACAGTAATTCATAATACTATAATAAATATAGAAAATTTTTAAAAAGTTATTTTCATGTTTAAAGGAAGATTCATCATTAATTAAAATTAAAAGAGTTAACAAAAATTTGATGAATGTGACATTAATTAAATGAGGGATAAGTCTTAATTTTACAATTGCTAACCACCTATATTGAACACTCAACTCAACGTCTGATATAATATCGAGTCTTGAGTTTTGTAATAAGTTAAAAGACATCATCAAGGTGATTGAAGTACTATACTTAGTTATTTTCATCCCAAAATTATATAATACTTGATTCCTATAGTTTACTTGGGAGGATGAGTTAATACAACTCTTAATAGGCTTTGTAAAAGTTGCCCTAATGCGAGAGCACTTTGTCTGCCTATGTGGATTTGAAACGATGTCTTTCTAAGAAGTTTAAGGATTAGGCTTTAAAACATCCATGAAAGTGATATGGACATATGGTCATATATGTGTCATCTAAATTAAAGGGATGTTTATAGTTGTAAGGTCAATTGTGTGAAGTGGTTCTACAACTTATCAATAATAATAGTTTGTTGAAAACTTGTCTATTATATTATTTGGATTTGTTGTAATATACACTTCATTATATAATAGTTCAATTGTGAGATATTATTGCTTATGCAATTTATAATTAGAATTGTTAAAGATTTATTACATTTTCATATTTCGAAAATGACGGGAGATTATTGAGAAACATTCAAAATATAAAAAGTCGTGTTTTCTAATTAATTTGGTAGTTATAGAGACGCATGTATTAATGAAGAGACATATTAAAAGAGTCGTGTCTATTGATTGGATTCTCTTCCAACTTGCAAGTTCTTATCTTGCGATCAAACAAATTCCGTGGTCTCATTGGCAATCCACTATCTAGAAATCCCTTTCCGAAGTTGCGAATCTTAGACATCTCTCGCAATGCTTTCACCGGCTTGTTGCCTACCAAATATTTCGTGAACTTGAAGGCCATGATGAATGCAAGTGAGAACAATGTCACAGAGAAGTACATGGGAGATTATTATTGTACAAATCCGTGGTACTGACCATTAAAGGGTCTGATTTCGAGTTTACAAGGATCTGGACCATATTTGCATCCATTGATTTGTCAAGAAACAGATTTGAGGGACAAATTCCAGAGGTATTGGGAACTTTCCGTTCTCTCAAGGTGCTCTATCTCTCACACAATGGTCTATCAGGAAAAATTCCATCATTGTTAGGGAACATCTCTGCATCTATCATTAGACCTATCGGCCAACAAGCTCGTGAGAGAAATTCCTTTACCGTTGACAGGTCTGAACTTTCTCGCAGCCTTAAACCTCTCGCAAAATCTACTGGAGGGACCGATACCTCAAGGCAAACAGTTCAATACTTTCAGCAACGATTCTTACATCGGAAACTTGGAACTATGCGGACTTCCATTGACTAAGAAATGCAGCAGTTATGAGGCACCACAAATTCCGCCTTCAACTTTGCGCCAGGAAGGTGACTCCAAAGGCAGATTTAATTGGAAAACTGCAACAATATTGGGCTATGGCTGTGGACTAGTGCTGGGAATTTCAATGGCATACATTGTATTCTCAACTGGAGAACCATGGTGGCTTGTCAAAAGAGTTGAACAATTGCAGTTCCTAGTGCTCAGACAAACTCTACGACACAAACGTAGAGGATGTTTATAGACTACTATGGTTCTTTGAGGTGTGTGTATCATTATTGTGTAACAGCTAATATCCTTTGATTTAATTGCATATGTAATATTAAAAGGACAACTTAATGTACCAAACTTTTATATTTATAAGATTTGGAAAATAGTCGATGTACCCAGCCTTCCTTCTGTATTTACAGAGTGACTGTTTGCATGACATATATAACATTAAAGCTTTACCTTTTAATTTTAAATTTGTTTTTAAATTGTTTTGGAGTAATTCTTAAACTTATGTTTTTCTTCATCAGCAAGGTATCAGAAAAAGAGAAGAAGATCAACTTGAAAGAGAATTACGAGCTTCCACAAGCTGCAGACTTTCCGAGACCTTGGCTTTGCTTGTTTCCCCTGTCCCTACGTGCGGCTTGGTGCATTCAACTACTTTTTTAATTAGAGCAGTAATATATAGTACGAACGTATTTTTCACATTTTTTATGAATTAATTTTTTTTTATTTATGTGATAAGGAATTTTTTATAATTTTATTTTTGTTTTTTAAAAAATAAATTTTAAGTGAACTTAATATTACTTTAAAATTTAAGAATTTTCCGTGAAGTTTCATAAAGAAACTTTGCTATGCTTATCCTTATTCTTTTAATTCTTTTAATCATGCCAGTGATTTTCTCTTCCTGCAATTTGATGGTGGTTGATGGGCTTGCTTCCATGTTGGTGAGGCGCTGGATGATAAATAGCAAACTGAATAATTTATTTCCATTTCCTTGGTTCAAAACTTCAACAGCATGGTAGCGCTGAACAAAATCAAGGCCTCAATTAAACCACTGACTGAGAACTCGTGAATTCCAGGTCAATCTATTTTGCCCTTTACACAGTGAACAAACTAAACATCCAAAAATAATTGATTAAAAAGGGTCAAGAAAAGAGACAAAAAAAAAAAAAAACACCATGGAGTAGTGAGACGTGAAAAATCATTTTATTGTAATTTTATTAATCCAACAAAACAATTTGAAAGTTCAAAACCAGAATTAATAATAAAAAAAAATTTCGTCCCTTCATATGTTGCTATGCGATTGCAAGCTTAGAAGAAGCCATTTTTAGTTCCCACCATCTCCATACATTACCCTTTAAAGCAATTCTCAACTCGCTTCGGATTGTGAGAAATTGGCCAAGAAAGCAAGTTGTGAAAAAAAAATTATTTAGATAGATGAGAAATAAATGATAAAAAAATGATTAGAAAAAACTTAAACAAAGGTTAATTGTAAGAAACGTTAGTTGTTTGAATAGATGAAAAATATGTAACAAAAAAATCATAAGAAAAAAATAATATGATAATAATGATATATATATTTTCTCTCATTCTATTTTTTTCTCAACAATCCAGACACACCCTTAGGCTCCTCAACTACTGTTGATTTTTGTTTTAGCAAATTAGCTTCAGTAAAAAAAAAAAAAAACAAAAAGCAAAACTTTTGCTTTTATGTGGTTGAAGAATTGAAGCCAATTTTATCGCTTGATTTGGGTTTTCAAATTTTTGTCTAAAGCCCGAATCTTGTTCATTTTAAATTTTGGATTTGTAATGAAGATTGCAGCAGAGCTGTGGATTCTGGGTTGGCCCCTGCTTGTTTCCTGACCAAAAACTTCTATCTTTTACCTTTTCTGCGTTCTGTGATTCTTTTTCTAGCCTCTGTTTCTCTCTAGATTTGGAGAGACAGACAGAAAGTGAAGATTTTCGTCAATGGATTTGCTTGATTTACGATGGTGGTAAAATGATCGGTTTTCCTTTTTTTTTTTTTCGCACAGAAAAAGAATGGAGATCTTATTTTATTTGTTCCAACACTCTTTTTTTTTTTTAATTTTTGGTTTGTGTTGTTATCGATATGCCATGAAAATATCCTATGATGTCTTCATTTAATAATAAAAATAAACATCAGAAATTTTTTTTCATAAAATTATAAAATTTAATGGTTAAGTCAACTAACACTAAGTTTACTTAAAATTTAATTTTAACAAATAAAAATAAAACTATTAAAAAATTTCTTGGGCCATCAAAAGAAATCAATTTGTAAAAAATGAGAAAGAGATTTTTTTTACAAAAAGTGGAGAAAAAATTCTTTATATTATATATCACTTCTTTTTTTAATTTAATTATATATTTGTGAGTTTACGTATAACCGCTTCAACATACATTTGTCTTCATCACTTATTTTTTATTTGGATTCTATTATATAGGCAAATGAATTTTTCTTACTGTATCCACACGTTTATTTTTTGTGCAACCACGAACATTTTTTATGTAATCAGAAGGGATAAATATAAAACGAAAAAATAATAATACTTTTTATATCACTTTTTATTATTTTAATTATACAAAAAATAATCATAATTACAATAAAACACATGTAGACACAATAAAAAATTTTCTTCTCACCATCAAATTTTTCACTTTTTATTTTTAACAAGATTCGAAACTTTGGTTGAGTCTAGCTACTCAATCCCGGAGTCTACACGGAATTCCAGGAGGAGTACCCTTGTAACTATCCACGTGGTTTTCGGGACAGGTGGTGTTGAAAGACTGAATCCATCTCATAAAACAATGGACTTTAGTACATGGCTGCGCGCCCTCTGACGCATAACGGATACAAGGCCACGTATTGATCTCTTCTTTTTTTAAAAATTTATTTATTTATTAAAAAATAATTTATTTTTACAAAAAAATTTTAAGAAAAAATATTTACAATAAAAATTATGATTTTTTCTTATCACTTACTTAAATTATATTTTATATATATTTTTAAAAAATAATTTCATGTTGGAATAAATGCAAGTTACTTTCCTTAAAAATCTCAAAATTTTCTGTAAATTAATTTTTTTAAAATTTTTAATTGTAAAATATTTCATATGAAATAAATACCTAAAAATGAAAAAAAAATTCTATAAAATATTTTCTCTAAAGTAATCATTTGTTTCAGTTTATAATTAGAATTGTATCAAATATATGATAATATTTATTTGACAATAAAACTAAGAGAAATTTTATTAAAATTAAAAAAAATTAAATATCAAATCAAAAATAGTAAAAAAACTAATTTTAATTTAATTTCAAATTAAAATATTAAATAAACATAAAATAATTTATTATTATTATTATTAAAAAAAAATTATTATTAATATTATTATAATAAAAATGATACTATAGAGATTAAAAATATTTTATTACCAATAAATAAATAATTATTAAAATTGTGAAATTATGCTGTCAATACTTTTATTATTTATGGTTATTATTATAATTATAAAAATATATAATAATATTATTATTTATAATTTTAATTATTATCCTAATTTTTGAAATATTTAATTTGATTATCATATACAACCATTTATTATCATTATCATTAATTATTATTATTTTATTATAGGGAGAAAGAAGATGTGAAAACAAGAATAATTAACTGCTTAAAGTAAAAATTAATAGTTTCTATACATGAAAAAATCTCACTTCCAAAAATAAAAAAAATAGAGATGAGAATTTTTTCCTACATCGAGAACATTGAAAGCAAAAATCACTTGCTCATTTCAATTTTGAAATAAAAAATGGTAAAACAAACATTGCTTTAATGTTGACGAGAACTTCAGTTCATTGGTCTAACGGACCGTGCACGCCGGAATGTAGCCTATTTCAACGTCAACAAGTCATTAATGCGTAGAATTGGAATTACCAAATAGAATGGAAAGGTATTTTCTTTGTTCAATTCCGAGTAACCTCATCAATTGAAAGGACAACTAATGTTGAGCGTAAAAGAAGGTTTTGCAACAAATATCTCAGTGGAAAAATAGTGATTCTGCTTTAAGTCTATTATAACTACATAATCAATATTTGTAATAAAAAAAATAATAAAAACATATATTTATTTTTCTTATATATATTATTATATAAAATAATCAGTCGATTATTATATATTTATTTTATTTTTACAATTTTTTTTTTTATCTCCCTTCTCGAAAGTAGACTTTGCTTTTCACTTGGAAGCTATTAACTAGCTTCTATTAGTATTAGCTCATTGGTTTGGACTGCTTCTCTATGCTCAGCGCTTAACCGACAGAAGGATGGGAAGATTGACGTGGTCGTATCAAGTCCCTGAGCTTCTTCTCATGTTGTTGTTGTATTCTCAGGTTGCCTCCTATCTGTCGTTTTCTTCCTCTCTTCCAGCATCCTCACAACTCTGCCATCATGACCAGCGTATTGCGCTGCTACAATTCAAGTATACCTTTTCCATTGTTAGCTTTGCGTCTAGCAATGTTTGTGACCCTTCTTACCCAATTATTAAATCTTGGAAGAAGGATGTGGATTGCTGTTCATGGGATGGTGTCAAATGTGACAACTCAACAGGCCATGTGATCGGGCTTGACCTAAGCTGCAGTTGGCTTCAAGGCAGTATCCCTTCGAACAGCACTCTTTTCACCCTCCCTCACCTCCAGTGTCTTCTCCTGTCTTACAACAACTTGTCTGGTCCGATTCCAGATGGCTTCGGCAAGCTTCAAAGTTTGACTGATTTAGATCTTTCATTAAATAGCTTTAATGGTTGGATACCATCTTCGATCTTCAATCTCCCGCTACTTTCCCATTTAGGAGTTGGGAACAACGTGTTAGTTGGTAATCTTCCAAGTGATCAGGTAACAGGTCTTTCGTCCCTAGAGTACCTTTGGTTATCTGGTAACCAACTCAACGGAACCCTGCCTTCTTGGTTGTTCAGCCTGCCTTCTTTACGATTTTTAAGCCTTCACGGAAACCAATTCACTGGCCAGATCCCAGAATTCCAGTCCAGGTCCCTAGAGTTTATAGACCTGTCCAAAAATGAGCTGCATGGTCCAATACCAAACTCATTATTTGAACTTGCCAATGTTACTATTATTGACCTTTCATCAAACAAGCTCAGTGGTGTTCTGGAACTAGACATGTTCTCAAAGCTGCAGCGGCTTCTTGCTCTCGACCTCTCAGGCAATGGTCTATCATTGCTCACAAACACTCAGGTCAACACTAGTTGGCCTAGTCTTATGCTTTTGGGTCTATCTTCTTGTAACATGACCCATTTTCCCACCTTCGTGAGTACCCAAGAAAGGCTAGGATATCTAAACCTTTCTCACAACCTCTTGAGAACTGTAAATTTGCCTCCTTTACGTTCCTTAACCACTTTGGACCTCCGATCGAACTTGATTGAAGGTCCACTTCCAGTTTCTAATGCAACATTGCCTAATTATTTTCTCATCTCAGGCAACAAATTGACCGGGGAAATCCCATCTTCAATTTGTAACATTACAATTCTTTACATTTTAGACTTATCGAATAACAACTTGACTGGCAAAGTTCCGGAGTGTTTGGGAAGCTTCAGCCTCTACTTATCGGTGTTAAGCTTGCAAATGAATAGCTTCCATGGTCCTATGCCTGGAAATTTTTCAAGGGCCAATAGTTTGAGAAGTTTGAACTTTAATGGCAATCTATTTGAAGGACCAGTATCAAAGTCCCTGATCCATTGCAAATCGCTCGAGGTGCTTGATCTCGGAAACAACAATATAAGTGATGTTTTCCCTCAATGGTTGGAATCTCTTCCAAATCTCCAAGTTCTAATCCTGCGATCAAATCGATTCCACGGTCCAGTTGGAAATCCAATATCAAAATATCCCTTTCAGAGGTTGCGTATATTGGACTTATCTCACAATTCCTTCACCGGTCTATTGCCCACCAAATACCTTGCAAATTTGAATGCCATGAGAAATACTGCTAGCGAGCAGAACAACACGAGGAAGTACATGGGAGAGGAAAATGGGTATTATCAAGACTCTGTGACAGTGACAATGAAAGGTTTGGAGATTGCGCTTGGGAGGATCTTGACCATTTTCACTACTATTGATTTGTCGAGCAACAAATTTGAAGGGCAAATTCCAGACATAATTGGAAATTTTGGCTCACTCAAAGTATTGAATCTCTCGCATAACAACATTTCAGGACAAATCCCATCATCATTGGGCAACATGGCCACAGTTGAATCACTAGATCTCTCTGCCAACATGCTACAGGGAGAAATTCCTTCACAATTGACAAATCTCAACTCTCTTGAAGTCTTGAACCTCTCCCACAATCTGCTGGAAGGACCAATACCTCTGGGCAAACAATTTAATACTTTTACCAACGATTCTTATCTTAGCAACTTGGAATTATGTGGATTTCCATTATCTAAGAAATGCAGGAATGAAGAGGAACCTGTGCCACAACTGCCATCATCAAATTTGAACAAGGAAGATTACTCTAAAGGCTGGTTTAATTGGAAAATTGCAGCAGTATTGGGTTATGGATGTGGACTGGTGTTGGGATGTTCAATGGCATACATAGTATTCTCAACAGGAAAGCCATGGTGGTTCGTCAAAAGAGTTGATGGAGAGTGGACTTACAAAGCGACAAGGCTAGCTTATCGTTACAAACGCAGAAAAGTTCTGTAAATGATGCATTTTATGGTGAGCGTACGCTTCCTATATAACATTAGATCTCAAGCCTTAACCTTTGAATTGTATGAATTTTTTGCCCCTTTCTTTTTTATTCCATATTTGCTTAACCTCCTATTTTTATTAATCAGCAAAGCAAGCTAAAGGCTGTTAATCTGAGAAGGTCCAATCAGTACAAATTACACACTAGTTTTATGGCTCCCTGTGTATCACAGCAGTTGAGACCAATGTTGCTTGCGTTCCTTTTATGCTATTGATATGGTGTTATTGTAGAGTTCCTGTTGTTTCCATGTACAATTAGTGCTGTTGGGTTTTCATTTCTTCATATTCTTCCGCTATGAGTGGAAATTTCAAGTGTATATCCCACTTTGGTTGATGGCAGTTTAACTCAATCATCTACTTTCATTCTTGCATTTCATTGCATTTGAAAGCTTGGTGTGTCAGATTCTAAATCCATTCATCTAAATAGGCTAGCTTCTTCTTTGTTGTTTGATTCTATTTTGGGTACACACGCAATTTTCTTTCTAATTCACCCTCCGTTTTGCTTTTATAATCAGAAGTTCAGGAATCATGAGTGGCATTAAAATATTGTAAGTTGGATTGAATTTATTGATTTTATGGGGATAATTTACTACATTTTTTTCTGTTCTTCAGCCTGTTCTTCCTTACGATACTGTTCTAAGCCCTTATGCTTTAGCACATAGCAGTGTGTCTGCAGAGTCTGTTGAATTATGGGGCTGCATTTTTTCTTCTCAAGTTTCCAGCATTCAGTTTTCTATTGGAGTTTCATTCCAAAGTTCAAAATTCTGACAAGTCCAGCAACTTTGAGATGCTGATTTTCTTCTCCTTGTAGCAACTTCTCCTGCAATTTTGGAAAACTTGTGCTGCAATTCTTGTTTAGAAGGGCATATCATTGCTGCAATTTCTGCAGCAAGTTCCTCTCCTGCAAACCTTCTTCATTTGCTGCATTTTTCCACCTTAAAACTCATTCATCACCTCTTCAATTTCAATCGGAGTTAACATGCTGAACCAGATTTAATAAATATGCCAGTCTAAATACTTACATTTGCACATTTAAGCTGTACATTTTAATCTTTGTTTTTCTTAATATTTCCTAGTAAATCTATCACCTTCTACTTTTCTTGAACAGAAAGGTACAAAAGAAACGGATAAGAAGATCAACTTGAAACCCATCCCTATCCTGTGAGCTGCAGACTGACATGGCTTGGATTGGTTCTCGTTATTTGCTCAATTTTCTGTTTGATTCTGCTGGTTCTCATTCTTCTGGTCAATCTTGATCCCCTGCTGCTCTAGGGGTGCTTCTCTAGGGGTGTTGTTTTGCTCTTAGACTGGTTTCATCTGTAACCTCTTATAGAAGCAAATTGAATAATCCATTTCCATTCCCTTGTTTCATTAAGATGATAGTGCTTTGTTAAATGAAGGTCTTAATTAGCTAAAGCTTGGCTCTAATTTGCCAACTTGTAGGCCTTCTGGCTATATTTTTGCATTTTTTTTAAACGAGAAATATGTTTCACCAATCAATTAAGCACAAAAATAAATGCTTCTCAATTCATGAACGTCCACACTATGGCCTGGTAGGGTATGTATGTGGTTATACTCGTGTTTTTACAGAGAGGTGGTTTCTGCAACTCAAATATCTAAACTTCAGATCACATTAGCATGTTGCTACAAGGGAGAATAGTGTTGCGTTTCATGATCGTCATGATGCTTTATTTTGCTAAATTTCTTGCGCCCAAATCACAGTCCAAAATGCTGTAAAGAGGGAAACTTAGAAAGAGCAAAGCCTGGTTGATGGATGCGGATAGATGTTGAAGGATTTCTCAAACAGAAAAGGGCTGCAACAGAAGTCTAAAATGAAGGTAAACGGTAGTTTTTGGAAGGTATTTAGAAGGGAACAAAAGGATGATTGATACTGTCTGCTGGTCTCCATAACCCACTTTGGCTTTTGGAGAAGATGGTGCCTCATTTAGTGGGATCTCATTATGTTAAAGCATTGAGCATTATTGTCTAACCTAAGTGAAGTGAACACGCCAATGAAGGGAATAGAGTTTTAGAGGTATTGTAAGCACAATCTTTGGCAGTCTTGTTGGATACTTCTGAATGCTTGTCCCTTCACTCTCCAACTTTGCTGTGCAAACAGTAAAAATAATATATTTTTTTATTGTATAAATAATTAAAATAATATTTTTTAATGATAAACAGTAGTCAAACAGAAAAAAAAAAAAAAAAAGGAAAACTTTGGCTTTTATGTGGTTCAAGAATTGAAGCCAATTTTATTACTTTGAATTGGGTTTTCAAACTTTTGTCTAAAGCCCCCATCACTTTTATCTATATTTTGGATTGGTAATGGAGATTGCAACGGACCATCGGTTCTGGGTCGGCCCCTGTTTGTTTCCTGACCAAAACCTTGTCTTTCACTTTTTCTTCTTTCTTTTGGTTCATTTCCTAGCCTCTGTTTCTCTCTGAATTTGGAGAGGGAGAATCGGTGTCGGACTTGGTACGAGACTAAGAAGTGTTAATAAAATATTCTAATTAGTTGTGTTAGAAGGATGAGATAGTGTTTTTGTTTCCATAATTTAAGTCAATTTGAAATTGTCTTTCTACGTCTGGTATCTGTGATTTTCTTTTTTTTTTTTTCCTCCTTTTTCTCTTTGTTAACTATCCGGGTTCTGTTGTATTTTGCATTTCAAGAATGTACAGTGTAAGACATTTAGGTGAACTGAGATTAGAAACAAAACTGTTTTTCTTGGATGTCAATTTTTGAATTCTTGTGCTATTTAAGAACACTTTTTGCTCTTTTTCTGGACCTTCTTTTCGTGTGAAATTGAATAAAGGATTCCTGGAATCAACTAACTTCGCAATGATTTTATTATGCTTTGACTTTCTTTGCTTATTTTCCAGGGCCAGCTCTAAGGACTCAAGGACCCTGTGACCTGGTCTATTTCCTTGTCATTATTTAATGCATAGAACTGGAGTTGGTTGCTGCATCTAATGTAAGGGCCCCTTTTGCAGATATCCACGTTAGTACTTTTTATCCATTGAATACTTGCAGTTGGTTGCTGGTGATGTTGATTTTAGACTTGAATGCAAAATTATTGTGACCAAGAAAAAATGCAAAATCATCTTCCTTGTTCAATTCCAAGTGACACATTAGTAGATAGGCCAATTAATGCATAGAGAAAAAGAATCCTTCTTTCAGCTTTTGATTTTGGGGGCAATTATCTCTGCATAAACATTGGAAAAATTAAGGAATAGACCTGTGTCTTCTTACCATTTATTTTTTTTTCGTTGGAGAGTTCTGCTTAAGTCTTCATGTCAAGCCTTCTACTAAAGCACGAAGAAGAAATTCTCCATAGAGCCCCACTGTGTAGATACGGAAAAATTAGAAGCGGAAAAAGTGGACTTGAAACAAATGCATAACAACTAAACAACTAACTGATTGGTTTGTATAACTACATAATTAATATTTACAATAAAAAATCGATAAAAAATATATTTATTTTTCTTATAAATATTATTGTACAAAACAGTCAGTCAATTGCTATACTTATATCTCGCATCTGCATTTTTTCATGTCTACCTATATTTTTCCATCTCCAAAATAAACTTTGCCTTTCACTTGGAAGCTATTAACTAGCTTCTAATAGTAATAGGTCATTGGTTAGGCCAACTTCTCTATGCTCAGTGCTTAACGGAGAGAAGGATGGGAAGATTGGTGTGGTGGTATCAAGTCCCTGAGCTTCTTCTCACGTCGTTGTTGTATTCTCAGGCTGCCTCCTATCTGCCGTTTTCTTCCTCTCTTCCGGCATCCTCACAACTCTGCAGTCATGACCAACGTATTGCACTCCTACAATTCAAGAATAGCTTTTCCATTGTTAGCACTGCGTCTGGCAATGACTGTCAACCTTCTTACCCATATACTAAATCTTGGAAGGAGGATGTGGATTGCTGCTCATGGGATGGTGTTATATGTGACAAATCAACAGGCCATGTGATCCAGCTTTACCTCAGCTGCAGTTGGCTTCAAGGCAGCATCCCTTCGAACAGCACTCTTTTCACCCTTCCTCACCTCCAGAGTCTTGAGCTGTCTTCCAACAATTTGTCTGGTCAGATTCCGGATGGCTTCGGCAAGCTTCAAAATTTGACTTACGTAGGTCTTTCATCCAATAGATTTAATGGTGGGATACCATCTTCAATCTTCAATCTCACACGACTTTCCTATTTAGGAGTTGGGGACAACCTGTTAGTGGGTAATCTTCCAAGTGATCAGGTAACAGGTCTTTCGTCTATAGAGGACCTTTTGTTATCTGGTAACCAACTCAATGGAACCCTGCCTTCTTGGTTGTTCAGTCTGCCTTCTTTACGAAGTTTAAACCTCCAAGGAAACCAATTCACTGGCCAGATCCCAGAATTTCAGTCCAAGTCACTGGAGTCTATAGACCTGTCCAATAATGAGCTGCATGGTCCAATACCAAACTCAATATTTGAACTGGCTAATGTTACCCTTATTTATCTTTCATCAAACAAGCTCAGTGGTGTTCTGGAACTAGACATGTTCTCAAAGCTTCGGCAGCTTTATGCTCTCGACCTCTCAGGCAATGGTCTATCATTGCTCACAAACACTCAGGTCAACACTAGTTGGCCTAGTCTTATGCTTTTGGGTCTATCTTCTTGCCACATGACCCATTTTCCCACCTTCGTGAGTACCCAAGCAAGGCTAGGCTATCTAAACCTTTCTCACAACCTCTTGAGAACTGTAAATTTGCCTCCTTCAGGTCTCTTCACCACTTTTGACCTCCGATCGAACTTGATTGAAGGTCCACTTCCAGTTCCTAATGCAGAAACATGGACTACTATTTTTCTCATCTCAGGCAACAAATTGACTGGGGAAATCCCATCTTCAATTTGTAACCTTACAATTCTTTACATTTTGGATTTATCGAATAACAACTTGACTGGCAAAGTTCCAGAGTGTTTGGGAAGCTTCAGCCTCAACTTATCAGTGTTAAACTTGCAAATGAATAGCTTCCATGGTCCTATGCCTGGAAATTTTTCAAGGGGCAATAACTTGAGAAATTTGAACTTGAATGGCAATCTATTTGAAGGACCGGTATCAAAGACCCTGATTCATTGCAAATCGCTCGAGGTGCTTGATCTAGGAAACAATAATATAAGTGATGATTTCCCTCAATGGTTGGAATCTCTTCCAAATCTCCAAGTCCTAATTCTGCGATCAAATAGATTCCATGGTCCTGTTGGAAATCCAATATCAAGAAATCCCTTTCAGAGGTTGCGTATCTTGGACTTATCTCACAATTCCTTCACCAGTCTATTGCCCACCAAATATCTTGCAAAGTTGAATTCCGTGAGAAATACTGCGAAGCAGAACAACACGATGAAGTACATGGGAGAGAAATTTGTGTATTATCAAGACTCTGTGACAGTGACAATGAAAGGTTTGGAGATTGTGCTTGTGAGGATCTTGAACATTTTCAGTACCATTGATTTGTCAAGCAACGAATTTGAAGGACAAATTCCAGACATAATTGGAAATTTTGGCTCTCTCAAAGTATTGAATCTCTCGCATAATAACATTTCAGGATGCATCCCATCATCATTGGGGAACATGGCAGCAGTTGAATCACTAGATCTCTCTTCCAACATCCTACAGGGAGAAATTCCTTCACAATTGACAAATCTCAACTTTCTTGCAGTCTTGAACCTCTCCCATAATCTGCTGGAAGGATCAATACCTCAGGGCAAACAATTCAATACTTTTAGCAATGATTCTTATCTTAGCAACTCAGAATTATGTGGATTTCCATTATCTAAGAAATGCAGAAATGAAGAGGAACCATTGCCACAACTGCCACCATCAAATTTGAACAAGGAAGATTACTCTAAAAGCTGGTTTAATTGGAAAATTGCTGCAATAATGGGTTATGGATGTGGACTAGTGTTGGGATGTTCAATGGCATACATAGTATTCTCAACAGGAAAGCCATGGTGGTTTGTCAAAAGAGTTGATGGAGAGTGGTCGTACAAAGTGACAAGGCTAGCTTATCGTCACAAAACGCAGAAAAGCTCTGTAAATGATGCATTTTATGGTGAGTGTGCACTTCCTCGATACCATTAAATCTAAAGCCTTAACCTTTGAATTGTATGAATTTTTTGCCCCTTTCGTTTTTCTGGCTCCCTGCGTGGCAGAGTAGTTGAGACCTATGTTGCTTGCTTTCCTTTTATGCTATTGATAGAGCCCGTTGTTTCCATGTGCAATTTAGTGCTGTTGGGTTCTCATGTCTTCATATTCTTCTGCTAGAAGTGGAAATTTCAAGTGTATATCCCACTTTTGTTGATGACAGTTTAACTCAATCATCTACTTTCATCCTTGCATTTCATTGCATTTTAAAGCATCATGTGTCAGATTCTAAATCCATTCATCTAAACAGGCTAGCTTCTTCTTTGTTGTTTCATTCTATTTACAGTACACAGGACTATTTCCTTCCTAATTGACCATCTGTTATGCTTTTATGATCGGAAGTTCAGGAACTATGAGAGACACCATAATATTGCATGTTGGATTGAATTTATTGATTTTCAGGGTACAATTCACTACATTTTTTTTGGTCCTTTAGCGTGTTCTTCCTTATGATACTGTCCCGTAAGCCCTTATGCTTTAGCTTTCGGATTGAACTGCCAAGCATATAGCGGTAAGTCTGTAGAGTCTGTTGAATTATGGGGCATTTTTGCTTCTCAAGTTGACGGCATTCAGTTTTCAGTTGGAGTTTCCTTCCAATGTTCAAAATTCTGTTAAGTCCAGCAGCTTGGAGATACTGATTTTCTTCTCCTTGTACCAACTTCTCCTGCAATTTTGCAAAACTTGTGCTGCAATTCTTGTTTAGCAGAGCATATCATTGCTGCAATTTCTGCAGTAAGTTCCTCTCCTGCAAACCTTCTTCATTTGCTGCATTTTCCAGCCTTAAAACCCATTCATAACCTCTTCATTTTCAATCAGAGTTAATATGCTGAACCAGATTTAATAAACAAGCAAGTCTAAATACTTACATCTGCAACATTTAAGCTGTACATTTTAGTCTTTATTTTTCTTAATATTTCCTAGTAAATCTATCACCTTCTACTTTTCTTGAACAGAAAGGTACAAAAGAAAGAGATAAGAAGATCAACTTGAAAGGTGGTTATGACCCCTCCCCATCCCGTGCGCTGCAGACTGACATGGCTTGGATTAGTTCTGCTTATTTGCTCAATTTTCTGTTTGATTCTGCTGGTTCTCATCCTCCTGGTCAATCTTGATCCCCTGCTGCTCTAGGGGTGCTTCTCTACTGGTGTTGTTTTTCTCTCAGACTGGTTTCATCTGCAACCTCTAATAGAAGCAAATTGAATAATCCATTTCCATCCTCTTGTTTCATTGAGATAATGGTGCTTTGTTAAATGAAGGTCTTGGTTAGCTTAAGCCTGCCCCTAATTTGCCAAGTTGTCGCCCTTCTGGCTATATTTGTGCTTTTTTTTTTTAAACGAGAAATATATTTCACCAATCAACTAAACACAAAAATAAATGCTTCTCAATTCATAAGACGTACACACCATGGCAAGGTAGGGTATGTATGCGGTTGTACTCGTGTTTTTCCAGAGAGGTGGTTTCTGCAATTCAAATATCAAATATCTAAACTTCAGATCACATTAGAATGCCGCATTAAGGGAGAATTGTGTTGCGTTCCATGACCATGATGATGCTTTATTTTGATAAATTTCTTGGGCTCAAAACACTGTCCAAAATTATGTAAAGAGGGAAACTTGGAAAGAGCAAAGCTTGATGGATGTGGATAGGAGCTGAAGGATTTCTCAAACAGAAAAAGGCTGTAACAGAAGTCCAAAAGAAGGCAGATGGTTGTTTTTGGAAGGGTATTTAGAAGGGAACAAAAGGATGATTATCACTGTCTGCTGGTATCCATAACCCACTTTGGCTTTAGAGAAGATGGTTCCTCAGTTATTGGGATCTCATTATTTTTAAATTTTAAAGTAATGATATTCATCTCGACAATTAGATGTTTTAAATATACTTACAAAAAAAAAAGAAAAAATTAAAAAAATGAGAAAAAATTATTTAGTATAATCTTTTTTAATTTAATTTTTTTTTAATATTTAATACAGTTTATAATATCAATTCAGAATAAATAGTATTATTCGGTAAATAGCATTATTCGGTAAAAAGATTTTCGGGACAGCTGGTTTGACAGACTGAATTCAGAAAACCTCCCGCGGAATTCCACACATTGCTTAAAACTTCCATCACATGAAACAATGGGCTTTGTTACATGGCTGCGCCCGGTCTGACGCATAGCAGACACAAGGCCATGTATTGATCCCTTTTTTGTTTTAGTTTTTGAATTTTTTTTAAAATTTGTCAATAAAAAAGATTTTATTTAAAAAAATAAATTATAAACATATTTATTATTATCTTAAAAATACTTAACATTTTTTTAAAAAATTTTCAAAAAACATGCAAAGAAAAAGGAAAATTATATTTTTTTAATAATTCGTTACCACGGTCAAATTGTGGAACTCAAAGATATCAACTTTTCCCATTTTCATTAGTGGCCAGTACGGAGCCACAGTGAAATGACAGTGGGCTGCTCAGACTACTGGGACTCATTCTTAGAAAATAACAAAAAATAATTTTTTTTAAAATTATATTATAAATATATTTAATATTATTTTAAATATATTAAATATTATTTTAAAATTTAATTTAAAAAAATTTAAAAAAAAAATGCCAGTTTAGGCGAAACTTATGACTCATCTCTGTTCCTCGATCTTTATTCTGTTTTTCCATAATGACTAACGGACCGTTTCTTTTATTGAGTTTGATTGTACGCTCACCAACTAAGAGTGTGTTTGGAATGGAGGGGAAGGTGGAGAAAAGAAGAGAAAAAAAAAAAAAAGAAAATAAAGTTATTTGGAGTGATAGAGAAAGTGGAGAGAAAGAAAGTGCGGTGAAAGAAAAGTGAATAGTAATTTGTGAGAGAAAAAGTGAAGAGAAAAAAAAGTTGTTTAGAGTGGTAGAAAAATTGAGAGAAAAAAAACATAGTGAACGAAAAAATGAATAGTAATTTATGAGAGAAAAAGTGGAGAGAAAATAAAATTGTTTGGAGTGGTGTAGAAAGTGAGAAAAAAGAAAAGTAAGAAAGAAAAGTGTATGGTAATAATTATATTTTTCTTTCTCTCCCTCCTTTTCCTTCGCAAAACAAGCAGACCCTAAAACTTTTTGTAGCCGTTTAGTTTACAGTGCATAATAAAAATTAGAATCAGAAATATAATCCAATAGAATTAAAAATAGAATAATTTATTTTATAATATATTTAATTTATTTAAAAATTAAAATTAAAACTCTCTTTATTCAGTTCATAATCAGAATCAATATCAAATATACAATAATATTTATTTCACGAGAAAAATAAGAGAAAAGAGAAATTTTATTAAAATTAAAAATGTTGAATATCAAATTAAAAATGGTAAAATACTAATTCTAATTTAATTTTAAATTAAAAATATTAAATAAACATACAATAAAATTAATAATAATCTATTATTATTATTATTAAAGAAAAAGTATTATTAATATTATTACCATAGAAATAATATTGCAGAGATTAAAAAATATTTCATTATCAATAAATAAATAATTATTAAAATTGTGAAATTGTTCTGTTAATACTTTTATTATTTATGGTTACTATTATTATTATAAAAAATATATAATAATATTATTATTTACAATTTTATTATTATCCTAATTTTTGAAATATGTAATTTGATTATCATATACAAATATTTATTATAATTATCATTAATTATTATTATTATTATTATTGTCAATATTTTATTTTTGAAATTTATTTGTATTATTTTATTATAAAATATTTTATAAAGGGAGAGAGAAGATGTGAGAATGAGAATAATTAATTATCTAAAGTTTAGAATGGTAGTTCCCACATATGGAGGAACCTCATTTCTAAATTTAAAAAAATAAAAATAAGATTTTTTTTTACTAAATATTGAGAATATTGAAAATAAGAACCACTTATTCATTTTAATTTCTGAATAAAAAATGGTAACACAAACATTCTCTAATGTTGAAGACAACTCAGTTCATTGGTCCAGCGGACCGTGCATCCCGGGATTTAGCCTATTTCAACGTCAACAAGTCATTAATGTGTAGGATCGGAATTACCAAATAGAATGCAAAGGTACTTTCTTTGTTCAATTCTAAAAGTAACCCCAACAATCGAAAAGGACAACTAATGTTTAGCGTAAAAGAAGGTTTTGCAACAAATATCTCAGTGGAAAAATTATGGGAAAGAAGTGATTCTGCTTTAAGTCTTCCAAAATAAAAAAAAGGGTGTTCCAACAAATATCTCAGTGGAAAAATTATGGAAAAGTAGTGATTATTTTTTAAGAGTCTATTTAAGTTAGCTGTTGAATATTATTATTACTGATTATTGATTTTTATTTATTATTACTGATTGCTGATAAAATTAATGAAGTATTTGGTTAATTTTATATTTGCTGTTACTGTTGAATAATAAATTTTTTAATTTAGACATATAATTTATGTAGATATACTATATTAAAAATTTTATTTTTATATTTTATAATTTTATATTTTAGAATAATATTTTATAAATGATATTGGGAATTATTTTACTTAATTTTTAACTTTTTTAAAAAAATATTAATTTTTATTAAATAATAAAAATTATTATATTTGAGATTTTTTTTATAAATATCAATATTAAAGAAAATTAGAGTGAAAAAAAATATCATTTAAAAATATTTGAAAAAAAATTATTGAAGTTATATAAATACTAATAAAATAAATTAACATATATAATTTATGTGTCAAGTAAAAATATAATAGTAAAATTATATAAATATTCTTTAAGGGTAATTTAGTCAATATAAATTATTATTAATATTAAAAAGTGAAAAATAATCTAAAAAATAATAAAAAGTAGTTTGAAGTTACTTTTCAATCAGCTGCTATTAGGAAGTCAAATAAGAAAATAAGAAAAATCAAGCAGTAACACTAAAAAATTTACCAAGTACATATCTTCCTATTTTTTAAAAATAACAAATGTACTTTTTCAAAAGTTAACCCAAACACCACTAAGTCTTCCAAAAAAAAGAAAAAGGCACTTAGCTTTAAAGTCTTCAAAAATCATGAAGGAGAAATTCTCCTAAAAAAAAAAGAAAAAAAAAAGAAAAAGAAAAAGACTTAGCTTTTTCTCTCGGAAGCTATTAACTAGCTTCTGTTATCGATGGTTTGGCCAGCCTTTTTTTTTTTGTTTTCCGTGAATTGGCTCCCATTAAAACTCGATCTAACTTATCTATCTGCCCTGCTTAACCGCAGAAGGATGAGAAGATTGGAATGGTGGTATCAAGTTCCTGAGCATCTTCTGATGTTGTTGCTGTATTCTCAGGTTACCTCTCATCTGTCGTTTTCTTCCTCTCTTCCAGCATCCTCACAACTCTGCCACCATGACCAGCGCATTGCACTGCTACAATTCAAGAATAGCTTTTCCATTGTTAGCTCTGCTTCTGATAATAATTCTCAAGCTTCATCTATTGAATCTTGGAAAGAGGATGTGGATTGCTGCTCGTGGTATGGTGTCGCATGTGATAACTCGACAGGCCATGTGATCAAGCTTTACCTTAGCTTTAGCCAGCTTCAAGGCAGGATCCATTCCAACAGCACTCTTTTCCTCCTCCCTCACCTCCAGAGTATTGACCTGTTTCGCAACAACTTGTCTGGTCCAATTCCTGATGGCTTCGGCAGCCTGCGCAATTTAAGTTTTTTAGATCTTTCACATAATAGATTTAATGGTTGGATACCATCTTCAATCTTCAATCTCACACGACTTTCCTTTTTAGGACTTGCGGACAATCTGTTAGTCGGTGATCTTCCAAGGGATCAAGTAACAGGTCTTTCGTCCCTAGAGGGCCTTTTGTTATCTGATAACCAACTCAATGGAACCCTGCCTTCTTGGTTGTTCAGCCTGCCTTCTTTACAAAGTTTAATCCTCTACAGAAACCAATTCACAGGCCAGATCCCAGAATTCCAGTCCAAGTCCCTGGAGTTTATAGGCCTGTCCAATAATGACTTGCATGGTCCAATACCAAACTCAATATTTGAACTTGCCAATGTTATACTTATTTATCTTTCATCAAACAAGCTCAGTGGTGTTCTGGAACTAGACATGTTCTCAAAGCTGCAGCAGCTTGTTGTGCTCGACCTCTCCGGCAATGGTCTATCATTGGCCACAAACACTCAGGTCAACACTAGTTGGCCTAGTCTTGACCATTTGGGTCTATCTTCTTGTAACGTCACCCATTTTCCTACCTTCGTGAGTACCCAAGAAAGGTTACAATATCTAAACCTTTCTCACAACCTCTTGAGAACTGTAAATTTGCCTCGTTCGCGTCCCTTAACCACTTTGAACCTCCGATCGAACTTGATTGAAGGTTCACTTCCAGTTCCTAATGCCACAGGGACTACTAATTTTCTTATCTCAGGTAACAAATTGACAGGGGAAATCCCATCTTCAATTTGTAACCTTACACTTCTTTCCATTTTAGACTTGTCGAATAACAACTTGACTGGCAAAGTTCCAGAGTGTTTGGGAAGCTTCAGCCTCTACTTATCAGTGTTAAGCTTGCAAATGAATAGCTTCCATGGTCCTATGCCTGGAAATTTTTCAGGGGTCAATGGTTTGAGAAGTTTGAACTTAAATGGCAATCTATTTGAAGGACCGGTATTAAAGTCCCTGATTCATTGCCAATCCCTCGAGGTGCTTGATCTTGGAAACAACAATATAAGTGATGATTTCCCTCAATGGTTGGAATCTCTTCCAAATCTCCAAGTTCTAATCCTGCGATCAAATCGATTCCATGGTCCTGTTGGAAATCCAATATCAATAAATCCCTTTCAAAGGTTGCGCATCTTGGACTTATCTCACAATTCCTTCACCGGTCTATTGCCCACCAAATACCTTGCAAATTTGAATGCCATGAGAAATACTGCTAGCGAGCGGAACAACACGAGGAAGTACATGGGAGAGGAAAATGGGTATTATCAAGACTCTGTGACAGTGACAATGAAAGGTTTGGATTTTGTGCTTGTGAGGATCTTGACCATTTTCACTACGATTGATTTGTCAAGCAACAAATTTGAAGGGCAAATTCCAGACATAATTGGAAATTTTGTCTCTCTCAAAGTATTGAATCTCTCGCATAACAACATTTCAGGACAAATCCCATCATCATTGGGCAACATGGCTGCAGTTGAATCACTAGATCTCTCTGCCAACATGCTACAGGGAGAAATTCCTTCACAATTGACAAATCTCAACTCTCTTGAAGTCTTGAACCTCTCCCACAATCTGCTGGAAGGACCAATACCTCTGGGCAAACAATTTAATACTTTTACCAATGATTCTTATCTTAGCAACTCGGAATTATGTGGATTTCCATTATCTAAGAAATGCAGAAATGAAGAGGAACCTGTGCTACAACTGCCACCATCAAATTTGAACAAAGAATATTACTCTCAAGGCTGGTTTAATTGGAAAATTGCAGCATTATTGGGTTATGGATGTGGATTAGTGTTGGGATGTTCAATGGCATACATAGTATTCTCAACAGGAAAGCCATGGTGGTTTGTCAAGAGAGTTGATGGAGAGTGGACATACAAAGTGACAAGGCTAGCATATCGTCACAAATGCGGAAAAGTTCTGTAAATGATGCATTTTATGGTGAGTGTACACTTCCCCTATACCATTAAATCTCAGGCCTATGAATTTTTTGCCCCTTTCTTTTTTTATTCCATATTTGCTCAGCCTCCTATTTTTATTAATCAGCAAAGTAAGCTAAAGGCTATTAATCTGAGAGAAGGTCCAATCAGTACGAATTACACACTAGTTTTCTGGCTCCTTGGCAGGGCAGTTGAGACCTATGCTGCCTTTCCGTTTATGCTATTGATAGAGCCTGTTGTTTCTATGTGCAATTTAGTGCTGTTGGGTTATCATTTCTTCATATTCTTCTGCTAGGAGTGGAAATTTCAAGTGTACATCCCACTTTGGTTGATGACAGTTTAAGTCAATCACCTACTTTCATCCTTGCATTTCATTGCATTTGAAAGCATCATGTGTCAGATTTTAAATCCATTCATCTAAACAGGCTGCCTTCTTCTTTATTGTTTCAATCTATTTACATACACGCGCTATTTTCTTCCTAATTGATCCTCCGTTATGCTTTTATAATCGGAAGCTCAGGAACTATGAGTGACATTAAAATATTGTATATTGGATTGAATTTATTGATTTTCTGGGGATAATTTGCTACATTTTTTTCTGTTCTTTAGCCTGTTCTTACTTATGATACTGTTCTAAGCCCTTATTCTTTAGCTTTCAGATTGAACTGCTAGCATATAAAGTGAGTCTGTAGAGTATGTTGAACCATGGTGCTGCATTTTTGCTTCTCAAGTTTACAGCATTCAGTTTTCTATTGGAGTTTTACTCCAAAGTTCAAAGTTCTGTTAAGACCAGCGGTTTGGAGATGTTAATTCTCTTCTCCTTGCAGCAACTTCTCGCGTAATTTTGCAATAATTGTGCTGCAAATTTTGTTCTGCAAAGCATATCATTGCTGCAATTTCTGCAGCAAGTTCCTCTGCTGCAAAACTTCTTCATTTGCTGCATTTCCAGCCTTGAAATCATCACCTCTTCATTTTCAATCAGAGTTGATGTGCTGAGCCGGATTTAATAAATATGCAAGTCTAAATACTTGTATGTGCAACAGTAATGCTGTACATTTTAGTTCATCACCTTCTATTTTTCTTGAGCAGAAAGGTACGAAAGTAGCAGATAAGAAGATCAACTTGAAAGATGGTTATAAGCTCCCCCTCTTCCCAATCCTGAGAGCTGCAGACTGACATGGCTTGATTTGGTTCTCCTTGTTTGCTCAATTTTCTGGTTGATTCTGCTGTGCCTCTTGTTTCTGGTCAATCTAGATCCCCTGCTACTCTGGGGGGTTCTTCTCGACTGGTGTTGTTTTGCTCTCAGAGTGGTTTCATTTGTGTCCTCTTATATTAGCAAATTAAATAATGTATTTCCATGCCCTTGTTTTATTAACATGATTGTGCTTTGTTAAATGGTGTCAGTTAACTAAAGCTTGCCCCTAATCTGCCAAGTTGCAGGTCTTCTGGCTATGTATTTGCATTTTTTTTTTAACCAGAAATATGTTTCGCCTATCAATTAAACACACACACACACACACACAAAATAGAGCTTCTGAATTCATCAGACTTCACGCTGTTGGAAAATTTACAAAAAGGGACACGCGCGGACTTGAACCCAATAATAGAGAGCTACCACTGACTTCACTTCTATCCAAAATTAATTGACTTGAAGACATAGGTCATAACCTCATTTATAATTTGCTTGAACTCTCTTTTCCCTTTCCTTAACCTTTGAATTATATGCATTTTTTGCCCTTTTCTTTTTTATTCCATATTTGCTCAAACCTCATATTTTTATTAGACAATAAAAGAAGCAAAAGGCTATTAATCAGAGAGAAGGTCCAATGAGTACAAATTGCACACTAGTTTTCCGGCTTCCTGTGTGGCAGAGCAACTGAGACCAATGTTGCTTGCTTTCCTTTTATGCTATTGATATGCTGTTATTGTAGGGAGCCGGTTGTTTCTATGTGCAATTTAGTGCTGTTGGGTTTTCATTTGTTCATATTCTTCTGCTAGGAGTGGAAATTTCTAAGTGTATATCCCACTTTGGTTGATGGCAGTTTAACTCAATCATCTACTTTCATTCTTGCATTTCATTTCATTTGAAAGCATATCACCAGGCTAGCTTCTTCTTTGTTGTTTGGTTCTATTTACAGTACACACGCAATTTTCTTTCTAATTCACCCTCCGTTTTGCTTTTATAATCAGAAGTTCAGGAATCATGAGTGGCATTAAAATATTGTTAGTTGGATTGAATTTATTGATTTTGTGCGGATAATTCACTACATTTTTTTGTGTTCTTTAGCCTGTTCTTCCTTACGATACTTTCCTTAGCCCTTATTATTTTAGAAATCTCTATTTTCAAATCTCTATTTTTTTAATGATATTTCTATTAAATCTTTTGACAATTAAATTATTAATCCTTCACCTGTCTTCAGGTTCCTTTTGCCTCCTTTTTCGCCTGGAAATCCCTCGCCTAGTTGGTCACAATCCTTCCACCACATTGGACAAGAATCGAGAAGATAATATGTGGAAATAGCAAAAATCGAGGAATGGAGGTTTGGGTGAATAGAAAAAATAGCAAAAGGCTTAGATAAGAATGGTGGCTTAACTCAAAATCAAGAAAGAAAGTGAAGAGAAAGAAAGTAATGAGAAGAAAGTGAAAGGGAAGAATCTAATTTTCTCTTATATTGTTTGGAGTGACAAGAGAAATGTGAGGAAAGAAACTGGTGAGAAAAGAATAATTTATTTGAATATGAAGAGAAAGTAAAAAAAAAAAAATTTTATAATTAAAAATAATCATTATACCCTCAATTTATTTTCATCGTTATAACCCACGTTGGAAATCAATTCCAAGCAAAAGCCCAGCAACCCAATTTTTTTTTTTTTTAATTTTTATTCCAACGTGGCTTTCGCGAAATAAATATGAGGCGATCATTAGGAAAAAAAAAAAAACAAAGCAGAACAAGTATTGTCAAAAAGAATGAGAAATAGAAAGAAAGAGAGGGGCAGGGAGAGAAACACAGAGAGAAGTGGTGGTGGGATCGACAGACAAGATCTAGAAAAGAGAAGGAGAAGAATCGTGCTTGCTGGACTTGCCCAAGACCATTAGATTCAAGTTCTCGGTTCTTCGGATCCACGCCCCGCAAGTCGCTGTCCCTTTCTACGACCACGAATCGCGCTTCCTACAGTTGCCCAAGATCACTACATTCATAGAGAAAAACCCAAATGCGAATCTCGGATCAGATTTCTGCAATTCTCTCCTCCTTTCTACTTGATTAAGAAACTTTTGATGAGGGTAGTTTAGTAATTCTACTGCAGCATAGTTTTGTGACTTCCGCTTTCTCCTCAATTTTGGAGAGAAAATACGTACAATACGGCTGCTGTACTTTTTCTTCTCATTTTCGCCGGTGTTTCTTTCGCCCCAAACAATCAATGCACTCCAAACGGCAGAATTTCTTATTCTACAGTACTTTTCTTTCTTCTCCATTTCTTTCTCCCCTATTCCTTTCACTCTAAACAGATTGTTAGAGACGGTAAAGAGTTTAGAGAACGCAGAGTAATCGAGGGTATGGTTTGGGCCTTTTCTCTCTCTGTTTTTTTTTATACATTTTAAGTTTTAAAAAATAATTTTTTATCTGTTCTTTTAAAGAAATTTGAAAATGAAAATTTTTGAAATAATATGAGAAAAAAAGTATTATGTGTTATGTTATTGTCTTTTATTACTATGGTATTTGATGTAAATAACATGACGCTGACTACATCATCACCTGTTAAATTTAATATTGATTTATGAAAAATGCTGAAAAAATTTGACAAGGTGAAAATTATGAATGGAATTTAAAAAAAAGTAAAAATTGTGGATAAAATTTGTATTTATGCCTTTTATTTTATTGAAACAAACCGTCAGATCATAATCGAGCAATTCTCAGCCTTTGGAAATTTTGTCTTCGTTTAAGAGTGATCTTCCAATAGTTTTCTCCTCATGCTTATCATATATAATTTTTCAATGTTTACGAAGCCTCCTTTGTTTTTCCCTCCTAGCCAAATAGTAACACTGTAACATCATTTAGCAGGTGACACTGCAGCACATGTCCAGTGGACAAAATCTCTTCTATTAATAAAAACGGGAAATGTTAATAATCACACGAAATTTATCGTACAAATGTGTCATATTGTAATAAAAGAGAAATTTTATGTAACTGCGATAATCAAATATGTAATAAAAAAATATAATTATCTTTTTTTAATTATTTTTTAATATTATTATTACACAAAATCTGTTTATCTTTGCAATATGGCTATAATATAACAAATTTTATGTATACTCTTGTAGTGGAGCCCTAATAAACATAGGGCGAGATTTGGGGGACTATACTGGTGGATTTCGCTGTAACATTGGATGCGCTACAGCTCTTGTGGCCTGAGATTTGGGGGATCTTTCATGGACTCACCTGTGCGTGGACTTTGGGCTTTCGAAAGCTTGTCGTTGAAGTGGATTCACAGGCTGCGTCGGCTTTGGTTCGCAATGTGTGTTTCTTCTTCCCACCCTCAGGCCAACCTCTTGAGAGATTGTAGGGAATTGTTGCAGCGTCTGGGAAGTTAGGCTCATCCATGTTTTCAGAGAGGCTAATAAAGCGGCGAATTGGTTAGCTTTCTTTGCGTTGTTGCATCTCTTTGGTCTGTGTTTGTTGGACCAGCCACCCCTATTGAGCTTAGACGAATCCTTCTTGAGGATGTTAGGGGGTTCTGTGCTCCTAGGATGATGGCTAATTAATGGGGTTCTTCCCACTCTTTTAACCAAAAAATAATAAAATAAAATAAAAATATTGATGGAAACTCTAGTCATCTTTAAGAGTAAATTCAAGTCATAGTAAAAATCAATAAACTAATAAAAAAGAGAAATAATACATTAACTAAAAAAAGAAAAATAATACACACATGGAATGGGGATAAACGAGTTGGGGATGATGACAATGGATGGGGTGTTGATAAATTTAATTGTTATTCATATTGTTGATAATTGTGTTGCTCAGTAATTTTAGCTGTAAATTTCATAAGTTTTTAAATATTTTTTATTTTTTATAATTTATGACGTACGAAACTGTTAAGTTTTATGTGTAATATATTTATCAACGATATACACAATGGATAATTTCATGCACAACATGTCTTTCTATTCTCGTCCATGCAACGGAGCCGAAAGAAAAAATAAAAATATGGATGAATATAGAGCAAAATAGAACCTAATCAGGGTGACTAAGAAGTAATACGAAAGAACAGTGAACAGTGAACGTTTCTTCTTTGGCGCATGCGTACTACAAGAGGCCACTTTCTTACATTTGCTTAGATTAGAGAACATTAATTAATAGTCTTTTTATCCCAAAATTCGCATGAACTTTCAGCCAGTAGTAATCTGCAGTATAGCTATGTAAGAAATAGTTACTAAATCATGCTTCACTTGTGGAGTTTTCTGCAATTTTAGCTGCTTACACAATTTTCGCTAGATTAGTTGAGAAATGGTGGTTCACCAAAGATCAGTGATAGAACCGGGACTCGAACCAACGACTATGAGGTTGTTAGTCAAGGCCCTTAACCACTTGAGCTCACATGTCCACCTTACATCCCTTAGAAATTTGGAAAAAGTTCCATTACCCGAAAAAAAAAACTGTTCGAAATCTTGCCCGAATGTAACTATTCGTATTTGATGTGCAACTAACTAGATTTCATATGCAAAAAAACGACAGTGATTTTTTCTTCTTCGTTTTAGTTGCACTTGGAATTCAGATGATTGCAAATTAAATACAGGCAGTTGCATTCGGACAATATTTCTAACAAGTTTTTATCTGAAAATGTAATGGAGCTCTAGCTGAACCTGAACCTGAACCTCGCCAAATCTTAAGTAAATGTGACTTCACCGGGCACTCTCATAGACCAAAATGTAAAATGTACCAAAAAAAAAACAAAAAAAAAAAAAAGAAAAGAAGAAGAGGAGAGGAAAAAAAAAAAAGAAAAAAGCCTGATAGACCAAAGAATTATTTATTACGAAGAGGGATGCAGTAGAATATTGGAATAGTTGTTGTATTTATGGACTTGAATAATAAAAACAAAAAGAAAAAACTTTTTATTTGGAAGGATTATAGCATAATTAAGTAGGTTTCAAGCAAACTTTGTTTTTTTCTTTGGGATCATAAAAAAGAAAAGAAGATGTAACACCACATAAACCTGTCAAGAAAATTATAACCTGCCAAGAAAATTTGGCTAGTTACTGCAAGCAAACTTAAATTACAAAATCTCATTTCTGTAACCAAATAACCTAACAATGATTGTTCCAATACCAATAGAAAACTTTTCAAAAACAAGAACAAGCAAGAAAATTTTAAACTATTTCAGGCTCGAACAGTATATATACATGTAATAATACATATTAGTAAATCCATAATTGATATTAAAAGAAAGGAAAAAAAAAACAACTAGACTAATCACTGATCATTTTTGTGTTTAAGAAAAAAAAAAAGGAGGAGGAAAAGCAACAAATTCCCAATTTCATTATTGATTTCTCACAACAATGTTATGCATGGGCCAATGAATCATGGGTTCCGGCTAGAAAAAAATGAACAGAAAAATTATCCATAATAAAATAAACTTTTAACTTTGTGCAGTTATATTAATAAAATGTAAAATAACAAAAAAAATACATCTTAATATTTTTTTTATTACTATACAAAATATCAATGTAATTTATATAAAATAAAAAATTAATTACATTGTGATATATCAGTCGGAACAATTTGTGTGGACAATTCTTATAGATCAAAAACTTTTTAGATGAATCAATGATTCAATGTCCCACGCGGTTTCGCAAGGGCCATCCTGCACAAGTAGTCTACGCATGCTTTTCCCACTAGTCATAAACGGTCAATTTGTTCCCACAATCAAATTGTGGAACTCGAGATATCAAACTTTTGCCATTTTCGTTCGTGGCCAACACGGAGCCACAGGGAAATGACAATGGGGTGGTCAGAATGGTGGGACTCACTCCTAAAAAATAATAAAAAATGATTTTTTTTTCTTTTTTTAAATTATATTATAAACGTATTTAATATTATTTTAAATTTTAATTTAAAAAAATTTAAAAAATAAATTCTAGTCTAGACGAGACTTATGACTTGTTTGTGTTCCTCCATCTTTATTCTTTCTTTCCATGACGGCAATCAAGGGTTCCAGTCGGGCTTTTGTGCCTCCAATTGAAAATTCGATGAAAGCATTGGGGCCGTCAATCTTTGTTCTTTCTTTCCTTGACTCGTCTCTGTTCCCGGATCTTTATTCGTTCTTTTCCACAAATGGTATTTAATAAAATTTTTTATGTTGTTTTTAAATTTTATTTATTTTTTTATGTGACTTCTTAAAGGTAGTTGATTGAAAAATAATTTAAATTTACTTTTTATTTTTTTGGACTATTTTTCACTTTATAATATTTATAGTAATTTATTTAGACTAAATTACCTTTAAAAATATCTATACAATATTATTATTATTGCCCTATGAATCAAATTTATTAGTTGTTATTCTTTTCATGAATATTTATGTAAATAAAATATTTTCTTTTTCAAAAAGTTTTAAATGTTTTTTTCACTTCAAATTTTTATTAATGTTGATGCTTAAAAATATCTCAAACATATCTTTTTTACTATCTAGTGAATATTAATAATTTTTTTAAAAAAATAAAAAAATAAGTGAGACAATTATTAATATTATTTATAAAATATTTATTTTAAAATAAAAATTAAAAATGTAAAAATAAGTTTGTTAATATGATACAATAATATAAATTAAATGTCTAAATCAGTTATTTTATTATTCAACAGTAACCGTAAGTAAAAATTAATTAAATACTTTATTAGTTTTTTCAACAGTCAATACTTTATTAAAATTGTGAAATTGTTATGTCAATACTTTTATTATTTATGGTTATTATTATTATTATAAAAATATATAAAAATATTATTATTTATAATTTAATTATTATCTTAATTTTTGAAATATTTGATTTGATTATCATATACGAATATTTATAATCACTATCAGTAATTATTATTATTATTATTGTCAATATTTTATTTTTGAAATTTATTTGTATTATCTTATTATAAAATATTTTATAAATAGAGAGAAGATGTGAAAATAAGAATAATTAACTATCTAACAGTGAAAATAATAATTCCTACACATAAAAAAAATCTTATTCTCAAAAATAAAGAAATAAAAATAAAAAATTTTTCTATCAAATATCAAGACCATTAAAAGAGAGAATCACTTATTCATTTCAATTTTCAAATTAAAAAAATGGTAAAACAAACATCTCTTAATATGAAAGACAGTTGAGTTTATCGGTCTAATAGATTGTGCATCTCGAAATTTATAGTGCGTTTAATTTGTGAGATTTTGATAAGAAAAAATGTTATAATAAAAAAAAGTTATAAAAAAAGAAAGTTATTAGTAAATGATAAAAAAATAAAATTTTATATTTAAATTATATAAGAAAAATAATGAAAAAAATGTAGATAAAATTATAAAAATATCTTCATAAAAAATTAAATAATAAATTAAAATCATAGAAATACTCTCATAATAAAAAATATATATTGTGATATTTTGGTTATTATATTTTTATTTTTTTTCTTCTAATTTTTTGGTTTGATTTGACAGGGCATCTTTTTTTTCAATACTTTTCCATGTATTACCAAACATGAGAAAGTGGATTGAAAAGTACCAATTTTCTTTTCTTTTTTCTTTCCAACGGCTAGCCAAGTACAAGGTTAGTCTATTTCAACGTCAACAAGTCATTAATGCGTAGAATTGGAATTACCAAACATCAATTGAAACGACAACTAATGTTTGGCGTAACAAGGGCGAAGTTGTTTGGGCAGAAAAAAAATTTATTGAAGATTTTTTAAAACTGTAATTAATTAAATTTATTATATAATTAATTAAATTTATTATATAATAAAAAATAATAATTTTTTTAATTATATTTATAATTAAGATAGTTATATAATGTATTCAACAAGTTATATTCTAAAAGTTTTTCTAACAAATTTTTTCAACCACGTAATAGCACGTGCATAAAAAAAAGTTTTGCAGCAAATATCTCAGTGAAAAAATTATGGGAAAGCAGTGATTCTACTTTAAGTTTATTTCAACTACACAATTAATATTGTAATTAAAAATAATTACACAATTAATATTTATAATAAAAAATAAATTTATTTTTTATTAATATTATTAAATAAAATAATCAGTCAATTATTATATATTTTTTTTACATTTGCAATTTTTTCATGTCCACCTAAATTTTTTGTTTTCGAAAGTAGACTTTGCTTTTCAGTTGGAAGCTATTAACTAGCTTCTATTAGTATTAGCTCGTTGGTTTGGCCAGCTTCTCTATGCTCAGCGCTTAACCGACAGAAGGATGGGAAGATTGACGTGGTCGTATCAAGTCCCTGAGCTTCTTCTCATGTTGTTGTTGTTGTATTCTCAGGTTGCCTCCTATCTGTCGTTTTCTTCCTCTCTTCCAGCATCCTCACAACTCTGCCATCATGACCAGCGTATTGCGCTGCTACAATTCAAGAATAGCTTTTCCATTGCTAGCACTGCGTCTAGTAGTTTTTTTTGTCAAGCAACTGAAACAATTACTACTGAACCTTGGGAGGAGGATGTGGATTGCCGTTCATGGCATGGTGTCTTCTGTGACCAATCAACAGGCCATGTGATCCAGCTTGACCTACGCTGCAGTCGGCTTCAAGGCAGTATCCCTTCGAACAGCACTCTTTTCACCCTCCCTCACCTCCAGCGTCTTGACCTGTCTTACAACAATTTGTCTGGTCCGATTCCAGATGGCTTCGGCAAGCTTCAAAGTTTGACTGATTTAGATCTTTCATCTAATAGATTTAATGGTTGGATACCATCTTCAATCTTTAATCTCACGCGACTTTCCCATTTAGGAGTTGTGTTGGAAAATGACACTATGCTGTCATATTTCCACCTTCAAAGCTTGGAACACTTAGTTTAAATGAAATGTTTTTAGTGAGAATGTAATTTATGATTTGTATGAAATGACTATTGCTATGGCTTTTTGTAAAGCTGAATTTTCTGCTAAACCTACTGTTAGTGGGAGTAGGTGGAAAGTTTGATGTGTAAGGAAGTTTAAGTTCATCATTTCTCTTGTACCTAATTTAGTGTGCCAAACTCCTATATAATGGAGTGTTAAAGTCAATGAAATGTAAGCCTTTTGGCTTCACCTTTTGCTGTGATTTCCCACTTTTTCATTTCTTTTTCTGCTGCAATTTTTGCAGCAATGCTTCCACTGTTTTTCTTTCCTACTCTGCTGAAATTTTTCAGTTTCAATCTAAAGTCATAAACTCATCTTTTCCTTCAAATGGTATCAGAGCATTTAATGATCTCTGGGGACCTCTCAAAATCTGTTTTTTTTTGGGTCTAAACTCTGTTTTCCATCAGCATCTTACTGCTCTTTCATTTTCTGCAGCAGTTCATCATCTTTGATGCTCTTTTGCAGTTTCATCTCTGTTGCAACACTCATTTTGTGCACTCTGCTGCACTCATTTTATGCAAAAACTCCTCTGCCGCATTTCATACATTTCTGCAGCAAATTTCCAGCTTTTGAACTGGTTTAAAACTCTTCCTTTAGGCCAAAATCTGGTTTTAAACTCTCATTTTCAGCAGCTCTCATCTTCTACTGCATCATCATTTCTGCAGTTCTCATTTTCTGCTGCACTTAACTTTCTGCTACACTATCATCTAATTTTCTGCTGCATTTCAAAATCTTTACTGCATTTTGAAATTTCTGCACTATCAAATGCTGCAATCTGCATTTCTGCAGTTCTTTATCTGCACTGTCAGAACTTCTACTGCAATTTCTGCAGTTTTGCTGCTTCAAACTGTTACTGCAATGTTTCTGTTTAGCAGTTCTACATTTCTGCTTTGTGGTTCTGCATTTCTACTGCACTAAAATTTACTGCAATCCTTCTGTTTTTACAAATTCTAGTTTCTGGACTGGTTTTCTGCAGTATCGTTGCTTGAAACTGCAACTTTCTGGTTTAGAACTCTTGTCATCAAAAAAACAGCTTCAAATCTTGGTTTACAAACCACTCAAGTTGCACTTGCACATGCAACACTCATCTATCAACAATGATCTCTCATCAAGTTAATGACCTCCATCTTGAGTTCGGGAGGTTAAAGAATGAACTCACCCATCAATGCCCTCTATCATGAGTTCGAGAGGTTAAAAAATGAACTCCAATACCATTCCTGCTGCAAAGTCTGTACAGGGATGTTCATGTCATCAACAACAACAACAAACTTAACCTTTTTCTTCAAATCTCAGCAAATCCTTCAAGGAGGAGCAATCAAAGAAGAAGACCCTCCATCATGACTTCAGGAGGAGAAAAATTGAAGTCAAGTCAATTTGAATGAAGAAATTTTCAATTTTCCAGCAATAGTGTCAAGGAGGAGTGTTGGAAAATGACACTATGCTGTCATATTTCCACCTTCAAAGCTTGGAACACTTAGTTTAAATGAAATGTTTTTAGTGAGAATGTAATTTATGATTTGTATGAAATGACTATTGCTATGGCCTTTTGTAAAGCTGAATTTTCTGCTAAACCTACTGTTAGTGGGAGTAGGTGGAAAGTTTGATGTGTAAGGAAGCTTAAGTTCATCATTTCTCTTGTACCTAATTTAGTGTGCCAAACTCCTATATAATGGAGTGTTAAAGTCAATGAAATGTAAGCCTTTTGGCTTCACCTTTTGCTGTGATTTCCCACTTTTTCATTTCTTTTTCTGCTGCAATTTTTGCAGCAATGCTTCCACTGTTTTTCTTTCCTACTCTGCTGAAATTTTTCAGTTTCAATCTAAAGTCATAAACTCATCTTTTCCTTCGAGTTGGGAACAACCTGTTAGTTGGCAATCTTCCAAGTGATCAGGTAACAGGTCTTTCGTCCCTACGTCACCTTTTCTTAAATGGTAACCAACTCAATGGAACCCTGTCTTCTTGGTTGTTCAGCCTGCCTTCTTTACGATTTTTAAGCCTCCAAGGAAACCAATTCACTGGGCAGATCCCAGAATTCCAGTCCAAGTCCCTGGAGTCTATAGATCTGTCCAATAATGAGCTGCATGGTCCAATACCAAACTCAATATTTGAACTTGCCAATGTCACTCTTATTGACCTTTCATCAAACAAGCTGAGTGGTGTCCTGGAACTAGACATGTTCTCAAAGCTGCAGCAGCTTGTTGTGCTCGACCTCTCAGGCAATGGTCTATCTTCTTGTAACATGACCCATTTTCCCACCTTCGTGAGTACCCAAGAACGGTTAGACTATCTAAACCTTTCTCACAACCTCTTGAGAACTGTAAATTTGCCTCCTTCAGCTGTCTTCACCACTCTTGACCTCCGATCCAACTTGATTGAAGGTCCACTTCCAGTTCCTAATGCAGAAAATTTTTTCATCTCAGGCAACAAATTGACTGGGGAAATGCCATCTTCAATTTGTAACCTCACAGATCTTCAAATTTTGGACTCATCAAATAACAGCTTAAGCGGCAAAGTTCCAGAGTGTTTGGGAAGCTTCAGCCTCAACTTGTCGGTGTTAAGCTTGCAAATTAATCGCTTCCATGGTCCTCTGCCTGGAAATTTTTCAAGGGGCAATAAATTGAGAAATTTGAACTTAAATGGCAATCTATTTGAAGGACCGGTATCAAAGTCCCTGACTCATTGCAAATCGCTTGAGGTGCTTGATCTCGGAAACAACAATATAAGTGATGATTTCCCTCAATGGTTGGAATCTCTTCCAAATCTCCAAGTTCTAATCCTGCGATCAAATCGATTCCATGGTCCTGTTGGAAATCCAATATCCAGAAATCCCTTTCAGACGTTGCGTATCTTGGACTTATCTCACAATTCCTTCACTGGTCTATTGCCTACCAAATATCTTGCAAAGTTGAATGCCGTGAGAAATACTGCCGAGGAGAACAACACAGTGAAGTACATGGGAGAGCAATATCCGTATTATCAAGACTCTGTGACAGTGACAATGAAAGGTTTGGAGATTGTGCTTGTGAGGATCTTGACCATTTTCACTACTATTGATTTGTCAAGCAACAAATTTAATGGGCAAATTCCAGACATAATTGGAAATTTTGGTTCCCTCAAAGTATTGAATCTCTCGCATAATAACATTTCAGGACACATCCCACCATCATTGGGGAACATGGCAGCAGTTGAATCACTAGATCTCTCTTGCAACATGCTACAGGGTGAAATTCCTTCACAATTGACAAATCTCAACTTTCTTGCAGTCTTGAACCTCTCCCATAATCTGCTGGAAGGACCAATACCTAAGGGCAAACAATTTAATACTTTTACCAATGATTCTTATCTTAGCAACTCGAAATTATGTGGATTTCCATTATCTAAGAAATGCAGAAATGAGGAGGCACCTGTGCCACAACTTCCTCCATCAAATTTGTACAAGGAAGATTACTCTAAAGGCTGGTTTAATTGGAAAATTGCAGCAATATTGGGTTATGGATGTGGACTAGTGTTGGGATGTTCAATGGCATACATAATATTCTCAACAGGAAAGCCATGGTGGTTTGTCAAAAGAGTTGATGGAGAGTGGACGTACAAAGTGACGAGGCTGGCTTATCGTCACAAATGCAGAAAAGTTCTGTAAATGATGCATTTTATGGTGCGTGTACACTTCCTCTATACCATTAAATCTCCGGCCTATGAATTTTTTGCCCCTTTCTTTTTTATTCCATAATTGCTCAGCCTCCTAGTTTTATTAATCAGCAAAGTAAGCTAAAGGCTATTAATCTGAGAGAAGGTCCAATCAATACGAATTACACACTAGTTTTCTGGCTTCTTGGCAGAGCAGTTGAGACCTATGCTGCCTTTCCTTTTATGCTATTGATAGAGCCTGTTGTTTCTATGTGCAATTTAGTGCTATTGGGTTTTCATTTCTTCATATTCTTCTGCTAGGAGTGGAAATTTCAAGTGTATATCCCACTTTGGCTGATGACAGTTTAACTCAATCATCTACTTTCATCCTTGCATTTCATTGCATTTGAAAGCATCATGTGTCAGATTTTAAATCCATTCATCTAAACAGGCTACCTTCTTCTTTATTATTTCAATCTATTTACATACACGCGCTATTTCCTCCCTAATTGACCATCCGTTATGCTTTTATAATCGGAAATTCAGGAACTATGAGTGACATTAAAATATTGTATGTTGGATTGAATTTATTGATTTTCTGGGGATAATTCACTACATTCTTTTTCTGTTCTTAGCCTGTTCTTCCTTATGATACTATCCTAAGCCCTTATTCTTTAGCTTTCGGATTGAACTGCTAAAGCATATAACAATGAGTCCGTAGAGTTTGTTGAACTATGGTGCTGCATTTTTGCTTCTCAAGTTTACGGCATTCAGTTTTCTATTGGAGTTTTACTCCAAAGTTCAAAATTCTGTTATGTCCAGCAGTTTGGAGATGCTGATTCTCTTCTCCTCGCAGCAACTTCTCCCATAATTTGGCAAAACTTGTGCCGCGATTTTTGTTGTGCAAATCATATCATTGCTGCAATTTCTGCAGCAAGTTCCTCTGCTGCAAAACTTCTTCATTTGCTGCATTTCCAGCCTTGAAATCATCATCTCTTCATTTTCAATCAGAGTTGATGTGCTGAGCCAGATTTTAATAAATATGCGAGTCTAAATACTTGTATCTGCAACATTAATGCTGTACATTTTAATTCATCACCTTCTATTTTTCTTGAGCAGAAAGGTACAAAAGTAGCAGATAAGAAGATCAACTTGAAAGATGGTTATAAGCTCCCCCTCTTCCCAATCCTGTGAACTGCAGACTGACATGGCTTGATTTGGTTCTCCTTATCTGCTCAATTTTCTGTTTGATTCTGCTGGGCCTCTTGTTTCTGGTCAATCTAGATCCCCTACTACTCTGGGGGGTGCCTCTCTACTGGTGTTGTTTTGCTTTCAGAGCGGTTTCATTTGTGTCCCCTTATATTAGCAAATTAAATAATGCAATTCCATTCCCTTGTTTTATTAACATGATCACGCTTTTTCAAATGGTGTCAGTTAACTAAAGCTTGCCCCTAATCTGCCAAGTTGCAGGTCTTCTGGCTATGTATTTGCATTTTTTTTTTTTAAGAGAAATATGTTTCACCTATCAATTAAACACACGCACAAAAAAAAAGGGAAAAAAATAAAGAGCTTCTCAATTCATTAGACTTCCATGCTGTTGGAAAATTTACAGAAGCAGACATGTGCCTAATAACAAAGAGCTGTCACTGGAGAGTAGAAGCGAGAACAAGTAACAAAAAAAATGAGCCACCGATTTCACTTTTATCTAAAACCAATTGAATTGAAAGCATTGGTTATACATTTATAACTTGCTTGAACTCTCTTCTCCCTTTTTGCCTTAAGGAAAGTAGCTCGGTTATATGACTTGAAACAACTCTTTCATTTTCAATCTAAAATTCTTTCCGGTTCTAACAATTTTAAGGCAAAATTTATTTATAGTTCGTGATTGAAAGGTTGAAAGAATTGACTTCCAACTTCATAAATGTGTCAAGTAAGTTTTTTACTTAATTAAGGTGTGTCCTCTTTTTCATTATATGAAACTATTAAATTTAAAATCATGATATAAGAATATGATGTTTGATTGCTCTTGAATGGTTGAACAATTATCACTGCATCACTGGTGCACATAACCTCTGTAGAAAGTAGCCCGAAATTAATGTTTTGGTTTACATTATTATGTAACTAGATAGCACCTAATTCTGGAGCATAAAATTGAGTCGATGGGCATCAAAAACATTTCACTTTTAGGAAAAGGATGCCATGATGCTAGGCGAAATGCTGTGGCTATATAGCGTCAACAATAAATATTGCATCCATTTGGGTTCTTGAAGGCATTGCATGCTTGAACAAGTATTAGATTATAATTGTGCATGACTCTCTAAAGTAATATGATGATACCATGATTAATAGTTAAAGCATGAATCAATTAGTCTAGAATCTGAGAAAGAGAGTTTTATGATTTTTATAATCTATCGAAATTCTAAAATTCATGTCTATGTCAAAGGAATTAAGTAATTTTTAATCTTGCACAATAGTCATTAAGCCGGTTTAGAGAAATTATAAATTATTTTTGTTTAAAAGAAATAATACAATGACTTGACTTGTTCAAGAAGGGATGGTGGCAGTAGAATGGTTATTTCATCACCAGAAAAATAAAGGGAATTGTAAATTCCGTATTCTAGACGTATTTGTCCTTATTATGATATCTCTTGCGTGTGAAATTTCTTGCATGTTTTGGTTGGACGTCTATGTAAATTGTGTGTAGAAGAAAATATAAGAAAAGAGTGCCAGTGAGAGGAGTTCAACCCACAAAGGGTCATGATTAGTAACGTCATGAATAGTAACGTCATTGTCTTTGCACAACAGCAAAATTGAAATACATAATAGAAAGGAGCGCTTCTAAAAGTTTGCCAGTTATTGCCACCGTTAGCTAGTCAAAATAAATTAAAATGGGTTGCGGATTTATAGTTAGGAGTGTTTACAGTTCGATTAACTAGACTGAACTACCATAATTATTTCTGAACTGAAATTTTGGATTATGCAAAATTGAAAACTGTTTCCGAATTGAAACTTCGGTTAACTGAAGTTCGGTTAACTTAAAATTTTAGTTCGGTTTCGGTTAACTGTTCAGTTAACTGAATTTAATAACCAAAAAATTTTAAATTATAATCTAAATGTAAACAAATATTTTTGATATATATTTTTTCAAAAAAATATAACTATCATTATATATAAAAATAAATAAATGATTATCTGTGATGTAATAATATTTTATTAATATTTATTTATTTATAAATAGTTATTGTATTTGTAATATATTAAAAAAGTTATATATATATATATATATATATATATATATATGTGTGTGTGTATATATATATATAATAGCATTTCGATTCAGTTTGATTAACTACAGTTTTTTAATATTAGAAACTAAAACTGAACTGAACTAAAAATTTTAGTTTTTGTTTGACTCGGTTAACTGATTAAAAAATTGATTCGATTAACTGAAAATTCGATTCAATTCAGTTTGATTTTCTCAGTTAATTGAAATTTTTAATTTTTTTGACCACCCCTACTCGCAGCACATGTGGGCATGACGTTTCATGACCATTAACATGCGGCGGCAAACGGTGGAATTTGTTAAATTCTGTAGGCAAATAAGGGCACAACTTGACTACTTAAGAAATTATAGTAATTCTTAAAAAGAAAAAGTTGCAGTAATGCGCTTAAATACAAAAATTACTAATGGGTGTCAAAATGCTTTCGTAATATGCATAAAAAGAATCATGAGTTGAAGAGGCACATCTCTTGGGATTAGATCCCAGAATAAAAGATAGTCAAGAGATTCTAGCCACATGTCTTTTGGTCTTAGAACATAGTTACAAAAATTTAAAAAAAAATGTGATGCATGTATGGTAAACTATAATATATATGACCTTAGGACTTTTGTTGGTTATAGGAAATCATATCACAGATGGTTTTTTGTCTTTATATGAATTTTAGTATGTATAGTTTGCATGAAAATTACTTATTTAATTTCCTCATAGAAGGCACATAAATAATTATATACTGGTACTGGTCATATAACTGGCTTGCTATGTACGTGAATGAATGTGTTTTGTGGTGTAATAATTAATTTTTTAAGTCTAAATTTTTATGATTTTTTTTATTTGACGCCTAAATTTTTTTAATTTTTTATTTAATGTCTAAATCTTTATTTTTTTTTTATTCAAGTCTTTTTGTATGATTTACCGTTAATTTTTCCGTTAGATCTAACAGAAACAGGCAGAAACAGGATTAAAATTAATGAAAAAATTAACGGTTTCATTGTAAAAAGACTTGAATAGAATAAAAAATAAAGGTTTAAAATTTAAATAAAAAATTTAAAAAATTTAAATTTTAAATAAAAAAAACACAAAAATTAAAGTTTAAAAAGTTAGTTATGCCGTTATTTTGGGTGTTATAATCAACGTGTCTTTTGTGACATGAACCGTCAGCCACTGCGAAGGCGTAGTGCATGGAGAAATAATTAAAAAACTGTAAAGTATGCACGGTTGTACCTTTTTAAATTGAGGTGCATGCTAATTATACTCACTTAATAGAGTGAGTAAAATATACTCTCTTCTAAATAAGAGGATTACTTGTTAAAAAGGTTAAATGAGAAAAAAAAATTGTAGCCATTCAAATATTTGAAAACGATAAAAACAAAAAGACAGCTCTTGAAAATCGCTTTCTCCTTAGGAAAAAAAAAATAAAAATAAAAAACAAAAACAAATCGCATCCTCTTCCTGTTCGATCCCATCCTGCACCGTGTATATTTGCAGTTTTCTTTGGATCGGCTGCGTATAGAAGTTTTTCTCAGTTTTTTTTTTTTGATTAAAAAAAAATTTTTCTTGATAGGGTTTTCTTTACGCTGCCGGATTAAAGGGAACAAAAACGATACTGCAACAATGCCCAATATTACGCCCAGTATTATATTGAACAAAACAGACGCAAATTAATTTAACTTATGCCCAAGTATACCTTTTCTTGGTAGCAATTATTATTGCCACAGAGGATGGCATTGGTGCATAATTTTTCAAAATTTGAGAAGATAAGTATTCAAATTATAAATTGAGTCTATACTCAAAATTTGAGTATTTGTAACTTTTGAAAATTTAAGTAATTAAGTACTTAAAATTAAAAATTTGAGTATATTTATACTCATAATTTAAGTACTTATACATAATTTTAAAAATTAAAATAATTAGTTTCTTAAAACTAAAAATTTGAGTCTACTTCTACACAAAATTTAAGTATTTGTACATAATTTTAAAAAATTTGAGTTGTTAATTCAAAACTAAAAATTTGAATATAAGTACTAAAAATTTAAGTCTATTTCAACTTAAATTTTGAGCATAAATACATAATTTTAAAATTTTAAGTAATTAAGTGTTCAAAACTAAAAATTTAAGTAGAAATACTAAAAATTTGAGTTTGCTTCTACTCAAATTTTTAGTATTTGTACATAATTTTAAAAATTTAAGTAGTTAGATGCCTAAAACTAAAAAATTGAGTATAAGTACTAAAAATTTATGTTTACTTATACTTAAATTTTAAGTATTTGTACATAATTTTAAAAATTTGAGTAGTTAGGTACTCAAAACTAAAAATTTGGGTAGAAACACGAAAAATTTGAGTTTTAATTTTACTTAAATTTTAAGTATTTGTACATAATTTTAAAATTTTGAGTAACTTGGTGCTTAAAACTAAAATTTGTGTCTTTATATAACCAAACTTATATATTAAGTGATTTCAAAAGAAAATTAATTTTTTTAATATGTACACTAAAATAATTAATTTTGGATTTTTTTTGACATCTAAATTATTATTTTTTAGAAAAAATTCATATTTAGTCATATAATTTAAGTTTTTCTATTTTATATCTAAAAGAAATCCAACTTGCATGCTTATATTATGTAATGAAAATATTAAAATAATAAAATAATTTAAACTCAATTACAATAAATAATAAACTTGAGGGAAAAAAATAACAATGTCATACACCTTTTCCTGAAAAAAAAAAAAGTTTTTGGTACAACTTCAAATAAAAAAAAAAGGAAAAGTGGAATACAGGCTAACGAAGGGCAACGAAAAAAAAAACTAAAAAGAAAAGGTGGGTGGGTAACCGATTGTTTAAAAACCCACCGGTTGCCCCTTACAATTTTATATGTTGAGTTTTTTTTACTCACTTAGTAAAGTGAGTTAAAATAGATTTTGCCTTAAAAATTGAACTCAGGAGGCACCATTTGCCGAACGAAAGTTGAGGTAATCGTTGTTACCAAAATGACCAAAAAAGTGGTTGTAGCCTGCTCTGACAGATATCTTTTACTAAAGGATGAATTGGAGAGAAATTTATTTGTATAAAGTGTAACAGAAAATGGCAACTAAAGAGTTGAGGGCAGTGGGATTAAAAGACCATAAATAAAAGGGAGGAGAATTAATCCCATAGAAAAGGAATTTGTTTAGTTGGTAAGCAATATTATAGACATGAGTTTAAATTGAGTAAATTAAGTCAATTTAAACTCAAGAATTGCGGTTGTTGATATGTTGTCGAAATCACACAGTAATTCATAATACGATGATAAATATAGAAGACTTTTGAAAAGTTGGTTTCATGCTGAAAGGAAGATTAATCATTAATTAAAACTAAAAGAGTTAACAAAAACTTGATGAATGTGATATTAAATGAGGGATGAGTCTTAAGTCCACAATTGCTAATCACCCATACTCGACACTCAACTCAATGTTTGATACAACGTCAAATCTTGAGTTTTGCAATGAGTTAAAAGACATTATCAAAGTGATTGAAGTACTATACTTAGTTATTTTCATCTCGAGATTATATAATACTTAGTTCCTGCAGTTTACTTGGGAGGATGAGTTAATACAACTCTTAATAGACTTTGTAAAAGTTGCCCTAATGCAAGAGCACTTTGTCTACTTATGTGGATATGAAATGGTGTCTTTCTAAGAAGTTTAAGGATTAGGCTTTAAAATATCCATGAAATTGATATGGACATATGGTCATATACGTGTCATCTAAATTAAAGAGATATTTGTAGTTGTAACGTCAATTGTGTGAGATGGTTCTACAACTTATCAATAATAATAGTTGATTCAAAACTTGTTTATCATATTATTTGGGTTTATTGTAATGTACACTTCACTATATAATATTTCAATTATGATATACCATTACTTATGCAATTGACAATTAGAATTGTTAAAGATCCATTACATTTTCATATTTTGAAAATAACGGGAGATTGTTGAGAAATTTTTAAAATATAAAGAGTCGGTGTCCTCTAATTAATTTGTTAGTTATAGAGACGCGTGTATTGATGAAGAGACAAGTTAAAAGAGTCGTGTTTATTGGTTGGATTCTCTTCCAAACTTGCAAGTTCTTATCTTGCGATCAAACAAATTCCGTGGTCTCATTGGCAATCCACTATCTAGAAATCCCTTTCCGAAGTTGCGAATCTTAGACATCTCTCGCAATGCTTTCATTGGCTTGTTGCCTGCCAAATATTTCGTGAACTTGAAGTCCATGATGAATGCGAGTGAGAACAATGTCACACAGAAGTACATGGGAGATTATTATTGTCCAAACTCCGTGGTACTGACCATTAAAGGGTCTGATTTCGAGTTTACAAGGATCTGGACCATATTTGCATCCATTGATTTGTCAAGAAACAGATTTGAGGGACAAATTCCAGAGGTATTGGGAACTTTCCGTTCTCTCAAGGTGCTCAATCTCTCACACAATGGTCTATCAGGAAAAATTCCATCATTGTTAGGGAACATCTCTGCACTAGAATCATTAGACCTATCGGCCAACAAGCTCGTGGGAGAAATTCCTTTACAGTTGGCAGGTCTGAACTTTCTCGCAGCCTTAAACCTCTCGCAAAATCTACTGGAGGGACCGATACCTCAAGGCAAACAGTTCAATACTTTCAGCAACGATTCCTACATCGGAACTTGGAACTATGCGGACATCCATTGACTAAGAAATGCAGCAGTTATGAGGCACCACAAATTCCGCCTTCAACTTTGCGCCAGGAAGGTGACTCCAAAGGCAGATTTAATTGGAAAACTGCAACAATATTGGGCTATGGCTGTGGACTAGTGCTGGGAATTTCAATGGCATACATTGTATTCTCAACTGGAGAACCATGGTGGCTTGTCAAAAGAGTTGAACAATTGCAGTTCCTAGTGCTCAGACAAACTCTACGACACAAACGTAGAGGATGTTTATAGACTACTATGGTTCTTTGAGGTGTGTGTATCATTATTGTGTAACAGCTAATATCCTTTGATTTAATTGCATATGTAATATTAAAAGGACAACTTAATGTACCAGACTTTTATATTTATAAGATTTGAAAAATAGTCGATGTACCCAGCCTTCCTTCTGTATTTACAGAGTGACTGTTTGCATGACATATATAACATTAAAGCTTTACCTTTTAATTTTAAATTTGTTTTTAAATTGTTCTGGAGTAATTCTTAAACTTATGTTTTTCTTCATCAGCAAGGTATCAGAAAAAGAGAAGAAGATCAACTTGAAAGAGAATTACGAGCTTCCACAAGCTGCAGACTTTCCGAGACCTTGGCTTTGCTTGTTTCCCCTGTCCCTACGTGCAGCTTGGTGCATTCAACTACTTTTTTAATTAGAGCAGTAATATATAGTACGAACGCTTTTTTCACATTTTTTATGAATTAGTTTTTTTTATTTATAGGCTAAGGAATTTTTTGTAATTTTACTTTTGTCTTTTAAAAAATAAATTTTAAGTGAACTTAATATTACTTTAAAATTTAAGAATTTTCGTGAAGTTTCATAAAAAAAAAAAACTTTGCTATGCTTATCCTTATTCTTTTAATTATGCCAGTGATTTTCTCTTCCTGCAATTTGATGGTTGATGGGCTTGCTTCCATGTTGGTGAGGCGCTGGATGATAAATAGCAAACTGAATAATTTATTTCCATTTCCTTGGTTCAAAACTTCAACAGCATGGTAGCGCTGAACAAAATCAAGGCCTCAATTAAACTACTGACTGAGAACTCGTGAATTCCAGGTCAATCTATTTTGCCCTTTACACAGTGAACAAACTAAACATCCAAAAATAATTGATTAAAAAGGGTCAAGAAAAGAGACCAAAAAAAAAAAAAAAACACCATGGAGTAGTGAGACGTGAAAAATCATTTTATTGTAATTTTATTAATCCAACAAAACAATTTGAAAGTTCAAAACCAGAATTAATAATAAAAAAAATTTTCGTCCCTTCATATGTTGCTATGCGATTGCAAGCTTAGAAGAAGCCATTTTTAGTTCCCACCATCTCCATACATACCCCTCTAAAGCAATTCACAACTCGCTTCGGATTGTGAGAAATTGGCTAAGAAAGTAAGTTGTGACAAAAAAAAATTATTTAGATAGATGAGAAATAAGTGAGAAAAAAAATGATGAGAAAAAACTTAAAAAAAGTTAATGTAAGAAAAATAAATTATTTGAATAGATGAAAAATATGTAACAAAAAAATCATAAGAAAAAAATAATATGATAATAATGATTTTTTTTGTCTCATTCTATTTTTTTCTCAACAATCCAGACACATCCTTAGGCTCCTCAACTACTGTTGATTTTTGTTTTAGCAAATTAGCTTCAGTAAAAAAAAAAAAAAACAAAACAAAAAGGAAAACTTTTGCTTTTATGTGGTTGAAGAATTGAAGCCAATTTTATCACTTGATTTGGGTTTTCAAATTTTTGTCTAAAGCCCCAATCTTGTTCATTTAAATTTTGGATTTGTAATGAAGATTGCAGCAGAGCTGTGGATTCTGGGGTTGGCCCCTGCTTGTTTCCTGACCAAAAACTTCTATCTTTTACCTTTTCTACGTTCTTTGATTCTTTTTCTAGCCTCTGTTTGTCTCTAGATTTGGAGAGACAGACAGAAAGTGAAGATTTTGGTCAATGGATTTGCTTGATTTACGATGGTGGTAAAATGATCGGTTTTCTTTTTTTTTCTTTTTTTTTTCCGCAGAGAAAAAAGAATGGAGATCTTATTTTATTTGTTCCAACACTCATTTCTTTTTTTTAATTTTTGGTTTGTGTTGTTATCCATATGTCATGAAAATATCCTATGATGTCTTCATTTAATAATAAAGGTAAACATCAGAAATTTTTTTTCATAAAATTATAAAATTTAATGGTTAAATCAACAAACACTAAGTTTACTTATAATTTAATTTTAAAAAATAAAAATAAAATTATTTAAAAATTTCTTCCCCCATCAAAAAAAATCAATTTGTGAAAAATGAGAAAGAAATTTTTTTAAAAAAAATGGAGAAAAAAATTCTTCACATTATATAACACTTCTTTTTTTTTTTAATTTAATTATATATTTGCGAGTTTACGGCTTCAATATACATATGTCTTCATTACCTATTTTTTATTTGAAAAAAGTTTGGGATTCATACGTTAGTAGTCATATTTGGTATACATATTGTGACAGTCTTATTCATTTTTGCAAAAAACTTGATAAAATATGATATAAGAAATTAATACGTTATTTTTTGTTACAAAAACTATAAATTTTGTCGTAAAAATAAATAAATTCGTCACAATATAAATACTAAATATAAGCTACCAACTTATAAATCTCAAATGAACTCTTTTTATTTTTACCAAGATTCGAAACTTTGGTTGGGTCTAGCTACTCAACGCCCGGAGTCTACACGGAATTCCAGGAGGAGTAGCCATGTAACTATCGACGTGGTTTTCGGGACAGGTGGTATTGAAAGACTGAATCCATCTCACCAAACAATGGACTTTAGTACATGGCTGCGCCCCTCTGACGCATAATAGATACAAGGCCATGTAATGAATTTTTTTTTTTAAATTCGTTTATTTGTTAAAAAATAATTTATTTTTAAAAAATATTTTTTTAAAAAAATATTTATAATAAAAATTATAATTTTTCCTTATCATTTATTTAAAGTACACTTTATATTTTTTAAAAAAAATAACTTCATGTCAGAATAAACACAAATTATTTTTTAAAAAAATCTCAAAATTTTCCTCAAATTAATTTTCTTTAAAATTTTTGTTGTAAAATATTTTATATGAAATAAATGCTGAAAATGAGAAAAAAATTTTTGTATAAAATATTTTACTGTAAACAAATATACTCTAATTTTTTAACTTTTTTAAAAATTTTCGGTACAGGTAGTCCGAGACAATAAAAAAGATTTTATTTTTTTAAAAAAAACTAAATTATCAACATATTTATTATTATTTTAAAAATATTTAATATTTTTCTAAAACTTTTTTCAAAAAACATTCCAAGAAAAAAATTATTTTAATAATTCGGTCTCACTATCAAATTGTGGAACTCGAGATATAAAACTTTTCCCATTTTCGTTAGTGGCCAATACGGAGGCAAAGCGAAATGACAATGGGTGGGTTGGTGAGCATACAGGGACTCACTCCTAGAAGATAATAAGAAATGAGTTTTTTTATTTTTTAAGTTATATAATAAACGTATTTATTATTATCTTAAATATATTAAATATTATCTTAAAATTTAATTAAAAAAATTTAAAAAGAAAATTCCAGCCTAGGCAAGACTTATGACTCGTCTCTGTACCCGATCTTTATTCTTTCTTTCCATAATGACTAACAGACCATTTTTTTTATTAATTGAGTTTGACTATAGCTCGCCGGGTAAAACTTTTGGGAGCCGTTTACAGGCCAGAATGAAAATTGGAATCAAAATTATAATTAAATAGAATTAGAAATAGAATAACTTATTTCATAATATATGTAGTTTATTCAAGAAAGAAAATTAAAACTCTTTATAATCATTTGTTTTTGTTCACAATTAGAATTGATATCAAATATACGATAATATTTATTTGACAATAAAACTAAGAGAAATTTTATTAAAATTTTAAAAATATTAAATATCAAATAAAAAATAGTAAAAAAACTAATTTTAATTTAATTTCAAATTAAAATATTAAATAAACATAAAATAATTTATTATTATTATTATTAAAGAAAAAGTATTATTAATATTATTATAATAAAAATGATACTGTAGAGATTAAAAATATTTTATTACCAATAAATAAATAATTATTAAAATTTTGAAATTGTTCTGTCAAAACTTTTACTATTTATGGTTATTATTATAATTATAAAAAATATATAATATTATTATTATTTATAATTTAATTATAATCCTATTTTTTGAAATATTTAATTTGATTATCATATACAACCATTTATTATCGTTATCATTAATTATTATTATTTTATTATAAAATATTTTATAAAGGGAGAAAGAAGATGTGAAAACAAGAATAATTAACTACTTAAAAATAAAAATTAATAGTTTCTACACATGAAAAAATCTCACTTCCAAAAATAAAAAAATAGAGATGAGAATTTTTTCCTACATCGAGAACATTGAAAGCAAAAATCACTTATTCATTTCAATTTTCAAATAAAAAATGGTAAAACAAACATTGCTTTAATGTTGACGAGAACTCAGTTCATTGGTTTAACGGACCGTGCATGCCGGAATGTAGCCTATTTCAACGTCAACAAGTCATTAATGCGTAGAATTGGAATTACCAAATAAATGCAAAGGTATTTTCTTTGTTCAATTCCGAGTAACCCCAACAATTGAAAGTACAACTAATGTTGAGCGTAAAAGAAGGTTTTGCAACAAATATCTCAGTGGAAAATTTATGGAAAAATAGTAATTAATAAATTATTATACATCTATCCTATATTTACTATTTTTTTTTTTTTTTTTAATCTCCCTTCTCGAAAGTAGACTTTGCTTTTCACCTGGAAGCTATTAACTAGCTTCTATTAGTATTAGCTCATTGGTTTGGCCAGCATCTGTATGCTCGGTGCTTAACCGACAGAAGGATGGGAAGATTGGTGTGGTGGTATCAAGTCCGCGAGCTTCTTCTCACGTTGTTGTTGTATTCTCAGGTTGCCTCCTATCTGTCGTTTTCTTCCTCTCTTCCAGCATCCTCACAACTCTGCCATCATGACCAGCGTATTGCGCTGCTACAATTCAAGAATAGCTTTTCCATTGTTAGCTCTGCGTCTAGCAATTGTTTTCTGATGGAAGCATTGGTTCTGTTGCCTTGTTCAAAGTTCTGTTTTTGTTCATATCTTCCCTCCAAAGATCAATTTTCTGTTAAGAAGTTGCTGGATTATGACATCAGCTTGTGTCTTCATCTTTGTCTTTTATGTTTTAGCCTAAATCAGATTAGATTAGAGCAATACTTTTGTATTTCAAATTTGTATTTGAATTTAAATCTTACTTTTCCTACTAGCTGTTGGAAAACTGTTAGATTTCAATTTGAAATCTACCAAGTATGTAAGGACTATAAAATGATGATTATGATCAATGAAAGAATGTGAGAGAAGCTATTTTCAGTTTCTAACACTTCTCTTCTCTCCCGTTACTTCATTTTTCCTAGCTGCTATGTTTCTTTCTCTGCACTTTTTTTATTTCTGTCAAAAGCATTTTCTGCTGCAACGTTGCAGCATCAAAGCCACACATTTTCAGTTTCAATGCTTTCCTTTTCATCCCTCAAAAACCAACAAAGTGGTATCAGAGCATAATGATCTTGAGGGGCCTATAATCATTCAACAAAACCAAGATCTTTTCCTAAAAATCAGAGCATCATCTTGCTACAATCATTTCCAACGGCAATTTATCATCTTTGTTCCTTTCATTCTCTGCAGCAACTCTTTTCCACCACTCTCAAAAGCTCAGCTGCATTTTCAATCCTCAAAGACCATCCATTTTCTCAAAAATCATCTCAAAAACATCATCAAATCTGGTCACAAACCAGAAACTTTCAAGCCTCCTCAAAATGTCAAAAACTCAAATCAAAAACAGAAATTTCTCATTGCTCATGCATCATTCGTCTAAAACCTTTCATCAAAACATCAATGACCTCCATCTTGAGTTCGGGAGGCTAAAGAATGAACTCACCCATCAATGCCCTCTATCATGAGTTCGAGAGGTTAAAAAATGAACTCCAATACCATTCCTGCTGCAAAGTCTGTACAGGGATGTTCATGCCATCAACAACAACAAACTCAACAACTTGCATCAAATTTCAGCTCCCATCTTTACAATTCAGGAGAAGCAAAACTCATGAACATGAAATCAAGCTTATGGATCAAGCATCAAGCATCAAGGAGGAGTTTCAATGCAACATCACCAAGTAGGAGTGATGGAAGCATTGGTTCTGTTGCCTTGTTCAAAGTTCTGTTTTTGTTCATATCTTCCCTCCAAAGATCAATTTTCTGTTAAGAAGTTGCTGGATTATGACATCAGCTTGTGTCTTCATCTTTGTCTTTTATGTTTTAGCCTAAATCAGATTAGATTAGAGCAATACTTTTGTATTACAAATTTGTATTTGAATTTAAATCTTACTTTTCCTACTAGCTGTTGGAAAACTGTTAGATTTCAATTTGAAATCTACCAAGTATGTAAGGACTATAAAATGATGATTATGATCAATGAAAGAATGTGAGAGAAGCTATTTTCAGTTTCTAACACTTCTCTTCTCTCCCGTTACTTCATTTTTCCTAGCTGCTATGTTTCTTTCTCTGCACTTTTTTTATTTCTGTCAAAAGCATTTTCTGCTGCAACGTTGCAGCATCAAAGCCACACATTTTCAGTTTCAATGCTTTCCTTTTCATCCCTCAAAAACCAACATTTTCAACCTTCTTACCCACAAACCGAATCTTGGAAGGAGGATGTGGATTGCTGTTCATGGGATGGTGTCTTATGTGACAAATCAACAGGCCATGTGATCCAGCTTTACCTAAACTGCAGTCGGCTTCAAGGCAGTATTCCTTCGAACAGCACTCTTTTCACCCTCCCTCACCTCCAGCGTCTTGACCTGTCTTCCAACAATTTGTCTGGTCCGATTCCAGATGGCTTCGGCAAGCTTCAAAGTTTGACTGATTTAGATCTTTCATATAATAGCTTTAATGGTTGGATACCATCTTCAATCTTCAATCTCACACGACTTTCTTGTTTAGGAGTTGGGTACAACCAGTTAGTTGGTAATCTTCCAAGTGATCCGGTAACAGGTCTTTCGTCCCTAGAGGAACTTTTCTTACTTGGTAACCAACTCAATGGAACCCTGCCTTCTTGGTTGTTCAGCCTGCCTTCTTTACGAGTTTTAGTCCTCTCTAGAAACCAATTCACAGGCCAGATCCCAGAATTCCAGTCCAAGTCCCTGGAGGCTATAAGCCTGTCCAAAAATGAGTTGCATGGTCCAATACCAAACTCAATATTTGAACTTGCCAATGTTAGTGCTATAGTTCTTTCATCAAACAAGCTCAGTGGTGTTCTGGAACTAGACATGTTCTCAAAGCTGCAATAGCTTGTTGCTCTCGACCTCTCAGGCAATGGTCCATCATTGCTCACAAACACTCAAGTCAACACTAGTTGGCCTAGTCTTGAAATTTTGGGTCTATCTTCAGGTAATATGACCGATTTTCCCACCTTCGTGAGTACCCAAGAAAGGTTAGAATATCTAGACCTTTCTCACAACCTTTTGAGAACTGTAAATTTGCCTCCTTCAGGTCGCTTCACCTTTTTGAACCTCCGATCGAACTTGACTGAAGGTCCACTTCCAGTTCCTAATGCAGAAACATGGACTACTAATTTTTTCATCTCAGGCAACCAATTGACTGGGGAAATCCCATCTTCAATTTGTAACCTCACAGATCTTCAAATTTTGGACTTATCAAATAACAGCTTAAGCGGCAAAGTTCCAGAGTGTTTGGGAAGCTTCAGCCTCAACTTGTCGGTGTTAAGCTTGCAAATTAATCGCTTCCATGGTCCTATGCCTGGAAATTTTTCGAGGGGCAATAGTTTGAGAAGTTTGAACTTAAATGGCAATATATTTGAAGGACCGGTACCAAAGGCCCTGATTCATTGCAAATCGCTCGAGGTGCTTGATCTCGGAAACAACAATATAAGTGATGATTTCCCTCAATGGTTGGAATCTCTTCCAAATCTCCAAGTTCTAATCCTCCGACTAAATCGATTCCATGGTCCTGTTGGAAATCCAATATCAAGAAATCCCTTTCAGAGGTTGCACATCTTGGACTTATCTCACAATTCCTTCACTAGTCTGTTGCCCACCAAATACCTTGCAAATTTGAATGCCATGAGAAATACTGCTAACGAGCAGAACAACACGAGGAAGTACATGGGAGACGAAGATGGGTATTATCAAGACTCTGTGACAGTGACAATGAAAGGTTTGGAGATTGTGCTTGAGAGGATCTTGACCATTTTCACTGCGATTGATTTGTCAAGCAACAAATTTGAAGGGCAAATTCCGGACATAATTGGAAATTTTGGCTCCCTCAAAGAATTGAATCTCTCGCATAACAACATTTCAGGACACATCCCATCATCACTGGGGAACCTGGCTGCAGTTGAGTCACTAGATCTCTCTTGCAACATGCTACAGGGAGAAATTCCTTCACAATTGTCAAATCTCAACTTTCTTGCAGTCTTGAACCTCTCCCGTAATCTGCTGGAAGGACCAATACCTCAGGGCAAACAATTTAATACTTTTACCACTGATTCTTATCTTAGCAACTCGGAATTATGTGGATTTCCATTATCTAAGAAATGCAGAAATGAAGAGGAACCTGTGCCACAACTGCCACCATCAAATTTGAACAAGGAAGATTACTCTCAAGGCTGTTTTAATTGGAAAATTGCAGCAGTATTGGGTTATGGATGTGGACTAGTGTTGGGATGTTCAATGGCATACATAGTATTCTCAACAGGAAATCCATGGTGGTTTATCAAGAGAGTTGATGGAGAGTGGACGTACAAAGTGACGAGGCTAGCTTATCGTCACAAACGCAGAAAGGTTCTGTAAACGATGCATTTTATGGTGAGTGTACGCTTCCTATGTAACATTAGATCTCGAGCCTTAATCTTTGAATTGTTTGAATTTTTTGCCCTTTTCTTTTTTGTTCTATATTTGCTCAAACCTCATATTTTTATTAGTCAATAAAGCACACAAAAGGCTATTAATCCGAGTGAAGGTCCAATCAGTACAAAGCAGAACTGTGTTGGGTTTTCATTTCTTCATATTCTTCTGCTAGGAGTGGAAATTTCAAGTGTACATCCCACTTTTGTTGATGGCGGTTTAACTCAATCATCTACTTTCATTCTTGCATTTCATTGCATTTCAAAGCATCATGTGTCAGATTCTAAATCCACTCATCTAAACAGGCTACCTTCTTCTTTATTATTTCAATCTATTTACATACATGCACTATTTCCTCCCTAATTGACCATCCGTTATGCTTTTGTAATCGGCAGTTCAGGAACTATAAGTGACATTAAAATATTGCATGTTGGGTTGAATTTATTGATTTTCTGGGGATAATTCACTACATTGTTTTCTGTTCTTTAGCCTGTTCTTCCTTATGATACTATCCTAAGCCCTTATTCTTTAGCTTTCGGATTGAACTGCTAAAGCATATAACAGTGAGTCCGTAGAGTTTGTTGAACTATGGTGCTGCATTTTTGCTTCTCAAGTTTACGGCATTCTGTTTTCTATTGGAGTTTTACTCCGAATTTCAAAATTCTGTTATGTCCAGCAGTTTGGAGATGCTGATTCTCTTCTCCTCGCAGCAACTTCTCCCATAATTTGGCAAAACTTGTGCCGCAATTTTTGTTGTGCAAATCATATCATTACTACAATTTCTGCAACAAGTTCCTCTGCTGCAAAATTTCTTCATTTGCTGCATTTCCAGCCTTGAAATCATCACTTCTTCATTTTCAATCAGAGTTGATGTGCTGAGCCATATTTAATAAAAATGCAAGTCTAAATACTTGTATCTGCAACATTAATGCTGTCCATTTTAATTCCTCACCTTCTATTTTTCTTGAGCAGAAAGGTACAAAAGTAGCAGATAAGAAGATCAACTTCAAAGATGGTTATGAACTCCCCCTCTTCCCAATCCTGTGAGCTGCAGACTGACATCGCTTGATTTGGTTCTCCTTGTTTGCTCAATTTTCTGTTGATTCTGCTTTGCCTCTTGTTTCTGGTCAATCTAGATCCCCTGCTACTCTTGGGGGTGCTTCTCTGCTGGTGTTGTTTTGCTCTCAGAGTGGTTTCAGTTGTGTCTTCTTATATTAGCAAATTAAATAACGCATTTCCATTCCCTTGTTTTATTTTGTTAAATGGTGTCAGTTAACTAAAGCTTCCCCCTAATCTGCAAAGTTGCAGGTCTTCTGGCTATGTATTTGCATTTTTTATTTTTTAACCAGAAATATGTTTCACCTATCAATTAAACACACACACACACAGAGACACACACACACAAAAAAAAAAGAAAAAAAAGGAAAAACAGAACTTCTCAATTTGAGAACGGGAGTAGAAACTATCCTTAAGGACACTACCTTGCACGCCTCAGACATCACTTCATATCCTTTGTTATTTTATTTGCATCCATTTTCTGTTAATTTTACTTATATTTCCTAACAGCATCACAGCTTTGCCTGCTTATAGGAGAAGAACTATTATGAGCAGAAGACAATGATGGGAGTGACCTGTGCAAGAGTCTACTTCTTCCTTTACATGTATACATGGAGCATGAATGTTTTGGTTTCATAATGCACGACTGATTTAAGTGAACTGAGAGAGCAGAATGGGAAGCTGAGTAAATTCCAAGAAGCAAAGGTAATATTCTTATTAACCCCAAGAAGCCTGAGTTGGTGGATGTGGAAAGAGGAGGCTGAAGGACTTCTCAAACTGAAAAAGGCTGGAAGAGAAGTTCAAATCAGGAGTGGAAGGTAGTTTTTGGAAGAGCATGTAGAAGGGGAATAAAAGGATGGGTGACAATTAGTCGGCTTTATCTCCATAAGCTACTTTTGACTCTGGAGAAGCTGCTGCCTCAATTTGTGGGATTTTCTCATTATTTTTAGCTTTTCTTGAACATTCTCTTTTCACCTGCGTCAATAGCAAAAGTTTCAAAAGAATTTGAGGTATGTAGAAAAAGGAAAAGGATTGCAATATGGAATAACTTTTGGTCTAATTGATGTTTCCTCAGTTGAATTCAATCTGAGTCCTAAACCAGCCACACCACACAAGCGGTGGTTTTTTTTAATGAATCTGCTTGAGAGCAACTTTGTGCGCTAGAAATTTTACTCTTCTTTGGGTTTTCCATTTGGCATGAAAACTAGGCCATAGCTTTGACTTCTTCCCATGGTTAAATCTTGGGGAAGACTTGGCAGATAAGCCTAAAAGCTTTGAGAAACAGTATCTTGTTTACAGATACAGCCACAAGACAATTTAAAAACAAAATGCCCGAGGTTGAAACTTGATTTATTTATGATCGAGAAGTCAAGATATTGGTGACGGCGAGATTAAATTAATTAGTTCTTTTGCTTATGGGATTGTTTACACCTGAAGGCTTCCCTGTCACTCTCTATATATGTATGCATTACCATCACACAACACAAACCTCAAAGAAGTGAAATCATTATATTTGAGAGAAAAAAGATCCAACTTTGTGCATGTAAATGTTCATTGAGAGCGTCAACTCACTTCTTGAGTCAAAATTGCCTACCTTACATGGCCAAAATGCAGTTGAGGAAGTCCCACCATTGGAAAAGGACTAATGACCATGGATCAGTATCAGCCTGCCAATAAAGAAACAATTGTTGCAAATTGCAAAGTAGTTGAAGGAAGGACTCTTTGATGAAGATTGGCCTTGAACACTTGAAACTTCAAGGGATTGAAGACTGAAGCTTTACATACATCAAATGGGACAGTTGCAGCTTGTTAGTTGGTGTTCAAGGACAATGTTCCAGCAATCCATTGTGCTCAAGATGTGTCCATTTTGTTTTTTTTTTTAATGTAATTGGACAATAGCTTATTATCTTCCTTGTAATCATGATTTACCTAACCTGTCCTAGGCAGTTTACTTATAATGTAGATTGCTTGCAGCTAGGATCAAATGCTTTTCAAAGCATGGTCAATTGTACTTCAATATGGGTTAACTGGTACCCTATTATCATGACCATTTTGTAATTGTCATCATATATATACAACCTTGAAAATGGGGTTATTATCTTTGCCAAGAAACAAGAACTCTTTTTCTTTTTCTCTGCATTTTCTGCTTCTATCATTATTGTTGAAGCTTAATTTGAACTGGATCATCAACTTCTGCCTTCAAATTTGGTATCAGAGCAGTAAGGATCTTAAAAAGGGAATTTGTGAGTGTGTGAAAAACAAGAGAGATTAATTCGAGAGTATTTGTTCTTCCTAAGTGTGTTCAGTTGTAATCCTAACCCAAAAAAAAAAAAAAATCCATGGCCTCTTCAAGCTTCACACCACTTCTACCATTTAAATTCTCAGGTGAGAATTATGTTCTTTGGACAGTGTTGATGAAGACTTATCTAAAGGCCTATGACCTTTGGGAGGTCACTGAATCAGGAATTGAAATTCCTGATCTCTTAGCAAATCCTAGCATGGCACAAATCAAACATCACAGTGAGATGGTGGCCAAACAATACAAGGCACTCTCTTGCATTCAAACATCAGTGAGTGAAGCCATTTTGAGCAGAATCATGGCATGTGAGACTGCAAAAGAAGCCTGGAACAAGCTGAGAGAAGAGTTTGTTGGTACAGACAAGACCAGAGGCATGCAACTGCTGAATCTTAGTAGAGAATTTGCAAACTCTAGAATGAAAGATACTGAATCTATAAAAGAATACAGTGACAGGTTGATGAAGATAGTGAATCAGATCAGGCTGCTTGGTGATGAACTTACAGACTAGAGGGTTGTTGAACAACTTCTTGTCAGTGTGCCTAAGAAATTTGAATCAAAAATTGCAGCTATTGAGGAGTCAAACGATCTCAATCAAATTACTGTCATTGAACTTATAAGTTCCTTGCAAGCTTCAGAGCAAAGAAGTCTTACCAGGATTGGAGAAGTAAATGGCAAGCCAGCTGCAGATAAAGGGGCAACAGAGGGAGCTCTAGCAGCACAGTTCAAGGGTAAAGCTTCACATAAAAAACAACAAGGAGCTCAAAATGCAAAGTATGGAGCTGAAACTAGTAAAGCTGGTGGGAAAAAGGTCTATGATCCATGTTGTTACTGCAGCAAAACATCTCATCTTCCTAAGGATTGTTGGAAAAGACTAGATGTCATATGTTCCTTTTGCAATGAAAAGGGACATGCTGACAGAATATGCAAGGCTAAAAGGAAACGATTTAAACAGCAACACAAAACGCAAGCTTAGATTGCATATGTAGGTAATTCAGAAATGGAGAAGGAACTCTTTGTTGCAGATACAACTTTAGTGAATAATGACAAAGTCTCATGGCTTATTGATAGTGGTTGTACACACCACATGTCATCAAACTCCAGCATTTTCAAAAGTCTTGACAGATCTTATACTTCTAAAGTGAGAATTGGCAATAGATCTCATCTTAATGTGCTTGGAAAAGGCTCAATTGCAGTTTCAACTTCTTCAGGTACAAAATTGATCTCAGATGTACTTTTTGTGCCTAATATTTCTCATAACTTGCTGAGTGTGGGTCAACTACTTCAAAAGGATTGTTCTTTGATCTTCAAAGAGAAATCTTGTACAATTCTAGATCCAACTGGAACTGAGTTAATCTCAGTCAAAATGAAGGGAAAAAGTTTCTCTTTGGAGCTTGATAAATTGAATCACAGTGCTCTACCTGCTTCAAGTGATGACTCACTCTTATGGCACAAAAGATTGGGCTATTTTCACTATGTAGGAATGGAAATTTTATAGCAGCAAGAGTTTGTAACTGATATGCCTACTATATTTGTCCAAAATGAAGTTTGTGATGTATGTCAGTTGGGAAAACAAGCCAGACAACCATGTCCTGCAAGTGAAGCTTGGAGAGCAAAGGATAAACATAGTGATGTTTGTGGACCTATGCAGACATTATCCTTGAATGGCAGCAGGTATTTTTTAATCTTTATAGATGATTTGACAAGATATCGCTGGGTTTACTTCTTGAAGCAAAAATCAAAAGTGCATGCAATGTTTGAGAAGTTTAAAGCTCAAGTTGAAGCTCAGTTAGGTTGCAAAATCAAGACTTTCAGGTCTGATAATGGATCTGAATATACTTCAGATACCTTTAGACAAACTTGTGCTGTAGCTGGTATTGTTCATCAGTTTTCAGCACCCTATACACCCCAGCAGAATGGAGTGTCAGAGAGGAAGAACAGGTTCATTATGGACATGTCTAGGTGCTTACTAGCAGAGAAGAATATGCCCAAAAGGTTTTGGGCAGAAGCTGTAAACACAGCTGTCTATTCGCAAAATAGACTATACACTAAAGCTGTCAAAGGTAAAACACCCTTTGAAGCTTGGTTTGGAATAAAGCCTTCAGCTCAAAATCTAAAAATCTTTGGATGTGTATGCTATGTTCATGTCCCAAACCACAAAAGGAGCAAGTTGGATTATAAGTCAAGGCCCTGTGTTTTTGTTGGTTACAGTTTGACTTCAAAAGCCTTCAGGCTGTATGATATCCAGGCTGATAAGGTTGTGATCAGTAGAGATGTCAAATTCAAAGAAACAAAGGGCTAGAATTGGGCAAGTTCAGTCAACTCTCAAACTGAGGATGCAGCTAAACCAGCTCCAGTTTCTATTGATACTGATTCTGAGTCATAAGAGGAAGAAGATGATGAAAACATTCCTGTGAGAGGGGTCAGGCCACTTGCAGATGTGTATGCAAGAAGCAATGTAGCCATTCTAGAACCTGCAACTTATTCAGAGGTTGCTCATTCTCCTGAATGGGTACATGTAATGCAGGATGAAATTACTGCCATTGAGAAGAACAGAACCTGGAATCTGGTTGATAGGCCTGTGGACAGAAATGTTATTGGTCTCAAGTGGGTATTCAGAACCAAATTAAACTCAGATGGCTCAATTAATAAACTCAAAGCAAGACTTGTGGCAAAGGGATATGCACAACAGTTTGGAGTGGATTTTTCAGATACATTTGCATCTGTTGCTAGGCTTGACACAATCAAGCTATTGTTAGCACTAGTAGCTCAGAAGAACTGGCTTGTTTACCAGTTAGATGTCAAATCAGCCTTCCTAAATGGACTTCTGGAAGAAGACATTTATGTTGAACAGCTGGAAGGATTTGAGAAGCAAGGGTGTGCAGGCAAAGTCTATAAGCTGAACAAGGCTTTTTTTGATCTTAAACAAGGTCCAAGAGCTTGTTACAGCAAGATCAATGATCATCTCTTGAAGCTTGGGTTCAATAAGAGCAAAAATGAAGCTGCTCTATTCATCAAAATAGAAAAAGAGGATATTTTGATCATGTCCTTATATGTTGATGATCTTTTGATTACTGGGAGCAATCATGATTTGATTATGAAGTTCAAAACTGAGATGTTAAAGTCTTTGAAATGACTGATTTTGGCAAAATGTCCTTTTTCTTAGGACTTGAAGTGAAGCAAGTTGATGCTAGGATATTTGTCAGTAAAAAAAAAATATGCAAGGGAAGTTTTAAAGAAGTTTAAAATGGAAAGTTGTAAAGCCGTTTCTACTCCTCTTTCATTGAACCTAAAGCTATCAAAAGAAGATGGAGCTGAAAAGTTCAATGCAGAACTCTATAGAAGTCTCATTGGCTGTCTCTTTATATTTGACTGCTTCCAGGCCTGACATTGTACATTCAACAAATCTATTGTCCAGGTTTATGCATGCACCAAGTGTGGAGCACTACAGAGCAGCAAAAAGAGTGCTTCGATACATCAAAGGCACTGCACAGCTTGGAATTCTGTATGAAAGAGGAGGAAAATTGCAGCTAATTGGTTTCTCTGACAGTGATCTAGCTGGATCATCAGATGATTTAAGGAGCACATCAGGGTATGTCTTTACCCTTGGCTCAGGAGCTTTCTGTTGGAGTTCAAAAAAACAAAGCATGGTGGCACAGTCAACAGCTGAAGCTGAATATGCAGCAGCAGCAGGAGCTGCAAATCAGGCTGTATGGCTAAGGAAATTGTTCACTGATTTGTATCTGAAACCAGACATGCTAACAGTGATCTACTGTGATAATCAATCTGCCATTGCTATCTCCAAAAATCCAATTCATCATGGCAGAACTAAACACTACAAGATCAAGCTGCATTTTCTAAGGGAAGCTCAAGAGGAAGGGGAGATCAACATGGTGTACTGTAAGTCTGAAAATCAGTTAGCAGACTTGTTCACTAAGTATCTTCCAAAGGGAAGATTTGAATCTCTTAGAAAAGGACTTGGCCTACAAGTGTTCAATTCCAAGGAGGAGTGATGAAGATTGGCCTTGAACACTTGAAACTTCAAGGGATTGAAGACTGAAGCTTTACATACATCAAATGGGACAGTTGCAGCTTGTTAGTTGGTGTTCAAGGACAATGTTCCAGCAATCCATTGTGCTCAAGATGTGTCCATTTTGTTTTTTTTTAATGTAATTGGACAATAGCTTATTATCTTCCTTGTAGTCATGATTTACCTAACCTGTCCTAGGCAGTTTACTTATAATGTAGATTGCTTGCAGCTAGGATCAAATGCTTTTCAAAGCATGGTCAATTGTACTTCAATATGGGTTAACTTGTACCCTATTATCATGACCATTTTGTAATTGTCATCATATATATACAACCTTCAAAATGGGGTTATTATCTTTGCCAAGAAACAAGAACTCTTTTTCTTTTCCTCTGCATTTTCTGCTTCTATCATTACTGTTGAAGCTTAATTTGAACTGGATCATCAACTCCTGCCTTCACTCTTTTCTCCAAACATTGATTCCATGAATGGACTTTAAGTAACACTAAAATAGAAATGTAATTCATCTTACATCAATTAACAATTTATCTATTTTTTCTTGTTTTTAAATTCAGTCATCTAAGTATTTCCCAACATTCCCCCAGCCAATTGATTGACCTGCCAAGTCGCTGCACTGCAGGTCTTTTCTTAATAATGAGGGACTAACATGGAAGCCGCTTGCAGGTCCCCCCCTTGATCCTTATCACCAATGTGAAGAAGCCAGCAACCAATATCAATCCTCTGCATTAATGGCTTGATGACATTCAAGTTGACTGAGTCAGCAGACTCAGCTGCCTACGCTTTACAATTCAGTGGGCTGCATCTCGAAACCATTATTCAGACAATGGACCCAAATTAAAAATGACATTGAAAAAGCATCAAACTAGCATATTCAAAGGCTAAGACTGAAAACAATGAGCTCGAATTCATCCATAGTAGACGTTTTCAGAACCAAGGTCATTCAAACTTTCTTTTTTTCTTAAAAAAAAGGCTAGGACTTGAGATTTATCAATGTTACAGTGGGATTGTATCAGCAGCAACCTGACAGAGAACAATAACGCGACACTCACTCACCTCAAAGAAAGTCAACACTGTTCTAAAGATTTTTTTTTTTTTTTTTTTTCGGCGCTGATGAGTTAGCCTTGTCACTATGGCAATGTTGCAATAAAACCAGCAATTTTAGAGTCATCTTACCTCATGAAATTTTGACGGCGGAGGCTGTGGTGGCTCCTTGTAGCCCCATTTCTTGGACAGCATAAATCGGGATATGCATTTTAAAAGTCCTAAACTTTTAGATTTTTTTTCATTTAAATTCTAAACTTTTTTGAGATTTCATTTCAGTCCTAAACATTTTGATTTTGCTCCAAATCAGTCCTTCCGTTAGTCAAACCGTTAAAAATTACTGTTCACTAACGGATTTTTTTTTAAAAAAGTAAAATACACTATTTAAATATTTTTTTGTTATTAAATGCTTGTATTTTACTCTCAAATAGTAACATGTAAGTTGAGATTTTAGATTTTTTATTTCTTATTTTATTTTTTTTAAGATTATACAAAATATTTCTGTTAACTGGTGAATTGAAATAGTGTATTTTACCTTTTTAAAAAAATTTCCGTTAGTGAACAGTAATTTTTAACGGTTTGACTAACGGAAGGACTGATTTGGAACAAAATCAAAAGGTTTAGGACTGAAATGAAATTTCAAAAAGGTTTAGGACTTAAATGAAAAAAAATCTAAAGGTTTAGGACTTTTTTTATACATATCCCGCATAAATCCATCACAATTCTGAGTTCCCAGTGTTAAAACTAAATCTGCGAATAAAAAAAGCTCTCAGACACACAATCTTAGAAGTACAATAAACACACAATAATTTGAATCGTTAATATATTGAATTTAAAAAATAAATAAATAAATTATTAGATTAATTGTGTGCATCCCACTTCATTGTTCAATAGTCCTATTTTGTTCTTAAAAACTTTTTTTTTTAAGAGTCTGATTTTATGGACAAACAACTTAAACAAAAAAGTTTCAAATTTATAAAACTCCCCAAAATTATAAAAGGACAAAAGAAGTGAACTGAAAACATAAATTTAAAAATTTTGCCATATTGAATTATTCAAATCATGTGAGTAAAAGGCTTGTCCATAATAAAAGGTCATGAATGAAAAGAAAATTTGAATAAATAGTTAAATTAAATGTAACACAACAGATCAAAAACAAAAAAAATGCATTGCATCCTATGTAGCTTAGCATTCCAAAAAAAAAAAAGGAGTGTGGAAAAATGAATTGACATGTTTAACCTCATTATTGCTATCAATATATAGGTGTTAGTCACGGTAATTTTGCAATGGTTATATAGATAATTTCACAATGCGGTGACAATAAATTATTGTTATCAATCATTTATTCAAAACTAAATACAAAATCTTCTAATTAAACGACTTTTATTTCAGAAAGAATCAAGTCGATCCAAGTCTGGGACACAGCCTTTCATTTCTTGGGATTCAATTGGCCCCAAGTTAGAAACAGACTCCCTCCTAGTTCTTCAAAAGATTACAAGGTAGGACTGAGACTTAAATGTGTATCGAGTAGTTATAACTATGTGTCTTAATTTTATCAAGTGGCTTTGAGAGTATTAGTTGCAATAAATACTCAAATAAAAAAAATAATTATTAAGATTTTATGATAAATATGAGTGTGAGGAATACATGGCCTTTTAAATTATAGGAAAATTAATCGTTAGGAGTAAAAGTTTTTTTATTTGTTGATAGAATTGATGTAGCTCTTCCTGTCTAATTATTTTGTTTTTGCCTTTTCTCTTATATCAAAAAAAAAAAAAAAAATCAACCCCACTTCCTGGCCATGAGCTAGCTCCACCGCGGAAACTACTACCTGCTACGATGCTTGGGTACAAACGCGGACAAACGGATACGGCACGACAGTCCATTCGTAAAAAATTATGGTACGGATTCGATGTGTATAAAATATTTAAATATTTTTAACAAATTTAATATTTTTAATGTATAACTTATTAATTATAATTATTATTATATTATTTTACATAATTTGTTAAGATTTTGTTAAAAGAATATATATATAAGTAATATAATAATTTTTTATCATTAAAAAAAGGTCTCCTGAATATATTAATTATCGCATTTATAAGTCGAGATCAAAATTTCTGCAATTATCTTTGTTTAACCAATATCTATAAAAAAGACTTATTAGTAAAATATTACTAAATTTAATTAAATTTTACTCATTTAATTATAAAATTAACGAGTCTCAAATCAAAGTATAACAAACCCAAAAGCCCATGGAGTGGAGATTTTCAACTTTCACAGTATCTGAAACTCCAACTCAAGTCATACAAAATGAGGCACATCAAATCGGCAGAATAAAAGTCAAACTATTAATGTGCATTGAAAATTTTTTTTTATCAGAATTGAAAAAAAATTATTAAGTGTTCTTTTTAGGAGTTATGTAGTTAATTTTATACCTGTTTAATACATATATATCTTATATATTAAATAAAAGTATTATTAAGATTGTTAGATAAATTTATTAGACACATCTAACGTATGAGTTAGATGTCTAACACACCTGTCCAAACTTTCTGTTATGTATATTTAGATTGATAGAAAGTGGTAAAAAAAAAGAAAATGAATAAGAAATAGTATAGTAATGATAATGTTATTATTGATAAAAAGTAATGATTATAAAGTTATAATAAATAAAATGAATAATAATTTGTGAGAAAAAAATAAAAATTAATTGTTTAGATTAATAAAAAATAAAAAATAATTTCCTTTCATTTTCTTTTTTTTTTCCTTTCAATATCCAAACAAAGCAAGTGTCATTTTGTTTGTCAGACATTTTAAAGTGTATAGCATGTCTTGTAACACCATGGTTATCAAAATTGAACCGGATCGATCGATTTAACTAGTTGGATTGGTGATCAGTTTTACGTCCGATTTAGTTTAGGTTTTAAAAGTGGGGGTGATCGGACCGATCAAAACTGGTTAAAAATCAAACCGATTGAACTGGTTTAAGTCATATTAAAAAGTTTTAAATTATATTTTGACCCCAAACTCTATTTAAATTACAATTTAATCTCTAACTTTAGCTAAAAATTTAATTTAGTTCTAAATTTAAACAAAATTTTTCATTTAATCCTTAAAACTAAAAAATAAATATTTAATCATTATTCATAAATATTATTTTTTTAATATATATATATATATATATTTAAATATTAATTTAAATATCGATTAAACTGATTGAATTTTAATCTATTAATATTTTCAGTCTAATAATTAGTTTGATTTGACAATCTTGCGTAACACGAGTGTTTACTTTTTTTTTTTACGAGACACGAGTGTTTTTTTATATAAGATATACCGACACAGAGATATTATGGAGGACTGGAGGTGTTCCGGTTAAGTACTCCTCTTTCCACGTGTATAGAAGCATCGCCTTCTTTACTTTGAGTTCCTATCATACCCCTTAAATACTCAATTGCCCCCAACAGAAATAATAATAATAATAATAAAATTGATATTTTGCACTCCTTATTTTAAGAACAGTAAAAAGATAAGGTTTATTTTATATTTAGTTATTTTTTTTAATGTTAAAAAATTAAACAATCTGTTTATAAAAAATTAGAATTTAGGTTTGAACAATTAATTAAAATTAAGTTTTGAAACTTGTATAACAATATAAAATATGTAAAAAGAAAAAAAAATCTCATTGAGTTGTATATAGATAGCAAAAATAAAATTCTATATTATTTTTACAAATAAATAATTCAAAATTAATTACTTATTATGTATGATGTTGATAAATTAGTTAAATATTTATTTTGACCTCAATAATTAGAAAAACACCAATTTTATAAAACTAAATAATATATAACATTAATCTAAATCATTGTAAAATCACTAACCTTTATGATTTGTCATGTCAGGAACATCATGATAGTAACATATTGGTAATTATACAAATTTTGAAGTTTTTTTTTTAAAATATAAAATACAAAAAGACTATATTTATCAATGTGATCAGTTAAACTGGTTGAAGCAGCTCCTCAATAGGCGTGCTCTAACCTAATGCAAGAAGAATTAAAATTAAAATTGAGTGTTTCTACTGCGATGTCCATCCCTTTGAACAATACCAGTTATATAAATTTTAAAAATTTCAAATAACCATCCAAATTTGTTACAAAAAATTAAAACCATATTTCGACTATGGTTTGCACTACCAGCAACTTAACTCTGACTACATGTACCTCGGAAATGGGATCATTCTGAGCCACATCATCTTTGAGTTCCTCGACTTTTTAAGTTCATGAAGGAGGAAATGATTATTTATGCATAGATTTCCAATGTGAAATATAATAAAAAAATATTAAACATCCACTTTCATGAGTAAAGAACTGACATTCCGTTCAAATTGAATTTCGCAAAAGTAAGGAGTATTGCTCTTAGCGCATCATTTTTCAACGATATTGCTTACTTGAGATTTGAGAATCATTAAAATTGTTACAAAACTTCATTTGCAATTCAAGAATAAAAGACTTCAGACCTGAATTATCGAACAAATTAAAAAATATGTAAAATTTCTAAAATTGAAAACAAATAGCTAGAGAGTTAGAAAAATTTCAAGAGATTTTAAATTAAAGGTAACTTGTTCTATTGAACAAAGCATATTATAAACTACTAAGTATGAATACCGTCAACAGCAAATTACGGATATAGAGAAGTAAGGAACGATAGCTAGTTGTTTCTGCCCTTAGTAACTGCAGCAAAACCCCATTGTCAAATCCCTTTGTTACACAGAGAGAGAGAGGCCAAGGATTTTATCCGTGTATTCAAGTCTCTGACTTTTAGGAATCAAGAAATTTTATAGGATTGTTTCTAACCGTTCGGAGTTTACATTTCTTATCAATTATTTCTTTAATATGTAATTATTTCTTTCGATAATTATTCTGTTATTGTGTAATTATTTCTTTCAAATTAATTTATTCAATTGGAAAGTGTTCCTTGTAATCAAACTTATTTAGGTAAGAACTTCAAAGAAAAATGGGACATCATTAGATGTAAATATTTTTATTAAGTAGTAATTATTGATACCATAATGGTATAGTGGTTTGTCTACAAAAGGCAATTTGTGCTGGCAGTAAAAGTAACCGAATTAAGTCAATAATGACATGAAGATTTTCGACTGGATCATTTTTTCTGTTCGTTTGACTGGTTATATATGGCAATAACGATTCATTCTCTTTCAAGATTATCGTTATTAAGGATGAAGAAATGAAAATTGTTCGTTATTGTCTTTCAAAACATTTATGATAATTTTTGCATAAACATTTATAGTATCTATATGGCAGTTTTTTCATGAATTAAGGGAAAATAACAAAAATATTTCAATTTAATAGTTTTAACTTGTTCATTTTTTTATTAACATTTAGAATTCCGTCCGTATGCTGTGCAGATTTAATATTTTTTATATACTTTTAATTGATATTTTTTGTTTTAATTAATGTCATTATTATTTTTAAAAATAACAAATTATCCAACTATTTTCACTTTTTTTTTTTATCAAACCTCTTTCGCTTCGAGAAATTAATAATTTTATATAAGATATACCGACACAGAGATATTATGGAGGACTGGAGGTGTTCCGGTTGAGTGCTCCTCCTTCCACGTGTACAGAAGCATCGCCTTCTTTACTTTGAGTTCCTATTATACCCCTTAAATACCCAATTGCCCCTAACAGAAATAATAATAATAATAATAAAATTGACATTTTGCACTCCTTATTTTAACAACAGTAATAAAGCACACCTTAGTTTATTTTATACATAGTTGTTTTTATTAATGTTAAAAAATTAAACAATATGCTTATAAAAAATTTGAAACCCGACTCGGTAAAAAATAGACTCAACTCGATTAGATTCATTAACTTAACAAATAAAATTTGAATAAGTATTTTATCCGTCTCAACTTGACTCAGCTCGTTTATATATTTTAGTCATATCTGATAGCATAGTTTTTGTTCCTGATCATACTTTTGATTCGATTGGTTTATAGTCAGATCTTCCAGTTATTAGGTCTTTTTTTTTTTTCTTTTTATTTAATTACATATTTGTGAATTCACATCTACTAGCACCAATATATATGTGTCTCCATTACATATTTTTTAGTTTTTCCGGATTCGAAGCATGGTTGAGTCTAGCTATTCGACTCCCGGACTCTACACGGAATTCCAGGACGAGTGCCCATGTAACCATCGACGTGATTTTCGGGACATGTTAGATAGAAAAAATATTTAATTTATTTATTTGATTTTTTAATAATTTTTATTAAATTAAATTTATTTATTAATAAATTGATCATTTTTTATAAATAAAAATAATAATTTAATAAAAAAATTAAAATATTTATAACTCAAATAAAATATCAAAAAAAATTTAAAACTCGTACATACAAAAATATAAAAATTTCAAATCAAAAAATTGTATATCCGAAACCCTCCTGCGGATCTACGCAAACTCACCTGCTAATAGCGTAAGAGCCACCCGACGGCACATTTGTCCATGTCTTCCACGTCGCTTAAACTTCCATCTCATGAAACAATGAAGAGGTGTCAAAAAGTCATATTGAGTCGGGGTTGAGTTGGGTCTTTTTTTATTTGGATCATTTTCGGTTGGATTATTTTCAAGTCATATTATATTCAGTTTGGGTTCAGGTTGGTCGTTTCAGATTTGTATTGGATTCAAATTGAATTCGGTCGAATTCGGACTGAAATATTATTTTTTTGAGTTGTTTTTCACTAACATAAAATACTTCAATTAAATGTAAAATTCATTCTCATAATAAACTAAACGTTTAAATTTAGTTTTTGTCTCATATATATATATATATTTTACAAAAATAGTATTAATTAGTACTTAAAAAATAAGTCAAAGGTAAAAAGTCAAAAAGAATTTTCACTGTTTTGTCTTTTTCTTAACTCAACAGGTGACCCAGATCCAATTTAAAATTTTTAGGTTATTTTCGGGTTTGGTCACTTTTAAATTTGAGTTGAAAAATTGAGTTTCTAACCCAATTTTTTTGAGTGGATTCAGATAAATTATAAGGTCAGGTTACATTTTTACACTTCTTAATGAAATTGTTTGCATGGTCACGCCCGCTCCGATGCAAGTTAGATGCGTGGCTATGTATTAATGTCTCTTCTTTTCTTTTAACTTTTGGTTTTAATTTTTTAAAAAATAAAATTTTAAATATATTTTTATTATTTTAAATATATTTAATATTATTTTAAACTCTAATTTTTGAAAAAAAAAATTTAAAATTTTTCTGATTGCGTGGGCCCCCTTCAATACGGCCCAACCAATGAATGCGTAGAAGTAAACACGCGACCATGTAGTTTTGTGTGAAACAATTTCCATAAGAAGCGGGTACCTGGATCGAGCAATGGCTCGGTATAGGTAGACCGAGATAATAAAAAATATATTTTTTTAAAATTAAATATTAAACATATTTAATATTACTGAAGACGTATTTAATATTTTTTTAAAAATATTTTTAAAAAATACTAAAATAGATTTAATAGTTTGGTCTCACGGCCAGGCTATGGAATTCAGTACATCAAACTTTTCACCTTTTCATAAGTGCCCCAATACGGAGTGAGATGACAATAAGCGGTACAATATACAAATCTTAAAAACAATTAAAACACGAATACAACTATATATATATATAATTATCAAAATAGAATAAACTTTTTTCTTAACAGCTTAAGAATATTTCTTCTTTCCTATAAATAAGAGAAAAAAAAAACTAAAGGTTCATTCGAAGATGCTGTAATTTTTTTTGCTGTTTCTTATTTTTTGCTTTTCTTTTTTTGCTCAACTTTTATACTTTTCTATGAGAATAAAAAAGTAGATAGAGAAAGTATAATGAGAAAAAACGTGAAAAAAGTATGAATAGAGAGAGAAAAATGGAAGAGAGAGACAGAGGGGGTAAAGAGAGAATGAGTAAAGAAAATAGTAAAGAGAGAAAAAGGAGAGAGAAAGAGGACAGAGAGAGAATGAGTAGAGAGAATGATAAAAAGAGAAAAGAGATAGAGAGAGTAGAGAAAGAATGAGTGGACAAAATGGTAGAGAAAAAAAATGAGAGAGGGTAGAGAGAGAATGAGTAGAGAGATTGGTAGTCTGAGAAAAGGGAGAGAGAGTATGAGTAGAGAGAGAATGAGAGAGAGAGGGCAGAGAAAGAATGAGTAAAGAAAATGATAGAGACAGAGAATGAGTAGAGAGAATGGTAGAGAGAGAAAATTGAGAGAGAGAGGTTGAGAGAGAATGAGTAGAGAGACTAGTAAAGTAAGAAAAAGGACAAAGTGTTGGTGGAGACAGAATGACAAAGAGAGAGAAAAATGAGAGAGAGAGAGAAAAAGGAGAGAGAGAGAGAGAGTAGAGAGAGAAAAAGGAGTAAAGAGAACTATAGAGCGAGAAAAAAGAGAGATTGTGAGTAGAGAGAGTGTGGTAAAGAGAGAAAAAGGAGAGAGAGAGAGTAGAAAAGGAATAAGTATAAAGAATGGTTGAGGAGGAGAGAGAGAGAAAGAGAGAATAGAGCGAGCATGAGTGGAGAAAATGGTAGAGATAAAAAAGAGGAGAGAGAGTTTGTAGAGAGAGAAAGAGTAGAGAGAGAAAAAATAAAGATGGATAGAGAGAGGATGAGTAGAGAGAGATTTGGTGAAGATGGTGGATAGAGAGAGAAAAAGTTGTGAGAGAAAAGATAGAAAAGAAAATAAAAAACAAATTAGAAAAATAATTTTTATTGTTCTTCCATTTTGTTTTTTTCTTTAGATAATGCTTTCAACTTTAACGAAAAACAGAAAAACGAAAACATTATTAAATATATTTTTTATTTTTTGTGAAAATAAATGAAAAATAAAACACAAAATCTATACCAATCAGACCTAAGTTATTCGTTTCATTTCCAATTTGACAAGTCCTTTTCGAGATCTTTCAATTTCTTTTATTTTATTATTTTTTAAATCTTTTGGTGTATATACGAAGCTCTGCATTCTTTGACTTTTTTCTTTGGCCTTTTCAGGTGGTTGGTTTCTTGGTGGGAAATCGGAGAAAAAATTTTGCAGTTTGTTTTTTGTTTTCTTAAATTTTTTTTAAAAAATAGGATTAATATATAAAAAAATTATAATTTTTAAATAAATTAATAAATATAATATCAATTTTAAAAATTCATAATTTAAGTTTTATAAAAAAAAATTTTAATAAATTTATCACGTTATTAAATTTAATAATTATCTTTTATATTTGATGTGATTTTTAGTTATTTATATTTTTATATAATATGTCACTGTAAGCCTCACATCATGATGACAAATTATTGTTTTTTGACAAATTTTGTCTATAATATTTTGTTAGGAAAAATTCTTAAATAATCTAATTTGTGAATTTTTAAAAGTGAAATTATATTTATTAAGTTATATAAAAGTTATGACTTTTATATATTAAATTTATTTTTTAATATTATTTTAAAAATATTAAATGTTATCTTAAATTTAATTTTAAAAAATTTTAAAAATTCAAAAAGAAAATTCCAGCTCGCGCGAGACATATGATTCGCCTCTGTCTCTCTATTGTTTTTCTTTCCATGATGCGGTGAGTAGATGTATCAAAAAGTGACCCGATCTGGTAACTCAACAAAATTCATCCGAAAAAATTGGGTTAGAAACCCGACTTTTCAACTCGAATCCAAAAGTGTTTCGAACACAAAAATGATCCGAAAAATATGAATTGGATCGAGTTGGATCTGAATCACCCATTATATTAAGAAAAAGAAAAAAAAGTAAAAGATTTTTTGATTTTTTTTTGCCTTGGACTAATCTCTCTCTAAGTATCAATTGATACCTATTTCGTAGAGTATAAATATATATATGAAGAAGAAAGTTAAATTTAGACATTTAGTTCATTATACAAATAAATTTTAAATTTAATTAAAATATTTTTTTAATTAAAAGTGATTTAAAAATATGACGAATTAGTTTGAATTTAATCTAAATTTAACTTAAATTCAACTCGAAATTAAAACAATTTAATTTAAATCTAAAATAAATATAACATGATATAAAATTAGTCTAATCAATAATTATCCGAATTCAAAATGGCCTTACCTAAGTTTTTGACACTTCTAACAGAGAGCGTTCTAGTCCACCATTTGTCCCTTCAATTGAAAATTCGATGACAGCATTTGCGGTCTATCAAATTTTTAAAGTCAATTTCGGTGCATTGACTTTTAAAATGGGAAAATGTTACGGTAGCTAAAAAAAATTGTCTGGCGATTTTGTCTGAATATGACGTTACTCTTAATTTTTGCAGTAGTTGTCATATTTTTTTAATAAAAAATAAAAATACATAAAAATAGTTTTGAGTTGTAAAAATAAGCGGTGGTCATTACAAAAAAAATAAATGTACTATTACATTCAATTAAAATTTTTGGACAGAATTCTCTAATCCTGTAACAGCGCCCGCATGAAATGAGGACTAACGAATTGATTCGTTTTATTAATTGAATTTTTGTCATTTAAACTCAAAATTTTTAATACACTTACCCTATATTTGGATTGATAGAAAGTTAATTAGAAAATAATTTAGTAATGATAATGTTATGAATGATAAAAAGTAATAATTAGAAAATTGTGAGAAAGAAAATAAATAGTAATTTGTGAGAGAAAAGTTAAGAGGTAATTATTTGAATTGATAAAAAATAAATAAAAAATATTTTTCTTTCATTTTCTTTTTTTTTCTAACAAAAATTTACCAAACAGGTCTTTAATTTCGATTTTTTTTTATGCAATAATCTCGAAATTTTTAATATCAAAGACTACTTCTACGTCGACCGGGCATCTTGGGTTTTAGTCTATTTCAACGTCAACGAGCCATTAATGTGTACAGTTTGGAACTTGCAATTACAACGAAAATGCAAAGTTATTTTCTAAGTAACCCCATCAATAGAAAGGACAACTAATGTTTAGAGTAAAAGAAGGTTTTGCAAGAAATATCTCTGTGGAATCAGTCAAAAAAAGAGAAGTATCTCTGTGGAAAAATTATGGGAACGGATGATTTTTGAGAGTGATTCTGCTTTAAGTCCTCATGTCAAGCCTTCGAACAAAGCATGAAGGAGAAATTCTCTCAAAAAAAAAGAAAATACTTGGGCTTTTTTACTTGGAAGCTATTAACAGGCTTCCATTAATATTAGCTCGTTGATTTGACCAGCCATTTTTTTTGTGAACTGCCTCCGATTGAAACTCGAATTCAATGTCACATTATCTATCTGCCCTGCTTAACCGCAGAAGGATGAGAAGATTGGTATGGTGGCATCAAGTCCCTGAGCATCTTCTGATGTTGTTGCTGTATTCTCAAGTTACCTCTTATCTATGTTTTTCTTCCTCTCTTCCAGCATCCTCACAACTCTGCCACCACGACCAGCGGATTGCACTGCTACAATTCAAGGATAGCTTTTCGAATGTTAGCTCCGCTTCTGGCAATAATTCTCGACCTTCTTACCCATCCATTTTTGAATCCTGGAAGGAGGACGTAGATTGCTGCTCCTGGTATGGTGTCACTTGTGATAACTCAACAGGCCATGTGATCGAGCTTCTCCTTAGCCAAAGCCGGCTTCAGGGCAGAATCCATTCCAACAGCACTCTTTTCCTCCTCCCACACCTCCAGACTGTTGACCTGTCTTTCAACAACTTGTCTGGTCCAATTCCTGATGGCTTCGGCAGCCTGCGAAATTTAAGTTTTTTGGGTCTTTCATCCAATAGATTTGATGGTCCGATACCATCTTCAATATTCAATCTCACAAGACTTTATTACTTATCAGTTGCAAACAATCTACTGGTTGAAGGTCCTCTACCAAATGATCAGACAACTGACCTGCCGGACCTTACTCAGCTATACTTATCTCGTAACCTACTCAACGGAAGCCTGCCTACTTGGCTCTTCAGCCTGCCCTCTTTGCGCTTTTTAGACCTCCATGAAAACCAATTCACCGGCCAGATCTCAGAATTCCAGTCCAAGTCCCTACAGTTCATAGACCTGTCCAATAATGAGCTGCACGGTCCAATACCAAACTCAATATTTGAGCTTGTTAATGTTACTGTTATTTCTCTTTCATCAAACAAGCTTAGTGGCATTCTAGAATTAGACATGTTCTCAAAGCTTCAAAGCCTTTATGCTCTCTCTCTCTCAGGCAATGGTCTATCATTGATCACAAACACTCAGACCAACTCTAGTTGGCCTGCTCTTATGTTCCTGGATCTATCTTCTTGTAACCTAACCGACTTTCCCATCTTCGTGAGTGCCCAGGAAAGGTTAGCGTCGTTAGATCTTTCTTACAACTTCTTGAGATCTGTAAGTTTGCCTCTTTCAGGTTTGCAGACAGTTTTTAACTTTCGATCAAACTTGATTGAAGGTTCACTTCCAGTTCCAAATGCAGCAACACAGGCTTCTGTTTTTCTCATTTCAGGCAACAAATTGACTGGGGAAATCCCATCCTCAATTTGTGACCTCACAGTTCTTCGAATTTTGGACTTGTCAAATAACAACTTAAGTGGAAAAGTTCCAGAGTGTTTGGGAAGCTTCAACCCTAGCTTATCTGTGTTAAGTTTGCAAATGAATAGCTTCCATGGTCCTATGCCTGGAAATTTTTCCAGGGGCAATAGTTTGAGAACTTTGAACTTAAATGGCAATCTATTTGGGGGACCATTACCACAATCACTGATCCATTGCGAGTCACTCGAGGTGCTTGATGTTGGAAACAACAATATAAGTGATGATTTCCCTCAATGGTTGGAATCTCTTCCAAATCTCCAAGTTTTAGTCCTGCGATCAAACAGATTCCATGGTCCTTTTAACACACCAATGTCCAGAAATCCCTTTCAGAGGTTGCGTATCTTGGACTTGTCTCACAATTCCTTCATCGGTCTATTGCCCACCAAATACCTTGCAAATTTTACTGCCATGAGAAATACTGCTAACGAGCAGAACAACACGGGGAAGTACATGGGAGATAAATATGGGTATTATCAAGATTCTGTGACAGTGACAATGAAAGGTTTGGAGATTGTGCTTGGGAGGATCTTGACCATTTTCACTACTATTGATTTGTCAAGCAACAAATTTGAAGGGCAAATTCCAGACATAATTGGAAATTTTGGCTCACTCAAAGTATTGAATCTCTCCCATAATAACATTTCAGGACACATCCCTTCATCACTGGGGAACTTGGCTGCAGTTGAATCACTAGATCTCTCTGCCAACATGCTACAGGGAGAAATTCCTTCACAATTGACAAATCTCAACTTTCTTGCAGTCTTGAACCTCTCCCATAATCTGCTGGAAGGACCAATACCTCAGGGCAAACAATTTAATACTTTTACCAATGATTCTTATCTTAGCAACTTGGAATTATGTGGATTTCCATTATCTAAGAAATGCAGAAATGAAGAGGAACCTGTGCCACAACTGCCACCATCAAATTTGAACAAGGAAGATTACTCTCAAGGCTGGTTTAATTGGAAAATTGCAGCAGTATTGGGTTATGGATGTGGACTAGTGTTAGGATGTTCGATGGCATACATAGTATTCTCAACAGGAAAGCCATGGTGGTTTGTCAAGAGAGTTGATGGAGAGTGGACGTACAAAGTGACGAGGCTAGCTTATCGTCACAAACGCAGAAAGGTTCTGTAAATGATGCATTTTATGGTGAGTGTACGCTTCCTATGTAACATTAGATCTCGAGCCTTAATCTTTGAATTGTATGAATTTTTTGCCCTTTTCTTTTTTGTTCTATATATGCTCAAACCTCATATTTTTATTAGTCAATAAAGCACACAAAAGGCTATTAATCAGAGAGAAGGTCCAATCAGTACAAAGCAGAACTGTGTTGGGTTTTCATTTCTTCATATTCTTCTGCTAGGAGTGGAAATTTCTAGTGTACATCCCACTTTTGTTGATGGCGGTTTAACTCACTCATCTACTTTCATTCTTGCATTTCATTGCATTTCAAAGCATCATGTGTCAGATTCTAAATCCACTCATCTAAACAAGCTACCTTCTTCTTTATTATTTCAATCTATTTACATACATGCACTATTTCCTCCCTAATTGACCATACGTTATGCTTTTGTAATCGGCAGTTCAGGAACTATAAGTGACATTAAAATATTGCATGTTGGGTTGAATTTATTGATTTTCTGGGGATAATTCACTACATTGTTTTCTGTTCTTTAGCCTGTTCTTCCTTATGATACTATCCTAAGCCCTTATTCTTTAGCTTTCGGATTGAACTGCTAAAGCATATAACAGTGAGTCCGTAGAGTTTGTTGAACTATGGTGCTGCATTTTTGCTTCTCAAGTTTACGGCATTCAGTTTTCTATTGGAGTTTTACTCCAAAGTTCAAAATTCTGTTATGTCCAGCAGTTTGGAGATGCTGATTCTCTTCTCCTCGCAGCAACTTCTCCCATAATTTGGCAAAACTTGTGCCGCAATTTTTGTTGTGCAAATCATATCATTGCTGCAATTTCTGCAGCAAGTTCCTCTGCTGCAAAACTTCTTCATTTGCTGCATTTCCAGCCTTGAAATCATCACCTCTTCATTTTCAATCAGAGTTGATGTGCTGAGCCAGATTTAATAAATATGCAACTCTAAATACTTGTATCTGCAACATTAATGCTGTACATTTTAATTCATCACCTTCTATTTTTCTTGAGCAAAAAGGTACAAAAGTAGCAGATAAGAAGATCAACTTAAAAGATGGTTTTAAGCTCCCCCTCTTCCCAATCCTGTGAGCTGCAGACTGACATGGCTTGATTTGGTTCTTCTTGTTTGCTCAATTTTCTGATTGATTCTGCTGCGCCTCTTGTTTCTGGCCAATCTAGATCCCCTGCTACTCTTGGGGGTGCTTCTCTACTGGTGTTGTTTTGCTCTCAGAGTGGTTTCAGTTGTGTTCTCTTATATTAGCAAATTAAATAACGCATTTCCATTCCCTTGTTTTATCAACATGATTGTGCTTTGTTAAATGGTGTCAGTTAACTAAAGCTTCCCCCTAATCTGCCAAGTTGCAGGTCTTCTGGCTGTGTATTTGCAATTTTTTTTTTCAACCAGAAATATGTTTCGCCTATCAATTAAACACACACACACACACACAAAAGAAAAAAAAAGAGAAAAACAGAGCTTCTCAATTCATTGGACTTCCACGCCTTTAGAAAAATTTACAAAAGCGGACACGCAGACTTGAGTCCAATAATATAGAGTTACCACTGACTTCACTTTTATCCAAAACCAATTGACTTGAAAATATAGAGTATAGTCTCATTTATAACTTGCCTAAACTCTCTTCTCCTTTTCCTTATGGGATAATGAAGCTCACAATTGTCTCTCAAAACACTATAGCATAGTAGCTATGCGCGTGGTTTTACTCATATTTTTACAGAGAGGTGGTTTTCAAAATTCAAATATTTAACCTTCAAATGACGTTAAAGTGTAATATTGAGGGAGAATTTTGTTACGTTTTATCATTATTATGATGCTTTTTTTTTTAAAATTTCTTGGGCTCAAACACTGTCAAAAATGATGTAAAAAGGGAAACTTAGAAAGAGCAAAGTGGTTTAAACAAAAGAAAAAAAGCAAAGTGGGTTGATGGACGTGGATAGAGGCTGAAGGATATCTCAAACAGAAAAGGGCTGCACAGGAGTAGAGGTGTTCAAAAAAATCAAAAAATTTCACTTAACCGAAAAAATCGAATCAAATCAAATTGAATTTTCAATTAACGGAACTGAACAAAAAGTAAAATTTTCAATTCAGTTTCAGTTTCTAATATTAGAAAACTGTGGTTAACCGAACTAAACTGAAATATTATTTTATCTATATATATATATATATATATATAAAATAATAATAAAAAATATTACTAATACAATAACTATTAATAAATAAATAAATGTTAATAAAATATTATTATATAGCAAATAATCATTTATTTATTTTTATATATAATGATAGTTATATTTTTTAAAAAATATATATATCAAAAATATTTGTTTACATTTAAATTATAATTTAAAAATTTTTTATTATTAAATTCAATTAATTGAATAATTAACCAAAACCGAATCAAAATTTTTAGTTAATCGAACTTCAGTTAACCGAAGTTTCAGTTCGGGAATAGTTTTCAATTTTGTATAACCAAAAATTTCAATTCATAAACAGTTATGATGGTTCAGTTCAGTTAACCGAACCATAAACACCCCTAAACAGGAGTCCAAATGAAGGCAGATGGTAGTTTTTGGAAGGGCATTTAGACGGAAACAGAGGATGATTGATATTGTCTGCTAGTCTCCATAATTCACTCTGGCTTTGGAGAAGATGGTGCCTCATTCGGTGGGATCTCATTATTTATAAGCATTGAGCATTCTCCTCTAACCTGTGTCCAGTGAACACACCAATGTCTCTCCTACCCAAACATGGATTTCCCTTTTGTCCTTGACTGTTGGATGAGAGTGACTTTGAAGGGAATGGAGTTTTAGACATATTGTTCGCACAATCTTTTGGCTGTCTTGTTGGATACTTCTGAATGCTTGTACATTCACTCTCCACTCCTTGTTGCTTTCACTTGGATTAATGGGCGCATGCTTAAAAGTTGCCCACCCTAGGCCTATTGGCTTGTGGCAATGTCTTGATCTTAAAATATGGGATATGCATTAAAAAAATTCTAAATCTTTAAATTTTTTTTCATTTAAGTTCTAAACTTTTTTTAGATTTTATTTCAGTCCTAAACCTTTTGATTTTGCTCCAAATCAGTCTTTCCGTTAATCAAACCGTTAAAAATTACTGTTCACTAACAGAAATTTTTTTAAAAAGGTAAAATACATTATTTAAATATTTTTTTTGTTATTAAATGCTTATATTTTACTCTCAAATAGTAACATGTAAGTTGAGATTTTAGATTTTTTATTTCTTATTTTATTTTTTTTAAGATTATACAAAGTATTTCTGTTAACTGGTAAATTAAAATAGCGTATTTTACCTTTTTAAAAAAATTTCCGTTAGTGAACAATAATTTTTAACGGTTTGACTAACGGAAGGACTGATTTGGAGCAAAATCAAAAGGTTTAGAACTGAAATGAAATCTCAAAAAAGTTTAAAACTTAAATGAAAAAAAATCTAAAGGTTTAGAACTTTTTTTATACATATCTCCTTGAAATATGGGTACAATTTTTCAAATTTTTTTTTTTTCTAATCTTTTTTTTTCAGTTTGTCAAAGTACTTAAAAGAGGAACATAGTTAAATTAAAAAATTTTTTAAAAAAACTTACTACTAGAAGGTTTTTTTTTTTTTTGTTTGGGTGTGTTAAGAAAGTAGAACCTTAATATTTTTTGAATACCATGAAAGTAGGACCTTAATATTTCAAGTTTTTTTTAAATGAGATATTTCAACCATGGTAGTTGTACTTTTCTGTTGAGACTCTATTACCTTCTATTACTTGACACAGTGAGCAAAAAAAAAAATTTAAGGCACTTAATAAACATTACTCTTACTTAATGTTATCTAAAAAGTGTCACTAAATAGACACTAAATGATGATAGTAAAGCTTGCAACTAAAGTGCCAAGTTGTAGGTCATCTGGCTATATTTTTGCAATTTTTTTTTAACGAGAAATATGTTTCCCAAATCAATTAAACACACACACAAAAGTGATTTTACTGGTGTTTTTTCAGAGAGGTGGTTTTCAGGATTCAAATATCTAAACTTCAGATCACATTAGAAAATCATGATCATCATGATGCTTTTTTGATAAATTTCTTGGACTCAAAACACTGTCGAAAATGATGTAAAGTGGGAAACTTTGAAAAGAGCAAAGTGGAAAGCAGAGTGGCTTGATGGATGTGGATAGAAGCTGCAGGATTTCTGAAGCGGAAATGGTCTGCAACAAAAGTCCAAATGAAGGCAGATGGTAACTTTTGGAAGGGTATTTAGAAGGGAACAAAAGAATGATTATCACTGTCTGCGGGTATCCATAACCCACTTTGGCTTTGGAGAAGATGGTTCCTCATCCATCTCGACTAAATATCATAATTAGAAGTCTTGAATATACTTATAAGGGAAGAAATAAAATTAAAAAGAATGAGAAAATTTTATTAAATACAATATTTTTTAATTTAATTTTATTTTCTTTCCTTTTTTAATGTATTCTATACAATTTATAATATCAATTAAGAATGAATAGCATTCTTCTTGTTTTAAAGCATTGAGCATTCTCCTCTAGCCTGTGTATGGTGAACACACCACTGGCTATCCTACCCAAAAATGGACTTAAAAAGAATGAATAGCATTCTTCCTTTTTTAAAGCATTAAATATACTTATCAGGGAAGAAATAAAATTAAAAAGAATGAGAAAAAATTATTAAATACAATTTTTTTAATTTTATTTTATTTTCTTTCCTTTTTTAATGTATTCTATACAATTTATAATATCAATTCAGAATGAACAGCATTCTTCTTATTTTAAAGCATTGAGCATTCTCCTCTAATATCTGTCTGGTGAACGCACCACTGGCTATCCTACCCAAAAATGGACTTGCCTCTTTGTCCTTGACTTGTTGGATGAGAGTGACATTGAAGGGAATGGAGTTGTAGAGATATTGTTTGCACAATCTTTGTTTGTCTGGTTGGATGCTTCTGAATGCTTGTCCATTCACTCTCCACTGCTTGTTGCTTTCACTTGGATTAATGGGCGCACGCTTCAGAAATGGCCACCCTAGCCCTACTATGAGCTTGCAGGAATGGGTTGATCTTAAAAAATGTGTTTTTTTTTAAGTACTAAAAAAGGTAAAGGAAAGAAAACTTAATACTAAAAGTTTTTGGGTATGTTAGATAGTAAACCTGTAATATTTCAAGTTATTATTTAAATGAGATATTTCAATAATGATATTTATACTTCTTTATTAAAACTATATTATCTTTTTTTTATTTGAGACGTATAGAAAGATTTTGTGTAAGACACGTCATAATTACTTAATGTTATCTACTAAATTATTCAGTGAGAATAATCATAAATTGCTTATGGAAAAATATCAAATTGAAATCTATTGACTAATGTTGAATTCTTATCAATTCTCCTTCACTAAATCCTAAATAGAACGAATTTGATAAAACTTCCCGGTTTAACAAAAGCATAATGATAATGTTGTTCGTTTAAGTGGATAAATAATGATGCTGCAAAGTGGGAAAACAAATAAGTCCCTTCTTTGTTTCTTGGAATCACAAAAAGTTAATGAAGAAGATTTGGATGTTAGATGTTTATCAAGAGGATTTCATTCCAAAAATGATCAGAATTTAGTAGGTCTATTTCCAATGTAATTGCCAGACATGAAAATGAATACTACAGGCACTATGTTGCAGTTGCATGCTCTCTTGTTTTCTTCTCTCTTTGTCCCTTCTGCATCACTTATATTTGAACTCCATGAAAGAGACAATGGAAAAAGGGTGAATCTTAGTGTAACAACAAAAATTACTCTATTGTGACCCACAGTTTATATGTTTGAGTGGTGAAAACTTTGCTTTTATCTCACCCTTCCCCCAAACCCCACAGTGTGGGAGACTGTGGGAACACCCTTATATGAAAGAGGTAAAGGACATGTGAAAGAGAACAAATGAATATGCAAATTGTACTACTTCATAGATGAAGTGAGGTGTCAACATCTGATTCATCGCAGTCATTTCTTACGTGAAAACGGGTGTCTGCAAACCTTAAATTTGCCAGATTTGGAGTCTCATTGACGGGGTGGCATGTGTATTTGGTCTGCCAGTTTGGTTGCAGATGGAGAGAGCCATGAAGTAGTTGGCATGCTGGGAGGACCAATTCTGGGTGGAAAAACAACCTGGGTGTCTCACATACATTGGCTGTTTTAACCTGCTCTGCTGCTGTGAACAGTTTTAGAAGCTCCCTCTGCTGCCTCATTTTCTTTGCTCTCTCTAATTCTCGAAACCTTTGCTGAAGCAGGGCAATGGACGAATGAATGATGGTGGCATCACAGCTTTGCCTGCTCATAGTAGAAGAACTGTTATGAGCAGAAGACAATGATGGGAGCGATCTGTGTAAGAGTCTACTTCTTCCTTTATTTCTATACATAGAGCATGAATGTTTCGGTTTCATAATGCACAACTGAATGAAGTGAACTGAGAAAGTAGAATGGGAAGCTGAGTAAATTCCAGGAAGCAAAGGTAATATTCTTATTAACCCCAAGAAGCCTGAGTTGGTGGATGTGGAAAGAGGAGGCTGAAGGACTTCTCAAACTGAAAAAGGCTGGAAAAGAAGTTCAAATCAGCAGTGGAAGGTAGTTTTTGGAAGAGCATGTAGAGGGGAATAAAAGGATGGGTGACAATTAGTCTGCTTTATCTCCATAAGTTACTTTTGACTTTGGAGAAGCTGCTGCCTCAATTTGTGGGATTTTCTCATTATTTTTAGTTTTTCTTGAACATTCTCTTTTCACCTCTGTCAAGAGTAAAAGTTCCAAAAGAATTTGAGGTATGTAGACAGAGGAAAAGGATTGCAACATGGAATAACTTTTGGTCTAATTGATGTTCCCTCAGTTGAATTCGGTTCACACTTCATGAAAAAAAAGAGAAAGTGATCCCACCAATGGCTCTCCAACCCAATATTACAAAGGCCTTCACTTTCCTTTTTGTCATTGGCTTGTTGGATGGGAGTGGCATGGAAGGGAATAGAGTTGAAAATATTGGATGCACAACCTTTGGCTGGTTCTAGTTGGATGCTTCTGTACACCAAAAAATCAGACCAACCCACTTTTGCTTTCTCTTTGATTGATGAGCGCATGCTTGATTATAAAGCCTACCTCATTACCTAGCAGGAATGTCCTGTCCAAGCTCTAGTGAAGTTCAATATCTATACAAAACCCAATGGCCACTTTTTCTTTAAGACTGAGGACCAGACAGGCAAACATTCCTCCCTCATTTAGTAATCCCGACAAAATTTGTCAAGCAACTTAAAAAATATAAAGAATGATTTATCATTTTGCTCTTCATTTAAGTGTGCAGTGCAAGTGCTTGTGTAGGATTTTGTTAGCTACGGGGCCTTGTATCCTCTTGTTTTTTTGCACAAAAATAAAAAGTAGCATTGTTCACAATGCCTTCCAAATGTAAGGCCAAAAAATATTACTCAATTTCCAAATTCGATAATTAAAGCTTTCCACACCAATTTTGTCAGGTCATTATTTATCGGTGCATGCAAGATGTACATTATATAATTGAAAAGTCAAGATTTTGCACAGTCATAATATTATGCATGAAATAGTAAAGCAAGCATAAGTGTGATCAAATTAGTCATCAAAGCCACAACAAAAGTAATAGGGCACACAGGCATCAATATGAAAAGGATCACAACCAGCATGTAGATTGTGAAAGAAAAGCTACATTGTTTCAAAACCTGTCTAATTCATTCCTTCTTTCTGGTGAATTAAATCATTTGTGAATGAAATAGACAACACCTACTGTAGTGCTCTCTATTAATATCTCGCCTGATTGAGTCATTTTTCAGAGGAATAGGCAAGTATAGGATCAAAAACCTTGTCTTCAATTTTGTCAATGTCACAAAAGGAAGGACACAAGCCTGTGTCAGTAAAATTTCATAGAAAAAAAGGAAAAACCAAAAAAAAAAAGTACATTCAGTTGTATCAACCAATTGTTCTCATCTTCTTTGACAGCCATAATCAATCCACAGAAATTTCAGGCCCCAATGCTTACTTTTGTCCCCAATCCCTCTTCTTCCATCTCCTTGACTGCTCTTATAAGGCCCCGTGTGATCTCATTTAGATGCAAGCCACTCTCCTTCATTTCCTCTAACAGCTTTTCTGCTTTTTTCCAATCTAATGCCTTTAAGCATAGGGATTGAATCAACTTATTATACTCATCTTTATTAGGTTGGACCCCAAATTTCTTCATCTCTGCCAACAACTCCAAAGCCTTGTCAAACTGCTCTAGTTTGCAATACCCCCGAATAAGTGTGTGGTAAGTAACAGGAGTCAGCTTGGAGTGCTTCTTTTTGGCTTCTGATAGTATTTCGTGAGCATCTTCCATCTGGCCACCACTTGCATAAGCACTTATAATAACAGTATATGTGTACACATCTGGTTTTAGACCTCTGCTCTGCATCAGCTTCATTGTTTCTATTGCCTCTTTCATATCCCCACTCTTGGAATAACCACTAATAACCGAATTAAAAACAGCATTTCCAGGAGCTGGACCCTCTGCAATCATCTTAGAAAGCAACATCTTTGCCCCATCTGCATCTTTGATCCTACACAAGCCACGGACAACAAATGCAAAAGGTTTAATTGCCCGCTTCCGGGCTTCTCCCGAGTAATCATCCAGCATATCCACGGCCAATTTGATAGTTTCATCCATTCGACTGAGTGTACAAATCAAAAAGCTAACAGCATGAGGAGGTGGATACTTGTTCTTCTCCCTTGCCATCATATAAACTAAATATGCATCTTTCCCCTTACTACCTTTACAAAACCAAGACATAATTTTACCCACTTTGTCACTATCAGGCAATGCTCCAGCATCGAGCATCTTCTCACAAACAGATAATGCCCAATCAAAAAAGGACCTCCTACAGAGAGCCTCAATTGTGTAATAGTATGTCTCCGAATCAGGGACACGCGCAAAATCACCAAACTTATCAAAAACCTGTGAAGCAGCCTTTGCTTTACCCAACCTTGAAAATAAGGCTATCAACTGATTAAGAATCTCCACGTTCAGAACAGTCGGCTCTTTCTTACCAATGTCCTGAATTAGCTCCCACAGACCATAAGCATCTTTTGCCCTAGGATTGCTGCATACAGCCCGAACAAGTGCATCAACGCCACTAGTGGTCACAAAAATGCCCCGCTTTCTCTTTGCCACCCACTTAAAAAAACTGATCAAATTCTCTCCAAAAATATGCGGGGTTTCGAGCACTTTCACCACAAGCTCCTCACGTAAATCCAAACTCATACTATTAAGAGTAGATTCGAAAGATCCATCAACACTACTCTGCAACAAAGATAAAACACTTTGTAATTTCTCCTCATCAATCTCATAAACCTCATCCTCCAACTCATTTCCATCCCCACGAATACGAGTATCCCCTTCTGCAACATCTCCCCAAGAAACCTCCTCTGATATTTCACTATTTTCATTCCCAGTGGCAAAATGGTCCAACTGGGTATCCCCAGAATCAACAAACGAAAACTTATCATCAATTTGCAGCCCAGAATTCATAGAAGAATTATCATTCTCGGGGGCAAAATGGTCAATGTGGGCATCATCCACGCCCACAGTTTGACCAGAAACCAACGAAGAATGCTCGGTTTCAGTTTCATTTAAGTTTGTGGAGGAAAATCTGAAGTCTTGACGAGAAACAGAGGTTTTAGAGAAAACCCATGTGGAGAAATGCGGTGAATAAGAAGAAGATGGATTATTTGGGATTAGGGTTTTACAAGTTGCTACCTTTCTGCTGCTGGGATAGTTATTCTGAGTTGCTGCACCCAAATTTTTTGCTGCCTCTCTGGATTTGGCTGCAATGGATCTCCACATCCTCTCTTATCAAAATAAGAAAAACCTTAGAACTAAGTAAAGAGGGAGGAATGAATTAGGGATGGAAGAAGAAGAAGAAAGAAGGAAAAGGGGAATGCAATTAGGGTTTAGGGAAGAGAAGAGAATCAGTTGGGCTCCACACAGACTTGGGCTGGAGTTTCCTACCCAAAGCAAGCCTGTCTATTTTGGGCAGAGTGGGCTTATGATGCTCTTGCTAGATCAAAAAAAGTATACAATGCAGACGTAAGATTAAGACATTAGAATCCATAATTGGAGCCTCCCTCCGTCAACCGCCTGAACCGAGAGCTTTACGCGGTTCAGGTACTCAAGTCCTTTAAAATGAAAGTATCTCGATCGGTTATACTTAAAAAGACGGATCATTTGGAAATGCATGTTCAATTCAAAATCATAGTAGGTTTATGTTCTCTTGCAAGCATTTGGCTTTAATGGTAGCTATTCTCTTCTATGTGTATTTTGCGTTGAAATTACAGTTAGCAAACCATTTTTCCAAGTTAAAACCAAATGTGAATCCAAACAATTATAATTATAATAGTATAATGTAAATCCCCATAGGGAAAGCATCAAATTTAGCATGGAAGCTCGCTCCAGTCCACTTAACCTGAGTCCATGTCCTTTTTAACAAAAATTAACAGTTGAATAAATTTTCAAGACGTAAGTGTGTGCAGAAACTTCATTGACAACAGAGTAGATAAATGCCAAGGATCCCCTTGACAAAGCCAGATTAGGAAATATATCAATTCTTCACGACCAGCATGTAGTTTGAGAACTGCATCTCAAAACCTGTCCAATTCATTATCTTTTTTCTCGTGGACTGAATAATTCCTGAAATAGACACCACCTATCGACTGCAGGGCCCTCTATTAATATCTCCTTTGGCTGAACCATATGCAGCACCTATGCCTGCAAATTCCAGGGAACAGTGCCTTGTGGGATAACTAGCAAGCTGAGAGTGACCCTGCAACCCATTGCACAATCTGAAGGAAAAAGTTTTTAACTTTCATCAACATATTTAGAGTCTAAGGAAACCACATGTTTTATGGTCTAAAGTTCTTTGGTTGGTGGGGTATTAGGTCATGAGAACTTATGTTCTTAAAACTCTTGGCGGGGTATTAGTACAGGAACTAATACAGGAGCAGCCATCCATAGACATTACTTTTACAGAAGGGCCGGCGGGGCGGGGGAAGGCATCTTTGTGTTGATTGTACAGGCAAAGAATTGATAAATGAAAGCCAAGAAGAATGCTATAGCATTTTAGAATTGTTATTGTCAGTAATACTCAATTGATGGGGCGCAAAATAAGATGAGCCTGAAAATGGTACAGTAAGAAAAAAAAAAAGAAAAAGAAAACATTAACAGGTTGCCTAGATAGGAATTGATGATATAATTCCATTGATGCAGCCGGAGAGGTATTGTCTATCAGTAATAAGGCAAATATACACGAAATGTTTTTACAGGTGTAAGAAATTCTTTGCAGAGACCCAAAAAAAAGAAAACCTTGCAGATGTTAGCAACATTATGCCTTTCCCCTTCAAAATCTGCTTACTTTGATGAACTGCAGTTAGCATGGACCTGCGGTGGGTAACCATAAGAGAGGATCACATACACTCAGCAATCTTAAGACAGAAACTTAGACATGTTAATTTCGTTAGGATCATACAATAACACGTATCATTACAGCATATTTGAGAGTGAAATAAATAAATAAATAAAAGAACATAAAGGACACTTTGGCCGTAATTAACAGCCTTAAATTCTGATTTCCTTTCCTTTACAATTTGATGATGCTCCCCACTAGAATGCTTTTCTTTTTTCCTTTTTTTTTTTTTTTTTTCTTTTTGAACAACTCACTAAGAATGCTTTTCAGAGCTTAAGATCTAGAAGATGCACAAAAATGGAGGAGCAGCCAAACAGATTATCACAGCAATACTATGTCACCGTTACCACTTGATCATCACAAAATGCGTATGTGAATGAGGCGACCAGACCGATAAAAATATAAGGATCGTCAATGCCTTGCTTACCTGACATCTACAGCATTTCAATCTGAGAGCTTCACCCCAGGCCCTCCCAATAGGTTCTGCAAGACCAGCAATAAGGTTGGCTGCACTCAACAGAGAGCCCACTGCTCCATGTTTCTCAGAGAAAAAAGGAGAATATTTTTTGGATTACATTACCCCGGTCTTTCAAATTTTTTTGCAAATTTATTCAGTAACAATTGCTGCCGAAATGCCAAATATTGGTCTAAACTGGTTCCAGCCCACTGCTGACAAAAGCACTCATCTGTTGGAACTAATGAGCTCAGAGGGAATGGCCCCTTTGGTGCTTTCTTTAGTGCAACCAAGAACCTATGGCGAGGGCGAATTCTCTGCTCCAGAGATAAGCTCAAGTACATAGGGTACTTAGTCAAGGATTGAACCTCATTACGAAGTTCATTGATCAAGTACAGATACTTTGGCCTTAAGTTGTCTTCTAGTGACAGCGAGAATACCTGATAATGACGAAAGCACTATTATATAAAATTAAAGATCTGAGACAAAAAGATTTCGCGGAATAAAATCAAAAGTTGAAAGTATACTCCAACATCAAGTCATCTCATGATAAAATAATCAGGAAAACAGTTCATTCCTTGTGTCAGGGTGAAAACTTTCCGTAGACAATCCAAAAAGACATATATTAATCATAAAACCACCACCTAAAGCCCGCAAGGAGAACATTTTGATGCGAGTAAAAACAAAAGAAGGTTGAAGTTGGCAAATAAACCTGTGTAAGCCTTGTCAAGACTTTCAAGATGTCGGAGTTATGCATTCCAATGCTCCTCAGAAAATTGATTCTAGGCAGCAATCCATCGTCTATACTGTAATGGAGAAGCTGTGGATGTTTCATTACCATTTTTACAACACTATCCCTGGACGCACCCAACTCTTTCGAGAGAAAAATATATCGAATATTCCATGCTATATCAATACGCTGAACCAGGATTTGCGGGCTCAGCTGCACAACTTTACCTATATTTTTTTCTTTGATGCCAACCTGTTCGACCAAATATCTAATGGTGGGTTTTAACGAATTCTCAACACTATAAGAAAAGAGAGATGGAGCAACAGCAATTATCTGCCCAATTTTGGAGTGTGGGATGCCTAGTCCCATCAGAAAAGCCACATGCGACTTCAAATTATTCTCCACTGTGTATTCTAGAATTTGGGGCTGTCTCAGCAGAATTCTTCTGATATCTTTGTGTTTAACACCAACACTCAAAAGGTACTCCAACCTTTCCTGCGCAGAACACACATTTATTTGAAGGGCTAGCATATGCCTCTCATACATTTTTTTGAAGTCTGGTTCCTTAAGACCAAATGTACTTAAGTAATCAAGCAGTGGGAACCATCTCTTATCCAAATCTATCTCTTCATACAAGTTCTCATATCTGTTTTCAGTACATTTCCTTGTTACCAGCTGCAGGAAAAGAAAACTTGTAAGCTCTTCTGCACCAAACAAAACTACAATTCATGAAGACTATTATTCTCATGGTACCTTCCCCTTGCTATCTGTATCCAACAAATCAGACTGCTTCTTTTTGTCTTTTGCATGATAAATATCTCCAGGATTACTCTTCTCACAAGCGTTCTTGCCTTCCACATGTCTCCGGCTACCTGAGAGTAACAATTTATCTATAAGCCATTACCCTTAGAGAGAAGCTATTAAAACTTTCCAAACTTAAACGCATACCCTGTATTGAATTTTTTCTTCTTTTTGACTCAAATCTCTTTCCATTAACTTCAAATTCTGCAGGTTCTGCAAATTCATCCTGAAGACATGTTCCACAAGCAGTATAAAATAAACAAAAAAGGCAAAATGGGAGTGGGGAATGCAAACTAAAGTGAATAATCTAAGTAAGGTAGTTTCTAATAAAACAAGCTATTATGACATCTCAATTCAGAAAGACGAAATCATCCATTCACTGTACTTTTAAGGAGATGCTCCTAGTTCACAGTCCGCCAAGCTCATCTAAAACCGGCAGTTATCAAATTCATTACAATGCACAAAAGAAAGACCGCAAATTTGAGCACAAAATTTCTTAATCCAGCATTCGAATAAAAACAATAGGCAAGTGAAACTAAAATTTCAGTTCAAATCGCAAAAAGCGAATGACTCGAACTCTACAATGCTGAGATCTAAATGCACAAAAAATTGACAGCACCCAAAATTCTAAATTGGCGTGGGAGGGAGGGATAGGAAGCCAAATTCCAATGAATTAACGATAACGGAACCAAACAGCTCAATTAAAAGGGAAATCATTGAAATCACTGATTTTTTTTTTTTTTCTCTACAACTTAACACATACAGAGAATGTGACAACCTACTAATCATCTCCAGAATCCAATAGCAACCAAACATATCCAGTAAGCTAATTTAAACACCATAGAATAGTTAAACTACAGGCAAAAAAAAAAAAAATCGAAACTTCATTGAAAAAAACCTGGTCTTTTTCTTTCATTACCATCACAGTAGCATAAAAAGATAACGGAAAGGCAAAAGACTCCAACTTTTTCATAAAAACTCTACCAAAAGCAAAAAAACCCACATAAGTAATCAACAAAAGCCCGGGAGAAGGGTTTCCATTCAAGTGCAGCAAAGGTAGAGCTGAGCAGGACTCACATCCAACAGCCAATCATTCTCAGCCAAATCATCACCATCGTCATCATCATCTTCTTCTTCCTCATCCTCATCATCCTCCTCATCAGTATCGTAGGAATTGAGGGAGTGCCCGTACCTTGACTTGCGATTTGTCTTGAGAATTCTGGCATTGGAGTGAGTGGACAGGACCACAAACGTCTTCTTCACTCTTCTTCCCCAGTTCTCAACACCCACTTGCCCAATTTTGCCCCGAGGCCTGGACTGAGGTTGAGAAAGTACATGAATATGACAGTGGAAGTGAAAAGTTAAGAAGTTTACAGAAGAAGATGAAGAAGACGACGAAGACGAAGACACTGCCATGCTCTTCTCTTCCTTTTGCTCTTTTGTTTAAGAGAGAGAAACTACTGGCAGACAGATAAATACCACTAAAACCCTTAATAGCCAGACATTTTGATATTTTTTTTCCTTTATTTTTCTCACTTCGTGGAGTTAAGGACTTAAGGGGTTTAACATTGGCGGTTGGGGTTAATCTGGAGAAATTTTCACTTTATTTAAATAAAATTTTTGAAAGAGAAAAAAGTGAGAGTAAGAAAAATAGAAGAGATGATTATTATGAAAAAAAAATATTTTTTATTTTTTTTATATTTAAAAAAAGGTAACGGGAGGAAAAAAGGTTATAAATTTTGTTATTTAGGAAAAGGGAAAAAATAGATGAAAAGAATATAAAATTTATTGGAATAGTAATTTTATTCTTCATATTAAATTATATTAAAATATTTTATTTAGGTAAAATTATAATTTTTAAATTATGTGAAGGGTAATTGAGTTATTAATAAATTTAATAGGAGAATTAACAATTTTCTTCTTATTTTTAGAAGATTGATTTTGATAAATAAAAAAAATTAAAAAAATTAAAAACTTTTCCCTCCTTATATTTAAAATATTTTTTAAATACAATAAATTTTCTTAATTCTTTTATTTTCCTCTCTTTCTCAACTTTTCTCCCTCTCAAATACAGTATTTGAGAGTGCTTATTTATTGGCATTACGTCTGAGCGCCGGGCAGACGCCAGTGGTGTCCTACTGTTTGTTTGGGGCTTCTTGAATTGAATCTGGAGCAAGGATGCACGGACACTCTTATTTTAAAGAAGTGTCCGTGTCGGACACTTCTCGGACACGGACACGCCTCGGATACGGCACGGACACGTGTCCGACACGCCAAAAAGTGTCCGCCAAAAAAAATTTGAAAAAAAAAAAATCGGACACGGTTCGGACACGCTTAGGACACGCGGACACGGCTAACAAAAAGAAAAGTAAAAAAATGAAAAGGGATAGGTTTGTCATTTTTTTTTTTTTTAAATTTAAATGAAGGAGAGTAGGAATTGGGAAAGATTTAAATTTTTTTTAAAGTTATCGTTTTTTATTAATATTTATTATTTAATATGTATTGTGAGATTTTAAATATATTTAAAATATATATTTTATAAGATTTATTTTAATAAAAATTAAATTTATATATGTTATATTTTAAATTATAATTTATATTTTGTTTTAAATAATAATATTTACTTATATATATATATATATATATATATATATATATATATATATATATATACGTGTCTATGTCGTGTTCGTGTCCTAATTTTTTTAAAATTGACGTGTCGCCATATCCGTGTCCTACGTGTCCGTGTCGCCGTGTCCGTGTCGGTGCAACCTAGATCTGGAGGCGTTAATTTTTCTTTTCTTTTTTTGTAATTTTTTTTTTCCATCAAATGAGTAGGAAAGTTGGGTAGGATTGTCAGCCTGTCATGAATACTGTGACTTTATCAAAGAAAATGCGTCTAATTCAATATATTTGTCAATAAATTTCTTATAACCCTTATGAGTTGAGGCTTTTTTTTAATTGTAGAAAATTTACATTCAATTATTTTAAAGAGTAAATTTAACATTTAAGTTAAATTGTTTTCATATTACTATATGATTAATAAATGTAAAACTTAATAATACTGTTAACAGAAAATTTTATTTTATTAGAGACGGATGTTAGTAAAAATACTTAAACTTAAAATAATATAAAAAATAATACGTTAAATTAGTATTTAAATTATTAATTCAAATAATTACAATGTAAAAAGCGGTAAACCAGACATAAATTTAACGGGATAAATATTTTTTTAATCCTAAACTTTTAGATTTTTTTACGTTTGAATTTTAAACATTTTTGATATTTCATTTGAGTCCTAAACCTTTTGATTTTCTACCAAATCAATCCCTCTATTTAATAAAAGTGATCAATTTATTAAAAAATAATTTTAACTTTACAAAAAATTATTTAAAAAAGATTAAATATATGAATTGAATGTCTTTTCTATCAAAAATATACATGTTACCTATTTAATTCGTATATTTGTTGATTAAAAAAAATTTTGATATGCATATTTTTTGTTAATAAAAAAAATATTTAATTCATATATTTAAATTTTTTTAAATAATTTTTATTAAATTAAAGTCACTTATTAATAGATTGACTACTTTTTGTAATTTAAAAGACTGGTATAATTAAAAATTAAAAAATTAAAAATTTAAATAAAATATTAAAAAAATTTAAAATTTAAATATTAAAAAATCTAAAAATTTAAAATCCCAAAAATACTTATCCCTAAATTTAACTCTGTCCCCCAAAGGCACTCAATCCAGAATTTCAGGGGTGCTTGTCAATACACCACAGCAAGCGGAGTGGATATTTCATTTAAAATTATTGTCTTTAAACGGCAGTGAGCTTTGTCGTTTCAACGTGGCAAGCAGACCACGTGGCAATGAGCTTTGTCGTTTCCGATTCCTCTCTCTCTCTTCCACTCTGCCTGTGTTTTGCTTATGAAAAAATATATATAAATCGATGTTAAATATCTCGATTTTTATTTTGAATAAAATTGTGTTTATTATTTTTAAAATAAAAATTAATATTTTTATAATATTTATTATTTTTATATTTTAAAATATTAATTATTACTTAAAAATAATAATTATAATTTATTCTATAACAATTAGAATTTATCTTAGAATAAAATTCAAGACATTTATAAACTTATTCTTTGCTTTTACGTGTGTGCTTGGTAACCGAACCCAATAATTTCAGTTTCGTTACCGTAAGCTTATGTGAAAGAAGGCGAAGAAGGTTCTAGAATTTCAAGATTTTTTTTTTTGGATTTTTTTGGGGGGGGGTTTTGTATTTTTGGTTGGAGCGGGGTTTCGGTAATTATAGAGGTTTTGGAAAATGGAGGTGAAGAAGATGATGAGGTGGCGGCCATGGCCACCGTTGGTTAGGGGTGGGACGTGGTGGTGCTGAGGGATGCTACATCAGCGGTTGAAGGTGGAGAAATCTCGGAAATTAATGGTGGAGATTTGGTGGAAAGGCTCTCCGGACGGTTTCTATGTCCGTTGCGGAAGTCGTTTCAGAAGAATTTCACCGGAGAAGTGGAGGCTTCGATCGGAGGGAAACGGCGTCGTTCAGTACCCTCACACACACTCTCGAAATTTTCATAAACCATAAACCCTAAACCCTAAACCCTAAACCCTTTATATGCCCTAGAAATTGCTCTTGGAAATTTCACATATTGGAAATGATTGATTGTTGGGCGGATTATGTTATCTATTGTCTCTGCATTTTCTTAATTTTCGGTTTGAGATTTAGATCACTGTCAATATCCATTGTTTTTTTTTGAGATTTGGCTGCTGTTGATGATTAGATTAGAGTTGTTTGCTATTGGGATTTGGTGGGTTGTCACTGTTTGGAATATTTAGATCACTGTCAATATTCATTGTTATTATAACCTTTTTGTCGATCACTCTTGCCAACTAGCTCTTGGTCAAGACTTCTAAGTAATATTCACTGATCGGTTTTTGCACTATAATTATTTTCTTTTATTGATTTCCTTAAACTTGAATCTATTGAATGTGTTTGGTGGTGTTTGATGAAATTTTGCTTTTGCTTGAGAATCCATGTTGTTTTTCAGATTTGGAGTTTTGGGAGGGAGTATTTGAATTTCTGTGGGTGAAGATGTTTGTTATTTCTTATCTTTAGTGTTTCTGGTGCTTGAGAGGGCTTTGGTCATAAAAGGGTTTTTGGGTTTTATCTTAATTGATTTTTACGTTTTGCTGGCTTTCTGGTTTCAATGATGAAAAGTAACTAAAACTTTGCTCTTGTTTTCTGGTTCAGGGTGCGAAACGAGGGCCAAAGGACGGGGTTCCTGCTGTGGGAATGGCATCACTGAATGTTGCTGACTTTGCTTCTGTTGACAGAGTCAGTTCAACAGCTTCTGCTGCTGAACAGAAAGAGTTTGAATTAAGCCTGCTTCTCAGGCTGTCTGCTGGTGCTGCTGAGCCTCATCCTCTTCTCCATGCATCTTTATTTATTTATTTACTTGTAAAATTATCTTATATTTCCTTAATTTCTTAATCTGAAGCATCATCTCTATGCAGATATCACTTAGCTTATTGGAGCTGGAAACTGCTCTAGAGAACACAAGGGCAGTACAAAGGGCAATGGTGCTGCCTATTTCATCACTTCCTCAGTCAGCAGTCTTGGCTGAAATAGATGAGTTGTCTGCAATCAAAGCTGTTCCCAGAAGGGTGAAGATATTAACTGGATATGCACCTACCAAGAGAGTGAAAAGGCCTGTCAGGAGGAAGATGGCAATGAGGGCAGGTGCTTTGCAAGGAGTGATGATGGTGAGTATAATCACTCTTTTGACTTGGATTCACTTGATGATTTTGAGGAAGGAGAATCGGATGAGGTTATAGAGGAACCTAGTGGGGAGAAGGAGAGGAATAGGAAGTTGAACTTCAGCTCTCCTAAGGCCAAGGGAAAGCCATCATTGGAGAAGGCATATGGAGAAGAGATTGGGGATGATTTTGATTTTAATCGGTGGCAACTTACCTCTAATGAAGCTCCTGCTTTTGATGTAAGCACAGCCATTCATTTTCTTTATGTTTATGTTTGAATAAATAATTTCGGCACGCCTTTGTCTCCCATTGAGTGGGGTCAACTGACTCTAGAAGTTGACAAATAAAAATTTAGACTTCATTGGATATGTTGGAAGATGATGCTGAAGGCTTTTTTTTTTTGGGGGGGGGGGGGGGGGGGGATTAATTTCTCCTTGGTTTTCTTGATCATGAACATCGTTCTTTTTTTTTTTTTAGCTTTCTTAATTCTAAACCAACTGGTTGGCGGAAGAGGAACAATTGGAGAGGTCGAGGTCGAGGGTTCGAAGGATAATTTTGTAGTTGGTACTTGGGAATTTAAGGAAGTAATCAGCCGTGATGGATGCATGAAGCTTCAAACCCAGGTATCATTTGCTTCCTTTGATCAATGAAGTGATCGTTCTGTTGGTGAGCGTGCATGTACAGCCCTCGTGGCTGTCTGTGCCGATTGGCTTTGGAACAACCGTGAGATCATGCCCCTTAAGTTCCAATTTGATTGCCTGATCAGAGAAGGGTCATTGGAATGGGGGAACCTTTGTAAGAATGCACGCTAGAGGGAGCAATTCCCTGACAAGTACTTTCATTTTGATAGTCATCCAAGCCAAAGTACGCCCTTCAACTATTGTTCATGGCAAGTCTTTATCGGCTTTTTCCATCCCAATGGAATGGATGTGGAAAGATTTGACTTTTTGCAGGGTACCATGTCTTTTGATAATATCTGGGATGAAATCACCCATGCGGCTTCAGAATGTCAAGCAAATGGTGAACCACATGTCTACATTGTGTGTTGGAATGACCATTTCTTTATTCTCAAGGTTGAACCAGAAGCTTGCTATATCACTGATACACTAGGAGAAAGGCTTCATGAGGCATGTGACCAGGCATGCATTTTGAATTTAATTGCAATACAAGTATTCACAAATTGCCAGACGTTGCTCAGTCATCCAATGAGAAAACGATGAGTGAGTGAACAGCAGACTTGGGCAGCTTCCACTGAGCAAGCAATGAAGAGTCAGGAAGAAGGGGAGGTTGTGCGCGGAGGGAAGGACTCTTGCAAAGAGTATATTAAGAGCTTGTTGGCTGCAATACCCATGAGGGAATTGGAGGCAGATATGGGAAAAGGTTTAATGGAATCAACACCTCTTCATCACAGATTACTGATCGAGTTCTACACTTCTACTGCACTCAGTACTCGGCCAACTTAAACTCATGCGGCAGTAGTGAATGCCATTCCACCACAGCCGGCTGACATTTTAATAACAGAGCTTGATGTTTTGAGACTTGCTATTAATTCTACCATTCTAGGATATGTGATTAGTTTAACTCGTTACTTTTTTCTAATGATGTGAATGAGATTAACGAAGGAACTCATTTCCACCATTTGGAGAGCTCAGAAGAGGACTAAGTTTCCTTAACATGACATTGAAGTGTATTTATCTTTGTTTTCCTTGTGTTTGCCCTTTGTTTTTTTTGTCTTTTCTACGTGTGCTGTTGACCAAGGAGTTGACTGTGTTTCCTTAACATGAAAACATAACCGGCTAGTGGGCTCCCGCCCTCGCATATTCCAAGAACACTATTTTACTCATTCCAATAAGCTGGCTGAGGCATGTGTTTAACTAATTTTAATTACCACTCAACATGGGAACTCGGTTATTATTCTGTGTAGTCCCCGCAAATTTGGTCCAGATTCGAATTTCGGGAATTTCCTTCAAAACATAGGGAATTATGTTTTGAGTCATTATTCTTTGTGTGATAGGCCTTTTATATAAAAAGATTAAATTAAGATATTAATAAATGACTCTCGATATGATTTCTTAAGGAACCATGGCTAAAAAAAAACAAATATACAGAGTCACGTGTTAGTAACTACTGGGCATAGTTCAGTGAAAAACGAAGATACAACGTTTCAGTGTTTTGGTGCCGACAACCCTTTTGGTACGGTGGAAATTAATGCTGGATGGATAACGTTGCTATTTTGTGTGCTTTCTTCTTTTTTTTTTTTTTTTAAATTTCTTTTTCCATTTTAGTAATGAAAGCATGTCTTGAACACGAGTTGATCTTAATATAATTATAATTATTTAATTATTATGTACATAAAAACGAAAAAATAACAAATAACAATCATATATTCAATAATAATGCATATTTGCAGGTGGAATTTTTCTTTTTTTAGTCTTTTTGGAACTGACAGAACAGCAGGAGAGGAAAAATTATATGAACAAGATCTAAAATTCGAGCTCCAGACCTTATAATTGAAAGTCACTACTTTCAACCACTTTGAATTATACCACATCTACATAAGTGTAAGTATTTTCTTTTTTTTTTTGGTCCTAAGGTGTGAGTATTTTTCTGATCTAGGAACGTTTGATATTCAGCCCGAAGGTTGATTAATTCGAATCGATTCGAGTAAGACTACATAGGTGCCAAAAGTCTCTTAACAGATATTTAATGGGACTGCATTCGTAAGACTCGAATTCAAAATCTCTAATTAAATGATAATAAATTTTATCATCTGTTCCAGTACCAGCTAGTTAAGGTGCAAGTATTTTTCATCTTCATGTAATATCTGGTTAAACCAATTTTTCGGTTGGATTTGATTAGGCCTCAAGAAAATATACCAATCAACATGTTATCTAAAGGTTAGATTATAAACCTACCCATTTTCAAGCCTTATGAGTATTCGGACAAAGAAATGAGCCTTATTAGGCCCATTTACGTTCTTTTAAGGGTAAATCCAATGCTTGTTTAGCAATTCAAAATCTCTAGTTTCTCCCAACCTCCACCCAAATGACAATGGGCCAAAAAAAAAAAAAAACAAACAAGATAAAAAAAGAAGCATTTGGCTGTGGGTTAACTATGTTAGCACAAATTTTTTTTTCTTGTTTTTGTACGATCTAAGTTGAAGAGAAGAAGAAAATGAGGAGACGAGATTCGAATCACAACAGATAAGTATCATTTTAAGTACAAATACTTGTATCGTATTATAAACTTGACTTTGATTAAGTTGGTTTCTAGTTTCTAACTTAAATCGTCAGTCACAATTCAAAGAAAGGAATGAAACATAACTGACGGTTTACAAGTCAATTTTGTTTCTAATTCTGCCTTTGTTCCAGTTCGGAATTTTTTATTTCTAAAGAAATTATTAATTTTTTTTGCTAAAAAATTATTGTGAACCGATCCAGTCCAATTACTGTACTAATCAATTGATATATATATATATATATATATATATATATATATGAACGCTATCAAACCGATCTCTCCTCAGTCCTCAATTATGGTTCAACTCGTAAGTAAATCACAGTTGGTTCACGATCACAACTTCCCCGTCACTTTCATAATTTCATTTTCGTGCTCTTTCGCTTAAGGTTTTTGGAACCATCTTTTCCACTAACATGTTGCCTCACCTGTTATCCAAATGTCACTTGTTGTGCAATCATCTCGATTGTCATTAGCGGATTCTTTTTTTTTTTTTTTTATTCATAAAATGATAAAGACAAGTCAACCAAAAAAAATTATATATGCTAGTTATACTGTATATACCTCCACATCAAATTTGTAAAAGAGAAAAGTACTGATTATACATAACTGTGACTCCGATTTAATTTATGTATTCTGCTAAAGAAAATTACGCAACTTTGCTATGGTAAGTCAGTGAGATTAAAAGTATGTTTTATTTTTGGGGTCACGAACGGTCTTGTAGTGATTTTTATTGGGCTTGTGGTTCACTTCCTTAGTAAGTTAGGGTGAGATAAGTGTGATCCTCTCTGACGGGTCTGGGAGACGTCATCTCTACTTATCCATTTAATAGGACAAAAACAATAAAAAAAAAGAAAAATTACGTAAGCTCAAATGTCACTCGTTATATATAGCCTTAACTTTTGCTTTTCACTGGAGTTATAGCATGTGCCATTTTCCAACCATATCCCCTAGTGTCACACGGTTAATTTTCTCACTCAAAATTACGCCTTGTGATGGCACTAAGTCACACTTACTCTCAGCCAACCGCACACACAATGATTTGCACAATAGAACTTTATAAGTAAGGCACACAACTCACACACTCGAAAGAGACACAAGAGCATATATGGGAACCTTTCCCAACCTTTTATTACTTAACTCAAGCAATATAAAGGAACAATCACCTGAACTCTCAACAGTGTTTCACTCTTTCTCTCTGAGTGGTTTCTCTTTCACTGAGTACAAATGACAACCCATAGGGTCTATATATAGCTGACACCTCCAGCTATCTAGGTCTTGGAGATAAACATTATCTCCCCACGATCTCTATCGTGACTGATAATCCTCATCTTCCCACGTTCTCATCCATGACTCGATCCTGATAAGCCTTATCTCCCACGATCATCCATCACTTGATCTCGATAAGTCTTATTTACCCACGACCCTTTGCCATGCACGATCTGATGAGCATTATCTCGATGCTTGGCCACCCGGATAGAGCCACACCCGCACGTCCCCACGTTCCACACGTTGTAGGAGACTCGGTACCATGTAGTGCCATGCAGTGCTATGCAGACTTGGCCAAGACCCAGTCTTGTGTTCTGGGCCCCTTGGCCCAAGCCCATGGCTCATCTGATGGAGCCCACGAACATTTGGTCCAGCATCCTTTGTCCAACCCAAGTCTTGGTCCACACTGGGACCCGCATGTAGGCCCATGCCTGTGCTGACCCTCTCAGCTTTCACCTTGTTTCAAGGAGTGCCCATCCACTCCAAAGTCCCATACTAGGAATTGGCTCAAGGTGCCGCCAACTCCTGCATGCCAAGTGTTCAAGGGGCTAACAAATCACCCCCACCTGTTGAAGCCAACGTCCTCGTTGGTAGGATTGATAGGTAGTCTTCCACCTGCTTCTCGAACTGCCATAGAGTCACATCTCTTTCCCAGCTCGCCTCATTGTCTGGGGCATTCTTCCACTTGACCAAGTACTCAACCCGCCTGTTCTTCTTACTTTGTCCCTACGTTCGATGGTCCAGAATTCTCTCCACTTCACGTTGGAACTCAGTGTTGATTGTAGAGGGAGCACGTCGTGCTTGTTTCCTTGGAGGCTCATCGCCCGCTTCTTCATGGAAGAGCTTCAAGAAACTCACGTGGAAGGTTGGATGTACCTTCAACCTTTCTAGGAGTTGCAACCTGTATGCAACATTGCCAACTTTTTTCACCACCGTGAAGGGACCGTCATACTTTGGAACCAGCCCACGATGCACTGTCTTGCTGCTGATCTTCTTCCAAATTTGGGGAGTAAGTTTCAGCAACACCTTATCCCCAACTTAGAACTGCACGCCCCTCCTTCCTTGGTCCGCATACTTTTTCATTCGCCTGGCTGCCTTGTCCAAACTATCATGGGCCTCCTATAACCGCTCTTGCTTAGAACGGGCAAACCGGTGGGCTGCCGGGCATCTCCCTCCTGAGCTAGTCCTGGCCACATCATTAGGAGTAAGGGGCTGTTGCCCCATAGCTAGCTCAAAGGGACTCATACTTGTGGAAGAGGACTTGTGAAGATTGTAGCAAAATTGGGCCGAATCCAACAACTCAAGCCAATTCCTCTGGCTTACCGTCACGTAATGCCGAAGATATTCCTCAAGTAGGCCATTGATCCGTTCCATCTGGCCATCGGTCTGAGGATGGTTAGCAGTAGAGAATTTTAACTCCGAACCCATCATGTTGAATAACGAGGTCCAGAACCTGCCAGTGAAACGAGGATCCCGATCGCTCACAATATCTTCAGGCAATCCAAAGTACTTAACTACCTGCTTGTAGAAAAGCTCAGCGGCTGTCTCCGCTTGACATGAAGAAGGGGCAAGAATAAACACCGCATATTTGGAGAATCGATCTACCACCACCATGACCGATCCCATGCCATCAATCTTCGGGAATCCGTCAATAAAATCCATCGAAACCAACACCCATGACTTCGTAGGAATGGGTAGCGGCTGCAACAAACCTGCCTCCTTCTGTCGCTCCGTCTTGTCCTGCTGACAAGTGATGCACGTCTTGACATATGCCTCAACGTCATCTTCCATATTTGGCCAGTAGTAGTTGCGGGACAGCAAGGCCATCATCCTTTCGACGCCAAGATGACCCGCCCACTGTGAATCATGAGACTCCCGCAGTATTTCCTTCCTAAGGCCTGCACCACTGGGAACATATACACGATTACCCTTGGCATGCAATAAATCATTATCGAGCCAGTATGCCTTACCACACCCTCCCTGACTTGCTGTACCACTTGTTGATATGTGACATCATGTGGGGCCTGCTCCTTGATTTTGTTTAGCAAGTCACTCTGCACTTGAGTGAGGGCAGCAACCGTCTCTTGCACTTGTCGGCGACTTAGGGCATCTGCCACCTGATTTTGCCTTCCTGGCTTGTGTTCTCAAGTAAATCGTACTCAGCCAAGAACTCCTGCCACCGCGCCTGCCGTGCAGAAAGCTTCTTCTGAGTTTGAAAGAATGTGTTAGCCACATTATCGGTCCGAACCACGAACCTGGTACCCAGCAAATACACCCTCCATGGGCGAAGGCAATGCACCACTGCCAGCATCTCCTTCTCGTGGGCTGAGTAATCATTGAGTTTTCGGCTCTTATAGGCAATGGGGTGGCCTCCTACACCAACACACCTCCAATGGCTTTGTCCGAGGCATCAGTTAGCACACTAAAAGGCAACTCGAAATCAGGCAACCTCAGGACCGGCTCCGTGGACACCGCTGCCTTCAATTTGTCAAAGGCTTCTTGGCAACCTGTGGTCCACCTCCAAGGTCTATCCTTCTTGAGTAAGTCTGTCAATGGGGCCACCTTTTTGGAGTAACCCTGCACAAACTTCTTGTAGTAGTTAGACAAACCAAGAAAGGATCTCAACTCATACACTTTGGTAGGGGCCTCCCACTCTACTATTGCCTGGACTTTTCTCTCATCCATTTTAACTTGCTCTCGACTCACCCTATGCCCAAGGAACATAATCTCACGCTGGGCAAACTCACATTTTTCCTTTTTCACATATAATTGGTGCTCTCTCAACCTAGACAACACCAACCTCAGGTGGGACAAGTGATCCTCCAAGGACTGACTATATACAACAATATCATCCAGATATACAACCACAAAATGATCAATGAAGTCATGAAACACATCGTTCATTAAATTACAGAAAGTAGCAGGGGCGTTAGTCAAACTGAATGGCATCACCAAGAATTCGTAGGAGCCATAGCGAGTGATGCACGTGGTTTTCCCCTCATCTCCTTCTGCAATCCTGACTTGCCAATATCCAGACCGTAGATCCAGCTTGGTGAAATACGAGGCTCTCGCCAGCCTGTCAAACAAGTCCGCTATCAATGGAATATGGTACTTGTTCTTTACCGTCACCTTGTTCAGAGTCCTGTAATCAACACACATCCGCAGGGAGCCATCGTGTTTCCTCTGAAACAACACCGGGGCACCGTATGGCGCTTTGGAGGGCTGAATTAGGCCTGCATCTAGCAACTCCGTCAACTGCTTCCTCAGTTCTGCCAACTCTAGCGGACTCATGCGATATGAGGCTTGTGCTGGTGGTTTGGAACCGGGCACTAAATCGATATTGTGGTCAGTGGCACGCCTCGGGGGAAGACACTTGGGGAGTTCAGGAGGCATCACATCAGTGAACTTCCCCAACAGATCCGCCACACTGTCAGGCACCTCCGCAACAATACCTTCTTTGATCTCCATCAAAGCCGCAAGGTAGGTGACTTCTCCCTTTTTCAGCCCATACTTCACCTGCATAGCTGATAGCATACCACCCGACTTCCCACCAATACTGGAAGAGGGAGTGAACGTTCCAGCAACGAAACATGGATGATCCTCATGCATGATCATGAGACCACCCAAGTGAGGCAACAGAGCAACTTTTGCGCTCACAAAGAAATCAACTCCCAGTATGATATCAAAATCATCTAACGGAACCACAGTGAAGTTAAGCTTACCAGACCAATTGCCCATAATTACCTCCACTCCTAGTGCCGTGCCAAGCACCTCCCGGGCTGCCGAATTGACTGCCTTCATTCGACTCCCTGTTTTGGTAACTTTCAGACCCAGTGACGCCACCATCCTCTCAGCAACAAAGTTGTGGGTAGCACCAGTGTCAGCCATCGCCATCAACTCCTTATTACTGAGCCCGATCTTTACATACATCAAGCCGGATTGTGGGGCACGTCCAGCTTGCACAGCACTCACCAACTGCAGAGGATTGACACGAGATGGGCCAACATCGTCCGAGAGGCCACTCTCCTCAGCAACTATGGCACTTAACTTCTCCCGCTTCGGGCACTCCTTAGCCCTGTGTGGTCCATTACATATGAAATATCCCGAGTTAGTTTTGCCTTTACCTTGTTTTTGGTAGACGGCTTTGCCTTTATCCTTGCCGCCACCGTTGTGCTTATCTTTCTTGCCTTCCTTCTTCTTCTTGCCCTTGTCTTTGGGCTGCTTCCCAGCATCAGAATCAAGAGACTTGTTGATCCGAAAATCAACTAAACCATCAGCCGCAGCCATCGCTGAAGGAAGGTCCTTCACACCTTGCCTTCTAAGCTCGAATTGAGCCCAGGGTTGAAGACCGGATAAGAAGTTGAACAGTTTGTCTTCATCTGACATGTTGCGGATGTCAAGCATCAAGGAACTGAATTCCTTTATGTAGTCACGCACCGTACCACTCTGCTTCAACTTCTTCAAGGATTCCCTCGCAACCCATGATGTGTTGCAGGGTAAGAACTGGTCTTTTAACTCCTTCTTTAGGCTCTCCCACGTCTCGATCTTAAGCCTACCCGCACTTGCATCGTCATCCAACCGAGTTCGCCTCCACAGCTTGGCGTCCTTGGCTAGATACATGCTGGTCAGATTGACCTTCTCGTCGTCTGGCACTCGGGCAGCTTTGAAGTACTGCTCCATATCCCACAGAAAATTCTCAATCTCTTTGGCATCCCTCGCTCCCTCGAAGGCTTTAGGCTCTGGCACCTTCATCTTGGTCAAGCCCTCCATCACACCTCCGCTTGGTTGAGAGGCCACAGCCTTCTTGAGGATGGCTATTTCTGCTGCCATCTCCTCAAGCCGAAAAGCTGTGTTTGAAGAGGTCACCACCTCTTGTTGCCGCTGCAGATCGATTATGTACTGCTCATGGAGCGCCAATGTCTGGAACACGGTGAAATTCATATCCTCTGGAAGATCACCGAGTACCTCAAAGAGTTTGGCTACACGCTCACGTACAGCATCAAGACCCGCACCACCTGCCATTGGTCGAACCTTTATGCTCTGATACCAGCTATCACACGGCTAATTTTCTCACTCAAAATTACGCCTTGTGATGGCACTAAGTCACACTTAGTCTCAGCCAACCGCACACACAATTATTTGCACAATAGAACTTTATAAGTAAGGCACACAACTCACACACTCGAAAGAGACACAAGAGCATATACGAGAACCTTTCCCAACCTTTTATTACTTAACTCAAGCAATGCAAAGGAACAATCACCTGAACTCTCAACAGTGTTTCACTCTTTCTCTCTGAGTGGTTTCTCTTTCACTGAGTACAAATGACAACCCATAGGGTCTATATATAGCTGACACCCCCAGCTATCTAGGTCTTGGAGATAAACATTATCTCCCCACGATCTCTATCGTGGCTGATAATCCCCATCTTCCCACGTTCTCATCCATGACTCGATCCTGATAAGCCTTATCTCCCACGATCATCCATCACTTGATCTCGATAAGTCTTATCTACCCACGATCCTTTGCCATGCACGATCTGATGAGCATTATCTCGATGCTTGGCCACCCGGATAGAGTCACACTCGCAAGTCCCCACGTTCCACACGTCATAGGAGACTCGGTGCCATGTAGTGCCATGCAGATTTGGCCAAGACTCAGTCTTGTGTTCTGAGCCCATTGGCCCAAGCCCATGGCCCATCTGATGGAGCCCACGAACATTTGGTCCAGCATCCTTTGTCCAACCCAAGTCTTGGTCTATACTGGGACCCGCATGTAGGCCCGTACCTGCGCTGACTCTCTCAGCTTTCACCTTATTTCAAGAAGTGCCCAGCCACTCTAAAGTCCCATGCTAGGAATTGGCTCAAGGTGCCGCCAACTCCTACATGCCAAGTGTTCAAGGGGCTAACACCTAGCTTCAATCAATTCTTTTTTTTTTTTTTTTCTCTTCTCCTTCCAAGTTGTAAAGTATTTCTATTTGAACATCGCCTTAGGAAAAATTATTGTCATTTTGCTAATTTGTTTCCGGAAACTTCGTGTTATAAGGAAGTTTGTCAATTGTGATATCACAATCTGTTTTGCCTAGTCATATTGCACGAAGGTTTGATTGAGAAGAAAACTATGTCGTTCTTCAATAAAACATATATTTGTTTTCAACTGTATGAATAATACTTGACTAAAGATAGTCAGAAAATCAACTCAAAATTTATTTAAAATAATATAAGTATAATACCATTTTAGATTTTATGTAAATTAAAAATAATATATAAAATAGAAATCGACATCAACATAATATCATTTTAGTTAAATTCTAACTAAATTTTTTTGACCATATGCAAACCTTGTAACACTTGACTTCTCCTTCTCAATTTCCTTGTTGTTTTCAACCAGTAATCCTCATGGTAATGGTTAAATACAAATAGAAAGGGCCCCAAAGGTCCAATCAGTTAATAATTACAGAGTGAGTAATGATATTCATTCCAACTAAATATTATGAATTGTACCAAATATATTAAAAATGAAAGAAAATTAAATTAAATTAAGAAAGATTGTATTTAATAATTTTCTCTCATTACTTTTTAATTTTAACTCTTTCCTTATGAATGGATTTGAAATGTTTAATTATGATATTAATTTGGAATAAATAGCATTACTCTTATAATGTTCATACTTGGGTCAATGTAACGTGAATCTTGTTTTTTGCGTTCATGCTATCAAAGTCTTGCAAAGTAAATAGTAATACAAATTGAGTTTGAGCAGGAGGGTTTGCCAACTCGGCAAAGGAATCTTTGGGTTTTATTTTTTATTTTATTTTATTTTATTGATGTGGCGGAGTTTAAACTCCTGTTACTTACTCTCTTTCAATTTGAACGGTGCCCGCTATCTATAAACATGGGTTGGAGTACTTACACTTTGTATAGTGTCCTTTAACCCATTTTTTCAGGTTTTTTTTAATAATTAACTAATTAATAATTAATTATTTCTTGTTTAAAAAAAAAAGTTTCACGGTTTCATACAATAAACTTAATGACCTAACGGGCCAAGCAAAGGTTTCAAAATAATTGTGGACTCAAAAAAATTGATTCTTTCATCTAAAAATAGAAAAAGATAAATTGAGTATTTGATTAATGAGTAACACTATAAGAGTTTAAATAAGTAGTAACAAATAGTTATATAATCTTATATAACAGTTTTGACAGTTTATTAATTTTTTATTTTTTATGAATTTAATTATATAATAATTTATATCATTTTATAATTACTTTAAAATTATCTTAAGTAAAACAACCAAATTTTTTTCTTGATTAATTTATAATGATTCTGGGATCATAATTGTACTATATCTTAATTAACTATATTTTGGCTGACACACATGCTGCCCCATAATCTTTCGTGAGTCATGCAGAAGATGATAAAGAGAATATTTCAACGATTGATGAGACATTATGTTGGTTAATTGACTTATCTATTAAACACACATGCCATTTGCATAACGAAACTCTCGTGTAAAATATCTCTCTATAGAATTTGGTTTCCCCTTCCTATTTTTTGGTGTAAGGAGAATGGGAAAGATTTGACTTTTAAAATTTTTCAAAGGTTTTCCTTAGTTGTGTTGGTTAATATGGATTATAGGAACAAAAACAAAAGAAGAAAAAGAATTTTGTGGACTATCAAAAATGTGGCGGCCACCTCTTTATCATGAAGCTTGATTTAGTTTTCAAATTACCATAGCTTGAAACTGCAAGTCATGTTTTCTTCATCGCCTGAGGTTTTTGAGGCCTATTAGCATAAAGTCTTGGGCTTCATTATATTACTGTGGGTGTCGTGGTGTAAACAAGACACTCATAAAATAAATACTATTATTTTTTTTGTCTTTTAGAAAAATTATTGAATTATGAGTTACATAATTAAAGTAATTTTTTTTTCTTTCAAGATTAAAACTTGATGCTTCTAAAATAAAAATATAAATTTTAACCACTAACATCTCTTAAATGACTGATAAACACTATTATAATTGTTCATTGCAGCTATGTAATGCCATTATTAGTTATAATCACATATTGAACAACTATAGATTTGTAATTGATGCTGGTCCCATCAAAGTATCTGCATCCATCTAACATTTTTTGGAGTAATAAACCAAAAAATAGTAAAGAAAGGAGTTCCACGCTTTTGTCAGGATTATAGTAACATGGCATTAATATTGCACAAACGTTTATGATCATATCAAGAAACAACAAATATTACTAAAATGGACGAAAAAACAGGCTAACAAAATAAAAATGTTATAAAATATATTAATCTCTACCAAGATGGTAGGCACAAACGATGAGAGCCCATGAAAGTCAATAATCGTCATAAATTTATGAAGGCAAGGGGGATCTTTTAGCATTAATAAATTAATTAACACCAAGACCTAGCTAGCTAGAAGACCATAAAACACACTGAAACCCTAAAATAATGATCTCAATTGACTATATAATGCTGACAGATAGCCTAACTTCACTTTGTCTTAGTGTTTTTGCTTGATTTGGCAAAACTTTGGCAGTTATAAGTTCATATTTATATAAAATGTAGAGAAATTGTTAGTTTCATCTCGAAAGTACAAATTGGGCTCTATTATTTTCCCAATTTCGTAAAATTCAGAGTAAAAACTTTTGTTTGGCCCGGTCGAATTAGAGAAAAGAGAGCTAACTATGAATGAGATATAACTTTCGAACAAATAAACTAGGTAATTATTCGGTGTTAGATTGACAAAATGAAAATATTCTTGTCTTATTATTTAATAGTTAATTTAGTTAGCCTACTGACGTAGCTTTTAGTTTGACATAATTGATAATCAGCTTTTGTCTAAACAAAAAATTAGGTTAGATCAAGTATGGTAGTGAAAACGAAGTAATTTTTTTATTATATCAAAGTAGTATTTCTATTATATCAAAGTTTGCTTTAAATTAGTTAGATAGAAAACATGAAATATTTTATAATGTTTTAATCATATTTTTTTTAATCAACGTTCGCCTAGGTGCGGAGTGTTCTGTTATAAGCAGATTTGGTCAACCGAATTAGATCTAATTAACTACTTGTGGTCGAGCAAGTTTAGTCATTGGTTGTTTTGTATCGTTGGAAGAAGATCGTGTCTTTATGCGCTATATGCCCTGATTACGAAAGACCAGTTTGACCTTAGTTGTTGTAGGATTTTACAATCGTGTTCATCTCCTGCTATACGCAGGTATTCTTGACGCTTATGTATCGGTCCTGTGTACGATTTCTATGGATATTAATAAAGCGATTTGAGTGTATAAAAAAAAAATTTAATCAAGAGAGCACAATGAATGAGGCTAAGAATATTTTGGAGCAAAAAAATCAAAGTCTCAAAGACAATGCCAAGGCATGTCTCTGGGCAGAGCAAATTCAAGTTTGCGGCCGCCGCAGGACCATTCAACGCGTGTATTGTTGAAAATTGAAACAAACACTGGCAATATTTGACGACCATGCATCCATTTCTCTTTGCTTAATTTCTTGCTCTTCAATATTACAACAACCCTTTCTTGTTTTTTCTTGGTATTGTTGTCACATTATATCATAGATCAATATTTCGTGCAGCTGTATTTTCTGTTGAGTCTATCACGTGTCAGAAAAAGTTAAGTCAATCACTTGTCCCATCAGAGACAACTTTATCAACAATCTTTTTGGGTGCAAGCAAGCCGTCGACCCATGAAAAGTGACAAATGACAGTATATGTAGCGATGATTGACTAAACAATAGCAGTGATCTAATGCATAATCACAACTAATGATAAACACCATAACGTGCAATTGACGTTCATAAAAGGTACAAAATTGGTCGGTAGACGAAGTTTTGAAACTACATCTATATCTCCTTATTTTATATAATTATAATGATAAAAAATAATATAAAAATTATTATTTTTTTTTATTTTATATTTTTTTAATTATAATTAAATAAATAATAGTCGTAATTGCATAAAATTAACATGTATAAACTCAATTTGGCAACTTATATCTATCCATATAGTGGAACCCTTCCTAAAATTGCTGTGCCTCTGTCTTGCTTTTATGAAGAGAAATTCGTCTCCATAAACCAATAACAATAACCAATTAAATTTTTAGCTTCAGAAGATGGTCAAAAAAAAAAAAAAAGCTTCAAAAGAATCTTGAAAAGCAGGTGGGTCAGACATTCATGCTTCAATGATGTGTACTGGAAAATTGATACCAACAGAAGAAAAAAACAAACGAAGGACAAAAAAAAAAAAGAGGCAGCATTTTCTTTCGCCGACTTTTTATTCCTTCCACATTCTTTTCTCTTTCGATAGGTAGTTGTTACGTAGGAAGCTTACACCATGCCATTTTGGTTCTAATATCTGACATACCATGTGGGATTTGGACCCATTTGGTACATCGCTTCATCTTGACATAGCTGCTTATTGGAAGAAAGAATTTACTTTTTTATTTTTTGTCATGATCTTCTAATGGTGTATTGTGATTTTATGTCCACAAAAACACAAAGTAACAAGATGGTTAGAACATTTTTCATGTCAAGTAGTAAGTAGTAGAGTAAGTTTAACCTCATAATTTAATTCTGACAAGATTTAAATCAGTAATTTTTTATATAAATTCGAATTTTTTTAACTAGTTGAGCTACGCTTGAAGCAGTTGAAAGAATTGACCTTAATTGTGAACCAAACTAATGCTTGAAATAGCTTTGGTACCATTTTTTTCAAATTGATTGAGAAATTTTCGTGAAAAACGTTGAAACTTTATTCCATTCCAGCACCACCATTAACGGAGCATCTTGGTTCAACTGCTGCACAAAGGAGACGCGTATAATCACAGTTAAATGCAGTTTTATCCCTCAATAACGACAAAGAAAAGTTTACCAGTCAGTTTTTAGTTTCCTTTCAAGGAGATAAGAATTTGAAGAGTCCTACATGTTTAGTCACTTTCATCTGCGAAGAATTTGATTACATTTCACATTCCACAATTGATTTGATAAACTCGAGCACCACATCATGCCATCGTAACATTAATATGTGCATTTGTCCTTTATCATCAACGGTGAAATTAACTATAATTATACATCGAAAAGTCTAAAAAAATTTAACAAATTATTATAATAATTTTAAAGTATGACACGTCTTAAAAGATATTTTTTTGTTATTCTACAACTTATATTGTAATTATTATTATTATGATTTTATGACTTATTTAAAGTATTTTAGATTAATTAAGAGATTTTAAGATATTATTTGAGAATTTTTTTAGGCTTAAGTTTAAGAATTTAATAATATTGTTGATTTAGTATTCTTTCTTGTTTTTACTGGGTCATTAAGTTTGCTTGGTTAGTATGTTTAAAAATTATTATAAATAGAGTTCTAGATTTTCTATTTCAACCAATTGAATAAATAATATAAAAATTCTCTTTTAAGTTCATTTTTCTTTAGGATTTTAGAAACTCCTTAAAAACTCAATTTAAATATTGGCAGTTGTTTATCCTATCTTCTGCACTTTTGTCTTGCATATCACATTCAGCATTTAAAGTAAATTTATTTTTTATTTTTTATTTTTTAAAATTTAATTATTAAACAATTTATATTATTTTATTATTATTTTATTAATATTTAAATATTATTATTTAGTGTGAATGACAGGTTAATGTAACTTTTCCGTTTCGTCCGATGAAAGGACAGCAGATAGTGTGTGGGTCCATTTTCATACGTTGGGCTGTCTTTGTCCCTTCAGACATCAATCATGCTCCCCAAAAGAGAAATTACAAAGCTTAAACATCTGTAGGACTTTTGTGGTAGTTTTTGGGTCATGTTTAGCGTGCGAAAGGAAATAATAAGAAAAAAAAAATTATTTTTTTTATTTTTTTACATCACTTTAAATAATTTTTTTTGTTATTTTTTTCTCATGAATTATTATTCATATTTTTTTTATTATACTTTTTTTCTCTCATCTTTTTCTATGACTCCAAATAATTTTATTTTCTCTTCGCTTTTTCTCTCATAAATTACTATTTACTTTTTCTTTCACTTACTTTCTTCTAACTTTCTCTTTCAGTCCAAATAACTTTATTTTCTTTCTACTATCCTTCATTTTCTCCTCCTTTCCCCTTATTTTTTTTTCACTCCAAACACACTCTTACAGGTAAATTTTCCCTTTATTTTGGATAAAAATATAAAGCTAGTGGAAAAACTGATCAATTGCACCCGCCAAAGCAAGTGACCAAAGCAGTGTTCTCCAAGACTTCTGGTACAATAATAATGGTTTTGGTCCGGCTACAAGAAGCCAGTTCTCGTAATCCGGTAGAGATGCCGTCAACATTGTATGTACATTTGATTTTAATTATTGCTTAACCATATGCACATCACATTTATAAAAAAAAAAAAAAAAGGTATAAATTCCTTGCAAAACTCGCAACCTCTCTCTCACAAAAGGTGTCCCTATTCAGTTATTTTTTGCACATCTCTAATTTTTTCCTAATGGTTTTTTACCATAATTTGGAAAAAAGAAAATCATAAATAATAAAAACTTTGATTCTGTGGTTGCCAGGAGTATTTGACCATAAATCTCTAAAAACCATTGAACGTATGTTCCAAGGAAGATCCAATCCATCTGGGTCTTTGTCTATTCTCTATTGTCCTGGAACATTGGTCGGAACTCAATTAATCACATGAAGATTGAGATATGCAGTTACAAGTGTTCTCTTTTTTTTTTTTTTTTTTTGCAAAAAAAAACCCTTAAAGTTCTGCTGCCACTGACAACCAATATTTTTACTAGGAAAACATGAAATAAAAGTGATGTATGTAATTGAAAATAAATAAACAAATAGTATGAATATTATTTTAATAATATAAAAAATGAGTTAATAAAAAATAAGAAAAAAAATTGATGAAGTTATACTATTTTCTTTTGTAATTGCATTCAGTTATGTCTATCACTACTGTATCTATATAATTGCTTCTTTTTTCTTTTTTCAAATTGGAAAAACCTTGGTGGCTGTCCCTTAGGTAGCTGTTTCGGCAGCTGTCATATACGATACAACAGATAAAATATATGATACTAAAACAAAATTATATGACATGTTCAAAAAAAATACGACATGCGTAACTAACCATTAAAATTTTTTTTTTTGTTAATGGTTAATTACACGTGTCATATATGATGAGTATAACTAATCATATAATTTCTTTAACGCGTCGTATATTTTACTTATTGTATCACATATGATAGTTACAAAACAGCTACTTAATGACAGTCATATAGTGGTGTCTTTCCAAATTATGGGTGTTTTTAGTCTTTGAATAAAAAGATATTTGACATAAATACATAAACACTTTTTTTTTAATGCAAGAGTCACGTCAATTTATAAATAAATAGTATGAATATTATTTTAATAATGTAAAAAATGAGTTAATAAAAGATAAGAAAAAAAATGATGAAGTTATACTATTTTCTTTTGTAATTGTATTCAGTTATGTCGATCTTTTCTGTATCTATGTAATTACTTTTTTTTTTTTTCCAAAATATGGGTGTTTTTAGTCTCTGAATAAAGAGATATTTGACATTAACACATGGACACTTTTTTTTTTAATGCAGGCATCATGTCAGTTTATAAAAAATACAATCAGAAGACCGACTTATAACAATCTTTTTTATGAACTTACCACACTTCTTGGTTTTTTTTTTTTTTTCTTGATAATACCACACTTCTGTTTTGAATGTACCCCACTTCTCCATCAAAAATCCACATTCACCTAATATTTTTCATCTTTAATAGAAACAGCAAGACTACATTATTACATTTAAATAATAATGAATAACAATACAATCTTATTTAATCATATATGATAATTTATTTTTTTTTACTAATTTAATTATTTAATAATTTATATTAATTTGATGTTATTTTAGAGTTAGAAGTCAAAAAAAAATTTTAGTGGCAATGGCAGAGATGTAATTATGGGTAATCAAAAGGTTAGTTGGCAATAAATAGAGCTATAAAAAGGAATGATCCCCGCTGGAAGTAGAACTACGTAGCACTGTAACATAACCAGCCAAAGCTTAGATTTATTCTTGTTTGCAGCTTGGAAGAGAGGGGAAGATAAAGAAATTATAAAGAGAAAAGAGAAAATCAAGAAGGTATGGCTGGCAAATTAATGCCCCATTAATCATTTGATTTTCAAATTGATATGCTTTGTGCTATTTTATTTACTTGTTTCTAATCTAATGGTACTGTTATTTTTGCATATTAGATTGGTTCTGCAGCATATTGGCCTCAACAAGAGCTTATTCGATACTTAGAAGGCAGTGATGGGGCCATAGAATTCAAATTAAGCAAGATTTGAGATTCAGAAGAAGTTTAATCTTTAGTTGACGTTTGAGAAATTTCTGCTTTGGGGATTGCCGCTTAGTATTGTCCTGAAGTTGTGATAAAATCAAAGGACTGGCAATCCCAGAATGCAAGCATCTGAGAATCACTCAATTGCGGATGGATCTCACAGATTATATTGCCCATTTTCTGCTGAGACTTTTCGACAACTGTTCACGCTGGAATCATCCTCCGGAAACGGTGATTACCCTGTTCAAAACTCTCCATCCACGGCTTGTTTCTTACCAAATGAAAGCGGTGTATCAGATTCACATTATTTGGCAGACAATAGCAGTGGTTCACCCACCAGTGAGTTTTACGTTGCACAGAAGCTAAAAGAACTTGAAACTGCTATGCTGGGTCCCGATATTGATGACCACAACATTGGTGATATCGCGATGCCACCGGAACCAAACCAAATTTCATCTGAGACAGAGAAGTGGAATTTTTTGTTGGAAATGATATCCGGGAAAGACTTGATACGAGGGCTTTGCTCTTGTGCTGAAGCTATTGACAACACTGATTTGCTCACCGTGGAATGGTTAATGATAAATTTAGAGCAGATGGTATCAGTATGTGGGGAGCCCTTGGAACGTTTGGGAGCTTACATGCTGGAAGGCCTTGTTGCAAAGTTGGCATCTTCTGGAAGTATCATCTGCAAAGCTTTGAGATGCAAGGAGCCTGCCAGTCCTGAGCTCCTCTCGTACACGCATTTGTTGTATGAGGTCTGCCCATACTTCAAGTTCGGTTACATGTCAGCCAATGGAGCAATTGCTGAAGCAATGAAGGATGAAAGTAGAGTCCATATAATTGATTTTCAGATTGCACAGGGCACCCAGTGGATCACCTTAATACAGGCTCTAGCCGCTCGCCTTGGAGGACCCCCATGGATTCGAATTACGGCGATTGATGATTCCACATCAGCTGATGCCGGGGAAGGATGGCTCGATATGGTGGGGCAGAGGCTATCAAGGCTTGCTGCATCATGTAAGGTACCTTTTGAGTTCTGTGCTGCTGGAACTTCTGCTTCAGAAATTCAACTTGAAAATATTGAAATTCGACCCGGCGAAGCCATTGCAGTTAATTTTGCATTAATGCTCCATCACATGCCAGATGAAAGTGTGGGCACTCAGAACCAACGAGACAGGCTGTTGAGGTTGGTTAAGGGCTTATCTCCCAAGGTGGTAACCCTTGTTGAGCAAGAGTTCAATACTAATACTGCCCCATTCGTTCCCCGCTTTATCGAGACCCTGAACTACTATCTGGCCATCTTTGAATCAATTGATGTTACTCTACCAAGGGACAACAAGGAACGTATCAATGTTGAGCAGTACTGCCTGGCTCGAGAAGTTGTCAACATCATAGCATGCGAGGGTGCTGAGAGAGTGGAACGCCACGAACCCCTTAGTAAGTGGAAATCGCGGTTCACCATGGCCGGATTTAAACCCTATCCGCTGAGCACTTACGTGAATGCTACTATCAAGACCCTGCTGGAGAATTACTCTGAGAAATTCACTCTAGAAGAGAGAGATGGAGTCTTGTATCTCGGATGGATGAACCGACCTTTGGTTACTTCTTGTGCATGGAGGTGATGATCTTAACATTTTGAGGGATATCTTGTCTTTTGAACGGCTATTTGATGCATGGCTCTTGCATTGTTGCTTGTAGTTTTAGCAGCAGAAAAATGTCTTAATGTCATAGGATTAATTACTGCTGAACTAAATCATTCACTTCTTTTTCAAGTTTCTTGACCCATTTACCTGGCTTCTGAGTCAGTGAAAACTACACTATTGGTGGCAATTTATATTTATGATAATCGCCGGCGGACGTCCTACTTATCCTTTAACAGCCAAAGAAAGAACATCTCCAAGTTATTCTTAGCATAATCTCAGTTAAAAACTACTACGAAGCGGCCAAGTACAGCACAGGGATCTCTAATAATCATATGTTGTAAGCTATAATGTTCACTTCCAATGGAACCACACTCTTCATTTTCCCCCATCAACCTTATTTTCAACTGTCCCAGCAATTGTCCTGAACCGTATAACAGCCTTATTTTCATTTTCTTCACCTTACTGCCAAAGGCAGTCATATTGTCACTTCAATCGCATGCCGTTCTTCTTGATGTCGGTATTCTTCTCGATGTAGCAAATGTCAAGCGTTAGTCATATCCTTGACTTTTGCTTTTCACGGGAGTTGTAGCATGTGCCATTTTCCAAAAATGTCCCTAGTTTCAATCAATTCTCCCTTTTTTTTTCCTCTCCTTCCAGGGGGTCAAGTATTTCTATTTGAACACCATCTCTGGAAAAAATATTGTACTTTTGCTTTTTTGTTTCCGAAAACTTCGTGTCATAAGGGAATTTTTCAATTATGATTTCACATTCTGTTCTGCCTCGACATATTGCGCGGAAGTTTGATTGAGAAGAAAAACTATGTCGTGCTTTAATAAGCATATATTTGCCTTTCACCTGAACGACGAATGCTAAAAATAATTGATCACCTAAAGTAGTAGATTAATGGTAAATTAGTAAATTAGTGTATCTCTACATTGAATACTTGGGTTTTAGTCTCTGTACCCTCTCGTGGCAATGCTAGGTGGCCCTTAGTTGGCAAAAGTTTGTAGCCGGCATATGAGTTTTAGACTCACCTTTCAGGTCTTAAGTGACGGAGCTTCGTTAGCCCTGTTTGTACTCAGGTGATTGACTTGCCCTTATTAGAGTGATTGAATGAGACATAAAAAAGAGAAGATAACAACTCTGGTCTTGGCTCATTAATTCGATGAGCGACACAATTTTTTTCATCTAAAAAATACTAAATATAATTAGTTAAAAAATATACTCAAAATCTATTTAAAATAATATAAGTATGACATCATTTTTAATTTTATAAAAATAAAAATAATATATAAAATAGATAACGATATCAACATAAGATTATTTTAATTGAACTTTAACTAAATTTTCTAAGCATGTAACTTCTCCATGTTTCTTTGTTCCTTTCTACACAGTAATCCTCATGGTACTGATTAAATACAAATAGAAAGGTTCACAAAGGTCCAATTAATAATTATAAAGAGGTCAAAAAAAATTAATAATTATAATGTTTATACTTGGGACATTGTAACGTGAATCTCATTTTTCGTGTTAAATTAGACAAGCACATGCTATATGAAACTCTTGCAAAGTAAAGCCAAGAGGGTTTGCCAACTCAGCAAAGGAACTTTTGATTTTTTTGGAGGTGATCTCTCAGTCTCTATCAATATAGACGGTGCTCATTATTCATAAATGTGGATTGAAGTGCTTATATTTCGTATAGTGTCTTTTGATCTATTCTTTCATTGTTTTTGACAATTAATTAATTAATTGTTAATTATATTTTATAATAAAAAACAAAAACAGCTTGAGAGTTTCATGCAATAAATTTAATGACCTAAGTGGCCAATAGGGTTTCAAAATAATTGTGGACTCAAAGAAATTGAGTCTTTCATTTTTTTTTTTTTTAACAGAAGAAAATATTTCATTAAAAAAGCCTAAAGGCCATTACATAGAGGACCCAAAATAGAGGAAGTCTACACCACATTACAAAAGGAGACAAACCAACCCCCTGAGCTAAACAACCGCAGCCCAACCCACAAAAGCCCAAACCTAACAGCGCGAAAGCGGCTCAATACAAGCACGAACTCGGGCCGAAAGCCCAGGTCAAAAGAAAACCCGCTTGGAACAAACCCTAGAACCAGGAGTCGCCAGCTCCCAAAATCCACCGCCACCACACAGTTGCAAGACCCCATACCAAGGATAGTGGCTAGCCCCATGGGGCCATCAGTAGCAAAGCCTCGGCAACCAGTCGGGTGTAGGCTGAACACGCCAACGCGCACACAGATCGCGTGGGAACAAGAAGGAAGCTGTTGAGCTAGGAGACGCCAAGCGAAGGAAGGTTGACCAAAAGCGGAGACCGACACCCAAGAAAAATGCGGAGATGGTGCAAGCTACTGTACAGAGGAACCATTAGCCCAAAAAAAGCCTCCTTCACTCGCTCACGAGGGCGGGAGAGGCCACCGGATCTACCAAGAAGCCACCCTGATTCCCACAATTGGCAACTAGAAAACAACCAAAAAAGGTAAGGACCACCACCAAGAGGATAAAGCCCCACAAAACCCACAAAGGGTGCAAGCTCACTCCAGAGCACGCACCCTCAGGCCGAGCAATGCTGACCAAGGGATAGAACAGACGAGAAGAGAGAAAATGCTATCAGTGCACGTTAGCAAGAACATGTGCACGATAGTTTTGTTTAACCACATTCTTCTGGAATTGAGTCTTTCATCTAATAATAGAAAGAGAGAAATTGAATATTTGTTCTAGGGTCATGCTTATACCATATATCTTAAATTTTTAGTTAACTTTGTTTTGGCTGACATACATGCTCCCCTATAATCTTTCATGAATCATGCTTGCAGAAGATGATAAAAAGAATATTGCAACGATTGATGAGACATTATGTTGGTTAGTTGACTTATATATTAAACACTCAATGCATTAACCAGTAGGTGTAGCCTAACTAATTACAGAGCATTACGCTCAAATAAGAGGTTGGAGGTTCAAACCCCACCTCCTCCCAAATCCTCCTCTCCCTACTTATATCTATGGGTTATGACCCTCCTCAATGACCAAAAACACTCATGCATTTGCATAACAAAATTCTCGTGTCAAAAAAATCTCTCTTTAGAATTTTGTGTTCCTTTCCATTTTTTTGGGTGTAATAAGAATAGGAGAAATTGATTTTTAAAATTTTTCAAAGGTTTTCCTTAGATCTAGTGGTTAATATGGACTAAAAAAACAAAAACAAAATAAGAACAAGAATTATGTGGAGTATACAAAATGTGGCCCCCACCTCTCCATCATGAAGCTTGAGTTAGTTTTCAAATCACCATAACTTAGAACTCCAAGGTCATTTTTTTCCCCTCATTAGGTGATTTTTTGAGATCTATTGACATGAAATCGTGGGCTTCATCATATGCATGTGGGTTGTCTTGGTGTAAACCAGACGCTCGTAAGATAAATACTATTGTTTTTATTTATTTATTAGGAAGTTAATTGAATCATGAGTTACATAATTAGAGGAGTTTTAATCTTTCTAGAATTAGCTTTTAAGACATCTATTATCGTGCGCCAGTGACGCTATCGTGTGCTGAGCAGATTTTCTGGGTTTATACGTCCTTAGTGGCGCTTTGTCGGTCTTTGTGGTCATTTTGTGTATCCTCGGTGACGCTCTGTCGGTCCTCAGTGGCCGTTTGTCTTCCTCTTGGTGATTAAGTGTTGGTTGGTTGTTGGCTTTTGTCGGGATTCTCTCGGTGGGGTGCTTTTGGTACGCCTCTAATTTTGCTGGTTGCAGCTATACAACTTTGGTCAGGGTTCTGTCAGTGGGTGCCTTTGGTTAGCCTCTAATCTTCTTTAGTTGCGGTTTCGTTTAACAGTCTCTGCTCCTTTGCCTTCCCCGATCGCGCCTGCAGTCGACAAAGAGGTGGGGGAGGTTTCTTACTTTTGCCTACTAGTCAAGCTGTGTATAGTCGGGATGGGTGGGTTCACCTTGGTGGCTCGGCTTCTTTGGCAATCTAATGGCTTTTGAGGAAGGGCTTCCGGCGATGGTTGCATCCTTAGCTTAGGATTTTTATTCGTCTTCTTGGTGACTCTGGCATGCTCAGCGGTGTTGTTGGGCGACGTGTGTTGGCTTAGTGTAACCTTTCCAGCATTTGCCCGCTTTTGGTCGTGGGAGCCCAAACCGGTGGTGTCCGATGCCGGTTCCTCTTCACTTCAAAGGGGAGCTGTGGAGCGTTTAGGTGTGGGTTGGTCGCTGACTTGTGGGTCGGGTCTGTTCCTACCTTAGGCCTCCCCTGCCTTCTGCTAGTTGCATCTTTCGTTTGGGCCTTCTTTCTTGGGCTGTTGGATTTGATTGAGTTGTTTGGGCTTCTCGATGTAATGGTGACTTGCTTAGACCACGTTTTTTTTTTGGACCTTGACTGTACTAGTGTTTTACTATTTCAATGAATGTATCTATTTGCTGTTGTTCAAAAAAAAAAATAATTGATGTTGGTCTTTGTCCTAAAAAAGTAATTGATGTTCGTGTCATCAAAATATCTGCATCCATTTAAAATATTTGAGAGTAATAAACCAAAAAATGGTAAGAAGGGTTCCACACCTTTGTCAGGATTATATGAACATGACATTTTTTGAGATACAACAACTATATAAAACCACACATTATTAATGTTAAATAATGATTATGAGTCTCAAAATTTATTAAAAGTTTAAATTGGAGGTAAGAGAAGTTCAAAGTTATTATAAGGGCTTATTTGGTTTACATGTACAATATTCCTGTTACTGATTGCTGACTGTTGTTTCTTGTTGTTGACTGCTGAAAATACTAATGAAGTGTTTGATTAATTTTGTAATTGATGTTACTGTTGAATGATTAAATGACTGATTTAGATACTGAATTTATATTAATATTTCATATTAACAATATTTTTATATTGTATAATTTTTATTTTTACAATAAATATTTTATAAATAATATTGAAAATTTTCTCACTTAATTTTTAATTTTTTCGAAAAAATTATTAATGTTTACTAGATAGTGAAAAAATATAATATTTAGAATATTTTTTTATGCGTCAATATTAATGAAAATTTGAAATGAAAAATATTATTTAAAAATTGTTAAAAAAATAAAAATGTTTTGTTTATATAAATTAATAAAATAAATTAATAACTAACAAATTTAATTCTTGTGGCAAGTAGAAAAAATAATATAATTGCATAAATGTTTTTTTAAGGTAAATTAATATTAACATTAAAAAATGAAAAGCAACAAAAAATAGTTTTGAACTACTTTTCAATTAGTTGCTTTTAGTAGATCATATAAGGTAATAAGTAGAATTCAACAACAATACAAAAAAATTAACCACACACTTCTCTCTCTACTTTTTAAAAATGAAATACAAATGCACCCCTCTAAAAGTTAAACTAAATGGGTCCTAAGTCATGTCATAGACTTATTTATTATCAAAATGAGACATTCTATACTTTAACATGCTCTCTTAATACGTGCTAGGTCCAATTAGCACGTGACACAAAAAAATTAAAATGAAATAGACCAAACGCATGAAAATGGGCCAATTGAATAAGTGTAGACAAGATAGATAAATGAAGTTTTGATGCTATATCAAATAATGATTATGGGTTTGAAAACCTACTAAAAGTTTAAATTAAAAATAAAGAAAGTTGAAAATCATTATAAGTTATATTATAGACTTATTTATCATCAATACGAGACATTTTATACTCTAACAACTAAAATGGAGCAAAAAAAAAAAATGCAAACAAAATAGAAATGTTATTAAATAAATCGATCACTACCAAGATGGTCGACACAAACGATGAGAGGCCATGAAAGTCAAGAATCGTCATAAATTTATGAAGGCAAATCAACTTTTTTAGTAATAAATTAATTAACACGTTTATACTTTGTTCTTTACCAAAACCTAGCTAGCTAGAAGAAATAAAACACACTGAAACCCTAAAACAAACAAATGGCCTTAAGTGACTATATCTATAATACTGTCAAATTGTCTAACACACTTTGTTTTAATTTTTATGCTTAATTTAGCAAAACTTTTGCAATTACAAGTTCATATTATATGGAATATAGACAAATTCTTGGTTTCATCTCGAGAGTACAAATTCGGCTATATTATTTTCTAAATTCCGCAAACTTCAAAATAAAACTTTTGCTTGGTCCCATTGAATTAGAGAAAAGAGAGCTAGTTATGAATCAAATACACATATCAAACAAGCAACCTAGGTAATTATAAGATGTTAGATTGACAAAAATGAAAATATTCTCGTCTTTTTATTTAATATTTAGTTTAGTTAGACTCCTGTTGTAGCTTTTAGTTTCATATAATCGATAATCAGTTTTTGACTATACAAAAAATTAGGTAGATCAAGTATGGTTAGTGAAGATTAGCTGCAACACAAAAAAAAAACAAGTTAGATCCATATAGACAAGATGTTTACGTGTAACAAAATGAGTGACTTCAAACTACAACGAAGTAATTTTTCTATTACATTAAAATTTACCTTAAATTAATTAGATAAATGACAAGAAATATTTCATAGGTGTTAATCATATATTTTTTAATCAAGAGGGCACAAATGAGGTTAAGAACATTTTGGACAAAAGATCAAAGACAATGCCAAGGTACATCTTGTCAGAAATAATGGAGTGAAATAACAACAAATGAATACAAATAAAAATAATTAAAGGACATGATATGTATGAGGCGTGTAGGGTACTGTCCCTAAGGGTATTTATTGCCTCCGTTATCAAATCAATAGAGTACAGTAAGTCACAATAGTTATCCTCCAAGGATACAACAAAACAGTTATAATTTAACTAACTTATAAAAAGGAACTATGTTTATAAAGAGCAAATAATGGGTATAACAATAGAGGTTGAATGTTGTAGTGGCTAGTTCTCTAATAACCAAAAAACGGCACAACAGCCAAAAAATTGCTAGTCAATACTCTATTGTTTGACCGAAAAAATTGAATGGACTCAAAAGATTGGTTTCTGAAGTTGACTAGTCAAGGCTTGTCCATCGCGTAGGGTTAAATAGGTCCACTCATATCAGACTTAGATCTGGGTTGCGTAAGACCTCTTACAGGTCTTTTATTTTATGAAGCATAAAAAACATATTGACTTCTCTTTCCCATGTGAAATTCTAGCATTATAAATATACTTTTATTAAGTTGAACTTAACTTTTTTTTTTTTTTTTACGTGAGATTCTAACCTTTTAAAATGTACTCTTATTTTCTAACATAGCTCTTGATTAGAGAAAATTCAAGTTTGCGGCAACAACAGCTGCAGGCCAATTTAACGTGTGTATTGTTGAAAATTGAAACCATGGCGATATTTGAAGACCATGCATTCATATTTCTTTGCTTAATTTCTTATTTTTCAACATTACAACAATCTTTTTTTGGGAGGGGGGGATGTTGTTGTCACATTATATCATAGATGGATCAATATTTCACATGTTGTATTATTTACAGAGTCTCATCTATCCGATTAGAGATAAATTTATCAGTAATCTTATATAAATACATATAAGGAAACACAAGAAAAACGTTGACCTATTAAAAATGTCGAATGATATATATATATAATCAAATAACAATAATATAACTTTATAACTGAGAGAAACTCTCTCCTTATTTCACCCCTCAAAGAACAAGAATGCATGAGAATGGTGCAAATAATTCTTTATTCTTTAAATAACTCTCAACTAAAATTTTGCATGAGAATTTTGATTTTAAAATAACATTTATTTGTTTAAATCTTCTAATTCTTGCAATGTTCAGAGTTAATTTTCAATTAAATCATCCTAATCATTGCTTTCTGCAAACCAGTTATTTTCATGATAGTTGAATGTTTTTTTACAATATATGATAATCATAAAATTAATGATTAAAATTTTAGGTTAAATAAGACAGTACTCTTCTGTTATGACAATAAATTAGTAGCTAATTACACGATATATACTCTTTTATTTATATGACTATTAATATACTCTTCAGTTACTTTACATTTTAATAGTAGTAATTCTTTCTTTTTGTGGCCATTACTGTTATTGTTACCGACAATGATTTGTGTCACAATTGATATGATTGCCTTGAATTTTCTTTTTTTTATAATTTACGGACCATCAACTCCTATTGCAACGGCAATGTTCACAACTTTATGAACATAAAACAAAATAAATGCTATAATTGGTTATTTAAATAATACCACCACCTTCTACAGGCCATATTTGGGAGTCTATATTACGAGGCAACTAATCTTGATCACAATCTCTAACTCAATTACTTACTCCCTCTTCCTGTCACCCAGTTATTTTTCCTAATCGATATGCTCTTTGTCCCTTCTTATTCAATTACTCTTTTGATTAAAGTATATTTGTTTTCTTCCCTTTTTCATATTATTCCCAACCAATTGCATCCTCACGTATTACTTTGAAAATGCTAATATTACTATTTCAAGCGATACATTCATTCATTTATAATGAATATACTTTTCCTTTTTTTTTTTTTTTTTTTGCTTTGCATGGGAATAATATGTATTTCTCTTCTCTTTCTATATATATATTTTATAAATTGAAGTCTGATTTATTATATATATATATATATTAAGATAAGTGTTCAACATTTGCTCATACTCTTTCGTAAATTATTTTGGACAATTGCAATTTTCCAAGGATTATATTAAATTTGCATGCTCACATTTTCCCAAATCTTGTCAGATTATGGATTACCTGCTAATCAAAAGCCTAAAAATTAACCAAAAAATTTGGAAGAATCAAAGGTGGCATCATTCGTAGGTGGAATTCTGTGAACAAAAAAACAAGAATCAATTGCTCAGTGTTGACATGACTATAGCAGATGAGGAGGTAATGTTTCTAACTTCCAAAAAAATATATATTACATACAACCCGTTTGATATAAAGTGAACTAAATTTCATTTTCTTATTCTATAAGAAAACACCATTCATGCAACAACAAAACGAGGAAAAGCTGAGCAATTCAAGAATGACTTGATTGAAGGAAAAATCTATATTTTCAGTGGGTTTGATGTTGAGCTTTGTACCGGAGGGTACAGGCATGTCAGAAGGAAAGCAACCATCACTGGAGAAAAGCTAACTATGAGATTGGATTTATGAGAGAGTTTGAAATCAAATGTACAAAATACTGTGTAGAAATTAAGTTATATAAATTACAATTCCAGTTTGCTTAAAAAAAAGCATAAAGATTGAATAAATAATGATTTAGCTACCGAACATTTTTCAAGTATAATAACATTACATTTAATAAAAGCAAATCTTCAATTTGTACAGCAGAAGCCTCTAAAAATGATTCACCAAAAAATTTCATATCAATCAAATTATCAACATTAAATACAAAAAAAAATTATAAAACCCACGTAACGGACAAATACTTTCCTAGTATATATATATATATATATTGTGATGATTAATTAAACAATAAGTCATATACATAATCACAACTAATGATAAGGATCATAATGTGCAATTGACGTTGTTACGCCTCTGTATTGTTTCTATTAAAAGACATTTGTATCCATTTACAAATAACAGTAACCAATTAAATTATCTTGCAATACAAGTGGGTCATTCATTCGCACTTCAATGATGTGTACCTGAAAATTGACACCAGCGAAAGAAAAAACAAACAAAAGACAAAAAATAGGCAGCATTTTATTTCGTCGACTTTTTTATTCCTTCCACATTCTTTCCTTTACCAATTGGTAGTTCTTACGTACAGAGCTTACATCATGCATTACAGATCACTCAATAGGGGAGCAATGTGCCATTTGGGTTCTAATCTCCGATATACCACGTGGGATTTGGACCATTTTGGTACATCGTTTCATCTTGTTTTTTTTTTTTTTTTTGACGCGAGTACATCGTTTCATCTTGACATTGATGCTTCTAGGATGAAAGAATTTACTTTTTCATTTTTTTTTGTGGCGACCTTATTATTATATATTATAATTCTATATTCACATAAACGCAAAGTAATTAAATAATTAAGATATTTTTTATTCTAAACAATCAGCTCTAAGTTTAACTTTATTATTTAATCTTGACAAAATACAAACTCATAATTTTTTATATAAAGTCAAATCTCTTTAACTAATTAAGCGACACACAAGTGATTGAAAGAAACTAACTTAATTATCTACCAAACTAAATGCTTTAAATTGTAAGTGGTACCATTTTTTTCAAATGGTTTGAGAAATTTTCGTGAAAAAGATTGAGCCTTTATTCCATTCCAGCAACAACATTAACGGATCATCTTGGTTCAATCGCTGCACAAAGAAGACGCGTATAATCAAAGTTAAATGCATTTTTTTTCTCTCAATAACGACAAATAAAAGTTTACCAGTCACGCATTACATTTCGTGCATGTTTTGTCACTTTTATCTGCGAAGAATTTCATTACATGTCGCATTCCACAATTGATTTGACACCTCCCAAACTTGAGCACCACATCATGCCATCATAACATTGATATGTGCATTTGCTCCTTTATCATTAACTGTGAAATTAACTATAATTATACATCAAAAAGTCTAAAAAAATGTTAGCATATTATTGTAATGATCTAATGAAGTATGACACGTTTTATAAATATATTTTTTTTATTATTCTACTACTTATATTGTAATTATTATTATTACAATTTTATAGCATATTTAAAATATTTTAGACTAATTAAGAGATTTTAAAATATTATTTGAGAATTTTTTTTAGGTTTAAGTTTAAGAATTTAATAATGTTGTTGATTTAGCAATTTTTCTAGTTTTTACTTGGTCATTAAATTTGTTTAGTTCAGTAAGTCTAGAAATTGTTATAAATAAGATTCTATATTTTCTATTTCAACGAGTTGAATAAATAATATAAATTTTTTTTTTTAAATTTGTTTTTATTCTCTACTGGATTCTAAGAACTCCTTAAAAACTCTATTTAAATGTTAACATTTGTTCATTTTACTTTTCGCGCTTCCGTCTTGCACCATGTGTATATCACATTTAGCAATCAAAATAAGAATTTTTTTTTTAATTTTAATTGTGTAACAGTTTATACTATTTTATTATTATTTTATTAACATCTAAATAATTATTATTTACTATTCTCACCAAAATAAACATAACTTTTCCGCTTTATCAGATAAAAGGAGAACAGGTAGTGTGTGCCTGTGTGGGTCCATTTTCATACGTTGGGCTGTCTTGGGCCCTTCGAACATCAATCATCCTCCCAAAAGAGAAATTACGAAGGCCTAAACATCTGAAAGGCAAACTTACCCGTCTCTTTTACAGATAAATTTTCGCTTTATTTTGGATAAAAATATAAAGCTAGCGGTTAAACATTTGCTTTAATAGTTGACGGGAGTGTACCTCAACCATGAGGTGTGGAGTTCAACTCTCACTAACTTCATTCCCTCTTCCTTTATATGCTCATCAGATCTCTTTGTAAATATATATATATATATATAAAGCTAGCGGACAAACTGATCAATTACACCCGCCAAAGCAAGTGACCAAAGTAGTGTTCTCCAAGACTTCTAGTACAATAGCAATGGTTTTGGGTCCGGCTACAAGGACTCAGTTTTCGTAATCCAGTAGAGATGCGGTCAGTGGTTGTATGTATATTTGATTTTAATTGTTTGTACATGTTACTTAACAATATGCACATTGCATTTTTTTTTCCAAAAAAAAAAAGAGATATAAATCCCATGAAAAATTCGTAATCTCTCTCTCACATAAGGTATCCCTATTTAGTTATCTCTCGCACATCTCTAATTTTTTCCAAATGGTTTTTGGTACCGTAATTGGAAAAAAGAAAATCATAAATAATAAAAACTGTGCACTGTGGTCGCCACGAGTATTTGACCATAAATCTCTAAAAACCATTGACCGTATGTTCCAAGCAAGATCCAATCGATCTGGGCCTTTGTCTATTCTCTATTGTCCTGGAACATTGGTCGGAACTCAAATAATCACATGAAGATTGAGATATGCATTAATAAGTGTTTTTTTCTTTTTTTTGAAAAAAAAAAAAACCCTTAAAGTTCTGCTGATGCTGACAACCAATATTTTAACTTGGAAAACATGTAATAATAAACAAATAGTATCAAATATTTTAACTTGGATTATACAACCAATACTGATTTGCTCACGGTCGAATGGTTAATGACATAGTTAGAGCAGATGGTATCAGTATGTGGGGAGCCATTGGAACGTTTGGGAGCTTACATGCTGGAAGGCCTTGTTGCAAAGTTGGCATCTTCTGGAAGTATTATCTGCAAAGCTTTGAGGTGCAAGGAGCCTGCAAGTCCTGAGCTCCTCTCGTACACGCATTTGTTGTATGAGGTTTGCCCATACTTCAAGTTTGGTTACATGTCAGCAAATGGAGCAATTGCTGAAGCAATGAAGGATGAAAGTAGAGTCCATATAATTGATTTTCAGATTGCACAGGGCAGCCAGTGGATCACCTTAATACAGGCTCTAGCCACTCGCCTTGGAGGACCCCCAAAGATTCGAATTACTGGCATTGATGACTCCACATCAGCTTATGCCCGGGGAGGAGGGCTCCATATAGTGGGGCAGAGGCTATCAAGGCTTGCTGCATCATGTAAGGTACCTTTTGAGTTCTGTGCTGCTGGAACTTCTGCTTCAGAAATTCAACTTGAAAATATTGAAATTCGACCCGGCGAAGCCATTGCAGTTAATATTGCTTTAATGCTCCATCACATGCCAGATGAAAGTGTGGGCACTCAGAACCAACGAGACAGGCTGCTGACGTTGGTTAAGGGCTTATCTCCCAAGGTGGTAACCCTTGTTGAGCAAGAGTTCAATACTAATACTGCCCCATTCGTTCCCCGCTTTATCGAGACCCTGAACTACTATCTGGCCATCTTTGAATCAATTGATATTACTCTACCAAGGGACAACAAGGAACGTATCAATGTTGAGCAGTACTGCCTGGCTCGAGAAGTTGTCAACATCATAGCAGGCGAGGGTGCTGAGAGAGTGGAACGCCACGAACCCCTTAGTAAGTGGAAATCACGGTTTACCATGGCCGGATTTAAACCCTATCCGCTGAGCACTTACGTGAATGCTACTATCAAGACCCTGCTGGAGGACTACTCTGAGAAATTCACTCTAGAAGAGAGAGATGGAGTCTTGTATCTTGGGTGGATGAACCGACATTTGGTTACTTCTTGTGCATGGAGGTGATGATCTTAACATTTTGAGGGATATCTTGTCTTTTGAATGGCTATTCGATACAATTCTCTTGCATTGTTGCTTGTAGTTTTAACATCAGAAAGAATGTCCTAATGTCTTCGGATTAGTCGCTTGCTGAACTAAATCATTTACTTCTTCTTCAAGCATCTTGTCCCATTTATTGGCTTCTGATTCAGTGAAAACTACTCTGTTGGTGGCAATTTACAGAAAAAAAAAAAAAAAAAAAAAAAAAAAACCTATATGACTTCATCGTAACTTTGCAGAAGGCCCTTCATTCCATCATTATCGTAGGCGGACATCCTGGTTATGCTTTGACAGCCAGAAAAAAAAACATCTACAAGTTCATCTTAGCATCATCTCAGTTAAAAACTACAACGAAGCCGGGAAGTACAGTACAGGGATCTCTTACAAACAATCAGAGGTTGTAAGCTACAATGTTCACTCCCAGTGGAATCACACTCTTCATTTCCCCATCAGCCTTATTTTCTACTGGCCCAGCAATTGTCCTGCACACCATAACAGCCATATTTTCATTTTCTTCGCCTTACCGTCAAAGGCAGTCATATTGTCGCTGATTTCCTCTCTGTTTGCACTCAATCGCATGCTGTTCTTCTTGACGTCGTTGTTCTTCTCGAACTTGCCTTGATTCTTCTGGGACGTCTCTTGTGTTGCTTATAAGCATTAGCTTCTCTCTATATCTTTCGTACTTCTCGAGATTTTCAATCAAGGTCTTCACTCTCATGACCCTTCTAATCTTCGTCAATTGCTTCGACGGATTCATTCATGCTCTTTAGAGGAATATTTCCGCGTTACCTCCCTTGCTTGGACTCCAACATTTAGCTTTGTTGGAACTCGGAAACACAGCAGATACCTTCATTAGCGTAACATGTTCTCTACTATTGCACCAAGCAAAACCTGACTATGGATTTGAAGCCAATTTTTCAGAATATCTCTATGTTTACCAGTATGACTCATGTTAAAGTCCAGCTCACCTTGGCTTCAAGCATGAATAAATTAGAAATTCATAATTAAATGTAAGGACAACGAGATTCAAACTCATGATTACCAAGTCCTAAAAGCTTTTATACCATATCGTGAAACCGTTACACTCAAAACTTAAAACCATTAGCTGAGGCCCAAAACACCATCCAAGTTTGCCTTGCTAGGACTGCAGCGCTTTTTTCTGCTGCATTGTTCCGCTGTTCAGGTTCATGTAAATATTGACGCGGAGCATTAAAGCGTGCAAATACACATCAGATAACAATCATTAAGAAGTTCGTACATCAAAGACCACTCCAAAACCAACATGAATTCCATTTCACGCATAAGTTATCTGAGAAAAATCAACTGTGTGCTCATATTTGTACAAAGGTTCATGATCAGCAAGGTTGATATAAACAGTAACCAGAAAATGGTAGAATTTACATCCAGGAGGTTAAAATACCAAGGTCGGCTCTGCTAAGATGGTATACTATAAGATATAGAACAAGTCGTATCCTGGAGTTCAGATTCCAGCATTTGTATTGGAAGGGATCAGAAATTAAAAAGGAATAAGGGAGAAAAAACCTCCATAAAATTTTTATTTTTGCAGCCCAGATGACAGACAAACTTATGGACCTGTTAGTAAACTTCCAATGTTCTGCCTATATGGATAAGAATGGTTTAGAGGGACTGTGACACTAGGGCCATCACCCACATTTTGTCTAGATCCATACGGATTCATGCCACCATTAAAAACACCACGATAGCTTGTTACTGGATTTGCTCGAGCCATTCGGAAGGCGAAACTACCTGATTGGGCTTGAATTTGAGCAAGTTTGGAATGCAAAGATTCTTGCCGGTCGTTGGATCTGTTTTCAGCAGCAGAACTAATCCCAACACCAAGATCAAGGCTTATTGTCTCGCTTTCGGCTGATCTGATCCTCAGCGGTCCATTGACATTTGTTGTTGGTCCTGCTGTGTCATGACTAGTACTCTTTGCTGTAGGTACATCATGATTGTGCTTCCCCTCATATGTGGTTATAACAGCTTTTGGATCATGAGAAGCCCTTTCCACATGTTTTCTAACTGGGCATCCAGCAATCGTGCACTTATAATAACTCCTGAACAATGAGTTCGTGTAACGAGTCAAACATATGATAATGGAAAACAATAGAGATGACTGCAAACAAGCTTGGCATGCAAGAAAGGAAATATTTAAACAATTGCATTACATGGCAAAAAAGCCAGGTAATTCATTCCCTGGGTTATAATTATTCTGCAAGCATATTCAAAAGCCAATACACCATTGACCACCATGTCGCTGTTCTGATCAGCAATAAATAATATTTGCACAGAATACAGAAATGCCCAACAAGTTTCATGTTAATGTAAGAATCTATCGCAACTGTTGTCTCAATCTAACAATCAACAGATTAGTTATATTATGTTTATTTTGCTACTATCAGGAATTAAATGGAGCAACAAAGCAGTTAATTTCTTCTAGCATAGTTCTCTTTCATATCAGCACCCAAGTCCTCCCTCTCAGCATTGAGGACCACTTTAATGGAAATGCACTGCATACAAAACAAAACTTACAAACACACGTCACGCTCAAATTTTGCAATGTAGTTCTGGCTCCCAAATCCATTTTAGATTTCACAATTTGATTGGTTACACTTTGTTCTGTAAGATTTGTTAGTAAGAATAACACTGTCCATATTTCGAAGAATAACACTGTCCATATTTCGAAGGCGGCTTGCACATCTCTTGGCATTTGGACAAATAATCAAATTTGGACACAGCTGCAACAGCTGGAATAATTAAATCCAGTCAGTGCCACTGAGGGCACTGAAATTTCACAATGCTTAAAATGTTACTTTCTACTGTATTTCACACAGACTGCTGACTGCACTACAAGGTGCAGCAAGTGATACACTTCCTTCAAATTAAAACCAATTTCAACATAAAGTGAAAAAAGATGAAAGCAACTAAGTTAGTTGATGCTACTCCTTATCTGATGATCTTTTTTCTCACCGTTATTTCATTTGTAGGAGGAAAAGCAAATATGGCACCAAAGAAAGAAAATATTGCGAGCCTAAAAAGGCAGAAAGGCTGGGCAGTGTGTCATATGTGCGAACAATGATTTCACAGCATTCCATCAAGTTATGGGCTGTCTATTAGGTATTCCTGAAAGTTCACAAAATACCATAACACGAACGGTTATTTAACTCTTATCATCAAAATCAAAGCATACCGTGGATTAGGATTGCCTCTCACCACTTTCTGCCCATATTTGCGCCAGCGATAGCCGTCATCCAATATATCGACCTCACTCATGGTCTGAACAACAACACGTGGTTCCCTTATAGGTTTAACAACCGGAGTAACCTCAAAACCCCCGTTATCAATCTTCCTGCTTGACATAATTGACATTTTTCTGGTTAGTAAACCTTGCTCATGTAAAAATTCAGAGATAACTTTCTGCTCTTTTAAGCAAGTACCTCCGTTTTAAGAATGGATCATCATCATCCTCAGCACCTTCTACGCTGTCATCTGTCACTGTAACGGGAGACAATTCAGGAGTCCCACTTGGTTCAATTGATTGAGATACCTGACCACAAAAGTTTGATGACTTGTCTGCAAATCGAAAAAATATGCCAGAATGAGGGAAGCACACTAGTTAACATCTTGAAGGGTAAAGGAATCTAAAAGAGAGGAATCCTGGAAAAGCTTCAACTTTACCATCTTGTCCTGGTAGGGGCGAAACCTTGTCAGATCTTTCTTCCTGCACAGACAAAACAACTCCTCCAGTATGTCGCCGACTGGGCGTAGGTTTAGGGTGATCGTGGGTACCTTTGTAGATAATCTCTGTTATCTGTCCGTTATAAGAGCGCTCAAACAGCTTCTTCACTTCACAGTTAGGATGTGTACATTTATAATAGCTACGTGGGAATTCACTTCCTTTAACATGTTTCTGTCCATATTTTCTCCAGTTGTATCCATCATCAGACGGCACGGAAGTCCCACTTCCTCCTTTGTTATCCAACCGCGATGCCTGAAGCCCACAATTAGAATGCCCTGTCTGGTTCAACTCATCTGGATCAACTTCAATAGGTGTACTGGCTGTCTCTGAAGTAAGCATTTGAACCGGAGATGATAGACTCAAATCATTTGAGGTGACAACCACCTCACTTTTGAGTAAGGATAATGATGCAATGGATCGATCCTGACTGTGGCCTTGGACTTGAATGGACTGCTCGCTTTTGTGGTGCACATCTGCAGGAACCTTGAAGTCAATAAAAACTGTTAGGCAAGCAATTGCTCTCGACCAACAATGATTGATGTATTCAAATAAGAGAATCTCCCAATACTTCAGAAAATGGGGAGAATGAATTTTGGCCAAACCTGCCCCATCATCTATCTCCTCCATATTGCATTGTTATCAAGCATTTTAGTCAACCATATTTAAAATAACTCAACTTCCTAACCACTTTAGAACAGAAAAGGAAAACAAGACACTAATGATGTAAGTAAAGGGCTTTTGAACCGTTATAGGAAGACATAAAGAAGGAACTTGACATAATGCGCCTCTAAGGAATGACTAACTAGATCCATAAAGTCATCATGCAGTTTAAAATGGAACCCATATTCCTAAAAAATTCAATACTCCATTAAAAGTTACCATGTTTGCAGAAGCATGGGGTCTGAACTCAAAGCTGCTTGATTTTCTGTCACTAAAGGTGTTAGAGGAAACTGTAGTTGCTGAGTGTGAAATATGCCAGAGGAAGCCGGGTGCTGTTTGAGGCTTAACAAAGGAACCTGTAGTTGGCGAAGGCTCTGCCTGTAAAACAAAGAAATAATAAGGTTATATTTTCTTGAAAAATTTCCTCGTTATTCCCTGATGACTTGAATCTAGACGTGTTTCTTCTAATTCAGACAAAGTACCATCAATGCTAGTAAATAAAAGTAAGAGAAAGAGAAAATGAAGATACTGGCAATTAGCATCATCTTTGCATCTCCTAAGGTCCTCATCAGTGAAATAGTAATAAGTGATAATTGTGGTAGATTTCACAACACTATCTCCAGTAAGAGAGCACTAACAAACTTTTTAAAAGTCCTCCCCCATCAACAACAGTAAATATTCCAAAATCAGCATATGAAATCATGTGATATAAACTGATTGATTCTCCCAAGACCACATATGCCCACAAAAATAATTCAACAGATTTTAAATCTAATGATGGTAAATAAATTTTACTTTAAATATAATTGGTGACTATTTGTTATATCTCCTGTCAGCACAAAATAATTCAACCTATGAAAACTACATGCATTGAACCAAACAAAGCCTCAAAAGTCAAAACCAATCTCTTATGCTTCATCAAACACATCTAATTTGCTGCAGTCATCTCCAAACAGAACCATAAACCCGTCAATTCATAAGCTTAATTGCACATTATCTCCCGAGACAATCAAGTTTATCCTCAGGGCCTTGACCCACATATCCTGTTTAATGCTTGTTGCTCTTCATATTCATGCCATAAATCTTCCAATTACTACATACTCCATATTCCACATGCTGAAATGGAAAAGACTTATGTTTTTCCTTTTTGTTCAATTTTATTTCCAACAAACAACAACACCCTACACATGGACAAACAAAAAGCACAAGCAAAAGAGTAAAATTCGAAATGTGAAAAAACCACACCAACATTAAAAAATAAAAAAATAAAAAAAGAAGAAGAAGAAAAGTACATGCTTTTACAAAAAAGATATATTCTCCAAACAAATCCCAATGGAAGAATTCACACAAACAACACGCCAATGCTAAGTTTTAGAACACCAAGCATCAGAATCAAACGTCAATTCCAAATCAAGCACTACAAACATAAAGATGTCATCCTAAACAAATAAAACAAAGAAAAAAAAAATGGAATTGGAATTTCCACTTTCGAGTTTTAGGCAAAAACAACGAGCATAATTATTCAACTATAAGCTTTAAGTCCTCAAAGATTCTCCACTTCAAAGCAAAGCTCTATAACAACATCTAGCACTTAATGAAACGAATCTACAAACAAAACTGTTCATTTTCACTTTTGTACTTTTGAACTTTGAATCTGACATTGGTGGATGCTTCGCATGCTACTACAACTCTACAAGGTCGTGTTTGGCTGCACAATGAACTATATCACAGACAATTAGCTGAAATTAGCAAATCCTTAACTTCTCTCCACTTATTCTCGGCTCCCAAACAGATCTTAAGATGCCGTAAGAGTCGTCGCTAAAGATTCCAGTTCTAGTTAACTCAACAACCAAACCAAACCAAACAGCACTTAATGTTCAAAACAGAAACGGCATCTTCCACCATTTCCCTCCCACTTTCTCACATTTTCTTCCAATTTCTCAGCAACCAAACAGAAAACAAAACGAAAATTAAAAAAAAAAACACAAAACAAAAACACTCAATCCGTCAAAACCGCCTTCTGCTAACCTTAACGTTAGAAAGCAAAACCGGCGACTCGAGAAATGACGTCGGGCTGAGACCGGGAGGTACAGTGATGCAAGGGGACCGGGAGATCGGAAGCTTCGCCGGCGACATCAGTTTGTACCTAGCGCCACCGGACGCACCGCCGGACTCCGGGCGTTCCGTCGGATCTCCGCCTTCGCCTCCGCCGCGAAGCCGAAGCTCAGACTCTGAACCGTTGTCCATGTTGCGTGCGTACCTGTGCGGACTCGGGGAGAAGAGAAGAGGGCAGTTATAAAGGAAGCGACGGCAGGGAAGGGGTAGTTTGGTAATTCCACGAGATTTGTGTGCAAAGATGTGTGCGTGCTTGCAGGCACCGGTTGTTTGCTCTGACGGTAAAAACGATATTCGAATCCGTAATTTTTCCTATCGGTTAAAAAAATTTAGATTTATAGATAAAGTTATGAATTTTAATTTTCTCAAAATTAAGTAATAAGGTTAAGGAAAAAAAGTTATTGTTTGAAAATTAAATTATAAGAAAAATTTTTAACATGTAACTATTTGAAAATTTTTTTTATAATTTTATAAATTTATCGTATAACCCAAATAATAATAACGTTTATAATTAATACAGTTGTATAATTAATTTAATAAATTATATTTTAAAATTTTTTTGATAAATTTCTTTTTATTATATAACGGTATTTTGAGAAAAATTTACTGTTCATTATTTTATGAAAAAATTATTATGACTCACAGACTGATTTGAGAAATGACATGATTATCCGAATCCTATTTGTGCGAAAGTGTGTGCGAGTGAAGAAAGAAAGCGTTAGGGCGGATAGTTGACTTGTGAGCTGGATCGGGATTCCGCAGAATTGTCATTTTCTTCAAATAAATAATTAAATATTTAAATAATTTGGTTCTTTTAATTTCTTGTATTATCATAGAATATTTTTTAAAAAAATTAATGTACCAAGTTTTGTTTTTACTTGATTTTTTTCACGTACATAAAAAAATTTTAAATTTTACCAATCGAAATTTAATTAAGTGGTATTGATAACTTTTTAAAATACTTAAAAACGAATTCAAATTCTTATCGTAGTCTCAAATAATAAAAAAAAAATCAAATGTACTAAGTTTTTTAACTAATAATTATAAGAGTCATATTAAGAGTGCAATATCTTATCATGATTTTTACTATTAACAATAATCAATTTACATCCTAAAACTTCTAATTCCAATTAAAAGAGAAAGAAACTATGTTTATCCCATGCTATTAAAGTTCTTTTCTTTTCTTTTTTTTTTTCTGTTTAATTAGCTTATCTACAATTTTTTTTCTTTTTTGTGGTCCTCAAGCAATCTTAGATTGACTAAAACAATGAAAGAAGAAAAGGTTCTTGCTGGTTTTTTTTTATTTTTATTTTTTCAGTAACAAGATTATGAAGCAACTCTTTTTTCTCTCAGGAATGATGCCTATTGTCTACTCTACTGTTGCCTTTTTTCATTTATAGGATGAGAAAGTAGATGTGTTATTCTATAATTTTGTTAAAGAAAATTTTGTCATCACATCGTGCAGTGGATTTATCCATGTTAAAAAATTTGTAGAATAACAAATTTCATGATACCAAATAATAAATTCAATCTCAAACGTAGATTTTGTTTAGCCTGCTACTATCCAAAAATATTTCTTTGTTTCCTTTTCTAATTTCAGTTTCATTCAAGCAAATAATGTTTTATTGGCGAGAAGAAAGAAGCATAATTGCTAATTTGTTATTAAACTATGAGAGTAGTATCAACGGCTTCTGTTATGTACCAAGGAAAAAAAAAAGTATCAACAGCTACTGTTACCCCTAAATGCATTCTCAATATTAATAGTCTCTTTGGATTGAAAGAATTTGATGGAAAAAAAAGTGACGAGAAAGAAAGTGATTTGATAAGAAAGTTGTGAGAAAGAAAAGTGAATGAATTTGTTGTTTGGATAGATTATGATTATGTAGGAAAGAAAATGATTAGAAAGTGAATTAATATATTTGGATTGTATGAAAAAGGAATGAAAAAGTAATAATATATAAAATTACCATATTAGCCCTATTGACTTGAATAATATTTTTTAACTTTTTGCGCCACTTGTTGCACTGTAATTAGTAAATCTATGTTGTAAATGCATGTTGGCTAGGGGCTAGTATTGTGGTTTCATACATTAGAGTAGGTTTCGTGGTGGTTTGGGAAAGAATTGGATTTTGTGGTTGAGAGGTAGAGATAAGGTATTTAGGTAATTTTTTGTTAAAAAAAAATAATCTCATTTTACTGATTTTTTTTTTCACTTTCTTCACTTGATGTGACAGCTTGACAAATAATATTGTACAGTTTTTCCTCTCATCTTCCCAAACGTAAGAAAGAATGTTTTTTCTTTTCTTTTCTTATTCTAACCAGTAAACAAACAGAGCATAAATGTCGAACGCATTAAAAAATAATTAAGGTTGAAGAAAAATCGTTGATGACTGCATTAGATTATTTATTTGTTTATTTATTTGCAATTGACAAAATCGAAATAATGCGTGAAGCGCATGTCGACTAGCGTTTTCTACAAAATTTATGGATGTTTGAAGAACTTTGTCTAATTAGTATAATGAACTAATTAGATAGGGTTCAGAACAAGCCTACATAGTATAATATATCATATTTCAATTAATTAATTTATTAAGTGAAATTTTTTACTCAAAGAAAAATATTAATTGAAATTTATGGTTAATGCTTAATTTTAGGGCAGCCGCTCCTTTTTATTGTAGAGTAGACAAGAGAAATTTGCATGGCCAACTCTTCTACCAAATTAATGTTTATAAAAACATGTTCAAAATAAATGAAGTTATATAGACTTGTGTACAAAAAACTAAAAGGATCAAAACATTTTCACATGAGAAAGATAGTTGTTCTTAAAAGAAGAGACCAACCCTTCCAATTTTGTATTAGGGCTTAAATATTATGTTATGTTGGATTAAGAATTTTTTCACTGTAGTAATAATTTTCTTATTGGAGTAGCAAGATTGAAGATATCAAATTTGAGTCTCCTAACCTGTATTCTCTTTTACGTGAAATGGGCACTAAAAATGTATGTGTTACTACATGCTAGGAAATTAATGAGGTTGATCCAAAAAATGATAGGATTGTGTTAATGTACTACTAGTTAAATCAAATGATAGATTTCGTTCACCAAAATGACTTGTTACACTTAATTTAGATGCGTCTCAATTGACTTGCTATCAAACATCAATAAGCGTGGGTCACGTAGTCAGATTGCTTCTTTTTCCGTGCTTTTTTATAGTAACATTTGTTATTCTCGGCAGCGACGACATTTAATTAGGTGACAAAGTATGAAAATTAAGTTAGAACATCTCCAACCCCACAATGCACCCCAAAATGCCTTTTCTCTTGATTATTATTATTTTTTTTTAAAGTTACAATAGAGGCTAAACAAAGGTGAGGAAAAAAGAATAGAGCCAGTAAGATTCAAAAAATAGAATAAAGAGATTTTAACAAAATATCCTGACTAATTATGCTAGAAACACGGAACAACGTAAATGTAACTATACGATAAAAAGTAACTACACTTAAATCTGACAATTTTATTTGGATAAATATACACAATAACCACCGAAAGGGGGATTCTATATTCTTATTTTGTCATGTATCGATTTTTATGTAAGTGTAAATAGCATATTCCTAAGAGTATATTTGATCCTGAACTTAACTTAAATTGAAATCATTATTGGAACCGAATTAGTAATTCCATTTAGAATCGAAATTATGAGTAAGGAAGGTCTGGTTATAATTTACTCCAAAAATTAGAACCGCAAATAAAACTGTTTAAAAATTGAATTGGAATTGAACTAGAACAAGCGGTTCCACCAAAAACAAAAATAAAAAAAAAGGAAAAAAATCATTTACTTTTTTTTATTTTGCAAATTTTTTTTAAAAATAAAAGCTGATAGTGTAGTAACTCTCTTCATCTCCATCAACCTTGCACCCCTCTTCTCATGTATTCAACACCTTTAAGATAGAAGTTTTAAGTCTTTTACTGTAAGTGACCCTTACCGGAATACTGTTGGATCTGGATAGACCTCCCTCACACAAACGTGATTCTAGTCAAAGGGATCTTCTAACACAAATTAAATATTGCTACAGGTGGAAAAAATTGCACCATCACCGCATAAAATTTCATCCCGCGACAAATCCTAGACAGTAAAAACTCTGTTTAATCGCCCAACATGAATTGATGCTTAAAGGACCAAAAATCCTGTGGATAACGGTTAAAGTTACGACCAAATTAACGGTTTTCGGTGATTATATTATGACCGATAAATTAATTTTCACATGAGAAAGATTGTTGTTCGTCAATGAATTTATCACCCTTCCAATGTTGTATTAGTGCTTAAGTGTTACATTATGCCAGATTAAAAAGTTTTTTTCTAGTAGTGATCTTTGTCTTATTGAAGTTAACTCCATAGTTGAAAGTCTCTGAGTAAAAAAAAATCATCTTGAAGTTGTCAAAGTGACTTGATGAAGATTACCATGGATGGAATAACCCCCACAATCTACTCCATGTGAAATAGGCAATGAAAGTTCATTGTGTTCAGCTGACGTGCATGCTAGTGAAATTAATTAGGTTTGTCCAAAAAGGATGGGATTGTGTTAATGTACTACTAGTTAAAATCAAATGATGGTTTTGGTTCACCAAAATGACTTGTTACACTGCATTTAGATGTGTCTCAATTGACTTGCTATCAAACATCAATAAACGTGAGTCACGTAGTCATATTGCCAATGAGTTTTCTTTTTCCTTGCTTTTTATTTAGTAGTATTTGTTACTCTCAGCAGCAACGACATTTAATTAGATGTCAAAAGAATGAAAATGAAGTTGGCCATATCACAGAAAAAAATAATAATAAATAAGAAGAAGAAGAAGAAGAAGAAGCAGAGGAGCCAACATTCACTAACCACTGGGTGTGGGTTGGAGCCCCGCTTGACCCTCACTCTCATATGCTCTTAAGTGGACTCTTATGGCTACTTTGGCTAGCAGAGTAAAAGAAAAAAGAATAGAAACACAGCATGTTTTAGACATTAAGGTTTACTGTATACAAATATGGTTTACTGTCTACATATGTGTATAAATATATAAGGTTTACTATATATATATATATATATATATATATATATATATATATATAGTTCTTTTATCTTATTACTGTAACTTTAGAATTTATGTTGTACTCTTTTTAGAGTTAGTAGATTTCTTCTTTTCTGTCTGTAATTTTTCCTTAATTTTGGAGTTTTTCACGTAAAATCTATGTTCTTATTTTATTTTTATATTTATTGCGTTTTTTTTTTATTTTTGGTATGGGGCAACTTCAAGAATACACTAGGGTTATATATCAATCATCCATCTAAAGCAGAAGAAATTTGGTGCGAAGTGATTGAATTAGAGACTACAACCTATTTTACGTGAGGCTTAAACCTGAATTGGGAAACAGTTGGACAGACTCCATCACCATCCATACTCTCTACCCTTTTTTGATCTTGGAGGGTGGAGGTGGTGAAATCACAACATCTAGTTGGCAAAACTCAAGGCTTGATCTTCAAACTTTGAAAACTAGCACAAAATATTTTATATAGCATAAGGTTAAATACCAAAAGAGAGAAGAGAGAGAGAGAGAGAGAGAGAAGAAGAAGAAGACAAGCTAGCAACAATAGGATATTGTCACTCCCAGAATTTACGAACAAATTTTTTTTGGTACATCGAAAAATGAAAATTAAACTAAAAAACTATCTAATGAATCTCACTTCCAACAAATCTGTCTCACTGGAGAAGAGAAAGAAAAAATTAAAGAAAAAAGAAAAAATAAAGATGTCCAATAAAGACACTCTGAGACTATTAACAATCATTTTTAATTGTCCATTTACTGTCATAGTCCGCTACAGTTATTTTCTCCTTTATTTTTTATTCAGTTTGTAATCTTTTAGTGATCAATAAATAAAAGAAAGAAAAAATTGGGACAATACTTTGCTATAAATTATTATTATATTTTAAAAAATTAATTATTACATATTATACTTAGTCAACCTATCCGTTATATGACTACTAAACTAACCATTTTTTGTCTGTTACACTAATCGTTATATAATCATTACTAACTATTCTGAGTCATTATTTTTATTTATGAATTTTTACTCTTATTTATGAGTAATTAAGCTAGACACTATATAAACATGTCCTTTCCCATCTTCCAATTAAAGAACAATGGGAGGTTGAAATGCCACGTTCACTCGCTCTTTTTGAGAAATGTTATGTTGTTGAATTAATCAAAAGATGATTTATTTCTGTTAATTCATTTGTGAAGTGCATACTGATAAAAAAATTTGTTGTATCTTAAGAGAGTACCCATCATAACCTGATGCACTGAAACTAGTTGTCTGAGGTACCGTGAATTTATCTTTACGGACAATATATTTGCATGATTCAGATAAAATATCTTTTTCTTTAGTTTATTTTTTATTATTATATAATTCATGTTGTATATCATGTTGTGTATACATTTTATGGATTATTTTCTGGGAATGACCTATCTTGGCCAAATGGTAAAGTAAATATATTAGTTTTCCTGCGCCATTGTTGAAGATGACAAATCCAAACTCCATAGAGTATTTTCTTATTGGGTTGAATAAGAGTTGCAATTCACTCCATCGACGGCTTTGGGTTTTTGGGGTTGGTTTTGCTGGAAGATAAGCCACGTGCATATTCTTTTTTCTCGTTTGATCACATTGTTAGTTTTTTTTTTTTTTTCTAATTTTCTATTAATCTAAACAACATATTTGATGATTTGAGCATTTGCGGTCAAAAAGTACCACTTCGAAATGGAAACTTAAGGTTCGGGAATATTTTTGAAAAATTTAAAAGTTTAAAACTACATTTAACAAAAAAAAATTTTAAAAGATTTAAGATTTGTGTGGCCTTATCCCCCAAACATGTGTACACATAAAATGTCACGAGAAAGAGGTCAACACTTTTATAAAAAAAAAATCTAAATAATTTCAGTTAAGTAGATTAAAAATAAAAATAAAAATAATATAGACTATTAAATAATTAAATTTATAAAAATAAAAAATATATATATTATTTTTCACTGCCTATTTAAAGTTGACGTGTATTATTACCCATTGCGAAAATTGGCCCCGCAGGAGAACCATCCGTCATCATCCATGTTTCTCGCCCTTTCATGAAGAGACAAACCGCAGAAGGCAAAACTAAAAATAGTGAATTTTGGTCCAAATCAGTGGGCTCGTTTGTCTCATGCTCTAACACCACCACATAGCCATGTGATGTTTATGTCACTCACTAGTCACTTCCTTAATCAAATTTGAACGGTTAGTACAAGAAGCAGGGGCTCTAATCCTCCAAGCAGGCCTTAAAAATCAATTCTTTACGTATTACTCCTTTTTGTTGTTGATTAATTAGTTTGACTAGAACTTAGAGTCGGTACTTTTAATTTTAGAGATGAGTGTTGTACCATTCAGCAACTCTTTCATTACGTAGCTAATTGTTTATATTAGTAGTTGATCTGCCGAAACTGTTAACATTCCCAACAATTAGATGCTTTTCCTTAACCTTATTATTGATCAGATATTTGTCTTTAGGGAGGGCAAAACCCATATATAATTGGAAAGGAGACAGGGAAAAGTAGAGTTCAAATTCTTAATCTCTCAATTAGTATAAATATCAAGTAATCAGTTGGTCTAAGCCAGTTGGTTATTCATCCGATCATTTGTCAATGTGACAATATTTTTCCATACGAATCACATGGAGATGGAGGCTTATTTGGTGGTTGGTGCTGTATTTATTCGTAATTGACAAATTGTGATGGGCTTAGAAAGCTCTGTTGAACATTAGAAACAATCTTCTTCAAAAGATAATTTTATCAATTAGATTTAAATTAAATCCTTATGTTATCCAAATTATATGGACCGTCGAATGGATTAATGATTAAATTGACTGTTTGAAGATTTTAACTCTTACGATGATACATCAAACGCTGAAAGATATTCTTTGACAATTCAACTTTTTTTCAATGTTATGGTCAAACAATATAAATGAGTGCAGAGAATGGTCCAAATTATTTGACTATCACCAGGAAATATCTGCCAACAAAAATCAACATGGACAAGCAAGTGCAGAAAATTATTTCTACGTGGGACCTAGCCCCCTCCAGAACATGAAACAGTAACAAAGGCATAATCCAAATTTAGTTAGGGGATGATTACATGGATTTCTTTCCCTTTATTCCCCCCCCCCCCCCAAAAAAAACAACAAAAAAAAATAAATATATGTAGCAAAAAGCCATAACTGCAGAAATATATCCTAGATGCTGTATAGAAAACTATTTTGTTGAAAGCTAGCTACTATACCATCCAAAGGTATACACTGTCATTTTTTAAAAAAAATTGACTTACTGGCCGTGAGCAACATAATAAGATAATTTTCTCCATCTCTATAAATTTTGTACATTTTTTTATATTAGAACTTGAGATTTTAAAAATAAAAATTTAAATTTTTAATTACTAAAATGTGAGAGACTCTATGCACTGTCATTTGCGACTCCAAAAACTACTTTGAATGGTAAGTTGGTGGCATTAAGGTGGCAGACCTTGTCCACCGTAAGTAATCAGCCTACTTCCATAACCCAAAGGTAAAACAGGTTCCGACTAATATCGATGGGCTGCTACACACCTGGGTTCCCGGGAACAGCTGCTCTTGCCAAGCCATAAGGCCCAGTTGACGAACTTGCCTCAGAGGCCACCAGAAGAGAGGAACCCACTAACCCATATTGCCCACTCGTTACAATTTTGTAAATGACTGCTGATACGAAGAAATCAGGTATTGAACTTGACCCACTAATAGCTGCAGCCTGCTGGACCTGGTGTTGCAGCTGTTGAAGGACCCATGGGTCATCGATATATAGAGATTTTTTTTTTTTTTTTTTTTTGGGTTTTACAACCCCCTTGCTGCCTTGATGGCAGTACATCCATGACGTTAACATCATGTGTTCGAGGAATGGTGTACACTTTTTTTTTTCCCACTGTTAGGATGAAAAGGAGTTTATAACTATTAGCAAAGTCTAGACCCCACCCCAAATTTTTAAACTCGGTGCTTATTAGACTATATTTAGTGAGGTGCAATCTATAAACATCCCAACTGCAGCAACTTGTTCGAACATAGGCCAGATCTAATCTTAACTCATATATTGCTTGTTTTCTTTAGAAATAACACATAATTGTTCAATTGGTATTAGTCGTCTAAAATATTAAAGGTCTCAAGTTCAAGTTCTAATCAAGAAAAAAAAAAAAACCATGTTCCTATTTACCATTTTGTGTCCCCAACAATGAAGGATCTTATGTTAGTGAAAAAATTATCAGGGTAGACCCACCTATATCTAGTAGACTGACACCTCAAATTCCACCTAGGGACTGTATTAAGTATTTTGTTCTTATTCCCACTACTGACCCAGAAATTTTTGGGTGGTCCTTTGTTATGTCCCCAATGTTCCCTGATTCCAAATGTTTGCTCTATTATCATATGAAACCATGAATTAGCCTCTCTGGTTTTCTTCAACACAGCTCAAGAAGGCCTACTTTAATAAGTTTCATGGTCAGAAGACAATATTGGTTTCATCGACTTTTGCTATATTAAGAGACATACTTTGCTCTTGGAATAATCTTATAAAACCAATGATGGCAGCATTGGAAGTGTCAGCTACATGGGTTCAGAATGTTCAGGACACAAACATTGATATCTCCTGATGCTTTACCATATCCACCTTTTCCTTGTACATGACGATGATTTTCGGCTTCGGTTCTATCAATCCAAAGAACCATCATAATTATCGGGGGTGACGATTGCTGTAACTAAAATTGTTTGAATTTGTTCAACTTCTCACGTAACATTTTTTTCAAATTGCAAGTGGATTCAAGAACCCGGCCAAGACTCTCACATTCGTGGGGTCTGTAGAAGGATCAAATGTTACAAGAAAGTTATTTCTACGACTTGAATCTGTGACATTAAAATATAATAACATTAGTTAATATGCTTTTGAGTATATTATAACATGAAAGATATCGAAGATTGGACTCTGGCAACATCGGTTGTGCCTATATTAGATAGAGAAAGAATCGTCCTCACTTGGAAAAACAAAACCAAAAGAGTACTGTTGTTGCATGATTCTATGATTCTGACTTTCCATGCCTCTTACTTAGCAGCTTCACAAGAAAATCCAGCTCTCTGATGGTTGAATAAACTATTAGAGGCCTGTCAAATGCGGAGCAGAATGAATTTCAATCCCTTATTGAATGCATCAACATGCATTGTTGTTCTTGTCCTGACCACATCATGTTTAGGGGCTCAATTATCTGAAAATGAAGCTTTCTTCAATTTTATCAGAGCTGTTGATCCACAGAATGTGCTGAAAATAAGCTGGAATGCAATGCTGCCGCATCCATGCTCACAAAAGTGGAAGGGTGTGATCAAATGCAATTCACACTCAACTTCCATAACCGAAATCAGGCTAGAAACTTTGAATCTTAGTGGGGTAATCGATTCAGATTCACTTTGCAGCCTCAAAAGTCTGCAAGTTGTTAGCTTAGCAAAAAATTTCATCCAAGGAAATATACCTTACTCAATATTGTATTGCAGAAGGCTAACCTATTTAAATGTAAGCACCAATCTTTTGGGTGGTAGGTTGCCCGTAGCTCTAGCCAAGTTGAAGCATCTTAGGACCTTGGACATCTCTAACAATAAATTTGTCATCAGCCCCAGTTTCAGAACGAACTTCAGGCGTCTAGCTAAGTTTTCGGTGGCACAAAGTGCAGCACATGCATCTTCTGTCCGAAAACTGGAGGTTGCTGAATATCCACAGCCACCTCAAAGTAGCAATAATACAGTCGCAGCCGAAGAAGAGGTTCACAGCCACGCGAAAGTCAAAGGCTTCTTACCATTAATCCTTGCAGCTGTATTTCTCATATTGTTCTCATTTTTAGCGTGCTATGCAATTGAGAAAATTACTCAGTTGGAAAAAGAGAGACAAATTCTGAAATCTTTGGCAATTTCTCCTGAGATCGCTCCCTTGCCACCACCTGTGCATCAAGAAGAACTGAAGCCTGAACAGGGATGCTCCGAGCTTGAATTCTTTGTTGAGGAGCAACAAAGATTCAAATTGGACGAACTCTTTGAAGCCGCAGCTGATTTACGAAACCAGACCCTTTGCAGCAGCCTTTTTGTAATAAAGCTTCATAATAATGCCACTTATGCTGTCAAAAGATTGAAGAACTTGAAGGTATCCAGCGAGGATTTCTGCCGAACCATGAACCATATAGGACACTTAAAGCATCCAAACATACTTCCTCTTGTTGCTTACAATTCTAGCAATGATCAAAAACTCCTTATCTATAACTATCAAAGCAATGGGAGCCTGCTAAAGCTCTTCCAGGGTAAGTTCTGCATCTCTTGAGGTCACACATTTCCAATGGCACATCTACATACACACACAACTACCGGAAACCTATAGAAAACATACGTGCTTGAATGCATGAATGTCAGAAGATCTAGGGCAGCCATTTCCAGGGTAGTGAAGGCAAAAGAAAGACACCCCTAATGGCCACTCCTTCAAATTGCATTGACTCCAAAGCCTGAGCTCATATTTTGCTGTCTTTTGATCATGTAAGGAAGAACTTAGAATTTTCATTGCCATTCAGGTTCAGAGTTATTAGCAACAGTGGAGTCGTGCTTCTGAAAATGTTTAGGACCAGCATACCTCAGAACTTTATTTCACTATTGCTGATTTCTTACCAGATTTATGTCATATTTGCAGAATACATTGACAGGAAGAGGGAGTTCCCATGGATACTTAGGCTATCTATAGTAAGTGGAGTTTCAACGGGATTGGCCTTCTTGTATCAGAATGCTGCTATCCGTGGGACCATTCCCCATGGCAATCTTAAGCTTTCAAATATTCTGTTGGATCAAAATGAAGAACCTCTGATCAGTGAATATGGACTTTCAAGGTTTCTAGATGCCAACAGGCCTTGCCTCTTGACCAACAACAGCTACTCAGCACCCGAGAAAACTTTATCCGAAAAAGGCGATGTTTACAGCTTTGGAATTATCCTGCTGCAGTTGCTGACAGGGAAAGTAGTGGAAAAGAGTGGAATAGACCTCCCAAAATGGGTCAGGTCCATGGTAAGGGAGGAATGGACAGGAGAAGTTTTTGACAGGGAGGTTGGCCGAGCTGCACAGTATGCATTTCCTTTGCTGAACATTGCCCTCAAATGCGTATCACATTCACCTCAGGATCGGCCTTCTACGGCTGAAGTCATGGAACAGATAGAGGAAATTGTTCGTGCGTATGATGAAGTTTCTGTTTCTTCCTTGGGTTCAAGACCAACCAGTCCACGTGATTTTTCGTTGCTTCACACAATAATTCCTGAGACCTGGGACACTCCAGGATCAAACTGCTAATGGTTTGATACAATTTCTGTGTGATGCAGTTTTTTTTTTTTTCCCTTCTAATTAGAACAGAATGTTAGCTTTTTCTCTGTCAGGAAAGAAGGCATTCCCTGTTAGATTATAATAAACTACGAAGTTGAGCCTCATCTGTAGAAACTAAGGCTGAAGCCAAAGTGAAAGGCTATAAGTTAGGCCTCAAGTTTTGCTTTTGCCATGGTTGGAAGCATGTAATTCTGATTGTCACCACATCTTGAAGTCCGTTTTCCAAGAAATGTTGCTTTAGTTTCATTGACCAAGACTATCTTGACGTCAGCGGAAAGACAAGGTTTTCTGCACTTTTGTAATCTTAAAAATCTAACAAAGAACTCTTATGGTGGTATATATGTAGGGAAGCTCCTTAATGATAATAACCATCAATTTCAAAAATTCTCATTTTCATCTAGCATGGCCTAGTTAATAATCATCACCTCTTGATAGCTATGCATGTATGTGTGAGCCCTCCGGGGTCATGACTGGTCCAGTGATAGTTATCAGGCACCATAGGATTTGCTCCCTCACAGATTTGATATAGATTATCTGATCTACCTCGAATAAGGGATTCGAACAAATATTTTTAATAAATCTGTAAGATACTACCCTTACTTACCCATTTTTTATTAACCAAAAAAAAAGAATAAGTTTATGGAATGTAAATCTGTTATAATTTACACACACACACACACACACACACACACACACATATATACATATATATATATGTATATAGCATAAACAAGCAAAGTTGAACTGAAAAATTAAGGCTGCAGTATCACTCACAAACCTGCAATTTAAATCTTGTTGTAGCATATCTTGGACAGTTTTGTCAAGACATGGTGAGGCAGCTGTCTAAAGTCCTGAGATTGGCTATGCATTTACTTGTCCTAATTTGGCACAGAAGTGGAAATGGAGGCTGGGGTCCCTGACTAGTGAATTTTTGGGTTAAAAAAGAACAAGAATGACCTTTTACTACCTCTTATCAGAAACATATTACAGGCAAATGTCATCATCCCTTTATTCTTATCTGCCTAGGCCCCAGTAGAAGTGGTAGATAATTAACACCTCTTTTACTACTCTAGAAAGTAGACAATTGTGTTCTTCACATTTTGCCGGACTATCTTGGTCATTTACAGGCCAAACACACCCTTTTAGTTGCCAACAAATCAGACTATTGTTCTGAGTAAAACTTTGAAAGGTGAGAGTACGATGAAGAGTATTCTATTGGGACTGGATGGTCAGGGTTTCGAGTTGAAAAATAACTTTATATATAATCTTTTCTCAAACTTTACAAATATTCAGTCTTAAAACAACTATTTTTTTTCTTAGTAAAATGTTTGTTAAGCCACCGACCAATGTGCCCATTCACATTTATATTACACAGGCACAGAATGGGAATACCAGAATGATTTCCAAAGTCAACAGACTTCAAATAAAAGCCAATTTATTACAGTGAGTGCCTTCATAAATTTGACCTTGATTGATAAGTTTGGGACCTCCCTAAGCTGTCTTGGCTTGGTCTAGACATTAGCTATGTTGTCATATTAATGCCCATGTCACATGATCATGTTGGGATGCGATTTATCAATTTTAATACTTAAGGAAGAGTTTTTTTTTTTATTAAGAGACTAATTGACTTATGAGTTACACAATATGATAACTCTCATCTTATTATAAATTTTACGCTTTTCGTTCCCAATATTAGAATTTTTAGAATAGAGGTTTAAGTTATAAATCTTGAACTGTCCCTAAGAAATACTAAAAAAAGGCCGAGCACATCTACACTAAAATTCTGACATGAGAATGGTAAGGACGAGATACTAGTTATAATTGGAATTTTTTTTAACACCAATGCATTTATTTAACAGAAAGCTGTACATTTTATACTCAATAATTTCCCCTCCATGCCAAATGGTGGGTAGCATGGCAAATAATTTCTTTTGAAGAATATTAGATTTCTAAAGTGGTGTTTATCTGATCCTGTTGCCAAAATCTAAAGGATTTTCCTATTGAATGTTTTACCTTGTGCCGTACATAAATTATCTAAAAGTCCATATTTCATAAGCAAATCCAGTCATGTACACTGGACCCCAATTTGTTCACTTCTTTGATACTTTTTTCCGTGGATTTAACCTATAATTACTTAATATATAGTTTTTTTTTATATATTCATAAACCTACCATTCCACTTCTTTGTAATTAATCTGCCTATGCTTCTTGTCTTAAAATTGACAACATCAAATTTGACAGGTTGCTTGGGGTTCATAGCTAATTTTCTTTGAAGAAGTTTATTTCCTTCTAATGTTGTGCACCTACCTAATTCTTAAGTACATAAACCATTGATTTCTCCACAAAAAATAAGGTAACATGCTGCTTTAACATTAACCCAAAGCAAACCTCAAATCAAGCAGTCTCTTTGTCACTTTCAATGCAAGATAATCTAATGGAGGAAACAAAACAGAAAAGGAACAAAGTAAATAATAATAATAATAATATAAGGTGTAAATTGAAAACAATTCTATTATCTCTATGTTGTTTTTATGTTTTTGACTCTTCTGCCCTTCCCTCACTCCGTAATCCCTCCCCTCAAGCTACTTCAAAAGTGAAATTACAATAATATGGGTCTCAAACCTAATATTTCCTAGTACCTGTTGTTTGTGCCATCCTTATTTTTGCAAGTTGAATTATTATATATGTGAGGTTGTTTAACTAATCACACTTTCCTGGACACACAAACTTTTGTTTTCACAACATAAAGCAGACTAGAAATATGGCATACCAAAACAAGTTTCTTATTAAAAAAGTATACTTATCTATACAGGGTATATTAAGAGATGTTTGTAAGATATTAGCTATTCTGAGTTGTCTGACACTGTTCTTAGTTGGACTAGTAGTATTGTGGATGTGGAATGACTGGATTTCCTTGTTTGAACCCCTTGCATCATTGGGTGATTAACCAAATAAAAAAATTGCTTCTGCCGAAAAATCCCAAATTCCACATCAGAATACATAGAACAAAATCAATCCATAAAATCCAAAGTTAATAATTGTGTTATTTTGGGTATTTCATTAAACAAGAGTAATGCCAAGGGTATAGAACAATTTGGGCACCTGCACTGCACAGCCATCCTCTGGAAGAGATGGGGTAGGACCATGAATCAATTTAGAGCATCCCTCCCAAATTCCTTGCAGAGTTTTTCATGTTATAAAATATTAACTACTTCCCATAATCCTAATTGCGTCTCTATGTAGGAGACTCTCATATTATAGAGTCTTGCATGGATAAAAGATACAATGCGATGCCATAAAATTCTTTCTGTTTATTCCAAAAAATTGCTTCCATTTGTACCTTTGGTAGCTAATATTACATAAATCATCACAACAAACATTAATAAGTATCTCTATTTTTTCTTTACCAACCTAAACAAATACCATAAAATTCTTGGTTGCATAGTTTTAATGTAAAGAGTTAGAATCATCATTAGACTGCTATTACCAATTAAACAATCGTCCTAGTTCTTATGAATGTGCATTTCATTTCGTGCAAATGTTTAACCAATAAATAATTTTGTATTTCTATTTAAAATTATGAGCAGAAAAATATTGTTTACAAATTACAATATACAAGAATATTAGCTATTAATATATAGAGTTTAAGAGAAAATTATCTTAGCCATTTCCTACGGCACCTTACAAGCTGTCCAATATTCAAGAATTTTACTTTTCTCAAAAATAATAATCTGTCGTATCTATCACTTACCATGTCTTTAAAATTACTAACCATGTAATAATCTTATATTTTTTTTCATTAAGAGACTCATTTTTTTTATGAATTATATAATAAGAATAACTCTTATTTCTTGTAAATTTCTTATCCTTCGTTCTAATATTACAACATTGTATTGTTTGCCTTAACGATTCTCTACTTCAAAATCCTTACAAAAAAAAAAAAAAAAGTGCCAAGATGATGGAAGAAGTGAACGGTTCTTGGCCTCTAATTTTCCACATGTATCTTACTGATTTAGTTAGGAAGGAAATATGATCTCCAATTATGTTCCAAAGTAAACTTATGATCTCTAATGTCACGTAGTATAGATGTGAGTTTAAAATTATTCTATATTATCGTTATAATTAATTACACTATTATATTTATTTCATGCATGATTAAAGATTGTAAATATATGATAAATGATCATGATAATATCACTTCATCCTGATTAATTTCACACTAAAATAGTCAAAATAAAATCATTTTTATTAAAAAAATGAATGATCGATAGAATCGCTAAGTTGCCCATAACTAGGTGGCTTCAAGATATTGGTTAAAATATTTAGTAAATACAGAAAATTTCCAGCCTGATTCTGGCTTTGACATGAAACCAAAGCAAAGAATAGTAAGTATTCCACATGCTCAACTCTCTCACTCAATATTTCTAACAAAAAAAAAAAAGACAAAGAAATTAGATTCTAACATGAAAATATGTTGTCATATACATTTTCTTCTCTCTCCTTTTTTTTTTTTTTTTATAATGAATCAAAATTTTGCAAAGAAAATATCATCACCTTTCCTGTCATCGCTCTAGGCTATGCTGAGGCTCCTCCAAATATTCTTACACCAGTGGATTGCCAATCTCTCTCTCCCTCTCCCTCTATCTATCTCTCTCTGTATATATTTATATATTCTCTCACATCTTCTCATCTACAAATTCCATTTCTTTTGATTTAATTAAGAGGAGTGGAATAACCAAGAATAGATAAAAAAGAAAACAGACGGAGAGGGGGAGAGAGATAGAGAGAGAGAGAGAGAGAGACAACAAAAGAGAAGCAGAGATAAAAGCCTCTCTTATTGAGAGAAAGATAGAAATTATGAGCAACTCCTCCTCCTCCTCCTCATCATCTGTTCCCATTTCCACAATCCCACTCCTTAGATCTTAGTTCCTTTTTGCTTTCCTATCTGGGTCCTCTCCAAAATGGTAAATTTTCAATCTTTTACTAAGCTTTTACCTTGATCTCTATCAAACCTTATCTGGGGCTTGATCTAATATCAGTTCTTGTGCTTAATTTTTGATTGTTTGGATAATCAGGAATCTTGGGTTGGATTTTGATCGGTGCAGAAAGGATCAGATGATCCCAGATTGGATTTGACAAACAGCTCCTTTGTTTTATTTATTGGGCACCAATCAGATTCTATCTAAATAACATCTAAGGTATTTGTTTAATTGTTTTTGTTCAACTTTGATCTGTTTCTTTGTGTTTTGTGGATAAAGGCTGCATCTTTCTTGGCTTTCATATTGTCTAAATATCTGTTAGTGTTTCAATACTAAACCCGTCCCACATGTTGGGCTGATTGCTAGATTCGTGACTGAATTAGGCAACTCTTTGTATCAAGAATTCTGCTTCAAGCTGTTTTGCATTCTGGCATTGGTATTGGTGATTGATGAGGCCCTTGTTGTTGTGACTGATTGTAGAAAAGGATGGAATCAGATCTTGGTAAGCTCTTCATTGGTGGGATTTCATGGGACACGGACGAGGAACGCCTTAAGGAATATTTTGGCAACTATGGGGAGGTAGTGGAGGCAGTCATCATGAGAGATCGAGTGACAGGCCGTGCTCGGGGCTTCGGTTTTGTGGTCTTTGCAGATCCTGCTGTTGCAGAGAGGGTCATCATGGAGAAGCACATGATTGATGGCCGCACAGTAAGTAGCTTGGTTTCAATGATTATTTCTGCATTTGGAATTAATGGCAAGATGCTCTTTTGCTTATGTAAATTCAGTTGCCAGGTACTATTATGTCTAAATATATATGAGTAGTATTGTCCATAGCGCAAATTTTGTATCATTCTTGTTGAGAAAGAATGTACTGCTCTTAATCAGAGTTTGTCTGGAAAACATATCATAATGTCTGAACTTTACAACTTTGGAGACTCCATTGGCTTTTATTTCTTCTTTGAATTCATAGTTTTTGCAGTTGTCAGATATCAGAATCATAGGTTCCATGCCAATAAGAAGTCCTGTGCTTGAAACATTTTATGCCATGGGCTTTGAATTTTTTTTTGGATGGGATGACTTTAATGATTGGTTGGAAATGTTAATGACAAGTGATTTTTAGATTTTAGCTACTGTGTTGTCAATGTCCAGGTGGAAGCAAAGAAGGCTGTTCCCAGGGATGATCAGCACATAATACATAGAACCACGAGTAGCATTCATGGTTCTCCAGGTCCTGGACGCACCAAAAAGATTTTTGTTGGAGGTCTGGCATCTACGGTTACGGAGAGCAACTTTAAGAAATACTTTGAGCAGTTTGGTAATATTACGGACGTTGTGGTGATGTATGATCACAACACTCAGAGGCCAAGAGGGTTTGGCTTCATTACTTATGATTCTGAAGAAGCAGTGGACAGAGTTCTGCATAAAACTTTTCATGAACTTAATGGTAAAATGGTTGAGGTCAAAAGGGCAGTCCCAAAGGAGCTTTCCCCAGGGCCAAGTCGGAGTCCTCTGATAGCATATAACTATGGTTTGGGTAGGGCTAACAACTTCCTTAATGCTTATGCTCAGGGATATAACATGAGCTCATTTGGAGGTTTTGGGATGAGAACTGACAGTCGATTTAATCCTCTTGCCAGTGGTCGGAGTGGGTTTCCAACATTTAGCACTACTGGTATTGGAATGGGTATGAATTTGGACCCGGGGCTGAGTCCAAATCCTGGAGGAGGTTCCAACCTCAGTAACAATCCAGGTTATGGGCGGATGCTGAGTCCCTATTACAGTGGGAACTCGAGCAGGTACACTATTCCCACTCCTATAGGTTACACTGCTGGAAATGCAAGAAATGATTCTGTTTTAAGCTCAACTACACGAAATATGTGGGGAAATGGTGGCCTCAATACTGCTACAAATCCTACCAGCCCTAGTTCCTTTCTGGGTTCTGGAAGTGGAAGCTTCGGGGTTTCATTTGGTAATAGTTTATCGAATTGGGGCCCTTCTCCTGTTTCAGCTCAAGTCGGAGGGAATGCTTCCAGCTATAGTAGTGGGAGTATGGGTTATGGGGGCAATGGCAGCAGCTATGGGCTGGGCGGAGGAGGTTATGGAAGGAATAGCACCAGTGGTGTAGCACCAGCATCATCATTTGCTGGGCCAACTGGTACTTATGAGGGATCTTATGGTGACTTGTACCGCAGTGATTCAGTTTATGGTGATCCAACTTGGCGGTCTGCTACTCCTGAGATGGATCCTTCTGGGTCATTTAGTTATGGGCTTGGCAATATAGCTTCAGATGTTACAGCCAATAGTTCTGAGGGCTATATTGGAAGTTATGGTGTTTCAAATAGGCAATCAAATAGAGGTAACACTTTTCTGTGGTTCATTAATGATCATTATGAGTCTTACTTTGAGTTTTATTCAGGTTCTAGGCAACACAAACCAAGGGGGATAAAAAAAATGCATGAAAGACGATTTTGTTGTAGGGAGCTACTTATTGGAGTTTGCTTTTGCTGAATATTTAAGCAAGTCTTTGGTGAATGTGTATATTACCATCCTTTCTATGAAAGAAACTAACCTAGTATTAACTGACGAGGGAAAAGAGGATATCAACTTGTTGACTTCTTGCAAGTAGGTTGTAGATGTAGAAGTTAAAGTACGTGGATTTGGCACATAGTTCGGTGACCTTAACCCACCAAGATTACATTTAGAAAGATTACAAGCGCTCGCTTAAAAATGCTTGGTTGGAATGCGTATCTAGATATAGTCACCGACCTTTTGTCTAATATTCCTGGATGTGCTAAATTTACAAGTGTTAAATGTATAATTTTCAAAATTGTGCTACTGAATCATGAGAGCGAGCAGCCCAGTGTGTATTCATTGCACACGTGTTTTTCATCCAAATCAATGCAATTACATGTGAATGAGAAACCTGAGCAACAAACATGGTCAAGGACAATATATGGCACTCCATGAAAGTTCTCTGGTTTTGGGCAATTTGTTTGCTGATGTTTAAAACTAATTGTTACTTTGCTGATTCTGTGTTTTCTTGTCTAATGTTTAATTGCTTCAGGAATTGCTACCTAGGAGACCTGTTGTTGGATGTCAAATAATAATCATAGGTGAAGGGAATCCAGAGAATAGGAGAATGGTAGTGAATTTCATACGTCTACCTGTTGATTACATTCAGCTTATGAGGAAATTGATGTCATAGTGCTAACGAGGGTTCTTGCGTGAGTTATGAACTTCAAAGAGAAAGCAACCACAAGGGATTTTGTGTAAGGTTTGAGATTTTACTTTTCCTTTTTTTTCTTTTTTTTCCTCCAATTAGCAAAAAACATAGGTTCCTTTCTTTGGCATTTGAGTGAGGTGTAACATCAGATTGCGGGATATACACTCAGGAAGATTGGCCGCCATAAAATGTATCGTGCATCTCCAGGCAAGGTGCACCAGTGATAGTACATTAAAGAAAAATAGGTTCTTAATTTTTTTTTTCAATTTTTTTTTCCTTATAATGTGTGGCAAAGTTGCTGGTTGGTGTTCTCATATTGTTTTTCCTCTGTACTTGGGGATTTGCCTCTTCCCCAAACTGTATGTGAGCTTCTGATTTGAGGTACTAGTGTGAAACATTAAAAGGGAAGCTGTTTTATGATCCCTTGCAAATAATTACCAAATACTTTGATTCATTTTAATGGGCAGTAAACAAGTTTATACCTACCTTGTAATTTCGTTTGTGTATGAAATCAATGTTTGACTTGGCTGATTACTTTCTGTTGGTGATATTTTGTTTCTGTTTCTGATATCCTTTATTGTCTTCCCTGAGCATAGAAATTATGTGCCTGCTAAATGCTATTTAGCTGTGACAAGTTACATTTATTCCATCTTACAATTACAGTTTACCATGGGTTCAGGACTCTATATAGTCTTTACTCATTAGATTATGATTTTGACTAGGTGTACATGGTTACAATGGTGCATTTATAGCCTTTGGCTTTGTTGGTTGTACCTATCATGGGTTCCCATCTATCTGCTTGCTAGACATTTTCATCTTCAGAAGCCTGCTCTGTGTGGTAGTACTTGTCTCTTATCCAAACCTCCACAGGGAACTAGGATATGATTTTTTTTGGACTTTCATATCCCTGTCATTTGATTTATTTGTAATCATCCCAGTTTTGTCATGTGGTCCTCTCTCTCTCTCTCTCTCTCTCTCTCTCTCTCTGGGTGAGCTTGCTTTCAATCCTAGATGTGACATTGTACCTTTTCCTCGCACACCTAAATAAACATTTTTAGAGCTCACAATATAAGGCTTACTACCACCATAGGGCTCAGACTATTATGAAGCTAGTGAAATTAGAACACTGTGTTTTTAGTATCTTGAAATTCAAGGAGTGGTGTTTGTATTGGTTTGGATATGTCCACCGTACGCATACTAATGTTTTAATCAAAAGGGTGATCATATTCAAGTGGATGGGTACAAGAGAAGGAGATGACGAATTAGGTTGACTTTGAGAATTTTTAATTATGAAGGATATAGAACAATTAAATTTGACCACAACTTTAGTTCATAATAAAACAGAATAACGAGAAAAGATTTATACAATTGACTCTAATTAAATTTAGTAATAAAGCTTTGTTGTTGTTTTTTGTGTGTGGGAATATGTGCTTTGTTAGACTATGAAGAAATGTATATATGGCATGGTTTCATGTTTTTGGTTCATAATCGTATTCATAGCGTTGAAGGGCTACAACCTGTTGGGATGTTAAAAGAATTCTCACTTTTTTCTTTCTTTTTTTTGGTCTTAAAGGAGGCTATTACACCTGTGGAATACTAACAAGACTCATCCTCTACTCATAGGCTCCTGCCAATTTCTACATCCCATATTTTTTCATATTTGGGGTCCGCAATCAACAGTATCATTTTTGGTCCACATTCAAGTCCACCGGCCATTGTTATGACCAAGGACCACACCTTCTTTTCCATGGCTAATTTCATTCGCTGGTCAATAATTTCCCTAACATCGAATATATTTATTCAAAGTTTACTGTTTGATAGTAATGAATTAGTATCCCGGTATTGAAATCGTCTCTAAAAATGAAGATTTTTAGTTCGAGTCTCAATCGGACTGGATAGTTAAGTTGTTTACGCACATGGGGCTCAGTGCATTCTGAGGTGATGTCCATGTAGCCCTAAGTACTTTTATGCCACGTAACTTTTAAAAGTGTAATACCACTTACTCGTTTAACAAACACAAGATGTACTTCTAATATAGATAGTCTACCCCTTATAGTATTAACAAAGTGAATCTAATACCGCGTGCATAAGTTGATGTATAATGTAACTTTTTTTTATGTATGGTATAACTTAATTAAGATACTCAAGAACAAAATTATTTGATAGGATTAAGCTATGCAAATCGAGTTAACAATAGGGACTAAGAATAAGCATAAGTAAGATAAGGGTGAGCGACAGTGTGAGAGATTCGCATTGATATGTTCTTTTCTATTATATCCAGCCCTATGTAATAATAGTTTTTTCATACTTCACCCATCTAATATGACCGATTCCAGGTCAATTCCAAGGTGACCATGTGCCTTTACGCACCGTCAAATTAGATACTTCTTAACGACCCCATTTAAGGGTCACCTAATTGACAAAGTATGTGTTCAAGCTAAATTGTAATACCACCTATATTGAAAACTACATATTTTTTATGGGTACATTTGGTACACAGACCGGATAATACGATATAAGATAATATAAGCTAATATAGTATATGATAGACTAAATTACTAACTTATATTATATTTAGATGTTAACAAATAGTATAAAATAATTATTATATTTAATATTTGAATGATATGAGACAGAATAATACAGTATATCAAAATTACTTTTTTACCTTTAGAGATAATTGATTTATATTTACTATTAATTTTAATATTTTTATTAAAAATAATTAAAATTAAGTAATGAAATTAATATTTATTTTACATATTATTATACATTATATTGTTTATAATTTTTCAATTTCGTATAAAAAATATTTTTAAAAATTAAGCATTAATTTTATTTATACAAATAAATTTTAAAATATAAAAAAAAGAGATAAATATTTTGTAAAATTTTTTGAGGAAAAATTAAATAAATTTTAAGAGATAAATTTTCAAATTTATATAAAAAAATGAAAAAATGAGCACGAGAGAGAGAGAGAGAGAGAGAGAGAGGAGAGAGAAAGGAAGGGAGGAAAGAGGAGGGAGGGGAGAGAAAGGGAAGGGAGAGAGGAGAGGGAGTAGAGAGAAAGGAAAGAGAGAGACGAGGAGTGAGAGAGAGGAGGGAGGAGAAAGAAAGGAAAGGGAGGAGCGAGAAAGGAAAGAGAGAGAAGAGGAGTGAGAGAGAGAGAAGGGAAGAGAGAGAAGATGAGAGAGAAATAAATTTTTTAAATTTTATGTTAATTTTTTAAAAAATATTTAAAATTTATTTTAATTAAGAGAATATTTTAATAAATATATCATTTATTAAAATTAATTCATGATGTGCAATAGATTAGTACATCGAAATTAGAGGGATAATACTATTTCATATTCATGAGATAGTAAATTCACACTAACTTATCTTATACATATTTTATTAATCAACCAAATATAAACTAAGATAAGATAGTTGACCACTAGTATATCTTATCATATTCTATCATATCATATGAAACAAATGCACCCTAAGAGTATTTGTTGCTTAACCAAAAATAATAATAACAATAATAAAACCGAATATTTTGAAAGAAACTGTACATTGTTCTGTCTTAGAAAAAATTTAGTAGTTTTATTTAAATAATTTTAAAGTAACAATAAAATATTGTGAGTTATTAAATAATTAAATTTATTAAAAAATAAAAAATAAATAAATTATCAAATATCATCTAATAAAATTATATAATTATTTATAATCAATTATTTAAAGTTACTTAATATTACCCTCTTCTCTTTCTAAGTTGCAGCTAAGAAATCTAAGAATATTGGGCGGACCCATGAGTGACTATCGGGGAGGCTCTTTAGCTGTTGCGTTATCTATTTGGTAAAGAAAAAGAAAAGAAAACACACAATTCAAAGTATTTTTTGTTGTTTGGGAAAAGTGAAAGGAAACCGTGCGAAAAGTTGCATAATAACAGTACCAATGTCCTTTTATATAGTATTTGAGAAAAAAAATTTCAGAAATAAAAAAAAAAGTGAAAGTACCTAAATACCCAGCCCATCATATACTCCACCCAATTCCCTTTCTCGGTCATTTCCGTAAAACACTGAACATGACATGAAGCTGCTTTTGTCCTGAACAACCCCAGTCGTTCTTCATCTTCCACCCACAACTCCATCATCTTCACCATTAGACCAAAATCCAACTCGTCACCACGATCTCTCCTCTCTAATGAGTGTTGCATTTGCTTCCTCTTGAGAACAAAAAAGTACAAGTAATAAGAGGGGTAGTTTAGTCATTTTATTTATATAATTATCTTTTTTATATTTTCTCTTACACTCTAAATATATTAATCTACTGTCAAAATATATATATTAATTCACTTTCTTTTAATTTTTTTTTCACATTTTTCTATTTATCTAAACAATAAATTCATTTATTTTTTTTATAATTTTTTATAATTATTTTTTTTAATCACTTTTTTTTCAACCAAAATCTTATTATCCATCAGGGGGATAAATATCTGAAAAGAAACGTAGGCAATTTATTTCAATTTTTTTCTTGTATGAGCAATGTGTCCCATCATTAGTAAAAGATAAACTTTTAGTATGATTTTTAGTAACCCTAACGTTCATCTTTTTCTATAGGCAGGTCTGGATATTTTTTTGTCAATTAAGTTTAACTAATATTTGAATTAGAAAAAATTAAATTTGAAAGTAAATTTAATACTAATTAAGTTATAATTTACTAATGGGTCAAACATATATCAGTGCAAAAAAGCAAATAATAACACTCTTTAGGACAACCACCAAACATGACCTTAAATTTAGGATTAAGCATTAATATGGGAGTAAAAAATTGATTCACCTACGCAAAGGGATCCGTCCAATGCTCGATTCACCTTTTTTTTTTTAATTTTTTTTCCCGTTCTTCTTTATAGGATTCGTTTATTCTCTCTAATGGTATAGAAGAAAACGGAGCATTTCTTAGCCAAAAAAAAAAGGACAAAATTTTTTTTTAATAAAGGATAAAATTATTTTTCCTGAATGTTATAAATATTCGTGACATATACAAACTAGGAAGAGTTTAAATTTTTGGAGGAAAAACACTACCATTTTTTTTTTGTCTTTAGAAAAACTACTTTGTAACCATGCCATAAAGCCTTTTATCGGGGTCAACCGAAAAACAAAAACAAAAGTTTAGTATTCATCCTTTAATAATTATATTTAGTATATATATTGTGACAATTTTATTTATTTTTATAATAAATTGATAAAATATAATATAAAAAATTAATACGTAATTTTTTATTATAAAAAAATAAATATTAGTATAAAAATAATTAAGTTCATCTTATAAAATATATTTTATATGTATATTATTTACATACAAAAATATATGTGCGAAACTAAACTCAAAACAAAAGTTATAACCAAAGTCATGCTTTTCCCTTTTCACTTTTAATAAAAAAATAAAAAAACAGGATTAATATCTTATAATCTTATTAAAGAGTAAATGATTATAATATTTTTTTACAGAAGATAATGAATCGTAAATTTATTCTTACTATTTGATCCTTATAGAATTTAAATTTACAATTTTTCATATGTATTTGAATTTCTTTTATCTATTTAATAATAATATATTATTGGAGCAACAATTAAGTTTCATATTCGTATTGAAACAGTGCATCAGATCACGGCCAAAAAAGTTGATAATCATGTTATTGTGGGACCATTTAAGGCAACAGCTAGGTTAGGATTCATTATTAGCCAATAATTGGATGAAATTAGAAGTTGATAATCGTTAAAAGTTGCCCCGAAGAGGAAAAAAAACAAAGAAACTTTAAAAAGGGCAATTTTTTAAGTATAGTAACAGCATCTGTCATAGAAAATAGGCGATAATAACACATACAAAGTCATGATTTTTCCCCGTCTTCTAAGATTCTCAGCATACATAAGGAAAACACACACGCTACATGATGCTTTATTACAGTGCACTATCAGGATTAGTCTCCATTTCTATAGACTACAAGTCACCTGTGGCTGGCTGTGAGTTTTCTTCTGAACCAGTGGAACTAAAACTTCAGAAGAAAGCCCTACTCCCATAAAACACACGGGAACCGGCGTTCTTAGACGCGTCCGTCTTCTGATCAGAGGTAGAACTTCCTGTGCTGGCTGGTCCGCTATCAAAGTCCAAAGGAAGCTTCATCTTTGCCAATGACTCGGTGAATTGCTGCATGCTTTTCATGTACATGTCCACTATGTCCTGCTGCACCACGGTTTGCTCCGGCTCAATGTTGACATTGATTATAGGCTTTGCGATTTTCTCACTGGGTGGCTTGCCGGAGGAATCACTCTCGCCATCTTTAACATCTAGACCCTTTTTCTCTTTCTGGGCTGACTCTTGGTCCTGGTTTGGCATTTTAAAAGCTTCTGGAGCATCTGAAGTTTCCGAGCTCACAGCAAGAGAGGGAGATGAAATGTCATCAGTGGATTCGCTGCTTGGGGGAGAATCACGCTTGGGAACTTGGACAGAATCAACAGCAGCGGCTGAGAGGCTTTCCACGAGATGAACTCCCGTTTCTGAACTAGGTTGATTTTCTGTATCAGACGTGGCCAGGCTCTCAGTGGTTTCAGTTTCCATACTGGCACATGGGAGCCCAAAATACTCTGAAACCATCATCTGGTTCTCTTTCACAATATGTGGATCTGGGAATTCGATCTTGTCGAAATCACTAGGCACCGACTCCGAGTCCTGTATGGTCATTTGCGATGCCAAAGCAGAAGAAATTGCTGGAATAGCCATTACCTCTGGAGAAGCACCATTATACGAAAGAAAGAGCTGAACAAACCCTGCTGGAGAATGGAACAAATCTGTTGAAGAAAGAGGAAACTCCTTCTCCAACTTTCCATTCTCGAGCAGGACATCAGACAAAGGAACCAAGGCGAACCCTAATAACTGATCCTCGAGATAGTTCTTCACCCTGCTCATCATGAATATCTCACACTTGAGTGAGCAATCTACAGTCTTAACATTTAGGCGAAGATTCTCATTGAAGACAGGATTCCTCCCACCACCATTGATGATTTTGGTGGAGACAGTAGTTTCAGGATCACTAGTCAGGCAAAGCTTAGCATAAACATCTTGCTTGTGGTAAATGCATATGTTATGGATGTCCCTGGCCTGTTGTACGTAAACCTCAAGGACTCCAATGAAGCCCTCCAAATCGCCAACCCAAGCTTCATTGTTGGTAATATCAATTACCCTCGAGAAGGTATTAGAGCTCCGAACTGAATAGTCAGATTTGCACTTTGTTGGCTCAGCAGCAGCAGAGGTCTTGAACGGAGACACAACAGATTGAGGGGAATCCATTACACTGTTTTGAAAATATACCTGGCAAACACAAAACACAATCGAACTTGAGAATCAAGTGGTGTCAACAAGAACCCAATGGTTAAAAGGGGAAGGAAACCGTAGCTTTTCCCTACTCAATCTCAAACCCAGAAATCCAGCCAAAAGGAGGACACTTCCGGCAGTAAGTAGTAATTTCTCAAATAAATTCTTAGATGCAAAAATAGATCCCAGGACTCAGAACATACCCAGGAACAAATTCACAGGTCTAAACCCTAGTTTCTAATAAGATAACAGAATTCTCTAATTCCAGGAACGGGATCCAAATTGCAAAGAATAGATATCATGCATGAACCTTAAGCCAAGCGATTCAGACCTCAAACGCACCTTGAGATGAAGAAAGCACAATATTCTTTAAAGACAGAAGATTAAAGATTCACAAAACAAAACCTTCAAGCTCAGCATGAACTACTTTGAAGTCCAAATATCAACATTAAAGCATGAAGTCCCAATCCAAAAGAAAAAAAAAAATTCCTCGAAACCCAACGAAAAAGTATAGACCTGGAAAACAAACGACCGTAAAACAACAAAACCTCCCTATTTATAACTACCAGGCAAGACCAAGAACTCAGAAACAGACCAAAAAAACTGGCACTTCTGAAAGAGCTTAAGCAATCACAAGCTCTTCAAACCCAACCCCAGAAGCCTAAATCCTCAAAATTGAAAATTCCCTTGAACTCCTCTTGACCAAAAAACCACAAAAAGAAAGTCAAAAGCAGGCAAAAGACTCATCAAATAACCAGATCTCCACAAAGCTATCAACTTTTCCACAGCAGAAGGCAGCATACAAGGGGAGTGAAACAGCAAATACAGCAACCCCACATCCCAACACATAATTCACATGCAACATCGCTAAAATTCCCTCGAAAAAGCCTCAATACAACATCAAAATTAATTTTTTTTAAAAAAAAAAAGGCTTGGCTTTAGAATGAAAAGCATAAATTATATATACAAGTAAAATCAAAGACAAATAAATTTTCTCCTCGACATCCTTCAAAAGCACAAGAAAGTATGAAAAGATCTTACTGAAATTAAGCCAAAAATTTAAATTAAAAAAAAAAAAGATACAAGAAAAACTAAGAGATGGGGTATGTCTAAACTTGCCTTTAGCGGCGAAATCAAACTGAGTTGTCAAGAAACTGTGACTCTAATCCAAGATCTGGGAACTACCCAGTTCGTGATCTTGAAGTCTTTTTCTTGCTTCCGCTTTTGTTGTTATTGCAAGTATAAAATCTACTAATCAAGTGAGCAAGCAAGCAAGCAGGCAAAGACAAACTAGCTACGCAATATGTGCATTATATACGGAATCTTGGACAAAGATATCTCGGAGCCAATTAAAGTTTATACTATTTACAAAATAAATAAATATATTAGAAGGATATTTAAAAAATTATTAAAAATTAAGTTTTAAAGTAATATTAAATATATTTATAATAAATAATAAATGTATTTAAAATTTAATTTCAAAATTTTTAAAAATACGTTTCTTATTAAATTTTTACCCACTTATCAAAACTTACGCAAAATATGTGTTAAAAAATATCAAAGGTCAACATTTATTGAGGTTTATAATAGATACAAAAATTGTGAACTAATTACATTTTTATGAAGCTAAAAATTAAAAAATTATACGAGCATTAAAACCCAGCATTTATTTTATATAAATAATTTTTTTACAAAATAAAAAATTATAATAACATAATAGATATTTATACAAAATTTGTAAATGTAAGTAACTATTATGTATGTAATATAAAATATTCTATATTTAATTTTTTTTTTTTTTCAGTTCAAAGGAGAGATTGTGTGTTGGTGTGTTCCATCCTTATCTATACTTCAAATTTTGGGTATTAAAAAAAAATATAATTCACATTTTAGTCAATTTTATAATAAATTAAACAAAAGGAAATTTTTTAATTTTGTGAAGAATTTTGAATTTTTGATATTTAAGTCCCACGCGTTTCCCGGCAAGCGAGGCAGTCACGGGACCAACGAAAGGTATGGTTTGATGCGTTTATAATGGTATAGGTGGGGACACTTAGAAAGAAATTACGTTACTGTAGGAAGAAAAATAAATAAATAAATACAATTTTTTAGTAGAAATAAATAAATATTGTTGACTGTGTATAGCTGCACCAATTATGGAGTAGTCACAATTTGGCTTAGTTTTCCTGAGAGAATAATTTTAGTAATACTTAAAGATATTTTCAAATATTTTTTTGATGTAAATACTTGTTAGTCACACTTACGAGTTTTATTTACTTATTTTGTAAATATAATAAACACGTAATTTTATATCATAAAAAACTAAAATTTTATATTTATATTATTTTATTGAATGTTATTAAAAATTATTTTCTCCAACGTTAGATAATAAATTAACTTAGACTCCTACTAAAAGGAGTCAAATCAAAAAATGAGTTGGCGCTTTTATTTAATGAGAAATGCCTAGAGGGTTGATCCATTCCAGTCCCACACACAAACACAGAGACAAAAAGTTTCTTGGATTCTTATTTCATATGACCAAACACAACTCGTAGACTTATGAGTCTGGGGTTATGAATAATTGAATGCGTGGGACATAGAAAATGTCAATTATTAGGTACAGTCAGACCAATTGAGGTTTCTTTCAAAAATAGGGAAGCAAGAACAGAAAAAAAGGGCCAAGATTTTTTTTTTCTTTAAACTTGACAACACAATAATAAGTGAAGGGAAAAGTAGAGGGTCGGAATGAGGTTTGAATTTTAATTCTATAGTTGGAGGACACTTCTACTAATCTACTAACGTTGATTCTTTAAAAGTCTAACACCCACGAGTAAAATGTCTTATTTTATAAGCGTATATGTGTTATATGCATATTTATATTTATTTATACCAAACACTAACCATCAGCAAAACAACAAATGAATCAATCTTATAGGATGACAAGTCTATTATCGGCATGGCATAATATCCAACTTTACAGAATTTTGTTACGCAGAAAATTTGACACAAAACAGATGTAAGTTTATATTGCACGTTAAGTTTTACTATCAGATGAATTACAAAATGCTACAGCAATCAAACAGCCTGTAAACATTTCAAAGATTTGAGAAATTGGAGAATTTCACACTTTTCTAGAGGGAGTTAGAAACCCCACTAAATAGATGGCAGCACTAGCTTTATTGTTGTTAACTTTGTTTTATTGGACCTCAGGAGCTGCTTTCCATCACAAGGTCCTTGACTTTAAGCTTTATTTTTAATCAAGCTGAAGTAATGCAGAGAAACTTTTCAAGCATGAGTCATCTTCTTAGAGCTAGAAATTTGAGAGAAATCAAAGACCCTAAAATTATGGTGGGGTTCTCCCTGCTTTTTAATTCACATCACTTGGAGAGGAGGGGTCCACTATTCAATGAACTTTAACACCTTTTGAACATCTTACAATTAAGGTCGCAAAAAAAAACTTCACACAATTTATCCAAAGTAGACTTTTCAAAGGATATGGCCTACAAGAACAAGACCCATGTACCCATATTGAGCCCCTTTTCCTTTTTGTTTTTTAAATACTTAGTACTTGGTAGTACTTTTTAAGTTTGATTAAAGTAAAATTAAACTAATACATGTATTCAGTTGACTAAATTTTTTTTAAAAAATTATTAGTTATCGTTAGATAAATAATTTTAATATTTTAATATTATTTAAAATTAAACTGTATAATAAAATTCTTTTTTTTGTTTACCTTTTTTTCAAGGATTGTTGGGACCAAAGTTGTCAAAATCGGACCGATCATCAAATCAAAAATATTAATGGATCAATATTCAATCGGTCGAACCAGTATTTGAACTTGTATTTAATAATATATATATATAAAGTAATGTAATAAAATAATACTTATATATATTGGTTAAATATTAATTTTTTACGTTTTAAGGATTAAATTGAAAGTTTTGATATATTTAGAATTAAATTAAAATTTTAATTAAATTCATAATTCAAATTATAATTTAAATAAACTTTGAGATTTAATTCAAAACTGGTTGAATCGGTCCAATTTTTTACCAGTTTTGACCAGTTTTTACCGTTTCAAATCTTGTGACAATTTTTTCTCAAACCGAATCGGATTCCTGATCGGTCACCGGTTAAATCGATCGGACCGGTCCGTCCGATCTGATTTTAATAAGCATTGTTGGGACATTAAAAATCCCAAAATGATAGAGAATTAGCTATAGACTCATAGTCCTATACATAAAATCCTCCCTCTCTCTTTCTCTTTGTTTTTTTTTCTCTTTTCAACTTTTATTTAAATGACTGATAGAGATGGATGAGGTCACTAGATTATAATTTGTTGAATTTGAGTACCCTTTTAGGCTTTGTTTATCATTCTTTCACCTATTCACATTAGACTAATTTTTTGAACAAATGAGCTCATAATTGGTGAAAGATTTTGGGGACTGATCACACTCATACTATTTCCAAATAAGATAACAAATTGAGGACAATATGTCTCTTTCACGATGTCCAAAAAAAATCCAATTACAAACTTTTCCTTATAGTGGGGCGGTGAGAGTTATTGAAGATTTTGTTATGGGTGTGCTATGTTTGAAACAGAATAGGCTTCTTTTTTACTAACTCAGACACTGTCTCAATGTGTTAAAAAAAAAAAGACATTCTCTTCACTTTTTCCCCCTATTCGATGGGGCTAGATTTTTTTATTCTTAATTTTCACTAAAGTTTAGTTTTTGATGCGAGATTTCGGGTGTAAATTGGAAAGCATTAAAAATGATTTGTTGACCCAAAGACCAAAAAAGATGTTAGCTTTTTTTGACTCTTCTGAAAATTGTAAACAATATCATACGTAGCCACTTTTGTTTTGTTTTGTTTTTGTTTTTTTTTTTGTTTTTAATATCGCAAACGAATAAGATATTGAAGAATTGTCCACGATTAAAACTATAATTATCTTTTTTTACTACAAAAAGGAAACAAGATTTTGGTGCCTTCACCAATTATTTTAGAAACACAAGATAAAAAAATAAAAAAAAGAGAATCTATTGTGTATCACCATTAACTGACAGAGGCATTTTTAAACCGGTTGTGCATCAACACTTTTGTGATAGATGCTTTTCTTAGATAAAAAGAGAATCTTTTGTTACTCCAAAAACAGAAATAACCTAGATTATTCAAGAATCGCGAGGTTAGAGTATCCGAAATTCATCTCAAACATGCTACAAATAGATTTCCACCCTCTATCATTTTTTTCACTTTCTTTTTATTTCTTCATGCCCTCCTATGTGATAAATTTGATAACTTGCACCTAAGATGCTCTAAACGAGTAACAGTTATTCCAAAGGAAAAGTATTAGCTAACGATATTAGGTAATAATAAAATAATATAGACTATTAGAAAATTAAATTTTTTAAAAAAATAAATAAATTATCAAATATTATTTAATAAATTGTGTGATTATTTTATTATTATTTAAAATTAATTTACGTAGAAAACCTTTATTCTAAATAAGTGTTAAATTCTCTCACAGAAAAATTTCGTAGTTTTTTTCAATTTTTAATAAAATTATAAAAAAAGTCAAACCGAGTGCTCATTCAGCAACATGCTCATAATATTTAATACCATCGCCCTCAGCTAAACAATGCTTTGAGATTCCCGTGTGAGCAGTGGCTCATTGGATTATATGAAAGTCATTTGAAATTTGTGGCATCCTTGTTGTCTTTTATTGACTATTGATCATGAGTGAGTCAATGCCCTTTGCCAAATATCACTCTCTCTATTTTACGTTCAATTAATTATAATTCATTTTAAACAAGTCTTATAGAACATTCCTGGTCCCTCTTGGAAATATTATTATAACCAATAAGATTAGGATCTAGAAAGAAAGAGACTTTAGATGCGAAAAGACCATATTTCTTGCGATTATTGGCTCTAAGGAGCTTTGGGATTGCAGTTTCTGTTTTTAAACTCCTGGAAATTAAGTGCTGAGGTACCTTCCTAAGCAAATATTGAATTGATTGCAACCTAACTCACTAAAAAACAACAATGTATGCATATAGATATTGTGGGATTGTGTGAACAAAATGGCAAAGCAATGTATGCATGAAAGATTCTATCTTAGTGGAATTATCTAAGTACAAGGACTGAAAAAAACTGAGAAAATGGATGCTTTACTCAGCCTTCCATGTACCTACGAATTGGTCTCAATGCATAGGACAAAGACTTGGAGAAAAATGCCATAAAAATGAAACATCACTTTGGACCATTGAAAGGCATTAGGATAGACTTATGAATGACATCAAGCTATGCGTACGCAAGCCGCCCTCTCTAGAAGCTACACAATTGCCGGATCTTTTATTATTATTATTTTTTTAATCTGAATTACTGGATCATTTAATGATTGAAAAAGCAGCTCTGGATTGTCCTTCATGTTGTTGCTACCAGTCCTTGGAGCTCTGACCCGAACAAGCATCAACCTAGGTGAATTACCATCAGAGCAAGAGGGAGGTTTGAAAAAGCAGCTCTATTATAACCTATTGGACCAAATGGGTTACTAACATGGCCTGTGAGTAGACGAATTGGGCTTAAAACTTAACCCAATAGAAGACTATTGAGCCTATCATATATATGGGTCTTGGATACATACTATTGAAGGCTTAAATGCTTTTTTTTAATTTCTGGTTTGAACTTTTTAAATTTTTTATTTAAAACTTAATCGTTTACTTTGTATTCTATCTGAATCCTTTTGTAGTCAAACTGTTAATTTTTCTATTTGGCTAATAGAATGTATCTTAATGTTTAGTATTGTATTCGTTTAGTGAAATGAGCTTTTTCATTTAACTAAGAGAATGCATCTTAATGTTTAACACTGGATCCGTTTAGTGAAACAGAAAAACTAACTATTAGACTACAAAAGGACTCAAATATAATAAAAAGTAAACGTTTATGCTTTAAATAGAAAGTTTAAAAAGTTTAGATCTTAAATAAAAAAAAACATAAAGTTTTAGACCTCCAATAATACTTACCCCCTCTTAAATGTGTTGGCTGCTCTGTCATGGACAATTTAGTTGCAAGAAAGGATACAAATAATATTCATTAGATGACACCCAAGTGAATAGAATATAGACTTTTATTTTAAAAATTTTGAGCTTTGTTTTCAGAAAAAAAGAGTGCTGGATTTAGGATATAAATGTTGACCCTTTTGTCAATGACTTCTTGATGAAGAATGTTGGTGGTGATGTGTGGATAAAAACTTTTTTTTTTTTTTTTTCTGATCAGAAGGTGCGGATAAAAAGTTTACATGTGCATAATATATACATAAACTATACATAAAGGTTCAGTTAATGGAAAATCTATATGGGTCTTTTGTTCCACAGCTAGAATAGTTTTGCATTCATCCATGAAACTAGAAAGAACATTTCTACATAGTTGATGGGACATTTGTGAAGAACTTTCGTTAACTTCTTGGCCAAAACACATTAATAATTTTTCTGCTGTTTCTTGATTGAATGTTACGATCCAAATTTTTGATTGAATCTTGATCCAATTCTTAATTTGATGCCAAGATATACTGAGGTCCTTGCCACTTTTTGCCATTTTGGGGAGTGCTCATTTTGTGATTATTGATCTAAGGTTGTTCCGTTTACTTGCCTCTTGCTGATTCATGTGCGTGCGTTTTTTTTTTTTTTTAACATCTCATTCTCCCTGTAAAAAAATTTCTTAGTTTTGCCTTGATACTTTGATAGGACATTATGAGTGAGTGTGTGTGTGTGTTATTTTTAATATATTAAGGAACAATGATCATAGGCAATGAAATAGACAATAATTTTCTTTTAGTCTCATGAACAACTTAATTTTCCATTTTGTATGTTTTTGGATTTCAATTGTCTAATTTAAAACATTTCATGTTTTTTTTTTTTTTCATAATCATTAGTCTTTTTTTCTTAAAAATGTGTCATTTAATTAATAACATCACAATAGTTTAGTAAAACAATTGCAATCTCAACGTAAACTTCGAAATCGACCCACACTCAAGCTCTCCTATAGAATAATAATAGATTAGTAATCAAGAAGAATGCCACATGGACACAAACTTTTTTTTTCTATATATATATAGAAATGCCATGAGCAACGCAATTCTAAGTATTCAAAGGTCGTAGTAATTCATTCTAAATTTATAAATATGAAACTAACAATTTTTAGTATATTATACTAATAATAAATTTTAAATGTTGTATCAAATTAGCGTGTTCATCAATTCATGTGGATAGATTCTCATCCCATTATGTTGACTGATTATAAAGATTTCACTATCTTATCACTGGAAGTGATAACGATTTGGTGTATTTTCTCATATATTGATTTGAGTTTAAGTTTTTTACTGTCGCTCATCCCTAATAAACGAAGATTTATTCAAAAAATTTAATGTTGAATTTTGAACTTGTTACTATTGCACTTAGTTGTGCTAAAGATTTACTCAATTTTAACAATGTTCAACTAATAGATTGTATATATTCAAGAATTGAATAGGTGACAACCAACCTAAATTCCTTAATACACTAACCAACATATCACCATCTCTTTGATATTGTAAAAAATATACATATATCTTAAAGTCTTAACAGTATACAACGCATGATTGCAGCTGTCACAGATGACTTGCTCTAAAACTAATTACTATTTACTTTAGTTATTGATAATTTGAAACACCAGCGCCTAACTTAACGGCTAATTTTTTTGAATTTTTTGGATGGACATATTTGTCCTTGTCTCTCCCTCTTGCTTTTTTGAAGTTTTGTGCACTTTGCGAATATGTTTGAACTTTGAAATGGAGCGGTACATGGGATCTTTTTTGTGGGTCCAAGGCTCATTTATTTGTCAGCCCTAAAAATATAAATTAATAAATTTGAACAAAATTCTCACCGAACCCATTGTGTAATCTTTTTGAATATATAATTTGTTATTTCCATTTTAGTTAAAAATAGAAAGCTATGGGTGTTATTTTATAAGGAATATCATGTTTATTAAGGAGAGTAAATTTAATTTACGTAAATTTAATTTCACTAAATATTTTGACAGAATTTCGAACTTATAACTATAATTTGTTTCAATGGATGGAAAACTACAAACTTAAAAATAAAAAAGTGACACAATCTTTAAAAATCTTCATTAGCAAATGGGTGTTTGCATAAAAAAAAAAATTCCACTTTTATGTTTTGTGTAGTGGCACTATGGTCATTTCGTAATTCATATCTAAAAAAAAAATTAATTCAAACGTAAATATTCAAATTTTCCCAACGGTCACCTCCCAAGCCTCCCCAACACAGAAAAGCCACTCTCTCTCTCTCACTCTCTCTCTCTCCAAGTCTAACATCATCAACCCATCTCTCTCTCTCTCTCTCTCTCTCTCTCTCTCTTTGTGGCAAGAACCCAAGAAATCGAAGAAGCGAATCGAAGGGCAGATTGATTGATTGAACAGAAGAAACCATGAAGTCAATTACAGAGAGGAGAAGCGACAATGGTTTCCTTGGAACCATCTCAGCTTCGTCGATTCGCAATCTCTTTCCTCGGTCGATCTCTTCTTCCAAGCACAAAACTCCACATTCTAAAACCCTCAGATCTTCCGATGCCGAAAATACCCCTCCTCTGTCTCCCAACATCATCAATATCAGTGACCCCCCTCTGTCTCCTTCAATCCCCAAGCCATTGTCGCCGTCCAAGATAACGACTTCCGCCGGCGAGATCACCGGATCTGAAATCCCGAGTGAACCAGCTTCCCCTCCTCGGGTTCCTTCGGTCAAGGCAAGTATCAAAGAATGAAGAAAAAAAAAAAAGAGAAGAAAAAAAAAAAAATGAAACCCCATTTTGCGTTTTACAAAGTTGTTTTGTTCTAGTGTGAAAGTTGTGTTCTTTTGTTTTGATTTGGGCTCTTGGGTTATTTTTTGCAATTGGGTCACTTTCGATTTTTGTGTATGTAATTGGGTTCTTGTGGTTGTTTGAAATTTGCAGGGGGAGATCAATGGATCGGACGGTCAGCTGGAAGTGCTGGATCCGCCGGTGAAGGTTTGTTTTAAGTGCTTGATGTGTTAGATTTCAAGCTTGATAATGAGTATTCTTGATTTGATTTCATTTTTCTCTATTTTAGATTTCAAGCTTGATAAATTCTTGCATTGATTCCAGTTTTCTCTATTATTGAGTTTAGCTTTTGTAATTCGAGTTTGTTTCGTTTGTCTCTGTTTGAATGTCATCAAAGGTTGTGGTGAGAATTAGACCGGAAAGTGACCGTGAAATCGGAGGCGATGTGTCGGTGAGGAAGATTGGTATGGATACAGTGTGCATTAGCAATCGGAAATTTACTTTTGACTCGGTACTGGACTCGAGTTCAAGCCAGGTATGGAACTCTGTCACCTTTTTTTTTATTGAAAGGATTTTACTTTAATTTCAGCATAATTCAATCAGATGGATGTGTGCTAGGTTTTTTTTTTGGATTTGATTGGTAATTTGCTGGACTTGTGCTTTTTTGTGTGTGTGTGTTGCCAGGAAAATGTGTTCAAACTAGTTGGCATTCCTTTGGTTAAAGCCGCACTAGTTGGTTACAATGCCTCCATCTTGTCATATGGACAGGTACTTATAGTTGTTTCTCGAATATTTTTTTTTTTTGGTTAACAAAGACCATGGTTGATTTGTGGTTCCTGCTATATGTTCTATATGATTATTCCTGTTTATGAGAGTTTGTTGTGTGTTTGTTAGACCGGAAGTGGGAAGACCTACACCATGTGGGGCCCGCCAAGCGCCATGGTTGAGGATCCTTCTCCAACCAGTCGCGAGGGCATTGTTCCGCGTACTTTTCAAATGCTATTTGCTGAGATTCAGAAAGTAAGAACAAGATTTTCTTTCTAAAGCAGTCTGAAAGAGGTCCTTGGACTATGAGGGATTTTCTCATAAATATTTGTTTGGATTGGCCTATGTAGGAACAAGAGAATTCCGAGGAGAAGCAGATAAATTACCAGTGCAGATGCTCTTTCCTTGAGGTGAATGTTCTCTAAGAATCTGACTCAGATTGGGACTTGATTTGTTTCCTTGCCTGATTGATTATAAATGCAGATATACAATGAGAGAATTGGGGACTTGCTTGATCCAGGTCAACGAAACCTAGAGGTGAAACCATCCCGTCTTTAAACATTGATTTTGTTTTCAATTTTTTCATCTTCCCTAAAGTTTTATTGTTGGCTGCATTGTAACATGCTCATTTTATTACAATTCTTCTAGATAAGGGATGACCCTAAAATTGGCCTTTATGTCGAGAATCTGACTGAGGAGTACGTGACTAGCTACGAGGATGTGATGCAAATTTTAATCAAGGTAGGCAGGCATAGTTTTCAAGATGTCTTACTCACCCTAGCTCTTAAATTACATGGAGTATATTGCCTTAAACACTATGCTATGCATATTCTTCTCATTTTTCTTTTCCCGTTACTATGAAAGATGTGTGCATACGATGCAGGGACTTTCAAGCAGAAAAGTTGGAGCAACAAGCATTAACTCTAAGAGCTCTAGGTCTCATGTTGTATTCACTCTGATCATGGAGTCTTGGTGCAAGGTACATTATTGTTGCGGTTTAGTTGCTTTTAATTACAATCAGGATGCCGTTCCCCCTTGGCTGTGTTATCAGATGGAATTTAACCTAAGATGTGTAATTACTGATTATTGATCAATTAACTGTGCATATATGTATATTGTACATATGCAATAGCTAGTGCATGTTTTTTTTTGTGGAATCCTGGGGTCATTGCTTGTTAGTTCTGCCACTTACATGCTTGGTCAGTTGCAGGGAACTTCGTCAAAATGTTTCAGTAGTTCAAAGATTAGCAGAATCAGCTTCATTGATCTAGCTGGATTGGATAAAAATACACCAGATGATGTGAGCAAACAGTTTGTAAAAGAAGGCACAGATATAAAGAAGTCCTTGTCACAGCTAGGGTATGAAGCCTTCATCCCAATATCAGCAGAACTACATTTTTGCTGAACTCCTTAATGTTGTAATTACATGAAATCTGTGTTGTCATTATTATGTTCCACCTTTCAACGGCTTATGGAAGGGTGTTATGTTGTTCCATGTCTAGTAAATTTGTTAAGAAAATGGTGGAATATATATTCGCAGCCCATTGCTAACCCTGTACTTTTATGTTTCCTTGCCAGGAAACTGGTACACACACTCGCAAAAGGAACTCATCAGCAGAAAATTGAAGATTTGCCATATAAAGGGTCCTGTCTGACTCATTTGCTACGAGAGTCACTTGGTGGCAATGCAAAACTAACTGTTATCTGCAACATTTCCTCTGATAGCAGGTAATCCAGTTGCAATTTTTTTTACTGAGCAAAACATTTATGCTAATGTATTCAGCATTGTTTTCTTCATCTGAAAGTAGGATTATCGTTTTGAATGCAGAAATAATGGTGAGACACTGAGGACACTCAGATTTGGTAAACGAATTAAATCCATAAAAAATGAGCCAGTAATAAATGAAATTTCAGAAGATGATGTTAATGATTTGAGTGATCAGATTCGTCAATTAAAGGTATCCCAAAGACAGTAGATTTTCCCAATTGTATATGTAACTAATTATTGATTTCAATATCATTAAGATTTAAATGTCTATGCCTTATTCTGCCATTCATAGGAAGAACTTGTACGAGCAAAATCTGATGCCTGCTATGTGGTTGGGAGCAAAAATCAATATTTCAAAGGACAAAATGTGCGAGAAAGCTTGAATCACTTGAGAGTAAGCCTTAATCGCTCACTGATGTTACCCCGAATAGATAATGATTCTAACAGTGAGGTGGATGTTGATGAGAATGACATTAGAGAATTGCACCAGCACCTAGAAAATTTGCACAGCTCTTCTGAGAACTCAAGAGCTCTATCTGACAACCGAGACTCTGCACACTTCACTTCTGTTGAAGAAAGTTTTGAGACTGGTTTGATGAGTGAAGATGAAGTGAATGGACCAGATGAGACTCCCAATAATGATATCAATTTGGGAAGAAATAAGGACAGCGTTGCATCCAAAGATGACCTCTTAATTAATAACTGTAACACCTTAAGTGTAGCTGATCCTGCTCTCAGAAGTAGCATTTCTATTAGCTTGTGCCATCAATCTTTAGTTCTTCAAGAGCCAACATTGTCCGAGTCACCTAAAATTGCAAATACCCGGAAAAGCTTGGGCATTTCATCAGCACTTTCAGTAAGTCAAAACAATGTATCTGAGAGTTCCAACATTAAGGAGGTGCCTCCTCATCTTCTGAAACAAAGTGAACATATCCGCTCATCTTTGCGTTCAAGCAAGATTTTCTCAAGCCCCACTGATTCATTGGCAGCTAGCCTTCAGAGAGGTTTGCAGATTATTGACTATCACCAGCGAAACTCAGCATCTAACAAGTCTTCAGTCTCTTTCTCCTTTGAGCACCTGGCATTGAATCCTTCTCCAGAAGTTAACGGCGCCCATGCTTCTGCTCTAAAGTTAGTAGAGCAGAAGCCATCATCTGATGGACCTTCAGCTTTGTTACTTTGTGCATTTTGTCATCAAAAAGTAAATGAAAACTCGACTGGCATCCAGGATGGCTTGAAGGGATGGAATCCTGCAGGGAATAGTGGACTGATGACTCATGTACCCAAAGTAGTATGTTTGCAATTGTTATACTTCTTTCATTATGTATATTTGTGTTGTATATACCTCGTTAGATTTGGCTCATATTGTTACTCTCCTGTTTCAGAGTGCAGACAACTTGGCAGAGGCCCATGAAAGAGAGAGAGAACTTAAAAATATTTGTTTGGAGCAAGCAGCTAAAATTGAACAATTGAATCAGCTGGTGAGAATTCTTTTGACCTCTTGAAGTACGGTAACCTCATAATTCCGATACCAGCATTTTGACCACCCAAATTTATTTCAGGTAGAGCAATACAAACATGTGGGAGAAGTTTCCATCACGGAACGTGATCAAAAAAGTGATAGTCTTTGTATTGAGGGTCCCATGAGTAAAACAGTTCTGGTTGAGGGATCCAAAAGTGAAGGCTTTCATTCTTTTGAGGATCAAAACGAGGTTAATTTGTTGTACAATTTATCAGCAGATCACTGAATCTTTTATGAATTTCACTTTCATCTTATTTGTTTCCACTTATTGTTGCAGCTTTTGAGACTCAATAATGAAGAGGATAATCAACCGGAGCTTGTGAAGGAAAAATGTGAAATGAAAGAAGTTCAGGAAGTACTGGATCATGGTAACTCATGTTTTGACATGGAGAAAGAATCACTTCTCAAGGAAATTCAAAATTTAAGGACACAGTTGGAGTCACATGATGATGCATCAAGAAGTAAATCTACTGAGAGGCTAAGATCCTCTTTGTTGACACGATCCATCCAACTGCAAAAAAGTGTGGATGTTAAACATGCTAGTGAGGATGAACTTGAGAAGGAAAGACAAAGATGGACAGAAATGGAGAGTGAATGGATATCTTTGACTGATGACCTGAGGATTGATCTCGAATCCAGTCGTCGACATGCTGAGAAAGTGGAGATGGAATTGAGTTTAGAGAAGAGGTGCACTGAGGAGTTGGATGATGCACTTCACAGGGCTGTCCTCGGTCATGCTAGAATGGTTGAACACTATGCTGAACTGCAAGAGAAGTATAATGACTTAGTTGGAAAGCACCGTGCAATCATGGAAGGGATTGCAGAGGTAAAGAGGGCAGCAGAAAAAGCAGGAAAAAAGGGCGGTGCCCGCTTTGCCAAATCGCTTGCAGCGGAGCTTTCTGCCCTGAGAGTCGAGAGAGAAAAGGAGAGGGATTTCTTGAAAAAGGAGAACAAGAGTCTGCGAATCCAACTTAGAGACACGGCAGAAGCTGTTCATGCTGCTGGAGAACTCCTTGTTAGACTAAGAGAAGCTGAGCAAGCTGCTTCAGTTGCAGAGGTACACTTCTATAGAGTGCCAAAATTTGATGCCTTTAGTCACCTTAGTTTAGACAATTCTATATATATAAGTTTTATCTCACATACATTTCGGTACATTTTGGGGAAATTTAAACGAGTTGGGATTTGAATCCTCGACTTCCTAGCTGGTTTTTGACTGATTATTCCTATTCTTGACGTTTTCTTCTATGCAGGAGAACTTTACAAATGTTCAGCAAGAGAATGAAAAGTTAAAGAAGCAGATTGAGAAGCTGAAAAGAAAACACAAGATGGAGATGATCACAATGAAGCAATACATGGCAGAGAGCAAATTACCTGAATCTGCATTGCAGCCACTATACAGGGAGGAATCTAATGTTGCACACAATACAATAGCGGATGACGACCAGGCATGGAGAGCAGAATTTGGAGCAATATATCAAGAGCATTACTGAGTCATCCAAATGAACAAAAGGGTCTCCACTTGCTGCCTGTCAGTAGAAATTCAGTTCCATCTCTTTGTTGCTTGATAATAGACCTTACTCGGGTCGGTTAAATTTTTTTTTTTATTACTATTTTATTGCATAAAGTGCGAGCCTTGGTGTAACGAAAGCCTCATGCACTGGGAGGACTTCTTTTTTTTTTTTTTTTTTTGTTGTTTTAAACTCTCGTTATTGTATGATTTAATGTCCGGTGTGCATGATATTCACATTTGATACCTTATGAGTTTCTTTGTTATCTTGTGGTGATGTAATAAAAATTGTGGTCGAAGGTGATTGTATCTTTAGTTTATTGCATTGTTCTGTTAATTTTTTTTTGTTAAAAACGTCTAGTCTAAACAAATTTAATTACACCTTTAATATTTCTTGTTGTTTGCACGTAAAGAAACAAGAGAGAAGTTTGTTGAGGTCACTTAGATATAATGTCGGCTGTTTCCAAGTCAACTTCATATGAGCAAGAAGTTTGTTGATTAAAAAAAGGTTCTACTTTAAATATATTAAAACTTATATCTTTATTTTTATGATCTCAAATTCTAATTCTGTGAAAATGTATTGAAGTTATGAAAATTAAAAACATTACGTTATTATATAACTCACAATCTGATAAATCTCATAATAAACTAAAAAAATTCAACGTTAATGTAGGGTATGAATGTTCGTGTTAGTAATGAGTTATGCTTGGTCTTTAGTTTATTTAAAGAGCGCAAGACCTCATCAACCCTTGTATAACAGTGCATTCAAAGCCGTACATGTTCGTTAGTGGCACTTACCTAAATATTTCTAGTCAATGCACATACAGAAACCAGTATTGACCGATCCGTTTGTTTTTCTAGAATAATTGCTTATCTCCTTTATTTTTTTAAACTCGAAAATAGTCAGTGATTATATGTTAAATCATAGTGGAATGATGGGATTTGTCCAAAGTTTTTAGACCTTGTAAAGGGGTGCTTTGCACCGAGTCTCACTTAACTTATTGACATTGTGAGTGGTCAGAGGTACATGTCTGACTAAATTAGTACATTGATGTGAAACTAAAATGTTGTAACACTGTTCTTCTTTGAAAAAAAAAAAAATTGTAACACTGTAACAGACAAAGATAAAAAATTAGGTCTGCCATTATGTGATAGACCTTATTTTGCTGATTGCTCCAGTTTGGTTCCATTGTACTATAGTTGATCTTTCCAAAATTTGTTCGATTCTACTAAATTGCTTATATGATTTATCAAACTAACGAAGTAGGGGCAATTTTTACCGACCCGATCTAAATAACTTGATTGAAATCTAACTCATCATAATACACATTTACTCAAAAGACAAGAGCATTCTAAATCTAAAATCCCTTAAACTCGAGAACCCAACATTCAATGGGCCTGAATGTCTAAAGAACCTACCCAAAACGACGTGATCTGAATTCACTCCTACGGCTTGTCACCGTTACCTAAAATGTTAGTATATACAAGACATATTTTAGTTAGAGTGATTGAAAATATGTGTTTTTAAATATAAGATTTAAGATTCGAACTTCAGTCTTCTTTTTCATTTGCCATCTTCTTAATAATGGGCAATCATCTCTTCTTCAGACTTAAAAAGGATAAAAAAAAAAAAATAATTGTTAGTACATAAGATTGCCTTCCTTTTAATTATGCATCACTTAAATGAGCCGAGATTGCCTAATTAATGCTATAGACGAGTAATGCTTGTGTGTGATCTACGTACCTTATCACTACATGGGTCTTCTTCATAATTTTCCCCCAAAAAAAAAAAAAAAAAAGAATACAAGGACAATTAGATCGCACTTAAAAGGACATGATCATATATGGCATTTGGACATAGGTCCTAAAACAATAATGCTAAAATCACGAGTTTCGATTTCTTCCTTAATTAAATGTCACTATAAATTCCCTTTCTCCTTCCCTTCCGTAATTAGAAATAATCTATCTTTGATGCTCTTTATCTTAGATCCTTCATCCATCAGAGGAGCAAACAAGTAGTTTACCTTAAATTAAAATATATAAAAAAGTGAGGATATCTAGGATGATCATCCCATTAAGTCTCTGCCTTACCATTTATGTATTTTACAAAGTTGTAACACATATGAGCCCTCAAGGCGTACACTTTATTAACCACAAGATTTAACTGTCCATTAGGTTTGGTCACCTGATCTAATGGACCAAAGGTTATGTGCATGTACATATAATCCAATTTTCACTTCAAGGGAGATTCCTAAATTTATGCTTTAATATAAAACTATAGACATTACTTTATTTCTTTTTTTTTTTTGGTCAAAAGGAAAGACTGAATGGGCCAAAATACCCCATTCAAGTCCTCTACTAACAAGCTTCTGATACTCATGGGTGGCTCATTATACACATGTAAGCCTGGTGTTAAGGAAAAGGGTAGATTAGCCATGTCATCAGCAACCCTGTTGCCTTCTCTATAAGTATGAGCTACTGAGATAGATCAATTCTTCCAAAGCCACATTACTTTATTTCTATAATAGGACTAGTGAAAGAACTTATAAATATCATAGCCTTTCTGTTTCCTTGAACCAAAACCCTAAGGCATCTCTTTATTAGCAATACACACATTTTTGTTCTATCAAAAAAAAGGAGAAAGAAAACACTTATTGTCTCTGCCTTTGTATCAGTCCCACAAGAAATCTCCCACAAAAAAAATAAAAATAAAAATAAAAATTTAAAAAAAATCTAATTGACTGGGGAAAAAAAGATGGATTCTTCACCCCATTTTCGTACAAACATGGTATGGACTGAAACAAAATGAATTTAGTTGGATATATGTTGTGATTTTATCTTTTGATTTTGTTGTTTTTTTCTTCCTCATTGTGACATCAAAGCATTCATTTTTGCAGACTTGTGGCTTGAAACTGGAAACTCAGTCCCCTGGTTGGCATAGGACAATCAACAAAGTATTGAAAAAAATTCAAGGTATATCTTATTTTTCTTTTCATAATGTTTTTTTAATGCTTCTATTAGTATAGTATTATTATTTTTCATTTTATACTCACAAGTGGTAATGATCAGTCTCTCTCTCTCTCTTCTTCTTTTTTTTTTTGATGGATTGATGAATTTATATAGCTATTTCTTTGTGATTTTATTCAGGGGTCAACTACAGCATAGATGTTGAACAAGGGATGGCATATATTTCTGGTAGAGTAGACACACAAAGAATCCTAAGGTTGCTTGCCAAAGCAGGGAAACATGCAGTTCTTTGCTGGGTTGAGGCAGGAAATCAAAACATGGTGAACCCTTTTGGGAGTGGCTACCAGTATCATCAGTATCAATATCCCCCAAGCTATCCCATGACCCATTACTATCCCCATGGATACACATATTATGGATATGGACTTCACAACTATCCTTCATGGGCTTAGATATGCATCTTCCATGGGAGATGGAGACCTATTTTTTGTTTAGTCTCTTTGCATCCCAAGGAGTATTAATTTAGCTTGAGACACTGCCTTTTTTTTTTGTTGTGTCTCTATCTCTAGATAAATAGCATTGTCCAAAAATTTTCTTTTTCATTCTAATCTAACGTCTAAACCAAACAAAGGGTAAGTAAAATTTGAGTTGTTGTTACTAGTTATATCTGCGAGATTTTTTTTTTTTTTTGAGTTGTTGTTACTAGTTATATTCAAAAAGATATTACTGTATAATGATAGGAAGAGTCATACAATGTTTTTTCGCTATTAAACCCTACAAAAATTAAAATAAATGAAATCAAAATTACCTTAATAACCGCAACCTTTTTTTTTTTTTTGCCTTTTGCATTTATTTTAAACCACTTAATAATTTTGTGGTAGATCGTCTTATAATTTTAACCATATATTTTTTTTATTATTTTTTTATACAATCGAAACATGTTTACTGACATATTATTAATGCTATTTACACTACAAGCTCACGATTTTACATATTTTTTCTTATAATTTTTTTTTCACAATTTTTTTTCTTACAAAAATTTCACACCCTAAATAGACCATTAAAGTGATTTTTCATCATCACAGATAAGCATGACATATTATTAATGCTATTTACACCACAAGCTCACGATCTTATAATTTTTTTTTTATATTTTTTTTTTCACAATTTTTTTTCTTACAAAAATTTCACACCCTAAATAGACCATTGAAGTGATTTTTCATCATCACAGACAAGCATGACATCACACGAAATTTGTATACCTGTGTTCACCCATATCGCTTCATCACCCTAACCTCCCCGTAGCAAAGAAAAACTTTGTGATCCGAAGGACATTTTTGGGTGTTGCGAACCGGACGGTCTAGCAAAAATTCTTATCAAAGCAAATCAGAACAACATTTTTGAAAAATCTCTTGCAACAGAGAAGTATAATCCAGTATTTGCTGCCTTGACATCTTGAAGAAAGAAAGAAACTAAAATCTCTCTTTTGACAAAGCGTCAAAAGAGAGTACTCGTTGTCATCGTTATTCAATATTCTCAATCACTCAAACACTATTAAGTCTAAGTGAACCTCTAGAATCAATCAGCACACAAAGCACAATTTTTGTAACATAAAAGGCACAGCTGGTAAGACTCAAACTAGGACCAATGCAGTGACAAACACACAAAATCACAAATCAGACTACTACTTCAAGTGATTTATTAAGTAATGACACCACATAAATAACACAGTAACCACATAAATAACACAGTAAGGTTGATGTTTTTATTGACATCAAGAAAACAAAATTGCCCTCAAACTCCTGACAACATGCAGGAACTTTTGTGTTGTTTCAAGTACAAACAATTTGTAGAGAAACAGCGAACAAACGATTTAAAAACTCCATCTCCAAAATGTTATCTAAAGAATGTCTCAAAATATTCCAGTAAAACCAGCTTTCTGTGCCCTTGGCCCTGAGTTTTTTTTGGCTTACATCGACCCCGTAAGCCACCATGAAGAATAGCTAACATGATTTCCAAAATCAGCAAATGATTCATTCCTTTTCAGTTAACCAAGCAGTGGGCTCTCTCCACGAAAAAGTACTTTTGTTTTGTGTTTTGTGTCCACTCCACTTCATTTGTAAGTCTCACCCATAAACTCCAACGATCATTTTCAGAACAATGATCCAATCTCACCTTTAAAACTAGCCGCACAGGGTCTAGCTATCAGGACCACGATCACTCAAAAGCCCCTCAGAACTATTTGTGAAATCACCCTTCAGCTGTTCATGGCACCTTACGTTTACTGTATCTTGAAAAGATTTTTCAGTTTGACAACCAACTTCCACTCATCAAGAGAGAGATCATCCTGTAAATGAGAAGTGTAAAATTATGATTTACAAAAAAAATAATAATATAATGACCATAAGAAGGCTAAACCACTGTCCAAATTCAACCAGACTAACCCGATAACTAGCTTTGAGAACATCAATTGACTGTCTTGTAATGTGACTGACAAGTTCATCTTCCATATCAAAATGCCTGCCAAACATTTTTTGCTGCTCCTCAGGATTGGTGCCTACAATCTGTATTCAGAGAAGAAAAGCACCAAATTAAGCCAATTTTACCTTTAGTGCCAAAAATTCATGGAGGTAGGCATTGGTAGTTAGAAAAAAAAAATGAATCAACTATAAATTTTAAGGTTAACCGTCATACCTTAATGGCCACCTTCTGGCCTTTCTTGCCAACATCAATGGGTCTGTGGTTGTTCTCAACAGAAGCAATCCGGCCAATGTCAATAAACTCTCTCTGAGGAATACAAATTGGAGTGCCAACCTGTGCAACAAACAGATCAGACTTTGAACACATAATCCTGCAATACGTACTAACATTGTGCAAATCAACATCACCAAATGACCTATGTATCTCTGTATTATAAGTTAGCTCAAACCACAAAGAAGAACAGCAAATACAACAGACTACATACAGAAAGTATGTGATTAAAAAATAATAAAACACTGCAATAAAATTATAAGTATAATAAGTATAACCTCACATTTTAATCCAGTTCCTGGAGGATGAGTCACAAACCCTTTTATCCTGACAAAAGATCAAGAAGCCTTGGAAAAAAGGGTGGTAACCTGCAAGTGTGCACAGGTGTTGACTACACGGTCCCCAAATTTTGACCTTGCCTCACTAGTTACCTTAAAACCAAAACTTCAAGGGGCTCTCCGAGAATTATAAACCAGAGACAAGCTTCAATGCAGATGAAGCAAGATACGGCCATAGACATTCTTTTAGAGTCCAATAATTACAAAACACACACACATCAGGCAACCTAAAGAGCTTCATGTAACAGAAGCCTACACTGGCACACTGACCATGGTCAAATGCCTAACAATAGATGTCAGATTCATGCCATATCCCACGGCAAGTGTCAAATGACATGAAACAGAATTTCAGCAGCATTCAAGAATCAAATAGCACAAAGGAAACCACAAAATCCAAAAATAGATGTACCTTGACCAAGCCTTCAAGAATATCAACCCCCAGAACAATTGGATCTTTCTTGTTGAAAACGCAATTAGGTAATATTTTAAGAACACAGGGGAAAACTGCATCATCAGCAGCTTCCTTCTTCTTTTCCTCCCTCAGATTGTCGATATAAGCCTTGAATTGGTCAAATAGGTGATAAATGATATCAGCAATGAAAATCTTCACACCCACTTCATCTGCAAGTTCTCTGGCCTCGGGTGTCACTTTAACGTCAAATGCCAAGATTGTAGCATACTCTTTTTTCTTCTCAAGCATCACACTGGCCTTCATGACATCCTTCTTATGTACTGGGCCAATGCCTATACCACTGACAGGGATGCTCACTGCTGGGGATTTCAAAAATTCCAGCAATGCTTCCAAGGAGCCAAGTGTAGAAGCTTGCACATAAACTCCCTCTCCACTTTTGTCAATCCGGCTCATGACAGATTTCATGTCTTCCATTGCTGCTTCCTTGACATCCTCTAAGTCATCATCTGGCCCAACTACATACAGCCCAGTGCCAGCAATAGCATGCTCAAGGCCCTGCATACAAACAGAAACACCATAATGCATTTGAATCGTGAAAAACAACAAAATGATTTATAGATGCATATGCCATGTAAATGCAAGCAGGCAATAAGTTTCTGGGCATCCAGTGCTGTGTTTTTGTAATTCAAAATTACCTGTCCCGTGATCTTTATCCCCTGTGCAGCCTTGATTTCTTTATGGTGGAGGTAAGTGCCCTGAATCACATCCCCATATATTAATTTCTAATTCAATGGTTACTTCTACTCTTGCATAAGAGAAGGGGAAGGAAGAGGGAAGAGAGAAGATTTAAGTGTAGGAAGGCATTCATGTAGTATAAAGATTCATACATGAAGGTTGTGTAATACTGTAAAATTGGGTGAAATGTTTAGAAGGCCTTCAATAGAAGATTAAAAACAAAAACACCAAAGTTCAGAGAAACAACATTAAAGCAGCTGGTTGCCAATATATACTGAACAATTACCAAGGAGCACAATCCAAATCAACAGATCTCCTACTGAACAGATTGACAGTCAAGCAAACAGAAATAAGGCAGATATTTTCAATAGTACCACACAAGCCTGTTCCAACTAATTCAAAACTTTCCACAATCAGATAGGTAATTAAATCGTTCATTCAAAATATTCAGGGAAAAAAAAAGGCTTAACTCGCTCATATTTTTAATAGTACCAAAAGGCCAATACAATATCCTACAAAAGAGCTGCTGAAAACACGCTAACTGAAAACATATAAAAAAAAATTTTGAAACGCATACCTTAACCCGGAGTTCTTTCATTGGATGAGGAGTCAATAAAGCTCGAATTGTGGTAACAATGGGTCCCTAAAAGGGAGAATTGATTGGGAAGAACTTAGAAACAAAATTTCTTTAAATATTTAATTATAACAATGGTTTTGAGCTTGCCTGTAAGCCGCACACGACAATTTGATTGCCTTCATGAAGCACACCATTAACTAACACAACATCAATTGTTGTCCCATGACCTTCAATAACCTTGACCTCTAGCACTGTACACTGCACACAGTACCAAAGACAATAAGATTCCTTTGTTATCTTAAAGGATCTCACTGGTTCTAGCAATTCTAAAAAAATAAAAAAAAGTACCTGCACTTCATTGCTGTAAGTGAGTTTCTCAACCATAGTTTTTTGTGACCATTGAACCAGTAGTAACAACAAATCAGGGATGCCTTCTCCACTATAAGGTACCAATAACATACATATGAGTACGTCAACCAAGACTGAAACAGACTAAGTGTTACAAAAAACAAAGTGTTACATCTGCAGCTTTAGAGGCTAAAATGAGGCATAGAAAGGGAAGACCAAGGGTTGTGGTGTACCTAATTGCACTTGTAGGCACAATACTGAAAGTTTCTCCCATTTCCTTATTTTTATAGTACAACTCAGTATTTAATCCTTGCTCCTTAAATTGAGTAATAATCTGAAGACCAAGCAAGATAGAAATTCAATTAATAAGATTATAGACGGAAAGAAACTTGAAAAAGGTTGCAATAGATTCATTTGACCTGTGTAAGCCGCATATTGAATTCATTTTGTACATCTTTTGACTGCTGCTTCATTGCCTTGATAATTGGTGCATTTCGACAAGTTTTCCATGCATAAAGTCTGTCCACCTGCAAAATCAATGCACAAATAAATAAAGCTTACCATTGAATAAATTTGGTTAAAGCACTATTTCAACCTAAAAGCAAAGCATAACAAAGGATTCTCACCTTATTCAATGCAACAATGAATTCTGTATTCCTCATCTTCAAAAGATTCAGTGATTCTATTGTTTGTTGCTCCAAACCATGCATGATGTCAACCACTAAAATTGCAATATCACAAAGACTTGAACCTCGAGACCGTAGATTAGTAAATGATTCGTGACCAGGGGTGTCAATAACCAGTAGACCAGGCACCTTCAATTTTGCATCTGCTTTCAATTCCTTAGTTCTCTCCCTTATGTTTTCAGCAGGAAAGTATGTTGCACCAATCTGTTGCGTGATACCTCCAGCTTCACCTTCCTGAACATTGGTGCCTCGGATACAATCCAACAGTTTGGTCTTACCAGTATCAACATGCCCCATAATACAGCAAATTGGAGAGCGGAGGTTTTCTTCACCCTTTGTGGTGGTTTCTGCAACTGGTTCTTTCTTTTTTGCAGGAGCATCTTTTCTTATAATCTTGCCTGTAAATTCAGCCTCAGGCTGAGTACTCTTATCTTCAACTTCATGAGATTTCAATTGTTGCAGGGAAGCTGGTTTCTTGGAAGCAACTTCAGGCTTGGTAGCCTTTATCTCTTTCTTTACAACAGGTTCAGGCTCAGAATCCACCTCTTCATCATCAAAAGCACCCTTAACATTAAGATTGACATCATCCCAGCTCTTTGCGTCCCATTCCTCATCATCTTCCTCTTCCTCAACTCCATTCTCCTTATCAACATCGACAACTTCTGGTTTCTCTGCTTCATCAACTAATTTCTCTTCTACAACCTTCTCTAATTCCATGGACTCCACCTCAGGTACATCCTCCGGTTGTTCTTCCTCTCTTTCTTTAGTTTCTTCTGGCTTAATATGAGCAGCACCATTTGGATGATGGTGAGAGGGTTTTGACTTTTTAGTCTGATACTTAGGCCGTTTGGCTGGCGCACCTTCTTTGTCAGCTGCAGGAATAGGAGTACCAGCATTAGCAAGTATTTGATTCCTCATAGCCTCCAACCGCCGTTGTTCTTCCTTCTGTTTCCCAGTTAAAAGCTTGCCTTCCTGTTTCTTCTTCAAAAGTTTCTCCTTTTCCCTTTCCTTTTTCCTACGCTTAGCCTCTTCGGCTTGCTTTTCAGCTTCCTCTTGCTTACGCCTTTCCTCTTCTTCCTTTCTTCTCTTCTCCTCTTCTTCCCGAGCCTTCTTCTCTTCCGATTCTTTTCGTCTAGCAATCGCCTCCTGCATCTCTCTAACATGCTTTGGCACCTTCTTATCTGCTGCTTTGCCTTTTGTGTCACCCTTTTTCACTTCAGCTGACTCAGCTTTAGCTTCCTCTTGTTTTTCTTCCTTCACATCTGAAGCAGCGGCTGCCGCAGCAGCCGCTGCCTTTTTCTCTTTCTCCTTCTCCTTCTTCTTTTTCTTCTTCTTTGCTGCAGCAGATTCTTCTTTTTCATCTTCACCTTCCTTCTCGCCTTCTGCAACTGGATCAGTCTGAACCTGAACTTTCTCCTCTTGGGGTGGGGGTGCAGACGGTTTTGCAACTGATGGGCCACCACCAAGCTCGGCGAGAATCTTGTCCAAATCATCCTCTTCTTGAGCAGTTCTTCCACTCTTCTTTTTCTTCTTCTTGTTCTTTGAGGTCGCTGCCAACTCTTCACTCATATTAACCTTAGCATCTCTACTATCAACAATGCCTGGCTGTTCTCGTTCAACTCCACCAGTAACCTCACTTCCATCCTCACCACCTAATGTAGCAAAAACACTATTATTACTTCCCTTTTTCTTGGAGGACTTCTTCTTGCCTGTAAATGAAATTACCGACCCATCCTCATCCTCTGCTTCAACTACATCATTGCTAGTTTTAACAAACTCAGACACAGAAGCATCTTCATTATCCTCCTCATCAAGTAATGCTGAGCTGAAGCTATTAGCACTTTTCTTGGTAGACTTGGATGATTTTTTTTTCTTTCCAGAGAAAGTAATCCCGGAAACACCATCATCATCATCATCATCATCATCATCTTTCTTCTCCACCTCATCCTCATCCAACACATCAAAACCAGCTGGGGTGAACACACTGATACCACCACCCTTCTTCCCACCCTTTGATGACTTCTTTTTACCTGTAAACTGGATGGCCAGCTCACCATCACCATCATCATCAACATCATGACCATCATCTTTATCAACAACCTCCCCATCACCATCACCATCATCAATAGCATCAAAAGACGATGCTGTGAACAAACTATTCTTATCCCCTTTCTTTGAAGCCTTTTTCTTCCCTTTAAAGCTCACTACCGCTTCATCCTCCCCCTCACTATGTTTCTCCCCACCATTTTCCTCATCATCATCATCATCCCCATTCTCCTCACCTCCGAGCAACCCAAAATTCGATGCCGAAAACGCACTATTACCCCCACTCTTCTTCCCCTTAGCTTTCTTCTTCCCGGCCAGCACAATCTCCGGAACCTCCTCCTCATCATCATCCTTCACCACCGCCAACTTCTCCTCATCCTCCTCCTCTCTCACCTTCAGATTCTGATTCCCCTTCTTACCCTTCTTCTTCCCACCAGCCGCAACCGCAGCGACCTTCTCCTCCGACTCCACTCGACTCTCCTCCGAAACCTCCGTACCAATGGAATACTCATCATCGTCAATCACCATGGCCTTCTTCTTCGTCTTCCCGCCGCCACCAGCCGCCACCGTCGGCGCAACGTCATCATCATCCCGCGCTGTCGGCTTCTTCCGACCCATCGAGAATCCTAGGGATTAGTTTCGACGAATTGAATAAAACCTGATCCCACAACCAACAACCACAATCAGATAAATTATATAAATACATATACATATAAATACACACACACACACACACACATACATACATATAAAATCAGATCTATAAGTGGAAATAGAAATTGATCAAAAACCCTACTGGCTCGGATTAATCAGGACCGTCCGCACACAACAACAGAAGCACGCGTTATATTACACATACATGAAAGAAGCAGCGAGAAAGAGACATAGAGAGAGAGAGAGAGGGGCATACCCGTAATTAAAAGGAAATCTGAGGGCGAATTGGTTGGATGTGTATAGACTATGTAGAAAGGGCGAGCTTACGGGGGAGAGAGCTCTGGGGCTGAGAGACAACTAGGCAGCACGAAAGAAGAAAAAGAAGGGTAAGAGCGGCCTTCCTCTTCTTCTTCGTTTATTTTTATACTACATAAAGGCGGCTTCAACAGTACTGCGACACCGTTCTGCTTGGTACGTCTTTTCGGAACCGTGTCGTTTTCAACATATTTGTAGTACTTATTAATTTTACTTTTTTTTTATAAGTAAAATTAATTTATAATTTAATATTATTCAAATATTATTTTTAATATTTTTATTTAAATAGATCTCATTTATTATATGATATAAAATTATGAGAAAATTACACTCACTTTAACAAAAAATCAAAATAAAAATTTCTCATATTTATTTATAAAAAAAATCTATTGGTAAACGCAACTGTAAAAGCGCGTTGTGTATGCAGTGGTTTGGACAATTGATTATAAAAATATATTAAATTTTTAAAAATAAATAAATTTACACATTTATTCAAATGATTTAAATGAGTATCTCTTAACTACCAGACCTTCTATTTGACCTCACTTCTCTTTTCTCTCACATACCTAACTAGTATGCAAATTAAAAAAAAAAATTCCTTCCTAAATATTATTTTTAATAACTTAAATTATTGGAAAAAAAAATACAAGAATACATTTCTTGGGTTGTTATGTAGTATATGGCGAATGATTTCTGTCATATACTATTAGAAAGGAAAAGTAAAGGACAATATTTAAAGTGAATTTTTTTTTTGTTTTAATTTTTCACTAAATTGATTTAAATGGCACTGGAGATTTACAATTTCCGAAATAACTCTAATAAGGCTTCTGGTCGTTGGTTGATGTTACAACATTGAATGGCACCATGAACTTTGCAATCAAAACGTAAGGGTGGAAACAATAAATAATAATCTCTCGGCGACTAAGAATTTTAACTTTTATTTTTAAATTCTCGAGTTATAACTTTTTTTAAGAAAAATAGAATTTATAAAAAGGAGAGGTACTACTCTAATTTTATGATTTATGGCTTAACAAATTTCTTAATAAATCAAGATTAAAGGATTATAAACTGTATTTAGTAACTAATTTTTTAACTTGATTTGATATGTTACTAGTAGTGTAGCCTAAAAATGTTTACAGGTCAGATTCAGTGATTTTAGAAGTATATCTGCTTCTAATCCATCATCAGTGGATTAGATGATTTTTCATCTATACTCAATCTATCATTCTATCTAATCATTTTAATCTAATTCGTCATTTACAAATTAGATTAAATCAGTTTTAACGGATTGCATGTAATAAAAAAAAAAACTCAAAATCAGGACTATTTTTAGCTATTAATGCACATTCAATTGCTTGAAAGCCACCACTCTTCATCAATTACATTGAAAAGACCAATAGAGAGCACAAAATATTTAGAGAACAATACAAAATTGAGACTCAAAATCTATCAAAAAAAAGATGAAATTATTCTTTCTATTAGCATCTTTCTTAGCAATCTTTTCAATTAAATGAATATACTTTACTTATAAAGAAAAACTATGTAAATTAGTTAACAATTTTACGAAACACATGGTAGAAAATACAAGTTTGGATGAGATAATTTTAATTATATAATGGAAGATAAACCTTGCCGATTTTTAGGTGTATGTAAGCCTAATTTGTCAAGTTTGTGTTCAATTCTGAAGCATGTTGAGTTGCTTTGTTGTCTTGAGCAGATCGAGACCACATTTCAAACATCATTCCAGCATTCAAGTATCGTACTTTCTTTCTAACTGTTTGGGACACCACAAGTTATCATGCTTAAGACGAAAGGCTCCCATATATGATACCTCTTTCAAGCAAGATAATTAACACATAAAAGAAATTAAATAAGATGGATTAAAGTAGAGGAGTTTTTTTTTCTCTTTTTTTTACGAGGTACCTAACCCTTAGCCTTCTCCAATTAACTAGTATGATTGGAGAAACAAAAGCTTGTTTTTTCTAATTATATATATATATATATATATATATATATATATATGTGTGTGTGTGTGTGTGTGTGTGTGTGTATTATAAGGGATGGATTGGGTCAAATTAGACGGATTCAAAATTTTCAATTTGCACCTAATTCGTTCTTTGCAAATTTTAGAATTTTAAAACTACACTCAATTTACACCTTTGTAGTTTTGACGGAAATAAATTCATACAAGTTAAATTGGTCAAATTGGGAAGAGTTAGTCGAACAACCCTAATATAGCCCATGAGGGGCACAGGATCAAGAAAAAGCATTCAAGTGAAAAATAAAAAATAAAAACGGTTATAGGATTCTGAGGAGAGCAATAGACTGGATGCCATGACCATAAAGTAAAAATTAGTGTTTGAATTAGTTTATGAAGGGAGGCTTCCATTTAGCCATAACAGAATTTGCATGACCATTAATTTGGTATGGAATTCTTGATAATTCAAATTATGTTTTATTTTTTGTTTTTTTACACATAAATGATTACTAATTAGTCAGTTAGTTATTAAAATAAACAAAAAAAAAGAATCAAAATATGGTATGCAAAATACAAATTCTTCAATTCACCTATATAAGTTTCCTTCAAGAAAAAGAACTGAAAAGGTAAAGGGTTTTAACCCCTACCTCCTAAGGGAGTTATGCTCCCTTACCAACTCATTTTAATTATGTTTGCTTAACGCTTTTGCTTGGTATATCAAGTGTATATTAAATCAATTGAACTAGAACAGCAAAATCAAAATATTTTATGTACACTTTTTTTGAACATCTTTTATCTACACTTTGTTTCATCACAAACGGAATTTAGTTTTTTTTTTTTTCTACAGAGCAAGACAATATTTGTCTTATAAGGTAAAACAAGACTTTCACATTTAAAATATACTTATTTGACATTTAACATCATTAATATCATAATTTATCTATCATCTTTTTAGTCACATATCTGTTGTGAGTTTTGCTATATGCCTATTTGAATGATGTTCATATATAAATATAAATCGATATAGAGATATTAGTTCGGATGAGAGACGCACGAAGAGAAAAATAATAAACTTTGAATCATTTAGAATTTTGTTCAGTCGATTAAAATATAGGAGGAAACTAAAATTAGAAACTAAATAGAATTGCAAATGACTGATATTTCAAATATACCTTATTCCAAATACGAAACCGGGTCATGGATCGTTTACATTAGTACAATTAGCAAGAGACCCATTCTTGTAGTATTGCTAACCCCTTTTTCTGTCAACAAAATAATTGGGGTCTCAGACTTGTCCGTCGGACGCTGTGCTCTGCTACCTTTTGTTGGGAGATTTTCTGGATTTTTTTGTCTTCTTGTTGGTGTTTGGTCTGCTCCTCATGGTGGGTGTTGGGAGTTTTCGTCTTTCCGATCATCCTCGTTCCTTTTTCCACTTTTTGTCTCTGTAACCATTTGTTGGGCCTTAACTGTGGGTTTAATTAATGCAATGTTCCTGTTCGCCGCTGTCCCGAAAAAAACAAAACCATTTGATAAAAAAAAAAAAAACCAACTTATCGGTTGTTGTTTTTAATAGTCTCACCTGCAAAATGATGCATCTCAAAGTCTTACTTCTCCTGGAAAATTGCTTACAGCAAATCCAAATATATGATTGGCTTAAGTTTTTTTTTTTTCTATTAAATTTATGTAAGGAAACATTACCAATTAAACTTAATTATGTTTGATCAAATAAAAGAAAAAATACACCGAATTATGAAATTTTAGAGTCATTTCGTTACTTACCAAACCATGATAATCTACCATTAAATTCGATGTTTTTGAGCTCAAAATGTAGTTAATATTGTGTTTTTGTGCACTCAAAAAGCTTGATAGATGGGACTTGGAGTATGTGTCCTTAGCTATTAAGTCTATAACCAATGCGCATTCCTACAACTCCCTCAATTTTTACATTATGGAATATAAGATCTGGTCACATTAGCAATTTGTGGTAATAATAGGTGGAATTTTAGGATAGCATACATCTGAGTCCAACTTGCCTGGTATCATTGCTGAAGCAGGTGACTTCTTGTTCTCGGTTAGAATAAATCAAATCTTTGAGTGTAACAATTCCCTTTTAATTGTATTGGCGAGAGGAAAGTTGATATCTTGTGTTAGATTGTATATTTAGGGAGTATTTGGCTTTATCTTTTAAGGGCTATATTTGGTTTTTTTTTTTTGGTCAATAAAAGGAAGGTTTAAAGTTTAGAGAAAGACGTTACATTGGTATCATTCGGGGCCAAGAAACGCCCACTACATCCTGTCTAAGCAAGTCCTTAACATTGTTCGGTGGAGCTTGAAAAAATAAGACTGAGTGTTTGGTAAAATATTTTAGAAGTTTGCTGGTTGTTGATCATTAACCTGATTAGTTACTATTTTAAAAAATAGGTTAGACTTATTTTTTGGATCAATTAGTTACTTAGTTATTGATATATACTCTTTAGACCTAAATATTCTCCCTTAATTAAATTAAAGTATTTTGTTTGATATGCAAGAAATAATGCTAGTAGTTACTAATAAAAACAACACAAGATATTAGATTCTGTATAGAATTTATATAAACATAATTTTTAAAATTCTTTCATAGATAATTGATGAAATTATTGATTTATTTTATCAAAAAAAATTATTGGTTTTTTTTTAAACTAGTTGTAAATTTTTTTGGGGAACCATAGCATATTATACAGCCAAAACATGCTAATATATAGATAATTACAATGGAAATATCTTTCTCTACTAGAATGGTGTAAGTGAGAAAAAAAAATAATGTATAAAATAGTTATTTTATAATTTAAACAGCAAATAATAAATATTAATTTAACCAAATATTATAATTTAATTTTAACAATCAATAATAATAATTAATGACAACAATTAATAATCAACAATAAATAATAAGTAAATCAAACAGGCTTTCAAACTTTTTTTCATAGTTAGGGTACCCTCGAGAACAGAGGGGTACTTTTGTCTTTGAAATGTACTGGTAACTAGGGATAGGATTAAAACTATGCCGTATTGTGAATGCTTGCGGTACCAAATTGCTTGACTAATTTGTCCAAGGCTTCTCCGTTGAGTGGGAAGGATTTGGTAGTAATTTCACCAAGTAGGGTTTTTCAGTATAACCTCAAAGCCCCCACCTGCTTCTGCCTCTCAGTTGTCCAAAGCCCTTGGCGTCTCTGTGCGGATTTGGGATTTGTAAGGCAGAGAAACCCTTAGAATCCGAAATCTGCAAAAATGGGTATCTCTCAGATTTCCTTAAATTTTCGAAATTTCGTGTCTTTTTGTTTTTTCAGTATTTTTGTTTGTTTATTTGTGATGATGCTAATGGCAATATTTTAAATGGGTCAATAGGGATTTCTCGTGATTCGATGCACAAGAGGCGTGCCACTGGAGGCAAGAAGAAGGCTTGGAGAAAGAAGCGCAAGTAAGCACTAAAACCCTTTTTTTTTTTTGTTTTTGTTTTGGGTTCTTGTGATTTTATGTTCTTGATATATGATTTAAGCAAAGCACTGCTAGTTTTGAGGAACTGAAGAGAACAGAATGAAAATGAGAGTTTTTAATCCTTCCTTTGTGAGTTTTTTTTTTTTTTTTTTTTTGTTATTTGTGAATGAGGATTTGCAGTTTCCGCTTGCAGATGGTTTTTGTATGCATGAATAAAATTATTGGCCTTAGCGCAAAATATTATTCCTTAGAGATCAGTTGAATTGGATTTGTTTGTTTCTAAGATTGATAATTTCCTCAATTAAAAAAAAAAAAGAGGAACAATCACAATTGATTGTGCCTTAAGGGAGATGGGGAGGGGGAGATAGAGATTCATCCTAGTTGCGAATGAATGGGAGAGTTGAAGAGTAAAATTTTAGTGACCAATGAATTTTGAGAGAGAAATTCTGGTTCCGGAAAGATAGCAGGTGTGAATGCTTGTCATTTCAAAGATTAAAATTTATTGATTGTTGATAGTTACTTGCATTGTTTGCTTTTCAAGGTATGAGCTTGGAAGGCAGCCTGCAAACACAAAGCTGTCTAGCAACAAGACAGTGAGGAGGATTAGGGTTCGAGGAGGAAACGTGAAGTGGCGTGCTTTGAGGCTTGATACTGGAAACTACTCATGGGGGAGTGAGGCTGTGACTAGGAAGACCAGGATTCTTGACGTGGTGTACAATGCATCTAACAATGAGCTGGTCCGTACTCAAACTTTGGTGAAGAGTGCCATAATTCAAGTTGACGCGACACCTTTCAAGCAGTGGTATCTCCAGCACTATGGAGTTGACATTGGTCGCAAGAAGAAAACTGCAACAGCTACCAAGAAGGAAGGAGAGGTATGATTCAAATTTCCCCCAACTTCCCATAACCCAATTAGGAAGGTAGTCTATGAAATGAGACTTGGAAGATACCCTGAACCTATCATATTAAAAATAACCTATTCCTACATTTGCTTGTGAACATGTTAACTGGTTGTAATTAACCAAATGTGGCACAAACTGAGGCTTAGCACCAAGCAAATGGAGATTAACCTCCTGTCATGGGAACCTAGAGTCAAGTATGCAATGAGTATATTGCAGGTGCGCTCATTATGGGCACAACCAGCAGTGAGAAAGGGGAGAAAGCGGCGGCTGAACATAATTTTGGGAGAAAGCGGCGGCTGAACATAAATCTGCAACCAAAAAATAAATTGTTTAATTAAATAAGTTTAGTTTAATCCATTAAGAAATAAGGGTAGTTTAGGGAACATACTTATTGGTTGTTAAAGTTAAAAAGTTGTAACTAATAGTGTTTTTATTAGTAAAAGTGAACTTGTTGGTAATCTTTCCTTTCATTTTAAGTGAACAAGTTGGTAAATATGCACAAACTGAACTTTCTTTGTGTTATCCCAATTCACTGGTTGACAGGAAGGCGAAGAAAAGGCAGAGGAAGTGAAGAAGAGCAAGCATGTATTGAGGAAGCTGGAGAAGAGACAACAAAATCGCCACCTTGACCCACATATTGAAGAGCAATTTGGAAGTGGGCGTTTATTAGCTTGTATTTCATCACGCCCTGGTCAATGTGGACGTGCTGATGGGTATATACTTTTTGTTTTTTCTCTCTCCCATAATTTCTTCATCATCTAGGCCAAGATTTAGTGGTCCTGATTCGTTGATCAGTTGCAGTCATATATGCATTTCATCCAAAAGTTTTAATGTACACCTATTGGCTCCTTCTGCTATCTCTGTTTTCCACATATTGCAAAACCTAATTAAAGATGACCACAGCATGCCAGCTTTGGCGGAGTTTTTTTTTTTTCCGCTGATTCAGGTTTCTTAGATAAATGGCATTGCAAGCCATTCTCTTCCCTAAGCAACATTAATGTAATTATTGGTGGCTATATTTATCAATACTATTCAATGGCAGATATATCTTGGAGGGTAAAGAGTTGGAGTTCTACATGAAGAAGATACAGAGGAAGAAGGGCAGGGGAGCTGGTGCTGCCTAATATTTTGTTGTTCAAGCTTTGCAGTTATCAGACTTACGTTTCAATCTTGTTTTCCCTTATTTTAGAACAATTGAATTTATGATATGATATGAGCAATTAAACTTGAAGCTTCAAGCTGTGCTATTGTTGAACCTTTTTGTTAGAATATTTATCAGTGGTGTTTGTTCTATTAAATACCACTGTCATACATTCGAGGAATTTCATTCCATTTGAGAGCGCATAGCTTCTGCTGATTGACTGATAAATCTGTCGTTTACATATCCGTCTGAACAACAGAACCTCTAAATGTTGGCTTGTCCTAGGCCTAATTTCTGTCATCTCAAAAGCTTGCTGGCATTGTCAACCATGTGGACAATCCTGCTATGTGGTGAAGTTGCAGTATATATAGGATAGCAATTTGTTGGACAGGAGAAAAAGTATGAGTTAAAACTCGGGCCAAGTTTAGTGGTTTAATTGTCTTAATTCTGTAACTGAAAGATTGTTTGGAGTTTTTTTTCTTCTTTTTTTGTGTGGTTAATCTTTGTACGGTCTCAAGAGAGGGTGGAAGTTGACATTACCACTAGAGAGAGGGATTTGGAAGAAATGGGGATCAGGATGGTATAAAGCCACCATATCAATTGCTGTAGGCAGTCGGTTGGGGACTTTTCTGTTGACTGCAGGGTCAAAACGTTGTGCAAGTTTTGTTCCTGTAGTTTTGCCCAAATTTGTTTGTATGCCTGATTTATAGAAATGTCAAAATTTGACCCGATCCGATGAGTTGTCCCGAATCCGCCTGAAAAATACTATCCGAACTCAACCCGAAAAATGGCGTAACGCGAAATAGCCCGAGCCAGAAATAACCTGAAAAACTTGGGTCAAACCCGAATTTAACTCTAATTCGATTCGTTTGATCTGAATTTTTTTTTTCTTAAGGGAATAAAAAAAAAAATAAAAAAATTTAACATATTTTATATTATAAAAAGTATAGATTTTATTATTTATAAACCTTAATTATGAATTTTTTTAAAATATTTTAAAATATTTTATATATTTTTAAATTTTATTTTAATTTTTTAAAATATTTTAAAAGAAATTTCTTCAATTATTTTTTAATCATATAATTTTTTTTATTTTAAAGGATTTTTAGCAAAATCTTTAAAATTTTTAATAAAAAATGTCACGTTATTATTTTTTATGACGTAACCCACCAGTGAATTGACCCAAACTCGGACCGAATCTAAAGTGACCCAATCCAAAATAATTGTAAAATAACTTGACTTATAAATAACTCGATCCGAAACAACTCAACTCGACTCAGACCTAATAACTTATTTTCGCACTTATAGTGATTTGGTTTCGGGATAAACATGTTCTGGTGAATGGGCCCAGATAATCCTAGTATTGGTTTTCAACTCCTGTTTGTCTAGCTTGAGCGTATGACTAGTCAGTGTGCATTTTGGTCTGAAGTTGCGTGGCAATTTTCACGGCGTGAGTGTGGTAGAATAAGTGGAGTTCCGTGGATTCGAGCTCAGCACCTCGGATTATTAGAAAACAAAGACCCCATCAATTCCTATGTCTTCCATGTCCATTGAAACAAGAATCCTAGGCAACGAGTCACCTTACACACCTTCCATATTCTTCAATTGGAATCGTGACATTCATTCCGAGTGTTACGATTCTTTTTTGATTTTATCGTTATGTCGATGATACATTTCAAATAATAAACATTAAAAATGTATTTGATGAAAGAAATAATCTTAATGATCAGTGTCAACTATTTAATAATTTTATATAACTCAGTCGGATAGTCTAATCTTAAAAAATAGCAATAGCATTACTCTTTTCGATTTCCAACCTCATCAGCAAGCACCACCCATAAAGAGTGGAGAATGAGAATCCAGCAAGCAATTAAATATATCCAAACAAAAAAAACTATTTGGCCACACTTAGAGAGGAATGCAGTAAATATGTAGAAATCTAGACTGTTAGATTATAAAAAATGTATTAAATTTGAAAAGAAAAATCAAATAAACTGTTAAATGCTATTGGATTAACTGTTTATCTTCCGCGTCCTCACTTATGCCTATATGCATAGTAGGTCTGGTATCAAAAAGCCTCCGGATAGGAACGGAGGAAGTGTTCAGCAATCATTTGTTCTTCCAACGAAAGTCAAAGTATGCATGCAGCTAGAGATCAACGAGAAGCACTCCTGAGGCACAAAGTTGCAATGCCAAAAGAGGCATATAAAGGATAGTAAACTAAATAGTAACCGAAGAGTACTACTTAGACTCCTTGAGCAACGAGGGTCTCATATCATTATACTTTCCCATGTTTCTTTCTCAATCTTTCTCTAATGAAATATACAAATGGTGGTTGCAGATTGAATTTTAAGCTTTTGCTAAGTTTGATCTTCTTTTTTTTTTTTTGGTTGTTCCCAAGAACTAAAATTTGAACGATAAACCTGAATTTAGGAGTTTTTTTCTTTGTTTTTTTTGGTGAGCATAATGAACACTGATCGTACATAACTTGAAATTAAGCGTTTATTTTCCTCGTTTTTCTTGAGAGCATAACAAACACCAAGTTTATGTCTCACGGACTCTCCATTGAGCATTTTTTACTTTATTTGGGTCCCTTAATTTTTCTCCCTATATATTTGGTATTGAATTGATTTGACTGTCTTAAGGGCAAATTAAAAAACGACTAATTTATATATCATTATATCAATCACCTTCAAGCAGAACAGCGTGCCCCATATATACCCCAGAAAGCTTAGAAAAAAAGGCAAAATGAAATCAAAGTCGTCTGCAATCCATTTCAAATTCTGCCTATAAAAAGAAGCATGTTTTCTTTTTTGACTATTTTTTCTTATCTTATGGTTATTATTATTATTATTGAAATATTATTTATTTTTTATTTATTATTAAATTTTATAAAAATATATAAATATACAAAGAATACAAATATTTCAATATTTATATTCTACACATCAGACTATTGCAAAATTGTTTTGGAGACAGACTCTATAGAAGCATTGCATTTGATTGTAACTCAGAAGGATCGCATTCATCCACTTGCAGGTATATTAAAAGATATTCGATGGTTATGTGATCAGGATTGGAATGTGTGTTTGCAGCATGTATTCTATGAAGAAAATTTTTGTGCTGACTACTTGGTTAAGACAGGAGCTGAGTGTAGTTTTAAAGAGGCAGACCTTTTATATCCTCTAAGGCTCCAACAGATCTTTTGCTTAGCTTAGCAGGAGATCGAGGGGGTGTTACTTTTGTTTGAAAGTAATTTTGTAGTTGTAGTTTTTACTTCTCTTATGCACATATATATATATATATATATATATATTTGCAAGTTCATGTATCAAATATTGGAATTTTCTATTTTATTTCTTTGCTTTTCACAGTGGGAAAAAGATTGTGAGTTAGACCATACCCCATATTTTTTTGTTATTCGTATTTTGTTGGGTTGCAATGTGGCTCTGCAACTCTTGGTTTTCAAGCGTAGTCGGCCTTGTAGGCGGACGCACTCCTAGAATAAAGCCATAAACTGACTTGTGCATGCGCATCAATCCCTCTGAAGGTAAAAAAAAAAAAAAAAAAGGCAAAAGCAGCAATCTCATTCAAATGGATCTTCATTCCGTGTAAATGTTGATAACAAACAATGTCACCGTAAAATACAAAATATCACCAGCTTAGCTTTTAGTCAAACCTATCCAAAGTAGTGTAAGATAAAACAGGCAAAACAAAGGGGAAAATTTCATTTGCCCGGAGGACTTTGCCAGCCAAAATGTAATCTACAACAAGGCATTCCTGCCAGCATCTGCATAAGCTGCCCTCGGATGATAACCAGGAATCTACATGCAGGACCCTTCCTTCCGCTCGGTCTCGCGATTTTCATGCCATAAGCTCACGAAACAAGAATGCAAGGCCAACATCTCTTCTAGACTGAGCTGTTAAAAGCGGTCATGTCGATCGATGTCCTGGCTAAGCATCACTATTTCTTCCTACCCCTGGTTTAGAATCCTGTGTTTGCAATCAATTGGGTCAAAACTCACCGAGGGTTTAACCTTTGTACAGTTTTCAATCACCCGTCGAGAAGAAGTGTCAACGGGAAATAGTTCATTAGAAGAATAGCTCGAAGTAAGAACAGAGAAACAATTGTATAAAAAACAAGGCGCCTACACATGGATGGTGCAAGCAGACGGGTCTACCCATCAGTTCCCTTTCCTTTCCCAATCATAGGAGGTCGGTGAGGAATAAGTTAATGAGAATGTTTTCAACATCCAAGACTTTTCATTATTTTGCCAAGTCTCTCGATAACAACTTTTGGGTCAGCAGTCGATCCACTGAGATTAATGGCATGATACTCCAACCCTTTCCACTGGGCAATCAATTGAAAATGTGGACGTCTAAAGTAGCTGCTGATAATCTCCAGAATCACTGTTTTTGGTGTCGCAGATACAATGTGAGTAAGACCGGCACCATGAGCACCAATAATAACTGAAGCCTCTTGAATGGCTCGGATTTGCTCTTTCAAGGGCATGTGCGCAAACAATCCATTGACAAGGTTCACTTTGCACTTTAAATGACTAGATGCCCACATCTGTAATGCGTCAAACACTTCTTGTTCATTGCTAAGCCTCGATTCAACTTTACCACCATGCCTTGGATGGGCCAAATAATCTTCACGTCTGACAAAGAGGACATTATGTCCTGACACTGGTTTTTCAGCAGTATGCCTATTAACAGGAAAATCAAAAGCTGATCTAATCATTTCTCCAAATTCAGACAATCTCGCTGTCTTTTTATCATCAGGCTTTTTCCAAAGATCACGTGCAGAAGCTCCTTCACAATTTATCTCTTCACTCAGACCTTTAAAGAGTGAAGTCTCATAACCCACAGGAACAAGAACCACATGGCAAAAACAAACAGAGCTACTTAAGTTTTTGGCATATGTGAGGCTTGAAAACAATGCTCTCCATGTTTCTTCCAATGGTGTCTGAAATTTTTTAAAGGTTTTAGCATATAAGGCAGCATAATAAAGCAAGCAAGCGTGAGCTCCCTGGATAATTAAGATCAAGACAAGGAAAAAAAAATTTTTTTTTTTAGAACAAAAATAAACAACAGTGTCATTAATGTCAAATGTTCAGTTCAATTGTTTTGTAACTCGATAAGGAAGGCGCATAGGGGAAGGTCGGGTATAACATCGCCTCCCTCAAATTCCCACAAGATGGGCTTTAATTTTAATGAACTGAAAAAAGATGCCAGCACAAGGCAACAGCAACATCCGTTGAGCTTAGTCATTTGAAATATGACAAAAGAATTTTTAAAAGTTGGCCGTGTTTAGCAATATAGGAGAAAACTTGATGAATATCTTAAGATTAAGTGCAGGACCAAAAGGAGGATGAGAAGCAGAGGAAGAATAATTAGTACAAAGGCAACTAAAATGGCTATACCTTCCTCTAAACTAATTGGTACAGGGTAATCAGGCATCTACCTTCCTCCAAACTAATGACTACCAATAGAGAAGATCTAAAGCCGGCCTATAAAGGCACAATTAACATGGTCTAAAAGACTACACTTGCTCGAGATGGACAGAGGACAGCACAGTTAGCAAAGAGGGCCTTTTATTGTTCCTAAGAATAAACAGATTTCAGTGGATGTGGACTTTTCAAAGTGATCTATTTACTAAAGAACAAATATATGGCTGCCCCAGTTAAGCATAATTTGCAGAATCTACAACTAAATTTACTTCAGATCACCAAAGCAAGCTCATAAAACAGCTTTCATGAGTTGATCTCTCAGCTTTCATCAAAGCATTGTGCTCAATCACTATTATGGATAATCCCCAGATCTTCCAATCTGACAAGGAAATCATAGTTTAATAACCTGAGAGATCCTGCCAATTTTTTACAACCATGTGTTATGAGCCATTTAGAGAACCTTTGTGTTCCTAACCCACAAAGCATAATAAAACCTACCTTAGTAGTTACTAATAACTCATCCATGCACACAAGACTGATCAAACACCTAGAACCTATTTCAGTGTCTCCCATTGTCCTGTTCTCTCCCTATTATTTAGAGATTGATTGAACATTGATCAACCAAAAAAAAAAAAAAAGGCAGCGTAGAGATCCATACTTACCCTACAATGGCCATCTACAAAAACCACATGAGGCCGATAGGGAAGATCAGTAACTCTAGATGCTACATATGCACTGAACCAATCAGTGACAGTGTGAAAAAGGTTTGCATACTCGAATCTCGTGATGAACAGCACTGGCTCCTCAATCCACTGCAGTTGAACAGATCATATCAGTTATAAACTAAACGAGGCAGCATTGACAACTTCAATAAGATAAGAACAAAAACTACAAATTTCGGTTTAACCAGCTTCATTTTAGAGAATCACCCCCAAGACCAGCCTACATAACTATGTTTATATGGCAAGAGTTATGTATCTCATAATCATGACAATCAGCCTTTGTTACTTTAGAGTCGTCTCTCAGGACATGTGAGACTGAGTTTGAGCAGGATCACCAAAGCTAAACCACCAAATCAATAGCCAAACAGCAAAAATAATTCCTTGAAATGGTAAATAAATAAATTATGGCCAAGAAAATAGCAAGCTCATCCACCAATTTAGCATATATTCAATGAGCATCAGGCACACACGCAGTTCATACAATAACATCTAACGACTCATTTGTTTTGTTCCTTTTTTTTTTTTTTTCTCTGGATTAGGATCAATTAGCTTCAAAATTGGAAAGAGAGTCTAAAACCCTAACCTGATCGCACCGGAAATCCGTCTCGGGGACGACCCGAGCTGACCGGATCAACCCACGCATGGTGTGCCTCGATATGTCCCCTTGAGGCACATACGTGTTCAAGAAATCTTCATCCACAAGCCTTTTATTTCTTTTCTCAAACCCTAAAACCTCCAAAGCGCCGTCTTCAAACTCCGGCAACTCCTCCTCCTCGCGTCTCCCGATCACCTCCTCGATTGCCTCCCCGCCTCTCGACACTCTCACCTTCTCCGGAACCAGCCGCAGACTCCCTCCCTCGCACACCGAGCTCCGCAGCGTCTCGCTGTAGAAGCACCGGAACCATCCGCCGCGTCTCCCGTCGGCAGCAGCCGTTGCCGGAGCGGGAGGAATGACGTCAATTCGGCGAGTGAATCCGTTGCCGAAGTAGGCCTCGCAGGACCGAAAGCCTACGCCGGAGTTCTGATTCCACGGCAGGTAAGACGGCAGTATCGGCCACGGCTTGAGGTACTGGCTCTTGCCAGAGCGGTTTGCCGTCCGCGGCGGAAACCGGTTTTCCGTCGAGAACTGGCGGGTTTGGCGGGAACTCTCCAGGCGAGGAGGCGGTTTTCCGGTGGCATGGTGGTGGTGGAGAGAGAAGTAGATCAACAGAGTCAAAGAGTTGAAACCAAAGAGAACGAGAAAGACCCTGAGGAGCCGTGAACGTCGTGCTCTGTTCATCTTTTCTCTCTTTCTCTCTCTAAAAACTGAAGCCAACTTTCTCTCTCTAGAAAAGAGAGAGAGAGAGAGAGAGCAGACCACAGCTAGATCAGACGGGGTTTGGGTTCTGTGTGAGTTGGCGTACGTTAAGGTTTCCAAACAGGCTGGCCAATGGACGGCCGCCACGTCGCCAGGTTTGGTAAGTTGGAAAATTTAGGACACGCAAAAAGTAGGTCAGAGTTCAAACTTGTCCGTTACAGAAGTAAATCTTGCTGAGGTTAATCCAAAGAAGTCTTTCGTGCTGTTCAATCATTCTTCGGAAAAAATGTGCAGTGCCACCGGTTCCGCCAATCGGCTGTAACTAAATTCAAAGTGGGCAGAGTCTCGAATTTAAATTTTAATTTTAGTCAATCAGAAAAAAGAATTAACTCCAATATGGTTGCGGGACCGAATTGGAAGCCACTAAATTTCTATTAAACGCACACAAATCTACATAACGTAGCAATAATATAAAAGGAAAATCGAGAAAATTTTTTTTTTTTTAATTCGCTCATTCTTTAATTAATTATTCTAATTTTTAAAAAATTTTATTGCTAAAAAATCAGTATTATAATTTAACTAATTTCTAACTAAACCATTCAATTATTATTTAAGGCGATAATCTAGTGGTAATTCAGTATATTTTCTCTATGTCAAATTCGGGTTTGAGTTCTAACGGCTGCACTGGAAGTAATATCTTCCCAATTTTTTTAGATTTCTAAATTTTTGCGAGTGTATGCTGTTAGTTTATAATTCGTTAATATTATAATCTTTTTGGAGAATGTCTATTCAGATCTAACAATACTCAGTGACAAGCTCCTTCCTGTGGGAGCGGTTGAATGGGACAAACAAATGGGAGTTACTCCAACCTCAACTCGCAAATTTAATAATTGATATACTCCCAATAAATTTTTTATTTTTGATAAAACAAAAAACTAAATCATCCAATATAAGTATTAAATGCTACGTGGATATCATGAATAATCATTATTGTGATAAGTAAAAGAGATACTGTATAACATAAAATTTGTATGACAATAGGATAAAAGGAGAAGCTAAATCCTAATAGTCATGGTATTTATTTGATAGTAATGCACTTTATAGTTAGATTTTAATTGGTTTTCTTAGGAGTGAAATCTCATTCTCTAGACTAACGCCACTATAAAAAACGAATCGATGGGACAATTTCATTTTTGTTAGCAAATCTTAATTCCATCTCATTTAAGAAAAAAATCATTTTTTTTTTAATAATGAGAAAATAAGAATAATACTTCATAGTCTCATTAAAAAAATATTACAAATTTACTTTTAGAAAGGGTGCAAAAAAAAAAAAAAAAAAACCATAAATTTAGAATCATTATTCAACAATAATAAGATTTGAGCTCCCAACTTTAAAATTGGAATTCGAATCTTTACGAGCCGAACCAGATGAACAATGGAAAGTTCAACTTTTATTCATCGTTAGTACCAATGTGTGGTTGGGTGCAATCAAGTCAGTAGCAACCAACCACGACCCAACTCACTAAGACCAGTGGGAACCCAACTAGGCCTTCATCCCAACCCAACTTAATTATGGGTTAATGGCCTGCATCAAATCGGCCGTATTTTAGCACTTGGACATTTGGATCTGCATTGCAATCTTTTTTCTGAACAATCATATGAGGGCTGACAAATTTACTGGCCAACAATATTAGCAAAGACCGTATACCGGGAATCAAAGCTGAATCTGACTATGGTTGCAGGTGGCATGGTCTTTCGCCATTCGATCTGTATTGCCATCTGGCTATAGTAATTTAGCACTTGAACTATACAAATTTCAGATTACTTGAAGTTTCAGAATAGTCAAATTTAAGTTTAATCGAATTTTGGGTCATTTTATATTTTATATTATTAAAGTTTCACATTGTTTCTTTTCAGATGTTTGAAGTTAAGGTCATTTATTTTCTCCATCAATTCCAATTGATTCCAATCGAGTTTTGAACGGATCAAGTTGAATAAGCTTTTGCTACCTATAATTGTGGTCGTCGTGATGGTGGTGGTAGAACTAATAGTAGCAGTGGTGTGCACTCCAAGTTGTTCACCTTTTGGTTTATAAAAAACTTCCCCTCGTCTGGATTAAAGAATTTTACTTGTGTTACTGACAGTCAATCTATGGCACTTCACTAATAGTGTGTTTAGATTGAGAGAAAATGTGTGGAAAAAAGAATGAATGAGAAATAAGGTTAGTGAGAAAATAAAATTGTTCAGATAAGTAGAGAAAATTGTGAGAAAAAAGTGATGAGAAAGAAAAACAAATAGTAATTTGTAAGAGAAAAAATGACGAAAAAAATAAATTGTTTGAATAAGTGAAAAAAGTTTAAAAAAACGTTTATGAAAAAATGATAGAATTATAATTATAATTTTTTTTTTCTTACAGTCAAAAGTAAATCCTTTATATCTTTTTTTTTTTTTAAGAAAAAGAAAAACTATTCGTATGCCAAATTTACTAGGTCAACCCTTGAGCTGATCAATAGATCTGCATATAATTTTGCACAGAGAAAACACACTTATTTCTATATAAGATGTCAAAAAAAAAAAAATTCTATATAAGATACAGGAAACATGCAATTATTCAATGTCCAGTCCTTACATATGCAATCAACAAAGAGTTTGAAAAGCATTCATTGTTGCACAATTGTCTAAGACAGAAGATTTTGAAATTCAAATTTTAATTAAAACTACTTAATTAAATAAAAAATGAACAGATTGCCGATCCGTTTAGTTGGCCAATTTTTTTTTATTACGCATATCAATGGCTCCACAGCCTGTGGGGACCTGTAGAAATGCATGCTTAACATGATGACGCACGCTATTATTCATTTTCAAAAGGAAAGCTAAAGAGGAATTCAAGATTGATAACGGTTTTAATATGCTACTACTAGCCACTAAGATTTCCATAACCATAATCGAATTTTTTATGTTCATTTGACCAAAAAAAAAATTGCGATTATTATTATTGTTATTATTATTATTATTATTATTATTTTGAAATTAAAATATTTTGAATTAAACGTATTTCCACAAATTATGACGGGTGATTCTCGGTACCACTCAACTAAAATTCTAACTTGTTTTTTTTTTTTGTTTAATAATTCTGACAGTTTTGATCCTCCAAATATATAATATCAAAACGGCGGATGATGGTCATAACCACATAAATTAGTGAACTTTCTCATTTCTAATTCATACATTTGCTATTGCAAATGAAAATGGTGACATAATTTTCATTCTAGAATCTAGACAACTATTAATATTTCTTTTTCCTTTTTTTTTTCCTCTCAAAATAATAAACAACAAATCCTTAATTAAAATAAATGAGGAACTAAAAATCAAGGCTAATGGCTGCCAGAGATCTCCAATGCCTGGCTTTCTCAAAACCATTGACAAAGTTCTCAAAATCATCAACTGTCTGGTCAATTTCTTCTTGAGTGTTCATCACAAATGGCCCAAATTGCACAACTGGTTCACCCAATGGTTCACCTCCCACCAAAATGAACCTGAGAGGTCTAGCTGACTTGTTCCATGCCTCCACCCTATCTCCTGTGCCTAGAAGAAGAAGATGGTGAGCTGTTGTTGGCAATGATTTTGCACTGCCAAAAACACCTTCACCTTCTAACACATATACAAATGCATTCCATGATAATGGTATTGGCTGCTGGAGGTGAGCTCCTGGCTTAAGTGTGAAATCCAAGTACATGGTAGGAGTCCTTGTATAGATTGGAGATTTGGTCCCCAAGGCCTCACCAGCTATGACTCTAACTTTGACCCCATCTTTTGTGGCCTCAGCAATGTCTTTGCTGGATATTTCTTGATATTTAGGCTCAGTCCTGCACCATTAAATATATTTGACAAATGAATACTATCAACTGAATGAACGTGGATTTGCTATAGTCATTCCCTGTTTTTTAAATAAGAAAAACTAAATAAACACACTTAATATAACATGTAGAAAGTGCGTAATTAATTAAATTATTTATTTATTTATTTATTTTTTAAATAGTATAACTTACTTGTTAATTTTATAACTATATATATATATATATATATGCTATACACTCTTTCCACTTAGATATTTTAGCACTGTTCTGCTGAGAATGGCATGAACAGCATTTTTATTCAATTATAGTGTACATATTTAAGAGTCAAAAAGTGATACATACCATATTTAACAATACTTCTATGGATTAATGAATTGATTTTGCAATTTTGGAAAGAACATGAAAGTGTAAGTGGCACAAGCAACATTAGAAGAATCTATATCCAATATGGGGCTCAAAAAAAAAAGCAAAAGTTTTAAAGGCAGCATGCCACTATCAAGCTGGACTGGATGGAGATGAATTTTAGTGCTGCATTCAAAAGCACTTTATGGGAAAAAAGATTCATGATGACAAATCATAACAGTCAAATGTGACACCGTATTTTTTTCTTGGTCCAGAATTTGAAACAAGATTGGCTGTTGCATTCTGTGGTTGCAACGCAACAATTAGTCAATTTGCTGTAGACTATATAGTGACATGACATGTGACAATATGTGCTTACATTTTATATTTTGAGGGGAGATTGATCCACAATTGCAGACCCTTTTGGGTTCCTTGTGCTCCAGGCATCTCTGAATGAACAATCCCCCTTCCTGCTGTCATCCATTGTAAATCACCGGCCTTGATTGTCCCTTTATGCCCTTCAAAATCTTCATGTGTCACAGCTCCCTGATTGATTAAGCAGTTGCATTCAATTAAAGATAAATGTAAGATTACATAAAATAAAATGTAACAAACCCATATCACAAATTAAATTTTATGTCAAGTGAACGATGGGAATCAAATCAAAAGAAATTATTTCTGATGACATAATATATTTCCTAAATCACAAAAGACCAAACTGTCATGATAATTAAAAATTATACAATAGAAGTTTTGACCTTTCGTTTGAAGGTGATAGGCTGATTATTTTACTCTTTCATATGATTTGCCAAAGACATTGTTAGCAGAAAACTGAAAATTAATACCAAGTCAATTGCTATACCTGCAACATGTAGGTAACTGTCTCAAAGCCTGCCAAGAACAAAGAAAATAATCAGAATCAGATTACCAAATCCATTTCCCGTGTCAAATTTCAGATTTGACTATCAGAACCGATGGAGAACCCCCAAAAAAAAAGATCACAGGCAAGAACCAAACCTCTATGAGGATGATCAGGAAACCCAGCTGGTGCAGTAACTGCAACATTCAATACCAAAAACAAGCAATCAAGTATGAGACTTGAGTGAACAATCCACTACTTTTCATCAATTAAAAAAAAAAAAACAGAACAAAAACATTAGCACCCACCAGAGAACTCATCCAAAAGAAGGAAAGGATCAAAGTATCTCAGCTCAAACCTGCAAAGAAACAAAAACCCATTAGTCCAAAGGCCCAAAAATTCTAAAATTCTCCATTGATGGTTCAAAGTTTGTTTCTTGGCATACCTTCCTATGCTCCTTCTAACAATGGCTCCTAGTCCTTCATGTTGGGGCCTAGCCAAGAACTTTTTTACTACTTGTCTTGGCTCCTCAAGGACACTAGCATTTTCTCTTTGAGGCATGTTTTGTTTTGTTTTGTTTTTCCCTTTTCTTTCTATATCAAAAACTACAATGTTTTTGCAAATGTGAGAATCAAGGTTACATTTCTTTATAGCTATATATAGAGAAACTTCCAAGTATCTTAGGTTAGGGAGGTCAAACTGAAGTGTTGGCGGCCAATAAGACCCACAGAGTTTCCTTGAGTTGAAGGAAGTTTCTTTGTTACTTTGGAGAACGTCAGCTTGGCGTTTGAATGATGTGTTGTTTTCTGGGAATTCTAGATCACAGCCCTTGGCTGTGTAAAACGTGTACAATTAGCGTCTTCGGCTTGTGACAAGAAAATTAGGCACAAATTAATATCACCCAATTGAAATTATTAATTATAAGTAACTTAATATTTATTAAAAGATTTTATTAGTAACAATCACTTTTATCTACTCTTTTATAATTAGTAGTTACATGACAGATGTTGATTAGCTGTCAAAAAATTAAATATCAAAAATATTATAAAAATATCATTAAAAAGTGTTGATATGTTAATTTTTGATTAATATCTATGAAAGAGAAAGTAAAAAATGATTATTCATACCAAACATTTTCATTAAAAGACCTTACTATGATATCTACAACTATTATTAAAGATTCAATGATATAAACTTGCATTCAATTTTTGTCGTGTGATTATAAATTAGATTTAAACGTTTTTGTTTTTTTCGGGGGTTATTGCGTACATGTGATGCATTAAAAAATTGTTGGAGGATGCATAACATAGGTAAGCATGATATGGATTGGGACCCACGATTTTGTGGACCCATCTACTATCCTTATTGGTCCTCATATGTTGTGGAGAGCCTTTCCTTACACTGGAACGATTGGCATTTTCAGCGCTCTTGATTCCAACGTTGCACCTCTCAACAAGAGCCAACTGGCCCAACGAATATGTCCAAAGAGGTGAAAAAAAAAAAAAAAAGAAAATACGACATTACTGTAATTAAGTAATAATAAGTATCAATATAGTTTTATTTTATAATATTTAGTAATTTATTTTTTTTTCATGAATTTAAACAGTCAAAAATTTTTATCACTTTATTATTATTTTGATGTCACATTTTCTTGTAAGGTCAAAAAATTTTTCAGAATAATTTCTGTATGAATCCATTTTTTAAAAAACGTTACGTCATATTATAAGAATGATCCCAATGTATGCATTGTATTATTATCTATACATTTTTATTCTTTTAACATAAAATTATAATTAATGAATAAAATTTTTAAATACAATTATGATAGCACATCTAACATGAACTCTTATTTGAAATTGTTAAAATTTTCATGTCTGCATAATAAGCTCTAGAAATCACACAAAAATTTAATACCTTTATTTTAATGACAACTAATCACACCTCTTGCACATGATCCAATTTTGGATCCATAAACCACTCAATTGTTTGAATTGAGATTGGAAAATATATCTTAACCATACATTTAAAGCTCATCATCTTATTAAATGAGCTAATTCCATATAGTTAACAATTTGGCAATTTACAACAAAATGTAAAACAAATTTGGCACTTGCCATAAAGTGCTGCATTTGTCTTCTATTAAGCCTGGGCCAGCAGCCCTTTGACCCCATCAGGAAAAATAAAAGAACAAAAAAACTGCGACCATACATTTGGAAGGAGTAAACAAAATGGATGGATTTGGGATCAATTTCTTTGGGATTGTAATCTCCTTCCTATTGATTGTGAGATAATATTTGTCATTAAAGCATCTGACAAAAATATCTATTTGGAAGCAAGAATTTTGTTTGTGTGTGTGGACAAGAGAAGCACAAGAAGTTCCGATTGAGACATCATTTCGAAACTTCTCGATGAAAAAACCAATGGCAACATGCTCTTCGAGTTCAATTTTCAACTAACGAGACCAACAAAATTAAAACAAAAGGCCCTGCAAGTCACCTTCTGTCAGTTTTCTCCTGTCACATGTATGGTCACTAGACCAAACAGGGTTTAAAAAGAAATGTCTCATTTCCATATAATCACGAGTCGTAGCTTGATTTGAACTTTCACATTAGATACCTTAAATTTAAATTTACTGAATATTGAATCAAATGAAAGTAAATCCAAAAATAAGAAAATGCTTCTCCACGTAATGTAACTCACGGTCCTGTATTAAACCTTTAATTAACACCCCCCCCCCCCCCCCCGGGAAAAAAAAGAATGAAATAGAACATAGATATGGTATAAACTTCAAACAATGTTTACGTGACAAAGCAAATGCCTTTGTCTTTAGTAGCGGATTAGTTACACCTAGAGCCAAAATGGACACCGAGCGTTTTGTTTTTAAACAATGCCGTTGAAGGGTTGGAAGGGCTCGTGCAGCTGCAGCGGATTTCAATTAGTAAGCCGAGCAAAACAATTGAAACATGCTTATACCAAAGAGTTAGCAAGTGGCACAGCTTAATTTAGCTTGAAAACTTTGTACTCAGATGCCAAATTGTCAAGGCTTTATCTTTGTTTTCTCGTCCCAAGTAAACCAAAACAAATAACAACAACAATAAACTTATAATTGCCAACAAATTTTGGTTCAATTAGTAAAGTTTTCATTTTTTATTTGGAGTTTGAGTATTATTGACGATCTTTTTTAATAAGTGATATATAAATTCAATGTAAATTTTTCTGAAATTTTTAATTTTTTCTTATGAGACAAATAATTTTTTCCCACTTAAACTTTTTCAAACAAAATAAGGGGAAAAAAAAAAACTTACAATTGACCAAAAGGAATTGTTGGGATATGCCCAATCTCTGTGGTGGGCTCCTTGAAAAATTAGCTCGATCCGTCAGATGTGGAGGGTCGTAGTTTAACGTTTACAAAAATGACATCATTGACACCAAAGCATGATGCAGGCAGAGGAGTGCCGTTTAGATATTGATAATTAAGCAGTCAAAATCAGTGGAAAAACAGACCTAGTTTACTTGTTTTAAATAACCCTTTTTTTTCCGAACCACTAACGTGTGGACTTTTGGAACCATCAGAAAATCTGCTAGAAACATTGTTTGCTTGTGTATAAGATGATATGAGAATTACAGAATGATGATGTTATCACCTTTTTGTTAATTGTATATCATACCTGCTTTTTTTGGTCAACACAAAATTCTTTTTTCATTAAAACAAAACAATAAGCTGAATGTGTTCTCATTGTAGGCCTACGTATGGCTATACTCATGTATTTTTTTCTTTTTTCGTTTTTTTTTTTAGCAAGAGCTATGCATATATTCAGTCCAAATTCAAACCTTTAGGCAGTTTCAATCTCTTCTTCATAGATAAACAAAAAATAACAATAATAAAAGAAGATTGAACTTAACTAGAGTAGTAGAAGACATGTTCTTTTTAGAGAATGAGTTTCGAACTTAAATTCTCTAAAATGACGAGTTATTTTTTTCATTACAGATTAACTAACAAAAAAAAAAGATTTGATACCGTGTATAATTAAGGGGTTCAGTATCATGTACCCCTTATGTGTGAAGAAGAGAAGGAAAATATGAAAATTCGTTGATTTAAGTGATGAGCCTTCTTTGTGAAAAAGTTGAATTAAGGTATTAATTGTTACATTATAAAGTTTTTTTTTTTTTATGCAAATGATAATTTGAATGCAATGTTCTTTCTTTCTTAGTGTGCGTATAGCTGTTCATCAACAGAAAAAGTTCTAAAAGTGTAAACCAAAAAAAAAAAAAGAAAGAAAGAAAAGAAAAGGTTCTAAAAGTGGCATCTTCATTCCCATAATTGCGGAAACATGCTTGCTTAAATTCCGATTGGCTAATCGCCATGACGATTTTCTATTTCATGGCCTGGTGTGTCCATCACTCAGTTAGAATGCAATGTCCTATTGATGTGCTTTGAGTTCAATAGCAATTAAGTCTACAAAACTAAATGCAACTAGCCTATTAGATCAAATTATTATTAGGTCCTACGTTAATAATTAAAGAGATAAATTTTATCATCGTGTATTATGATGTAACGGTAACGTGTCTAACGCATTGATAATGAGATTCCGGGTTTGAGTGTGCCGGGTGCATGGTGGGACTAAATCTAAACACTCTCAGTATGTGGGCATATCATAACCATTTGGGTAACTTTTTACCACATAGGAGGGCAACTCAATACTTTTTAACGGAGTTGTCGGGATACCACCTCTGGTAATCTCATTTTTTTCACCGAATAAAAAAAAAAATAGAGAAATAAAATTTTCCAGCTAGCCATGTGGTTGTGCTTTGCCAACCCCAAGAAGCTTTAATGGCTGTAGGTGAGAAAGATGAGAATAACTTAAATTTCACAATTGACTGCTAAAAAAAATTGTATATTTAAGATAAGTGGTCTGAATAGCATCAATCAATTAGCAAACTATAAATTGAGAAAATCTTTCAAATGGTGAAATGATATATTACACAGGTTAGAGGACCTTTGAGAAAAAAGATAATGGTAGCATAATCCATGACCATTAATTTTTTCAATATAATTCTATTATTTTTTGCTTTCACATTTCAGTCTGACATCCTTATATTTTGTTCCATATGAGTTATTTTTGAGTGGAACTAGTAAATCCATTAATTTTTTTTTAAATGTTTCACTAGAAGGAATATGCTACAAAAATTTAAATTTCGTCCAAAATGATTCAAATGAAATAGTATAGTACTAAAATAAGAAATTAAAAAGCAAACTGATTTTATAATTTTTTGATTAATACTGTAAAAATATTGCATCAAGTCATGAACCCATTGTCCTTTGTGTTTATCTTTTAATTGGAGATAAGTCCCCCCCCCCCCCTCCCCTTTTGAACGTTTGCGTTTTTTCTTATATATTTTTAAAATTGTAGTTATATTTTTTTTTTTTCTGGCCCTAGTTAGTTTCAAAATTGTCCCATTTTTTTCTCAGCCCCGTAATTCCTTTAGAACTGTCCTTGTCAACTAAGCAGTTAAAACTTAGATCATTATTTTAAAAGTATTAAGTTTTAGTTTTAAGAAAGAGACACGAATTTAATAGAAAGAAAAGAATTATTTTATTGTACAATTTATTGACAAAGTAAAAAATTCCCCATAACAAACATTTTGATACAAAAATCGCGAATGGAATATTTAGTAATTAAACAACAAATACACAAAACAAGTAATCTGGTTTATATACCTACAATAATTAAAACTAATAATAAAATAATTTTTTTCCGCTTAGGGGTGTGTTTGTTGTGCGAAAGAAAAGGAGGGAGAGAAAGAAAAATATAATCATTATCATATACTTTTTCTTCTTATATTTCTTTCTTCTCACTTTCTACACCACTTCAAACAATTTTATTTTCTCTTAACTTTTTTCTAACAAATTACTAGTCATTTTTTCTTTCACCATACTTTCTTTTCAATTTTTCTACCACTCCAAATAACTTTATTTTCTCTTTACTTTTTCTCTCACAAATTACTATTTACTTTTCTTTCACCACACTTTTTTTCTCTACACTTTCTCTATTACTCCAAATAATTTTATTTTCTTTCTATTTACTTTTCTTTTCTCTTCTTTTCTATACCCTTCCCTCTACTCCAAACGCACCATAAATATTTGTTATCGGGTTTAACTTGGATCCTAAAGAGCATAGGGGTTGACAAAATACAGTGCATGCAGAGGAACGTTGTTGACCAACGGGTTTTTCTTTTTTGGTCAGTGTCAAAGTTTATGAGTTTGACCAGTGATTAACTAATGAATTTGTTTGATGCAGAGAGAGAGAGAGAGAGAGAGAGAGAGAGAGAGCAAGCTATGATGAATTATTGGAAAAAAATTTAAAACAATTCTCTTAATGTGTATGAGTTCAATACAGTTGATCGAAATTGATAACATGCAAGCATTGAATTAAGGACACCATAAAGAAATATTTAATGAATTTATTGTAAAGAAATATTTAATGAAGAAATAAATGAACATCTGAGAAACTAAAGCAAGAAATGAAGGGCTACTTGATCAAGTAAATGAGGAGAAAATATAAACGAAAGTCTCCAAGGAAAGCTCTCTCCCGTTCTTGGTATTTTGTCTCTCAGAGTTCCCTCGTCGAGCAGTGATCATCAAAAGCAATATCTCTTTTTTTTTTTTTTTTTTTGTTATAAAAATAAATAAATATAGGTGATATCTTAAAAACTTATCGAAGAGATTATACGGAATAATATATTTAGATAAATCGATTTATCTACACTAAACTCACGAAAGACATTATAGTTATAAATAAATCGAGTTATTTAAATTAAATTTACAAAAAAAATGAATCTCAATATTTAACAAATATTACCAAACTGTTCAAAATTTAATAGAACCCGCGTGCGTTTAGCTGCAGTATTTGACCTGGCATTAACCCCCACTGGTTATTTTACACGCGAGAAAGGCCCTTGATAGGTTCAATATTTACATAAATTTATGTATAATTTTTATATATATTTGGATAATTTAACTATGTAAATATTGTGAATTGTGGTAAATTCTACTTCGGTTGCTTGTTTTATACTTTGTAGAACAATTGGACATAACCGAAGTAATTGACGCTTGGAAAAAGAAACTTATCGGGTTTGAAGGAGTAGAAACAAGCCAAGCACCAAAGAACCGAACCAAAAGTTTGGTTGGAAAGCTAATATGTGGTCAGTTCGGGTAGAATTTCACAGCATTGCGCACTTCTTGGTATTTCAGCCATAACTTCCTCTACACAACTCGGAATTGGATGATTTTTAAGCCGAATCGAAGCTAAGAGATAAAGCTACAACTTTGCTGTTTTGACAAACTTCGGATTCTGCGTGAAAGGGGTCGAAATTTGGGTCCGTAGATACTGGGTCAAAACTGTCCAGAAAATTTATAAATCCTTTTCTGACTCGAATTTGGACTCTTTAGGGCTTATTTGAGGGGACTATAAATACGAAAGTTACAGCAGAGTTAGGGGACTTTTGGAGGCTATTCTTGTAGACACAAGACAGAGAAAAAGCATAGAGAGTGAAGAGGAGAAGAGCATAAGGGAAGAACACGAAGATATCGGAAACGAGTTTTTCGATTCCTTTTCTTTCCCTTCTTTTCTTTTGAACTTAATGATATTAGATATTTGCTTAATTTTGGTTTTTAGCATGAGTAGGTAGAACTCTAAATTAGGACGAAAGGGATGTAACCTAATTTAGGGTTGGATTATTTGATTTTGTGGATGTTTAGATGTTCTTTTAATTTTATTGCAATTATCTGTTGAGAACTCGATTTGATTTATCTATTTTGTACTTAAATATGCTTTTGTGCCTGACCATCATGAAAGTAGTCATAGGATTTGTGTTAACATCGACAGATGAAACACAATCGTGCACTAAATAGATAAACATATGAACTTTGAGTCAGACATGAGATAAGTTTACATGATGTCATTATAAATTCTTTGTTCTTAATGGGTTTAATCTATTTTGTGTGAGTTCGAGAGAAGATCATAAATAGATTGAATACGGTTAGGGTTGCTTGATAAAGAACACTAACTAAAGAAGAAAATTTGACATTCAAATCATTAATATACAAAAAATTCATGTAATTCAGTTAATTTTAAGTGAAAACCCATAGCCCTGGTACCTTCCATCTTGTATTTAGTTTTAATTAATTTGCCTCTGATTTTTCATTAGTTAAATTGTTTAATTTTTAGTTTAATAATTCTACTTCTTATTAAATTTTTCAAACATAAAACCTTCAGCTTAAATAACTTAATCATAATTAATTCTTTGTTCCCTTAGGTTCGACACCTGGAGTATTCACCAGGTTTTACTACTACGATCGGTCCTGTACACTTGCAGAATTTCACCCGGTCAAATTTTTCTCATCACTTCGACCAGGTGAATTTGATTTTAAAGTAATACTTTAGAGGAGAAGTCAAGGATCAAATATAGACGCTCTTAAAATCCCCTCCCTCTCCCACATACTATTGAGGTAGTTAACAAGACCAAAAGTGAGTTTGATCCTAATCCGAAGCACTAACCAGAATCTTGTATTTATCTTTGTATTAGGAGGAGCTACTGCTAATCTCTTTTTTTTTAGCTTGAAGGCCCCCTTAGATTTGAAATTTCTTTTTTAGTTTTCATTTGTTTTTCACTTTTGCAACAAATTAATACTTATAATAGAGATCATATTCATAGTTAGTTTAAATTTGATTGCAAGTGCTTCTCTGATTCTAACTAAAACTCGAACTCAAATCTTTAATCTAAGAAATGATTTCTTTAATACTAAAAACCACCTCTTTAATTCTGAAAATCATTTTAGTACTAATTGACTGATAACTTATTGATTCTCTGCTAGAGTTTTTATTTCTACATGCAAGTCTCCTCATCAATTGTTGGTATCTCTCAAATTTTTAATGGTCCCCCTCGGCTCTTAAATATATATTTTCTAAAAATATTCCATAATGTTTTGAATTTGCATTCGATCTTTTAAAGTTGCCTCCACTAAATTTTTCTTGTCCCCTCTCTTCTATTGCGAATTTGTACACAATTTATCGTGAAAGAATTTTCTATTTCTATTAGAGGTGTCAAAATGAATCGCCAGGTCGAGTTGTACTGGATTGGATTCAGACTATTTTAGGTCAGATTATTTTTTGATCAAGTTATTTTCAGGTCATTGTGAGTTGGATCGCTTTGGATTCGAGTCAAATTCAAGTCAACTCTCGAGTTAGTCATGTTGTCAAAATAATGACATGACATTTTTATAAAAAAACTTTAAAATTTTAAAAAATTCAAAAAAATTTGTAAAAAAATCTTAAAAATTAAAGAAAATCATAAAATTAAAAATAATTCAAAAAACTGTTTTTTGACAATTCTAAAAACTCAACATAAAAATTGAAAATTCATAAAAAGTCTCAAAATATTTTTTAAAAAATTTATAATTAAAATTTATATTAAAAATAATAGAATATGTATTTTCTATAATATAAAATATATGATTCAGATGTTATAATTTTTTATTTTATTTTTTATTTTATTAAAAAAATTTTAGGTTATATAAATCATTTAAATTTGAATTCAAGTTTGACTCTAAATTTTTAAGTTATTTCGAATTTAGATCATTTCAAATTAAAGTTTTTCTTGTTAAATTCGGATCGACTCAATGAGTGACATTTTAACGCCTCTAATTTCTATCCCCCGTCACTCGGCACACATGAACCCGCCACAAAGGACTAGGAAACAAAAATGCTTATCAATCAGTCACCGATAAAACCGAGCCTAAAATCTTTTCTGTCGTTAAATATTAACGCCAAAGAATGACCATGTAAACATCTTTTACATCTATGAAAAACCAAAAAAAAAAAAAAAACACATAAGATTTTGTCCCCACAAGGTACCTCTCAAGAACTCGTCTTCTCAACATAAACATGAAATAACCAATACACCTATGGAAGAAATGCAACAGGAATATCATGCTGTTCGTTGCTGTAAAAAAAGCTGTGCGAAGTCGCGGGGTGAGGGACGGGGTGCTGGTGAGTGGTGACATAGGCAGTCATGTAGCGAAAGAGCTCCAAGACAACTGACCCTTGAAGAAAGACAATGGAAAATGAGAAGGCCTGAGAAGATCTTTAGAAAAGCAAATGTGTTACAGATTCAGAGCAAGAAAAGAATGGTGAAGAGCACAGTAAGTTGTGTCATGAAGATGCACGTAGCAATCTTAGGCTGCCCACTCGGTCTTGAACCTGGCGGAGTAGTTTCACCACCTGGGGATGGGGGTCTTGCCGTGAGAGGGGGCAATGGTGGCTCGGACACATCAGGCTCCGTTAGCACAGGGTTTGGAGCTTGAGCTGGTGGCAAATCTGATGGAGCCATAAGTTTCAAGAGACCACCAGGCGGAACTGGCTTCATATAAGTTGGCGTATTATCGCCCATGTTCAAGCACAGATTTTCTGGAACAGATAGGAGCAAAATGTCAGTAATGACAAGCAGAAATGATACGACTTATCTTATATCAAATTCCTTTACAGCAGCTCAGAGGATGCATATTTCAAAAGTACATGTCAGCAAGCCAGTACGTTTGAGTGTACATCAAGCCGAAATTTTGATTGGAAAATCACTGCATAAACAGTTCTGGTGGATTAATGTTATATTTTCTCCAGAAACCTCCGAACTGATGAAGGATTTACTCTATTGGTATTCTTTGGAACATATTTATTAGCTTTAACTATTGAAACAATAAATCATAATCTATAGAAAAGCTGTACTTACTTCTGTATCTAGCAGATGTCTGGGGGAATTCTGTAATAACACCATTGATATTTGCTCCGGTGACAAACGAGTTAATCTCCACAGTGGCGTCTGAGAAGAAATCCCATGCTTGAGATACAAACTCATTGCTGAAGGTTTCAACATAAACTGGAAGTTTAGCTGACTGCAGCTTTGGTACAACGTCTGTAACACCAGTGGTGAATTTCAAATTTAATGGAAAGATGGAGCTCTTGCTGATGACTACAGCCTCAGCAAATGTCTTGATGTCCTCAATGGCGGAGTCAAGAGCATCTCCAATATTCTCATCAATCTTGTACACACGTTCATAATTGCTTTTTCCCTTGAATGTCATTAGAACAGAGCTGTTCGACGATTGAATCGTGACATTTTGAGCTGTCTGATTAGCATAACCTGCTTTGCTTAAGGCATCAAGCACTGCATCAATTATGGGTAATTGCTGCTTCTCTATCAGATAGGCTGCATGCTGAAAGGAACAAAAGAGACAATACTCCAGTCAGCATGGGAAGAAATTGTAAGCTTTCCTTTCTTTTTTTCCCCTCTTTGGTTTTTGGACCATTAAGGAGGTAAGACTCTGACAACAGAAAAATCTAGCAAGTGTGAAAGTAGGGAAGTAGGCATGAAAGTTTTTGTTCATAGTAGAACTGAAGAATCTAGCGCCAAACCCATATCGTCTCATCAATAAAAGAACAAGAAGGTGAGACTCTTACAACATGAGATGACCAGCACAAATGCTATAATGTGATGGTTCATCGAAGTATGTTGCAAATGTATATTTATCATTTATTAGGTTGCAATTACACCAGAGAAGCTCCCGTAGTCCATGTTCCAGAACGTGAAACAGGGAAACAGTTAGATGAGCAACGTATTAAAAGCTGATATTAATTGGAAGGGCCTATCATCAGCAAGATAGCTGGAATGTGGATCACCATACAGAGTGAATCAGAACAGACAGTTGCACATATTTATAATGAAACTATGGCAGTTTTCTGCAATACTTCAACTCTAAGCAAAAAGAAACAAGCAAGGGGGAGAGAGAGAGAGAGAACTGGGTTGGGAAACAACAAACAGAGAGCATATGAATTTACATGGACCATAGCTAGGGAAAACATACCAAAGACCTCACCTCAATGCTTATCAATACACCAGAAAGAGAGGTAGCATTCTTTGCCAATGCCAAGAAATCAGATAGAGTCAGAAACTTTCCCTTATTTCTGTAGGCTGGATTCCGGTACAAGGCGTAATCCTTTGCATATGGGTTTGAGATTGCAGCTACAGTAAAATAAGAAGCATCTTAAAGTGAGTATCTTAAGTATTTTAAGATAATTAATCATGGGCATATTGACTCCTGATATATGAAGAGTAATCCCGATCAAATTTATCAAGCGAACTGCCCAAGCAAAATTTAGAGGAAGCAAAAAGGCAAGAGATATTGCTATAAAATGCAAAAATCTCAACATTCCCTCAGAAAAGCCACATTCGTGCTCTTTTCTCCCTTTTAAACTAATCACCTCCAGTAAAGAGACACAAAAACCATGCAAAAATCAAAATCTGATGCATACTAACCCAAAGTGGAATTTAGAACAGTAATGCTAGATAGAGAATAGGTATTTATGATGCAACTCATGTAAGTGACTAGTTAAGGAGATCTCCACTCACTGTACACTACATGCAACTAGCGCAATGTTTAGTCCAAGTTTCAGAGGAGGTGTTTATTTTGTCTATCCGTAAAAGGTACTTGTTAATTTTATTATCTTTTTAAGTAAATAAATTTATTCATAATTTAACATCATACAATCTATTTTTTTTATTTTTTATTTCGAGTGAACCCTATTCATTATCTAACATAAAATCATGAATAAATTTTTTTTTAGAAAAAAATTATGAATAATTTATGCTTACTAAAAAATGTGAATCAAATTAAAAATTCTCAAACAAATGAGTGGGGTCCATTCGAAGATGAAAAAAAATAAATTGTGTAATGTTAGATTATAAGTAAATTTTGCTCACCTAAAAAAAAATAAAATTAAGATTTTTGATAAAACAAAGAATGTATAATTGCACAGGATGGGAGTACATTATTCAGCCCCTCATATCTCATGACCAACCTCTAATCTGACCTGGAGGTCACAAGTTTGAGTTGCATAAACATCCTCTTTGTAGAATCAAGGTTAAGACTAAATACATCTAATATTTCACCAGACTCTATAATTTAGGAGTCTTGTGCATTTGGGACGTCATTTATTTATATCTCATAACCTATGAAATCATCTGCCCAACTTCCACTGGAACAGGGTGGGACAGAAGGTTGAAAATCATAACAACCACGAAACAAGTTGAAACTTACGAGTCAAGGTCTGAATCTGACTCCATGTCAAGCTAAACGTGAATATACCACTGCCTGCCTGAATCTCTGGAATAGTTTCTGCAAGGCCACTAAAACTGGACTGAGCAGCATTTGTGCTGTCAATAAGATTTATGGAGCTCATACAAAATGGTATCCCATCTTTTGACACCTGAACAGGGCAGTCAATAACATCTGCACCATCTGAAATAGCTTTGTCATATGCCAAATCAGTACAACCTGGGTAATCTCCGCTTGCACCATTTTTCGAGATGATCAACAACTTCACTACATCATAAAAAAATCATGCAATATCTATTAGCACTAAGGTTCTAAACAATACAGTGACACGAAGGTTAAATATTTTTGTAACAAGCTACTCAGAAACACTACCTTGTTCTGAAGTATTTTTCCCTATATGCGAAAAGCAATCTGCGATACAGAACAAGAAATTAGAACCTTAAGAGTAGTCAACATTTGAGAAGGAAATGAACGATTTGAGCAGCTTCCAAACCCAATTACTAATTTATCAGTCCAGCTGCAATATTAGAATATAAAGCATTGCTAAATCCAAGAAACTCAAAGTCAATTCTCATAATAAGGAAATACAATTTATTAGTGGTTGAATAACAGTAAAGATGTCTATGCTGTGTACAGAAAGATAGTTCACCTATTGCCTCAGATGGAGTTACTGGGAAATCAGACAGCACACCATCAACAGAGAAGTCACCATTATCAACAAAGTTCAAATACTCAGCCAGTGGATCATAGCTATAATTGTAGCTTAAAGGAATGTCACTGTAAAACTCGGATGCATAAACTTCTAGGCCTGCCTTGTGTGCATCCGAGACAATGGAAGTATGAGGTTGTAAGTAAAGTGCCTCATCCATCGGCCATATGTAAGTTTTAGGCATAAGAACTCCAGAGGCAAACGTCTTTATAAAGGTCAAATTCTTTGAAAGCGAATCATAGGTCTGGTTCGTTGATGGCTCAACATCATTTGGTCCAAGAAACCGGAAGACCAGCTTAGTCATCTTTGGGTTTAATCGTGAAGCAATGCTTCTCAAGAAGCCAACTTCTGGCGATGAGATATAGTTAACAACGACGCTTCTGGATACAGAAAGTATGTAGTCTCTCATACTTAGATTGTGCTGTGTGAAGAATATATCATGCTGCAAAAGTACAGAAAATGCAAAAATAAAAATTAAGTTGAAGTAATGGGAGGAGACTGTACAACAGAGTTAAAGAAATTAACAATCACAAATGTAATGGCAGTGCAACAGCAATAATAAGATCAAACGACCTTTATCCGACAAGGAGTCCAACATAAAACAAATTTTATTCAATCTTTACCTGTACGTTCAACCATAAGCCCTGTGGTTTTAGTGAAGCTACATCTTCAACAGTTTGAATTGGGTAAAGATTGCCCACAAATTTTGGACTTCGAGAAAAGATTCCCTGAACCACTGTCACATTCAAGAGAACATGCTTGTCGGATACAGAATGCCCAACTAAGTTGCATGAGAAGAGAACTAAGCTAAATTATCCAGATCAGTCATCTAACAAGATTCTCATAGTTATAATTCTGTTGCCAAGCAAGAAAGGATGCATACAAAAAGCTAGTGCCAATCCTAACCTGGCAACAGTGAATTATTGCTCCTTTTCTTAAAGAAGAACAGATATATAAAAGAGATCCAAAATTGTAAAAAAATCAGTATGACCTCTCTATAAAAAAAAAGCAAAGCTTCACAATAACAACAACGCAAACTTTAGAAAATGGCTATAAGATAACAATAACATACAAAGACAAGAAATTGAATTTTTTGGTTGGCTTCAACTGGCAAAACTATGATCAGGAATGATGGCTGTCAAAAAAGACAATAAATAGTTTCAAAAGGACAGCTAATTCACTTCAATCATCAACAGTTGGAGAATAAATGCCTTGGATGAATTAGGCAGATCCTTAAAACAACAAATCACAACATAAACAAAAAAAACGACCAGGTTTCCATTTCTTAAGGATTACATTGTTCTATTATACAACACATAAGACTATATCAACACTGCAAACAGTCAATAAGTAGCAGGAAACAGAATCCAACAGTTAAGACTTAGTGCTGGCCATTTTCAACAAAAAAAGTACATTTATTCCCCTTCACCTACCCATCTTGGTCTTAACGAACCCTAAAACAAATATACCATGACATAGAATTTTGTTGCATGGGCCAAGAATGTTGTGGACATCCTGATTGCCATTCTACTTTCTTCAAGTGGGTGATTATAAGAATATGGAACCAACAATGTGGTTCTAATCAACAGAGAGGACAACGACTGCTTCAACCCAGCACCCTGTTCCCTCCATCCCCTACCCAAATAAAGGGGAAAAAAATGGGGCTCCATTCCATGTCCGGGGAAATTTTCAGAGAAATTTTCCGTAATGCAACTACATTGATTCGTTGTGCAACTACATTGATTATTAGTGCGATGAAAAAAGCAAAAAAAAATCATTATTTTTTCCGTTGCACAATGAACTCACGTAGTTGTAGAAAGTTTCCAACTCCCTGCACTACGGATCCAAAAAAAAAACATAAAAGATCTCACTTTCCAGCCAAAATCCTAGCAGGCAGTGCCACAATTTTCCCTCCTCGACAAGGGATGACATAGACAAAAGTTTTAGAACTTCAAACAAGATAGGTTCAATTCCTACCATAGTCTACCATACTAGAGTTCAGAAAAAAAAATCATTGAGGCATCAGAATGTGGCAACAATATAAACAAATTTGTTCAAGTTGAAACTCACAAATAACGCTTGCTAGGTCTTTCATGGTGAAATCCACCGGAAACCATCCGTTTTTTATGAGGACCCCATTAACTTCATATGAGCTACTCCGATTCGGGTAAATCTTATCAATATCAGTAGAATTTTCTAGCCGGAGCTCCGGAGTGCAGATTCCTACTCCATCCTTAGTTAACTGCACGTCACACCATAGGATCACAGAGGGAACACTGGTTAACTGTGCCAATTTGTAAGCACCATAGCTAGAGTGCGGCAGTAGCCCCGAAAATCCACCGCGTGCAACGACAGAAGGTGGTTTTCCTGCAAGAGGAAATGGAATAGGTTAGCTCATTCAACTCAGAGCCAAGAAAATAAGGTAAAATAGCTATAATAATAAAAGAATTTTTAGATATGTGTTAATAAAAAGATCAAAAAACAAAAAACAAAACTAGAAAATTAGTAAGCTAAATTTAACAATCGAGCACCAAAGTCATCATAAACTGCTTCAAACAAAATGACTCATGCGTAGCTTCATCTTTCTTTCTCTCATTAATTTTCCTCCATTTTCTCAGGTTCCAAACAGAATGTATAAAAAGATACTGAGAAAGAGAACAGTGATGATTAGTCAAAGGAGTCAAAACCTTCACTTCTACCATTACTAATTAACCGACTAAATGCCGCGAGCTTATAACTCAGATGACAGTGACAACATATCAGTAAAATAAAAGTCAATGATTCGAATCTTGACTTCTTTAACAGTCTCATTCTTTCAAATTAGTTGGTCTAAGTTTAGAACGTCTTTAAAAAAAAAAAAAAAAACTGAGCGACTAAACACTCAGAGCCAATTCTACAGCCAGAGAGAGAAAAACAGAGAGAAAGACGGTGAGAGAGAGCCAATTCTACAGCCAGGGAGAAGAACGGAGAGAGAGAGAGAGAGAGAGAGAGATGGTTAGCCAAACAAGACTTTACCGGAAAGTGTGAGCCAACGAGTAGCATTAGTAGATCCCTGAGCAGAGACGAGAGCAAACACTGACTGAAGAAACAGAGCCGCAGCAAGCACAGACGCACCGGACGTGCGTGGCCTACGCATTGCGGCATCCTCTCGCCGGCGACTCATCGGCAGTAGTTATGTAAAGCACCTATAAGAAAATTTCCGGCCAGGTCTTCACGGGAAATGCGTGAGCTTTGGTGAACTTTTAACGGAGCCTCCGAGAGAGAGACAGGCGAAGCATATGAACTTCGTAGAGCCGGCTTTATTTTGGATTCATTTATATAGACATTTTCCCGGATTTTTAAATGAAAAAAAGTTACATTTTTATAAGAAAGAATGTCTGAAATACTGTTCGAATCTAATTGACTGTATTTAATATACAACTGATTAAATTGTAAGTGTAATTAACTATAAGAAGAAAATTTCTTCTCGTATTTAGTTTCACTTACAATTAAATCGGTTACATATTAAATCTGATCAGTTACATTTAAACGTTTTTTTAAGTATTTTTTAAAAAAATGTATCAGTATTCTTTTTATTTTTATTTTTTACTGTAATTGAAAATTGAAAAAAAAAAGATTTATTCGATGTTTCTAAGGTGAGTCAGAGTCCGCTGATCGTCAATTGCTATTACGCGCTTTTGATTCCGGTTTTTGGCGCCTTATAAATAAAACGTTCGATCGGTTGAGGAGCATCTGTTTTCTCCTCAGTGGTGGAAGCGTTTCTTTTTTTTGGCTGACCAGAAATATAACAAGAGAGGAAAAAACAAATTAGTAAAAGAAATAAAAGTCATTTCGGGGTTGTTAAACCGGTTATTTAAATAGAAATACTTTGAATTCGGTTTAAAAATTTGATGAACGATATGTTTATTATTGGTTTTTGGTTTCAGTCAAAAAATAATAATAATAATAAAAGAAAGGAAGGCCAAGGAGGAGTTTTCTAACTCAATTAAACACGGTAAAATTTGTAAAGATTAACTCTTATTAAGCGTTTTAAATAAAGAAGAAAGAGCATATATCTAGGAAAAAATTGTTGGAAGAATTTCTATAATGCAATAAGTTAAAATTTTTTTGTAATTATATGAATTTGTTTTGCAAGAAAAGAAATAATAAATTTTTATTGCACTTATAATTAATGTGGTTGTACAATAAATTTATATAGCAACATTCCAAAAATTTTCTCCAAAAAATTCCCCCTTCCAATATATAATAGAGCCTTAAATAAAATTTGCTGCTTATGAGTTTAGTATGAAGCCTAGCGTGCAAAGTGTGATGCAATATCAGTACAATTGTTTCGAATTACGTGGTGCAGGTGCTATCCATCTTTTCTGATTTATGTATAAAAAAAATCAGAAAAACCCTATTTAGATGTGTAATTATGAGAATGCTTGATAAATATGTAATAATTTAAATTATTAGATAATAAAAAATATATTAAATTTAAAAAATAAAAAAATAGATAATCTATTTCATACTGTTAAATTAATAATATATCTCTTACGTGCTACACTAAGTATGATCACATAATTTTATTCTAAAAAAATAATGATAAGTAAATAAAAATGTTAAAATTTAAATGAATATTATATTTTTCTTTTTCTTTTTTAAATGGAAGCCGGCAAATGTGGTGTTTTGTCCAAAAATTAATGCTAATGCGTGTCCTGACGGCCAAGAAGCGCGTATTTTCGTCCTCTTGTTTGTACTAAATTGAGAATGCTGACAAGCATGTAAAGAACCTACTGATAATGTCTAACGGCGCATTTATAGTTAGAGATGTTAAAAAAAAGTTTTTTTTTTTGTTCTGTGAAAGGGATTGTAATCTATTATAGAGGAATTGCCTTTTATACATATATTTTTTAATTGAATCAATATAAACTGATTTTTTATTTGATTATGATTTTATATTTTCAAATTTTGTAGAATTTTAAAATTTTTATCACAATTAATTTTCAATTGATTAACTAAATTGAGAGTTGAACTGAACCAAATTTTTTGACTAACTAAAATTTGATTTTAATTTTCAATTTAGTATAACTAAATTTTTTATTTTAATTTTTAATTTTGGTGATTTAATTAAGTTAATCAAACTATAAATACTTCTATATGTAGTGTCTTTTCTGTATACAATAATAACAAGAAGCATTCATTTCCATCGGCTGATAACATAATGAAATTATTTCGTTTAGACTAAAATAAGCTCATATTAAAATTATCATTAAATTCAATATAAATTAGTCGATTTCTCTCTCTCTCTCTCTCTCTCTCTCTCTCTCTCTTAAACATTGTCAGATTTTGGTAGAAATTCATCAAAATAATCTCTCAATGATATATGCAAGAAAAGTTGGACAACTTTTAATCTCTCGATCACATGAAATTTTTCGGCCATGTTCGTATTGGCAAAGAATTTTTGTCTTTGTGTATGTGGACGTTTGTTTATGTATCCATTTCCAAAGCTATGAAAATCATTATCGCAAGTAACGAATATTTATTTGTTAAATGAGCATCATTTTCGAAATATTTATGCAGATAAATCTATGTTAATTTGTTCGTTGTCTTCTTATCTGTGTTTCTAATTCCATTTACCTGCCCCTATGTTGCTCTTTAGCCCTTCTTAGAGAAACTTAAAATAAAAATATAATAATAAATATTATGGTAAACACTTGCAAAAGCTGTTGTGTAAAATGGGCATTTGGCCTATTTCTGTGGCAAAAGAAAAAAAAAAACAACTGTTGATATATAATTAACAGGATACATAGAGAGAAAGAGAGCCGAGTAAACATTTTTCCAACTATCGACTGCATAATAAGAGATACATTTTTCTTTTCTCATAAATCTCTCAATATACTCAATAATTTGACATATGATTTCGAAGATGATTATCCAAATTTCGATTAAATGCACTTGACCCTTTGTTGTTCTGACTCTTTTGCATCTACCGGGTTTTAATTTACACTCTAAAGACTATACTATTCAATTTTGGCAATCTAGAGTCTCCGTTTATTTTGAGTATACAAAAACACCCAATTTTATACACTCAAACTCCACATTGAAAGAATTAGAAGAGACCCAACAGAGATAGGGAGATATACAGGAACATGGCATCAATGCTTTGATAGCAATGTTTGCTGCTAGGAATTGCAGATTTTGGCGTTAGATATATTTGATATGCATTAGTGTAGTTTGTTTATTTACGAGGAAGAAGATATAAACGTGACATCTGCGGGTGTTTTTTGCAATGATAATAAGGAAAGTGGATGATTAAAAAGAATTCAAATTTTGGCTGAAAATTGATTTCCATTAATTAAATGATAACCAAGCTTGATTGCTAAATTGAAAGAGAGAAAGTATAAATTAGTTAAGTGCATTTAATTCTTTTTTGTTTTTTTATTAAGATGACCGTTAAGTCGTAAACTATAAAATAAGAACAGTTCTTTTTATTTTTATAAACCTCACACCCTTATTTAGAATTTAAGATATCTAAAATAAAGTTCTTAAATCTTAACTATTAGAATGTCCCTTAAAAGAGTTAAGTACATATAATCGTAGAAAGTTAAAGTGCATAACAATTAGAGATTATAGTTGGAGGGTCAAGATCTCCTTCATTATCCTTCTCCTTAAGACCCAACCAGATTACGAAAGAAAGCAGTCTGTAAAACGAAAATTTCCCATTTCACATGCAAAGGAAAGAGACAGTTCTCTTACGAAAAATTATGGCTATGTAAAGTATATAATGAGATGGATTGCATCATAGTGCAACACAACTATACACAACCATTTTCGGCCATTTTCCATGGTGCCAGTACTACTATGTGTTGTGTTTCAGGATTACCCCTATGATTTATGTCGGCCAGAACAGACTTGGTACAAGAAAATATTTTTCCTTTTCACAAAAAAAAAAGCCTTTTTTCCTTTTTAATTCGTGGTCATATTTATACAAGAATAATGTTGTGTATTACAAGTCATTCTATACAAAACCAATAACTCCTTTATAGAGTCGCTCCTGCCGCAATTGGTAGTCTCTCATTTTCTTAAACTTTTTGCATAAGGTTGTTGGAAAATTGAGATTGAGTTGTGATAAATAACATTATTATTATTATTATTATTATTATTTTGTTCGTTCATCGTCGAGAACACCACAACTCACTGGTACCAAGAAGCTAGAAAGCAAAATTAATTTTTTGGCGTAGATCTTATGCTGTCTTATTATCGGCTATCTATTTGCTTTAATAAGTACATGAACGTAGTCCCAATGTAACCGAACCCCATAATATTAATGGAAAAGCATAGGCATTTGTGCACTTCAACCAAGGAAATCAACCTATATTTTGTTTTCATGATGGTAGTGGTAGTAGGTAAACTACGCATGTGGGCAATTATTTAGAGCATGCATTGTCCTTGGGGATTTGGCTTTTAGATAATGACAAGTTAACAGGCACAAAGCCTGATTGGCCTCTGATACTAGTTGTCATGGGAAAAAGAGGCAAAAGAGGACAGCTGGAGTGTACCCTAATTATGGCAAATTGTGGAACAGCAAGGCAAATGCAAGGCAGTCTTTGGTTGGAAATATGATTGTGATTTCTCATGTTTTAACTTTCAAGTTTTTAAGCAAAATAGTTTCTTTTGTAATTGAGAGGTCTTGTGATTGAAATTACAATGCAATGTTATTTATATTCACTTAAAATGTGAGTATAAGAGATTCGTCTTTAAATAAGTGGAAAACTTGTTATAAAGGTTAGATAATTAAAACTAAAAATTTGAATAAAAATAATGAAAATTTAAATCTATTTTTACTCAAATTTATACATAATTTTAAAAAATTAAATAGTTGTCGCTAAAAATTAAAAATTTGAGTATAAGTACTAAAAATTTGAGTTTATTTCTACTCAAATTTTGAATATTTGTATATAATTTTAAAAATTTCAGTAGTTAAGTATTCAAAACTAAAATTTGAGTCTACTATTATTACTCAAATTTTGAGTATTTATACATAATTTTAAAAAATTTGAGTAATTAGTGTTGAAAAGTAAAAATTTGAGTAAAAGTACTAAAAATTTGAGTCTATTTATACTCAAATTTTGAATATTTGTATACAATTTTAAAATTTTGAGTAGTTAAGTGTTCAAAATTAAAAATTTGAGTAGCCATACTAAAAATTTGAGTAAAAATACTCAAAATTTTTATTTTTAAGAATCCATATTTTATCACATAATTGAAATTTTTTTATTTTATATCCCAAAAAAATCCTGAATGCATGTTTACATTATGTAATAAAAATATTAATATAACAAAATATTTCAAATCCACTTACAACACAATAAACTTAAGAAAAAAATAAAAGATTAGCAATTGACCCTCCCCCCCCCCCCCCACCCCCCAAAAAAAAGAGAGGTTTTTGCAAGAACTCGAAAAAAGAAATGTTGCACACGTTGAAGAAGGGAAAAAAAATGCTCAAAAAAAAGAAAGAAGAAGGAAAAAAAAAAGGTGGGGCGGTTGCCTTATACTTTTGCTATTGAATTTTGTTTACTCACTTAATAGGGTGAGTTTAAATAGATTTTATTTGAAATCACGTTATTTTTAATTTTTTACATTTAATTATAAATTTTTATAGATATTACACGTATTGTAAATTTATACTTTGCTTGTGCTTCAATTCATTGAACTAGCAATTGAAGGGAGATATTAGAATTTAATGTATAATTCATATTTAACCTAAGAGTCCAATAGCTTTTTGACATATTCAAAGGCTTAAATGCACAAGGGTTTACCGGAAGAAATCCATACGTTTTTTATTAGTGGGTATTATCTTATAGGCAAAATAACATGTGGACTAGCTAACTAGCTAACAAGCTTTTTGAGAATTAACTAATTTAATTTTGGTGGATTTGTTCATGTGTTCGAACACTTACTCAAACATAAAGTTCTTTAAACTTAGAACTATAAAATTTCGAGCCAATAAATGTGTGCTTTAAATAAAGGAAAAAAATTACATTTTTAGAGGAAGAAACGTTCGAATTGCTGTTCGAATACAACTAGCGGATTAAATGTGCAACCGATCGAATTGCATGTGCAATCAATTATAAGACAAAAATTGCTTCGTATATTTAGTTGCACACGCAATTCGATCGATTGTACATTTAATCCGACTGGTTGCATTCGACCAGCAATTTAAACACATTTTCTTTCAAAAATGTAACAATACTCTTAAATAAATCTCTTACCAACTGAGCTTAACCCATGGGATTGGCCAATCGAACCTTTGAGGTTATGAAAATCACCATTACTGTGACTCTGTGAGAAGGGTCAAATCATACATCTGTACAAATTCTTTTGCAATTAGATCCCGCTAGGAGTTTTTTAAATTGCAATAATTTAAATATCTGCTATAAAGGTCCCCTTATCTTTTGTAATGCGCTCCTGACTGTAATTACCCGACCGTGCCCCGAATGACCAACCGGCGTGCATCTCTACAATTCATCACCAATTGGGTCAATAAATTTTTGCATACCCTCGATGGCCTTCTTGTGGCTTTCCTTCCTCCAGCCATAATATTAGGAGTGAACTGGCCCAGAGATAGCATAGTAGAATGTTAAACAATTAGAAGAAGGACAAATTAATCAGTAGATGCCGGTACAAATGGTGGAGATTTGATATTATTTAATTAGAAGTCTCGAGTTTAAACTTTAAAAATACGTTAAATATTTATTAAGATATCTTTTACTGTCTTTTGAGATTCTAACTGAGTCCATTTAGATTAATTATACAGCCGCGTTAATTATTTATTAAAATACTTTTTACCGCTTTTTGAGATTTTAATTAGGTCAATTCAAATTAATTAGTTTATTGAACTGAATACTGAATAATGAACGTACAAATTTCTAAACAACGCTGGGTATATTGTATGAGCAAAGACAGATCCAGTTGCGCAAGATACCTTTCTAGCCACGGACCAAGTTAGAACAGCTGGCCCGAAATTCCATTTGCAAAAGTTGTAAGCCCTCCATGCAAATAAAGGAATTCTTTTTGACCGAAAAAAAAAGGAAATTTTTTTTGATAAAAAAAATTAAGAAAGGAATTCTTATAACAGAAAAGATATGTCGAAAGGGATACCGAGTTGTCCATTTATCTCCCGTCCAATTGAGAAAAAAAAAATAAATAAATAAAAGAAAAGGAGGGTCTTTAGTCTCTCTATTTCGACCTAAAGTGTAGTGCTTACTGACACTTTTTTTTCAAAATATTAAAAAATTTATTAAATTTTATTTAATAATTTACTTTTTTTTATTTTTTAATTTATTTATTTAACGATTTATATTTTATATATGCTTAAATAAAATTGTGCGTTCTAAAATTTTTATAAATATTATTCTGTATAATAAAATATTATACATATAATTTTAAAAAAATTATATATATAAATAATTCATATAGATATCATAAGCAACCTACTAACTAAATCCATAGCTACAAGTCAAATTTCTGATTCCAATGGAACAAAAATGGGATAAATCTTCCAGCTTCTCTGAAGCCCCAGGTTCCAAAGATAATTAATTATTTAATTTAATTAATGAAATATCACACGTGTCATTGCAGCTGCATGCATGGCAACCAGCCACACGTGTCAACTCTAGTTGCACCCAGGCAACTCCCAGCTCCTCAATTGGCGCTATGCTGTGTCATTCATGTCGATCTTCTCTTGATTATTGATGATCTTTCTTAGGCCCCATTTTTACTGATCCAAAGAGGATTATCATCTTTTGGAAAGTTGGTGAGGAAGAAGAAGAAGATGGATATAATGAGGTGGACTGGAATAATAAGCAACGTAGCCCACGAGCACGCCCGGCTGGTGGTTCCCATAACAGTTTTCGTGGCTGTTTTGTGTCTCTGTTTAATCATCGGCCACTTGCTTGAAGAGAACCGTTGGGTTAATGAATCCATCACTGCCATCATAATAGTAATAACCCCTTTCTCTTTCTCTCTCTCTCTCTTGTTTGAGTGGGTCCCATAGTGTGACCTGGAGAGAATCCACGGTGGACCCATTTAATAATTATTATTATTATTATTATTTTTTGTAGTAGGAGTGGTCAGGCCACATTAGAGATGAGGCTTCTTATCACTCGGACACGCTTAAAGTGTTCTAAATTCTTTTAATTGTGGTCGCACGAAGTCACAAATTTTCTTACTTTTGACTTTTAATTTTGAAATGTGTTTGATCGAATGCTCATGTTTTTTACCAATTGTTGGTGTTTGTGAACAAGAAAGTGTGGAATAAGTTCAATAATTTTGATTATTTTTTCGTTAATCTTGGTTATATGGCAGGACATAATTATGTTTTTTTTTATGATAATGAGGAATTGATTCCAGGCAAATCTGGCTTGCTAGTACATAATTATGTATAGCCAATGGGCTTTTTAGGTAATTAACTATTAAAGCTGAGATCTTGGCACCCTAATGTTGAGGAAATTTTAAGTAAAATCAATCTTGTCACAGAAATGTATGTAAGTATGAAATCAGTTTTCCTAGGCATTCTCGCCACCTTTGTGTTTCATGTTGGCTGGGAGATATATATATATTGTTTTTGTGTGCATATAAAGGTTTTGTGATTCTATGTCTTTAATTTGTTTGATTTAGGGATGCATCTTTGGAGCAATTATCTTGGCTGTCAGCAAGGGGAAAAGTTCTCACATTTTGAGATTCAATGAAGAGTTGTTCTTTATATATCTCCTTCCACCCATAATTTTCAATGCAGGGTAAGGACAATCTTGATCTTACTTTTTCAAGTAGTTTATTGGTTGGCCTCCTGATTAATTGTATATATGTTGGAATGTGACTTATTGTTAATTGGGGTGAATTTGCAACAGATTTCAAGTCAAGAAAAAGCAGTTCTTCCAAAATTTCATAACCATCATGCTGTTTGGGGTGGCTGGTGTGTTCATCTCAACAACCATTACTGCTGCTGGTAATACTTTAATCTATTTCTGGTGCTTGCCTTTCCTGTCTCCTTTATGCAGGAGTGCTTGTTAACACAAGGATATCCAAAAGGCTGTAATGTAGTTCTAAATATCATGTTTATTGCTATTGGCCTAGGCAGCTCATGGCTCTTTCCAAAACTTGGATTTCAAGGGCTGACACCACGCGACTATCTTGGTGAGATCCTGCTGTTTAAATATCAGTATGAATGCAGATTTTAATCACATTTCAACTCGAAGAATTTTTGTTGGATGCAAAATTGATATCTTTTTCCGTTTCACTTCAGCTATAGGAACTATATTCTCAGCCACCGATACAGTGTGTACACTGCAGGTTGTATAAATTTGAAAACATGGTGCTCTCTCTTCTTTGTAGTTAGCCAAAAATTTCAAATTTTTTTGTTTTCAGTTGAGTTCTTAAATGTCATGTACCTGCATGTAGGTTCTCTCTCAAGACGAAACCCCTGTATTGTACAGCTTAGTCTTCGGGGAAGGAGTGGTGAATGATGCCACATCAGTTGTTCTCTTCAACGCAATTCAAAACATTGATGTGACACAACTTTATACACGTAAAGTCTTTCGTGTAATTGTCGATTTTGTTTACTTGTTTTCAACGAGCACTGCTCTGGGAATCTCTGTGAGTGGATATCTTCATCTTGCTTTATAGTCAATGATATAACATGTGCTTGCAACAGGATTCTACGAATTTCACAAGAAGCTGTTGGCTATTTGTGTCAACCTAATTGGTTTTCTGTAATCTTGCAGGTTGGACTTGTGACAGCATACATACTAAAGATCTTATACTTTGGCAGGTATTTACTCTCCATCACTTAGAGAAGCCAAGGGAATGTAGTTGTTTACAAGTTGTAGAGGGCGCGTATAGAACTCTGAACTTGAACTTTCCGACAGACATTCCAGTGTTCGTGAACTTTCTCTGATGGTATTGATGGCATATCTGTCTTATATGTTAGCGGAGGTAAAGTCTGCTTAGAAGTTCATTGACTCTACATTAAATGATGGAGCTCAGTATGCAAAATTCATCTAAACCGGTGCTCTTTGTGCAGCTGTTAGACCTTAGTGGAATTCTTACTGTTTTCCTTTGTGGGGTTGTCATGTCACACTATGCATGGCATAATGTGACTGAATGTTCGAGAATAACAACCAAGTACGTCTGTAGGATGATTTATCAGCTTCCCTGATGTGCATGAGAAGGCCATTCATTCAACACTTTCGGTCTTGTCTGTTCCTTATGCAGGCATGTATTTGCAATGATGTCATTTGTCGCTGAAACATTCATATTTCTTTATGTTGGCATGGATGCTCTTGATATCGAGAAATGGAAGATGACTAAGCTAAGGTATTGCTTCTTCCATTAGAATGGTGTGATTTGAGGGTTGATACTTCAAAGTTCAAACATTTTGTATAGTTCAATGTGGCTTTAGATAGTTGCCAAGCATGCACGCGCAAATCAGTATTCTTGTTTCTTATGTAGCTTATTGGAGAGCTTTTACAGGAACTAATCAAAAAATGATATCTATTTAAAATTATGCATGTCCATCACAATGGCTTAAATACAAATGCTCTTGAGTTGCAGTTTAGGGACTTCACTGAGCATCTGTAGCACACTAGTGTTTCTAATCCTTCTCGGACGGGCAGCATTTGTGTTTCCCCTGACTGCTGTTTCCAATTTTATGAATAGAAGGAGAACAGGACCAATCACCTTCAAACATCAAGTTAGTAATTTCATCACTGTCATTGTTCTGCACATTCTGGTGAGGGAACTACATCCATTTCATCGTTACTGGCTCTTGAACCTTTTGCAGATAATTATCTGGTGGGCTGGATTAATGAGAGGGGCAGTCTCAATTGCTTTGGCTTTTAAAATGGTGCATTCTCTATTCAGAAAGAAATTTTTTCTGTTTGAAAACATTTTTGTTGCAATAAAAATGGAATGAATACTACCTCATCAACTGATTGGTTCTCCCTTTTTTTTTTCTGCCTTGTGCATTTGAAGTACACGAATTCTGGCGTTACGTGGGATCCAATTGATGCTGCAATGATCACCAACACCATCGTTGTCGTTCTCTTTACAACGCTGGTATGGAATCCAGTCCTCAAATCATGCTTGGTTCTACATTAATGCTAGGTATTTGGAACCTTAGAAAAACATTGTCCTTGCATTGGCCGAAACCAATGCACTTAGCATTCTTGGTGAGGAAAAATTGCCGTGAAAGTGGATTTGAGGCATTAGTCATGTTTTTTATTACCTTTTAAATCTCAGTAAGTATCCAAAGTGTTATGTGACCTGTATAAAACCGAGTTTTGGAGCCAAAGTGGTTCCCTAGAAGAACAAATGGTGATGGAAACCGTGGCACAAAGACTTGCAAACTAGCTTTTCGCCAGTGCATCAAATGCCGCTAACATTGTACTAGTTGTGGTACCAATGCTAACCACATTTTTTTTAATTGTAGGTGTTCGGTTTCCTGACGAGGCCACTTGTAAACTATCTGCTTCCCCACATTCAAAATGACCAAAACAATCATGAGGAAGCAAAATCACCCCACGAAGACATGACCCTGCCCCTGCTCTCTCTTCAAGAATCTGCTGAAACCAACATAAATCGAGCAAAGAGTAGCTTGTCTATGCTGGTGGAAAGGCCTGCATATACCATACATTACTACTGGAGAAAGTTTGACAATGCCTACATGAGACCCATATTTGGGGGGCCTCACAGCGATGGGACAGAGTGCTAGATACGTATGAACTTTGCGATCAATGGTAACCCGGGCCGAGCAATTGGTGACACTGGTAAAGAGGAAGTATTAGCTTCTTAGTTGACGCCAAAGTTCAGTTCTTAGCCTTTGTTATGCTGCTTCTGGAAGTCGAAAGCAGTAAAATTACAACGTATAATGCGTAGCAGTTTGTCCTAGTGGTTAGTGAATGAGTTTGGATTAATTTGCAAACTGACTTTCAGGCTGCAGTTTTGACAGCTTTGGTATAGACTCTATCTGCTTATTGTCAAAATGTAATTATGGGGGAATGGGGGAGAAATGTGATTATTTAAGTATGCTTCCAGCTTTACTTGTGTAGGGGATCCTTCTGTTTCTTAGGCAGTGCCATAGTGTTGCATTCAAGTTTGCGAGGTTTCTTTGTCTGGGGTGGAGGCGATTTGGTAGTGACCGTCCGCTCCTTCGACTGATTGGTCAGTCTTCGGCCACCAGCACCACCAAACCTCCCCTGCTGGTACTACCCATTTCTGCTCTACCTTTTCTGCCATCGCAAAGCTAAACCAATTAGGAAACTTCTGCACGGTGATTTGCATTTCAATTACTGTTGCAGTGCTGCCATCTCAACCTTGCATGACACGGTCTAGGTCACCTTCAGGGTCGATCTCTCTCCTTGTTCAAAACGCCTCGAAATTTTGGGAATGTCTACACATTTAGATGGTTTGTCCTTGTACCATAAAAATTTGAGGAAGCCTAAATGCCAAAAAATGGCAGAGAAGCAGGAGTTGTACTTTCAATTATTCCCAGAATATCCAACTAACAATACATTACGCTAGCCATCCACAGGAATTGTGCTTAATATTTACCATCTGCATACATTCTGCACATGTTAACTGCCCGTTCATGCAAGTTCTAATCTTTATCTAAATGGTAAGTCAAAACTAATGTTGCAAACACAACCCTGATTCTAATATTTACATCATCCATAACTGAACAAATTTATATAATCATCTGCACAATTTCCTGTTTCCCTATCGTCTGCATTGTAAAGCTGTTAGAATATCTCAATGCCTAAACTGAACTAATATGTCACCATTTTTTGTGCAAAGCAGAACCCTCTGGGTTGGGGTGCTGTTTAATTTCATATAAACCTTGCAGAAAGCTTATGGTACACTTCCATCTATTAATTGAGAGAACTTGAGCCAAGAACCCATTCACAGTCTGCACCCACAAAAACAGAAACGAGACAATGAGACAGAAAATTGAGGAAGAAACAAATGTACTGAAAGGATAAAGCAAAGTTATAAGAAAAAAAAAAAAAGCACTCATATCATTAGCTCATTCATCGAGTAATCATAAGTCACCATTTAAGAGCATTCAGCCACCATAACGTATACAGTTTTAACATACATTTAAGTTCCTCCACATAGAAGCAAGTACCAAGTGCAAAACAACTAAACAGACATCACAGTTACAGGTATTACTCATTTATAAATTCAATGAAATGATCCTAAAACAAGGATTTTCAGAAAACTATTCTAAGTAGCCGTTTTTTCAAAAGAAAAAAGGTTTGGACAGACCGATTGTCTGGACACGAAAATGTTCCTGTAGAGCCATTTTTGTTTGGCAGCAATTTGAACAAAAAATGGATAACTGGAACTGCTTGCTTTACTTTTTATTATATAAAACAAAGTTAAGTCAGATCACAATGCACTCCATACTAAAAAGTGGTCTGCTGGATGCCAATTTTTGCTAGGCCATTTCCTTACTTATTTAATTATAATTTCAATATTTTCTAATTATGCATCAAACTTTGAATTTTACACCAAATGAAGTTCAAAAACATTTTTTAAAATACAACTTAAGAGCTATTTTCCATATTATTTATTTATTACAAATCATTTAATTAATAAAAATGAACTAAAAATAAACTATGCTCAAATATTCCGTTTAGTGAAAGATGCAGGCAAGGCCCAATTGAACCCACCACAAACCGATGACAGGCCTACCATTAAGGGTTGTATGGGAAATCAAAATCCCAAGTAACATTATTGGACTTTAGACATATTTTGGGTAATGACAATTGCAAACTCACTTTATGATCCTAACCATCTCCATCTCCCACTTGGGCAGCAATTGTCATTCCAAGAAATGACCGAAAATTGCCTACTCATAATGCTAAAATCCGTTGGTTCAATACAAAATTAAAAGATACATAAAACTGCAATATCAAATGTGGTTAATTCAAAAGATCCTTCTGAAATTTATTTGACACAAATAATAGGCACATAGAAAACTAAAGGCACATCAATATAAACAATAATACATCATTACGATGGGCACATTATTATGTGGCATTAGATAAAAGAAATTAGTTCACAAAAGCATAGTAAAATTTTTTTTACCAACTGCAAATATTTAACCACAGTTTTTTTTTTTTATAAAAAAAACATCTCTATCAATTAAAAGAAATGTAATCAAATAAAAAAATATATTTGAAAAAAATTGTTGAACTTCCTAACTTGGGAGATTAGTTAAATAATCACAGCATTCACTGGCAAGGACAATTTTCTCCATAAACTCTCTGATCCAAATATCATATAAGTTTCCATATTGATACTTTTTCTAGTTTAAGGAAGGCTGTCTGTAAATTTAACTTAAAAAGAGCAAGGAAAAGGATTTCCTTGTTTGGTCTTGTGGTATGCCAACTCCCATTCCGAGAATGAAATGATGCCCTAGCTCGACTCCAGACCAAGACGCCTTACAATTCTTGCAACAAATTCTTAAGGGTCGCTTCCTATTCACAAGGCCTAGCAAAAAGTGGTCTCCAGTAGACCACTTTCCGGTCATTACGAACAGCTTTCTAATGCAGCATACTTTTCCTTACAGAAACAACGTTAAACATTAGACTAGGTTTAGCATTGAACAATTAACAAGAACCTGGTATTGCATGCAAATAATAAATTTTTAAATTTCAGGTACACACTAACCAGGCAGCAGCAGCCAGTCACCATAAGGTCCTAACTATGTGATGCCGAGCCAAAACTTCTGGTATCCTTGAGGCAGGGAGGCTTTGGCAACCAAAGAGCTCTTGAAGTTTTGCATCGCACAGTATCACCAAAGGATTCAGAGGATCCTGCAAATGAACAAGGTGACAGAAATAAGGGGGGTGTGAAAAAAACTTGATTTGTGCTTCATGACATCATCATCAAGCGCTCCTAACAAACAGGATTACACCCTAAGAAACATTTGAGCACCACCACAATTATCACTAAAACCAAGCATATCCATGAGACAGTTCCAATCAACAGAGCACAATGCAACAGGGCAGCGACTAATAAGAAGGCAATGAAGCTACTTGTGAATCAGGCACACACAAACACAAATTACTTATCAGATTGATATTCTCAGAAATAAAAGATAACAGCAAAGAAATTAATGAAATAGGTTAAGCTACCTCTAAATTATTGACATTAATGTACTCCCATAAACGAGTGAAAACCTCCGATTGAGGCATCTCTCTAAAACCAACTCCAAAAAAACTGGCAAGTGCTTCTGATATTGCAACAGAAGGAGCATTTATGGCTGGTCTAGCCCCAGACCCATCATCCACCTTTTGCTTCTTTGAACTCGAGTCTTCTGAAAAACATGAAATATTCCCCAATGTCAGTCTCAAACCCCGTTTAAATTTACAAACATCAAGACAAAGACAGTCTAGGCAGAAAAATTACTTGTGGGTTCAAGCGGAATGATGTGTTTGGCAAGCAGCTTATTCATCCTGAACATATCAGTACAATCCGTCTCGAAAACGAGACGCAGCTCATCATTGCAGATTATTTTCCTCTTATTACTCGGGTCCTGGAGGTTGTTTTTCCTTATATAAGCCCACAGCTGCTTCACAATCTAAACCCCAGAAAGAAAGATTTCAACTTTCATCTATAAAAAACTATTTAACGGAAGAAAAACAACATTTTTATTTATTTTATGCATAGAAAGAAGACGTACCTCAGTCCTTGGAAGAGCAGGCTGACCAACAATGGCCTGCAGCTCACGAGAGACCCCACAGAGCTTGTTAAGACCTCCTGGCCCACCCCTTCTCTTCCCTTTACCCGGCCCTCTGCCATTCAATTAGAAAACCCCATCATAATTTTCTCAGGAACCAAGCAGACGAGCAAAAAGAAAAGAAAAGACCAAAGTGGGAGGCAAAGAAAAGGACTTTAAAAAAACAAACCTTCCTTTTGGGCTGTCGATACTGGATACAGCAGAGGAGTCTGGTTTGGGCTGAGAAGCCAAGGACTGAAAGGCGGAGGAAGCGACGGCAGCGGCGGTGGTGGATGCAGGGTGGGAGTGGAAAGTGGGTGGCGGTGGCGGTTGGTGGGGGGCAAGGTGGTCTTTTTGGGGGTGCGATGGTGGTTGGAAAAGAAGATGCTGGATCTGGGCTCTAATGAAATCAGCTTTATGAGAGAGGTCGAGGCCGAGCTTGGCCTCCAGGTGCTGAACGACGGCGTTTAGGGAAGTAAGTGGTGCGGCTGAAGAGGCGGCGGCGGCGGAGGAGGAGGAAGAGGAGTAGTCTTGGAGAAGTGACTGTAAAGCTTGGGATATCTCTGGCTCTGTCATTGTTTTGATTTTTTTTTTAAAAAAAAAACAAAACTACCAAACCAAACACAACTTTCTCTCTCTATCTTCTCTTCTTTCTCTCTCAACTTTCTTTCTTCTTTCTTTCTGCTCTTCTCTCTCTCTCTCTCTCTCTCTCTCTCAAAAGAGTTTATGCTCGGTTGCCTTTCTTTCTCTCTCCTCGAGGATAGCTTCTAGATGACATGCCTAGTTAATATCATAAATGAAGTTCCAATTCTACTAAGCCACGTCGGGTTCGTGGACGACGTGGAATTTTGGAAGGGCAATATATTTTTTTTTACGTATAAAGGGCAATATTGATATTTAATTACAAAGTAATTATTTGAAGACGGTTAATAATTATATTTTTTGTTAAAATAATGTTCAATCATCACTTTAATTATATTTTAATCTTATTTAAAGAATTCAACCAAATATTTTCTTTTAAAAAAAAGGGTCAAACACTATAAAAGAACAATAGAGTTACTTAAAATTTAGAAATTTGAATATACTATCCCAACCAATTCAAAAAAGTAAATAGTTTTTTATGAATTTTTAAAAAGAGTAAAGTTATATGACTTTAGATATATAACAGTAAATAGTTATATAGGTTCGTCTAACAACACTTGACAATTTATTTTTTTCTATAAGTTTAATTATCTACCATCTCACATTACTTTATTATTAATTTGAAACTAACTAATAAAATTATCAATTCCTTTTCCTTTTAAAAATGTGTTTCTTTAAATTTTAAGGCTATGAATCTCGGTCAATATTAAGATTTGAATTAATTAATAATTAGAAAGTCAAAAACTTGTGGTTTATTAATTTATTTGACCTAAATATTTAAAATGTTACCGATTCCTAATTTTGACACTCAGTTACCAACCCACATTCATTAATTAATCAAAAATATTTTTTAGTTGCATTACATGGGATGATAGAAGTAATCAAGTAAATTCATTGTTTTCAAAATCCGACCAAATCAACATCCAGTCAGATTGAAATATTAGTGAATTGACTATTAATTGAGTTTGGTTTAATTAATCCGACCAATTCACTAATATTTCTTTCAGTTTGAATTGATTCGGAGGATTTGATTCATTAAATTGTTAAATTTTTGCTATTATTTAATATTTTATAAAAATTACTTGTATATATGATTTTATAATTTCATTTATTTTTATTAAACATAAAAAATATTAATTATTTTTTATTAAAAAAGTTGAGTTTTTGCTCCGACCACTAACTAACCGGCAACCAAGCAAACTGGACCTTTTTTATGGTTACGGTCCGGTTCATAGGTTTTATCTGAGTAAATCTGTCCGTGAAGTTCGGGGCCTCAGGCTGAGGTCTATTTTCGGGTCGTGTCGAATAAGTTGAGTTGGGCTCTCCTACGTTTCCCGTGTTTGTATTGGGCCAATGCAGGCTTGGGCTAAAGAAACATAAGTTGTCGGTTTGTTCGGTGGCCGATATGGAATGTGCGGACGATAGAACGACGGTTTTGCTCCTTCTTATTATTTCTGAACCCAAAAAAAAAAAAAAAAACGATGGTGTTTTTTTTTTAAGAAAAAAATTCATAATACATATAATGGCTATCGCACTTGTACATTGAAATTGGGGTTATGTTTTCATTTAATTCTCTTAACATAAATTTTCTTTTATTTGGAGACAAGCATAAAAAAATTTGAAACTAAATCAATAAAAAAAAATATATTAAATCACTACTAAACTACTTAACATTACATTAAGTAAAAAAAAAAAATTAGGGTGATGTACTATAACGATGGAAAAAACTTAAAAATAAGTCAGGATTGTGGGGGCTAATATAACTAATAAAAAAGAAGTACATTAGATCACTGCTAAACTACCTAACATTGTATTAAGTAAAAAAAAAAAAAAATTTTGGGTGATGTACTAAAATGATGGAGAAAACTTAAAAATAAGTTGGGATTGTGGGGGCAAATATAACTAGTGGACTACTGGAATACTGTCATATTATTGCCTTTGTTTTTTTTTTTTTTTCCTTCGAATTGAGATTTGTGGGGGCTAATATCTTTACAAGGAAATTGGAGATGGAGCTTGTATTTTTAATACATTTAGTTAAAATTTTTTGTTTTGTGTTAAAGTTTTTGTGACTCCATTTTAGCTTTTTGTCCTTTCAATTTTTTTTGTAATAAACAGAAAAAAAAAAAGATGGTGATGGCTTTTTTCATTAAAAATATATTAAATCATATATTATATAATAAAAATAATTTTTAAATTCTCGTAAATCCTGTAATTGTCATAGAAATAGAAGTTATCGTTGTTTGTTGTTTTTCCCCGTTGGTCTTTTTAGTTTCTCCTTTTGGGTTTCTTGTTGGTATGGCTTGATCAACTAATACTGATGTCACATCCGTATATAACAGGCGTAGTTTTTGTACCATATAATTTTGCGATCCAAAGTAATAAAGGAAAAAGTTTGGGATCCATATGTTGGTAGTCATATTTGGTATTCATATTGTGACAATCTTATTCATTTCTGCAACAAACTTAATAAAATATGATACAAGAAATTAACACGTTATTTTTTGTTACAAAAACTATAAGTCTTGTCGCAGAAATAAATAAGTTCGTCACAATATGGATACTAAGTATGACTACCAATGTGTGAATCCCAAACTGCACTCAGTAATAAAATACAATTAATTTTTAATTTAATATAGTAATATTAATAAAATATAAAATAATAAAAATAAATATATGTTATCGCTCAATTTATTTTTATGTAAAGTATTAATATCATTAAGTTAAATTAAAAATTAATTGTATTTTTATATTTGACATAAGAAATTGTATAACAAAATTGTATGCTGAAAAAACTTTATTTTTTAATCTTAAGAGTTTATATTTATATAAATATAAATATTAAATACAAAATAATAACGTAAATTAATTATTTAAATTTAAATAATTACTTATATTAGATTCACTCACTAATTAAATCTAAACTATTAATTATATTGAATCTGTTATTTATTTAATAATTAAAATTTAAGTAATAAATTTAAATAATTTAAATTTTGTGTTAATGTTGTCTTTTTTACCTTATTTTAACTTTGTTTTGGCAATATTTTAACTATTGTTAAAGAAACTCAAGCTAAAAGCCATAAGGTCAAAAATTAATATATTACTACTTTCCAAATCCAGCCAGAAATAGAATTACAGTTACTTAGCCAAAACTGCATGGAGTCGAAACACTAAATTCACACACACGCACACACACACACAAACAGGAAGAGAAAAGCTGGTCTCTTTGCTTTTCGTTGGTTTTCTTTTGCACAGATTTCTGTTCTGTGTTCGGTGTGTTTTTCCAAGAAAGGTTCTTGGAGGTATTGGGACGACGCGCGTTGAACATTTTTAAAGATTCTGTTGTTTTTTTAGGGTTTACAGAAATCAGTAGAAATTCCAATTCCCCACCCCCTTTTTTTTTCAATTAATTGACGTAAGATGGGTGCTTGCATTTTTTGTCTTTTTTTTTTTTTTTTGGTTTTAAATTGTCTTTGATTTGTGATTTTAATTTATAGGTTTTTACATTGGATTGCTTTGGTTTTTCGTTTTATTATTGATTTTAGGGTTTGGGAGTATCATTGCTTTTCCAGGTCTGGTTGCATAGAATTTAGAGGAGTTTGTGTGTGTGTGTGTGTGTGTGTGTGATGTGATGATGCTGATGATTAGAAGATTTGATTTTTGTGAAACTGGGTATTAATTCGAAATTCGGTGGATTTATTTACGCCATTTTTGCGGGTGGCTGTTCATCAATGAGTAGTAATTGAGAAGCTGGGATTCGTATCTGAGTGTAGGCAGAGGAGGGGGGGGGGGGGTTTGAAAATTTAGGGTTTGGAAATATGATTGCTTTTCCAGGTCTTGTTGCTTGGACTTTAGAGGAGTTTTATGTGTGTGTGATAATGATGAGTATGAGAAGATTTGATTTCTGTGAATCTGAGTAGTAATCCCAAATTTGGTGGATTTATTTACACCTTTTTTACTGGCTGGTGTTCATCAATGAGTAGTAATTGAGTAGTTGGGAATCTTTTCTGGAGTGTGTAGGCAGACGGGTTTGAAAATCTTTCCTTGTTTCCTCATCCTTTCTATTGAAATTTAAAAGTAAATAGAATAAAAGGGTGGGAGGGAGTGTTTGAGGGATTGTGCTTATAGATTTTTGGGTCTTTTTAAGTTTTAAAGCTGCAATTTATTATCTTGTTTTCTGACTACGTGCCTTGTTTTGTGCTACATTAATGGTACCGGGGGCAGGACTATTGTGTTAGGGCATGGCTTCGTCGGAGGATGAGGCTGATGCTGTTCCGCAGTTAGTTGCGAACTACCACTTTGTGGATGAGAAGAATGAGCCAATCTCATTTGCTTTGTTGCCAATTCAATGGAGTGAAGATGAGGGTGTTGATGGGGAGATAGAGCGAGAAATATTCTTGCATGGAACTGTGGATAACGGCCTCCAGAGGATACACAAGAAAGTTGTGGCATGGAAGTTTGATCTATTGAATGCAATTCCAGAGATTTCGGTGCGTACTAAAGACGATGTATGGGTTAAACTAGGCAAGCCAAGGAAGAGTTTTGAGGAAATAATTAGGGAAGTCTTGATTACAGTGCATTTTCTTCACTTTACACGGATGAATCCAGAAGCCTCTGGGAAGCCCCTGTGGGAATACTTAGCCAAAGCTTTCTGGTAATATGCTCTGTGTTTCCAGTCTTCTTTAGATTTGCATTTTTTTTGTCTTCATTGGTCAATTTTGATAACTATGGTTAAATTTGTAGTTCATTGGATGTTGGACCTTCTCAAAATGATTTAGCAGAGAAAATGGCTTTACTGCAGGAAGCTGTTAAAAGGGATGAGTCCTTGGTGAAGAGTAAGGTTGTTACATAGCATTTCACCTCAGTAATTATCTTTAATAAAAGTTTAATTGTAAAGAACAAGAGGGATGCTCTTTGTTCGTGTAGCATGTGGTGCATTTTGATTTTTTTCCCCTTTTTTCGAGTTTCTTCACAGCATATGGTTGGCCTTTTGCCTTTTCTTTTAGAAACTCATGCTAATCTTTTTCAGGTTTTCTTTTTGTGTCTCCTCCATTTTTTTCAACTTAAATTCAAGTGCCTGTGATTTTGTGGTTTGGTATCATATAGATGGTAATTTTTATTAATTAAAGAGGCCATATCTTTTATCGTCTGATTTACTCTAATGGCATTGAGCAGTTTTTGCTTTCATTTCTCGAGGAGCAGCCGCGGGAAGGGATGGTTTTTGATGAGGTTTGTACACGACCATCTTTTTCTCTCTCTTTGTAGTGGAATTTTTTCCTCTTATTCTTTTGGGCTGATATTTCATTTTTTTTTTCAGGATGTTCAAAATTCAGCAATGCTCAATTTCATAGTGGATGATGATGATTGTATCTTTGAAGATGCAGAAGATGATTCAAATGAAGGGGATGACTTGTTTGATACTGTTTGTGCATTTTGTGACAATGGAGGCGACATTTTGTGGTATGCATCTTCTGCTGTTGTTCTTCTTGATTTTGATTGGTTTACTTTTTATAGCAGTATTTCTACTGTAAAATTCTCTTATAGTTGCTCCGCTATATGCCTCCGGTACATTTGGGTTGTGCTCTAATGTTCGGTATCTTCCTGAATGATTCGATTACATGTTAGCCAAGTTGTGGAACTAGTGTCCTATTTTCACCATTTTCTTGTGCCTTTGGTTGGTGAAATGGTGGAATTTCTAGGTATATTTATTGCAACATTTGTTGTCGTTATATGTTGTCATCTTCGTTGCTTCAATACTGTGTTTGCCTTCTACAAACTTAAGGAATGTCTTTAGAAAATAGTCAGTGATCGATTGGCTCCTTTTGAGATTGAACTTGAGGCCTTCAACCTTGGAATCAACTCAGGTTCCACTGAGCCAATGCTTATTGGTTAGAAAATAGTCAATGAGATAGGAAAGTTTCTCTATAGTTTAATTGCTTTTATTTTGTGTGTTTATCTTTCTCCCTCCGTGTAAGGAAGATTCCTTGTCCATCTCTTATGGGCTGCATATTATTTTATTTTATTTTTTTCAATACAAGTTTTTATCCTTTTCTTAAATAAAAGTGAGAAAAAGACTTGCTTATTCTTCTTGCTGTCACGATAACAACGATTGTTCTTGCATCACAATCTGTAATTGTATAAAACTTCCTTCATGGTCTATTTGTCACAATAACCATTTTGTCCATTGCGGTTGTAGTTCAGGCTTGAAAGATGATCTCTAGACATTAAATTGTGTTGGATAATTTTGGAATTGGCTTTGTATCAATGGAATCTCATCATCTATACATAAAGAATTGGTATGGTACTTTCATGGATTGATCTGATCTTTCTTCTGAAACAGATATTTCTCGTGGTGCTTCATTGTTTGCTGACTTTTATTAGTTACTTTATTTCTGTGCTTGATTCATCCATATTTCTATGTTGCTTTTGTGTTGATACTATACAGTTGCGAAGGGAGATGCATGAGGTCATTTCATGCAACTGTGGAAGCTGGTGAAGATTCTTTTTGCGAGTCTCTTGGTTTAACTGATAGGGAAGTAAAAGTATGTTACTTTCACCTAGTTGTTCCACAGTTGGATTATTTTTTTTTCCATTTTACGTCTTTTATAATCAACTTCCCCCTTTTTGGTGGCAGGCAATGCAAAACTTTGTCTGTAAAAACTGCAAATATGAGCAGCATCAATGCTTTGCTTGTGGTAAATTGGGCTCTTCTGTGAAGTCTGCTGATGCAGAGGTACAAACTTACCTATAACAGAAGGAGTGACCATCCAGTTTATTTTTTTATCAATATTTCTAATAACTGTACTAAATGCTTCTTGACATTGATAACAATAAGTCATTCAGCATGTTGGTTAGCTCTCACCATTGCCTGTGGGTTTGTAGAGGTAATTTATTATAAAATAAATAGAACTTGCTGAGTGATTTCCTATTTTGCAGTTTGTTGCACCTCTGCACTTGATACTAATGTTCATGTCTCTGCCAAGTAGTTCTGCTTTGTTTCTTGACTTTGGAAAATTCTGATTTTGAGAAGCTGTTTCAGTTTAGTTCCGGCTGACTGTCTTATTTTCTTAATGTTTCCCATCTTATGATGTTTTTTTTTTGCTCCTTTAAGTGTAGTTTGATCTTGGTGTTGTGATACAGCGATGTTGATTCTCTTGAAGTCTAGTATGTAATATGGCCGATGTTTCTTTGTGAGGGACATTGTCCAACAGCTTTTGCTGCATTTGTGTGCTGTACAATTCACTTGTCCTTAGTCTTTGTTATTGGTTCATGTACCTTATAGAAAACTCTACTTGCTTTTTTGAGTTGTGACAATGAAAATATTTATTTGGAATCTTTTGACGGAGAACTATATCATATATTGAATCACGAGCCTTTCTTTTGGCGATATATTGCTGCTTGTTGTTTATGTGTCTGTTAAGAGTCCAAGTTGGGACAAGAGTGTTCTCATTGCAGAAGTTCTGGCAACATCCGGTCATAATTACAAATTTATCTGTTCTCGTACATCTGAATGAAAGCCATGTCTTCTCTCTTGTGAGTCCTTGAGCTTTTTTAGGTGTCTGCTCTAGGCTCTCTCTCTCTCTCTCTCTCTGTGTCTCTGTGTGTCTCTGTGTGTGTTTTCTTTGGGACAATAGATGACTCGCTAGATGGGAAATACAAAAGTATGATTACTGAAGTGGATTAGATTCGCTGGTAGGGAAGACAAGTAGATAAATTGACGAAGCAATACTGTTTAGTTTCTGTGAATTTCGCGAGAGGTACGCCCTTCAAACTTCCACAGCAATTCGCAAGAGATTGCTGGAGCAAGCGTTACACTAATCTGCAGCCAAGCATCTTTAAAATTTGATGCCTGATTTACCTGCTCTTGTTTCCAGCATGTTGTTATTGTCCAGTAGGAAGATTACTTTATTGGCACCAATATTTAGAGTTCTGGGTATCTCATCAGTTAAAAACTTGTTTCATTTTGCATTTTTCTGTTTGGTGTGATCACTTGGTGTCAGAACTTCTGTTATTGTTAGATTTTGGCTTCCATTTCAACATATGTTTTGTCTCCAATCATTGAATGGTTCTATATTCCATAGTTCAAACTGTTCCCCCCCCCCCCCCCCCCGGTCCCCCCAAAATAAGCATAGTTCAATTATGTTTAACCAATTAATTATCAGGTCTTTCGCTGTGCTAATGCAACCTGTGGTTATTTTTATCACCCACATTGTGTTGCAAAATTGCTCCACTTGGAGGATGAAAATGCTGCTGAGGAGCTTCAAAAACAGATAGCTGCAGGGGAATCTTTTGCGTGCCCTATCCATAAGTGCTGTGTTTGTAAACAAGGAGAGAATAAGAAGGCCCTTGATTTACAGTTCGCTGTCTGCAGGCGGTGTCCAACCTCATACCACCGTAAATGCTTACCAAGGTCCCTGTTTTGCTCTGACTTGCCATATTAATATTCTTGTTATTTTGTGTGTCAGGTAGTCTAAATAGTTAGTACTTGGTGTCTGGATGCCTGATACTCAGATTCTTTTTCAGGGAAATTGCTTTTGAAGATCATGATGAAGATGAAAATATCATTACAAGGGCCTGGGAAGATCTATTGCCAAACCGTGTGCTGATATATTGCTTGTAAGTGTTGTACTAAAGCTGATCCCTCCCTCCCACTGCCCCCGTTGCTCTGTGGCAATAATCCTCTAAATTTTGTTTTCTTGTTATCTCCTTCTGTGAAGAAAACATGACATTGAAGACTATATTGGGACTCCTAGAAGAGACCACATAAAATTCCCTGAAGAGAAGAAGAGACAAGGGACATCAGAGTTGCCAACAGACAAAGGGAAGCTAATGTTGAAGAGAAAAAAGTTAAGCTCTTCTCTTGATAAAACCGGGAAAGCTTCTAAAGAGATATTATCCACTCTGAAAAAAGCTGAAAGTACAAAAAGAAGTATTAAAATATCAACTGGACATGACTCCTTGAAGAAACTGGGAACAAATGATGCAACCAGGTCTCTGAAGAAAAGCTCCAAGTTTGCTTCGAAAGCAGCTGATAATTCTGCAACAGCCGCTGCAAACAGGTCTTCTCTGGGTGATATGTTATTTGACGCTATGATTGACAGTGAAGTCGACGAAGGCGTGACAGTTAAGACTTCTACTGGGAAGTTAAGTAGTGAACTGCCTCCATTGGATGATGACACACAGAGGAGGCAAGTACTTTCATCTTGGCGTTGGTGCCGACTCGTGTTTTAATTTACACCGAAATTAAAAAGTGATCATGATATGTGTGGATTGGATTTTCTTCTCCAATCTCCTTCTTGTTGTGCAGACTTTTGGCTTTATTAAAAGAATCTGAATCTTCAATAACCTTGGAAGATGTAATAAAGAAGCATGAAGTTCCATCTACACATGCATACTCATCAAAAGCTGTTGTGGACAAGACTATTACACTAGGAAAGGTGGAGGGTGCTGTTGAGGTACATTTGTGGTCAGCTTTTCTCACTGCAAGTTATGGCCATCTATAATGTTATTATTTTGTGGAGTCTTGGCTTTTGCACTTTTACTCAAGTTTTAAAATTTTTAACTGTATGTAGGCTGTTAAGACAGCTTTGAAGAGGCTGGAGGCTGGGTGCAGCATTGAAGATGCCAAAGCTGTTTGTGAACCAGAAGTCCTGGGCCAGCTATATAAGTGGAAGGTCATTTTTCATCCAATTCTATGGCCATTGCTGTTTATTTATCTAATTGGTGCATGCCATTTTCTTAATGCTGCATAAGTAGAACTGATTGTGTTTGATTGTTAGTGTGTGCTGCTGAAGTACTAGTCCATATCAGAGCATGCTATTTACCTTTTCTGACCTATGCATGTGTGTGGGAACAAGTAGAGGGAATCTCAATGTGCTGTAAATTTTATAGTTGTCTTTATGAGGGCCCCAAGCCTTGACTCTCCTTGTTGGTTATTATGTATCCAGAACAAGCTTAAAGTGTATCTAGCACCATTTCTACATGGCATGCGCTATACATCCTTTGGTCGCCATTTTACAAAAGTAGAGAAACTTCAAGAGGTAAACTTGTTTTTCTTTTTATTTGTCTCTATGTGTGTGTGTGTGTGTGTGCCGAAAATGTAATGAATTTGATTATTTATTACCATTTTGCTTGTTTATTCTGTGTAAATTTGTTGTCTTTTTCACTTGACGTTATATATATGTGCGTCAGCATGATGATTTTAGTTATTTATTTCCACGTAGTTATTCATTACATTGTATGGTAGTAGTCTTTTTTTCTTCTCTCTTGACATGTTTCCGGATAATTAGATCAATCTTTTAAGCGTAGCGGTTTTCTGCCTTTTGGTTACCCTTTCACCAGCGTGGGCTGGGGGCCGCTCATTACCTGGAGGATTGTCTTCCAAGTTGAAATATGGAAAATTTATTTTCCGAAAACCAAACTTTCTTTTTGTAGCTTTTTCTCTTCAAAACTACTTGGGATATCTTTAAGTTAACAACAGCGACAAGTTACCTTTCTTCTCAATTGGTTTAAATGTGACAAATGATGGAAGAAGCTCTCTATGATAAGTTTGATAGCTGAAGCTGGAGTAGTGATGAGTCTACGTTTGGATTTAAGGGGATCTTCTATGGCCCCTATTGCATGATGAAAAAAAATAATATTTCAATTACAAAGAACCTTGAATAGTGGTTAATTTTTGATAGGCAAACGAAAGTCCTCTTAGTTCTAGGTTTATTATGTCTAATGTCTGCCATAATTTCATACGTATGCATGTCATATCTTAGTTTGTAATGAAAATTCATTTTAAGGAAACTTTAAGCCTGGATCACTTGTGTAAGGCAGTCAGATTGGGACCTTGGATTTGGTTTGATGCTACTGATATATTCTTCATTCTTTTTCTGTTTTGCTTGTGGCTACAATTGTCAGTAATGTTATGTCTCTATAGGATTTCCAAGAAGAAATCAGGCACATTCCGGGCTTCATTTATTTCCAAAATCCCAAAGAAAAATTGTTGATGTTCACACCTTGTTGATTTTGCTTTACTTTTTATCATGCTTACATTGCGTAGTCTTGTTCACATATTTCCCTTTTGATTTATTTTCTCTAAATGTTCTTCATTTATGGTAAACACAGTTCCACATGCGAGAGTTATGTGTGCATCATATAGAGAGCTCTAAAGCATTTGTTTCTGCCTTGCAGATTGTAGATATTCTCCATTGGTATGTAGAAGATGATGATATGGTAAGACTTTGTAAGACTTTTTATTTGATGGTAAGATGAACATGTATGTTTCAGGAAAGTGCCTGAAGTTACATTTGTGAACCAGGTTATATATTTCCATGGCTTTTTGGAACTCAATGCTTTGGTTCTTGATTGCCAAATCTTCATGCTTCACATTCAATTAAGATTGCTGTTTTGGCTGTGAAAAAGAATTTGTGATGAAGCACTTCATGAAACCCACAAGCTTAGTTTGATGGGTGTCCAATTTGGGTCTACTTTGCTAGAAGTACGTCAACTTTGTGGAAAAAAGATGTTTTATCAATTCTTTCCTGGATCTTCCAAAAAGATGCTTCAACGAGTTGCACACAAAGTTGGCTCATAATTTTCCTTTTGTGTCATTTTTCTCTATTTTTGTTTTTGAGGGGAAGAAACTTTTCTAATTTCATCAGTCATCTGTTAGAATTGTTTCAGTTTGGGATCAAGGAGCTAAAATTCTAACATCTACTTAAAGTTATTTATTCTGTCACCATAGTGTGAATGGATTGAGTTTCACCTGTTCTGATCAGAACACAATTCCAGGCAAAGGCAAGATGTCACTACGTTTTTTTTTTATTTTTTTTATTTTTCTAAAGTCCAAACCTTGACAAGCAGTGGGAAGTTGAACTGAAGGATGAATTTTTAAGTCAACTAATAGTTTTAGGTGCTATTACTGGTCTTGTTGACATTAGAGCCACTGGGTGGTACTGCATGCTTTTATTCTGTTTCTTTAATGGCTCATTGTCATTCAAATAATTAGCTTTTTTAATGTCGTTCATTTCATTTCCAGTTTTACTTCTGCTCTTTTTTAGATGATGATTGAATTATTTAGTAGGATACTGCTCTGATCATATCTTTTGTCAACTACCCGGTTACTAATCGTTTCTGTGCAGGTTGTGGACTTCTGTTGTGGTGCTAATGATTTTAGTTGCCTAATGAAAAAGAAGCTTGAGGAGAAGGGGAAGAAATGCTTTTACAAAAACTATGATTTTATTCAGCCGAAGGTACAGGAAGACATTGTAATTTGATCACTAGTTGGTGCACTGGATGCACTGAACCCTAATTGTACTCCAAAGTGCATTCTCATGCTGCTTGTTATAGTTCCTTTTTTTTCTGTTAGTTGTTTTTGTCATTGTTATCAAACCCGGACCGGACCGGCCGGTTCAACCGGTCGGACCGGTGACCGGTCAGAGGTCCGGTCCGGGTTATAACCCAAATTCTCTGCGGATCGGACCGGTCAAAACCCGGTCAACGGACCGGTTCAACCGGTCGGACCGGTGAACCGGTCCCGGGTTGACCGGGTTGGTTATTTTAATAATTAAGAAAAAATTTCACACAACTTTGTATAATTTAGTTTTCGAACCCTTGACCTCCAACATGAAAGATAAGTCTTATACCACTAAACTAACTTATAACTTGTTGTTATCTTTTTTTTTTTTTTTTACTTATTATTTTCTCAAATGTCTCATATAATACACATACTATTTTATATTTCTTATAAATTAACACTTACTATTTTCTTTTTTTTGTTAAAATAATTATTAATTTTTTAAAATTATTAATTCTATCCTATAATAAATTCTAAATCATATATTTTAAATTTATAAATGTAAGTATTCTAATACATACATATGTATTATAATATTACATTTTACATATAGATTTTGATGTATAATATATATAAATATTTTTTTATATATTTAATATTAAATACCGATTTTAATACCGGTTCGACCGGTTGAACCGATTTTTTTATTTAATAATCATATATAAGTATTATTTTATTAAATTATTTTTATAAATATATATATTAATAAATACCGGTTCAAATACCGGTTCGACCGGTTGAACCGGTTGAACCTTGACCCACTAATGTTTCCGGTTCGATGACCGGTCCGGTTCTGACAACCTTGGTTTTTGTTTGTTGAATTGCATTACTTAATTGTATGATGAGCTAGTGTTGGGACTAGTTGGCACTGTTACCTGAGTTGGATTGACCTGCCATTGTATTTTTTGTGTGTCTGCGACTTAGAAATACTAAACAGATGGAAGGTTTAACTTGTTTAGAACAGAAGTGTTGACAAAGATTTGTTTGTCTGAATGTAGTTAAAGCCTTTAGGTCTGGAAAAATGAGCTGCAGGCTTGCCAGACCTAAAGCCTGTAGAACAAAAGTGTTGGCAAAGATTGGTCTGGATGTAGTTTTCCAGCATGTTTCATGCGGTTTAGGTTTCCAAATATTGTTATACTGGAAAACTCATTGAAGGTGGCAAAAAATGTGGAGATCTAGATTTCTAATGATATGGCACCTAATGGGGTTCCATGGTGAGAATATGGAAAAGGAGTTTGTATCATGGTTGCTGCTAATCATGCAGTTAAATCCTCACTTGGAAAGTTGGTACTGCTTTTGAGCTAGAGGAGAAAGAAGGAATATGAGAGTTTCTGTGTTCGATTTCTTTAGGCTACTGGGCTAGGTTTACACTTGGAAAACCAATTAGTCGAACATTGAAGCCTAAGGACTGAATATTAGATCATCAACATAAATTCAGTAGCAATAAGAGAACCCGGTATTATTGCAACAGAAAAAGAAAATAGCACGGTGCTGTTGTTCTGCATGCAAAGGGGCTTTCACTGTTAGATCAGCAACCATATGCATAAACAAAATGAGTCCAGTGACAATTAAAAGCTCAGGCAACTTAAACAGGGCATGTACCTTTGACAATAGTAATCCTTTTCCTTCAATAGTTTGTTAATTGTGAAGCAGTTCTGTAAGAGCAAATTTATTTTTAGTTACCGGTGTTTGCATACATTGTGGTTCGTTGAATCTAGGCCCTATGTATGAGTTTATATCTGCTGCATCTGCAAATAACGCCATCAAATATTTGATTCTTTTGGCAGAACGACTTCAATTTTGAGAAGAGGGATTGGATGACCGTTCGTCCAGATGAGTTGGCAAAAAAGGGTTCACAATTGGTAGGATTTATCTTTTTCTATTTTAGTAAAACAATGACACAACCTGGTCTGCTGAAAACTTTCGTGGCATGCTTTACTAATCTTCACTTTGGGTTCTCTAATAGATTATGGGGCTAAACCCTCCTTTTGGAGTTCAAGCAGCTTTGGCAAACAAGTTCATTGATAAGGCTCTTGAGTTTAATCCAAAGCTCCTAATCCTCATTGTTCCACCAGAAACAGAAAGGTAAGTCTGTGAATTGGTTCATCTCTCTCTCTCTCTCTCTCTTGTAACTGTTGCCTTTTACCAGGTTGGATAAAAAGAGTCTGCCTTATGATCTTGTTTGGGAGATGGATGAGATTTTATCAGGAAAGGTAAATATAAGATGCTTGCAAGTTCCTTGTTGCTGGACTTAATATTGCATTTTTTAGCAGCTTATTTTTCTGTTTTCTGTTTCAGTCATTTTATCTTCCTGGTTCAGTGGATGAGAATGACAAACAAATGGATCAGTGGAATTTGACTGCCCCTCCACTTTATCTCTGGAGCCGTCAGGATTGGAGTCTGAGACACAAGGCTATAGCTCAGAAGCATGGTCATGGATCGAAGCAACCAAAAGGGCCTAATTTGGAAAAAGGTGCATCTGAAACAGAAAATCAGGTTCATTATATGGAGGGCCATGGCTCTAATGGTGAAACTTCAATGATGAGAGATGATATTCAGATGAGAAACAAAGAAACCAAAGAAGCCAGTTGTGGTTTAATTATGAATGAAGGCAGCAAGGAAAGCTCCTTTCTCATTGACGGTGACAGGGAAAGTCATGGTAGTCATGGATCTGTAAAGAACCAGTCTACTGAGACTTTGAGGAAGACGTTTGGCGAAGAAAAGCATGGAAGGTCTGGCGACAAAACCCCAGAGGACAGACACAGTGATGGCAAGCCTCTTGATAGCAATGCATACAAGGGAATGCCTGGTCCTTCGCTGTCCAATGCTGTCAACGGTAGATCCTCGCTGGAAGGTCCCTTTTCCAGATCTGTTGAACCACCCTTACAGGCAGAGTTTGCTGACGACAGTTGCCAGATTTTGGAGCCCAACGCTGGTCCTCATCTGCGGTATGGAAGGACTTATGGTGGGAGCCAGTCCAGTATTGATGACAATGTTGATAGAAGGTATCGCATGAACCTTGACGAGCCTTATTCACAAGGAATACAGAGATTGCCTAGTGATCCGAACTGGGAGGATCAATATGCTGGATTCACTATGGATGGTGCGGAGCATATTGGCCATAGATCGTATATCAGAGATAGGGAGTCAGAGATACGGGCACAGGTTCGCCTTTATGGACAGGACCCTGACTTTCCGGTTCAAAGAAATTCTCCGTTTGGGCATGATCCATTTTACAGCCAGATCGAATCGCTGCCTTATGGCCATTTAGGTTCAGTAGCCAATTCCTTTCCAAGGTCTGTTATGGATCGATATGCACCTCAACTAGATGAACTAAACCATTCGAGAATGAACAATTTGGGGCAACCGATGTTGAATAGAAACGAAATATATGATCCTGGTCCCGGAATGCCCCAGCCTGGATATTATGTTGACCCAAGGGGATTTGCTCCTGGTCCTTGGCATCCTTATCCGCACAACTCAGCAGGTTGGATCAATGACTAGAGGTATACGGGTTGAGCCTGTCCCCGAATTACATGATCTTGTCCAGCATAAACGACGATGTACAGTTACATTTTCCAAAATCCATAAGGTTTTTTCTTCGTAGCTGGTCTAACATATAAGAGTTGCATTCTAGCTGTAGTATGTGAAATAATGTGGGCACATAATACCGGGCCATCTACCCTTTTATTAATTGTTTCCTACTTATTGGCTGCTATTGTCCTGACGGCAACCTGCCCATGTCAATGCTGTCATTCAGCTTGTTCTATCAGCACTAGTCTTAAGGCGTAAATTAACCATAGCTATTTGTGCAATCTTACTGGCTGGGCTGGAGCTCGTTGTGGCTATGGTTCTGAGCAATGGTTCAATGAGCCTGATGGGTCCGTGCTTTGTTGCAAGACTTTTCTGGTCCATAGGTTGAACCTAAAGATGGCGTGTATTCGTACCGTCCTCTCATACGAAAACGGCGTCCCAGGAGGGAGTTTCAGCGCACAAAGCTCCTCCTAACGTACCGAATTAATGTGGGCAGCGTCTACAGGTGTCATTTGCAACAATTGCTTCTCTGGTCTTTAATGCGTTGACGTTCCATTTTAGGTGAAATCTTGTGGTTCAAGAATCTAGGCAGTGCAGTGACAACTGGAGCATGCACATGGCAGTCGAATTGCCCAAACGTCAAGTGTTTTTAAACTGGAAAATGGATTGATCTCTGCCTAATTATACGGAAATCAAAGACGGTTTCCAATTACATCCCAGTGGAAGAAGCTGGGAAATGCCCATGTCTCATTCAGGTTAAAAGAATGAGCTCCCAGCTGTTTGTCAAATGGGTCCGGTTTGACTGTCCGAAAAAATCAGTCTGATTTGACAGTAATAACACTGTAATTTTTAATAATAATATATATATTTTAAATAATAAAAAAATTAAGTGATAAAATTTTATTATTAAAGATATTAATATTATTATTTAAAATTCAATACTCCTTATTTTTTATACATTTATCTGACTCAAAATCATCAGTTGCCAAAATTTTTTCCTTGTCAAAAATTGTGCCATAAATATCCAAGAGTTCCAGTTTGGCCAAGCTTGTGGCCGGAGGAACTTGGCAGTGAAATTGTACATAATAGAACAAACCTCCGATTTCAAAATTTAAATAATAACGTTTATATTTTTTTTTTGCAATACTCAATAATTAATTTTAATTAAAATTTTTTCTGATTTATCACTTATCATTTAAAATTGTTTATATTTTAAATTGTCCGTCACACAACTTTTGTCAGACTAATTTTACCTATTTATTCTATTAAGTGTCGTGTCAAACTAAGGTTGTCATTTTAGCATGCTACAATCATTAAAAGATAATGATTCGTGGCATGGTGAAAATTAATGTTTTTTTAAATATTTTAATAAGTTTTTGACAATTAAACAAAGAAAAAATTTCTCAATCCTCCCTCTCTCCTCTCCACCTCCCTCCCTCCCTCTCTCTCCCCTCGGTCAACAGTAGTTTCCCCGTTACTTTAAAAAATCCGATCAATAATCACGGCACAATCTTCTGAAATGGAACCCAAATAATCGAACCAGCAAGAAACCGATAAATTGTGGCGAAATAAACTAATTGCACTTCGACCCAACAACATTTGGTGTTGCAGGATTTTTATATGAACTTAATTATTTCAAGCTTGTTGATCCTTAATTATATCATGCAACAATGAAAGTGGACGGTGCGTACGAAAAGGGTCTGGAGATTGGTGAACGATGCAGTAAGTACGTCTATTCAACGGAGGTGCCCTTTGATGGATGTGGCCAAGTTGTTGGGGCTCGCCACGGCTTATGGAAATGTGAGGAGGAGAGAGAAGGGGAATAGGGAGGAGAGAGATAATTTTTTTATTTTTTTATTTATTTAAAAATTATAAAATAATTTTAAAAATTTAATTTTCAGTATATTACCATCATCACACTTTAAGGATGTGACATGTTAAAATGATAAATTTAATCCAACATGGCACCTTATTAACGTTATATCAACATATTTAACGAAAAAAGTAATATAGGTAAAATTAATCTAATAAAAATAACGTAGTAGATATAATTTTAAAAATAAAAAAGTTTTAGACAATAAATGATAAATCCAAAAATATTTTAAATAAAATTGATTATTATGTTTTTTATGTAATAAAAAATAAAAAAATAAAATTTATTACATAAAACAAAAATAGTATTATTTAAAATTAGAGATTTCTTACATTTCTATGCTTATTTTTATCTATCCACAAACTTTTTTCCAATATCCAACTGGCAACAACCAGTTTGATATCTACCCTTTTCACCCCCAAAGGCTGCCTCCAACCGGCAAATATTACATCAATTAATAACCAAATAATTAAATGTTAGCCTCTCCAGCACACTTTTTTTTTCCCAAAGTTTTGATAATAGTATTTATTACTTTTATTTTTTTGAGTAAAATTTTTTTATAATTTAATATCATATAATTTATTTTTTATTTTTTATTTTACATGAACTCCACTCAATTTATAGTATAAGAGTATGAGTAAATTATATTTATTAAAAAATTATGAGCCAAATTAGATTTCTTCTCCACAAAATTTGAGCTGTTAGTGGTTGGGGTGAGAAATATAATAAGGGTGTTTGTTGATTTTTTTTTTTGTGAGTTAATTCACTCATAAATTTATATTATATAAATTTATTTTTTTATTTCTTATTTTCAGTAAGTTCTATTTATTATGTCATGTAAAATTATAAATAAGTTATATTTATTTTAAAAATTGAATCAAATTAGCAAGCACTCAAATTAAAAATCCCCCCACATTGAAGAGGGCCGTTGGCTACTACCCCCGAATTGTTGCAAAGATAAATACATGAGAAATAAAAATGAGAATAGGTCCATATGTATATTCGAAATGCAAATTTACATTCTATCGTGTTCAACAAAAAGGTCCAAATTTCTAATGGAAATTGTTCCCAAACAATTATCCCAATAGAAATTGTTGGGTTATATTTAGGAAAAAAAATTCATAATATCAGTGTCTACTAATAAGTAATTTGATAGTAAAGCAAATAGCAAAACTTAATAAAAGGAAGAAAAAAGAAATAAGCAAAACAAATAACAAAAACTCAAAAAAAAAAAAAAAAACTTAAAGCATACGACATAGACTTTCTTAGTTCTCTCGAGTGTCATATGGCCATCCTCAAGTTTTGTGCTCTTGGGGTGCCAACGAGACATAATGTAGAGTGCGTTTGTTCCATATGATATGATAGAATAGTATGTGTTAGAAGTTAATTATTTGATTTTAACTTATATTTAGTTGATTAATAATATAAACATATGATAGGATAATAAGTGTTTACTATTCTATATTTATGAGATAGTACTATTCTTTTTACTTCCATGAACTAGTTTGTCCCATCCCATAGATCAATTTTGACAAATTATATATTTATTAAAAAATTCTTTTAATTAAAATAAATTTTAAATATATTCTAAAAATTAATATAAAATTAAAAAAAACTCATTTCTCTCGCTTTCTTCTTCTCTCTCCTCCCACCTCTCTCTCTCTCATCCTCTCTCTTTTTCTTTTTTCTCTCTTTTTTCCTCTCTTTCTCCTCTTACCTCTCTCTCCCCTTGTCTCTCTCTCTCTCTCTATCTCCCCGTCTCTTGCACTCCTCCTCTCCCTCTCTCTCTCACTCCTCCTCTCTATCTCCTTCCTTTCTCTTTCCTCCCTCCTTCCTCTCTTCCTCCCTCTTTGTGCCCTCCTAATAACTATTACTTAATTTTAACTATTTTAAATAAAAAATATTAAAATTAATAGTAAATGTAAGTTAATTATTTCTAAAGTTAAAATAGTCATCTTGATATGCTATACTATTCTATCGCATATCATCCAAACATTGATAAGATAATTATTCTGTATTATTTGATATTATCTAAATATCGTGTATGCTAATAGTTTAGTCTATTGTATAATATGTTAGTTTATACTATCTTATATCATATTATTCAATATGTATATCAAATGCACCCTTTGTCTCCCCTTAAATATAGCAAAAAGAAGGAAAGCATAGCCTATCAAAGGAAATAAATTTTTGCCGCCTCCAATTGTATGAAGAAATAAGGAAGGTTTTTGTAGTTATAGGGCTTTTAAACTTCTAAAATTATCAGTTTTATTCGATTGAAGCCTCCCACAATGAGATTATTTAAGAGGCAATTAGCCGAAAAAAAAAAGGAAAGTATTGAGGTCACAAAAAAAAAAAAAAAGAAGAAGGAAAGTATGCTTGGCACGAATTAAATATTTGCAGCGCACCACTTATCCCGAGAAATAAGGAAAATTTTTGTAAATAGAGAGCTTTTGAACTTCTAAAATTATGAGTTTTAATTGGTTAAATCTCTTCGTCCTCCTCAATGTCATCCTCAACAATTATCTCAAGAGGAAGTATATTCAAGGATGGTGCAAAAAGACCAAAAAATGATGCAGAAGCATACACGTGACATACCCATGTCTTAGGATTAATTAATACTTATAGATAGATTGGTATCGCAAAAACTAACCGAGGAAAAAGAAAACAATTCAACAAGTCAAGAAGCTACGGAGGAATTCCATATTCCCAAATTTCATCATAGTGTTTGTATAAGGGCCATGCCAGTTGTCTTGTCGAACATACTTAGGGTTGACTTTACTAAAAAAATTGATCTCCCTAATCTCGTTACAAGTTTCCTTTTAAATTTCAATTGTCCGAACTTTTACCTATCCCACTCTAACATGCATGGGGCAATCCAAAGTATAACCAAATGAAATGCAGGGATCTGGACTAGCTGAGAAATGCATTTATTGCATAACCAGTACAAAGATGTGCACAACCTTAATCAAATTTGACACTATTCAAGTGATGAAGCAAACTATTTTACCACTTGAAGTGATAGTTCAGTGACAAATCAGTGTGAGTTTCATACTGGCGATCCGAATTCGAGTCTTTACACTTGTGCCCTTCCAGACAAAATTTTAGGGCAGATGCCATATATTTAGGATGGACGGAACTACTGAACAGATGGCAAAGGCATTCCATTTAGACTGAATGCGTATCATGAGTGACTGATCATTCCATTAATGCATCAGTTTGGAATCTGTTGAGTTTATGTCAGTCTAATTTATTCCTCGGGAAACATTTTTAATTGTCAGAAACACCTCTGGACCACTTTCCGATTGAATCATTGCAGATTTGCATATCTCCGTTTACGGTTTTTTATTTGAACAGATCGAAGTCCATTTGCCATTGAAAAGGAACCGTTGTGATTGTTGATTTTCGTCCCCAATTTTAATAAGAGAAGAAGGGCAGGTTGGTACATCCTGCCTACGCTTCTATATTTGAATTCCCACTCCAACCATTAAGAGCTCAAATTCCACATTGAAGAGGGCCCTTGACTATCGTACTTAAATCAGAACGAGAACAGATAAGGAGTCACAGACTTTTTTTATCCTTCATCAAGTAGGTCACCTGTGGCTACCTACCATATCCGTGTCATAATATATACCAAACATACAGCCTTAACATAGAGAGAAAGAGAGATGGAGGCCAAAGGGGTGGAGGATGAGCTAAGGAACTTCATCAAGGTGTGGACTTTAGCCATATCAGCCCTATGTTATTGTTACTACATAGCAGCAAGAATCCCAAGAGGCATTCCAAGGCTTCTCTCCCTCCTTCCTGTATTCTACCTCTTCATCATCCTTCCCTTGGATCTCACCTTCCTCCATTTTGTTGGCCCTACTTCATTCTTCCTAGTTTGGCTAGTAACTTTCAAGCTCCTCCTTTTCTCCTTCGATCAAGGCCCCTTAATATCACCACCCCCACCAAATGTTCTCAATTTCATCTCCTTGGCTTGTCTTCCAATAAATCTCAAACAAAACCCTTCAAAAACAAAAACCAACCATTTTCATGAAAACCCACTAGAGTTATTCTCGACTAAGCCTGTTCTATTGGCAATCAAAGCAGCTCTTTTTGTTATAATCTTGCATAGCTATAACTATAAACAATATATGCACCCCAATGTGGTGTTGGTTCTATATTGCTTGCATGTTTATCTTGAGCTTGAAATTGCACTAGCCATATTTGCAGCCTCCGCTCGAGCCCTCTTCCGATCCGAGCTCGAGCCACAGTTCAACGAACCTTATCTAGCCACTTCGGTACAAAACTTTTGGGGCAACAGGTGGAACCTGGTGGTCACCAGGATCCTACGCCCGACCGTATACTATCCCATGCGGAAAATCTCAATGGCTGTGATTGGCCCCAAGTGGGCCTCATTGCCAAGTGTTGTCGTCACATTTGTTGTCTCCGGTCTAATGCACGAGATTATATACTTTTACTTGACGCGCGCGAGTCCCACGTGGGAGGTGACGTGGTTTTTTGTGCTGCAGGGGGTTACTGTGGCCATGGAGATAGTGGCTAAAAAGACGGTGGCTCACAGATGGCAACTGCACCGAGTGGTTTCTGGTCCGTTTGCACTTATTTTCGTAGCCACAACTGGGTTCTGGCTTTTTTTCCCACAGCTAGTCAACAATGGTGTGTTTGATAGAGGTACAGCTGAAAAATCAATTTTGGCAAATTTTGTAAAAGACAAACTTTTTTAATTAGATTGATAATTTCATAGAAGTTTGCTTAAAGTTTCTTTTTTTGTTATTTATTAAGTTGTATCTCAGTTGAATTATCTTATCTTTTGTTTTTTTTAATGTATATCGAACATTTTTAGTGTTAACATGATCAAATATTAGTTTTGTCTTCAATATGTCATTAACCTTCGAATTTTTCGTGATTAATCCCCATAACAATAAGAAAAAAAATGGAAGATCAATTGTTGCTCTCGTCAACATCCACAAACCCTTAAAAGAAATAAAAAAACCTTTTCCTTAAAAGAAATAGAGACGATTTCCAAAATTATAACAGAAGGGAAGTTTGGAACACCTTCATTTCATTTGGGAGAACTTTCAACTAGTTTTTGATGCCACTCTGGTTAAGAACCTAAAATTTCATTATTCAGTTTTGATGATTATAAAATATTAAGAATTGTTACTGTGTTTATTTAACTATAAAGTTAAAGATTTTTAATCAAACAAATATAAATTAGAATAGAAGCAATGCAAATATAAGAAAACTAGTGATATTGATTTTATTCAGTGCAAGTGTTATCTAATACAGCCAATTTTCAGAGGCTCGTTTGTTGACATAAAGATGAATTAGCTAATGAGCCATATATGATTAAAAAGTTAGAAGTTTCGGTACACTACTAAACGAAAAGCCAAGACCAATTGCTTTGAGACGCCCAGAGAGAATTTTTTCTAATGTCAACTCCGTTTCATAGGATATGATGTTAAAGAGGAATAGGATGTTAAGAGCAAAGGCTATAAAAACTTTAGAAGTTGGCAGAATGCTAGGACTGGAGATAGTTGGCGATGTGGAAGGGGTTATAAAAAATCTGATGGATATGGATGAGGATAGGGAATAGTATTCTTTTTGTTATGATTATAACTAGACATGTCAAATGGGTTGTGTCGTGTTCGGCAGGACCTAATTTTTTTTGAAACTCACTTATTTTGTGTTGTACCTTAGTGCAGCTCATTTGTCTTTTGTTTCGTGCTGTACCGTACTTAAAAATTTAGATAATGAGCCCAGCAAAACCCATAAGCCCAAGCACTATGGGCTTGTGTTGTCCTGTGCTTGGGCCACTTACCGTGCTGTGTTTGACTCACTCATCGTGCAGTAATTGAGCCGCTCATTTTATCGTATCTAAGTCATTAATCGTGCATAAATTGTAATATATTTAGATGATTGATCATATTTAAATCGAGTTGCGCTTATATAATTTATCGTTTTTAAATAGTATCATGTATTTTTATAAATAAATAAATATAAAATTTAAGTGAAACATCAAAAAATATTATTTTTTATTAAATATTTAAACTTAAGATTTAAAATAACGAATTATAAAAGAGAAATATTAAATTTTAATCAAAAAAATACAAACAAAATATTATATCACATATAATTTTTTGTTAAAATTTAAATAAATATATCATATAAATAGTCTCTAACTTTTGTCATTCATAATTTATGAAAAAGATAAATAAAAAAATTTATGAAATAGTGATATATTATGTTCTGTTAAATAAAAAATAAAAATAAAGAAAATATATAAACCAGTACACTTAACTTAGTGAAAGATGTTGGTACTTTTATTCTCTTAAATCATAGTTCAAAACTTGTTGTCTATACTTCTCATTTTAATTTTAAACTCATTTTTAAAAAAATTTATATTTGGCTCATTTATGAGTCAAGCTCAAGCTCAGGTCGTTCTTGGGTTTGGGTCGTGCCTGGTCTGGCCCATGAGTCTAAAAATATAAGTCCAGTCTAAGTTCTAATATTAATTGTGTATAACCCGAACCCGACACTGTATAACATGGGCCGTGCTTAGTATGGCCCACGCTGAACTGAGCCGAGCCGGCCGACGGGCCATTCGGCCCAATTGACATGTCTAATTATAGCAATGTAGGGTGCTATGTGATGAATGGGTATTGCGTTCATAATACTTTTTACTTGGCGCGTGAATTACAGACATAAGTGGGTGGGTGATTGGAGGTGTTGGGTTGACTTTTGTGGTCATTTGTTATGGTTTGTGCCTAACTCAATTATCTATTTTTATTTGTTTCCTGTGACGGTTGATGGGCAGTTCTTGTGGAATGGGGGGTTTGGTGTGTAGTTTAGGTGGTCCACAGCAGTGGTATGAGGTCTGTTGTGAATCTAGTTTTTTTGTAAGTCTAGTTTGGGATTGTGACTATTTGGCAATCCTGCTCATCACAGATGGGGTGGTGTGAGTTGCTCAGTTGGTGTATTGGGCAGTTTGTATTTGTTTTTGGGAGCACTTTTTCAGGGTCATTTATATGAAAGGATTCCATTAATAAAAACCTTCATGCTGTTAAAAAAAAAAAAAGTTAGAAGTTTCTAATTTCCAACACCATTAGAATCATAGCTATTAGAGTTATGTATAGCAAGTTATAACCAAAAAAGTAATGAAGACTCAAACTGCGATCACACACTATGTGGGAACATTTCCAGAAAATGTTGTAGACTACTCATAATGAATCACGTGCCAAACTATACATTGTTGGAAAGCTTTTTGAGTTTATTTGCAAACACATAATTTTCACATTAATTAGAATTGTGTGGATGAAATTATGGGCAATAAAAGAAAGCATGTACAAGCTATCAAAGACATTCTAGATGAGTCAACTTCTAGAAGTTGTAACGTTTAGATGAAACAAAATTATGTGGCATGATAGATATGGTTAGAAAGTTAATTGAATGTAGTTTTCAAATCAATTAAAAAATTACATTAACAGAATATTCCTATAGAATGCTATGGAGTAGAAATTGAAGACTGCACAAGCTATCAATATATAGTAATTTAGTCAAATTTTAGAGATCACTACGAACAGTTGGAGATGATTCATATGACAAATTTTATATGGATGGAAAAATAATTCTGTCTAATTTCCAAATCCTCAATAATCATCTTAATTGGATACTTGTAGAGAAAGTTATGCTCTATCAACTACAAGGTATTTAATCTGTTAAGGCTGATAGGAACAGTCAACTTTTAGAGATGATTGCGAACAAATGAGAAAGAATTAGCTGTTAAAATTTATATGCATTCAAAGATAATTATATTTAGTTTTCAAATTGACAAGAATCACGTCAAAGAAGATATTGCAAAAAAAAAAAACTGAAGGGTGTACAATTTGTTATGTCTGCGATATCATTTAACGCTTAGAAGGCACTATGGCTAGTTGAAGTGGAATCATGTAATGATCTATACATGGATGGAAAGCTCTAGATGTCTATTTTCGACGCAATAATTAGGACACGATTTAGAGTTATATACAGAGAGTTATAAATGATTTTTTGAAGAGTTGTTAAATTTGTCAATGTTGTCATCAACATTCAAAATCACAATTTTGGGGATTTATTGACTGTAAAATCAATCCTCATTAATGCATTTTTGCAGCCCCTATACCTTACTTCACTTATAGATAAATGCCTCTACCAATACTCCATTCATCCTTGTCCATTCCTCTCATTCTCTCTCAATTCCTCTCAAGCTTTCTTTGTGTATATAATGTAAGCTTTATTATTTCTGTGTATTGAGTGTTAGAAAAAAAGAGAGAGAGAGGCAGATAGGAGAGCAAGCTTTGTTGTGTGATCTTTGTAAGAGAAAGTGAAGCCATAAGTGAGGAGAGAAAAGGAGAAAGTGATTTGAGTGAGAAATCTATTCTTCTTTGCAATAAAGCTTAGTGAAACTTTATAAAGTCATAGACCTCTATGCAAGTGAGGTTAAGTGACTATCAAGTGATTGTGAGAAATATCAAATGACCTTTGAATTGTAGAGGAAGAGAGCCAGTGTGCTCTTATATGGTGTTTGTTAGGTGACCTAAGAGTTGTAAGAGTTTAATTTTCACATGTGAAGAAAATTGATAATGGATTGTAGGAATTTGCAAGGGTAATCTTAAGGAGTGGACGTAGGCTTGGGAATAAGTCGAATCACCATAAATCTAAATCTTTTGTGTTGATCTTTCTATCCCTTAAACTCATTTATTATCATTCATCAATAGTCACGTTATACTTATTATTTATCTTTTACTTGTCCATTGTTATTGATCATTATGACACAAGTTATTTATATTGTATCAAGTTATTCCTTGCACTCCCCACTTACGCACAAATTAGTTTTGATTTAGGTTTTGCGTTTTGATGTTTTTCCTTTCACATGCACGTCATTTTCATCATATATATTACGCGTATTTTTTATTTGTTCAAGTGTCATGATTTAGATACGAATTTTTGTGTTACCCAATTCATCTTATTTTGAATAATTTCGAGACCAACAACTCCTTCCTGTAGACATGTGCCTGTAGACATGTATGAAGTGGCGCTTCCAAAAGGGGAGGTGACATAGTTGTGGTCGCTGTTCTTCCTTGTATACTTTGGTTTTTTAATTCTTGATCATTATTTATATTTTTTATTTCCATATGTCATTAAAAAAAAAAAACAGAAGCTTGGAAGTGTTGCGACCCAATTAGCCATGCCAGATTCGAAAATGTGGTATTAATATAAAACGTAGCCAAAGAAGTAGAAGTATTAAAAAGTGACTCAATCCAACAATTTGATCCAAATCCGTACAAAAAAAAAGGGCAAGGAACTTGATTTGTTAACCCAAACTAAAAAATGACCCGAACTTGAAAATGACCTTTAAAATTTAAGTTAGATTGGATTGGATTCGAGTCACCCGTTAGGATAAAAAAAAGATAAAAAAATAAAAGGTTTCTTTACTTTTTGGCTTGTCTTCTCTCTACCAAAATTTAGCTAGTACCTTGTTTGTGAAATATAAATATATGTGATAAAAAAAAAAACTAAACATAAGCATTTAGTGCATTATACTATACGACTGAATTTTAAATTTAATTAAAATATTTTACTTTTGTGAAAAGTGATTTAAAAAAATAATGACTCGGTTTGAATTCAACCTAAATCTAATCCAAATCCAAAAAGACCCAATCGAACCCAAATTAAATATAATGTGATCTGAAAATAATTCAACTCAAAATATTCCGAACAAAATACAACTCAACCCGAATTCGACTTAACGCGATTTTTTGACACATCTACATAGAAGGCATCCTTAATTAGTAGCCTGATTTGTTTAATAATAGTGGGCATTAAAATATAAGAGGCTCACGTTACGTGAAAAATTATTAAATATTATTTATCAAGGACTGGTTGTATAAAAATAATAGTTCGTATATGTGTATATTATTGTTTATTAAAAGAAAGTGTTGTGGGGTTACAACGTACAACTAAGAAGTCGTCTTCTTGCCGACAAGGAAGCAAAATTTGAGGCTCTCGCACATTCTCTCCGATTAATGACAGCCAACTTGGTGAAATTTTCAACTAGAAAAACGGCCAACCGGTAAATAAACAACGAAAATCTGATTGGACTTTGATAGTGGCAAAGGAACCTTTAGAAATGTAGGGGCAATTGCCCCTACTAGAAGAAAAAAAAAAAGCATGATAAAACTTAAGTTTACTCATTATTTTTTAAAAAATTTATACTTTGTCTCTATTAAATTTGTGGTTCCCATTGAAAAGAAAATAAATATAATAGAAATTGAATGCACAAAAGCCTGAGTTTTAGAGTAGCTTCTCCAAATCAAATCCAAATCCATAAGCTTCCTTGTTACTATATTGGTTGTTTGAAATTGTTTGCTTTTTGTGCTTCATGCTTTAGTTATAATTTTAAGACCAAAAATTTGTTTCATGAAAGATACCTTGAATTAATTTGAAATCAATGACTGATGTTTATATTTTCTTTTTATCTGGTGAGATTAGTTGTATGCTTTTGTCATTAGAATTATTTAGTATAGCTAGTCATATATCATTTATTTGTACTTTTCACAACTATCTAATAAAAAAATAAATTTTTAATAATTATAATATAATTTTTTTAATTATTATTTCATAAATTACTGTCTGCCCTCACTGACTCTAATTCCTAGGTCTGCCAACGGACTTGGACACATAGACACGTTGATAGAACTATATTATTTTTACACATTATCAATAGGTTTTTTTTCTTTTTTGTATGTCATAAATTTGTATAAATCTCTACACATTTATTTTTTTAAGAAAAAAATTATATATTCATTGACGTTCTATTTTAGGTGAAATCTTGTGGTTCAAGAATCGGGGCAGTGTAGGGGCAAATCGAATTGCTCAAATGTCAAGTGTTTTTAAACTGGAAAATATATTGGAAAAATGTTTTTAACCATACATAAAGTTATCTAGACAGTATCCAAATTGTAACAATTAGTATTTTTTATCTAACTATAATGACAAAATATGAAACGAAAAAATATCACTAATTTTTTTGGATTACATTTTTTTTTTTGTGGTTACACAAAATATATTAATAGTTATAATTTGAATAATATCTGGATAATTTTTTGCTTGGCTATGTAATGGAGTTCAAATGTATTAATCTCTGCCTAATTATATGGAACTCAAAGACGGTTTCCAATTGCATCCCAGAGGAAGAAGATGGGAAGTACCCATGGGCCATGACTCAATAAGGTTAAAAGAATGAGATCCCAACTGTCTGTCAAAAATTGTGCCCTAAATATCTATATGGCGATACCCAGTTTGACATCTACCGTTTTTTCCCCAAAGAAGGCTGCCGCCAACCAGCAAATATTACTTCAACTAATAACCATGTAATTAAATGTTAATCTTCCCCAGCACACCTTTTTTTTTTTTTTTTTGGTTAACAGCAAAAACCATCAGGTTTGGTGTAACTAGTTTTTATATCCGCACTACGCACGATTTTACATCAATTTTAACTTATATTAAATAAAATGTTGCATAAATATTTAAAATATCTTTCAACACAAGCATGAACAATTAATAGCACATACTATATTTATTCTCAAACGACAAATTTTTTTTTTATAAAAACCCACCTCTTTACAATCAATATATTGGACTATGTTAAGGGAGTATCATATTACACGAAGATAGAAAAGATCTTTTATTAGTCTATGTGTTAACAGGACATAATTTTACACAAAAACCTCCTCTATTGCAGCATCTGCGCAATAGAAAGCGGTTTCAAGTCATCTATCAAAGTAATTCAGTCCTTATCTCTAGATTCCACAGGGTTGCCGCAACAAAATTCACACTAGCCGGATCAGCACGTTCCTCATATATAATTTCAATTTCTTATGTTCTATGAATTATACAGGTCTCACAGCATTTGCGCGACCAAATTGTTGCAAAGATAAATACATGAGTAATACAAATGAGAATAGGTTCATATGTATATTCGAAAGGCAAATTTACGTTCTATGTGTGTTCAACTAAAAGGTCCAAAACAATCATTCTAATGGAAATTGTTCCCAGACACCCATCCTAATAGAAATTGTTGGTTATATTTAGGGAAAAAAAATTCATAATATCAGTGTCAACTAATAAGCATCTCGATAGTAAAACAAATAGCAAAACTTAATAAAAGGAAGAAAAAATAAATAAGCAAAAAAAAAAAGAAAAACTCCAAAAAAAAGACCTTAAAGCATACGACATAGAACTTCTTAGTTCGCTCGAGTGTTAGACGGCCGTCCTCAAGTTTTGTGCTCTTGGAGTGCGAACCGGGCATAATAAAATGTCTTGGCGTTCAAATATTATCATATACATGATGAAGGCCTTTTATCTCCTCCCAACCATTTATCTTCTTTATAACTACGTAATATTCTAGTAATGGAAGTAGGATTTACGAGGCAATAAATATAACAAAAGAAAGGAAAGTATAGCCCATCAAGGGAAATAAATATTTGCTTCCTCTAATTGTATCAAGAAATAAGGAAAGGTTTTGTAGTTATCGGGCTTTTAAACTTCTAAAATTATCAGTTTTAATCCATTAAACTCTCCCACCATGTGATTATTTAAAAGGCAATTAGCAAAAAGAAGGAAAGTATTGAGGTAAATAAAAAAATAAAAAAGAAGGAAAGTATAGCTTGGCACTAAATAAATATTTGCAACCCACCAATTATCCTAAGGAAAAAGGAAAATTTTTGTAAATAGAAGGCTTTTGAACTTCTAAAATTATGAGTTTATTGGTTAAATCTCTTCGTCTTCCTCAATGTGATCGTCAACAATTATCTCAAGAGGAGGTATATTCAAGAAGGACTAGGCTAAGTATACCCAGCGAGTATTGAGCAATAATATATTATTTTTTTAAATTAAAATTAAAATTTAAATAAGTGTTATTTCAAAAGATAAAATGTAGATATCATATGAGATTTTTTTAAAAAAATAATTTTTTTAGCAGTGAAAAAAAATTATTTTAGTAAGTGTGTATATTTTTAATATTTAAAGATAGATAGATTGGCATCGCAAAACAGATCCGAGGAAAAAGAAAAACAATTTAACAAGTCAAGAAACTACCGAGGAATTCCATATTTTCAAATTTCATCAGAAGTTTATGTATAAGGGCAATGCCAGTTGTCTTGTCGAACATACTTAGGGTTGACGTTGCTAAAAAATTGATCTCCCTAATCTTGATCTCCCTTTTAAAAGCTTGCAGCAAGATGACAGCAAGATGTAATGGTGGCGGAGTTTAAGGATGTAAATGTGATCACGCAAAATATAAAAAAGGTAAATTACCGTTCTGTTGAGCTAGTTTCTAAGCAAACGCCATATATTTAGGATGGAAGGAACTACCGAACACATGGCAATGGCATTCCGTTTACTGACTAGAAGACTGAATGCGTATCATGAGTTACGGATTATTCCATTAATTTATCAGTTTGGAATCTGTTGAGTTTATGTCAGTCAAATTTATTCCTCGGGAAACATTTTTGATTGTCAGAGACACTTCTGGACCACGTTCCGATTGAATCATTGAAGATTTGAATATCTCCGTATACGGTTTTTATTTGAACAAATCAAAGACCATTTGCCATTGAAAAGGAATTGTTGTAATTGCTGGCTTTCGTCCCCTATGATAAGAGAAGAAAGGCAGGTACGTACTTCCTGCCTACTATATTTGCCACTCCATCCTGCCTATTGAACAGGAGAGGGCCCTTGACTACCACACCCAAATCAGAACGAGAACGGATAGGGAGTCGCAGGCTTTTTTTTCCCTCCCTCATCAAGTAGGTCTCCTGTGGCTACCTACCCTTTCTGAGTCATAATATACACCAAAAGTACACCCTTAACATAGAGAGAGAGAGAGAAAGAGAGATGGAGGCCAAAGGGGTGGAGGATGAGCTCAAGAACTTCATCAAGGTGTGGACTATGGCCACAGCAGCCCTATGTTATTGTTACTACATAGCAGCAAGAATCCCAAGAGGCATTCCAAGGCTTCTCTCCCTCCTTCCTGTATTCTACCTCTTCATCATCCTTCCCTTGGATCTCACCTTCCTCCATTTTACTGGCCCTACTTCATTTTTCCTTGTTTGGCTAGCAACTTTCCGGCTCCTCCTTTTCTCCTTTGATCAAGGCCCCTTAATATCACCATCCCCACCAAATGTTCTCCATTTCATCTCCTTGGCTTGTCTTCCAATAAATCTCAAACAAAACCACTCAAAAACAAAAACCAACCATATTCATGAAAACCCACTAGAGTTATTCTCGGCTAAGCCTGTTTTATTGGCAATCAAAGCAGCTCTTCTTGTTACAATCTTTCATAGCTATAACTATAAACAATATATGCACCCCAATGTGGTGTTGGTTCTATATTGCTTGCATGTTTATCTTCAGGTTGAAATAGTGCTAGCCATATGTGCAGCCTCGGCTCGAGCCCTTTTCCGATCCGAGCTCGAGCCACAGTTCAACTACCCTTATCTAGCCACATCAGTACAAAACTTTTGGGGCCACAGGTGGAACCTCGTGGTCGGCAGTATCCTACGCTCGACTATATATTATCCCATGCGGCAAATCTCAACGGCTGTGATTGGCCCCAAGTGGGCCTCATTGCCAAGTGTAGTCGCAACGTTTGTTGTCTCTGGTCTAATGCACGAGATTATATATTTTTACTTGACGCGCGTGAGTCCCACGTGGGAGGTGACGTGGTTTTTTGTGCTGCAGGGGGTTACCGTGGCCATGGAGATAGTGTCTAAAAAGACGGTGGCTCACAGATGGCAACTGCACCCAGTAGTTTCTGGTCCATTGACACTTATTTTCTTGGCCACAACTGGGGTCTGGCTATTTTTCCCACAGCTAGTCAACAATGGTGCGTATGATAAAGTTACAGCTGAGTACTCAACTTTGGCCAATTTTGTAAGAGACAAACTTTTTTGATCGATAATTTTCAGGAGGTTTTTAATTGGATTCACATCTTTTGGTGAATTTAATTTTTTTTTATAATTTTATATCATATAATAAGTAATATTTATTTAAATAAAAAAATAAAAAATAAATTTATATAATATTAAATTATGAATGAATTTTTCTTAAAAAAAAAGTGAAATTAACAAAATATCAGTTGAATATCAGTTGAATCTCATTTGTGTGGTGTTAGATTTGGTCTACTTGAGATTTCTTAAAGTTTCACTTTTAGTTATTTATTATGTTGTATCTCAGTTAAATTATCTGTTTTTTTTTGTAAATGTATTTGACCACTTTTAGTGTTAAAATGGTCAAATATTAGTTTTGTCTTCAAGATATGCCATTTAACTTTGAATTTTTCGTGACTAATTCCCTTAACAGTGGGGAAAAAAATGGAAAATCAATTGTTGCTCTCGTCAATATTCACAAACCCTTCAATTAAGGCTATTTTTAATTTGACTTCTATTTTTTTATAAGTATAACTTACTCATAATTTTATACAGTAAAATTAATGTGATCCACTTGAAATAAAAATAATAAAAAAAATAATTTTGTATGATATATAACAATAAATGTATTTTACTCATAAAAAAAAGAAATAAAATTAGCAAGCACCTCCATTAAAAAAGAAAAAACCTTTTCCTCAATCATATAGAATCTAGAGACGATTTTCGAAATTATAACACAGGCAAAGCTTGGAACACGGCTCATTTCATCATTTGGGAGAACCCTTCAGCTGGCTTGATGCTAGTCTTGTTGAAATCCTAAGATTTCATTATTTGAATTTGATAATTATAAAACATTAAAAATTATTAATATGTTTATTTAATTGTAAAGTTAAAGGTTTTTAATTAAACAAACATAAATTAGAATAGAAGTAATACAAGCATAAGAAAACTAATAATATTAGTTCTATTCAATGTAAGTATAATCTAGTACAGACAATTTTCAGAGGCTCATTTGTTGACATGAAGATGAATTAGATAATGAGCCATATATGGTTAAAAAACTAGAAGTATTTAGTTTTGAACACTATTGGAATAGCAACAATTGGAGTTATGCATAGCAAGTTATGACCAAGAGAATAATCAGGATTCAAACTGTGATTACACACCATGTGGGCACAATTTTAAAGAATGTTGCGGATTGCTCAGAATGAATCATATGCTGAGCTATGTATCATTGGAAAGCTTTTTGAGTCTACTTTCAAACATTATAATTTTCACATTACTTAGAATTGTGGAGATGAAATTATGGGCAATAAGTTAGAACATGTGCAAGTTGTTAAAGTATTCTAGATGAGTCAATCTCTAGAAACTGTAATGTTCGGATGGAGCAAAATTATATGTCAAGCTAGACATGGCTAAAAAGCTAATTAAATGTAGTTTCCAAATCAACAAGAATTGCATTAATTAGATATTCCTATAAGATGTTATGGGGTAAAAATTGAAACTTGCACAAACTATCAAGATACACTAATTTTGTCAATATTCAGAGATCCCTATGGATAGTTAGAGACGATTCATTTGACAAATTTTATATGAATGTAAAGACAATTCTATTTAGTTTCTAAATCTTCAAGAATCATTTCAATTGGATACTTGTAGAGAAAGTTATAGTCTATCAATTATAAGGCATTCAATCCATCAAAGCAAACAAGATACAAGATTAGTCATTTTTTAGAGATGATTTTGAGCAATTGGAAAAGAATTAGTTGTTGAGACTTATATACATACAAAAATAATTCTGTCTAATTTCCAAATTAACAAGAATCACATTAATTGGATATGTGTAGAAGGAGATGTTGCAAAAAAATCCTAAAGGGTGTACAGTCTATTATGCTAGCAGCATCAGTTAACTTCTAGAAGGTACCATGACTAACTGGATCAGAATCATGCTGTGATCCATATATAGATATGGATGGAAGGCTTTTGATGTTTACTTTCAAACACAAGAATCAGAATATAATTTGAAGTTATATACAGAGAGTTATGAATAATTTTTTAAAAAGTTATCAAATTTGTTAAAGTTGTCGTCGCCATTGAAAACCATGATTTTAAAGATTCACTGACTATAAAATCAACTTTATTTGCCCATAGATAAGCTGCTTCCACCAATGCATTTCAGTGCCAATATAAAACGTTGTCACTTGTCAAAGAAGGCATCCTTAATTAATACCCTGATTTTTTAGTAACAGCGGCCATTATATTTTATAAGAAGCTCACTTTACTTGAAAAATTATTAGATATTATTTATTAAGTATTGATTGTATAAAAATAATAGTTCGTAAATGTATATATTATTATTTATTATAAGAAATTGTCGTGGGGTGACAACTTACAACTAAGAAGTTGTTACGGGCCGACTAGGAAGCAAAATTTCACGCTCTCGCACATTCTCTTCGATTAATGATAGCCAACTTCGTGGACTTTTCAGCCAGAAAAACTGCCAACCGTTAAATAACAACAAAAATCTGATAGGACTTTGACAGTGGCGAGAAGGCACCTTTGGAAATGTAGGGGCAATCGCCCCTATCATAAGCGAAAAAAAAATATAATAAAATTTAAATTTATTCATTATCTTCGTTAAAACTTATTCTTTGTCTTTATTAAATTTGTCATCCCCACTGAAAAGGAAAAAAATAAACACACAATAGAGTTTACATTTATTTATTATTATCACTAAAATTTATACTTTGGCTCTACTAAATTTTATATTTAATGTTTTGTCCTTGCTCTTTCATCCTTTTTTTTTTTGTTGAAAACATTATTCTTCTTCTAACTAATTCTTAAATCTTTAAAGTATACGAAATAACTTATACCCATATAATCACTTGTTCAAAGTTTGACCAAATTCCTTGAATTTTGAACTTCCCGATGCCAATTAAAAAAAACTAACCCATAAAAGCCAAAATTTTGGAGTAGCTACCCTACATTCAATCCAAATCCATGGGCTTCCTTTTTACTATATTGGCTGTTTGAAATGGTTTGCTTTTTGTACTTCTTGTTTTAGTTGTAATTTTCTAAGCAAAAATTTGTTTCATAAAGGATACTCCGAATTAATTTAAGATCAGCGATTAATGTTTGTTTTTTATTTTTATCTTGTGAGCTTTTGTCATTAGAATTATTATTTATTATAGCTAATTATATAATATTCATTTGAAAATTTCAGAACTATCTAACAAAAAAGCATGTAAAAAAATAATTTTAATAATTTTTTACATATTTTATTTTTATTTTTTATTATTTTTTCATGAATTACTGTTTGCCTCTATCGGCTTTAATTTTTGCCTCTACCAGTGGACTTTGATACACAAACGCACGGATAGAACTATATTATTTTTACACATTATTAATATGTGTTTTTTATGATGAATTTTTTTAAGTCTACACTTTTTTTTTAAAAAAAAATTTGTATATGATGTAGAATATATTTAACGTTCACCTGCAACAAGCCTATTAACAATGTATATGAAGAATATCTCTGTCTCTCTCCGGAGCAACTACATTTGCGTCTGTCTGTTGTTTCTGCATCAAATGGACCAAAATGGCCAATAGTTTTTTGTTGGGGTTCTGAATTTCTCCCTACTAAAGATATCTTAAAATATTAACATCTATGCATCTATATCTATACATTTATAGAATATAATTATATAAGCAAAGAGAAGATTCACATACGTACATAACATAACAGTTTTTAGTATTTGGATTCTCAAAAGTTAAATTTTGAGATTTTTAAATTTTTAACTTAATAAATTCTCAACAATTATAATGTTTCATAGCATTCTAATAGAATTAGGACTCCAATAACTGTAGTTTTTTTTAATTTTAAATAAAAATTCTAATTTCAATAGATTTTATGACTTTTATATACATGTAGTCTTTTTTTTCATGTTATAAAAGCATAATTATCCTTTACTTGCATTATTGTTATTTTGTTTTCTCTTAACTAAAATTTTCAATTTTAAGTTTTAAATCTTTTATCCAAACAATTTTTTATCAAGGTTAGTATTTATATTTGATTATACAGTTATTTTAGTTTTCTGATTATAGTTTTTATTGTCAGTTGATTTGTATAAAATTATATTCATGCAGTCCTCTTTTTTATATTATAAAAATGTGGCATTATTATTTTTTTTACTTTCTTCAAACTAAATTTCTCAATTTCTCATCAAAGTTATGCTTAAAATAGAGTACAATTATTTTAATTTTTTAAAATAGTCAACGAACTGAAATCAACGGAAACATTCTCTTAAGTCCAGAATCTGCCTCTGACAGAACGCGGTAAGCAAGTAATAGCTTTTTTAAAAAAAATTTTGTGCATATTCGCATATGGCATTTGTAGATTTCGGAGTTGGGGCGTTTGGTTGTTTAAATTTTAGGGATTTATGGGGTTGGGTTTGAAACGATAATGTTTTTTTTTTTCAAATAATTTTAGGTACCCTTATGTAAGTGGCACGCCAATGGTGGCTTTGAAGTATAAGGATGGGATTTTTGATGGTTGCTGATAGGATGGTGATTGTAGGATATATGTAAAATTTAATATTTTTCGTTTCCTTTCCAATTAATTATAATATTCAATTTGACAATTTTTTTCGACCTAATAACAAAAACAATATGATTCTTATATAATCTTTTTTCTCGTTACAATCTTTATGAATGAGTTAATTGATTCTCTTTAAATTTGATACATAATAGTAGATATTTTATGACAATAAATTCAGTAATTTATGGCAATGAATTTTATATTTTTTACTCTCCTTCTCTAACACGAAACAAGCAAGAGTCCCCTTTTTTATATTGTATTTTGCCCTTTACACATCAACAGGCAAACAGACATATAACACAAGAGATAGGTATCCAATCATCAGAGAAATAGATAGAGAAAGAGAGGGATGAATGATGAGGATCATTGTATCATGTCCTTTGAAGTCGATCCTCATGAATTTGTATGCCCCTCCTTTTAAACCCTTCATTTGGATTACTTCTTTTTTACCTATTATGTATTTGTTTGTTTTTCATCTCGGTAATCGGTATAAGTAATAGGTCAACTAAATTTCACAGCAACGTCGATTTTCTTTTATTTTCTTTTGTTTTCTTTTTCCCCTCTCGGTATGTTTTCTTCGATTGTAGGTTGAAAATGTGAAAGCTCTGCTTGAGTTGCAGGTAGCATTTCTTTTTCTATTTCCTCTTTTGGGGCTTGGTGAATTATGTGCAGTATTTCTTTCATTTCAATCTTTTCTTATTGGCATTGCCGATAAAGTATAGAGATAAAGAATAAGGCTGCAAAGTTTTAGTCTTCTCTTTATCTGTGATGTATGTCGTCAAGAATAATTGACTTTAGTTTTTTGTGTTAAGTCAAGAATCACGCTCAAGTGAAATTAGACTTCAAATTGTAGTTTTTGTTGATTCTTTGGTCTTCCACCGCTGGCAAGCAAGAAAGAGTAATGAGAAATTGAGTGCTATGGGCGTTAAGGATAAGGATTTGTTGATGATGGTCTCAAATGCTACCCTTGGTCATTAACAAAAATAGGCAGCTTCATGTCATTCTATTGCTTCCATTTTGCAAACTCACAATGGACCTAGAATCAAGAATACTCTCTGCGTGTTACTCAAGGAGATGCATACAGCAATCGGTCTCCACCAAGAGCTTTGCTGGTTGTCTCTTTGCCAGTAATAAACAACAACTTGGTTTTTAAAATTAATTTCAACAATCATGCGGCCCAATTTGTATTCTAAAATTAATACTTGAATTATGAAAGGGCAATATTTTAGTCATATATCCGAAAACAAATGCACACCAACGATCCTTTTCCTATGTCGCTATTTGCTGAATGAAATGCTATTATGAGAGTTTGTATTGATCAGTGATTGAAATTCCAGTATTAGTTTAGCAAAAGTAAAATTTGAGGCTTAGTGAAAATATAATTTGAGCTGAAAACTGTTAGATAGGCGCCAAAGAAGCTCAAATGTCTTTAGACATCAGGATTAAATGGTCATATGAATACTCCTTAATTGCATAACTTCGTATTTAAAATTGAGATAGTTAGTAAAATGGGCTAAAAATAAAATAATTAGTTTTCTACTGCAAATCTAAAATGAGTCAAATTTAGGTCTTGCAAAATTATGTTCTTATTGAATGATGATACATAATTACTTCAAAAAACGAAAAAGAAAATCAAATACTGCAAAAAAAAAAAAAACTATTAAGTATGTGAAAAAATATATTAAGTCTACAAAGTGCGGATTCAACTCTAGAAATTGGTTCCACATATGCTTAATGAAATTAGTTAAAAGGAAGCACAATCATTGAGACCTATGCTCAATGATGTTTTTTATTAAAAAAAATCTAGAATTTACTAGTCCCATATTTGATATTTTGAATTTGTGTCCACATTTTTTTCTTGGAAAAAAAAAAAAAAAGTTCCGTCACATCTGATAGTTAGATCAGTTTGCCCTATGCACTTTTCCGTTCAGTCTAGTTACCTGGCCGTCACATGACCGTGACCGCCGTCTGGACTTACAGAATTTGATTGGAGGGAAACTTGAATTGTCACAAGCTTTTTGTAGTGTAAAAAATTACATTTTTAGCAATTTTTTTACTCCATTTTTTGTCTGAATACAGTGAGTCTTTAATTTTTTTACAAATACAATTATACTCTATGTAACAAAAAAAAATAGTGCATCTTATTATTTATTTTTTTTTTGTTACAGAAATCATTATTATGGTTGTAAAAAATCAAAAATTCATTACATTCTAATAAAAAAATTAGAAAAAAAAAATTCTGAAAGCGTATTGGGCTCTTTTGTAGTCAAGTTCCTTAAGTATATGTATGCAATGCACCATCCTCCATCCTCTTCCCCTGCAGATTCTCGATGCGGGGAATCTTTTGAATGAAAGGACCAACACCGAACTCCGATATCTGAAGAAGGCTTGCTTCCATCATTTCTATTACTCTTTCTCTGATGTGCAAAATGAAATTAAGTGAACTCACTTCCTATATCTGCCAACGGTGCCTGACCTGCCTATTACAAACAGTGCCCATCTCTCTCTTTCTGTAAGTTGAGCTTCTATTATTGTAGATCTATGCAGCATAAAGAGGTTCTTCATGCAAGAACCTTTCGCTAATTTTCAATGGTTCTGTTTAATTCTTAACTGCCATTGGTCCATCAGAAACACTCGCATGTTTGATAACTTAACTTTGAGAGACGAATATCATAAGAACTTACAGTTCTCTGGCCGTGGGAAGTGGGAACATTATAATGCCAATGGAATCTCTTTTTATTTTTTGCAACTTTTCTTCTTTTCTCTTTTGCTTGTGGCAAACGCTTTCATGGTCTGATTCAGTGTTTAGCTGCTGTTTTATTGTGCAGAAGCCTGAATCTTGAAGGGTCGCTTGTCAAACTATTGTTGGGAATAATTCGGTCCTTATCTCTAAGTTCCACGGGGTTGCCACAACAAAATTCACACTATATCCGGATCATCACGTTCCTCATATATAAATTAAATTTCTCATGTTCTATGAATTATACGGGTCTCACAGCATTCGCAAAACCAAATTGTTGCAAAGATAAATATATGAGAAATACAAATGAGAATAGGTTCATATGCACATTCGAAATGCAAATCTACATTCTATGTGTGTTCAACAATCTTTTCAGCAGTGTCCTAATGATTGGTAATGAATGCACAAATCTAGAATTAAGCAAGATTGTTGAAGAAATAAGCAAAATCATTGATTAAAATTAAACTCCCGCTCTTGCCCTTCCGCAAACACCATCTTACTTTGAGTAGTCTTATCTCACTCACATAAGGAAAGAGTCAGAAATGTACCCAAAAAAAATAATAATAATAAGGAAAGAGTCAGAAACATTATGAGTATAATATCCTTTAATTAGATTTCATTTATGTGTAAATAAAGAAGTGAGCTTTTAATTTAAGTAGTTGTCAAAACTAAGCCAAAATAGGCAAAAATGCAAGAGTGAGGTGACAGCTGGCATATAAATGTCACGCCATTGCAGTTTACTAATTTACTCACTCGCGCTTCGCGAGATATTATTTAAATATTTTTCTTAAATTTATAAGATATATTAAGATATATTAAAGTACAATCATAAGTATATAGCCTGTAAGAAGCAAGCAATTGTAAAGTTACAAGTTGTCGTTTGGCTTTGTAAATCAACAAAACGCCATTTAAATAATATTGCGCTTTGCAAGCAATATATAAGCGTGTAATCGTTTCATTAATAGCAAACTCCATACAAATGTGATCTTACCTATAATTGTCTGACTAACAGAATTGAGAAGCCAAAGCCAAAAATCATCTAAAGTTTTGGATGTTGATCTTCAAACCTTAGATAGCTTATCAAAATTCACTGGCAACACTTTTGAACACGCTTCTTGTTCTTGATTTGGGCATAAACTGCAAAAAGAAAATGCACCCACATAATTCCTTTGAAAATTCATTCTCCAGCAATAACACAATTATATGTGGTGACTTTTAACATATGGCTTTTAGGATCCTTATATAGTAGATTTCTCAATTTCACACTGAACAAATTAAAACAATGGTTTTCAATAAAAGTTAAACATGTCAACTCTCTACCAAAAGGTCCAAAACACTCATTCTAATGGAAATTGTTCCCAAACACCCATTCTAATAGAAATTGGTGGGTTATATTTAGGAGAAAAAATTCATAATATCAGTAACACTAATAAGCACTTCGCTAGTAAAACAACTAGCAAAACTTAATAAATGGAAGAAAGAAGAAATAAGCAAAACAAATAACAAAAACTTCAACAAAAAAAAAAAAAAAACTTAAAGCATACGACATAGACCTTCTTAGTTCTCACCAGTATCAGACGGCCGTCCTCAAATAAGGCATAATATAATGTCTGGGCGTTCAAATATTATCAGATACATAATGAAAAACTTTTATCTCCTCCCAACTCATTATCTTCTTTATAACTACGTAATACTCTAGTAATGGAAGTAGGATTTAAGAGGCAGTAAATATAGCAAAAAGAAGGAAAGTATAGCCTATCAAGGGCAATAAATATTTGCTGCCTCTAATTGTATCAAGGAATAATTAAGGAAAGGTTTTCTAGTTATCGGGCTTTTAAACTTCTAAAATTATTAGTTTTAATCGATTAAAGTCTCCCACAATGTGATTATTTGAAAGGCAATCAGCAAAAAGAAGGAAAGTATAGCTTGGCACGAAATAAATATTTCCAACCCACCAATAATCCTGAGAAATAAGGAAAGTTTTTGTAGTTATCGGGCTTTTGAACTTCTAAAATTATGAGTTTATTGGTTAAATCTCTTCGTCATGCTCAATGCGATTGTCAACAATTATCTCAAGAGGAGATATATTTAAGAAGGACCAGGGTAAGTGCACCGACTCGGGCACTAAGCAATTAAAATATATATATATATATTCAAAAAGAAAATTTAAATTTAAATAAATGTTATTTTAGAAGGTGAAGTATAAAAATTATATGAGGTTTTCTACAAAAAAAATTTCTTAACAGTAGAAAAAAACTATTTTATTGAATGTGTATATTTTCTTCTTTTTTTTTTTTTTTGAACGGCAAGAAATTTTTATTCATGGCATCCAATCAACAAAAATAGACACCCAACGAGCCAAAAATCCACATAACACTCTTAGAAATTGCCAGAAATCCAGCAATAACTCTAGGGTAGAGGTCAAAAGCTGAGCCAACAAGACAGCTCCTCTCTTGAATATATTAGTAGTACCTAAGAAACATATTAGATATATATTAAAAAAACTATAAGCTTGATCCAAAAAATGAAATAACAATTTAGCCTCCCACGTGCCACTTTACAACCTTTTTCGCAAAAATCAATCTAATTTATATAAGGAATCTTGCCAAGGGTGGAGACCCCAAAACCCCCATCTGTGGTTTTATTTATCAAAGTCATGCCACAAAATCTTGAGTCCTAGGTGTCCCCAGTTTAGCCATTGCGTCTACAAATGAGTGGCTTTCATAACATCTATAAACGAACAGAACCTTGCCCTTTCTATAAACCCCCACCAAAATCAATTGCGTCCGCAAATGAGTGTGTATATTTTTAATATATAAACTTCTGTATATGTAACAATTTCCATTAAAAAATGATGCAAAAAGGCGAAAAAAATGTTGCAGAAATATGCCACGCGACATATCCATGTGTCAGGATTAATATTCATAGATAGATAGATTGGTATCTGTAAACTAATATATAAAAAAAAAAAAAAAAAAAAAAAAAAATAAGTATATGGTTGGCAGCCGCCAACCTTGAAGGTTGGCAGCTGCCAACCTAATTAATTTATGCCACCAACCATTTGGTTGGTGGCAGGCAGGCTTAGGGGAGGCCTATAAATGGCCTCCCCAATTAATTGAAGAGCCAGCAAGGAAAAGAGGCAGCAAAGAAAAAAAAAAAAGGAAGAGCAGCGCAGCGCAAGGAAAATAAAAAAAAAAAAGAGAAAAGAAAAAAAAAAAAAAGGAAAAAAAAAAGAGAGAGATAGTAAAAAAAAAAAAAATCGAAATATTACAAATCCGGCTGAGATTAAGCCTCATACGGCCCTCAGCAAAATTCAGGCAACTCATCCGAGAACAAGTCTATTCGACCCTCGGTGAAATTAAGTCAGATCAGCTCAAATCGAGTCTCTACGGTTCCTAAACGTAGTCAAAACATCCAAATCAGACATAGTTTCAGTCTATCCAGTTCAAGAAAAAGCGGTGGAAATTATTTCTGTCCAGATCAACCTCGTGCAGCCCTTGACGGAGTCAAAAAAGGAACACTAATCGGAGGATCTACGGAGATCGACCCCACGTAAATTTTCTTTTACTTTACAATTTTTATTTGTAAGTTATTTTTGTATTTTCAAGTTTAATTATTTTAGACTCGAAATTTACGCTTTACAAATTTTTGGCACGCTCGGTGGGACATCTTCACCTCCCATCTCTTGTTCCGTAAAAAAAAAAAAAGAGGTAAAAGGAGAGCTGAGAGTAAAAAGTAAAAAAAAAAAAAGTAAAAAAAAAAAAAAGTAAAAAAGTAAAAAGTAAAAAGTAAAAAAAAAAAGTAAAAAGTAAAAAGTAAAAAGTAAAAAAGTAAAAAAAAAAAGTAAAAAAAAAAAAAAAAAAAATTTTTACAGGTGTTCAACACATCAAATGGCACCGAAAAGGAGTACAACTGCTGCCACAAAAAAGAAGGCAACGGCTCCATTGCCTGCATCAACTACCCTACCTTGGTACGCAGGTCCAGAAACCCGGGGACGGACACAATTTCTTGCCGTCCAAACCCGACAAAATGTCGAAATGGAGAGTCCACAACTTGCACAACAGGATCTCTCCCCTGACTCTCTTGCCGCATGGAGGAGTCGATCACCCACCACGATCGAAATCGGGGGCAACACGACGAAGCCTGCTCAACAAAATCCGACTCACACAGAAGAATCAGAAGAGTTTTCTCCCCCAGTCTTTCCCGGAGCCTCATCTGTTGCCGTCATGATGACCAACACAACCAGCACAGAGGAAAGAATTTCAGAATTGGAGAACAAAATTTTACAGCTGATCAGAGTCGTGGAGGAAAAAGATCAACAGATCGCAGCTCTCAAAGGAAAAGCCCCGATCCAAGTTGATCCTGAAATCCGCGAGGAGCAACCATATCCACCCGGTTTCACTCCAGAAGCCACACCAGCCGACGTCTTCCCTGCAGAAAAGCGACCAGGTAGTTCTACACAGCTGCCACCCTCAAATTCTGTAGTTTCGCTATCTGTTCAACAATTGCAGGAAATGATAGCCAATACGATCCGACTGCAACAAGCTACATCCTTCCAAGGATCGCAGATGTACGTCAAACCGTACACAAGACGGATCGAAAGTCTCAACATGCCTCTGGGCTACCAGCAGCCCAAATTTCAACAATTCGACGGACGAGGCGATCCCAAACAGCACATCGCCCACTTCGTTGAAACCTGCAACAACGCAGGGACTTACGGAGATCTCTTGGTGAAGCAGTTTGTTCGTTCACTCAGGGAAACCGCTTTCACCTGGTTCATCAATCTTGAACCAGAATCGATCGACAGTTGGGAACAGCTACAACGAGAGTTCCTCAACAGATTTTTCAGCACTCGAAGGACGGTAAGTATGATGGAGCTTACCAGCACCAAACAAAGAAAAGGAGAGCCCGTTGTCGAATACATCAACAGATGGCGTGCCCTCAGCTTGGACTGCAAAGATCGTCTCACGGAGACTTCTGCCGTAGAGATGTGCATCCAGGGAATGCATTGGGAGCTGTTATACATCCTGCAGGGTGTCAAACCCCGAACTTTCGAAGAACTGGCGACCCGCGCACATGATATGGAGATAAGCATCCAAACTTCCGGAGGCACGGTTCCCATCCAGTCGGACCAGCAAGGGGGCAGAAGGGAGATTAAGAAACCCAACAGCTCCGGAAAAGGAAAGGAAGTGATGACTGTTGAAGCCGCACCAGTAAAAGTGGGCGCCAGAGCTAAGGTAAATCCTCCGACCCAAATAACTCAGCCAAAACAACAGGAAAGGCGGAAGGTGACATTGCGAGAGCTGGAGCAGAAGCAGTATCCATTCCCCGACTCAGACGTCCCCGACATTCTTGAACAACTCTTGGAGGCGAAGCTGATCGAACTCCCAGAGTGCAAGCGGCCGAATGAAAAGGATCGAGTCAGCGATCCAAGATTCTGCAAATATCACCGAATAGTAAGTCATCCAACTGAGAAATGTTTCGTCCTGAAGGAGCTAATCATGAAGCTCAAGAGCCAGAATAAAATCATTCTGGACCAGGAAGGCGTAACCTCGGCAAACCAAACCACCATCACTTCAAAACCATCAGAAGAAGTGACACACCGTAAGGAGGAGCCGCTCGACAACAAAAAGTCGACAACGGAGAAGGTATATGAAGCTCTCCAAACCCTTCTCGCTAACCCTCAGCTGTTTATAGCTTTGCAATCAACAGAAGTATGGCAAAATCAAGTCAGCAATACTCTCCAGACCTCAGCTGAATCACAGCCATCAAATGAGTCTAACTCAGCGGAGCAACAGGCGGACCAAAATCACGTCGGATGTTACTCTGCTATCTCATTTTCAGATGAGGATCTCCTGCTGGGGTCCAAACCCCACAATCGGCCGCTGTATGTATCAGGCTATGTGAAAGAACAGAAGGTTCGACGTATTCTGATCGACGATGGCTCAGCAGTCAATATTATCCCAAAATCCACCATAAAGGAGCTCGGCATCGGCATTGATGAATTATCAGACAGCCGCTTGATGATTCATGGTTTTAATCAAGGTGGACAGAAAGCAATTGGGATGATTCGTTTGGAGCTAACTATCGGTAATCTCACTTCTAGCACTCTATTTCACGTGATTGATGCACGTACCACATATAAGATGTTGCTAGGACGACCGTGGATTCATGGAAATGGAGTTGTGCTCTCAAGCCTGCATCAGTGCTTTAAGTATTACAATGGTGGCGTTCAAAAGGTCAATGCTGATTTAAAACCATTCGATGATGCTGAATCACATTTGGCGGATGCAGTCTTCTACACTGACACAGACAATCCGGAGATCATTCCGTCAAAAGCTACTTGGACTGGGGGCATCCACAAAAAGGGAAAAGCTGTCGAAGAACCTGCCAATGCTCAACCCCAGGCCCCAACAAATGAAAAGCTGCCACAGCTTGCTGAACTTCGTCGGAAGGATGTTGCATCTTCAAGCTCCACTCCAGTCCTACGCTATGTGCCTAAGTCACGACGCTCAGAAGGTCAACCCCCTTTCTCTTATTGTATTGATCTTAAACAGGAGCAAGGTCATAGCCAACCCAAAGCAAAGGAGCTGCACAACCTGAAGGAGACTTACACTCTGCCGATACCAAAGATTGAGCGGGTTTTGTCTTCAAAACCATTAAAAGGCTTCGTCAAACCACACACGGGGGCAGTCGAAGGCGGCTCATTTCCAGAAAGAAGAACACAGGAAGGATTTGATCCTAATGCATACAAGCTCTTAGCCAAGGCAGGCTATGACTTCTCAAACCCGAGCACAATGGGTACGCTGCCATCCACACATGGCGCCGCTTCTCAATTATCACAGTCCCGACCTGGCTTAGGCTATCAGGAGAAGTCACCTGTGCGGATCACGCTAAAGAGCCGAAGCCGAGCAGCTGATGCACGTCCCATCAGCACCACCACCAAACAAGACAGGCTTATCCAGTCAAACAAAGAAGGTGAAGTCAGAGGTTCTGCATTTCATGTCACAATTAGCGAGGAGGCTAATTCCGACTCATCAGATGGTGAAGTGAAGGAGGCTCCCCCGGAACTTGAAGATGGTGGCCAAGCAACTGTTGATGAACTCAAGGAGGTCAATCTTGGCTCTCCGGAAGATCCTCGACCTACATTTGTAAGTGCCTTACTTACTGCAGAAGAAGAGCAAGAATATGTTCAGGTATTAAGTCAATACAGGGACGTGTTCGCATGGAGTTACAAAGAAATGCCTGGACTTGACCCAAAAATTGCGGTGCATCGTCTAGCAGTAAAGAAGGGTGTCCGTTCTGTCAAGCAGCCACAACGACGGTTCCGCCCGGAACTCATTCCACAAATCGAGGAGGAGGTGAACAAGCTGATCAATGCCGGCTTCATCCGAGAGGTCACCTACCCAACGTGGATTGCCAACATTGTCCCAGTAAGAAAGAAGAATGGACAGTTGAGGGTATGTGTTGATTTTCGTGATCTTAACAAGGCCTGCCCGAAAGATGACTTTCCGTTGCCCATAACGGAGATCACAGTCGATGCAACAACGGGTCACGAAGCATTGTCTTTCATGGATGGTTCTTCAGGCTATAACCAAATCAGAATGGCACCAGAAGACGAGGAGTTGACAGCATTCCGCACCCCAAAAGGTATATACTGCTACAAAGTTATGCCGTTTGGATTGAAAAATGCTGGCGCCACTTATCAACGTGCTATGCAAAAAATTTTTGATGACATGCTGCACAAGATTGTAGAATGTTATGTTGATGACTTAGTTGTAAAGACTAAGAAGCGCAAAGACCACCTCGAGGATCTCAAGACAGTGTTCGAAAGACTTCGGAGGCATCAGCTCAAAATGAACCCTCTCAAGTGCGCATTCGGTGTCACATCAGGAAAGTTTCTTGGGTTCGTGGTGCGCCATCGTGGAATCGAAATTGATCAGTCAAAGGTTGAGGCAATCCAAAAGATGCCTGAACCTAAAAACCTGCACGAGCTGCGAAGTCTACAAGGAAAGCTGGCCTACATTCGCCGTTTCATCTCCAATTTAGCTGGGAGATGTCAACCTTTCCATCGGTTGATGAAGAAGGATGTCAACTTCGAGTGGGACGAAGCTTGCAGCAAAGCCTTTGAAAGCATAAAGAAGTATCTTTCCAATCCACCGGTCCTAGGTGCTCCAATTCAAGGAAAGTCGTTGATTCTCTACATTGCAGCACAGGAAAGATCTTTGGGAGCCTTGCTTGCACAGGAAAATGAGCAGGGAAAGGAAGTTGCTCTGTACTACTTGAGCAGAACACTAAATGGTCCGGAGCTGAGTTATTCGCCCATTGAAAAGACATGTCTAGCACTGTTCTTTGCCATTGACAAGCTGAGGCACTACATGCAGGCTCACACGGTACGTCTCATTGCCAAAGCTGATCCTGTCAAATATATCTTATCCAGACCAATCTTGTCAGGACGACTTGCCAAGTGGGCAGTAATCCTACAAAGCTACGACATTGTCTACGTGCCTCAAAAAGCAGTCAAAGGACAAGCTCTAGCAGACTTCCTTGCAGATCACCCTGTTCCGTCAGATTGGGAGTTCACAGATGATCTTCCAGATGAAGAGGTCTTTTACATTGAAACACTGCCACCATGGACGATGTTCTTTGATGGTGCAGCAAGACGTGATGGTGCTGGTGCCGGTATAGTGTTTGTCACTCCTCAACGACAAATACTACCATATGCTATCATTCTCGGTGAGTTATGTTCAAATAATGTTGCTGAATACCAGGCTTTGATCATTGGTCTTCAAATGGCTGTCGATATGAAGATTCCAACTATAGAAGTCCATGGAGATTCCCAACTCGTCATCAACCAACTTACAGGATTGTATGACGTGAAGAAAGAGGACCTTGCGCCTTACCATCAACGTGCTCGACAGCTAATGGATGAATTTGAAAGCATCACCTTGGAGCATGTGCCTCGACGAGAAAACACTCAGGCAGACGCGTTGGCTAATCTGGCTACTTCTCTTGCAAAGTCAGAAATCCAGGCTACAGTTGTTGCTGTATGTCAGAAATGGATAGTGCCACAAATGGATGATGAAGAAACTACAGCAGCCAACGCTGTATCTGTACGTCTCGCGGAGGACGAAGATTGGCGCCAACCAATCATTGACTACCTACAGCACGGGAAGCTGCCTGAAGATCGCCGTCATAAGATAGAAATTCAACGACGAGCTCCCCGCTTCATATATCTCAAGGATGCTCTGTATCGAAGGTCTTTTGATGGAGTTCTACTTCGCTGCCTAGCCAATGAAGAGGCAAAACAGGCTCTCACTGAAGCACATTCTGGTGTTTGTGGCGGACATCAATCAGGGCCTAAGTTGCACTTCCAACTCAGAAGGATGGGATACTACTGGCCAACCATGGTACGTGATTCAATTGAGTTTGCTAAAACCTGTCAAGCTTGTCAATTTCATGCCAATTACATACATCAACCACCGGAGCCACTGCATCCAACTGTCTCATCCTGGCCCTTTGAAGCTTGGGGTCTCGACTTAGTGGGGCCCTTGCCAAAGTCATCCCTGGGTCACCTGTACATCTTTGCAGCAACCGACTACTTCTCAAAATGGGCTGAAGCCATTCCACTTAGAGAGGTAAAGAAGGAGCATGTTGCCAATTTCATTCGGACTCAGCTGATCTATCGCTATGGAGTCCCTCGATTCATCATCACTGATAATGGTAAGCAGTTCTACAACAGCTTAATCGACAAGCTCTGCGAGAAGTTCAAGTTCAAGCAGTACAAGTCATCCATGTACAATGCCCCGGCAAATGGTTTGGCTGAAGCATTCAACAAGACCTTATGCAACCTGTTGCGGAAGGTAGTCTCTAAATCCAAAAGAGATTGGCATGACAGAATTCCAGAGGCATTATGGGCGTATCGAACAACTTACCGGACTCCAACACAGGCGACGCCATACTCACTTGTCTACGGTGTCGAAGCAATACTGCCGTTGGAAACACAGATTCCATCCCTGCGCATGGCTGTTCTGGAAGGACTCACACAGGAGGAGAATGCTCGCCTACGTCTGGATGAGTTAGAAGCTCTCGATGAAAGGAGGCTTGAAGCACAACAGCAACTTGAGTGCTACCAAGCCCGGCTCACCAACACATTCAACCGCAGGGTCCGCCCTCGATCTTTTCAAGTTGGAGATCTTGTTCTTGCAGTGCGACGGCCCATCAACATGAAGCATCGGCCTGGTGACAAGCTTACTTCCAAATGGGATGGGCCATACCTAGTGCAGGAGGCCTATACTCACAACGCTTACATGCTGTCAGACCAAGAAGGCGTCCGAATCGGCCCAATCAATGGTAAATTTTTGAAACAATATTATGTGTAAACATGTTTGAAAAAAAAACAAAGAAAAAAAAAACCAAAAATCAAAAAAATCAAAAAATCAAAAAAAAAAAAAAAAAGAAAGAAAGAGAAAAAAATCAAAAATCAAAAAATCAAAAAAATCAAAAAAAAAAAGAAAAAAAAAAAATCAAAAATCAAAAAAAAAAAAAAAAAAAAAAAAAAAAAAAGTTCGGAAGTCCCGATCTGAAAGTCCAAGCAAAAACCCAAACCCAAAAATCCAAACCCAAACACTTGAGCCCAATTCAGAAAACACAAAACCTAAGTCCAAAACCCAAACACTCAACCCAAATCCAAAAGTCCAAACCCAAACACTCGATCCAAAAACCCAAACACTCAACCCAAATCCAATCCAAAGTCCAAAACCCAAAAAATTCCAAGTTCTAGACACAGTTCAGAACCCAAGTTCAGAATCCAATCCAACTCCTGGCCCGCATGAGTATAAACTGTGAACGGCCCAAAAATATAAAAGTAACGGAGGGTTTGAGTCTGAAACTCAGCATCAGTCTCAACCGATCTTCACCACACACCAGACCTTTGCTCCTCTGCCGCAAGAAAGATGGAACCAGTTGCAGAACCTCAAGACAAGGGAGAAGAAAGATCACCTCGCACAAGGTGGCAACCGACCATGGCACAACTGCAAATTTTGGAGGAAGTCTTCTACAACGATGGAGGTATTGTCCCTAACTCTACACAGATTCTCCAACTTGTCTCACGACTTCGCCCGCTAGGGGCAGTCGAAGGAAAAAATGTATATTTTTGGTTCCAGAATCGGAGACATAGGGAAACAGTGGCGCTGAGAGATGGTATTTCCAAAGCACAGCCTGTTGTTCCTATAGTAGATCTCACCAGTACAGCTTCACCCTCAAATGAAGCCGGCCCAAGTTCTACCACTGCAATGGTCTCTCCACGGTACGTTCATCAAAGCCGTAGCCTATGGGAGCATACATACTGGTCCTGGTGGTTTCACGGAGTCAGCCAAGGGTTCATCCCTCCTAGATACTTAAGTCTAGGAGGAATTTTTCTAGCACACAGGAGTCATTCCGGCGAAATTTTGCCTCTCTTTCCAGAATATTCCGGCAGCATCAACCAGCCGGAAAGCGACATCGACGCCAACATCATCGGCCCACCAGACGAGGTCGAGCTTGACTTGGAGTTGCACCTCGGGCCCCGCTAGGACGGCCGACAAGATAAGGTGCAACGACTTCTGCAACGACTTCTGCAGCACGCGGCAACGACTTCCGCAGCACACGGCAACGACTTCTGCCACACACGGTAACGACTTTCGTGTCACGCGTCAGCCGCTGCCTCTTTTGTCTCTTATGCAGGAAAGGGACGTGGATGGCCCTACTCGAATCTGCGTATCTTTTTTTTGACTTTTCAAAAAGAAAAAAAACAAAAAAAAAAAAACAAAAAAAAAAAAACAAAAAAAAAAAAAAAACAAAAAACAAAAACAAAACTTTATCGCATGTATATATATCTTGCATTCCCGAGTTATAATACTCATCCCTCAGCTCTTCTTTCTCAAAAGAAAATGGCTAGTCTCTGCACTTGTCTCAGGAAGTTCTTCGATCAAGAAGTTGGAGGCGCACGAGCTAAGAAAAGAAGGAGTAGTCTTCTTCGAGGGATCCCTAAAAGCCCTCGAAACTCAGTCTCCAACGCCATCGGTGTCATGGAGTTCCAACTACTCTCCTTAGTTCACATCTACCACAGAGGGATGAGAAGCTGCAATTATCCTAATCTTTCTTTGGATGCAGCGACGTACAGGGAAGTTCCAACTACTCTCCTTACGTCGAAGCAGACTTGGAAATCATCACTACAGTCAGTCTCTCTGTGAGCCGGTCTTGAAGTTCCAAGGTCCTGGGCCTTCCTCTTGGGGAGGTTCAAGTTCTTTGCCTACTGGATCATCCTCACCAGAGCTTTGGAACTTCAAAGAACCTTTGCCAGCCTTTGCCAGCCATGGAAGCTCAAACGCACCTGGAGCCAAGACTTCAATTTCTATATTGGCTGGGCTGCTAACTTCTTCAAGATCATATCGGTTTCCTATTGCGATCCAACAACAGCGGAGATGGTCAAAGATAGAAGACTCCAAGATTCAATGTTCATCAGGACTTTCCAAATTTCAAACTGGACTTCAAGACTCGGTTCGAATTATCTCTGTAAAAAAATCTTTCTTACCGACCCTTGAAGTGGGGGCATTTGTAAACTAATATATAAAAAAAAAAAAAAAAAAAAAAAAAAATAAGTATATGGTTGGCAGCCGCCAACCTTGAAGGTTGGCAGCTGCCAACCTAATTAATTTATGCCACCAACCATTTGGTTGGTGGCAGGCAGGCTTAGGGGAGGCCTATAAATGGCCTCCCCAATTAATTGAAGAGCCAGCAAGGAAAAGAGGCAGCAAAGAAAAAAAAAAAAGGAAGAGCAGCGCAGCGCAAGGAAAATAAAAAAAAAAAAGAGAAAAGAAAAAAAAAAAAAAGGAAAAAAAAAAGAGAGAGATAGTAAAAAAAAAAAAAATCGAAATATTACAAATCCGGCTGAGATTAAGCCTCATACGGCCCTCAGCAAAATTCAGGCAACTCATCCGAGAACAAGTCTATTCGACCCTCGGTGAAATTAAGTCAGATCAGCTCAAATCGAGTCTCTACGGTTCCTAAACGTAGTCAAAACATCCAAATCAGACATAGTTTCAGTCTATCCAGTTCAAGAAAAAGCGGTGGAAATTATTTCTGTCCAGATCAACCTCGTGCAGCCCTTGACGGAGTCAAAAAAGGAACACTAATCGGAGGATCTACGGAGATCGACCCCACGTAAATTTTCTTTTACTTTACAATTTTTATTTGTAAGTTATTTTTGTATTTTCAAGTTTAATTATTTTAGACTCGAAATTTACGCTTTACAGTATCACAAAACAGATCCGAGGAAAAAGAAAAACAATTCAACAAGTCAAGAAATACAGAGGAATTCCATATTTTCAAATTTCATCAAGGCGCATGTATAAGGGCAATGCCAGTTGTCTTGTCGAACATACTTAAGGTTGACGTTGCTAAAAAATTGATCTCCCTTATCTTGTCAGAAATTGATCTCCCTAATCTTGATCTCCCTTTTAAAAGCTTGCAGCAGGACGACATCAAGATGTAATGGTGGCGGAGTTTAAGGATGTAAAATGTGATCGCGCAAAATATATAAAAGGTAAATTGCCGTTCTGTTGAGCTAGTTTTAAAGCAAATGCCATATATATATATATATATATATATCTATTTAATTAGCATAAAAGGGAAGTTTAGAGACAACTTCTTCTTGATCCTTGCTGCCACGTGGCAAGGTATCTAATTTTTTCTCTTTTATTGCATTTTTCCTCTTCAATTTTTTTTTTAAAAAAACCTATACCTCATGAAAGCACGACTGAAATTCCTTCCTCATTACTACTATATTTAAATTATTGAAATTATAATTTATTTAATATCTTCTTATTACAATAATATAATTGAGTAGCTGGGAGAAAATTTCTTCCAGCTTCTTCTTAATTTTAGCTAAATTATTAATGCTAATAATATGTCAATATATTATATTCAATGTTATTTAATGTGTAGAATGACTCTATTATTATATATAATCACGTATTAATGCTTTAAAATTGATTTTGATTACAGGTATATATAGTAACGGAAACATGGTTGAAAATAATTCAAATTGGAATCCCTTATTACCAATATAATCTAACGTAAACTTTCCTTCTTTCAGTTACCTTCTCATAATACGATGTAATAATAAATGAGTTATTAAAAAAAAAAGAATGATTTATTATAAAAAATTGTATATTAATAAAATTTCAATTCTCATAAATATTCATATAAGAAAAAGGAAAATACATATAATTGGGTTCAATTGTCTCATTGATATAGTTCGGTTACTATATAAAATAATGCAATTAATACCTAAAAAACGTTTCCTAATTGGGATGGATGTGGCAACTGACATAATATTACTCATTATTCTACCATAAAAACCAATAATCTTTAGACCCCCTATTTTCAATGGAAAGATATAGAGCAAGAATGTTTTCTACTGGTTTCAGAACCACAAGCTAGAAAAAGACAGAAACGACGTTGAGTTTCTCTTAATGACAAAATTGTCAATATGATTTACCATGACAACAGTGTTTTATTAGCTGGAAGATGTAAGTTCATCCATATATAAGATCTTCATATATCATTCTACTTTCTTTTTTATCAATTTATCTTCTATCTTCTAATGAGCTCTGTATTCATCTTATTGTTATATTTTTTGTAAAATATATCAGGCGATTTCGGAACAAGAACACATCATCAAAAGCTTTCAGGTTGAGGGCATGCAACTGAAATTTAAAAATTGAAATGCAGCAAGTTTGTTCCCAAATCAATGGTGGTTACAAATCGATAGATAGTAGCAGCAGTAGCTTGTTATTAAAATGACTTTTTTTTTAAAATAAAATTTATATTCTCCTCTGTTTGCTCAAAGATTTTTTTTTTATTCATCTCTGTGCTTTCTCTGTTGGATTTCACTTTCATGCATGCTTGGAACTTATAACTGTATTTTGTAAACTACATTGTTATTATCATTATTATTATTATTATCATCATCATTTTGTAAACTATATTTATAGAACTATAATCCTCCATAAATTTTTGTATTCACAGGTAAAATAGAAGTGAGGGAGCAATTGTGTGTTATTAATTGGTTTTTTTCTTCCCCAAATAATTGTTTAACAGTTTGAGGAGGTGGAGCCACTTCCAAAAATTGGAAAAGGAGCTAGGTATTTGAGGAACTGTCACGCAACAATTCTCTCAGCCCTTACAAAAGGTAATAAAATAATTACATAAAGAAAAAGTTAACCAATGATTTCTCACATAGTTATTGCAAGAATACTGTATCCAACCTGTTCATTTAAGTTCTCGTTACTTTTTTAGCTTCTCCTTATTTATTTCAGGAATAATATTAATGAAAAAATGAAAAAATTTTTTTGAGAAAAATAAAAAATGAAAAGTTACCAGAAATAATATTGTAAAAAAGTCAATGGATATAATTTAGTTAAATATCAATTAAGGGCATTATTAATGAATAAATAATGCATTTGATATGAATATAATGTTAATTTTCACAAAATCATATTCTTCCTTCCTTGATTATTTTATTTAAATATTGGAATACTAAAATTAAAAATAGACTAATATGCAAGTTATTATGCTTAAATTTCTATGTTTGAAATATCTACAAATAAATATATTTGAACTAATATGTTAAAAATAATTTAATAAAATCTCAAATTCAAGAACATTGATAAATAATGATGTTATTAAACTTCAACTTAAACTAATTTATTAGGCCTAAATAAATAACTCGGAAGACTTTTTAAGTTATAAATAATTAATAACTTGTGAAGTAAACTGGACATTAATTAAAAAAAATAAAATAATTAAAACTATACTAAAAATAAATATTGTACCCGCGCAAAGCGCGGGCTAAATCCTAATATATATATATATATATATATATATATATGATGGAAGGAATTACCGAACAGATGGCAATGGCATTCCAGTTACTGACAAGAGACTGAATGTGTATCACCATATCATGAGTTACTGATCATTCTATTAATATATCAGTTTCGAATCTGCTGAGATTATGTCAGTCTAATTTATTCTTCAGGAAACATTTTTAATTGTCAGAAACACCTCTTGACCACGTGCCGATTGAATCATTGCAGATTTGAATATCTCCATATACGGTTTTTTATTTGAACTAATCGAAGTCCATTTGCCATTGAAAGGGAACCGTTGTGATTGTTGATTTTCGTGATCTATTTTAATAAGAGAAGAAGGGCACGTGGGTACATCCTGCCTACGCTTCTATATTTAGAATTCCCACTCCAACTATTAACGCCTTCATGAATTTATATTTTTTATTATAAAAAATATAAACGTTATTGTAAAAAATTAGATGACAATTGTATCGGGTAAAATTTTCAGACATAATTTTTCTAGAACTGTAACGTGCCCATTCCCAAAACCTAGTTTGAAAAATTAGAAAAGGTCCCTCACCACTGTGAAGATTTGCAAATTAGTTAAGTTATTGGTGGTTTGCCGTAGATGGTGGATGGAAAGTACCCAGAAATCAAAGATGTAGGAACCAGGGCATGATCTGGTAATCTAGAAGACAGCTGGGGCAAAAGATTAGGAATTTCGTTCGCAGAGGTTCTGGTGGAAAGATCGATGTGGCAACCCAGATGCCAGTAACATTAAAAAAGAGTGGAAATTGTGGTACCTCCCAATGTCTGCCATTAAAATTGCAACCCACACATTATGCCAAAAAAATAAATTGGAAGTGGCTATTGTATACTGGGAGAAGGCGGACCGTAAGTCGACTGAAAAATCCAATTTTACCCACTACCTCTACTATTATTCATCTAAGAACCCACACTGAAAGAGATGACAAATTATATGCCCACCCCGAACATCAACACAACATTTCATCGGCAAAGTTCAATCCCTGCCGTTTTAACCTGATGGAGTTTATGGCCATTCGTAGTCTCGCCCAATTTGAACTGCTGATTTCCAATTCCTAATTCGTAAATGTGAACCCTATGGCCATTGATGCTATTTATGATTGTAGTCAAAGCTCGCAAAATGGTTTACCAAATTGGGAAATGTTTCATACACACATTTTTATATACATATTTATTCATACATAAATATAATAATTATTTTTTATATTATAATATTTTAAAAAAAATTTTAATGAAAATTTTTTTAAAGAATTTTTATATAATATCAACACTTCTTATATTTTAAAGTAATAATTATTTAAATCTAAGTTTTAATTTTTTTTATTAAAATAAAAAAATAATTTTTTATTACTCAGTGTACTGATTCCAGCTAAAAATTCGGTGTTTATATTAGCTCCCTATTAAATTTTTTAAATGCGGCACACTTTACTTTGCGTGTAGGATCACATGTGCTGCTTTTTTATGTGACTATCGCCGTGACATGTTGGCAGACAGATTGGCTGAATATAAGTTTCGGTACCCAACCTTTAGCATATGTAATTGATTCTGGACACTATTTAGCTACAAATCCATGTGGCCATGTAACAATGCCTTAGAATTTAATGGCTATCATAATGAATGCAGTGCACGGTTGTCGTTATGGCCATCTATATATATAAAAAGTAAGTGTACAGGTCTCGAATTTATTTGTTTATTCTAGTTAAAATTATAATTAATATTTTTAAAATAAAATTAATAATTTTTAAAATATAAAAATAATAAATATTTTAAAAATATCAATTATTATTTTAAAAATATCAATTATAATTTTAATTAAAATATGTTTGAAACAAAAAAAAAATTTAGATACTGACATTTTTTTATTATATAAATGCATGCAATATGGATTCCCATGCAGGACGGCCAGAAGATGAGAAGACAAGATTATTGATTGTTTGAATGGCTTTGTCAGATGGAGCATGCAAAGTTATCAACTTTGCATTAAGTTTTGCCCATTTTGGTTTGTCTTCTCCGTTGGTTAGTCTTGCCAATGTGCATATGTACATTAGGCATTCTGTTTGTTGAAGGCACCGAGAGGGTCAGAGGAATTTAGAGCAAATCTAGCTCTTTATTTCAGAATCGCGCGCTCTTTGTGCGGTGGTGAGGTTTGTATTTGTTTGTGTAAACAAAGTAAGTGTCAATTTAAGTGTATTAAATTTTTAGGTATTATAAATTTTTATAATAATATTATAATATCTCTTATTTATTTTATTAGTAAATATTTTCAATCTACTTTTGCCCTTAGACATAAATTATAAATTAAACTACGTAATTTTATATATATATATATATATATATATATTTTTTATTTTTTGTTTACTTATTTCCCTATTTTGTTCCATATATTTTCTCATTTCCGCTGCCCATTTTCATAACATTACCAGTATCTGAATCATGAGGACCCGGAGATGCTTCGGGCTGGGACTGAAAAGACATGACATTGAGAGCAGGAAAAGCAAGACCAGCACAGCTTCCATCATTAAGATTGATGCGAGTCACTTCAACGCCCTCAGGAAGGGATGCAGGGTCAACTGCATAGTTGTGATTCTGCCACAAAGACAATTTTAGGTGAGGCTGTAAATATCAACCCAAAAACACAGACGTGAATAGTTACGTGAGCCTGAGTAAATAAAAGGCAACCAGATGAACATCCAAAATTTGGATCAAAGATTACAGTACTACCAAAACTTTGGTCCCTGTAATTTTGATATCTTTATTGACATAAAATACCAAACCCAGTGAAGAAACATGCCTGCTTTAGATCGCTAGAAGATTCACTATGCATACAGCAAGAATTTACGCACTACGCATCACAGATTTAAAAGAGAAATTAACCTGAGCGCTGATTTCAACACTGTCAGCCCAAAGGTTACATAATTATGGGACTAACGTCAAATGGCATAGCAATTCGAATTGACCGTTGCTAATGAACCAGTTTATGTGATAATGTATGACTTGAAGGAAAAATAAATTAGAGGCCTGGTGAAAGGCCGGTTTAAGACCTGGTTAATCATAATTTTTTTGAATTGATGTAAATATGGTCATAAGTTGTGATAGTTGTAAAAGAATATGATAATTAAGAGTAAGTAAGAGTAGGTAATTAGATGGAAAAGATTGTGGTGTATAAAGTGTGTTGGAAGTGCAAAGAATTTTTTTGGGGGGGGGGTGTGTTGGAAGTGCAAAGAATTTTTTTTGGGGGGGGGGGGGAAGAAGGGGGAAAGAGGAGAAAAATAAGAAAAGTGGAGAGAAAATAAAATTATATATAATGGTACAGAAAGTTTAGAGAAAGAAAATAGGTGAAAGAAAAAATGAATAGTAATTTGTGAGAGAAAAAGTGAAGAGAAAATAAAATTGTTTAGAGTGGTAGAAAAATGTGAGAGAAAGAAAGTGGAGGAAAAAAAAAGTGAATAGTCATTTGTGAGAGAAAAAGTGAAGAAAAAATAAAATTGTTTGGAGTAGTGTAAAAAGTGAAGAGAAAAAAAAGTGAAAAAAATAAATAATAATAATTATATTTTTTTTCCCTCCTTATTTTCCCTCGCTAATACGAATGGCAGAACCTGAATGGTTCGAGGCGGAGGCTTAATCTTGGAATTAAATAAGAAAGAAAGTGTCTCAACAACATTATGCAAGGAGCTAAGTAAGAAATAATGGCTGTGTAGGAAAGTAATGAATGACCAAAATGGAAAATAGTGGACGTAAGGAAAATAAACCAAGGAATTTAATGTTTTTCAAAGAAAAAGGTTATGTGTGTAGAATCAAAGAACGTAGATTAATGACTACATGGGAAATAAATGATGGACTTAAGTACGAAGTATTTACTATTATTTATATGATATATATGTCTAGGACTCAATTAAGAAAAATGTCTATAACAGTAAATGACCAATGAACTAAGAAGAACCTAAATAGCTATACTAAACATGATTCATACAACGAAGTTGAGACATCAAGCAACGACTCTTGAAGATAATGGAATAAGAAAAATGTTGGTAATGTAGAGTCAGTTGATCATGTCAACGAAAGAGGTTAGATGATCAAAAAATCCTATGAAGCGGGTTTCTTCAAGCAAATGCAACGGAAACTAGATTTCAAGTAACAAATGTTGGTAAATATGGAACTTATAGAAGATTGGTTATAAAAAGCCAATTTTTTGTCACTTACAAAAGTGGCCATCTTGTCCACATCTAATATGAGGATGAAAAACTAAAAAAAAAAATTATGCACGAATTTGAAGCAAACTTCCTAGATTTAATAACAAGTGTAATAATTTTCATAGAGATTCATCTTCACTTAAATGGAGTTATAAGTTATTTAATATTAACATTCGAAATAAAATTCATAAGCTGTAATATTGTAAATTTATTATAAAAAAAAAGAATGGACATAATGTCGTTGCTTGATTTCTCCATGAAGAAATTGAAATTCAAAACATAAATAATAATTATTAGCTGCATGAAATTATACATTTATTCCCTTTTTCTGAAAAAGTTGGCATTCAAAGTATTTTTTCTCGATTTTTTCCTCATTAATGCGTCTAAGTGCTGGTCTAACATGTAAGAGCTGCATTCCATGTGAAATAATGTAGGCACATAATTCGGGGCCATCTACCCTTTTATAAGTTGTTTCCTACTTAATTGCTGCTATTGTCCAGATAGCAACCTGCACATTTTTATACCGGAAATGTTAGGTTCACCGACACTCGGCGCGCCACGAACATGAATGAAAAAATAATAAATTTTTTATTTTTTTAATTTCGTATTGAAAGGTATACATACTTATTAAAATATTTTTATGTACTATTTTAGAAAAAAAAAATTAAAAAAAAAATTTTTATAACAAATTTCATATGGTATTTACATTTCATATTTTAAGGTAATACTCATTTAAATTTTAATTTTAGTTTAAAAAAAAATCGACTATTTTAAATCGCCTTTGGTGCAAGTACCGAGCTCAGTACTTATAGTTGAAACCTTTTTATACAGTCATTCGACTTGTTCTATTAGCACTTGCCTTGAATTTTTTTTTTTCGGTTAAATACTTGCCTTGAATTAACCATAGCTATTTGTGCAATCTAACTGGCTGGGCTGGAGCTCGTTCTGGTTATGGATCCAAGGAACGGTTCAATGAGCCCAACAGGTCCATACTTCGTTACAAGGCTTTCCTGCTCCATTGGTTGAACCTAATTGTGGCATGTATTCTTACCATCATCTTACAAGAATGGCGTCTCATGAGAGAGTTTCAGTGCACAGAGCTCCTCGCAGTGTGAGGTTTGGAGAAGGGTATTAAGACTTAATGTGCCGAATTAATGTGGGCAGCGTCTACAGGTGTCATTTGCAACAATTAATGTTTCTCTGGTCTTTAATGCATTGAGGTTCCATTTGAGGTGAAACCCACGAAACGAGTTGCCCCTCCATGGTGTTAGGCTAGGAATTGGTTATGGTTCAAGAATCTGGTCATTGTAGTGACAAATGGTCCATGCACGTGGCAATCGAATTGCTCAAATTTCAAGTGTTTTTAAACTGCAAAATGGATTAATCTCTGCCTAATTTTATGGAAATCAAAGACGATTTCCAGTTAGATCCCAGAGGAAGAAGCAGGGAAGTACCCATGGGCCATGGCTCAACAAGGTTAAAAGAATGAGCTCCCAACTGTTTGTCAAAAAATGTGTCATAAAGGGCACTATTACACTTCCGGAAAATATTTCGGGTAAAAACGCCGGATCATACGTGCAAATAGGCCAAAGTATTAAAAAAAGAAAAAAATACACCGACACAGAAAATTACAGACAGGAAAGAGTTACAGTAAAATCGATCGATTAATTTGTACAATAAAAAGATTAATATTTGCAATAAAAATAAATGTATTTCTCATCAGTTTTTTGTTGCAAATAAGAATAGTTTAATTATACAAATTAATCGATCGATTGTATTGTGATTCTTCTCTGTCTATAATTTTTTGTATTTGTATATTAGGATTCATTAAGAAAATGGAAATTTTGAATAAGGGTTTTTAGGAATTCAAAATTTATCGTTTGACATCTATCGTTTCTCCCCCAAAGGCTGCCTCCAGCCAGCACAAAATTACATTAATTGACAACCATATAATTAAATGTTAATCTCCCCCAACAACACTTTTCTTTAAGTTTTGTTGCAATCTTCACTCTAATTCCACTGTTTCTTTTCCTTTTAAACAACTACATCCTTAGATCCAATCTTTTTATCGTAACTTACATCTAGGGAACATTTTTAGAGTACCATTACAGTTTTAACATTTTTTATTCAATTTTTTTTGTCCGAATTACAACAAATTTCTTACCTTTTGAGATGACAGATTTATTTTTTTTGCCAAAAAAAAGAAGATAAACATTTTTATTACAAAAAATAAAACATTTATTGTAAAAAAAAAAAAATCATTGTAATTCGAACATTTTCCACATTTTTATTAGAAACACCTCAGGACCACGTTCCAAGTTGCAGCTACATTGCCGCAGGTGGAAGACATGGGAGGGACACGCGCTAATGTGTCAAGCGCCGATCCTACACAAGATTTGGGCCTTTTTTTTCTTTTGATTGAAAAATTTTAGTTTATGTACACTAATAAGAAAAATGTGCATACAAATTATTTTAGTGACTATACAAATAAATAACAATTTTTTAATGATTGCATATATATTTTATCACTATGATATATTCATCTTAATTATTTACACATCATAAATTTTAAAAAAAAAATAAACAGAAAGGAGATTCACACAAAACCCACGCTGCAATTTCACCTATCCACCTCCCTAATCTCCCACTCCAGTGTCTCTAACTTTTTCCATGCGGTTTTTGTTTGATCACAGAAAACCGTCTGCCTTTGAAAAGGAACCGTTGTGATTGTTTTCGTCCGCTATTTTAATAAGAGAAAAAGGGCAGGCAGTGACATCACAATATGCACCAAACATTCACTATATAGAGAGCGAGAGAGACCCATGACATAGAGAGAGAGAGATGGAGGCCAAGGGAGTGGAGGATGAGTTCAAGAACTTCATCAAGGTGTGGACTATGGCCACAGCAGCCCTATGTTATTGTTACTACATAGCAGCAAGAATCCCAAAAGGCATTCCAAGGCTTCTCTCCCTCCTTCCTGTATTCTACCTCTTCATCACCCTTCCCTTGGATCTCACCTTCTTCCATCTTGCTGCCCCCACTTCATTCTTCCTTGTTTGGCTGGCAACTTTCAACCTCCTCCTTTTCTCCTTTAATCATGGCCCCTTAATATCACCACCCCCACCAAATGTTCTCCATTTCATCTCCTTGGCTTGTCTTCCAATAAAACTCAAACAAAACCCTTCAAAAGCAAAAACCAACAATAATCATGAAAACCCACCAGAGTTATTCTTGCCTTGGCCTGCTTTATTGGCAATCAAAGCAGCTCTTCTTGTTTTAATCTATCATAGCTATAGCTATAAACAATATATGCACCCCAATGTGGTGTTGGTTCTATATTGCTTGCATCTTTATCTTGAGCTTGAAATTGTGCTAGCCATATGCGCAACCCCGGCTCGAGCCCTTTTTGGGTTCGAGCTCGAGCCACAGTTCAACGAGCCTTATCTAGCCACATCGTTACAAGACTTTTGGGGCCACAGGTGGAACCTCATGGTCACAAGTATCCTACGCCCCACCGTATACCATCCCGTGAGGCAAATCTCATCGTCTGTGGTTGGCCCTAAATGGGCCCCATTGCCAAGTGTCCTCGCCACATTTATTGTCTCTGGTCTAATGCACGAGATTATGTATTTTTACGTAACGCGCGCGAGTCCCACGTGGGAGGTGACGTGGTTTTTTGTGCTGCAGGGGGTTTCTGTGGCCATTGAGATTGTGGGTAAAAAGAAGGTGGCTCACAGATGGCAGCTGCACCGCGTGGTTTCTGGTCCATTGACACTTATTTTCGTGGCCACAACTGGGGTTTGGCTATTTTTCCCACAGCTAGTCAACAATGGTGTGGATGACAAAGCCATAGCTGAATACTCAACTTTGGCAAATTTTGTAAAAGACAAACTTTTTAGATTGATAATTTCATAGAAGTTTTTTTCAATTTTTCTTTTGGTTATTTATTACTGTGTATCTTAGTTGAATAATTTTTTTTTTTAATGTATTTCAAGCATTTTTAGCATCAACGTGATCAAATATTTGTTTTGTCTTCAAGATACGTCATTAACCTTTGAATTTTTTCGATTAATTTCATAAACAGTAGAAAAAAAAAAAGAAAATCAATTGGAGCTCTCATCAACAACCACAAACCCTTTAACTTAGAAAAAAAAAAAAATCTTTTCTTCGATCATAATGGCAACTAGGAAGGATTTCCAAACTTATAACAGAGGCAAAGCTTGTAACACCGATCATCTCATTTTTTGGAACAACCCTCCAACTGGCTTTGTGCTACCTTTGTACTGACATGTATGGATTGGCCCTGTCGAGAGGGGAAGTGACATAGTTACAGTCTCTGTTCTTCTTTGTGTACTTTGGCTTTCTAGTTCTTGATCACTGTTTATATTTTTTTCTTTCCATTTGTCATTAACAAAAAAGAAAAAAAAAGCTTGGAAGTGTTCTGACCCAATTCGTCATAATAGATGAAATAGCGGAATCATTGCTATAAAACGTAGTCAAAGAAGGCGTCCTTAATTAATGGCCTAATTTATAGTGGCCACAATTTACATGAAAAATTATTTGATATTATTTATTAACTATTGGTTGTATAAAAATAATAATTCGTACATGTGTATAATTGCTGTTTATTATTTTTGGGAGAGTTACAGCTAACAAGTCGTTTTCGTGCCGACAAGGAAGCCAAAGTTGAGGCTCTCGCAAGCTCCATTAATGGAGCCCACTTGGTGGAATTTTCAACTAGAAACCACCAACAGGCGAATAAACAACAAAAATCCAATCCAGATTTTTCATGCACCGACACTGACGTAAATACTTTCTTCATACGCGTTAACACAATAAAACTAGGGGTAGAGGATCCTATCTATTTCTAATTCCCTCTCCTCTTCTAAAGGTGCGGGAAGAGAGAAATAGGAGTCTGCGAGACTGTGATTAGGAATTCTGGCCCTTTGGTCCCTTCCTTATTACTAATAAGTTTGTGGGCACGTAATTATCTAATTTATGATACATAAAAGATATATAAATTAATTTAATTAATTATTCACTTTTTTTAATTCAAAATATTTTTCAAAATTCAATAATATAAATTTTTATGTGTCAATTTATGTATATTATAATATGTCTACATAATTTTCTTTAAAATTTATTAGATATTAATCTTCATTGTATTGCGTATCATAAGTTGTCATAGCTTTATACACCTCTACTTTTTTGGAAAAAAAAAATCTTATTATGTACCGTACATCATTTTTTTTTTCCGTAATAAAAATGGTCTATCATCTAAAGATTATGTGTAATAATTGACAATATATATATATATATAAAGGAAAAGTTATGTAGCATACAATAATAATAAGCACAAAATGAGATGTAGAGATTTAAATCGTTAAATTGTGAAAATGTATTAAATTTTAAAAAATAGAGAAATCATTAAATTAAATATATGTCTTTTGCATACTATAAATTATATAACTGCATACTAATATTCGAGAAAATATCTTCACCTCTCTTCAGATCAGTGGCATTTGTGTCCCTCTATCATTTCTATATCAACTTTGATCAAAACGGCCAACGGAAACTGTTGGGTTTCTGAGTTTCTCCCCAGTAAAGAGATTCTAAAACATTAATATATTCTTGTATCTCAAATTCAAACTTTGAATTAAATGACCTATATAAAAATTTTTGAGGCCCATTGTGTTTCCCTTATGTTGTCGTCTTGTTTCTTTTAATCATAAATTTTTACAGGCACGAATGCATTCATATTTTTTTTCTTCAAATTGAAAAAACCTGTACTTTCTTCATGTTTTCAGTTTGATAGATTAGTGACTCAACAAGCCTAGTAAAATTTAATATGTAACATGTTTAGATTTTACCAGACAGTTTACATTTGTGGTGTGCAACGGATTTATGTACACTACGGGGAGCACTGCATATGAACTTCAAATGAGACGGTAACAGTTTACAGTTAGGTAGTCTAGGTACAAGATTGCGGTATTTTCATTTTGTGATCAACAAAAATAAAATGGGAGAACATTAATCAATTTGTAATAAAAAAATTTAAGAGCTTCACATGGAATTTTAAAAAATTTCCAAGTAATTTAGGTCGTTACATAGTTAATTTCAAAAAAATAAAAAATAAATAAATTATGAAATACTATTAAATAAAATTATATTATTATTTTAATACTACTTAAATTAAGTTATGTGATAGTATTCTTTTTTACTATTTTGCCCCCAAGTTAAAGATAAGTTGGCAAGTAATTAAAAATGAAAAAAAAAAAAAACAGAGAGGCAAGCCTGCAGTAAATGAAGTTTCCTACTTAAATTAAGTTATGTCTGTAAACATTTAAAAAAAGAAAAAAAAAAGTCAATAGTCGACTTATTCCTTTCGCATGTGTGCTTTCACACGGAAAAGTCGACTTATTTCTTTTTCACGCATACTTTCACACGGAAAGTCAGAAAAGTCGACTTATTCCTTTCTCACGCGTGCTTTCACACGGAAAAGTCGACTTATTCCTTTCACATGGAAAAGTCGACTTATGCCTTTCACACACGTACTTTCACACGAGAGGGGAAACCCTATAAATAGGCCCCTGCCGCTCAGTTCAAAACATATTCAGCAAATCTGTAAACAGAAAAATTCAGAGAATTTGAGAGAAAAAGAAAATTTTAAAAATCTCTCAAGAAAATTTCTCTTTTCTTACGTGCTTTTACTCTGCAGTATACTCTTCTAACTCCTTTTTAAGAGATATTTCAGGGGTAAGGCCCAAATTGCTGTTTCCATTTCTAAAGTTATTTTTAAATTTATATTCTTCGATCGCCTTAGATCTGAATTTATGAGAATATAAATCTGAAAATATCAAATTACTACAAATCCGGCTGGGATTAATCCTCATACAGCCCTCAGCAAAATTCAGGCAACTCATCCGAGAACAAGTTCCTTCGACCCTCGGTGAAATTAAGCCAAATCAGCTTAGATCTGGTCTCTACGGTTCTTAACCGTAGTCAAAACGTCCAAATCAAATCTGGTTTCAGTCTACCCAGTTCAAGAAAAATCTGTGGAAATTATTTCTGTCAAGATCAAGCTCGTGCAGCCCTTGACCGAGTAAAAAAAACGGAATACTACCTACATCAACTACCCTACCTGGGTACCAACAAAAAAGCAACGGCTCCACTGCCTACATCAACTACCCTACCTGGGTACGCAGGTCCAGAAACCCGGGGACGAACACAATTTCTTGCCGTCCAAACCCAAAAAAATATCGAAATTGAGAGTCCACAGCTCGCACAACAGGATCTCTCCCCTGACTCTCTTGCCGCATGGAGGAGTCGATCACCTACCCCGATCGAAGTCGGGGGCAACACGACGAAGCCCGCTCAACAGAATCCAACTCATTCTGTAGAGATCCACACAAAGGAATCAGAAGAGTTCTCTCCCCCAGTCTTTCCCAGAGCCTCATCTGTTGCCGTCATGATGACCAACACAACCAGTACAGAAGAAAGAATTTCAGAATTGGAGAATAAAATTTTGCAGCTGATCAGAGTCGTGGAGGAAAAAGATCAACAGATCGCCGCTCTCAAAGGAAAGGCCCAGATCCAAGTTGATCCCGAGATCCGCGAGGAGCAACCATATCCACCCAGTTTCACTCCAAAAGCCACACCAGCCGACGTCTTCACTGCAGAAAAGCGACCAGGTAGTTCTACACAGCTGCCACCCTCAAATTCTGTAGCTTCGCTATCTGTTCAACAATTGCAGGAAATGATAGCCAATACCATCCGACTGCAACAAGCTACATCCTTCCAAAGATCGCAGATATACGTCAAACCGTACACCAGACGGATTGAAAGTCTCAACATGCCCTTCGGCTACCAACCGCCCAAATTTCAACAATTCGACGGACGAGGCGATCCCAAACAACACATCGCCCACTTCGTTGAAACCTGCAACAACGCAGGGACTTATGAAGATCTCTTGGTAAAACAGTTTGTTCGTTCACTCAGGGAGACCGCTTTTACCTGGTTCATAAATCTTGAACCAGAATCGATCGACAGTTGGGAACAGCTACAACGAGAGTTCCTCAACAGATTTTTCAGCACTCGAATGACGGTAAGTATGATGGAGCTTACCAGCACCAAACAAAGGAAAGGAGAGCCCGTTGTTGAATACATCAACAGATGGCGTGCCCTCAGCTTGGGCTGCAAAGATCGTCTGACGGAGACTTCTGCCGTGGAGATGTGCATCTAGGGAATGCATTGGGAGCTGTTATACATTCTGCAGGGTGTCAAACCCCGAACCTTCGAAGAACTGGCGACCCGCGCACATGATATGGAGATAAGCATCCAGACTTCCGGAGGCACGGTTCCCATCCAGTTGGACCAGCAAGGGGGCAGAAGAGAGATTAAGAAACCCAACAGCTCTGGAAAAGGAAAAGAAGTGATGACTGTTGAAACCGCACCAGTAAAAGTGGGAGCTAAAGCTAAGGTAAATCCTCCAACTCAAATAACTCAGCCAAAACAACAGGAAAGGCGAAAGGTGACATTGCGAGAGTTGGAGCAGAAGCAGTATCCATTCCCCGACTCAGACGTTCCCGACATTCTTGAACAACTCTTGGAGGTGAAGCTGATCGAACTCCCAGAGTACAAGCGGCCGAATGAAAAGGATCGAGTCAGCGATCCGAGATTTTGCAAATATCACCGGATAGTAAGTCATCCAACTGAGAAGTGTTTCGTCCTGAAGGAGCTAATCATGAAGCTCAAAAGCCAGAATAAAATCATTCTAGACCAGGAAGGCATAACTTCTGCAAACCAGACCACAATCACTTCAAAACCATCAGAAGAGGTGACACACCGTAAGGAGGAGCCGCTCGACAACAAAAAGTCAACAACGGAGAAGGTATATGAAGCTCTCCAAACCCTTCTCGCTAACCCTCAGTTGTTTACAGCTTTGCAAACAACAGAAGTATGGCAAAATCAAGTTGGCAATACTCTTCAGACCTCAGTTGAACCTCTGCCATCAAGTAATTCCAGCTCGACGGAGCATCAGGCAGACCAAAATCACGTCAGATGTTACTCTGCTATCTCATTTTCAGATGAGGATCTCCTGCTGGGGTCCAAACCCCACAATCAGCCGCTTTATGTATCAGGCTATGTGAGAGAACAGAAGGTCTGACATATTCTGATCGATGATGGCTCGGCAGTCAATATTATCCCAAAATCCACCATAAAGGAGCTCGGCATCGGTGTTGATGAGTTATCAGACAGCCGCTTGATGATTCATGACTTTAATCAAGGAGGACAGAAAGCAATTGGGATGATTCGCTTGGAGCTAACTATCGGTAATCTCACTTCTAGCACTCTATTTCACGTGATTGATGCATGTACCATATATAAGATGTTGCTAGGACGACCGTGGATTCATGGAAATGGAGTTGTGCTCTCAAGCCTCCATTAGTGCTTCAAGTACTACAATGGTGGTGTTCAAAAGGTCAATGCTGACTTAAAGCCGTTCGATGATGCTGAATCACATTTGGCGGATGCAGTCTTCTACACCGACACAGACAATCTGGAGATCATTCCATCAAAAGCTACTTGGACTGGGGGCATCCACAAAAAGGGAAAAGCTGTCGAAGAACCTGCCAATGCCCAACCCCAGGATCCAACAAATAAAAAGCTGTCACAGCCTGCTGAGCTCCGTTCGAAGGATGTTGCATCTTCAAGCTCCACTCCAGTCCTACGCTAAGTGCCGAAGTCACGACGCTCAGAAGGTCAACCCCCTTTCTCTTATTGTATTGATCTTAAACAGGAGCAGGGTCATAGCCAACCCAAAACAAAGAAGCTGCACAACCTGAAGGAGACTTACACTCTGCCGATACCAAAGATTGAGTCGGTTTTATCTTCAAAACTATTAAAAGGCTTCGTCAAACCACACACGGGGGCAGTCGAAGGAGGCTCACTTCTAGAAAGAAGAACACATGAAGGATTTGATCCTAATTCATACAAGCTTTTGGCAAAGGCGGGCTATGACTTCTCAAATCCGAGCACAATGGGTACGCTGCCGTCCACACATAGCGCCGCTTCTCAAACATCACAGTCCCGACCTGGCTTAGGCTATCAGGAGAAGTCACCTGTGCGGATCACGCTAAAGAGCCGAAGCCGAGCAGCTGATGCACGTGCCATCAACACCACCACCAAACAAAACAGGCTTATCCAGTCAAACAAAGAAGGTGAAGTCAGAGGTTCTGCATTTCATGTCACAATTAGCGAGGAGGCTGAGTCTGACTCATCTGACGGTGAAGTAAAGGAGGCTCTCCCGGAACTTGAAGATGGTGGCCAAGCAACTGTTGATGAACTCAAAGAGGTCAATCTTGGCTCTCCGGAAGATCCTCGACCTACATTTGTAAGTGCTTTACTTACTGTAGAAGAAGAACAAGAATATGTTCAGGTATTAAGCCAATACAGGGATGTGTTCGCATGGAGTTACAAAGAAATGTCTGGACTTGACCCAAAAATTGCGGTACATCGTCTGGCAGTAAAGAAGGGTGTTCGTTCTGTCAAGCAGCCACAACGACGGTTCCGCCCGGAACTCATTCCACAAATTGAGGAGGAGGTTCACAAGCTGATCAATGCTGGTTTCATCCGAGAGGTCACCTACCCAACATGGATTGCCAACATAGTCCCGGTAAGAAAGAAGAATGGGCAGTTGAGGGTATGTGTTGATTTTCGAGATCTTAACAGGGCCTGCCCGAAAGATGACTTTCCGTTGCCCATAACGGAGATCACAGTCGATGCAACAGCAGGTCACGAAGCATTGTCTTTCATGGATGGTTCTTCAGGCTATAACCAAATCAGAATGGCACTAGAAGACGAGGAGTTGACAGCATTCTGCATCCCGAAAGGTATATACTGCTATAAAGTTATGCCGTTTGGATTAAAAAATGTTGGCGCCACTTATCAACGTGCTATGCAAAAAATTTTTGATGACATGCTGCACAAGATTGTAGAATGTTATGTTGATGACTTAGTTGTAAAGACTAAGAAGCGCAAAGACCACCTCGAGGATCTCAAGACAGTGTTCGAAAGACTTCGGAGGCATCAGCTCAAAATGAACCCTCTCAAGTGCGCATTCGGTGTCACATCAGGAAAGTTTCTTGGGTTCGTGGTACGCCATCGTGGAATCGAAATTGATCAGTCAAAGGTTGAGGCAATTCAAAAGATGCCTGAACCTAAAAACCTGCACGAACTGCGAAGTCTACAAGGAAAGCTGGCCTACATTCGTCGTTTCATCTCTAATTTAGCTGGGAGATGTCAACCTTTCCATCGGTTGATGAAGAAAGATGTCAACTTCGAGTGGGACGAAGCTTGCAGCAAAGCCTTTGAGAGCATAAAGAAGTACCTTTCCAATCCACCGGTCCTAGGTGCTCCAATTCAAGGAAAGTCGTTGATTCTCTACATTGCAGCGCAGGAAAGATCTTTGGGAGCATTGCTTGCACAGGAAAATGAGCAGGGAAAGGAAGTTGCCCTGTATTACTTGAGCAGAACACTAAACGGTCCGGAGCTGAGTTATTCGACCATTGAAAAGACATGTCTAGCACTGTTCTTTGCCATTGACAAGCTGAGGCACTACATGCAAGCTCATACGGTACGTCTCATTGCCAGAGCTGATCCTGTCAAATATATCTTATATAGACCAATCTTGTCAGGACGACTTGCCAAGTGGGCAGTAATCCTACAAAGCTACGACATTGTCTACGTGCCTCAAAAAGCAGTCAAAGGACAAGCTCTAGCAGACTTCCTTACAGATCACCCTATTCCGTTCGATTGGGAGTTCACAGATGATCTTCCAGATGAAGAGGTCTTTTACATTGAGACACTCCCACCATGGACGATGTTCTTTGATAGTGCAGCAAGGCGTGATGGTGCTGATGCCGGCATAGTGTTTGTCACTCCTCAACGACAAATACTACCATATGTTATCATTCTCGGTGAGTTATGTTCAAATAATATTGCTGAATACCAGGCTTTGATCATTGGTCTTCAAATGGCTGTCGATATGAAGATTCCAACTATAGAAGTCCATGGAGATTCTCAGCTCGTCATCAACCAACTTACAAGATTGTATGACGTGAAGAAAGAGGATCTTGCGCCTTACCATCAACGTGCTCGACAACTAATGAATGAATTTGAAAGCATCACCTTGGAGCATGTGCCTCAACGAGAAAATACTCAGGCAGACGCATTGGCTAACCTGGCCACCTCTCTTGCAAAGTCAGAAATCCAGGCTACAGTTGTTGCCGTATGCCAGAAATGGATAGTGCCACAGAAGGATGATGAAGAAACTACAGCAGCCAACACTGTATCTGTACGTCTCGCAGAGGACGAGGATTGGGCCAACCAATCATTGACTATCTACAGCACGGGAAGCTGCCCGAAGATCGCCTCGTCCGACGAGCTCCCCGCTTCATATATCTCAAGGATGCTCTGTATCGAAGGTCTTTTGATGGAGTTTTACTTCGCTGCCTAGGTAATGAAGAGGCAAAACAAGCTCTCGCTGAAGCACATTCAGGAGTTTGTGGCGGACATCAATCGGGGCCTAAGTTGCACTTTCAGCTCAGAAGGATGGGATACTACTGGCCAACTATGGTACGTGATTCAATTGAGTTTGTTAAAACCTGTCAAGCTTGTCAATTTCATGCGAATTACATACATCAACCACCGGAGTCACTCCATCCAACTGTCTCATCCTGGCCCTTTGAAGCTTGGAGTCTCGACTTAGTGGGGCCCTTGCCAAAGTCATCCCTAGGTCACCTTTACATTCTCGCAGCAACCGACTAATTCTCAAAATGGGTTGAAGCCATTCCACTTAGAGAGGTAAAGAAGGAGCATGTTGCCAATTTCATTCGGACTCAGCTAATCTATCGCTATGGAGTCCCTCGATTCATCATCACTGATAATGGTAAGCAGTTCTACAACAGCTTAATCGACAAGCTCTGCGAGAAGTTCAAGTTCAAGCAGTACAAGTCATCCATGTACAATGCCCGGGCAAATGGCTTGGCTGAAGCATTCAACAAGAACTTATGCAACCTATTGCGGAAGGTAGTCTCTAAATCCAAAAGAGATTGGCATGACAGAATTCCGGAGGCATTATGGGCGTATCGTACAACTTACCGGACTCCAACACAGGCGACGCCATACTCACTTGTCTACGGTGTCGAAGCAATACTGCCGTTGGAAACACAGATTCCATCCCTACGCATGGCTGTTCTGGAAGGACTCACACAAGAGGAAAATGCTCGCCTACGTCTGGATGAGTTAGAAGCTCTCGATGAAAGGAGGCTCGAGGCACAACAACAACTTGAGTGCTACCAAGCTCGGCTCACCAACACATTCAACCGCAGGGTCCGCCCTTGATCTTTTCAAGTTGGAGACCTTGTTCTTGCAATGCGACGATCCATCAACATGAAGTATCGGCCTGGTGACAAGCTTACTTCCAAATGGAACGGGCCATACTTAGTGCAGGAGGCCTACACTTACAACGCTTACATGCTGTCAGACCAAGAAGGCGTCCGAATCGGCCCGATCAATGGTAAATTTCTGAAACAGTATTATGTGTAAATATGTTTTTTTTTTTAAAAAAAAAAATCAAAAAAAATGCAAAAAAAAAAATCAAAAAAAATAAAAAAAAATCAAAAAAAAAGGAAAAAAGAAAAAAATCAAAAAAAAAGAAGAAAAAAAATCAAAAAAAATCAAAAAAAAAGAAAAAAAGTTACGAAGTCCCGATCTGAAAGTCCAAGCGAAAATCCAAACCCGAAAATCCAAGCCCAAACACTTGAGCCCAAATCAGAAAACTCAAGCCCGAACCAAAAATCAAAACCCAAACACTCGACCCAAATCCAAAAATCCAAATCTAGAAGCTCAAACACTCGACCCAAATCTAATCCAAAACCCAAAACCCAAAAATTCCAAGTCCTAGACACAGTTCAGAACCCAAGTTCAAAATCCAATCCAACTCCTGACCCGCATGAGTATAAACTGTGAACGGCCCAAAAATATAAAAGCGACGGAGGGTTTGAGTCTGAAACTCAGCATCAGTCTCAACCGATCTTCACCACATACCAAGACCTTTGCTCCTCTTCCACAAGAAAGATGGAACCGGTTGCAGAACCTCAAGACAAGGGAGAAGAAAGATCACCCCGCACAAGGTGGCAATCGATCATGGCACAACTGCAAATTTTGGAGGAAGTCTTCAACAACAATGGAGGTATTATTCCTAGTGCATCTCAAATCTATCAACTTGTCTCACGGCCGACAAGATAAGGTGCAACAACTTTGGCAGCACACGGCAACGACTTCTGCAGCACACGGCAACGACTTCTACAACACATGGTAACGACTTTCGTGACACGCGTCAGCCGCTGCCTCTTTTGTCTCTTATGCAGGAAAAGGACGTGGAGGACCCTACTCGAATCTGCGTACCTTCTTTTTTGACTTTAAAAAAAAAAAAAAACATTTATCGTATGTATATATATATTGCATTCCCGAGTTGTAATACTCACCCCTCAGCTCTTCTTTCTCAAAAGAAAATGGTTAGTCTCTGCACTTGTCTCAGGAAATTCTTTGATCAAGAAGTTGGAGGCGCACGAGCTAAGAAAAGAAGGAGTAGTCTTTCTCGAGGGATCCCTAGAAACCCTCGAAACTCATTCTCGAACGCCATCGGTGTCATGGAGTTCCAACTACTCTCCTTAGTTCACATCTATCGCAGCGAGCCGAGAAGTTCTGATCGTCCTCCTGGATCTACAAATGCAGCGACGTGCAGGGAAGTTCCAACTACTCTCCTTACGTCGAAGCAGATTCGGGAATCATCACCATAACCCGTCTCTCTGTGCGCAGGTCTTAAAGTTCCAAAGTGCTAGGCCTTCCTCTTAGGGAGGTTTAAGTTCTTTGCCTACCGGATCATCCTCACCAGAGATCTGGAACTTTAAGACATATAAAAAATCTTTTGCGAGCTATGGAACCTCGAATGCACTTGGAGCCAAGGCTTCAATTTCTATATTGGCTGGGCTGCTAACTTTCTCAAGATCGTATCGGATTCCTATTGCGATCCAACAACAGCAGGCATGGTCAAAGATAGAAGACTCCAAGATTCAATGTTCATCAGGACGTTTCCAAGTTTCAAACTGGACTTCAAGACTCGGTGCGGATCACGTCTGCAAAGTTCTTCCTTATCGACCCTTGAAGTGGGGGCATTTGTAAACATTTAAAAAAAGAAAAAAAAAAGTCAATAGTCGACTTATTCCTTTCGCATGTGTGCTTTCACACGGAAAAGTCGACTTATTCTTTTTTCACGCATACTTTCACACGGAAAAGTCAGAAAAGTCGACTTATTCCTTTCTCACGCGTGCTTTCACACGGAAAAGTCGACTTATTCCTTTCACATGGAAAAGTCGACTTATGCCTTTCACACGCGTACTTTCACACGAGAGGAGAAACCCTATAAATAGGCCCCTGCCCCTCAGTTCAAAATATATTCAGCAAATCTGTAAACAGAAAAATTTAGAGAATTTGAGAGAAAAAGAAAATTTTAAAAATCTCTCAAGAAAATTTCTCTTTTCTTACGTGCATTTACTCTGCAATATACTCTCCTAACTCCTTTTTGAGAGATATTTCAGGGGTAAGGCCCAAAAAATTTGCTGTTTCCATTTCCAAAATTATTTTTAGATTTATATTCTCCGATCGCCATAGATCTGAATTTATGAGAATATAAATCTGAAAATATCAAATTACTACAAATCCGGCTGGGATTAAGTCTCATACGGCCCTCAGCAAAATCCAGGTAACTCATCCGAGAACAAGTCCCTTCGACCCTCGGTGAAATTAAGCCAAATCAGCTCAGATCTGGTCTCTACGGTTCTTAACCGTAATCAAAACGTCCAAATCAGATCCGGTTTCAGTCTACCCAGTTCAAGAAAAATCTGTGGAAATTATTTCTGTTAAGATCAAGCTCGTGCAGCCCTTGACCGAGTAAAAAAAATGGAACACTAATCGGAGGATCTACGGAGATCGACCCCACGTAAATTTTCTTTTATTTTAAATTTTTATTTATAATTTATTTTTTGTATTTTCGAGTTTAATTGTTTTAAACTCGAAATTTACGCTTTACAATGTTATAGTATCATCCACTTAGTATCCCCATAGGGCCGGCAAATTAAGTTTCCTCCCAAGTGCTCTCACTTCCTGGGTTTATTTTGGTTGGACAATTACAAGCTCATCCTCTTCTCCTTTGGTCATGGTCCCCTTTTATTTGAACCCACCTATTAAATGAAGCAAACCATGAACTCCTTATTAAATTGCCATAAAATTTCTCGAGCATGCAATAATGAGAGCGTGATGGATACGTAGTAATTTAAATTGTTAGATTATAAAAAATATATTAAATTTAAAAAATAAGAAAACTGATAAATTTTTAGATATTGTTAGATTAATTATATGTTTCCGTCTTTTTTTTTTACAATTTTTTTTTTGGATTGCATGCTCACAGGGACCACATGCATCCAAGGATACTTATTCGGCGTGTACCGTTTCATACGCTGTTCATTTGTGGAGGAAATTTTTTTTTCGGTTTATGTAATTTTATGGTACATATGCTTAAACTGCCGTCCGATTAATTAGCCATCCTTTGCATTATCATTGCAGGATTTTTGGAAGGGAGAAGATCGAATTCCTATGGTAAAGAATTTGCTCCGCCACAGAAAATTTGATTAGGGTCATGGGCCGTAGTACCGGGTTGCGTTGGCTGCTTGCTTAATATATAGTCCGAGTCTGACACACCAGATTTCTCTTGTTTTTTGACGAGAAATGAATGGGGTCTCAGAAGGATCATATATTTGCAATTTTATCTTTATTTTTTATAACGAGATTGTTTTTACGATACATAATAGATCTAAACTTACATCACATGGACGCAGATATATATATATATATATATATATTAGAAGGTGATACATAATAGATTAAGCTCACATGGACGAAAATTCAAAATGAGTTTACTATGAACCAACGACTACGAACCCACCCACTCATTTTAAGCATTGATATGAAGCACCAAGTAAATATATGGGGAAGAAAAAACAAAATTTGAATTGCAGAGGTGCGACCTATATCATTACTTCTCATGTTCTATCCTCATTTACACGTTCTTGTTATGCATACAATCAACTATGAAGTTTATAGTTTAGAAACGGAATAACATAAAATAAGAATCACTTTAATTTTTAAAATTTGGTTTGGTTTAAATCTTTAATTTAATTGCAAAATAGTCGCTTCGAAAAATGAGACATCTTATTGAACCCAAATTTTCAAAGTAAATATACTAAATATCGAAATTTCACGACCCATCTCCAACCTATAATTCAATCTTCGGTTTCTTTATAATCACTTATTGCTAATCAGGCGTAAACTTTAAAATTAAACTAACTCAACTTCAACTTATCAGGCGTAAACTAAATTGGCCAAAACGATCTTCTCGACTTATTCATCTAAGGCGAATGGTAATTGTAGTGACAAATGGTGCAAGCACATGGCAATCGAATTGCTCAAATGTCAAGTGTTTTTAAGCTGGAAAATGGATTAATCTCCGCCTAATTATATGGAAATCAAAGAAGGTTTCCAATTCCATCCCAGAGGATGAATCTGGGAAGTACCCATGGGCCTTGACTTAATAAGGTTTTTTTTTTTTTTTTTTTTTTTGAGAAACATGACTCAATAAGGTTAAAAGAATGAGATCCCAATTGTTTGTTAAAAATTGTGCCATAAATATCCAAATGGCGATACCCAGTTTGACATCTATCATTTTCCCCCCCCAAAGGCTGCCGCCAGCCAGCAAATATTACATCAGTTAATAACCATGTAATTAAAAAGCTTTTATTATAAGGATACGTCTAGTGAGATACGTAAAAGACATACAGTTAATTTAATAATTTATTTATTTTTTATTTTTTTTTAAATTCAATATATTTTTTATAATTTAACGATTCAAATAACTATATATCCAATACGTTCTTTCTTAAGTGTGGCCTAAAAGTATTTTGGAAAATTAAACATTAGTCTCCCCAGCACACACTTTGTTTTTTTTTTTTAGTTTTGTTAACATTATCAGTCTAATTTATTCCTTAGGAAACATTTTTGTCAGAAACATCTGGACCACGTTCCGATTAAATCGCCACAGATTTGAGAAGATCATTTGCCACTGAAAACGAACCGTTGTAATTGTTGACTTTAGTCCCCTATTTTAATAAGAGAAGAAGGGCAAGTAGGTACATCCTGCCTATGCTTCTATCATATTTCCCAGTCCAACCACTAACAACTCAAATTCCACAAAGGGGGCTTTTGACTACCATACCTGATCAGAATAAGAAGAGATAAGGAGTTACGGGCTTTTTCCCTCCCTCATCAGGTAGGTCGCCTCTGGCTACTTACCTTTTCAGTGCCATAATATACACCAAACATACACCCTTCACATAAAGAGAGATAGAGATGGAGGCCAAAGGGGTGGAGGATGAGCTCAAGAACTTCATCAAGGTGTGGACTTTAGCCATAGCAGCACTATGTTATTGTTACTACATAGCAGCAAGAATCCCGAGAGGCATTCCAAGGCTTCTCTCCCTCCTTCCTGTATTCTACCTCTTCATCATCCTTCCCTTGGAACTCGCCTTCTCCAATCTTGCTGGCCCCACTTCATTCTTCCTTGTTTGGTTGGCAACCTTCAAGCTCCTCCTTTTCTCCTTTGACCAAGGCCCCCTAATATCACCACCCCCACCAAATGTTCTCCATTTCATCTCCTTGGCTTGTCTTCCAATAAAACTCAAACAAAACCCTTCAAAGGCAAAAACCAATAACATTCATGAAAACCCACCAGAATTATTCTTGCCTTGGCCCGTTTTATTGGCAACCAAAGCAGCTCTTCTTGTAATAATCTTTCATGGCTATAACTATAAACAATATATGCACCCTAATGTGGTGTTGGTTCTATATTGCTTGCATGTTTATCTTGTGCTTGAAATTGGGCTAGCCGTATGTGCAGCCCTGACTCAAGCCCTTTTCGGGTTCGAGCTCGAGCCACAGTTCAACGAGCCTTATCTAGCCACATCGTTACAAGACTTTTGGGGCCACAGGTGGAACCTCATGGTCACAAGTATCCTACGCCCCACCATATACTATCCCGTGAGGCAAATCTCATCGTCTGTGGTTGGCCCCAAATGGGCTCCATTGCCAAGTGTCGTCGTCACATTTATTGTCTCCGGACTAATGCACGAGATTATATATTTCTATGTGACGCGCATGAGTCCCACGTGGGAGGTGATGTGGTTTTTTGTGCTGCATGGGATTTTTGTGGCCATGGAGATTGTGGCTAAAAAGATGGTGGCTCACAGATGGCAGCCGCACCGAGTGGTTTCTGGTCCATTAACACTTATTTTCGTGGCCACAACTGGGGTTTGGCTATTTTTCCCACAGCTAGTCAACAATGGTGTGGATGATAAAGCCATAGCTGAATACTCAACTTTGGCAAATTTTGTAAAAGACAAACTTTATAGATTGATAATTTCATAGAAGTTCTTTTAAAGTTTCTTTTTTTGTTATTTATTATGGTGTATCTCAGTAGAATAATCTGTTTTTTTTTTAAAATGTATTTCAAGCATTTTTAGTTTCAACATAATCAAATATATGTTGTCTTTAAGATATGTAATTAACCTTTGAATTTTCTGTGATTATTTTCCCAAACAACGGGAAAGAAAAAGAAAATCAAAATTATAACAGAGGCAAAGCTTGGAACACGGATCATCTCATCATTTGGAACAACCCTCGAACAAGTTTCATGCCACATGTATGGAGTGGCACTTCCAAGAGAGGAAGTGACATGGTTATAGTCTCTGTTCTGCTTTGTATACTTTGTTTTCTTTTTTTTTTTTTTTTTTTGTGCATTCAAAGTATACTTTGGTTTTATAGTTCTTGATCATTGTTTATAATTTTTCTTTCCATATGTCATTTAAAAAAAAAAAGGGTTGGAAGTGTTCTGACCCAATTAGCCATACTAGCTAGATGAAAAAGTGGCATCGGTATTATAAAACGTAGTCAAAGAAGGCATCCTTAATTAATGGCCTGATTTATAGTGGCCATTAAAATAGAGCACTGTTATATTTTTGGACAAAAATATGTCTGAAATGTTATCCGAATGCAACTGATTGCATTTAGTTTGCAACTGCTTGTATTTCAAGTGCAACCAAAAATAAGAAGAAAAAATCACTGTCATTTCTTTGCACATGAAATTCAACTGGTTGCACATCAAATCCATCTAATTGCATTTGAGTAACATTTCGGGCATTATTTTCTCTGAAAATCTAACTTTTTCCATTAAAATATTAGAGGCTCAATTTACATGAAAAATTATTCGATATTATTTATTAAGTAATGGTTGTATAGAAATAATAGTTCATACATGTGTATAATTATTGTTTATTATAAGAAAGAGCCTTATTTTTTTTTTATAAATTAAGAAAAAGCCTTGTTACCTGACAGTTGAATTTTAATTTTATTATACATTAATTTTAATTTTTATATACATATTATATATTATATATGAGTTTGAACTTATTACACATAATCTTAAGAATTTTATGTTTCATATATTTATTGCACATTAAATTTATTTTTTATACATATAATATATTTTTAAAAAAAATTAAAAATAATCGGTGAGATCCACCACAATTTCTACTGTCTCTCCTCTCTCTCTTTCTGTCTCTTCTGCATCCGTTCCAGTGTCTTTCAGCCCCGTCCGTGCATCGTTTTTGAATAAGAAAGTTGTGGAGTTACAACTTACCAGTGTAATCAAAATCGGACTGAATTTGTCGGTTTAATTAGTTGGACCGATAATCGGTCCTAGGTCCGGTCCGATTTAGACATAAAAAGGGAGGACTGACCGAATCGGTTAAAATCGGTCAAAAATCAGTCAAAATCGATAAAAATCGATCAAAAATCAGACCGATCGGACCGGTTTAGAATTGAACTAAAAATTTATAAATTATAATTTAACCTCATTGTTTACTTAAATTATAATTTGACCTTTAACTATACTTAAAATTTCAATTTAGTCCAAAACTTAATCAAAATTTTCAATTTAATCCTTAAAACTAAAAAAATGAATATTTAATCATTATTTATAAATATTATTCTTTTAATTACATTTATAAATATATATATTATTAAATATTATTCTTTTAATTACATTTATAAATATATATATTATTAAATATCAGTTCAACTACCGATTTAACTAGTTTAACTAATTAAACCTTGACCCACTAATATTTTCAATTCAATAACTGGTCCGATTTTGACAACCTTACAACTTACAACTAACAAGTCGTTTTCGTGCCGACAAGGAAGCATAAGTTGAGGCTCTCGCACGTTCGATTAATGAGGCCAACTTTGTGGAATTTTCAACTAGAAACCGCCAACAGCTAAATAGACAACAAAAATCTGATGAGATTTGATACACCGATACCGACGTAAATACTTTTATATACAATATTATTAGTAAGTTTATTGAAGGTCGATCTTAGCTTATCAAAAGTTCTCATAGCTTTGTTCCCTTTTATTTTTTTTTTAAAAAAAAGGTTATCATGTACAATATATATATATATATATATATATATATATATATATATATTTTTTTTTTTTTTATATACAACGTATTAGATAAAATTATACGATATAATATTAAAATAATAATAATAATAATAATAATAAAAAAGATAAGAAATTCACTTATTAATTAAGAATTCTGAAAACTACAGTTAAAAAGTATTTTTCTATATATTTTTACGTTACTGGCATGAGCATCAGGTGGGAGGTGTTGTGGTTTTTTGAGCTGCATGGGGTTTCTGTGGCCTTGGAAATAGTGGCTCACAGATGGCGGCTGCACCGACTGGTTTCTGGGCCATTGACACTTATTTTCGTGGCCACAACTGGGGTTTGGCTATTTTTGCCACAGCTAGTCAACAATGGTGCAGATGACAAACTCATAGCTGAATGCTCAACTTTGGCAAACTTTGTAAAAGACAAACTTTCTACATAATTGATAATTTTATAGAAGTTTTCTTCAAGTTTCTTTTTTTTCCCATATCTCAGTTGAATTACGTTTTTTTTTTAATTGTATTTTAAGCATTTTTAGTATCAACATGATCCAAAATTAGTTTTGCCTTCAAGATATGTCATTAACCTTTGAATTGTCTATGATTAATTTCCACAACAATAGGAGCAAAAAAAAGAAAATCAATTGGATCTCTCGTCAACATCTTTTGTGCTTTCAATTTTGTTTGCATATTTTTTCTTTTCATTTGAAGAAAGCCATGATAGTGAAAAGTTTGATGAATTTGAAATTGATTTAGATCTGTAGATTATTGAAGAAGTATGAATCTATGGTAATAAATATCATGATTTATATTCTCCACAGTTTATGGACCAAAAAATTAAATATATATATTCTCCACAATTTCTTCTATAAAAATATTTTCCTATTTCTTCACTCCTTCACTTTTTTCTTTTCCAATTATCTCCTTTGTTTGCATCTAACTAATTTTAACGGATTTGCAGCGTTGAATCACTGAATTGGATGTTCGAAAAAAGGTGACAAAACAATGTTTTATTCTTTAAGAGATTTTTATTTAGTGTTACTGGAAATTAATATTCATTTTTATGCATACATGAGATCCCATTTTCTATTTCTTATTACAGTTCTCTACAAATTCATATTCTAGTGCTGACCTGATCGTTAATTATTTCCTGATCGTTAATAAATAAGTGAAAGGAAATAAGAAATCGCAGAGAAAATAAACAAATTCATATCCCAGTAGTGAAAGCCGTTTTCTCTCTCTGCCTTTTTTTTTTTTTAATTTGTCTGAAGAAGTCGGATGTGTTTATAACTTTATATATAATCAGGAGCTGGAGTTCGACAGGAAATAGAACTCCCAATCTGAGTACAACCTAAAAATCAAAATAGGTTCTACAACTATATTTTATTTTATATATATATAGTGAAAATCCTGCTCCAGCCCATCAAAATAAAATTCAAAAACAAAATGTACGGGATGGAAAGAAAGACTGGAACGATGGGTAGAAAGATTTCTTGTGAAAACAGGACGGGAAGAGTTGTGAGGTTTCAAATTATCCGAATGCTGTATGAGAGGCCAACATCAATTTGCATCCACAAAATAATAGATGTCGGTGGAATCTGGGAAGCAGAAGCCAGTGAATTCAATTTGCACTTTGAATTGGTGGGTTATTATGGAATTATAACTTCTCAATAGGAAGGAGATAATCATATGGAAGATTTTGGCAGCCTACGCTTATGCCCTTACTCTAAAATCTTCTTTGATTTGGATCCTGTCACTACCAAAGTTACCATGTTTGTATTAAACATCGATCCAAGGACAAACCATGCTTTAGGTACGTATTATTTCCAGTCTCTATAATTAGAACTCAAGGGAACACCGAAAAAAGGGAGAGAGAAAAAAAGAGTCGAGGGTTTCCGAATTTGCTAGGCTGCCGATGGGTTCAACACCCGTCTTCATCAACAATCTTCCGACGGCCGCCGATGCTAAAGGTTTGTGGAGGATTTTCCAAAGGTGGGGTCGGGTAGTGGATGTGTTTATTCCTAACAAGCTTAGCAAGATAGGGCGACGATTTGGCTTTGTCAAGTTTGAAAAATGGCAAGATGCGATTGATGCGGCACGGAGACTCAACGGTGAAAGATTCCTTGGTAATAGAATAGGGGTTAAGTTAGCAAGCTTTGCAGATCCCAAACAGCGCAAGGGTACTGTCAATGGACGAATTTCCAACGGCAATTTGAGGGTTTCTACAACTGGCTGTTGGGTAGAGCAGGGTCACGGTTCAGGCAGGTCATACAAAGAAGTATTAAAGGAGAAGCGAGGGTCGGGGGTCGCGTCTCTTGGCTCCCATTCTTTGCCAAGGCCAGACCCTCCTGAATCAGCTGAGTATCTCCTAGTCCATAATACTAAGGAAGCAGACATTGAATGGCTACTTAGAAGTGCTGTGCGGATAGTTAGAAACCCAAAATCAATTGAGGCAATCCAAAGTCAACTACAGTTGGGTAGCTATCTCCCCTTCAGAGTCACGATTATGGGGGGTTCAGAGGTTCTTCTAACCTTTGATTCCAAGGATGAAATGTTGGCAGTGTTGGAGAGAGATGAAAAGTGGGTCACAGATCTTTTTTTGAGTTTAAGTCCTTGGTCTCTGTCTAAGGGGGCTTCCGACCGTAGGGTGTGGATATCAGTGGAGGGCCTGCCTCTCCATGCGTGGAATGTGGATTTTTTGACAAAACTTAGCGGCTGCTGGGGGGATTTTCTGGGATTAGATGTCCAATCAGAATTAAAGTGGCGGCTTGATGTTTGTCAGTTCATGGTTCTTCTAAAGAGTGATACTATTGTTCCAAATAATGTGGTCATTAGTATTGATGGCACAAGTTTTTCCCTCAGGTTGCGAACTGAGATTGTGACAGCTTTTAGAGATCCAACAAGAAAAGTGGAACCAGGGGTGACCGTTAGTTCCGGTGAGAGTACAGTAATGAAACCATTGAGTAGAGACATAGCATGTCCGGGTGTTGAAGATGGGTACCATACATCGGTTGAGAATTGCAATCGCGGTTCCGACCCGATAGAGTTGCCGGCAGCAACAGCAGAAATTTCCCCGGGGTTTCGTATTCTCTGCAGGAATGGTAATTCTAACTCGCTAAATGAACCTCAAAAAGGCAAATCCAAGTCTCTGTCGACTGAAGCTCCAAACAGGGACATGTGTTTTTTGGATCTTGAACATGGTATTGGTAAATGGGTAGAACCAAAGGATTCAGACCATGTTTCAAGGGCCTTGGACAAGGGATCAGATAGAGCTCCGCTGGGCTTGAGCGAATTAATTGGTGAGCCTATGGGTTTTAACAAAAGGTTGAGCCTTATTGAAACTAGTTGCGTGAAGAATGGACCAATTCATGACAAGATAATGAGTGTGAGAGATTCTATAAGGGTGAAGTTTGGATTGCAACAGGATGAGTTCGATCGGAGGTATTCTATGGACATTAATTCAGGTAGTCAGCACTCTAATCAAGTTAATCAAGAGGGTCCCCAGGTGGCTCACGTCTCACAGGATGAAGTGGTACAGAAGACTGGTATTACAATAGACAAGTCCCTTGCCACAGCAGTCGAGGTTCCAAGTGACATGGGAGTTATTGAGGCAAATTCTAAGTAGAAGGGAAGAAAGAAGTGTGGTACAGGGGTTAGGCAGAAAGGGATCATTAAGGCTCGCCCAAACGCAAAGGCCCCTGCTAGAGAGATTTTTTCCGATGACATTCAGATCTCTGATAGCGACATTCAATTCCAAAATAAAATGCTGATCACGGAATCCAGGAAAGTTTTGGAAGTTGGGAAAATGTTAGGCTTACAAGTGGTTGGGGAAAAGGTCGAAGTTCTGAAACATCTGAATGCGCTCGAAGATGAGGAGATGGTAAAAAAAACTTAGTGTGTTCGATTGGTGGGGTGATCAGGTATGGAGTCTTTCCTTATTAATATGCTAATTGCTACCATAAATGTGAGAGGTTTGGGGAAGCCCACTAAGAGACGTGCTGTCCACAAATGGGTTTCTGCCTTAAAACCGACAATTTTGTTTGTACAAGAAACTAAGATTGCTAACATTTCGGACCCTCTATTTCGACAAGTGTGGGGAGGTCAGGGGGTGCAGTTTCTGGCAACAGAGGCGGAAAGGTCAGCTGGTGGGGTTGCTTCTTTCTGGGACTCTTCAGTTTTTCAACTCCATAATAAGCTGGTTGCTAATAGGTTCATAATTATCACGAGTATTCTCTTGCCTTTCCATAAAGAAGTCGTATTTGCTAATATTTACGCACCAAATGATTTCTCTATGCAGTTGGAGTTTTGGGATGAACTGAGGTGTTTGAAGGAGAAGTTCAATGGATTGTGGTGTATTGGGGGAGATTTCAATACAGTGTTGGATAATGATCAACGGGTGAGAGTATCTTATGATAAAAGGGCCATCCAGCAGTTTAATGATTTTGTCTACGATATGGAGTTGATGGATCTACCTATGCTGGGTAGGAAATTTACTTGGAGCAGTTTTCGTGCTATTCCTTCCTTAAGTCGAACTGATAGATTTCTATTGGATGTGGAGTGGCTAGGCTTGATTCCAGGGTTAAAGCAATGGGGAGTACATTGTTCCTTCTCTGATCATTCAGGTGTGTGCTTAGGGGATGATAAAGTCGATTGGGGGCCTATTCCATTCCGATTCTTTAATCATTGGTTGGGAGATAAGGAAGCCTGCAAGAAAATTGAAGAGAGTTGGGTCAATTCTACTACTTTTGGGCCCCCGAGTAAGGTGCTTTCAATGAAGCTGCAAGGTGTCAAAGTCTCTCTAAAATCTTGGAGCAAGGAGGAAAGGAGTGGAAGGATTGAGGGTATTCAAGAAGTTTCTCAAAAAATTAAGCATCTCACACTGAAACAAGAAACACAAATTTTGTCGGAAGAGGAGAGAGCAGATCTGCTCCAGAATAGAGCTACGTATTGGCAATTAATGAAAAAGAGGAGCTAGAGTGGTTTCAAAAATCAAGACTGAAGTGGCTGGTGGATGGGGATAAGAACTCTAAATTTTTTCACATTTTGGCCTCTAACAGGAGACGAAAAAATTTGATTGAGTGTGTTGATGTAGATGGGCAAAGCATATCAGAACATAAGAAAGTAAGAGATATAGTTCTTCAACATTTCAAGGATCAGTTGGGGACTTCTGTCCAACCTTGTTTGAGAATGAATGAATCTTTTTTTCAGCAAATTTCTACTACTGACAACCTCATTCTTGAAAGTCAGTTTTCGGAGACTGAAGTATGGGAGGCAATTCGAGACTGCGACGGCAATAAGGCGCCAGGCCCATATGGGTTTAATTTAAGCTTTATCAAGAAGTATTGGGACCTCATCAAAAAGGATTTGATGAACTTCATGCTTGATTTCTTTCATAATGGGAAGCTTCATCGATCTCTAAATTCTTCTTTCTTAGTCTTGATACCTAAGGTGAAAGGGGCTACTTCATTAAATCAGTTCAGACCAATATCTCTTGTAGGCTGCTTTTATAAAATCTTAGCCAAGGTCTTGGCAAACAAGCTTAAAATTGTTATTGGCAAAGTGATCGGAGAGCACCAATTTGCCTTTTTAAAGGGTCGCTATATTTTGGACAGTGTGATGATTGCTAATGAATTGATTGACGAAATGAAGAAAAGCAGAAAAGGGAGGGTAATCATCAAGGTTGACTTCGAGAAAGCGTACGATTCAGTTGAATGGGTCCTTATAGATGCAGTAATGAACTATATGGGGTTTGGGCCCAAATGGAGACATTGGATATGGGAATGTATCTCAACACCAGATTTGTCTATTCTGGTAAATGGGTGCCCTACTCAACAGTTTCGGATGGCTAGAGGCTTGCGGCAAGGGGATCCACTTTCACTTTTTTTGTTTCTGCTGGCTGCTGAAGGGCTTAACGCCCTGTTCAAGAAGGGGTTAGACCAAGGACTTGTTAAAGGCATCAGTATTGGGAGAGATATCCAGCTTTCTCATTTACAGTTTGCAGACGATACCATCCTCTTCAGTATGGCTGATGATGAGTCTATCAAGAATTACAAGCGAATACTCATGTGCTTTCAATGTTGTGCAGGATTAAAAATAAATTTTACAAAAACCGTTATCCTCGGAGTTAGAGAGTGTGCTGCTAAGATTGGGAGTTGGGCTACCTTCTGGAAATGTCAAGTTGGCTCTTTCCCTTTAAGGTACTAGGGCCTCCCTCTTGGAGTTAATCCTCGTTCAAAAAGTCTATGGGATCCTATCATTCGTAAGATGGAGGCTAGATTGGCAAAGTGGAAAACTAGATATCTGTCAAAAGCGGGGAGACTGGTACTTCTAAAGTCTTGCTTAAGTTCTCTTCCTCTATACTTTATGTCTTTATTTCGAGTTCCCAAGAGTGTGGAAGTTAAAATTGAACAGATACAGCGTTCTTTCTTTTGGGGAGAGGAGAGGGGAAGTAAAAAGATACATCATGTATCATGGGGGGTAATGTGCAGGAAGAAAAAAAGAGGTGGGTTAAGCATTAGAAGAATTTGTGATAGCAATTTGGGTCTTCTCACAAAATGGCTTTGGAGAGTGGAGCACAATAGTAATGCCTTATGGGTTAAAACTCTCAAAGCAATGTATGGTGAATACCATATTTGGCCATGGGAGTGGTCTACTAACTTGTCCAATATGTCCCCCTTGTGGAGAGGTATCTGTTCTGTTGCATCAAAAGAAGGTTCGACTTCAGAGATGGTCAAAGGAAATTTTAGATTCCTTCTTTGCGACGGGAAAAGAATTGACTTTTGGCACCATATTTGGGTAGGGCATGAACCTCTTCGGCTTCGATTCCCTCGGATGTTTGTCTTAGCAGTTGTTAAGAATGGCCCTGTTGAATGCTTTGGTCATTGGATAGAAGGGAGATGGGAATGGAATATATGTTGGAGAAGAAGTTTCTTTGATTGGGAGTTGGAGCAGTACAATGCCTTCAATAAGTTAATTAATGCGTATTGTCTTTCCCAAGGAAAACCAGATCGATTTATATGGCAAGGTGAGAATAATGGGGTTTTTTCTGTGAAATCTTTTTGCGACATGCTGGATAACAATAGAGGAGTAATTTCTAATCTAGTTCCATGTATTTGGAAAGGTCTTGCTCCTCCTAAAGTGGAGGTTTTTGTTTGGCAACTACTTTTGGAGAGACTGCCTGTGGGTGGTAGATTAGCTCAGTTGACGAGTGGCACATATCCCCACACTCTTTGCTTTATTTGCTCCTCTGCAGTTGAATCAGTGAATCACCTTTTCCTGCACTGTGACATTGTTTGGCAGGTTTGGTGTCGGTGCTTAGGGTGGTGGGGTATTCAATGGGTTGTACCATCATCTATTTTGTCCATTTGGGAAGATTGGTTGGGTCTCAGTCACACTGTTAAATCCAAGGATTTATGGCTCATGGGTTTTTACGTGATTGTTTGGTCTATTTGGTTAGCTAGGAACGAAGCTATTTTTGAGGGAATTCTATTTTCGGTTGAGAAGATTTGTGATTTGATTCGAGTGAGGATGATGTGGTGGACAAAAGCTAGATGGGATAATTGCACTTACTCAATCAATGACTTTTTGCTCAACATTTCGAGTATTGCTATCAATAAGAAAAAATCATGCTGTAGAAGCAGAGTAGAATGGGAAGCACCTCCTATGGGCTGTTACAAGTTTAATACAGATGCCTCCATTATAGGCACAGCAAGTGTGGCGGGGATTGGTGGTGTCCTTAGGGGTCATGATGAGAAGATTATATGCATTTTCTCTAAACATATAGGGGTAACAAGCATTAATGAGGCTGAGCTATTATCCATCAAAGAAGCTGTGGTGTTATGGGGCCATTGGCAAAGAGCTGATCAAGCTACATTAATTATTGAAAGTGACTCCAGTACAGCAGTAGCATGGCTGAATAATTCGAATGCAAGACCATGGCGCTATATTTCTATTTTTAATGAAATCAAACAAAAGAGTAAGGGCAAGGTTTCTTTCGTGTTTAAATCCCGTGAGAGCAACTCTTTTGCAGATGCTTTGGCCAAACTAAGGACATACAGGACACAACCCCTGGAGGCTTGGTTGTGATTCCTTATGTTCTTATTAGCTCATATTACTGTGGCTTCCTTTTTCTTGCTTGCTTGTTTTGATCAGCGAGGTGATATGGGTGTTTGGAATTGCTGGGCTACTATAGGTCCACGGGGATGTTTGCAAGCTTTGGCTTGTGTTTTGATGCCTTCGTGTAGATGCTAGTGGTTGGTTTTGGCAAATTATGCTTGCAGAATTTTTTGGGCTGCTGGCTTTTTTGCTGATTTCGACTTTTTGTAGACCAGGTATTTTTTTGGCTTAATCTGGTCTGGTTTTTTCATGGGGTGGCAACTTGGTTTTTTAGTGTTTCTGCTCCTTCATTGTTGGGTGTGTAAATGTGGCTTACATTGCTGTCCTTTCTCCTTTAATCTTTATAAATATGATGGCTCGCTGTTCAAAAAAAAAAGGTACGTATTATTTCCATTATTATTAGTATTATTATTATTATTGTTATTTGAGGGTATGTTCATGTTATTATTAATGATAGAATTGATTTTGTCTACAATTAATAATTTCCTTTCACTTATTTATTTATTTATTTTTTCCCTAGTACTTTATTAAAATGATGGGAAATATATTTTAATGTCGCAGGCACTTCAGTTGCATCATACCCAATTATCATGAAAGAAAAAAAAAAAATTTGCTCGCTTGCTACTAATCCTGTTAATGCCTCTAAAATCCAATGAATACCATATGATCCCGAAAAACCAAACTTTATGATGTAAGCTATTCTTGTTACTCTTATTAGTGGATCCTGTTGAGCTGTTTTTTTTTTTTTTATAGTTTACAAAAAGCTCTATTAAATATTTAGAGAGGGAGAAGTGAGATTAACTGGGATTTAAACCCCTGTATACTAGTCGAGAGGTATTCTCATCAGGCAAAATCTATTTTAACTCACCTAATAGGGTGAGTAAAACAAATTCAATAGAATTCTATTTGAGGGCAACCAGTTGGTTAATTGAACAACCGGTTGCCCACCTTCATGTTTTTATTTTTTTTATTTTTTATTTTTACTTCTTTATCAAGTGCGATTGTTTTTCTTTTTTTTTTTTAATTCTCTAGCAAGTGCAATTGTTTTTTTGTTTTTTTTTTGGTGCGCTATGTCAAACGCATCTACTTGTTGCAAATATATTTTTTTCCCCCAAGTTTATTAGAAAAGCATCTACGATTTTATTTGGATATATAATAAAAAAAATTCAAATTGTATGATGAAATATGACTTTTTAAAAAATATAAATCTAGATGTAAAAAAAATCTAAAATTAATTATTTTAGTGTATATATTAAAAACAAAATTAATTTTGCCTTTAAAGACTCAAATTTTTAATTATAAGCATCAACTACTTAAATATTTAAAATTATATACAAATACTTAAAATTTGAGGAGAAGTAAACTTAAACTTTTAGTACTTCTACTCAAATTTTTAGTTTCCAGCACCAACTACTCAATTTTGTTAAAAGTATGTATAAATACTCAAAATTTAAATAGAAGTAGACTCAAGTTTTTAGTACTTTTACTCAAATTTTTAGTTTTTAGCACCAACTACTCAAAATTTTAAAATTATGTACAAATACTCAAAATTTAAGTAGAGATATACTCAAATTTTTAGTACTTTTACACAAATTTTTGTTTTGAGAACTTAACTACTCAAATTTTTAAAATTATGTACAAATACTTAAAATTTGAGTAGTGGTATACTCAAATTTTTAGTACTTTTACTCAAATTTTTAGTTTTCAACCCAAAATTCTAAAATTAATCTATAAATACTCAAACTTTGAGTAGTAGACTCAAAATAGAATTTTAGTTTTATAGACCAACAACTTAAATATTTAAAATTATATTTAAATACTCAAAATTTAAATAAAAATATACTCAAATTTTTAGTTTTAAGTACCAACTACTTAAATTTATAAAATTATATATCATTATTCAAAATTTAATTATAAGTAGACTCAAATTTTTAATACTTCTATAAAATTTTTTAATTTTATGCACCAATTATTCAAATTTTTATAACTGAGTATAAATACTCAAAATTTAAGTAAAATTAGAAAAATTTTAGTTTTGACCACCTAATTACTCAAATTATATGATTTTCAAAAAAAAAATCATAAAATATAATTTAATAGATTAATATTATTTTGTGAAAAACTTTCATTGTTTTAACTAAGATGAGGTAATAATAGAGAAATGCTTTCAAAATTTTCTGCTCATTGTATAAAATCATTTTTAAATCACAAGGCATGAATAAAGTCTAAATAATTAGTTTGCTTGTATATTTATTCTCCTAATATAAATTGAATCATGTTATTCAGCACGAAAATATGTTTACTGAATCCACACGTATGACATGGAAGGAACAATTACAATTTTTTTTTAAATTAATTTTTCTTTTTTGTTATTTATTATGTTATTTTTTTTATACAACATTAAACCTTACGTAATAATTAGTGTTATCCTAAATATATATAGTGGTACACTAAACCTTGACTTTAAAAAAAAATTCTTGACTTAAAAAAAGATTCAAATTTTATTTACTTAGACAGTACACTAGATTCCATTTGATTTTGTAAATTAATTGGAGGAAATAAATTGAAAAAATTTTAAAAACTAAAATTTAAAAATTTCACATAGTCATTATTCAAGAATATATAAATTTTAAGGTAGTTGTCTCTTTTTATTAAAACTCAAACGTAGCTTTTGTTTTTGATAAAAAGAAACGAGCCAAAGTCTCCATAACTGTAGAATTGCGACGCTTTCGTGTGCAATTTTTTGTGTTGAAAATCATTATCCATATAAATTTTATTTATTTAAATACTTAACAATAATTTTAAAAAACAAACCAAAAAACCAAAACATTGTAGATTAGCTTTGTTGCATTACAGCGACAGCGATTTATAGAGGAAATTTCAAAGGTAATATTGCAGTCCAAGTAATATTCTAAGAACAAGACATCAAATATAGAAGCTATAGAGAATGTCACTGAAATCCATAATACCTCCAACTACTTACTCGTTAGATGCGTTTCGAAGTTCTCAGTCTCCCATTGTCACTAAAATCCATAATTTGAGGGTCCTTGAACAAGCCCAACAAATTTGAGTTGACATAATTGTACGAACTGGAAGGCTAAATCATAGTACTGACCACATAGAGCAAAAATTTTCAACATCATGTGTAAGATCGGAAATGTTGATTCTCGATTCTGGCAAATTAAACCTCTACTTCGTCTCTTCATCTGTTGCTAAAAACTTTTCAACATCCTCTCCATTCGATGGCAGTCCCATTATCCATTGTACTTCACTTGGGGAAAGTTTTAACTTTCTACCATGAATATTATGTTCCAAAGTTTTACAATCAAATTCTGTAGCTAATAACTCAATCAATGTATGGTCGAGTTTGGTTAATTTTATTCTTGTCAAACCACCAAATTCAAGTAACTTGATAGCCGCCAACTTATTGTTATCAAAAGACTTTAATACTTTTATGAATTGTTGAACTGCACACCTAGTTTGAAGATATTTCTGTAACATTTAACAAATGTACCAGGACAAAATAATGAATATTAGTTGAACTATCTAAATTAAATAGATGCCAAAAAACTAATATAATAGTGGAATATATATAACGTTTACATGTTTATCAAATGAAATACTGAATAAAAAAGAATAGGGAAGCTGCATGATTCCAATGTAATATACCTTTGCCACCGATGCCTTTGTCACACGGTTTCGCTTCTTGCCCGTTTTAGAATCAAGCATACATTGTTCCGTATCGGTAACCCGCTCGCTAAGTCCATTGTCATCTTTCACCACTTTTTCTCTACTCATTGTTGGAACACTAAATATTTAATTTTATTCTCTACAAAAAACAAAAGCCAATTAACAAACTAATCAACAAAAAAGAGCTAAACAAATTGTAGAATTGTGAAAATATTGCATAATGAAAGTTTTTTTTTCCATTTTTTCTTTTTTCTTTACAAAATCTTACCTCTTTACCAAGAATGCTGCTTAGAAAGGCTAAATTCCTTCCATGATAAAAACTGAATGCTCCATCCTCCAGTCCTGATTGTGTCTCATCATCATATGCACCATGAATAATAAAAATTGACCAAGTTCTAGCAACTTATGCATGAATGAAATCAGTAAAAAATTCATACTTCATTTTCTAGTTAACAGAAGTCTAAGTGTCAACCACAAGCAAATTTGATGACATTTCACCATGTGCCTGTACAATTTTTTTTTTTTTTATATAGTTTTGGCACAACAATAGATTTTGCTCATGTCTCCTTACAAAAGAAACCACAAAAAGGTAAATAGGAGCATCTATACAAATACAATCTCCCCCAAAATATAACCCCCACAACAACCCAAGAGACCCCATCAAGAAAAGAGATCACAAAATTGCAATTCCAAATCAGCAACATTGTGGACGTGGCAACCTACCACCCATTCTACAATTGATAATTTCAAATATAAAAATTTTCCAATTTCTACAATCAATTGGAATTTACCATTACATGGCTAACAAATGCATAATGCAGTTTCTCCTTTGAGCAATTAACCAAAGATCGATAAGGCCTAGAAACAACTTATGTAGTGAAAGTTGCTTCCTCAACTGAACTATTAACCTATAAAGGGAGAAAGTAAAAGATGACTAGTAAATATAGATTAACCAAGATTAATTATATACCCAACCTATTTAGTGCTTTCATCTAATTACCATAAAGCAGGCAAACAAAATTCGCTAATGAAGAATTGGAAGGAAAAAAAAATTAACAAAATAAGCTATTGGAAAACACGGCATAAAGGGTATTAACAACCACACCCATCTCCACTGTAAACATTGGAAAAAGGAAAAATAAAAATAAGATGATTAATAACAATTTAATGAAAATACCTGACCTCGATGTCTAAGAGAGTTGGACTACTATCGATTGATCAATTCTATTTGGGAAAATCAAGCTACCAACTTGGACGATTATTTTGATATTTACTTCATTAAAAAGGAATTGAAACGAAAATTCCCAAACCTAAAAGAAAGAGAGACCCACAAATTGAAATGAAAATTCCAAAACTTGAAAGAAAGCGAGACCCACGAATTGAAATGAAAATTCCCAAACCTGAAAAAAAGATGCCTTAATTGAAACGTCCAGAAGATTTTAAATCTCAAAGGCATTTCAATTAGGATTTGGGAATTTGATCTAATGCTCCAGACGACACTATTTTCCTATTCCTGCTCACAGGAATTTGATCTTTTTTTTCTTATTAGTCTTCTAGACATGAATTCAACATTGAAATAATTGTTCACACAATCGTTGCAGCATAGAAACAAAAATAACTAGTTGATAAATGTATCTGAACAGTGGCTTCCTTCTCACCAAATTTCAAAGTTGAAACTTAATTTTGCAGACTAGACAATAATAATCAAAAGCTTCAGTCCCAAAAGCAAGGATGGAGAATAAAAGAAAAATAAATAAATCAAAAAAAAAGAAAGACGAGGAAAAATTCCCAGACCTGCAAAAGAGAATTGCTAATTAAAGAGGGGAGCAATGTTGACTGAGAAGCCAAACTCCCAAACCTTCAGAAGCCATGTTGAGGACCGAATTAATATCAACGAATTTCGAATTGCTTGTTTGAGGAGCGAATCAACAAACGACTAATGCTAACTGAGGAGGAGAGAAAAGTAATAGAAGAGAAAAGTAAATTTTTTTCTTCAAGCATCAAAAGAAGAGCAAAGCGACCAGATTGAGGAGCGATTTTCTCTCTCTCTCTTTTTTTTTCGGTGTATCGTTTCAACAAGAAATTGAATCGCTAGTTGCCTTCTCTTGATGGCCAGTGATGGTGAAGGTGTTAGGATTGTTGCTTGAATTTGGGGGGTTAGGGTTTGTTGGAGAGTTGGAACAAAAGAGGAGCGAAGTTTGTTGTTGGAGAGCGACGAGGAGAGCAGAGCAACCAGATTGAAGAGCGATTTTTATTTTTTTATTTATCGGTTTAGTTATTTTAAAGCCCATTATTTTTTTTTCTTTTTAAACCTTTACAGAAGGTAACCTTTGCAATCTAAATATGAGTTTATTATACTCAAATTTTAAGTGAGTTAAAATAGCATGCACCTTCTCATCAATCAGTTGAATAAATGTTTAACTTCTTTAATTTTTTTTTTTTTGAAGGAATAATTCTAGCAGCAGCTTGATAAGGATTCTTTGACAGCTGGCCAAACGATTTTGGTTTCTTGCAAGATTAGCACCTCCGCTATCGAATGTTTAGAGACTAGACCTTTTTCCTGCTTTTTGCAAGCATTTTTTTTTCTGTCAAATCTTACAGTTTTTTAGTACAGCTGCCGCAGTCCTCTTTGTATGTTATCAATAAAGACTTTTTTATCAATTTATCACATTTGAAAAAAAAATTTCAAAAAAAAAAAAAATACAGAGTGACTTTCATTCATCTTTCTTTGATTAAAATGTATGTTGATGTTCATACTTTAGTGGAACTCTTTCATTTTTTTTCATTCGATAATTTGTGTGTGGTGTAAGATTAACTTAAGCTCACAAATAAAGTTTATGAAAATAGCAAGTATCTAAAAATTACAATCTAAATGTAAACATACGAGACTTATGCTATACTCGAGCTTTTGGGCTAAAACAATTGACATTGAATTGGGCCAAGTGGCCCGAATTGCCCAATTTCAAAAAAAGAGTCTTAGACCCAAAAATTCAATGGGCTCCCAAAAACTAATCCAAAACCAAATGGTAGGTGCAGAAAAATTTAAAAGGGCGGAGCGCAGCCAATAGCCCGGCTGGAGCAACATGCTCCAACTGACCAAGGATTCGAATTTTCGCCCGATGTCTCACATCCTCCTGACCCTATTTTTTAGAAGAGTTCTCTTAGCAATTAGACTAGTTGACAAAAAAAAAAAAAAAAATCTAAAAGGGCTATGTTGTCTAGTTTTGTTTTCGGACAAGGCTCTATTACATTAGCATAGAAAAAGTTATTTATATAATATTACTAAAATAATCAGTGTATTTTATATAACTGCAATGAAAAAATTTAAACCGAAAAAATAGTGATATTTTTTTATTTCATATTTTATCATTATAATTATATTAAATACACTAATTATTATAATATAGACACTATATGAATAAATTTTTATATGTATATAAATATTTACTTTTATAAGCTAAAGTGAAAAATTGGAGGTTAATATTGTCTTCTATCAATCTCCTATTTTATATATACTACTACTTTCTAAGGCCACATGTTTAGCGCGTTTTTTTAACTTTAATAAATATTTATAATTTTAATAGAAAAATACTTAAAGGTTATTATCAAAAAAATAACATCACTTTTACATTTTTTTACAAATCTAACACCACCTTTAAAAATTATTAAATCTAATACAGTTTAATTATTTTCTTACAAATCTAGCACAACATCTAATAATTAACAAATCTAGTACAATTTAATTATTTTTTAAAAAATTTAATATACTGTCAGTTAAAAATAATCAAATCTCCAATATATACACATATACATATGACATTTGGGCATTTTAAACTGTACTAGATTTTGACGTTCAATTATTTTTTAACAAATTTAACACACTTTCAGTTAAAAATAATCGAATCTCTGATATGTACATATGCACATATGACATTTGAGAGTTTTAAATTATACTAGATTTAGAAATAAATGTGTCATATATGTATATTAAGGGATTCAGTTACTTTTAATTGATTATTTTTAACTGACAGTGTGTTAAATTTGTTAGAAAATAATTAAAATGTGCTAAATTTGTAAATTGTTAAAAGTTGTGCTAGATTTGTAAGAAAATAATTAAACTGTGCTAGATTTGTTGGTTTTTAAAGGTAGTGCTATTTTTTTATAATAAATTAATATTGAATTTCAATAAAATAAAAGTAATATAAAATTAATTGTGAAGAGAACTTACAATATTGATATCCATAAGCAACAAAGCTTTGGAAGCTATCACAATGTAAATTGGAATCGACACACTATCATCAAATAAAATTTTGTGGACAGAACAAATCTAAGAAAAAAATTGAAAATTTAATTCAATGAATACAAAAAATGAAAAGATTTCAAATAGAAACAAAAAAAGAAAAAATCAGAGAGACATTAAACGTATTGATAAGTATTAATTTTACTGGCCAAAACAAAAAGTCAAATTTTTGGCACAAATTTATATTAGCTTGCGCTGCCATTAGGTCCCAAGAGTAAAAACAACGCCGAACTTAAATGGGAAGCAATTGTGATGCTGTCCCATGCTTTTTATCAAGAACTGAATGTCATTGACCACTCCAAGGCCGTAATCTTCTTATCATACAGATTGGCTTCTTAAGCCTACATCAAGTTAAATCCAAATTCAACGCATTCTTATATGTCAGGTAAAGCATCTTCTTTGTTAAAAGCAAAAGAAACACCAAAAACTATAAATAAATAAAAAAAGACAAAAAAAAAATGCAAACTAAACCCTATAAACAAAATAAATAAATAGCTACCAGCTGCAATATATAAATGATAGATTGAGATAGGAAATCTTCGATATCTTAGAATTATGATAAATTTAAGAATAATGATTGAACTGATCAAAAACTCTTTAAAAAAACAATAACAAAAGAAACTTTGTGATAGATTCTGACTTTTTTAGTATAAATTTGTTCTTATAAATAATAGTTAGATGCAATTAAAATTTGTTATTAGCTGATTCTTATTGGTATTGTTTGAAAGCACAAGTCTAAAATATGTAAATTCTATGAGATGGTTCGTCCAAACCAAGGTATACAATCCGAAAAAATACATTGGAAATTCTATCGGTATTTGTTGTCTTATAGTCGTAGTGTTCTTTTATATGAGTAGATTAGATTAGACATAGATAGTAGAGATTACATGAAATTTAAATTAAGTAATAAATTTATCATAATATATTTTAATTCAAAGCAAAAAAATTAGAATATTAACATCAGAAACATGTACGTAAGTTAAAAATAACTTACAAAGAAATTTTCTCTCTTTTATAATTTAATATATTATATTATGTAGATAACCAAAAGGGAGAAGGTACCAACTCTGAATGTGTACTACTTGAATTATTATCTGAACGAAATAAAAAGGTAATTTTTTAAAACAATTGTAAAATTTTTTATAATAAAAAAGAAGTATATCACATTATTTTTTTGTTGCAAAAAAATTAATTGTAATTTCAAAAACAAATTAATTTCTTATTTCATTCTTATACATTATTTTTTTTGTCACAAAAAATTTACCTATAGTTTCAAAAAATTACTTTCTCGTTTCTCACAGGTAACAATTCGGACAGAGGAAAAGGGTCCTTCTTTGTTAATTTGCTGCATCTGGTCAGAAAAACGCACACTAATCACACAACAATGGCCAATTGGCCATAAATTTTACACACACAGACTTAAAAATTAGAACATCTTAATGCGACGCCTTGAGATTCCGCCATAAAATCTTGGGGTGTAAATTTATTTTTTGGGCCCCGTAATTTGCCCTAATCCTGTTCACCTAAGCTGAAAAGTTTAGCGGCAAAATTAGGGATTTGAATTTCGTGGCCATTCCATTAATTTCAGGTATGGTTTTTGTTTATTTCTTCACTGAGTTAGGCTAATCTTATTCTTTGCATGTGATCTTACTGCTAGGGTCTATTGAATTAGATTCTTGGGGAATTTCAATTTAGTTTTATTACTTGATAATTGGATTGCAACAGAAGGATTCAAAAATAGCATTTTGTTGTTTAATTGGGTTCGACTGACACTCGGACTCGAGAAATTTAGATCTGAAGACTGACTCCAATAAGTAAACTGATGATCTTTTTGATGACCTAGACACAACTAAGTTGAATGCTCACCTAAAGGAACTCATGCCTGGCCTTGCAGCAAAAGTTTTTCGTACATATAATGCATCAATTACACTGGACGAAAGGCAAGTCCTGAACTAGGGCCATTTGATTGGTTTTAAAGTCAATGGGTGCATGTAGATGTGTTTAAAATTGTATCATGCCATAGGGAAGCATGTGAAACATGGTTTCTTCCAGTAGGATGATTAGGATGGGCATATAAATATAGGAAGAGAATTACCAACCAGAAAATGCAAATTTATGATGTCAACATCTGCGACAAGTTCACCGATGTTTTGTGAACAGGGAACGTACTGTAGGTACCAACGGGACTTAAAATTTTTCATTTTAGGCCTTGCAGTTTTTTTTTTTTTTTTTTTGTTAAGCTGATGCTGAGACTTTTTAATGATTTTTGCTTTTTTGCGTTTTCTGTTGGGACGTTCTTTTAACAGTAATACGAGGAAACTGTAGATGGTGATCTTGCAAAAAAGGTCGTAGTTTATCAACAGGCAAACAAGCAGGAAAGCTAGCTTGCTGCTTAGACAGCTTTATTCACTTATATAGTTGCTTTTGAGTAATCCTTCTGGCATCTACCGTCGTTTCTTTTGCTGCAGGTTGCAATTATTCGTAATCATCAGCGTACCATTTCAAAATCTCATGATGCACAAACATTAAAGTTGACTGAGAAGATTGAGGAACTTAAGGTAATAAGCGTTCTTGGAAGTCAGAGAACTCCGAATCCTTTATTAAGCAACAGGGTTTCTGTGCTTGTGGTGTTAATTGAGTCATGTTTTAAACTGATTTGCATCATTTTACGCACAGGGCACTGTAAAGGATCTGAAAACGAAATGCTTGATACTTTAACTCCTGAAGCGTGATACTTAATGCTTGCCGTTTCATAAAGAATAATAGTATTATGTATCTATATGATGCCCCGTTGTGAGCTATTAATTGATGCGCAGCATAGAGAAAAAGGTAGCGTCGACCAATTAAAGGATTGAGAAAATGGAACTAGCAATGAAGACCAAAGAGGATTTGAAAACTGTGGCACTAGGCACTTCCAAAATCAACTACCTCGATCCTAGGATCACGGTCGCATGGTGCAAGCGTCATGAAGTTCCCATTGAGAAGGTAAGGGCTTCGGTGATAAATTCTCCGTATCACATTCTATAAGTGTGATAATTTTCTGTGCTATAATTAGGAAATTTCATTCCTTCCAGCCATGGAGATGATGCAACTGTTAGTGACCAAACATGTTATTTGTACAGATATTCAACAAGTCTGTCATGGCAAAATTTGCTCGGGCAATGGATTTTGAACCCAATTTCAGATTCTGATGCGGTAAGAACCCGCTATCCCCATCCGAACCTCTGAAACTAAAATAATAATAATAATAAAAGAAAGAGAACTTTGTTTTAGTCCCTTCATTACAATTTATTCTTTTTTTCTAATTATATAGCACAAAATTAATTTAACAGTGGCCAATTTGCCCATTCTTTGCAAACCGTTCAATGATAACAAGGAGTTGCAGCAACATTTCTTACATGGACTTTGAAACATATCGTGCTGACGATGTAAATTTCAAAAGACCCCATTCGTGTTCTAACGTGATTAGGGTATTTTTCGTCAAAGACAGTATGTCGGAGTTTTGATCTTCAGTAATATATCAAAATGCAAGTTTTTTTCTCCTTCTTCTGTGTCCTTTAAGCGGTACGCAGGAAACTAACTGTAACTGATGAGCATTTGATCATATCCATGGCCTTGAATCTGTTTCACATTATGGTACACTGATCATAGCTCTAAGTTTGCATGGCTACATATTAAAATTTGAAGTAGAGCAAAGTTAATGCCGACGTACCCACTAAGAACAAACGGACCACTGTGAAGTGAGCAAGAATGCACGTTATTATAAAACAGAAAAATGCTCATTATCATAAAGCTTACTGCTTATAGGATGTTTCTTTATGCGGACATTCTCCATAATAGTAATAAAATAGCTCAACTCATCTCCGTTTTTCTCATTTGTACCCAAAATAAAAAAAAAATATTAACACTACATGACTTTAAAATAGCAGCAATAAGTTGTTAAATAATTACATCTAACTAACTGTTTATCTTTTTATTTATTGTTTTATGAATTAAATATTTTAACAGTTTATATTATTTTATTATTATTTTAAAATTACTTAACTAAAGTCACAAGTTTTGTTCAAAAAGAAAAAACGGTAGATTTTCCCTTCTAATTATTATTTTTTTTTTTTTTGGCAATCTGATGATGGAAAAAACAGAACTAATCGGAAGAAAGTAACTATTTTAACTTTTTAGTTGGTAACAACAATATTATGTCTCCCGGAAATTCTTCTCAAATAGGAACACCGGGTAGAGAACTGTGACCACATTTGGCAAGTGAGTCTATGCAAAATTTCCTTCTCTCAATTACTTGATGAGTAGTTTTGGTTCAGACACCTGCATAGTTCATTCATCCTTCCCATTTTCTTTACTTTTCCTAACACTCCTCAATAATTAAATCGCCTAAACATTTTTCGTTGGTTTGGAAGGGAATATCTGAGCCCAAAGGAGAGGGGAAAAAAAAATAAAATAAGGACGAGTTCAAACCTTTGCCGTCCCATCAGGCACACATGCCTCAAGGCGCGCGCCTCTCACATAAATTATTTTTTTTGGTCGTACGTCTCACATACTTTTTCTTTTTTTTTTTATCTAATACACTTTAATATCTAATATTCAGATTAAAAGTTGATTAATTTAAATTAATTTAAATATAAATTTAGTAGGCTGCAAAGGCTTTGCAGCACGTATTTGATATGAAAAATTCGAACTTAACATTTTTAAAATAATATTAAATATATTTAAAATTTAACTTAAAAAAAAAAAAAAAAAAAGGAGAGTATGACTGACGTTTGAAAATAAGACTCTTTTTTTATTTTATTACGTGGCCACACTCATGTGGCCAAATTTTGGCCATATCTTTTTATTTTTGTTTTCATAAAAATTAAACTTTATATATATTTAATGTTACCTAAAAATCTTAATTTTTAATAAATTTTTTTAAAAAAAATTTCATTTTTTATCTTATTCAAATTTGGCCACATTTTGGCCATGTAGTGTAGCCACTGACATTAACCGTTTTGTTTATATATAGAATAAAAGTTAGTGTTTCAGTAATTTTTATTTCGAAATTTGTCTCAATTGAAATGGTAACTGATAGTTTTAAAATACTTATTATTTTTACATTTTAAAAATAACAATTACAAATTTGTTCAGAATATTTTTTAAAATAAAATACCCGAGACATGTACATACGCTCTTATATATAAATCATAACGAAGAAAGAAACAAAAATTACAAAGCCTACGTGACAAAGAACGCTCGTGGTTTCATGGCTGGCTCAGTGGCTCTAGATCCTATGCCATCCGAGCTCGGCAAGAACATAAAACCCCCACTTGAGTCTCTTAAAACAGTTTAGAGTATCCCAAGAAGACCCTCTTAGTTGCAGAGCAGCTTGAATGTCTCAGGGATACAAAGGGTAATAAGCATTTTGCTTTGCATTTATTTCCCCCCAAGATTTGCTTATAAACATGGCGGCTATGCTGGTGGGAGGAGATGACATGGCCATTAGGCAAATAAGTGGTGGCAGAAGCTCGCCAGACGTGCTCCAGGCAAATTTGTTCTAACAAATTTGGTAAATGAAAGTATGTATTGATACTGGCCTAAATAAAGAACCTGAGACCCCAAACTGGGCTGGTCCAACCGAGAATTGGGCCATCTTTATAACAACAAAATTCATTCCGCGGAATCACCAAATACGTAGTAGACCCAAGCACTATGACTGGGCCTAGGCCTGAGCCAGTGCTCGGGCCTCCCAGTCCACAAATCGCCTGTTACGGTCAATATAAGCCATCAATTTAACAGTGGGCCAAATAAAAACAGGCTGAGATTTAAATGGTAAAATTTTCAAGTTCGATCGCTTTACTTTCATGAGTTCTCTCTTTTTCAACATCAGTTAAAGTTGATCTTAAAACAAATTTGAGGTGAAATTAAGTAATTTCATCATGAATTTTGAGAATGTATAGTTAGGGGTATTCGCGGGTCGGATTGGGCGGTTTAGAAGAAAAAATTACAACCAAATCGTCATGGTGGCGGTTTGAAAATTTTAAACCGTAACCAATCCGTCAACCGTCCAAATCAATCCACTAAATGGCGGATTGGTTTGGACGGTTTGGGCGGTTTTGTTGATTATGCAACTTAACTTTTGATTTTTTTTTTATTTAAGGTGAAATTTGAATGCATTAATTAAATATTTAATCAAAAAATTAGATGAATTAATTAGATATTTAGTTAAATTTCAAAGTTACGGTAATAAGAGATAGTTTATGTGCAAAAAATAAATAAACAACTAATATTTTCTTAATTTTTCTTTACTATTGAAAAATTTCATTATTATTAGTACAACTAAAATCTAAAGTTGTATGACTTCTTTACTCTTCTTTTTAAATCATATCGTCAAAGCTAGAGAAAAATTAGACATCACTATAAACCCGATACAAAGAATAAGATAATATAGTTAGAAATATAGTCAATTCATATCAATAATCTAATAATTATAAATTCGTTAGATCAAAGTAATAATATCTTTAAATACCCAATTGCACACAAAATTTCAAATTTATTCTTGCAAAGAGCAATAAAAACAGTGAAAGTGAGATAACATGTATAATAAAAACAAATAGATTTCTAATACAACAAAAATATAATCAAGTTAGACCACATTTTATATGTATAATATATATATTAATAACGGCGGATTGGATCGGTTAACCGCGATTTTTAAAATTTTAAAACTGCTACCAATCCGCTCTTGGTGGTTTTGAAAAAATAAAAATCATAATTAATTTTTTTCTTGGTGATTTTGGCGGATACAGGTAGGAGCGGTGCGAATTAAACGGTTTATGGCGGATTAGGCGGTTTATGAACAGCCCTATGTATAATCACTTGATAATTTTATAATAGTACTATAGCCTTCCATAACACAAAAAATATATATATTTTCGAGTCCGAAAAACAAAAAAACTGTTGAGCCTGAGTTCCAACCAACTGAGAAAAGCCAGATCTCAGCCTGATTTCTCCCAGTTCTTGTTTTCTCTTCTCCTTTTCCCGCAGTTTCTCTGCAACCAAACAGACCTTTATTATTTTTTTTTCCTTCTTTTTGGTTTTATTTTCTCTTTTCTTCAATCTCTGTCTAATCTCAGCTGATCAAACTCGATTTCATTCCAAAAACCTCCCAGAGATTATAAGTTTTCGTTGTTGAAGAAATCGAGATCGAACGAGTAGAATCGGAGATGGGGTTTCTGGTGACGACTCTGATTTTCGTAGTGATTGGGGTAATCGCGTCGCTTTGTACCAGAATTTGCTGCAATAGAGGCCCCTCCACGAACTTGTACGGCCCTTCTTCCATTTTTCCTATTTCTTTCTCTCCTCTTGTCAATCGGTCTCAATTTTTCGAACTCCAAGTTATAATTTTTTGCCTCCATTTTCTTGATAAACAGCATTGTGCCATTCTTGGGATCCGTGCTCTGTAAACGATTGATTTGCAATGTATGCGTTATGGGGTTGTGATTTTTTGTTAGTGCATGGATTGGCTGTTCTTTGCAATCAGAAATTTTCTGTAATTCTTCCATCTTTAACAATTAGCTATTCTTTGCAAGTGAGTGTCCGGTTTCTAGGGTTACTTTTTGACGAGAAAAATGGGATTTTGTTTGCTGTTGTTTTATGTTTGTCTTACGGGTTTATATGAATTTGCGTTTAACCCTTTTGGTTACTGGAAAGACGCTGCGGTTTTCCTGGCTTTAATATTGGTGTTTATGGGTTTTGCTGATATCAGTTATTTCATTCTATCTGTTGATTCTTTGCGATTTTGAACACTTGAATCGAACATTTTAAATCGAATGGAAAATCTTAATTTTTTTTGTTTTTGTTGGATGAACCATTTTAAAAGTTTATTTAATTGTCTAGGTAGTCAGCTTATGCTTCTCTGTTATATACTCCTAGCAACTATTTTATGTACTTGGGCAATTTGCGTTGTCAATGAGTGTAAAGGGAACAATATTCGGTATTGTAGTTAGCAAATGACATCGCGTGCTTTAGATGGTGCTTCATATCTTGCGAGTTGTAGAATTCAACCAGATGCTCGTGCATCGTTTGGCTCCATATCTTGTGCAGTTTAAGTGATTGTAGGGATCAGATATGTGTATATCTGTTTTATTGTTGTAAGAGAAGTTTTTGTGTCTGCTCGAAGTCACCCTTTCGTAGTAAACTTAAGTAGTGCGTTTTGCAATAAACTGAATAGGAATACTGTATGGCTACCTCGTGTTTTCTTTTGTTGGTGTCATGTGGATAGACATAATCTGTGTGTTTCGTGCAGGCTCCACTTGACATTGGTGATAACAGCAACAGTCTGCTGTTGGATGATGTAAGTTCTCATTCGATTGCATTCAGTTCTTTAATGTTATGCATGTAAAAGAAATGCCATCAGTAAATGTCCTTAGCTTAGATATACGATCAAACTCTATCTGGTGATTTCCATGACCTCCTCCATGTCAAATATAATTTACTACCTAGTTATATTTCTTGTCTTGCCCAGTTTTAGCAATGGAACCAACTAATCCTAAAGGGTTGTGAAGCTCAACTCCTCTTTCTCCTAAACAGTTGGGGTTCATCTTTTCCTTCCTTTACTGTTCTGCTCTCCGTACGGGTTGAGTTACATATTATCTGCACATTTGATCTAATTGGGAGATGCTTATTAATTCATCCATCGTTGTTACCTTGAGCAAGCAACATGTAGGAGTGCAAAAATTTTCTTTTGGGCTAAATTGGAAGACGAAACTGCTCCTGCATGATTTTCCTTTTTCTCGTTTGTTCATCTCACACTTGACTGTCTTTGCCTTCTGTTTTGTTAGGTGGGCTATTGTATATCTTGCACAGATGAACCCACTCATAGTCCCAATCCTCAGTGAAGGGGAGTGAAGTTTGCTCTTGTTAAAGCGCAAATGGTGCTTATTGGTAAACCAGTAACGCGGGTTATGCATTATTCAGCTGAGAAGATTTGATTTTAGGGATCATCTATCATCTTGTATTATCCCAGCATGGGTCTGTAATTTTTATCAGTGTGAACTTTACATACTGTCTTTCTTGGGCGTTTGGCTTTGCATGCATTTGTTGACCCTCCCATACAATCTAAAACATAAGCCTGCATCAGACAGCAGAAAAAATGCAAATGTATGTTGCAAAATAGTAAATGATTTTGCTTTGGCCTTTTTATATTCTTCTTCTTAGAATTATCTTTGCCTGTTACATGAGATTCTCCTTTTAGGAATTATAAAAAGGCTGCCCCTTCTCTATAATATGGCCATGGAATGAGCTCTGTTGCATGAGCTGCGACAAAACTCCGCCCATTCCCTTGTATGCAGGTAATCGTAGGCTTCATGGTGGAGTGTAGAAAGTTATAAACCAACCATATTGGCGTAAGCTTCAGTTTTTTTTTTAAAATACTAAAATAAAATTATAGTTACAATTGAATCATTAAATTCTATTCAAGTTTACAACTAAATTATAAATTCATTCAAACTTGTAATTAAATCATTAAATTAAAATTTAATATATGATTAAGATTTTCCAAAGGTTATTTTCATCAATTACAAGCAGAAATAATTTTAAATGTATCATACCTATAGTTGTTATTTTTTATTTTTTCAAATTATTAAGCCAAACCATTGAATTCTTTCTTTTTTTTTTGAATAAAAAAAATGTCGCAGGTACGTATGTTGGTCCCAATTAATTGAGATTAAACGTTGAGAGCATTCTAATGAGTTTTAAACTCGTTAACATTGTAGTCAGTTATAAAAAAAATTATTTAGACCCATTAATATTTTAGTAGTATATTCAATTAATATTTCGGTAATGTATTTAAGTGAAAATTATTTTAATTTCGATTAAAAAACGTAAAAAAAGAGAAGGTTACCAAATACTTACTAAACTTTCGATTTTGAATTCTTTTTAAGCAATTTTGGATACGATGCTCAATTTCAAATTCCATTTTACGTGCTTAACAATTTTATGTACCACTACATAAAAAACGGATCGATAATAAATCATTCGATTGTCTGAGCACGGGGTGTCCACCCAAATCCTTTTTACTCCCCGGCAGCTCGGCAGCTTCGACTTCCACAAAATTGAATTAAAAAAGCAATATTTCTAAAACCCTAAACTCTCTCTCTCTCTCCTGCTGCGTAAAAAAAAAACCGAAATAATGTTGAAAGAAGTGGCGGCATTTCAACTTCAACTGACGAACCCCAAGGCGTCGCCGCCGTGTTCGTCGTCGTCTCCGTCATTGTCCACCACAACGTCACTTCACCAAAGGCTATGTAGCTATTCTCAGATAAGCAGGTGCCGGAGTGCGTGGAAACGGCACCGCTTGAGTTCCGGCAGCGTGAGCTGCTCCTTCGCTCCTCCTGTAGACTCTGCCAAGATAAAAGTGGTCGGTGTCGGCGGCGGCGGCAACAATGCCGTTAATCGCATGATTGGCAGCGGCTTGCGGGTCTTCAATTTCCCTCCCAACTTTAATTTCTTTCCCTTTTTTTTTCTTTTTTTTTTTTTTTTTGCTTTTCCCAGAAAAACAAAAGAGATTTAAAGAGAATAATTAAGAGATTTTAATTTTCTTTTTTTTTTTGTGCGTATTTTATCTTTTTGAATAACGCCCACATTTTATGTCCCAAACTTGAAGCTTGTAAAAATGGTGTCCACTGTTTCTCATGTTGGGTTGTATTGGGGCTTTTTTTTTTTTTTTTTGAATGCCTTAATATGAGCTTGACTTAAAGATTTTTTTTTTTTTTTCTACTGTTTACTATGGCGAAATATGTGTATTTGTTTGGAGAACATTTGGTGTTAAAATTGTTGATAGTTTCTTTCAAGAATGCTTTCTTCGTGTTATGTTGAGTTTTTAGCTTTTTGTTGTTTTTTTGTTAGAAAGCTGTTTTTGGTTCATTGTTTATTATACGGCATTTCTGTTGTATTCCTGCTTGTGTTCTGTTTTGTTGAATGCTGTGTCTCTTGGGGCATGTTTGCTTTGTTCATGCTGTGGTTGTGGGTTTCGTTCATTTTTTTTCCTTGCAATGATGCTGGGTGCAGTTGTGTGGAAATTTATCTCACTAATAAGATAGTTACAACTGCATGAAAATTTATAATTTGATTTCTTTTTCTTTGAGTTTCCGAATTTTATTTTTTTCGGTTGTTGTCTAGTTTGAATGGAAGTATTTGATAATGCTAATATATGGTTGGTTGGAAAACAGGGTGTCGATTTCTATGCCATAAACACAGATTCTCAGGCACTGTTGCAGTCCGCTGCAGAGAACCCACTTCAGATTGGGGAGCTTTTGACTCGTGGACTAGGTCTACCTTTCTCTCTATGGTGTACTTTAATGCTATTTTGCAATATATAAAATGTTTCGTGTTGTACTTTTTTTGTTTTTTGATCGGATCACTTTTTAGAGATGCAGGCACTGGTGGGAATCCACTTTTGGGAGAGCAAGCTGCAGAGGAATCAAAAGAAGCCATAGCAAATGCTCTAAAGGGCTCAGATCTTGTGTTTATCACAGCTGGTATGGGTGGAGGCACAGGATCTGGTGCTGCTCCAGTTGTTGCTCAGATATCAAAGGAAGCAGGATATTTGACTGTTGGTGTGGTTACCTACCCCTTCAGCTTCGAGGGGCGTAAAAGATCGCTGCAGGCAGGTGCCATTTTTCTGTTGATCATGTGTAAGTCGTTGACTAGTTGATGGTCTTAGAAAGAAGCTTTCTTTCATCTGCGAAGACCAAAAGATTTGCATCTTGCACATCCGCTGATGCAGTAATGTCACTCTCTGGTATCGAGCAGATCAAATCTTGCACTCAGCTGAACTGAGTGCTACTTTTATTTGCGGCATAGATAAGATGCTAGTTTGTAATTTTCTGCCCTGTCAAGTGTGGAGCACAAACCTTTAAACTATGAATTTGTCCCAACATGTCTTGTATTTCAATTTTCAGGCATTAGAGGCTATTGAAAAACTACAAAAGAATGTTGATACGCTAATAGTGATACCCAATGACCGGCTGCTAGATATTGCTGATGAGCAGACACCCCTTCAAGATGCTTTCCTACTTGCTGATGATGTTCTCCGCCAAGGAGTGCAAGGAATTTCAGATATAATTACGGTTCGTGGTTTTATGCAGCACTGCTAAACTATATTGCTATGTTTCACTTTTCATGAATGTGCATTGGTATTCATTTAAATTAGTCTGTTTTCCCTTGGGTTCTGGCTGAAAAATTACTGGAGCAGCCCCTTCATCATGACTAGATTAAAGCAAATTGCCTCTCATATTATATGCAGACTTGTGTGTGTGTCTGTGAGGGGTTGCTTAAGGTTTTGACACTTTTATATTGCAATGAGGAAAAAACAAAGGGATCTGAGGTTAGTTGTTTAAAATTTGGTGTGAAGTTAACAAGTACCTTTCATGTAGTTTCTAGCAGCTAATTTGACCGGAGATGCAAATTTAGCTTCTAAGAATTTCACAATTTAGCCCACAGATGATGTGGTATTCCTCTATTCTGCAGATACCTGGACTGGTGAATGTGGATTTTGCAGATGTAAAGGCAGTGATGAAAGATTCTGGCACTGCAATGCTTGGGGTTGGTGTTTCGTCCAGCAAAAATCGTGCTGAAGAAGCAGCAGAACAAGCAACTCTGGCACCCCTAATCGGATCATCTATACAGTCAGCTACTGGAGTAGTATATAATATTACTGGAGGAAAGGACATAACATTACAAGAAGTAAATAGAGTGTCCCAGGTACTTTGTTACTCTGCAATTTCTGGACTCTCTGGTTGAAAAGAACCTTTCCAACTATGCCATGACAAAATGTTCTGCATTGTCGAATCCCATTAGTTTGGGGTTGTTCTTCCCCTATTTCCCGATGCTAAAGTTTATGGATACATTTTCAGGTTGTGACAAGTTTGGCTGATCCATCTGCAAACATAATATTTGGGGCTGTTGTCGATGATCGTTACAATGGGGAGATTCATGTGACTATTATTGCCACTGGCTTTTCTCAGTCGTTTCAGAATACACTTCTGACGGACCCCAAGGCTGCAAAACTGCTAGACAAAATGGCAGGGAGTCAACAAAGCAAGAGCATTCTCACCCCACAAAAGTCCTCAACATCACCTTCACCTGTTCCTTCAAGGCCCTCTCAACGAAAGCTCTTCTTCTGATCCTTCCCTCCCCCGCCCCCTATCGCTAGTGTGATTTTTGCTGTGTACTGATCATTTATCTCAATGGCATTAGTTAGTTCCTGTGTTGGCTTGGTATAAGAAATTCTATCAATGTGGAAAAAAATGAATTATGAAATTCAAACAAAATTACACGCAATTTCATAGTGAAGATGTATGCAGCTTTGGTAAATGAACTATTTACCTACAACGCAATTTCATAAGGAAAGGAAAAAGTGAAATTTAACAGGAAATTTATAGAAATAAATCGAGGATAGCTTTTGGAGGATCTTCAATTAGTTACAAGAAAATACACAATTCAGATTTTGGAGTAAAGACGAACATGCTTTCACCAAAGCGTTCAACTAGAGATGCCTGCAAATTTCCGGCATCCATGTCCTCCTTCCAAGCCTGAGCAAGCACATTTGATGTCTTTGACGCCTGTGCACCAACCTCCCTTCCTGACACTTTTTCACTAGGAGGTAGCCGGGACATTGGTGGCACACCCACATTGGATGGCCCAACAGCTGTGGGAAATTTGCCTGCTGCCCCTTGCATATTGACTTGCATGGAATTCATTGGCATAACGCTCATCGCGCCATCTTTAGCTATTTTTTTGAGTGGTGGTTGCTGCATTAAGTTGTCTGTGCTTGCCTTGCGTTTATCTAGATTAACAGGAAGCGCACAACAGGTTAGGGATGAAAGTTAGATTTCTCAATGCGGTCATACAAGAAGTAACCATCCTTCACCCAAAAAAACACATTGATGAAAGATATTAGCATATATACAAAATCAGACGCCAGTCATATGCACATCATTCAATGAACTTTAGCATCATTACTGTTTACCAGACTATCATGAAAAAAAAGCTTCCAAGGATTGTATCTTAGTTATTGCATAACCAGTGATCAAGCATCAACTAAGACACATGCAGACTGGCTTCTATGAGAGTTTTATAAGGGATAACATTTTTTGATGTGCCGAACAATAGTTCTCTGGTTTAAATAGAGATTCCATCTGGAATCTTATCAGACAAAAATTAACAGCTGAACAATCGTATGTTTTCCCAGGCTTTTTGTTTCTTCCCCTTTGGAGTCACTCCAAACGACTTTAAAACATCTGGGAATATTTTGTAACTCTATGTCTGATAAAACTATGTATACGTGTTCACAACCCGCACACGCCAAAACAAGCAAGAAATAAAGGAAAGCCCAATTCCAGACTCCAAAGACACAAAAGCATGCAAAGAATTACACAGAATACATTTGCATATACCCAACTATACATCTCTCAGTGACACAAGGTTGAGGAAGACATACTGGGCATTGCAGTCATAACTCTCCCATTGTTCTTCCAAACAGAACGAGCTGGCGCTAGCAAACCAGGAAATCTTTTCAGCCGATCATACAAACATAGACCAGCGGCTTGCTGAATGGTTTATATCTAGGTTAGTAAGAATGCTTACAGTACCAAGCCAGTATAGAAAATTTAGCATCAAACTGAAATGTGAACTCACCATCAAGGCCCCATAAACACGCCAAGCTTCCTGCCTCTTTGCCTCATTCTTTTGCTTCTCAAGAAGCAATTCTGGCTCAAGAAGCATCAAATATGGCTCAAGATTTGGTAGGATAAGAAGACGAACCTATCAAAAGACAAGAACCATTATAAATTTCTCAAAATCAAGACAGGGAAAATGTTTGCTGAGAATACAAGGACAAGAATGCTATCTGGACTGAGTAAAATGGGCATGACATGCTCTCTGTGTAATAGAAGCCAGAGTCAGGAAAGCCATCACCCTCTTTTTCATCAGAAAGGGTTTCATGCCTTTCGGAATTTTTGCAATAAAGAGTTTTCCCACTGTACTAAAACCTGCACCTTTGTGGTTGCAAGCATGTGAACTTTTGGCTGGACCAAGAACAGCCCATTAAGACAGGAATTTGAACTAAATCTTGATAAGATTTTCAAACACAGATGACAAGGAAAAACAATTCAAATAGCTAACATGCAAAAATCTTCAATATAAAACCTGCTATTATAAAAGAGAAGAAGGAGATGATATAATCTTCAATGTAAGATCGCTCTTACAAATAAAAAGGAGGAGATGATGATGGAAAAATCCTCAATATAAAACAACTGTAACACCAAAAAAAAAAGCACATTCAAAATAGAGGGATACCACACTGGATCCCAAAGCTGCTAGTCCTTGTATTGCACCATAATGTTGAGGTAGTGCTTTTGTTGGATCCAAGAATGCATGGAGTAAAGTCCTTGTTATTCGTGGCTGCAGATTGTGGTAAACATGCCCAAATCTGACACAAATCAACCAGAATGAAATATATATAACATCTGTCTTTAGAAAACAAATTGAAGGGCTTTACTATTTCAGTCTCCAACAAAAATTTCACTTGTATGCTTTAGATAATGCAGACTAGCAACGTAATATTTGCTAAAAGTGTTCAAATAAAAAATTACAAAAAGAAAAGAAATGGTTTTGCATTGTATGTATTTTAAAAGCGTGAGAATCAAGTATGGCACGGAATTCCAACCAACCTAATCAGAAGATGTCTTCTTATTGAATAATCAGAGGCATGATGGAAAGATTTGATGGATTTCCATTAAAAAGAACACACTTAAAATAGGATAAATGACTTCATATTATTGCATTATTCTACAAAACAAATGTAAAAAACTCACCTTTTGCATATTGAAGCAACCAGGTTTGCTGTGAAGTTTCTGAGCTCCCAGTGACTGTCAGAAATTCTATTTCCCAACTTTTTAGCAACTAGGCAGGTAATGATAGGCGGCATCAATTGGTGCAGCTAAAGAAGATGAAAGTAATGTTACACACATAGAAAGCATGCCTTCAAACTAAAACATGAAAAATTTAGTCATTTATCAACCATTAGAATTGTTGAAACTGCAATGTCATCACATGCATAGGGATCAAATACAGGGAAAATCAACAACAATTTGTTACCATATTTCTTTTCATTTTATATGTAAAAAGCCAGATCCAACACACCAACAATGGACTTACATAAGGCTCTATATGTACATGAGGATTTTGAAGAAGGCTCCGGGCAACACGCATCAAAGCAAATAGAAGAGAAAAATTATTCAAATTCCGTGTAACCTGAGATCATTGTGAAGAAAGATAAGCGTAAAACAATAAATGAGAATGTTTGACTTCAGAATATATCAAAGAAGTAGACCACATAGGACCTCAAGCGTACCTCATTAGCAATGAAGCATGTGAAATAAGGAACCAAAGGATGGAGTCCCGAGTCAGTTGCCAAGCTGGCTAATGCTTGTTTGAAGAGGATAGTGTCAGATTTTCTTAACGTAAACTCTGAGATTTTATCGAAGTAAAGCTGCGTAATGGTGGATTCAAACATCCTATGAGAGATTGAAATGACAAAAAATGGCAGACAAATGAATAGAACAAGCAATGTAGAATTTACTTGAAGCTCCTTAGATAATATGTGCTTGACAGGTAATTTGATGTCGACCGGAAGACCATCTTCCTTGTACTCTGATCTTTTGCCATCATTGGACGCTGTAAGTGCTGCAAACATAGCCCAATATCAAACCTGAAAGTTCATATCTAGGTGAATTAAACGATGCCTCAATAAATTCAGCAGACCAACAAGCTGGAGATTATGAGCACCACATTGTATGCAATCTTTTCTCAAAATTCATATACAAAACCAGTTTACTACTGAGAGAGAGCATTTTAAATCTCTGATTTTTCGCCTTTTACAAGAAACCTATGAACCAAGTCATTCCACTCTCAGCGACCTAATTAGCAACAAAAGCATAGCACATAAGATCACAAGAATACCTTCAACTGGTGCATTCTCCGGAATTGCAGGTGGAACGCCTTCAATTGCTAGCCAGTGTGCAGTAACAGACGTATCCAGAGGTGCTTTTGGCATAGGCGCTTCAATCACCTACACACAAACATAAGTTCCAATAATAATAATAAGCACATTAACTCTTTTCCTCACATCAACAACACATTTAAAAATTCTAAAATCATACATGATCAATGATTTTCTTACATCCTTAAAATCCACATCCTTGTCATCAACGTAATACAAATCTTTATGTCCAGCAGCTCTCTTAAACCTAAGGGGATCGCCCGACCCGAATCCATATATTGGCTGCACCAGAAAAGAATATATATATATATCAAATTATAATTCGGAGCTAAATTATCAACAAATATATCTATTAAAAACCAAAAAAAAATCAAAGATTGAAGAACTAAACCTCCACATTTCTCAATTTAAGAGCACTATCGACATCATCTGCAGTCAAGATGGTCCTTCTTGAGTGGCGCATGCACTTAATTGCCTCCTTCACAAATTTAATTTCCCAAAAAAAATAAATAAATTGCAAAAAAAAAATCAAAAATAATTAAAGTAAATAGACAGCTAATAAAAGAAAATTTGTTAAGAGAATCTTGTTAGAAAAGAAAATTACCTGCATGATCTCGCTAACACGGTACTCGACATCGGGGGCAAGAGCGAGAGCGACGTCCGGGGACAAATTTGTAATTCCGATGCTCTGCGCAATCACCTCGATCGCCTCCTTTGGTACTACGCTCATTTTTATTTTTTTAAAAAAAATATTTCTATTATTATTTTCGTTATTGTAGATTAATTTTTGCATCAATTTGGCCCCATAGTTTTTGATTGAATTACCAAAAAAATAAAACAAATTTATTTTTCGAATGCTACTTGGGAATGAATCCGAATTTAGGGTTTTATTTGCATTGCAGTCAACGTTAGGAAGGCGGTCAGTGTAAGAGACGGAGTTTATTGGGCTTTCATAAATGGGCCAAGAATATTGGGAATTCTGTTAAATCTGGGCTCAAATTGAGGTTTTGATGAAATTTGAACGTGCCGAATGGAATTTTACTGAATGAGTTGGACAACTGTAAACTATTGCTCGGTGGATTCAGTGAATAAATGTTTAGTCCTCGATGTATTCTATTTCCAACTCGAATTCTTCTCATTATTATTGAAATCTCTTATAAATAAACGGCACATAAGTTCTAATATATATCTTTAGTAACTTATAAACGCTCTTTAATCTTACGCTGAGAACACCTCCTCATTCCTAAACTTTGTTTGATAAAAGATTTAAAAAAAAAAAAAGGGGAAAACTATTGGATTATTGGCCCAAGAAAACAATTGGACCACGTGGCACTACAAATTACTTTGTAAGAAATCTCGTTACTCCATGCAAACTTGCCATTTGTGTCCAACACGCAGATAAAAACAAGTACTCGGTAATGTCTCAAATTTGAGATTGGCAGAAGCGACACAACAACTCAAACTTGGGTTTAGGAACTACAGTGTTCAGTGAAATAAAAAACAAGTGCTACAACCGCAAATTTTCTAGACTATTAGCAAACCGTCAATTATGTTTGCTAACAGTATGGTTTTGCACCGTTAGTTTGTCAATCACAACATCAGAACTCACAACAATGACAAACAAATCCTTAACTCTTTAATACTGTGTTTGGGAGGGGGGAAAGTGGGGGGAAGGAGGGAGAGAAAAGTGAGAGAATTAAAGTAAATTATTGTATTTGGAAAATGTTTGAAAAGTGGGGGAGAGAAAAATTTCTAATTTCTCTAATCTTCCCTACCCCACCAAAACCAATCCTCCCAAAAATGAGAGGAAAGTTGTTAATTCTCATACTAAATTTATTAAATAATTCAATTACCCTTACATAATTTAAAAATTATAATTTTACCTAAACAAAATATCTTAATAAAATTTATTATGAAGGATAAAATTGTTATTTCAACATATTTTATATTCTTCTCCCACAATTTTCACCATTTCCCAAACAAAAGAATTTATAATTTTCATCTCTCTCATCACCTCTTTCCAAACACAAGAGATGATAGAAAATATTCTCTTCCTCTAATGATCCTCTTCTCCACTTTCCTCTCCCTCACTTTCCTCTCCCTCAAGAATTTTATCCAAACACAGTGTAAGAGTATTGTTCTGAAAATAAATGGCAAGTTGTGCTAAAGAAGAGGGCAAAAGGCTTCATATTTATTTGTTTCTGACACTTAATTTACTTATAATTTACAGAGTTGTTTTACACCTGAGTATTTTCACTTCACTCAAATCATCAAAAGGGGAGTCAAACACAATGTTTCAAACATGAGGAGTTTGATAAAGGGGGAGCAATAGCATCGCAAGACACACGGAACAGCAAACAAGAAAAACCGGTGGCACTGTGGCAGTGGCAGGCCACTGTTGGCATTACAAGTATTTGACCAGTAAATATATGACAATTGCCAGAATCACGATCCCAACAACAGCTATAAGCATGCACATGCATGAGCAACCGCCCTTGGTGCGCTTGTTCAAAATTGCCAGATTCTTCTGCACCCGCTGCCATAGATGCAACAAAATGGAAAATGTCACACAAATCTGATTTTCAAATGAGACACAAATTTGACATAAATCAAAAGAGAGGATATCCTTTACATAATACAAACCACAACCCCGTCACACCACACCCTCCCCCCCCAGGGGGGCCCCCACCCCAAGGCCCCTACATTTGCTCAACCACCAATAGGTAAACTACCTAAGCTTTATCGAATGTAATAATATCTTTAAAAAATGCAAGGTCACCAATTAGCAGATCTGCAAAGAGTACAACAGCTTTGCGAACAAGGACCAGAAAAGCTTACTAATAAGGTGCAACAAATAAATATGATTATGCAGCATAAGCAATTTATTCTCCCTTAAGAGTGTGTGTGTGTTTTTTTTAGGGGGGGGGGGGGAGAGGAGAGGAAGCTCAGGTAACATTTTCCCTCATCTTTTTTCTTATATTTCTCAGTCACTCTTAGTTCTATAAAAGTCGCCTGTATTGAATTTTCACAGCATAGATTAAAAAAATACAAATGCACAATATAGCTATAAATGTCAAATGTATTCACGAGATGATTAATGGCACATAAGTATCAACAAAATGACAAAGAGGCTCTAAGCTAGGTGAAATTATTACACGCAAGCGGGAGTCTGTGACATCCACGTGCTGGTCCAGATCATCCTGCATGCCAAGAAAGCAAGCAACCCATACTAGTTAAAAGAGCCTAGAATGATCAAGTTATCAGGTGTCAAATTAAAGGTTTGTAAAACTCAAAGAAGTAAACTCCTAGCTTCTTGAACCATAACCAAAGTAATTAAAATTCGTACAATAAGTCTGGTGTGAAGATCAAGCTCCTCATTGACGGCCAGTGCAATATGTTTTGTACTCACTACCGTCTCTTCTAGCTTCTCAAGTCCTTCATCTTGCTCTGCTTCAAAATACTACTGCATAAGAATCTCATGTTCCGCAAAAGAGAGAAAAATAACCATATATGGAAGCTGTAAAAAATAGGTAATAAAGAGTTGCCTCTCATAATTTGTCGTTGAAGACCAACAAGGCCTTGGTTGTCCAAGCCAGTCGTTCTGCTCATGGCATCAGCTGGCTTTATTTCAGGGCCAAGCAAGCTATCCCTGTTGGCAAAATTAGACATATTCAAGGAGGAAGCCATTTGGTTCACCTTTGTTCTAAGATTTGTTACCATGTCCCTGCGCCGATTCATCTCTTTCTCTGATCTGTGCATGACAAAAGCAGCACAAATAACCTTCAGGAGTAACAACAACAACTAAACATTACTCCCTCAAAATCAAAAAAGCTTGCATTTTTACAAAGTTTGATTAACAGCACAAAAATGAACCATGTGATGAATCAACAAGCATCAGAGCAAGAAGAAGACAGAAATTCAAACATTATCAAAGCAATTTATCCTCCAAAGAGCACTGTTAATTCTAATCTACCCACAACTACAAAACCCACTGAAAGGTTCCCCCTCCCCACAAAGGTTATTCTACTGTGTACAAACACCAACAGTTACCCTTTTTTTTTTTTTCTTTCCATATCCACTGCATAATTATCCACCGGAATTCAGCACATAGAACCACATGCTATACTGTTCTTTCATAGTTGCACGATCATATACACCAAAACAGACATACAACAGTGCTCTCATTCGTGACATTGCCTAGCACTACAACACCGTGCCGAGACAAGCATGCACACAAAAGGAAAATTTTGGAATTAAACAAGGAAACTTAAAATTCATCATATAGAACCACACGCTAGACTGTTCCTTCGTAGTCGCGTAAATTGTGCAATCATATACAGCAAAACAAACAGACAACAGCGCTCTCAATTGCCACATTGTCTAGCACTACAACACCGAGACAAGCACGCACACAAAAAGGAAAATTTTGGGTTTAAGCAAGGAAATTATTGTAATTGACATAAAAATAAAAAAATAAAAAAACACAGCAGCACAAAAGGGGGACGAAAAACAAGTTACATTTGCTGCTTGCCGGGAAGTTTAGACAAAAGGGACTGCAAGCTATCCAGCCGAGTTCCCAATATGGTAATCTTCCTCCGCGTGGCAGACGCGTGCCGCTGGGCGTCCGGTCCGGAAGCCGGAAACGAGCTCCGATCAGCGATCATGCCGGTGATATCGTCGGCAAGCTTTACAGCCTCCTGATATTCCTTCATCCACGGGTCCAAAGCCGACGCCATTTTTTTTTTTCTTCCTTTTTTTTTTTTTGAACCCTAAATCACAATCGCAAACCACGACGCCCGATCAAGTCGCGAATCATATACAATAAATCCTCAATTTCGCCAAAAAAAAAAAACCCTAGAGCAAGGGATCGGAAATTACCTCTTGGATTGCGTGAATTGGGGGAAATTGTGGTGGATGCAGAGAATGGGAGGTGTGGGGGAATTGTGATTAAAACGAGGTCGTATTTGCTTTGTGGACAAAACACGGCGACACCGTCAACAACTCTGCAGTATTTGTCCGGCCCCGTCGTCGTTTACAAGCTTCCCAAACGATTTCATAATATAAAATTAATGAATTAATAATATATGGAATCTAAAAAACAATCAGTACTTTGATCGTACGGCGTCGTTGGACCCTGCAGGACTAGTGATGGTTGGTTAAATTAGCGGATGGATGGCTACCAAACTTGTGATTAAGTAGAGCTTCGTTATCAATAAATTAAAGTGCGTCTCGCAAGAATTTGAATTATACCTCTTTCATTCTCTCCTCGACTGCTAGTCTGCTACAAGCAAAATTGCAATTTTGCGAGTTGTAACAGATATAATTTGATCTTTAAAATATAGCAATTACGTTATTGTAGAATTTTTTTTAACAAATATAACTGACTGTTAAAATTCATTACTTTGCGTGAGGAGTCGGGATAACATTTTCTTTGGATCTTAAAAAAAAAAAAGTTAAAACTCATATTTCAATAAGTGAGAAAATGTTTGGAAGAAACAAAGGTTGAACTATTGACTTCTGTTCGAGTATAGTATCACTAAACTAATTACTGATTAAAAGCCAGTTTTCAGGACAACACATTTTAGCGAATAGGTAAAATTACTAATTAAGGGCCATGTCACAAAAATTGGCTATTGGGCCAATTAAGCCTCTGTTAACTGAAGCCCAAACTGAAACAAATAATTAATCAAAATAATTAAAATGCATAATTAATTAATTCAGTTCATTATTATGTTATTGTATTGTGTGCCTGTTTACGTTTTTTAAATCCTTAATGGTAACCACATAGAGAAAGTTAAAAAAACGCAATTAACGGTTATTATTTATTAGGTATAAATATGCATCTAAAATATGTTTAGGGTCCATAAGCAGTGACAATTGCCCTACGAATACTCACTTTCGCTACGTTAAATTATATTGTTATTCTATGACGTAGAGACTTACATCAAAATAGTTAAACTGCTTTTAATTTGTATTTTTAATACAAACAATATTCTATAATTAGTTTTTATTATGACTAATCAACTGTCAATAATCACTAAATAATAAATAATAATTTTTTTTTGTTAACAAAATGAGTAAACGAGAATGGTGCTCTACAAATCTATCAAAAAAATTTGCTCATACTTTTTATTCGAGATAAACCAGTCAATCTATATTAAATTTAAGAGAGAACACATATCATATTATTCAGTAAATATCATTAAATCATTCTTTAGTCCCACCAAACACTCCCGGCAGGATTTGGAACACCGAATACTAGTTTTCTTTGATTGCACCAGGAGTAATTATTGTAGAGCTACAGTCACAAGATCTAAACGGTACAGTTACAAACATTCTCAGGTTTAAGAATAGGATTCAAATGCTAGTGCCTACTGCCTACCAACAAAAAAAAGTAATTATTGTAGTATATAAATACATAATGTAATTAAATTTTAAACATAAGTTGACAGAAAGGGTAATATGAAACTGAAAAGTTTATGCAACCGCCTAACGGTTGGGTTTTTCAACAATTGATGTAAACATTGAAAATTTGTGTATTATGAAGATAGTAATCATAAGATGATAGTACTATCTTTTGTGGTATTTATGAATATAGTCGTACTTGCATTAGGTTTTGTTGGTTTCACATTGAGCCATGTGTGGGACGCACAAAATCAATGCTTTTTTTTTTTTGGAGTCGTGATATTCAGTCGAGGGGTTAGGTACATAGGAGGGGATAAGGATTTTTTTAGTCTTAAACCTTTAAGTTTTTTTACGTTTGAGTCCTAAACCTTTTTGACATTTCATTTGAGTCCTAAACTTTTTTATTTTCTACCAAATTAGTCCCTCTGTTTAACAAAAGTGATCAATCTATTAAAAAATAATTTTAACTTTACAAAAAATTATTTAAAAAAGATTAAATATATGAATTGAATGTTTTTTTTATAAAAAAATATACATGTTGCCTATTTAATTCGTATATTTTTTGATTAAAAAAATATTTAATATGCATATTTTGTTGATGAAAAAAATATTTAACTCATGTATTTAAGCTTTTTTAAATGATTTTTATTAAATTAAACTCACTTATTAATAGATTGACTACTTTTCGTAATTTAAAGGACTGATATAGTAAAAAATTAAAAGATTTAGGACTCAAATGAAATGTTAAAAAGGTTTAGGACTCAAACGTAAAAAAATCTAAAGGTTTAGGACTTTAAAAATATTTATCCCTACATAGGAGTAATATAGTTATTCAACTGCTTTTTTTTTTTTTTAATTTATTACACATTAATTTTAAGTATATTGTATATCAACTTTAATTGTTATGCACATATTGTATATATATATTTATATATATATTTTTTTTTGTTGTAAGGGAAATCACGAAAATAAAATTTTTTTTTTACAGTTTTGCAAACATTACTCCACTCTATCGGCAGCCAGCCATAAGGCTATACAAACTGATAAGGGGGAGATAAAAAATATTTCTTCTAACGTAGTATTCGTGCTAATTTTAATAAAAAAGTCAATACAAAAATTTCTTTCTCGAACAGTACGCGGAAGATGAGTATCCCATTCACCCCTGCGAAGTGAACCAATGTCCATAAGCAACACAGCCAAGGGGTCAGAGACAACACATTTAAAGCAAATTAAGTGCAAGACTTCAAGAGAGAGAGTCTCAAAAGTAACACTTAAAAAACCAAGAGCCCAAACAGGTTCCAAGTCATGCCAAATACCCAGAAGCTTTGCTACCATATTAGAGGCACACCTGATGGAGTCATAAAACCACCCAGCCAAACTCCACGATCATCCCGCAAAAGGCCCCCATAACCAGCCTGATCCGAATTACCACAAGCACTGTCATTTGTATTAATTTTAATCCACCCTGGTGGAGGAGCTTCCCACCCAACTAAGCGTGGCACCTTGTAGTTATGAACTTCAAGAAAGGAAAAGCTAGCGAAGCAATCATTCACCAAATGTTTGATCTGCCTAACAAGTTTGAAATGCGATGACTGAGTCCCACCAATAACTTCTTCATTTCTATTTTTCCAGACAGACCAACACACACAGATAAAAACCATCCCTGGATCCTTTAGAGAAATAAAGCAAGAATGCTTTTTTAAGCATGTGTGGAGCCAAGCCTCCAAAAGAAGCAAAAAGAAGAAAGGACCGGATACCCAGCCATCAACAAGCAATTCTTCCCACACCCGACAGACTGAACCACAACCGCGAAGGAGGTGTAAGACATCTTCAGGAGCAGCTTGCACCTTTGACAAATGGAAGATTCACAAAGACCTCTCTTCATGCGTTCTAAATTAGTCAACAACCTTCCTTTTAGAACCAACCATAGGAACGTTTTATATTTAGTGGGCACTTTTAATTTCCATATTCATAGCCAATCATTGAGCATACCACGAGATTGATGCCTTCGTGACAACCATGCATATCCGTCCTTAGAAGTGTAAGCACCATTAGAGCTAGCCATCCAACATACGGTATCATGACCCAAAGCATGTCGTGGAAGTGGGACAGCCCTGATCAAATGCCCAACCTCAGAAGGAATATCCGTGTGAACTGCATCCAAGTTCCATTGACCATTCACAATCACCTCACTCGCCATAAGCTGAGCATCATTAGGACTAATAGATGGAACAAGACTACAAGCACCTGTATATTGCATATGAGTTTGAGTCTGTTGAACATGCCTTTAAAAATTTTATATTATTATATTTATTACATATTAATCTTATTCTTTATACACATAAATTATTTTTAAAGAATAAAAATTTGATGGGACCCACCATCTCTCCTCTCCCGCTTTCTCTCTTCTCCGCATGTGTATCCTAGTTATTTGCCTTGTCTGTGTATCATTTTTGTAATGGATAATAGATTAAAAAGTTATAAATCGTTAATAATTTTTATAATTGAGTAATAAACATTTTTGAATTTTCAAATCAATCTTAAACTTTTAACTTTCATTCCATAAACAAGATTTGGTCAAATTGGCAGACACATAGTTTAACCTAATTAAAATTGTATAAATATATCCTAAAAATATGTATACGTTTACATATGTATTTAATTGAATTTCTTTTCTTTCTCCCATATATAAAAGTGGCAAAAATCATAAATTTTACTATATTCATTATTTGTGCTTTTTATATGTGAGAGAAAAGAAAAAAATTTAGTGAAACAAGTACATTGACATAATTTTGTATTTTTAAGATATATTTGTTTGTTTTTTTGTATTGTTTTAGTAGGCCAAATTATGTTTCTTCCAATTTGATCAAATCATATCTAAAAAAGGACTTATATGAAATAAAAATTAAAGGTTCAAAATTGATTTAAAAAGTCAAAAAATTTTGGAACTCAATTATAAAATTTTTTAAAGGTTTAAGACTTATTATTACCTAATCCCACGGGTTAATGAATCGGTACTAGCCTAGCAGCTAACTACAATTAAGCCAAAAAAAAAAAAAAAAAAAGGACATCAAGGAGATGTCGGATCCTACAAAAAATGCAAGGAAAATAAACTTTATTTATTGGGAGATGTTAGATCCTTCGGAATCACAGGGATCCTTTAGTCTGATTCCAACTCGACATTTTTTGAATTTTGAGAATAGTTGCTATTTGGAGAGCACGTTACAATAAAAGTTGCAATTGGTGTGTATGGGTGAAGATTTATTATCATCGGATTGTCAATATTTATATGTAAGACACTTTTAGATTGCATAAAAAATATTTTTTATTAAAACTCTTTTTTTTTTCCCTTTCTTTCTATATTTTTCTTTCTGTAATCACCGATTGTCAAGATTATCGAGAGAGATACATTAGTTGTCAAACTAATCAAGTTACCGATTAATTTGATACAACTGTTAAAGCTTTCCTTTTGTAACCATCGATCGCCAAAAATCATCAGGTGAAACACATTGGCTGTCAAACTAATCAAATTATCGATCGATTAATTTGCTAAAACTATTAAAACTTGGATTTGTTCAGACATTTGATTTCTTTGTCTTTCTACTCTACTCTTCTTAATTCTAATGTAAACATTATGATTTATCAATAAAATTAATTTACCTTGATCATGAAAACAAAAAACAAAAAAAAGAAAAAAGGAAGAAAGAAAGAAAGAAATTTGCAGCCAATGTATGCCTTATTCACTCAACCCTAGACAAAGTCCATGCTCCTACTTGGATAAACACAACGCAGCTCATTAAAAAGGAGATATGTATAAATTAAATTCTAAATCTTTTTTTTTTTAATATTTAAGTCTTAAATTTTTTTTACATTTTATTTGAATTCTAAATTTTTTAATTTCTTACCACATCAGTTCTTTTGTTTAAGAAAAGTGGTCAATCTATTACTAAATAAGTTTAACTTAATACAAAGTATTAAAAAAAAGTCAAATACATAAATCAAATATTTTTTTCATTAACAAAATATGTACATTAAATATTTTTTTAATTAATAAATACACGAATTAAATATGTAGTATATATATTATTTGATACAAAAAATATTCAATTCATATATTTAACCTTTTTGTAAATAATTTTTGGTAAGGTCAAAATTATTTTTTAATAGATTGATCATTTTTTTTAATAGAAGGATTAATTTAATAAAAAAAAATTAAACACTTTAAAATTTAAATAAAATTTTTAAAACATTTAAAATTTAAATATAAAAAAATTTAAAAATTTATAACTAAAATTATACCTATCTCATTAATAAGGGAACAAAACAAAGAAAAAATTAGGTGGGCGCGATAGCAATTATCCGAAACCTCGGCGAGCGCCCTTATAAAAATCTGAATTCTCAATTTCTCAGGAGTCACAACTTCACTTAGCTGAGGTCTGCAAATTTTACAGTGAGATTCCTTGGCAGAGAGAGAGAGAGATGTCAGACCTGGACAGGCAAATAGAGCAGCTGAAGAACTGCGAACCTTTGAAGGAATCTGAAGTGAAAGCCCTTTGCCTGAAAGCCATGGAAATCCTCGTCGAAGAGAGCAACGTCCAACGCGTGGATGCCCCAGTCACCGTACGATTTAGTTATTATTATTGTTGTTGTTATTATCATTATTATTATTATTATTATTTTGCCTTTGATTTGCACTTGATATGTCAAAGGCTGAAGCTTTACTGTGATCCTTAATATGGGAACAATTGAATTGTTGGGTTGGTGGGGTTTGCTTAGGATTTAGGGTTTTTGAGGCTGTTAATCCTTTTGGGCCTATTTGTATTGACACAGACACTGCTTTGCTTGGTTGTTGTTGTTGTTGTTTTGTGGTGTAGATATGTGGAGATATACATGGGCAGTTTTATGACATGAAGGAGCTTTTCAAAGTAGGAGGGGATTGCCCAAAGACTAATTACTTGTTTCTTGGAGATTTTGTTGACAGAGGGTTTTACTCTGTTGAAACATTCCTGCTTTTGCTTGCTCTTAAGGTACAACCTTTGTTTTTTTAAATTGAAAATTAGGGTTTTTTTTAAAGGTTCACCTTTTCATCTTGCCTTTTATTTTGAGCAGTAGAATGCATGTTTGCTATATTCCTTTGTTGATTCGAATTTCTGCCCATTTTGTCCCAAAATTTCCGGTCGAAATATGCTCTTGTGGCTTCGAAAATTTGGCACTCTCTAGGACTCTGTAAAACTGCAAAACCGGTTCATAATTATTGTGGGAGGAGTAAAATGTTATTGCCTGCTTGAAAGCCTCTGTCTTTGTTCATTGAAGCATTTTAGCTATGAATACGTGAGGTGATAATATGCACACTGTAGTTCTCGACAGAATACTCGATTACTTTTCATCTAGTCTATTTATACAGTTGTTTATTTTATTCTCTTCGAAGTTACTCTTAGGGAAGGAGAAAGAAATGATTTTTATAGGGAACCAGCGACAATATTGAGGTCCTATGTTGACAGTTTTGTACTTTTTGGAAGGTCTCACATATCCTTATAAAAACCAGTAGGAAATTGTGTTGGGCATGGAAACGGAACTGAAGCCACTGGGCCAGAATTCTATCCTATCTTGTGAACAGTTAAGCTCAGGAATTGAAATATGTCAAAATGGAAGGAGGAATGATAGATGGAGTAGTATTCCAAACTCTATGCACTTTGGATGGTCAGAGCAAACTCTGATGTACAGAATGTATGACTTGAAAAGCCTTGGACTATACAAAAAGTGTGCATGGAATACCTTGTGCACTTGTAACCTTGAAAAATGATACTATTGAACTTCTAGCATGATCACGATAAGCAAGTAAACAGGTGCCAAAACTTATCAAAAGGTATTCACCTTGAATCGGCTGCTAAGTTTGATTAGATTTTCACATAGTTTTTCCTTCTCACCCAACTTGACGCCCAAATTTTAGATCCACTGCTTTATCTACTAGTACTATGTAATCCAGTTCATGAACTTCTTCATTTTTTTTTTCCATGGATGTACGATTTGATTAGAGTTTGGGGTATTACCAGGTGAGATATCCAGATCGGATAACACTAATTAGAGGAAACCATGAGAGCCGTCAGATAACACAGGTTCATTTTCTTTTCTGGTCTTTTTGTTAAACCGCTTTTTGATTTATATATGCTCATGAGCTTTCTTCTCTTTTCAGGTGTATGGATTCTATGACGAGTGCTTACGCAAATATGGCTCTGTCAATGTGTGGAGATATTGCACAGATGTATTTGATTACTTAAGGTATACTGCTCACAGTTTGAGAAAATATGGGCCATTTCTATGTTGGAAAGTCAAATTTGGTGCAGGAGTTGTCGAGTTACAGTTGCAAGTGTGGGAATTGTTTGGGAGACCATATCTGATTGTATTACTGTATATGCTAGTGTACCATCTTGTGGGTAACTCAGTAATGCATTTTGGTTAATTGTTGTATGCTGAGAAACTACTGTCTAGACTCTAGAGTGACCACCAGTTGCATTAAACTTCAATCTCCCCCTTTTCTTTTAACCCCTTTAATTAAGTTGCTTACCATTAAACCATCATTTCAAATTTTGATTATGGTCTGTCGCAGCCTGTCCGCTTTGATTGAGAACAAGATTTTCGGCGTTCATGGTGGTCTCTCTCCTACAATTTCAACATTGGATCAGGTCAAGAATCTGTCCTTTTGACTTAATTGTTTATGTGACCCGCTATAGAAGAATTTTACTAACGAGACCTTTCTCCAGATCCGAACAATTGATAGGAAACAAGAAGTACCTCATGATGGTGCCATGTGTGACCTTCTGTGGTCAGATCCTGAAGATATTGTGGATGGTTGGGGTTTAAGCCCCCGTGGTGCTGGTTTCCTATTTGGAGGCAGTGTAGTCACTTCTTTCAATCACTCAAACAACATTGACTACATATGTCGTGCTCATCAGTTGGTAATGGAAGGATACAAATGGATGTTCAATAACCAAATAGTTACCGTATGGTCCGCTCCAAACTACTGTTACAGGTATATTAACATTGCAAATTCTCCTCTTCTTCTGTTCCAGACTAGTGGTCTTATTTTTTAAAATATCTTCCAGATGTGGGAATGTAGCTGCAATCCTTGAGCTGGATGAGAATCTTAACAAGCAGTTCCGTGTGTTTGATGCAGCCCCACAGGTTTGTACTGATACCTTTCATTTCTTCAGGAATTTCTGCTGTATTGGTGAAATTTTTGGGTGTGGTTGGGTCGAGGGTGGTGTTTAGTGGGTGGGGGAGCACTGTATTATACCTTTCATTTAAGGGGACAGTGGCCTCGGAATCGAAATGTCTTAGCTTGAAGTCCTTCTTCACGTCAGTATATAAATACATAAATATGGCTCTTATGCCTCTATGCAGATGTGCTTCGTGTAACTCACTTAAGCGTTGAAAAATTAATTATATGCTTCATAAACTTTTGAGTTTTCTGATGCATCATTGTGCTTTATTAAGAGCAGTTTCATATCTTACATGCTTTTATGGGGGACTGAAAAGTTTAAATTGAATGCAGGAATCAAGAGGAACGCCCGCCAAAAAGCCAGCGCCTGATTACTTCTTGTGATACCAATTTCACTTGGTTTTGCATTTCATTATCCAACACAGCTGCATTTCATTTTCCAACACAGCTTAATTGATGGAGCATGGCGTAGAAAATCTCGTGAGCCAGACAAATTGATTGGAGAGCTTTAAGGCAACCCAACAATCAACGCTTGAGTTGACCTGCAAGGGTTATATTTTGTAGCTTTTGATCCATTTTGGTTGTTGGGGTTGGCCTTCCATGTGTGTTGATTTTCACCATTGCCTGGTTTGCCTATTTGGCTATGGCGTAGTTGTAATGTGCAAGCGAGTTGCACAATAAAGGATTCTTGTCCATTATTTAAATGGGGTTTGACTCCAGTTTGATTCATGATGGAAGCATGAACGGTGAATAAGGTATTGGCAATCGAGTGTAAAGGGTACACATTGACTTGCTTTCAGGAATTCCGTGCATCAATTAGGTATCCTTGCATCCCCCTAGCACAACTATCCTTGATTCTGATTCCCTACTCGCTAAACTGCGCAATATCTACAAGTTTCGTCATGGTAATCTAATCGAATTACGACGCAATACAACAGTAAAAATTTGGGTTGAACGGATACAATGTAAAAAGGCAATTTCCTCAATGACTGTACCTCAACTGCCGGATATTGAGAAATCAGTGAAAGTCCCACTTATTGCCGGATTCCATATTCTTCTTCAGAGTATTAAGATATGAAGTGTCAATATTTCTCCCTCTTAGACCATCAACTTGGGTTCGAATCCCGGTGCTGACACTCTTCCCTAATTAAAATGTTGAGTGTGCTCACCTTAATATTATGTTTGAAAGATATGGTGACTGTCAGTTATAAGTCTAAAACTCGACAATTGTTGTATGGGCTGTAGCAAAATTAAACTCTAATCTATCAGTATTCAGGTGGTAAGTTCTTCTTATAAGGAAAATTATATGATACGTTGACAAATAATTTTCGGTGTTGATTCACAGCTGCGATAACTTACATACCGGTAATGTGTATTTTTTCTGGCTCAAAAAAAAAAAATTGCTATGTTGAGACTGAAGTGTAGAGACATGTGTAGCTTTGGTTGTTTCGGGTGCAACTGCAGAATTGAGCATGAAATTAGGTGACCACTTTGCTCTTACGGCAGCTTGGATAGCTGTGATTTTGGATCACGGAGACGCCTCCTCCGAGGAACATATGACAAAGATGACCACTTTGTTCGTGCTTTTGATGATTAGAATTTGACAAATGGGGAGTTGGTACTTTTTTTCCGTGTTAACGAAAAAGGAAGTTACGTGTTTAAATCTCGCAAGGGAGTTGGTGCTAGTAGAGTTAGAAGAAGTGGGAAAATTTGACACGATTCAAAGTGAGTTGATTTAATTGATCCAAAAAAAAAAAAAAAAGTGGGTTGATTTAATATATCCGAAATTTGACTCAATTCAACCACCCGAATGCAAAATAACTCAGAATTTGAATATCCTAAAACCAAAACAATTCAAAACTTGATTGTGTTCGTTGATTTCTTTGCTAAGATGGGTTCCGTACCAAACTGGTGAGGAGTTATTTGATCACCAGTTTTCGGGTCTGTAGGTCTGCGTTTCCTTCTTAATGGAGTGGTTGTTAGTTGAATTATGTTTTCCTTCTTTCTTCAGATGTACCAAAAAAGGGTTGATTGAGTCAAAAGTTGATTAACACAAAATTCAAATAACTTAGACTTTTTAATAACTGAGAATCTAAAATTTAGAAGACTTAAAACTTAATATATTCGAAATCGATGAATATAAGACAGAGACTCCATGAATCTAAAACTCTATGACTCATTGTCACGAAATTCAAATAACTTAAAATTCAAAATAATTTGACTTTAGGGATCGTTTAATTGATGATTTATAATCAAAATCAGAAGTAGAATTGGAATAAGAATCATAATCAAGTAAAATTATAAATAGACTGACTTATCTTATAATATATTTAATTTAATTCGGAATTAGAATCAAAATCATTTGTAATTATTTGTTTCAATTCGAATGGAAATCAATATAAAATGTAAGATAATATTTATATCATGATGAAAATAAGATAAATGTTATTAAAAATAAAAAGTTATAACTGTCAAATTACAAACTATGAAATACAAAAATATTATAATAATGTCAAATTAAAAACATTAATAATGTACTTCACAATAATAAGGATAAAATAAAATTAAAAATTATAATAAAAATTAATAATAATAATAATGTACTTAACAACAATAACCATAAATAAAAAATTCAAAATAAAATATTTAACATAAAATTTTATTATTATAATAATCATCATTTTTTAATTGATAATACTATGACATAATATTATTAGTGGCAGTGATGATGATGATGATGATGATTATAAGAATACTAATAAGTATGAATAATATTATTATAATGAAAACAATATTATAGAGGTTATAAACTATTTTATTACTAATAAATAAGTGATTGTTATAACTATAAGATTGTTATGTCAATATTTTCATTTAAATTTTTTATTTATCGTTGTTACTAATATTATATTACTATTATGAGAAGATAATAATATAATTATTTATATTTTAATTATTATCCTAATTTATCGAATATTTAATTTAATTTTAATGTATAGATATTTATTATTATTATTATTATTATTATTATTATTATTTATGAAATGTAATTGCACAATTTTATCATAATATATTTTATAAAGAGAGAGGGCAGACAAGAAATGAAGGATAATTAATAAAATAGAGATAAGAATAATGATTTTTATATACAAAAACTCTCATTCTCATAACTAAAGAGAATGAGGATAGAATTTTTCTTCACCAAATGTTAACAAGGAAAATCATTCATTGTCATTCCTATTCGTATTCTAAATCTTTTTTTAAAAAAAGCCAACTAAACACTCCATAAATTCATCCTAATCTATCTCATTGCCACTTTTAGTTTCGACATTATTTATTCAGATATTCTAACTACTTTAAAACATAACATTCGATGAGTCTTTTAGAGAATATTCTAATAATTAGAACTTAAATTTATATTTTAATGTTCTCCCTTTATAATCATCAAAGCGAAAAAAAAAATTATATAAAAAAAAAGAACCACCATCCATAACTTACTTTTTAAAAACAAAGTTGTCAGAATTAAATTAGTCATCGAATTGAAAATATTAATAAGTTAAAATTTAACCGATTGAATCACTATTTGAATTAGTATTTAATAATATATGTATTTATTAAAGTAATTAAAAAAATACACCTATAGTGATTAAAAATTAATTTTTTTAATTTTAAAAACTAAATTAAAAATTTTAATCAACTTTAAGACTAAATTAAAATTTTTAATTAAATTTAGAGTTTAAATTATAATTTAAATCAAATTATAATTTTTAAATTTTTAGTCTAATTTAAACCAGTTCGATCGATCCCATTTTTACTAATTTTGATTAATTCTTAATTAATTTTAATCGATCAAAATAATCTTTAAAATTAACCATGATCCCTTAACCGAGTACAAGTTGAATTAGTTAGTGCTTAATAATAATAATAATAATAATAATAAAACATAAGAAGTACTCTTAACTGTCGTACGGTGGCACTTAGCTTCCCATTTTGGACACTATAAAAGGGCAGTCAAAATCCCTAGATTTGACAACAAACCCCAATCCGTTTTCTACGACACCGATCTCCAATTTGCAGCTGAACTAAACCGCCCGTCTCCCCTCTAATTACCACTTAAACAGATATTTTAATCAAAAATATAACATAAAATTCCTCTCTCTCTCACAATTTGCCCGCCAAAAAAGGTTTTTTCTTTTTCTTTTCTTTTTTTTTTTTAAATTTCTCTCTCTAGGGTTTCTCTCTCCCTCTCCGTCGTTCAATTTATCTGCGCACCTCTTCGAAACGGTGTCGTAAGCGAGCTTCTTTCTCTAAAGTCGTAAGCCAAAAAATGGAAACAGCGGTGGACGATAATGATCGTCCAGAGGTCCAAACGGACGGCGTCGTTTTGGTTGGGGAAAAGAGAGGAGCGGAGAGTGGGGAGAGCGAGGAGGGGGTTTTGGAGGCGAAGAGGGCGAAGAAGAGCAGGGCCGGGGCCCGGGAGATGAGTAGAGTGGCGGAGATTGTGCTGGTGTTGTCGGCGATGGCGGGGCTGAGAGGAGGGAGGAGCCCGACGGATGCGGAGCTGGATTTGATGGCGGAGGCGAGGGCCAAGTTGGCCGAGATTTGCCGGGACTTGGCCCCCAGGGATTTGGTGGCCAGAGATGCGATTGGGACTGTTATTGAGGATTTAGGGCTCAATTGGAAGGCCAAAGACCAAAGATTAGGGTTTCGCGGGAACAGGATTTCAATTAAAGAGAAAGTCTTGCTTGCTAAGAGAAAGGTAAAGGATGTGATTAGGCCACTTTTAGTGCTTTTTTTTTTGTTTCTTATTTGATTTTTGTATTATTGATGATTCTTGACTGTTGTGCTATGCTTGCTTGATACCAACGAGGATGAGAATCTTGGGGGTTTAGAAGGAATGATAGATTAAAAGTTATTATTTGCGTTCTTAGAGAAACATTAACGTTCTTTTTTCGTAGTTGTAGTTCTTGGTTTGATTGTTATGCTGTTCTTGGTGCTCAAACGTTTTGTTTGGGCTAATTAAATGTTTCGTCTAGCAGTTCGAAGTCGCCAACTTGCAAAGGATTTTGCTAGCTTATTGTAATGAGCATAGTCTATTAAGCGATGTATTTTGGTAGTAAGTTCATTTTTTCACTGGGTGAATGTTGGATAATGACTTCTTTTGGCTGGATGAAGCGTTTAGTGCGTCTCTGGTTTTTGTTGGTTGCTGTAAAAGTCTATGGGAATTGAGAAAAATGGAATCTTTTTTATTTTTCTCCAGATGGAAGACTCCAAGAAATTTGCTGCTCCATCAGTGCCAAGCATTGGCTCAGTGGCTGAAAGCCGTGGGACATCAAATAATCATCGCATGTTTCCATCAGATAAACAAAGTAATCCACCATTGTCTTCTGGAGGCCTTCCAGTTACTTCACCACTAGGTCATATCTCAGTGTCCAGTACTACATCTATGACACATCTGCAGCCTACTGAAGTACGAGCATCCGTAGGGTTACCTAGTCATAATCTAGGAAGGGATTCATCAACATCAGCTTTTCCTAGAGTCGATAGAACACAACTGAAATCAGATGGAGCACCAAAGGGGTCTTCTACTCAATTACAAGGTAATGTCTGCTTTTCCTTCTTCCACCTGATTCTTTTTCCCTGCTGGATACAAATAGTGTCTAATTTTATTGCTTTTGGTTCTTTTTTCCTCACCTCATCCTTCTTTTCAATTTTTTGTTGAGTGCAAAATCTTAGAGTGTCCTGAATAGGATTGTAGGATAAATAGTGTAAAAGCTGAGGTTGTGCTAGTCTTGGGTAGGATCAATGGGTTTTGAAGCTTTTGCCCATCTGCATTGGGTGTTTCTGACAGTATGCTATGGTTTGATGGTGAAGTAGATGGTGGTGGATCAAAACAGAGATCCATCAACCCTGGAAATCTGTGTATGGAGTATGGACATTTGAGGACCCAGACATTTATCTTAGTTGGTACATGCCTTTGTTTCCTCCCTTTTTCAGCTTGTGCATGTTTGAATGGGGAGAGAGGGGAGGATTGGGGGTGATTGGGCCTGAAGAAGCATATGGTTTAGGCAGTAGCTTTTTTGATATATCCATATTAACAGATTGTCACTTTAAATAGTTTCATTGTTTACATTAATGAAAGGTTATTGGGCAATATAATCCTCTTTTGGTCTCCATCGTTTATGCCTTTTGATTTATCTAATTGCAGCAAATTTATCAACAAATCAACCGCTGGTAAATGCACCAACTTGGTCAATTCAGCCCCATTCTACATCATCAACTAAAACTGCTTCAGAAATTAAGATGCCGAATCATAGCCTTGCGAAGGTTGATGGAACTGCTGATTTGGGTGTGCCACGAACAGCTCCTCAACCAGTAAGAGATCAAGCTTCCCGACCATCCGTCACTCAAGCCGCACATCTAAATCTGCCAGTCGTACATCAGCCTATGCAAGGCATGAAGTATGTTCAACCTCCAACATTTTTTAATAATCACCATGAAATTGCAAAAATTGTTCAAAAATTATTGCAACCAAAGATTCCTGAACATCCCACATGGACTCCACCTTCAAGGGAATATATGAACAAGGCATTGACCTGCCAAATGTGCAAACTTACAATTAATGAGGTGGAAACTTTAGTTGTTTGTGATGCTTGTGAGAAAGGATATCACTTAAAATGTCTGGAAGCAATTAATCAGAAAGGAATTCCAAGAGGTGAATGGCACTGCATGACGTGCGTAGCATTAAGCAATGGGAAGCCTTTTCCTCCAAAATATGGTCGTGTCATGAGAAGTATAGCTCCAGCCAAACCGCCTTCAAACTCAGCTGGAGCACAGTCACCATCAGAGAAGAAAGTCGCAACTGTAGATGTGAAGGTCAATCGGGAGAATGTAACTGCAAATGTAAGCTTTGCTGTGGAGAACCCTGTTGGATCTAGTGGTACAGGCAGCAGCACAGCTGATTCAAATACTCCTAATGCAATACAGAAGCCCGGGAATATTGTGATGTCAAGTGGAAAAGATGTTCATCCATCTGTTGGAACTTTTCCAAATAACCTGACAAAACCATTGGGTACTGTTAGTGATTCTTCTGCCATAAGTTCATCAACTCAACAAACTGAATTTTCTGAATCACTTGCACAGAAAGAGAGATCAGCTTCAGAATTGAAATGTCAGGCTTCCACTACATCCTACGAGATTGCTAATAAAAATGAACATTTGAAGACCTCGGACAATTTGCAGTATATCCACACAGAAGCACCAAATTGTGCAGAAGGTACTTCCAAGATTTGCCAGGAGACGCGAGACCAACCTGTGGTTAAAGAATCAGAAAGTAAAAGAGAAAGCAATGCCTGTACTTCTGTAGTTGATGCCAAGCAAAGTGAGCAAGGTGTTGGATATGCAAATTTTGTTGGAAGTTCTGAAAACAATAATGATGTTATGAAGAATGCTGCGCTGTCTTCAAACGGCTTTGGAAGTTTTCAATGGATAGGCAATGCACTTAAAATTCTGGATGGAAAAACTTTTTATGAGTCTTGTTGCATTCATGGGGTAGCATATAAAGTGCATGATCATGCCCTTTTTCGTTCTAGCCATGACAAGTTGATTCCCTCCAAACTTAAGGCAAGTGAACTATCAAGGAGCAATTCCTTTTTATGATAATGTTCACCTGTACCACTACAGGATGGGGGCATTGTTATTTGGTTTTCTCCTAATCACCTAAGATACGTGATTGACAGATTTTGGATTCATTTTACAGTTGCTGTTATTAATTGGCTTGTTCTTGTTGCTTTATGTTGTGCAGTTATTGTTCTGAGGATATTGAAAGTGTTATATTAAATGCAGGTCATGTGGGAGGATGCTGAAACTGGGTCGAAGTGGGCTATTGTCAGTCAGTGCTACTTTCCAGCTGACTTGCCTGAGGGTGTAGGCCACCCTTGTGCCCCTGAAAGCAACGAGGTAGATGTTTCTCTCTTATATCATACAATTTTATCTCTATCTATAATTTCAGATCCAGTAATTCTGCAGTGCTCTTTGTTGGCTGACTGATGAGGGAGTATGGATCTGAACTTTGTGTGATAGAATTGATCACCAAGATAAAGGAAAAACCTAGGCTTGAACTAGAAGATTCAAGTACCTCTCTTTTATTCTAGGCCTCACGCTTGAGAAACAGAAATCAAATGATGTAAATTTTGTCTGCTAAATTCATTTTATTATATTCTAGTGGCAGATTGTGTTATCAGATTTTTACTCCTATTCTTCATTGTCCTGGAGTAACCTAGTCAACAGATTACGTATGATAGACAAACATGACACCTGAATTCAAAACAAGAAACCTATCTGGCACTCCTCACTTTGCAAAAGTTTTATGATTACTCTTGGCTTCAATATTTATAGAAAACTGATAATAGCCAACTGAATTAAAATGGACCCATGAAAAATTATCTTGTTTGTTTTATATTCTGATGTTAAATTTAGAGCAACATGTTATGCAACACCTCCCATGCACACAGAGGAAAAAGTCATGCTTAAATCTAATGAGGAAAGTCTAAGTACTTTTATGTGAATTACATTCTGGGCTCAACTTATTGAAACGTTCTTTTGATAGACTATCTTTATTTTTATATTTTTAATGAATTTAATTTTTGTCATTATAGGTGTATGAATCCAATCACGAAAACTGTGTAATGGCAAGCTTGATTCAAGGGCCATGCCAGGTCCTTCCTCCCACAAAGTTTAAGGAAGAGAATGAGAGAAGAAGTCAGCTAGGGACTGAGGCAAATAGCAGATCAGGATTAGTCTTCCTGTGCAAGTATGGCACTTCACTACTCAATTTCCAATCTTGTCACAGCTGCTTGTACGATTTGCAATTGTTTTACAGGAACACCAGATATCTCTTTCTTTGACTGTGTGTCCACATGTGAATTTCATAGGTCAGTTATACTAGTTATTTTGATGACAGGGATGGACCATAAATGGAACTTATAGGGAAGAGAGTTGAACAAGGTTAGGAGTGGTGGGTGGGCAAAATTGTTCCAAAAATGAAATTAATTAAAGTTACGGAGGATTATAAGAAAATAAATGAAAATTTGTAGTTGTCATCTACATTATTTTTGAAAATCTGTGGATTAATTATGGGATTAAAAATATTTTTTTTTAAGGGGGGGGGGGGCAGTTTGTGGTGATATAAATTGTTCTCATATGGAGTCTCAGAGAGTTCTCTTAACATATTTATAAATTCTTATCGAAGTGATTCCATCAAGTACCTGATGAATAAGAAAGACGTAAAGACTGGAAAAACAAGAAAAGTTGTGTGAGAGAATGCTGGCGGGACAGGTTGCCATATTCCTTTTAAACCTGTATGCTGTCCTTGTTCAGACTTCTTTGTCAAGCCGCTTCTGAGTAAATGCATAGGAGCTGCTTCTTGTTCTCTATCTTGTTATATTCTTCTAACAATGATAATATTCACATGAAGAAAACTTTGAGGTAGCAAATGTCATGTCAATTAATTTTCTGTGGTTCCTATTATGTTGAGTGAGAGCATCTAAATTTCCGTGTTTTTATTATTTGCGTTGAAATTGAGTGAGTTGACTGTGTTTATCTAGTATTTGATGAGAGAAATTTTGTTTTGCAGGTGGTTTTACGATGAATTGAAGGGAAACTTTAAACCTGTTTTTGGCTAGCGAGTCATGGATAAGTATTCTTGAGACATTAATCCCCTTAAACCGTGGCAACTCATTAGACTTCCTTTGATCAGGTATCGAAGTATCCAATGTACGCAGTTTGCTGTAGCCTGGCCTTTTCAAAGTTCTGTTCCTTTGTTTGACAATAAATGGTCATTCAGGATGTGCATAATTTTTGAATTTGTTAAGAGGTAGCTTTTTTACATCGTTATAGGTCTAATCTGGCTTGAATCTGTCCCTCAAGATTATAATGTTTTCCTTAGGCTGATATTTGTTGATGAGAATTGTTGCAGTCAGTCCGTCTACATCTGTTTCCAACCATAGTTTATTTAAATAAAGTAAAAGCATACCTTTTGGCTTACATGGCAGAATAGGTTTGTTGATTTGTCACTGGTTGCTTAATAAACATTTAACTGATCATGAAAAAGTGGGTTGGCACGGGGAAATGAATCGAAACACTAGCTATATTTGTGCTTTCAAAGATCCCAAAACACTTCAGACTAAGATTGGATATTATGTTTTTGGTTGAGATATGGAATCAACTCTAGATGAAGGAAAAATAGACAAGTTTGTTTCGTGGGTCTCTTCCTTTGATACCTTTCACTATTTTTTCATTTTTGCTCGACTCCAAGGATTTTAAAGGTTCTCTGTTTACATCTCTTTGGCTTAAAACAGGTAATTTATGACAGATGGGGCCTGTGAAGATTGATGAGCTAGAATTTATTTATTTATTTTTTACAACTCATGTCTTTGTACTATATGTTGGTCTAGATGTACACAGTATCATCCTTATTTTTTTGGCAAACACTAATAGGATGACATTCTTCTCTATTCTCTTGACCTTTCAAAAACAGGTTTTGTGGTAAAAAGAAAAAAAGGTTAATTTTGATATATGTCATTTTGGATTCAATTATCTTGCAAACTCGACTTGCTTTGATCCTTTGGTAGGATATTATTTTTGAGTGGTAAGGGGGTGTTTGGTTTGTTGTTGTTAATTGCCATTGTTGTTGTTGATTGTTAATTGTTGTTACTTATTGTTGTTGTTGATGAATATAATGAAATTTTAGTGTTTGGTTAAACTAACGTTTGCTGTTATTGATTAAACAATAAAATGACTAGTTTCAACATTTTATTTTTTTTTCTATAATATATATATATATATATATTTTTTTTTTTTTTTACTTTTAATCAATCTAAACTAGTCTTATAAAAATTGATCTTATGTATTTATAAATGAAAATTTATTAAATATGCAACTTGAAGATCAATTATAATTTATAAGAAATCTTATTATTTTTAGAAATATTATGTTTACTCTACATTAATATTTGAAAAAATATTAATATTTTTACTTTTTAAATTATTATTTTCAGAATAAGAGCAAAAAAATAGAAAAAAGACAAAAAAAGAAAAGGTCACTGTACTTGTAGTGCAACATCCTTGGTTGTCTCTTTCACTGATGGCCAAAAGTCTAAACTTTTTTCTCTGTCAGCTTTATTATCCGGTTCACAAACAAAAGCGAAAAAATAAAATAAAATAAAAAGAAAAATTTAATACTACTCTCTCTCTCTCTCTCTCTCGTGCGTGCAGTTTGCACACGACAAATAAGGCAAAAGCATCTTTTTAAAAGTTGTTTTTGGTAATTGTAATATCTATCAGCAGTTGATCTTTTTGAAATGTAGCTTCACTTTATTATTTTTATTTTTGTATCAGCTATTTTTGGAATCAAATGTCTTATATTTTAGAATAGCAATAGTAATAACAACTCTCAATCCGCAAAACCAAACATCCCATAAAACGAAGAAAACTGAAGACAGGAGCAGCATAAGAATTAGCACTTAACCATGCCTCATTCTGTATGATCTGACAATGGCCAGGATTTGAAGCAGTTGATAATTCCATTGTGGTTTGCTTGCATAGTTGCATGGGATTTACTAATCTGTTTGTGTCAAATTGCCATTTTCAGAGACATAAATGTCTATTACTAGTTACTGCGGTAAGAGCATCATAAGTATATGGCCCTCTGTCTGTCGCTGACTTGAATGGAGTAGCTATGAAAAATACATGTGAAACTAAATGTGGAAATAACATCAGCTATAATGCTGCTTCGGGTGCACGTCTAACTGTATCCAAAGCTCATAGGGTGAGAGAGAGAACAGAACAAGAAAACGAGATCACGGGGAGAAGAACATCGAAGCAAATTGTTTATCCATTCACTTCGATATTTGAGAAATGTTGATCCCTATATTTCATGCATGCCAACAATTCCCAATACAATTTTAAGTGGCTATGTATATATATATAGATAGGAAGGCTATAGATGTGGAAGTTTCATTATCTTCTTGCTTGCTTCAGAGATAGACAACAATGGCATTAATGCCCGAGTCTCTGGATTGCTTACACTTAACATTACACCAACACAAGTGGACTGTACGTTGTCTTTAACCAGATTCTATTCTCGATCTTCCTTTCTGTTGTCAAAAAAAACCGGCCCCATGTTCGTTTACCAAGACTCTGTTTGACTGATGAGTGGAAAGCTGTTCCTTGTGAGTGCTACAAAACCCCATGATTTGTAAATAGGAAAGTGAAATTATTGGAAGGGTGACCCCTAAGAAGACTAGGGCATGCCCAATAAGTGTCCCATTTTGGTGCATTAAGCTAACCAAGTATCAATTAGAGCACATGGTCACATGGCATTTCTCACATTTGAAGGTGCATAGACCATTTCCTAGACAATTAGGGTCTATTTTCTAATTAGAAGGTGGACTTAGAGAGAAATTAAAAAAGAAATTGAGTTATTTCTTATACATATTTTTTATAAGTCTATTACACATTAACTTTAATAATTTTGTACATAATAAGTTATAAAAAAAAAATATATTGTAATAACTTATGAAAGTTATAGTTAAAGGTGATGTACAAATAATTTATAAATGATACGCACAATATTTAACTCAGTCTTTACTCGGTTCATCTCTACTCATGTATCATTTTCCTTTCAAATTTTCCAAAGAATAGTTCAGATGATTCTTGCACGTAATCCTTGCACTGCCCCAATTCTGTGACTCGGTGGAATGAAACATCCAAGACTTCATTTTTAACCACGGTCAAAATTGAGAATTATGATGCTAATTAACCTCAGGACGACATATTTTCGGTCAGTCCAACTCCTAACAGTGTAGACGAAGTGCTAAAGTAAATAACAGCTCCCAGTCAACCACCACACCTTTACAAAGTATCCCATATACAAAGTGCGACTACCATCTTTTTTGACCAATCCATTAACATTTTTGCCAGAGACTTTTGCCCTTTACTTGTCTCTCTTTGGAAAATTTTCCCACCCTCATATGCATGTGTACTATGGAGCTCGTAGTCAAAGGCTAAAAATGCAATTCACCAATCAAATATTACCAACTTTGCATGGTTTATATGCTTAACCCCACAAAGCAACATCAAAGCAAAACCTAAATGTGTCAAAAAAAAGAAAGCAAAACCTAAAAGTCTTGTCCTATGCTATGTAAAATTGGGATTTGGGGAGTTGAAAGAGAAAAAAGATAATGATGAAGAGGAAGAAGAAGCAGGCTAGGACAGAGAATGGGTCGGTCTGGTTACATGTGACCCGCCGACTATCACGGTGGTGTGGACTTTTAAGATGGATAGTTTGCCAAAGCCAAAAGGCAGGGCTTCATAAAGTGAAAAATGGATAACAAGAATCCCGGGTCTTTAAATGTTTTTCAAAGCCTTGGAAAGGGTTTGTAGGACTTGATTAAATTCGTCAAGATTTACTAATTGCACGCTCTTTTTGTTATAAGTACATAAAATTTAAATATAAAATGATAATATGGACTTACTATTTAAATTTTAATCATTAATCGAATAGTAAGTCTAATACAATTAATGTGCAGATTTAAATAGTAAATTAATATTATTATTTTATGTGTAAATTTTTTTTGTGTATATAATAGGACACTTGAGAATAATCTTGCACTCCTTTGGTGCTTTTCAAAGCAGCTAAATGTCCTAAGAGTTGGAATGATTTACATATTAAATGACTGTCTTCCCTATTTTCTAAGCCAAAAGCTTAATTCTTGGGACCAGTCATAATTAGAAGTTATCTTTCCCTAATTTTTTTTAGGGCATGGGTACATTACTCAAAATTTTCTATTAAAATTTTGTCTGAATTATAATGAATCTTTAATTTTTTGAAACAATGATGATACTTTTTACAATAAAAAAAAGTAAAATATATTTTTTTTATTGTAAAAAGTATAATTATGATTACAGAAAATTAAAAATTCATTGCAATTCGCACGAAACTTGGACAAAAAGGTTGCATACTTTTTCTCTGTTTTTTTTAAAAATATTTTTGGCACGAATTATTTGATTTTAATCTGATTAGACAGGCTGATTTAATATATGATGCGCACAAAAACTGGTTTAATGGCTTTAATTCTATATATTAAATGAGCACCCACGTGAGCTACTAGGCCAAGGTAAAGGGATATATATATTTTCTTTATTTTAAACTTTTATATTTTTTTTATATTTAAATTTTAAATATTTTTAAAATTTTATTAAAATTTTAAATTTTTTAATTTTGTGCTAAATTAATACATTTATTGCCAGAAAGTGGTTAACCCATAAGTCAACAAGTTTGATCTAATGAAAATTGTTTGAAAAAGATTAAATACATAAATTAGATATTTTTTTATCAACAAATATACACGTTAATTTGTGTATTTGTTGATAAAAAATATTTAATTTGTATATTTAACTTTTTTTATATAATTTTTGTTATGTCAAACTTGTTGACTAATGAATTGATTATTTTCTGTCAACAGATGAATTAATTTGATAAGAAATTAAAAAATTTAAAATTCAAATAAAATCACAAAAATATTTAGAACTGTTAGATGTTAAAAAAGTAAAAAAAATTAGGAATAAAAAAATATATGTCCCTAAATATATAAATACGGTTAAACTGATTTCTCCAATGGAGGGCGAAGATACATGTTGAGAAGTTTGGTTGTGGCCATTAATCTATAATTTGTTCATTAATCCAAGCAAATCCGACAAAGACTGTAAGTCTAGGTGGTAGTTATAGAGGTTTAGGTACAAACTGAACCTTGATTTTTGGGATCATTTGCTTAGTAAATAATAATTAATCATGAATTGAGTTAACATATTAATTAACAATTTTGAGTGTGATCATCGCCCAATGGGTCCTCTCACTGCGGCAATAGAGAATTAACTTAACATAATAACTAAGAATAATAAAACATCGTCTTTGTATCCTGGTTAAACTGTAGTCCTCATACCTACTAATCATAGCCACTAGAAGCCATAAGAAAAGTAAATGAAATTTTCAACGACTTAGCAAACACAACGCCTTTCTTGTCAATTTGCCAATGTCGGTACATGAAAAGCAGGATTAAGAGTTATTAGTCAATAATTCCTCTGTTTATCTAGGGGAGCAAGGAACACTACAATGAACTATATAGAGCATGTTTCGTTAATTGACAATTGATGATTTACACTATATATATAGTCTCAACCGTAGTTAGCTTAGTAATTTGGACGAGCTTGAAATTATGTGAGTTAAACGTATTTTCTCAAGTTTAAATCCTACATGCCGTGTTTTAGATGGAGAACCACGATAGTTGGTGTCGTGTTAATGATCCCCTCGTCTGCAAGGGATTCATCCTCGTAGAAACACTAATGGCCTTACAAAAAGAGGGTGATAACTTGATATTGGCAGTGGATAAAATGATTAATGCTTTATAGATTTGATTAATTTTTATTGATGCGTGATAACTAAACATTAGTTTTTTTGAACGGCTATAATCCTAACTCTTGCAGAGGTGACTTTTGTGTATGTAATGATTTTATCTTCTTTTTTTTTTTTTTTTCTTTTCATGGCAAAAGTCCATTGTTCAAAGAAAGAATAATAAAAGGTTCTGCTACCCTTTACAATAACTAACAGAAAAGGTTATAGTTATAAGACCTTCAAAATCTTACATTGTGTACTAGTTCACATTTTGGCCACAGCACATCATCAAAACTATTTGTCTCTTTAAATCTATATATTATACAAAACATATACCCCTTCATTTTGTTTCTAAAATTTGGTTGAAAATCGTGCACGTTAATTTGAATGAGGCAAGTTAAGCTACTTAATTGGTATAATATACGTTGCAGTGCGTTACAAGATAAAATATAATGGACCGCCATATTGTGGGTTCTGAGTGAATTTGACACTCTTTAATTGCTTTGCACTATGTATGCAACGATAAAAATATACACAATTTATGTACATATGTATTTCAAATGGTCATTTACAAAACTATTAGAAAAGCTTGTTCCTAAGAGACATTCAGTGGTTAAATTTTAAATGTATAAACGTAGTAAATGAATGAGATATGCTTTGAATATAACATTATTAACGTCCGTGAGATACTGTTCGGTAAATGAATTTTTTTTTTCAATAGGATGTATTTATGTCATAGATATTTTGCACATTGTAAATTTGATAATTTCCATTTCCATATTTTTTGCTAATTGAAAAATGTGCTTACGATTAAATTTACTATTAAAAATTTATATTAGAATAATTGGTAGCATATTAATATTCATCAAATATAGAATTACTAGTTTATTACTATTAATTGTATATTTACACGTTATCAGCATCATTTACGTATTTAAAATAAGTGCTTACTAATTTTACTCTATTTTGAATGAGTAAAACTAACTCATGATTTAATATCATTCAAATATTATTTTTAATTTTTTTATTCAAATAAATCTCACTTATTGTGTGATATAAGATTATAAGTCAATTATACTCACTTAAAAAAAAAATCCAAATAAAAATCCCTCTAAAACAATCAAAGTGCAAAAACATTTACATCTATGCTGCTTTTCCGTTTTGGAGAGATAAGCTTTAAAATTTTTTTTGCCTTTTAATATTGATAATGGCTTCTTAATAGACTTAGAAAAAAAAAAAAGTTCCTAACAAACATATAGTAATCGAAATTCAGATTATATTTTTCCGTTTTTAGTACATTAAGAAGCTCATCCCCCGTGAGCTACACAAATCTTATAAATTTCATACTACTGTCATTATTTTTTTTTAAAGATTAAAGTCTGAGATCTCTAAAATAAAAGTTTACAAAAAGACAACACTATATCTCATATATTTTAATAACGTTATATATGCCTATACAGTATCTCACCATCTATGTTAATAACGTTGCATATGCCTGTATCTCCTTATTTGAGATTATTTTAATTGGGAAAACCTTTTCAACTTTAGAAAGTGACTTCAAAATAGTAAAAAAAGTGATATAAATTGTTGAATAGTTGAATTTTTTAAAAAAAAAAAGAAAATAAACTATCATATATCGAAACTATGTTACTAATTATTACAACTTAAATGTAAGCATATAGTTTTTCTTATTAACTTTCCTTATTTAAGGGACATGCTTTCAGAACCCAAAAATACATGCATTTCCTTTGCACTCTCTCTGTATATATTCAAGTTGGTAACCAGTCTCTTTTCCTACAACCCCATCTTTAAAACATTTCTAGCTGTAAACAGAGCTCACCTTCAGTCCCCTCTTAACATGACTCCTCAAGGTAACAACGTTGTCGTGTCTAGTCTGAAACTTGAGAAGTTGCTTTGCATGAAAGGAGGCAAAGGAGAGGCTAGCTATGCGAATAACAGTCAAGCCCAGGTTCCTACTAATATTAGTCCTAGCTATATACTTTCATTCTATTCTTGTTCCTTTTTCTGTAACCATATCACACCTTCAACTTCAATCACATTATAAAAGCTTGTTGGGACATCTTAAAATATGCTATAAAAGATATTTGCAGAGTCTCTTACACTAAGATCCGGAAAAAAAAAAATAAATATGTAAAACTTCACTTATGTAAATTCTCAAATCTCATAGCAGGACTTGTTTTTCATCTTAAATAAGTGTATGATCTCATCTCTAGGGTTGAAGATCAAAAGTTCGAGTCCAACTGAAACTAATTAACAAAAAAGGAAAATCTTAAATATATAAGTGTATGATTAAATAATTACACATTATGCATGCACTTATTATAGAAATGCGGACCAAATATCAACCAAGCTCTACTTGCATCAATACATTGTATTTCCTAGGCGATCTCCCAAAAGTGCTGTAAGTCTATAACAGTTGGCTGCTTCAATTTTTGGGTTGGAAATCTTCAACAAAGTCTAGCTAACAGGATTAATGGCTGATCATGATAATCTTTTTTGTTTTTTTTGCTATTTTCTTTTTTATTAGAAAAATGGAAAGTCACAACAAAAATTATTTTTGATCCATAAAGCTTTCTTTTGATGGCTATAATAGTTGTTAGACCTAAGTTAAGTGTTCATGCTTACAGGCCTTGCATGCTCGAGCCATGCTCCACCATCTCCAAGAAACCCTAGACAAGGCGCACCTGAGCCCCCCGGAGGTCCCTTTCCAAGTTGTGGACTTAGGATGCTCCTCTGGGGTCAACACAATCAACGCCATTGATGTTATCATCAAGCACATGATCAAACGATACGAGTCATCGGGTCTCGAGCCGCCGGAGTTCGTTGCTTACTTCTCCGATCTCCCTAGCAATGATTTCAACAATCTTTTTCAACTCCTCCCTCCCATGGCAAATTCTGGGGAGAGCATGGAAGAATGCTTGGCCGCCAGCGGCCACCGGAATTATTTTGCTGCCGCGGTCCCCGGTTCCTTTTACCGGAGGCTCTTTCCGGCTAGGTCCATCAATTTTTTTCACTCAGCGTTTTGCTTGCATTGGCTCTCACAGGTTTGAGATTGTTTGCCTATGCTTTACTTTACAATTCTCTCTTTTTTTTTTTTTTTTTTTGATTAAAGGTCAGGAATTCAAATTTTGGTTGAAATTAATTATTTAAAAAAAAAAAGATCTGTTCACTTTTTTTTGTCACGTAACGGGTACATAGTTATATACATACTTGTATACACAGTTAAGAATAAAAAAAATATTAAACGAAATTAAATTGATACTCAATTTGACATGTGTATTCTACAATTTAATTATATTTCAATAATTTTCTAGCTTGTCTCTTTAATGGTGTCTATGTTGCAAGCTATACTGGAATATTTTTTTAAATTTTTTTGCATCTTTGACTGTCCCAATTTGGAATGCATAAAAAACACGAATTTAAAAGATGGAGATGACTTCAAAAATAAAAATTCTTGGGCTACCAGACTAATTTCTACACGTTAGACATGATTTAGTTAATAAAGTGAGCATATTTTTAAAAAATTTTCACTAAGCAACTTAAAAGAAGTAACAAAGTAGTCACATAATTTATTTAGTAGTATCTAACAATTTATTAGTTTTTTATTTTTTTAAATTTCAATCATTCAACGGTTTCACTTTATTGTTATCTTTCTTAAAATTGGAATGTAGAGTTTCAAAAATAATCTTTTTAAATTTATTAGTGAGAGTTTATTTTAGATAGCACAAAAATAATTATACAATTTATTTGATGATATTTAAAAATTTATTTATTATTTATTTAAGTTCAGTCATCCAATATTTCATAATAATTTCAGTTCCATTTTGATCTCAACCAAAAAATTCCACCAAATATTTTCATTTCTTATCTTAGATTATCTTTATTTGACCAAATAGTTCCGTTTCTTATCTTAGATTACCTTTATTTGACCCAATTAAGAAAGCTGAAAGTTGATGGTTAGAGCTTTTAGAAGGAGACTTGACGACATCAAAAAAAAAAAAAGTTTGAAATTGAATTAATTTTCTGACTAAAAATCAAAAGATAAGCAACAAGGTTTACATAACGTGTAATAAGGATAAAGAAATTTGTAACGAGTTGTAAAAAATGTGTCATGACATTGAATTTCATAGCGATTGTTTTTTGGGCAATTTTGCATGGTTTTTTTATCATATTTATTGTATATTTTCTCATTCTCATTGAATGTTCTATATTTTTGTCAAACAAATCAAATTTTTTTAAAAAAATATTTTTAAACATAGAGTTCATGCTAACATCAACATGACGATAAACCATTTCAAGCCTCTTTCTGAAACTTGTGGCCATGTACTCAAACTCATTGAGAAAATTGGAACTTTTTTTCACGACGGAAAACATCAGAACGTGATACCACCTAAAAACAATGTGCCAAAAAGGAAGATTAGCTTTTTGCTTGTTCCCAATTGTTAATTAATAGTTACTATGTTTGTTGTCCATTCTATTATTATAGCTTTAAGGAACAGTCAATTTAATGGTCTCGTTTGTCTACATTTTGGCCTCCTTATGGATTGTCAAAAAAGTGTTCAAACTATTAAAGCTATGATTTTCAAAGTTAAAAGAAGTCCGCACATCAATATTTTTTTGCACATCCTGTTCGGAGAGATTTTTAGTTACCGACACATCACTTATTAAAGCAAAAATTGCTTTGCGTACAACAATTGTTTTTAAATCTGGATCGAATCTTGACTCAATTTAGAGTATAACTATTTTTTCTTGACTCAATTTGGAGTTAGTCCATCAATTTAAGCGGTTTGACCATTAATTCAAAGATCGGATCAATATGTTAATTCTTATTTAAAAAATAATTAAAATTTTATATTATATAAAAATTAATGAATAGTATTAACATAATATTTAGTTATATATCTATAAGTATTTTTAGTAAAATAATATAATTATATACACTTTTTTTGAAAAAAATAAATATAATTTTTATAAAAAGAAATATAATTGCACCTAGATGGTAAAGTAGTTTTTTTTTTCGGGTCCTTTTTTTTTTTCGATTAGAAAAGAGAATCATACCAATTTAGATTGAGCCACTAGGTCCAAGCTCTGGTCAGTCCTTTTTTAAAACTCTGTTACAATTTACAAATGAATATCTTACCATTGGATTGTCTAATTACTTTAGTTGATTTAGAAAAAAAGTAGTTAACTTGGAGCTAAAAGCACAAATTAATTAAGAACCAACCTGAAATCAATTTCCATTAGCTTGGGGAGAATAATTTGATGAATTTTCGAAAATTACAGGTGCCAGAGAGTGTGCTAGACAAGAGATCAACGGGCTACAACAAAGGAAGGGTGTACATCCACGGTGCGAGCCAGGGCACAGCAAGTGCATACAAGCAGCAGTTCCAAAACGACCTGGCAGCATTCCTAAGAGCAAGATCAAGAGAGATGAAGAGTGGTGGCTCCATGTTTCTCGCCTGTTTGGGTAGGACTTCTGCGGACCCCACAGACCAAGGTGGGGCAGGCCTCCTCTTTGGGACCCACTATCAGGATGCCTGGGATGATCTCGTCAAAGAGGTAATTAATTAAAATTTGGTCTCGAACAACAATCGTTTTATGAATTTGAAGTGGAAGTGGACAAAACTTGGGATTATTGGTTAAGTTAAAGGGTACAGCTTCGAGTTCAAATCTTTGTAAGTTTATTTTATGTTTTAAGTAGAAGTGGTGTTGGTATGACTCGCATCCATAATTCTGAATTTATCTAAAAGGAATTCTTCGTACGCCAATTGGGCCAAGTTGTTGTTGCCCATCTGAAAGATTTTTAATTGAAATGGGTCAAATCAATCGACTCAGATGGCCTTCAGAACTAGCACTCGTTTACTTCTGAATATTGGGTGACGGGCCCATCCCATCTCCCACTAGATCTCACATAAGTTTATGTGGTCCGTGAGTGAACTTATGTTAACATGCATGGGTGCTAAAATTTTATTCAACACATTAATCACAGGGTCTTATCACTGCGGAAAAGCGTGACAGCTTCAACATTCCAGTCTATGCACCAAGCCTCCAAGAGTTTAAGGAGATAGTGGAAGCCAATGGCTCATTTTCCATAAACCATCTTCAAATTTTCAAAGGAGGAAGTCCCCTAGTGGTGAACCACCCGGACAACGTAGTTGAGGTAGGCCGGGCCTTGGCCAACACTTGCCGGAGTGTGTCCGGTGTCCTCGTTGATGCCCACATTGGCGACAGGCTAAGCGAAGAGCTGTTTTTAAGGGTGCAGCGCCACGGTGTGAGCCATGCCAAGGAGCTACTTGAGAAGCTGCAATTTTATCATATAATTGCTTCTCTTTCTTTTGATCAAAGCTAGGGAAAAAAAGAAAGTCTGTTGTGGTGGGTACTTTACTTCCACTCCTCCGCTTTCAGTTTTTTGTTGCATGGTAAAGAATTTGTCAAATGACATAGAAGAAAGGGTTTTTGTGCTCCCTTAAATCGAAACTCTGCGAAAAAAGTTAGGTAGACTCTCTATAATTCTGTATCCTCTCATGTGAATGAAAGTGTTGAAAGTTTTGATTTGGTTGATAATGAATTTGACTATCTTCCTTTTGCCCTTTATTTTTTCTCCCTAACATAACGCCAATGAATTGGTCGCTCTAGGCAAGTAGTTCTCATCTCTCTTAACTTCAATAACAAAGAAAGGTAGATTATAATGATGAGGAGCAAATGGCCAATTGTAGCTAATTCTATGGCCACAAAGGTTTTCCCTTCTTTTGACAAGTGCCACCAAAAATGGACCCAACTAATTACCTTGCCACCCTTGTTTCTTGACCCATAACTTGGGCTTGTAACATAATTGATAATTCCCGACACTTACTAGTATTAAGTGTTGAGCCTCTACGGTCCCCTTTGTGTCTCAAGGCACAAAGTGCTGGCACTTTATTCATGACTCACAGGCATAAAACTGCTTCACATTTGACCAAAATAATAATAACAATAATAAAACTGCTTCATATATTGTATGAGAAAGTTGAGCATCATCACCTGCTTATGAAATGTACGAGAGGGATTCAAGATCTTCACCAGCAAAAACATTTAAAAAGTCTTACCGATAACGTGATATGACCATCTGGCCAAAACAAGATACATGATACATCATTAGTGACACATTTTTTAGATGGCAAGGTGTACTTCCCACAAAGAGTAGTTGAATGCATCATATCAGCCTTCACTAAACGAGTCTTGCTGTGGGCTATACCTGAATACATCAGACTCTCTTGGTAGTGTAAATCTGACCTTTTTCCTTCTCTTGTAACTTTGTTTTCTCCTCACGGGAGAAACATCTGCTTCACTGTTACAACCTCTATCATCCTTAAGCAGAAACTCCCTTGACAAACTTCCTCTTAGGTAAGGGGCACAGGTTGCAAGGGAAGGATATACCCTCATGGGGCACTGCTTAGGAACCCGAAATTTATCATCTCCATTAGCAAAACATTTGTCCAAAGCTGGTGAATTTATAAAGAAATGCTCCAGATTAACCTGGTTTCCTTTTTGAAGCCGTCGCCACTGCTGTTTCTTCCTGTTCTTCTTTATATTATGCTTTACCATTCACTTCCTTTTTTCTTGCAGGTTTAGCTGCCTCCTCAACTTTATTGTATGCTTCCTTGTCCATAGACATCTTGGCTTCAGGAACTCAATTATCGACTGCAATAAGCCAACATTTCTTGGCAATCTTTGGTCTTCTGACTGTTCCTTGTCCAGCCATTTTCGAGTCCCTGTTTGCAAAACATAAAAAGAGAATATCATTTCTTCTCAATGGCAATGTTGGATATGGTTTGACAGAGTACACATATAAGATTCTCCCTCAATGCCTCTTGTGACAAGTGGAGAATTTGATGAAATAATCTTTGGTTATTACCAAAAAAAAAATGATTGGATAAGAATGAAAAAAATAAAGTATGTTTGGAACTTATCAAGGCCTTTCTTACCCATGAGATATCGATGGCTGTATCTCTTGCTGCAATCTAAATGAGTCATTTTTATGTCTTTTAAGCAACGTAATCTAATCAAGACAATTCTAATGAAATATCAGCTAAAAGATCGTTGAAAACAAAGATAACATAAGCAGACAAGACGTTGATTCTTGGGCTATCCACCTCATGAAAAATGTCAGACAACACAGACACTGCATCCTACACCAGACATAGAACATCAGACAAAACTTGGTTTTCAGCTATCGATTGGTAGCTGCATTGTGACCCTCTGCATGGAAAAGAGGAATTGAAAAACATGCAAATTCAACTCTCTTTCTTTGTTAAAATCAATTTTCAGTGGGGAAAGATACCAATAATTAGTCAGAACTTGAATTATAGAAATTAGTACAATAATGCCACAAGGAAAAGATTAAATTTGGAAAACCATACAAGGCAGGACCCAAGACAAATAATAGATGTTCAACGACAGGAGTGCAAGTTACGGATTCTATGGAAACCTAATAATATTTTAAATGCAATGGACTACTAAGTAGCATTCCTAGGGTTAGGCATTCAAAGCCATACTGAACAACCCCTAAGACCTTATTCTCGGCCTTTTCATTATCACCACCATTCATGAAGAACAAATATCTTACACTATGAGCAAAGCTTGCAAATTAGATAACATTATCATTGGAAGAGGCAAACCTTTCGCAGACATGGTAGAACTTCATCTCAGTTTTGGAACAAAATTGCACGACCTAGACATGGTTCACAGCATTACCTTGTTCGACAACAACAGGATTGCACACCATCTTATTAACTGTGATCTAACTCAAGTACCTTCATTTTCGTTTTTCAAGCAACAAAAAGTAAAGGAAAAAAGTCAATAAATAAAAAAAACCTATACTAATCAAATGAATCAGATTTGTGACCACGTTAGCAAAACAAGTTCATTTAGGAATTTTCCCTGATAACTAGCCAACTACGTCAATGGTGCAGAGAAAGTTATTCAGCGTGGTCCACAATGCTTCTGACTCAGAAGCTGTTACTGTTGGAAAACTTATGTTTAGTTAAAATGTCCTAAGGAGCTGATTGTTCATACTTCCGAAGCTTAAGTTTTGAGGTAATGCTTCTCATTTCTATCACTAATTAACCATATAACTTTTTGCAAACCACAATCTCAAAATAAGATTAGGCAGTTTACAGTCCGCCTATCATTCAATAGTGCTCCAAACGTACAAAGTTCATTCTGCGCATCAGAATAGAACAGTTCCAGAAGCCCAATGTTTTCCTGGTTGCAAGGTGCCTTTTTTTAACCTTTATTAATAAGGGCCCTTAAGTGCTAGACTACGCATCAGCCTTTGGATCCAATGCCACATGTATCATTTTTTGATGCGCTCTAATGAATGTCAGGAGAAATAGAATAAAATCATTTCCCATCCCATTAAAATCCTTAAATTGATGAACAGTGGCTTCATTCCTAGCATAATTAGGAACATATAAGTAATCCTCATAAGGGAAAAGAAAAACTGATATCTCAACATCAAAAGTGAAACAGATGAAGCAAAGAACATGAGAGTTTTTTTTTTTTTTTTTGCTTTCAAACAACTTTGTCTCGGGACAAGAATTTTTACCTATAACTTCGCACTTATATGGCACATTTGAATTACTTTTGCAAAGAAAACCATACATGTAATAACCAAAATACAGGAGCACCATCCAAATTTGACTCAGACAAAAAAATAGAGCAGAGAAGATAGACCTATACACAAATCTGTGGCAATAGAATCAAGAACAATATCCTCGTTTTTACATATGTGGAAAGGATCCACATACAAATCTGCCTGTCCTGTGCTATTTGGCTTGTCTGCTTTCCCAATAACATTTAGAGCAAAACCTTCCAAATAAAAATATTCTTCAGGCCCCAACTTTTGTGACTTCTTATCCCTTAAAAGAACCCAAACTATAGACTCTAGTGAGCAGAGAAGATAAACCTACACATCCCAAATATAATCCACATCATTGGCCAAGAAGCAAATGCATATATACAAAGGACAGTAACCAACAACGTTTTTAATTTACTTAAACAATGTTTAACATTTGGAAGCATCTTTTTCACTGACAAAGCCTGTCTTATGATCCATAATACGTAAGAACATCATTCCCAAAGGGTAGTTTCAACAATACTTTCAATGGGAAGAGAAATTCATGCATGAAAGTATATATAAATTTAATTGAAACTTGACTTTGCAGCTACATTAACTTTAGTAGATAATAGGCCATGAACTTCCACGAGCTCAAAATGGAATCCTTATGCAAAAATGATTACATTCTCGATAAACCACTCACATTTTGACATAGAAACTGAACACACTAGCAAATTCCAGCCAGAGACGATATAAACTCACAAGCCCACAACTGAAACAAATACATAATTAATCAAACATCCTTGATTGCTTATGACTGTAAAAAAGTAATATATATATATATAGCAGCAAGGCATGCTCTGACATTTTAAGAAGTAGCAGCATCTTTCCACCAAACAATGTGTGGGAATTACAGGCAGCAAAAAACACAAACCAAAGTTTAAGCTGCAAAGCGGATCTGAACAATTTATTTTTCACATTAAAGAGTAGCCAACCCGATAAGAATGCACCCGGAGGCTCAGTACTTGTGCTAACACAAAAAGAAGTCAATCCAAAAATGAGAAGCCTAACTTTCAAACTAGCACCAACAGCTTAACATACAACCATTGCACAAAGTTTGGTTAAAAAGTTCCCATCTTTAAAATGACCGCATCTCACAACAATTTATTTGTCTAAACATTGAGAAATGAAGAAGACCCAGATGCAGAATAACTTCAATAAGCAAGGTCCACCACAAAAATCCCATCAAAAAACTATCCGGGTCACCAATATTTTAGATAAAAAACCTATCTAGAATCTTACCAACTGGTTTTCTTCCTGATATTGGTCACTGCGACCCCCTTCACGAGGGGGCACCCCTTCTCAGGGGGACCTTTTCGAGCTGATTCATTGTTGGAAAATTTTCAAAATATAAAGAGTTATGTCTTATAGTTAATTTGGTGGTTATGAAAATGCGTTTATTGATGAAGAGACATGTTAAAGAGTCGTGTCTGTTAGGCCCAAAAGATGCATCTTTTGACCAAATAACTACCAATTTAATCTCCCTATAAATATGTGATGTGGCCAGTCACATAAATATATAGAAGACAAAAAAATTCACACATCTTATAATAGTAATTCTGCAACACTACAAAAGTTATTCTCGAGGACTTAATTTCAGTAGTGCAAACTGCAATCAAGTGTGCTTCATTTTATCCAGTAAGGAAATTCGCTATAACCTGCTTGCACCGATATGAGGGTGAATTTTGCCTTAAGGAAAGTGACATTATTACACGACTTGAAGCAATTCTTTCATTTCTAATCTCACCATCTTTCCTGTTCCAACAATCTTAAGACAAAATTATTCAGTTTGTGATTGGATCGTTTGAAAGAATAGGCTTTGACTTGTGGATAAAGGTGTGTTCCTTTTTCAATTGTGTGGAACTTATAAAATCCTAAAATAAGGTATGTTTTCTCCCTAATTGTGTGAAAACATCATATTTAAGATTCATGATATAAAAATATTATATTTTATTGTTAATGCATTAATATAAGGATTATGTTTTGCATGCAAAACATAAGAGCACAATGTACTTCATTTGAAATTGTTAGTTTCCATGCAAGTTTTAAAAAAAATAAAAAAATAAAAAAATTAATAAAATGATAATGATGGATTATTTAACTGCATTATTTTCTTGTATCCACATATGAATGTGTTGACTAATTACAACGTGATGTAGTTATTAGAATCATTAAGCATGATGATTTATTGCACGTTACATGCGTGTATATATTTGGGATGATGGTCTGCATAGACATACTTGAAGATATCACGTTGAATTATTCATCTATAAACATAATCATATTTTATATATTGCATGATATATATAATCTGTTTACACTTATGGAATGCCATTGGTTATATATACTTGAATAATTGTTCTACTTGCACAAGAAACTTCTACATCTAGTACAAGAAGGATTTGACTTTAGATGATTTTTAGTACTGATGTTACAGAAATACATGATGAATATATATATATATATATATATATATATATATAAAGTATATTAGAGATGGAGTCTCTATAATTATAATTCCAAGAGACATCAAATTAAAATATGGGAAAGTGACTCTTAGTGGAAAGAGTCATTACCATTAATGGTAAAGGACGTGAATTTTTGTGAGAAGAGACATGACTCTTTAAAGAAAAAGACATTGTTTTCAAGAGAAGGGATGAGACTCTTCAAAGGAAGAGACATGACTTTTCATAAGAAAAGACATAACCATTAATGAGAAGAGACGTAACCCTTTATGGAAAGAGACGTGACTCTTCATGGAAAGAAACGTGACTCTTCATGGAAAGAAACGTGACTCTTCATGGAAAGAAACGTGACTATTTGAAGGGAAAAGATGCGTTCTTTAAAAAAAAATCATGTCTTTTATATATGACTATTCAAAGTCTTTTCACATATCAAATTATTTTTCTTTCTTTTGCAAATAAAAGAAAGTAGTAGATGAACTATAGACAATTATGCTGTCGTATAGATAAATTAATAAAAATACTGTGACTCTCGTGGATCGCGACCACTTGAGCAAGTGCTTCCAATTCATTTGGAGTTCATAACCCTTTAGAGTGAAAAGGTGAGATATTCACCGTTAGTTTAACGGTATCTCTCAATATATTTTAGTAACCATGTAGTGGTTCATTGTACCATGGTAATTAGAAAATATTTTTTAAAAGTCAATTGCATGTTAAAAGAAGGTTAATCCTTAACTAAAAAGTTAACGAAAACTTGATGAATGAGACATCAAATGAGGGATGAGTCTTAAGTCCATAATTACTAATCACCCATAATGGACGCTCAACTCAACGCTTGATATAATGTTAAGTCTTGAGTTTTCAATGAATTAAAAGACATCATTAGTGTGATTGAAGCACTACACTTGAGTCATTTTTATCCCGAGATTACATAGTGCTTGATTCCCGCAGTTTACTTGGGATGATGAGTTTATACAACTCTTAACAGACTTTGTAAAAGTTGTTTTATCGCGGGAGCGCTTAGTCTACCTATATGGATATGGAATGGTACCGTTCCAAGAAATTTAAGGACTTGACTTTAAAACATCCATAAAAAGGATATGGACATATGGCCATACACGTGTCACCTAAACTATAGAGATATTTGTAGTTGTAAGGTCAATTGTGTGAAGTGGTTTTACAGCTCACCAATAAGAATAGTTGGTTTCAAGGCATAGTCCACCATATTATTCAGGTTTGTTATAACGTACACTTCACTATATAGTGGTTCAAGGTGCAGTCCACTACTACTTATGAAATTGATAATCACAATTGTTAAAATTGTTATATTTTCAAATTTTGAAAATGGCAGGGGATTGTTGGGGAATTTTCAAAATATAAAGAGTTATGTCTCATAGTTAATTTAGTGGTTATGAAGATGTGTCTATTGATAAAGAGACACGTTAAAGAGTCGTGTCTGTTAGGCCGAAAAGACGCATCTCTTGACCAAATAACTACCAATTTAATCTCCCTATAAATATGTGATGTGGTCAGTCACATAAATATAGAGAAGACAGAAAAATCCACACATCTTATAATAGTAATTCTGCAACACTACAAAAGTTATTCTCGAGGGCTTGGATTCAGTAATGCAAACTGCAATCAAGTGTGCTTCATTTTATCCTGTGAGGGAATTTGCTATAACTTACTTGTACTGATATGATGACGAATTTTGCCTTAAGAAAAGTGGCATTGTTACACGACTTGAAACAATTCTTTTATTTCTAATCTCACCCTCTTTCCTATTCCAACATTCATAAGGAAATTAACGAGGGGAATTGGTGATCTTGGCGCACTCATTATGTGAAAAATAGACATAGAAGCATGCCGACCGACGGGTTGTCCCAAATTCGAAGCGATCCAACCCAAATTTGAATCGAGCCTGATGTGATCCGTAAATAACTTAGTCTGAAATGGCTCTATTCAAAGTAATATAGTTGAAACCCAACCCAACTCAGCCGTATGACACCCCTACATGGTTTGTACCCAAAAATATAAAATAAAATAAAAATCTTTTGCTTTCGGGTTTTGAACCTCTTGTTTTTTTCACTGTTAAGAGAACCGGACCGGACCGATCGGTTCAACTAAAAAATTGAGAACTAAGCCTTGAACCGATCCGGTTAGCTTAAAAAACCTTTGATTTTAAAAATCGGTCAAGAACCGAGTGAACTAACTGATTGAACAAAGAACTGAATAGCCGGTTTCGGTTTTTTCCGACTAAAACGGTTTGGTTCAAAGAGAAAAAAAAACACCAAAAAAATAAATATCAATAAATGCCAACATATTTTTGTCAAAATTAATTAATATTTTACCTTACTAAATATCTACATATTTACTTTCTCTCAAAAGTCATTAATATATTTCAATTTTTAAAAATAATTAATAGATTGTCATTTTTAAAAGTAATTAACATGTTTCTATTTTATGAAAAATATTCACTACTTTATAAATATATAAACAGTATATTTTTAAAAATAAATTAAATGGGTTATAGATATTTAACGATTATTTTTTGAAACATATGTTAAAACATATTATAAGAATACTAATTTATAAATGGTAAGATAAGATTAATAAGTTTTAATTTTAAAATAAATTATATATTATATATTAAGATTATATATATATATATATATAATACTTATATCTTATATAATATTACCTTTTAAATGTTAATATATTAAATAAATGTATATAACTATTTAAATTTTATATATTTAATATTAAATACTAGTTTTATCGGTTCATCCATGATTAACCTGATTGAATTGGTTGAACTTTAGATTTCTGAGTTTTCTAGTTTAATGAGTGGTTCGGTTCTTAAAACCTTATTTTTTTTCTGTTTGAGCTCATCTGCTTAATGAATGAAATAATTTACACGGTCCAAAAACTACGTCGTTTTGCCAATTAAATTTCAAATAGAAAAGGACGCACGGTTTCATAAAAGGAAAAAGAATCAAAGTACTCAACAAAAATATATTAACTATTTTTTGACTTCAAAAGAAATTATGAATCAGAATATATATATATATATATATATGTTGAGAAAATCAGAATATAATTTTTTACCAACACATAAATGTACACCTTATGAGGAATTTCGATTGTGCTTATATTCATCATTGGAATAATGGGAAGAATTTGTCTTTATTAAGGCTTATTCCAAATGTGACTAATGTACAGCAATATTAAAAGTTACACACAAATTTTTTAGAGCCTATGGCACACTCTCGGGAGATCCCCTACTTATTTTACATTTATAAAGACTGTAACTTAATAATTGACCAACTTCATGTGCTAAATCTTTTCAGCAATTATGTCACAGTATACCAATAATGTGATTAGAAATTTTACAAATAATTTCTAAAATTTTTATTTGTTCGCCTATATGTATTACGATTGTAGTTAGCAAAAAGAACTATAACTTTTATCTACACTCATTTAGTTTTTTTTTTTTTTTTTGAACCATATCAACATTCATTTAGATCATTCGATGTAATAAACCATCAAAATTTCGGTAAGCAATCTCTCCGGAGTAAGCTCAAGGTATCAATCCAAATGGAAAACGTACTTTGGTTAATGAACATTTTCCATTGGCATAGGAATCGTACAGCTCTCTCCACGAGTCCACGTCTCATGCCTTTAGAATTAGCATCCTATCAAGTTGTCTTCAATAATCACGGCAAAAATCCCAGACCTAAAGTCTTCATGAAATAGGAAATTGGGAAGGACAAAATAGTTGGTAATATTTAATGAAGTATACGGCAAACACTTATAAATCCTTAAATTGTAAAAGTATATTAAATTTAAAAAAATAAAAAAATAAATCATTAAATATCGTTAGATAGACTACGTGCTTTACTAAGCACATTGATGCGCATTGACGTAGTTAAACTCCATTGGAAATCACCCTGTCATTTCATGGACATGGTGTACTTCCCTAATTTCTACCTCCTAGGAACTGAATTAAGACACCTGATTTGAGGAAGTAAAGCAGCTACCAAATGCCAATATAACAACACACAGAAAGCTACAAACAATTCACTCTGCAGTTGCTCTGTGTTTGTACCATATCATTACAGCAAAGCTCCTAGTTACAAGATAACCATAATATTCCAAGATTGTAAGCCTAAAGATCTCTATTATCATACATCACGGGGAAGCTGGAAGCGGTTCAGCACCAGAAATGTGGGAGGCAGCGTCCTCTTTGGATATGGCAACATAGTTAACAGGAGCAGCAGGCCTGCTCTCCCTGCTATCCCTCCTCCCATCTTTTGACGTGGATCGGCTGCCATTTTGATGAGGATTCAGGGACAGTCTTCTGCCAGGTGTTCCATTGGCACCTCCATTTGCGCGAGGGCCCACTACCTTCTTTGTACCAACCGGTCTAGCAGGACTAGGTCTTGAACCAAAAATGGCTTCTTGTTCTGTATTTTGCTGCTCATGGAACTTCTTCTGGTCCTGTTGTGCGAAGGTTTACAGCACATATTAGGGAGGGAGACTAACAAGACCTTTATGTTCAACATAAAAAAAATAAGAGGCCCAGAACTCAATTAAGCTGAAAGCCAATTCAAAACAAATTGGTTGTGTGCACTTTGCACCTTTAACCATCGCCTAAATTGAAACTTACTCTCATCCTTCGCTTCTCTTCTTCTCTTTCTTGCCTGAGCATGGCATATTCATCAAGCATGGCTAGGAGAGGAACACCATCGTAAGCAAATTGTGCATCACGATCTTCCTCCCAAGCCCGAGTTTTTGCAACCAATGTGTCAACCAAGGCTACGTGGCAAAGAAAATAAAATAAAGAAAGCTGACTATAAATCTTCAGAAACACATCAATTCATTTCATTTATTCATAATAATTTAAACAGTAGGAGCATGAAAAGAATTGCTCAGTTCAGACAACACTGATGGTCCAGGAATTCAACAGATACCTGGAATTTTGTTGACCAGTATCCGAGCTTTCTCCGCACGCTTGAGATTCAAATGTGCACCTCTGCTTGCATTATACCTGTTCTCATCCTGTTTGGGTACAAAATTGCGAAGAATTTTAAGTGAACTATGATATCAACATGCTCACATGCATTTTTTTTTAACAAAAAAAACTATAAGAACTGTCATCTTTTAGAGTTCATCTCTTCCTCATCCACTGATGAATGTCAATGACAATAAGATGAAATGTCCCGCAACAAAGAAGAGGAAATGCATGAAGAAAAATTAGGGAGTCAGATCATTCACATAAACCTATTATCTGCTACAAATAAATAAGAAAGAAGAAAAAGAATGGCATCATGTAATGGAGAACAGTTGGTTGGCTGGCTGCTCGTGTTGTGAAAAAGTATGAGAGGTCTCCTAGGGAAGATCAAAGAGATTCTCAAAATCAAGAACATTGCCAAAGAAAGGTAGAAAAGAGGAAATCATACCCGATTGTAGTCTTCAAGCCAACTCTCTTCCTCACATGCTGACATCCATTTCTCAACCTTATCCAAAATTTCTTTCCTGCTAAGAGCTTCTTCCCTAGCATTTGATATTTGATTGTCCATGTCAGCTAGCAACTCGGCAGGCTCAATATTCCCAGAATCAATCAATGTCATAATTTTTTCTCGAGCAGCCTGAGGATCTATTTCTATATGAGCATGAGCATATATCTCTTCAAGCTCTGCTTGCCTTTTGAAAGCAATTTCTTTCATCCTGCTTGCTTTAAGTCGATCAAGCCTCTCAACTTCAACCTCCGCCTTCAATAAAATGATAATAAATTGAGTGAACAGCCCCAAATGGGTCATACATAGCAGCCAAAAAAAATGAAGTAAAAAATTTTAGGTGTAAATGCAGATTTGTAGTACCTGCTCAATCAGATCCAAAGCAAGAGCACCAGGGACAGTCACTTCATCAACTGAAGATGACATGTTACAGGTGACATGGTCAAACAATTTCCTCTCTTCCGCAGAGGTATCCATCAGATTCCACAGATCAATCAGCTGACTTGCTAACTCTTGAAGCTGTGGAAGAAAAAATACATTTCAATGAGCTTGATGAAAAGTTTTAACATAAAGACCACAGAAATAGAATATAGTCACACATATCTTCATGGAGGGGAGAAAAAAGCAATGAGAAACAATTTATGTCCATCAGTCCAGACAACTTAATCATTGAGAAAAGTGAAAACAATATCTTTCTTTCTTAATCACCAAAAGCAAAAAACCATGAGCCTACCTTACGAAGCCTCTGCTTCTTATCTTCTTTTAGAGCTAGAACCGTCTTCGCCAGCCTTGCTAATGTATCATTGCTAATGCTTTTGGATTCCACACCAGTTGAATCATTTAAGCTAGGATGAACTTCATTTACAGTGCTGAAGAAGTCCAGACCAAGGACAGCACAGAGATCATGCACACTGCTAACGAATTCAAGGACTTTCTGCAACCTATCACTCTACCATTTAAAAGAAGCAAACCATGACAGTCAACTTGATACAGTTAGATGGCTTGCAGGATACCATGTAGTTCTCTAATCCCTTACTCAATAAAATAAAGGGGTTACCTTTTCCCTCTGAAGTTCTTGAAGTTGGGCATGATACTCATCTAACTTCTTCACGGATAGGTCGGCATCATCAACTGTGGGAATCCCATTAATAATTAAGTTCCCAGCGATTTCTCCGCATATTTTCTGAATCTGTGACTGTACATCAGAGAACTCCTTTATTCTCTCTTCTTTCTGTTTCCACAACTGTTCAAGTGCTGGTGCTATAGCTGCAAGTTGTTCTTTGATTGTTCCAGATGTCTTCTCAGGCTGCGCTAAAAAGCAAATAAAGGCATGAGGAACAGAATTTTCAACATCTGTTATGACAAATATTGTATCTTGGATGACAATTTGACAAGACAATAACATTTCCAACTGTCAATCTGAACACAAGATCAATCAGAGTGAAGAGATTAAGATACTCACCATGCCTACAAATGTTTTCTCTCCAAGGGCAGATAGAAGACGAGCGAGCTCAATTTTGGCATCTGATAAGGCCTCAAGAAGCTGTGCTCTGGACTTTGCAGCCTGCTCCACTTTCTTATGGTACACATCCAAGCACTCTTGCTCTATTTGAAGAAGTGCCTTGTCACGTTCTTCATCACTTTCACCAACCTCATCCCATATTTCCTTCAATAAATTAAGGCTCAGTGAGTTGAACCATTTTTGTCTTCAAATGTACAAACAATGTTTTGCAGAATAAAAGCAACTAAAATACCTGTAGTTTTTGTAGTAAACTGCCACAAGTTGTTTCTCCTAGGAGAGGGTTTTGAGTGTCCGTGACCGCCATTCACCTTCAGCCTACAATCCAACAAGAAGCACAGAGGGGAGTTCACAAGCCATTTAATCTATCGGATTGGGATGTATACTTTATTATTACGAATACTAACTACTGATCTAGGAACTGGAAAAAAATCAATAAAACTTATTAACCACCAGGAGACAAACCTTTACCAGACGAGCAAAAGTACAACCCGCCAGAACTGAGCAAAACAGGAAATATGTCCAATCAAAATTCAAGAATTATGATATTTGAAAAACAGAAAAATGAATAAGCTCCGACATATGAGGTAAACCATTGATTCCAAATTGCCAGAAAAATTAGCATAAGAGGCCCTGCAACACTCAAGTATAATTGAATAGGTAAAATTACATGCTTGGATTGTAATAGCAGTAGCAATATCAAATTCTACGACCTGTCAATATCTTTTTTTCACATTCAAAATGGAAGAACCTTGCAAACATATGAGATTCCAGCCATGGATATTAGATATCTTGTTTTGTCATTAAAAACAATATTGCATCACTGCAAATTGCAGTGTCGCTAACTTCTAAGAAAATATAGCCGAAAATGTAAAAATGATAGTAACACCTTGCATGCTTGAATGATTTATACATTGGGCATGAACAAGAAAGTTTCCTACCCACTGAGACAAACAAAAGCATCTACTAACCATTCCGTGATATTCAAAACATTGGACAATCAAAAACAACATTGAAAACAAGAAATGGCTACAAATTTAATCTCTCACACATTCTCAAAACCTAAAAACAACTATGACATTGCTAAACTTCATTTTTCTTCCACGCGGTAACTCAACAACTAAATAGAGCCTCAGTTTGGAGACTAATGTCTACTTTATGAAACAAATGGTCTAATTATCAGTTGAACCGAATGGAATCAAGAAACAAGATCTCAACTTTACAATCCAAAACACATTCATGAAACCCCCAAGATCATAATACCTCCTAATTCACTTCACATTTTGATAAACAAAAGGCAAAACCAACAAAACCCCAAATACCCATTTTAACCATAATGCACCAACAATCATTGCTCATAACACAAACAGGAACTTAAATCCAGTACAAGCACCAACTTTAAGATCATAAAGATCTCTCTCCCAATGACAAACACAACCCCAGTAACCAAACAATGCTGCAACCACCCCAGATCAAAAAACCAACATTTACTGAACAAGCAAGAAGTACTAAAGAAAAAGGGAATGTACTATCAGAGTAGCAAAACAAGGCTTACCCAGATCTTCCTTGGATCTAAGGGTTTTTGGGTGCGTGTGATTTTCAGATCTAAAGCTCTATCTTTTTTTCTTTTCTTTGGAGTTTTTCACTGCTTGTGACTCTGTGTGTAGTAGAGAGAGAAGAACAGAAGAAGCCAACAAGAGGGCAGAGAGTCCAAAAGAGGAACAGATAGAGAGAGAGAGAGAGAGAAAATGGAGGGTGGGGCCCTTTTGTATCTATATCTAATTGTCCCGAGAAAATCACTGATTCTTCAACGCAACTGCCCGTGTTTTCCGGGTTATTTACGAGGATGGCACTGCGGCAGTCTCTACTGTTTGATTAAGTTTTGACTCGTTTTGCTCCTTGCTTTGACTGGGAATTCAGACATGTAGGTGTAGCCCTTCCTCACAGCGGTAAAAGGTGTACAATTTTACTGGGGTCTGGTTTCACTGTAAATAGACATGTCTTCCTGATAATGTAATTTTGATTTTTTCTGATTATATTACTAGTATGTTTGAATTGTGAAATTTTGATAAGAAAAAAAAGTATAAGAAAAGAAAGTTGTAAAAAAATAATGAGAAAATAAAATTTTATATTTGAATTATAATATATATATATATATATATTAATAAAATTATAAAAATATCCTTACAAATAATTCAAGAATAAATTAAAATTATAAAAATATTCTAAATGTTAGGATTTTTTTAGTCATTATATTTCTAAGTTTTTTTTTAACTCTTCCTAATTGATTTGACAGCATTAATCATTACTTTTTAGCCAAAATTTTATGTTGATCAAACAATTGAAAATCTCCAATTTCTTTCCAACTCTTTTCTAACACTAAAACCAATCACACGGTATGTGAAAATAAATTTAACGTGGAGGAACTCGACAAGTCGAAATAGCAAGAGATTTTACATATAAGTTTTTGGTTATTTACATAAAATAGTCAAGAAGAAGTTAGAAGATTGAGTTGAAATGGATAATATTAATCTTATGCTGATGGAGAGCACTTTAATTTTGTGTTGTTGGGATCAATAACTCAGTCTGTATAAAGTTTAGTGCTGGTTTGATAAACTTTTGCCTTGCTCATAATGGGTCAAAGCTAGCGAATAAATTGAAATCATTGAGATAAATTTTGAGTTGGATGTGAGCGTTTGCTGGAAGAGTTTAACCTCAAGTATAAGTTATGTTTTGTTGCAAGGGATAAAAGCATTGGATTTGGATGTATTATCATTGTAACTCTGAACTTTTAATTTGGGACCCAATGGCTTAAAAGGGATATGTAGTTCTTTTTCTTTTCCTCTCTCTTGTAAATATTCTTGTCCCAAACATGAACAATCTTATGTCTTTTATATAATCTCCAGAAGTTGGATGAGCCAACTGGCTAAAGTGGCAAATGGGTAGTTTTGAAAGGAAAAGGGGGCATATAAATTGGGATGTATAGTATACTAGATTATTGGTGGTATTGTCATCAGAAAGCAAACCGAGATTTGGGTGACTAAAAGGTCATGATCATTGCTTGGTGTTTCTCACGTATCAAACAGTGTCCATCTTTAATAGCCTCACCATGCAAAGTCATTGATATTTTAGTAGGATGTGGCTACCATTAATGTGCATACGAGTCCACCGTGGGAGTGCCTATCGATCCTTTGATCAAATGACAATACAAGATACGACCATTTACGTAGTTCAATAGACTTAAAAAGTTTAGTTTCACGTGAAAGATTTTGAAATTAATTTTTATCAATTGTATTATTTCGATCATTTTATACTCTTCTGAACATATAGTTATAATACTTACTCAAAGAATCGCAAGACATTGCCAATAATTTTTCAATGATATCGACAGCGTAAGGTCCTCCAAGTATTTCCCCACTGCTATTCCATTACTATCGATAGCATAAGGTCATCCAACGATCAGTCCTTTTTTCCGTAATTAAAATTGGCCCCCACTTCCAACATGTATTCCTTTGTTTGGATAATGCATTGTCACACTTGTATCCTTTGTTTCAAGCATGCATCACATGCCCACTTGCAGATGTTCGTTGAGAAAAATACGAAGAAATCAGACAATAACCTTAAATTAAATTAAGGGCAATTTCTTGATTCCTCATTATCCATTATCCACTATCAACAAAACTATAAAAAAAAAAAAAGGGCACAAGGCTTAATGGTTAGTCTTACTACTCACCGAGCATTAAAAATTAAGTGGATAATGCATAAAATTTGAGAAATGAGGGAGCCGAAGGTAAACCATAACTATGTTACCTCTGGAAGCCGTCGCTCAAAATAACCAATAGGAGAATCTTTGTAGGGCTCAGCTTCATGTGGCCCAGCCAGAGATGTGTGTGAGATTTTTATATGGATGCACTGAACCAGCCAAATCCCTTTCACATGATTTCTGTAACTACATATATATTTTTTTTGGCCATATGATTTCTATAACTATTAGTCTTATGATAATGCTGCCTTTTCTAAAGGGTTTCATGAGGTGACTGAATTGGAGCCCGTTTTCCTTGTCCTTATTAGAAGGGTCGTCTTTATTGTAAGTGGTTTTTTTTTTTTAATTTTTTTTTCGTTTTAAGATTGAGAGCGTCTAGTCCATCTCTAACTTTCAATCTTGATCGATTTTTAAATCAAGATGCTAATGAAGTTTTTCCTAAACAACCTTGAGCTTGGCCGCTAATCCCTGATTATGTGGCTGATAGCTAGTGCTACACATTATTGGCAACTTTTTGTCTTTTAACATATTTCCAAGCCTCACTCCCAATAAGAAATTTAAAAATAAAAAATAAAAAAAGGAAAAGAAAGATGTGTTGCTTATTTGTCTAGTTGATTATGATTAGCATGGCAAGATGAGCAGTGGGAATGGGGATGAAAGACTAATTAAGGGATAATTATCACTAACATACATCAGGTTTATCATGGATGATACGACATGGACACACTAAAGTGTTATTTCAACAATATTTATTGTCTCCCTGCACATCTAATATTATGCGACATACCACTACTTGAGTAGTCTGAGTGGTTAATGGTTTTGTTTTTTTGTGAGAGATAATTTCGAGGCCGTACCAAGCCAAATAATGGTTAATCGTAAGCGGATTCCACTAAGTTTCATACAATTTAATAACACTTACTGCGTTTGTAATTTATTCTCTCGTAAATTCTGTGCATATAATTTTACCTATCTAATGACGTTAAACTTAAGCAATTTTTTCTAACAGATTTATGTAGGATAACACATATGTTCACCCATAATAATAATAATAGTAATACGGGACATTTCTTAATCAAGACCTTTGTCGAGGATTTAATTACTCGTGTGTGTAACTACTAGCAGCAGCAATTTGTCTTTTAACATACGAAAATATGTTACATGGATAGAGGTATCTCGACGAGGGTCGGATGCGGCTCACAAAAAAATGGAGATAACCAAATTTTAAACTCTAAACTTTTATAAATTTTTTTAATTAAATCTTATATCGTTTTATCTTTACAAATGAGCCCTAATTTAATTCTTACTCCATCCAAGTCCTTTTTTTGACGGAAATTAGACAACTGTTATGTATTTATGTTAATTTGCCGAATACAAGAGTACAACTCAAAAATGCATCTGAAAAATTGCAAAAATACGAACACGGTGTATATATCTATTTTCCCCGCCTTTCTCTTTTTGTTTGCCCTCCTTAAAATTGGAAAAACCCTAAAATGCTAACATCCCCAGCAATCCGACGTTTGTTCCTCGACAATCTGACCTCTCCCCTTTCTTTCAAAAAGAAAACCCACAATATATAACGCTAAATTTTGAAGGAAAGCAGGAGTCCAAACTCAAGAAAAGGAGGGAATAAATGGGAAGATTTTTTACCAAGAAAAGAAAACCTCGGGCCTTTCTTGAGTTTCAGCAGAAACCCACATATTCTGTGGTAGAGATTTAATGGTTTATACTTTATAGTATCAGTTTACTGCTGGGGCGCTGGAAAAAAAAAAAAAGAAAAGAATTATGTTCTTTTTTCTCTTGCTGACAGAAAATGATAAGCGCAATCAACTTTTCAGCAAAAGAAACGCAGAAAACCAGCAAATAGAGCATGGTATGGAAACAGAACGATTGGATTCCGAAAAATAGCTCGACACATACAGAGAGAAAGAGAGAGATGGAAGCAGAAAAATCATTCCTTTTCAATTAGCATTTTGGGGATTTGGTATTGAAGGCAAACTCCAACGCAAAGTACAAAACTGCCAAATAGCTCTGCAAAAAGAGGAAAATCCGAATAAGGATTTGGGGCTTGAGGTACTAGAAAAGGATCAGTATACTCGATCTTGATTCAAATTGAAAGAAAGGGATTACAGGCTATGGGATTATAGAATAGAAATTCAAGATTTTTGCAAGGATTTTGTTTTCAAGTTTTCTCCTTCTAGGTTTCGGATCAATCTAGTTGACGACATTTATTTTTTTGGACAATTTCGTTTCGTTCAAGAGGGGCTGCACGGAAATACTCACATGCATATTTAACATAATTTGTTGCGAGTATACAATGTATATCTATAATTTTTCGGCTGTATACCTTAATTTTGATCGTTTACTCGTTAGGTTAATGAAGATACACAGCAGTTGACTACTTTCCGTCAGAAAAGGACTTAGATGGAGTAAGAACTAAACGTTCAGGACTCATTTGAAAAGATAGAAAGATATAGGATTCAATTAATAAAATTTGTAAAGGTTTAGGACATAAAGTTTTGTTATCCCCCAAAAAAATGACACTCAATGTTGTCACGACCAATGTATCGTCACCTTTGTAATCGTCATTACAAAGTAACAGCAATGATGGGAATTACAAATGTATTCCCCGCGGTGTTACTGTTATAATGATCCGGCAGCATCGGCAGATGGCATGAATGAAAACGCGAAAAAACAATGGTTGCCTCGAACCAAGGCCATTTGCTTATCAGAGTCCGCATGGATTATTTCTTTCCAACTACAACACCCAGATGATGATGATGAATTCTTGAAAACACCCATGATCATGATCACTAAATTACCTCACTAGCTAGGCTATTTCCTTTTGCTTGTGGTGAGCTGAATGTATGTAAGCCATATGAATAGGATTATGGGAATAAAATTGATTAATATATACCACCCTAACTAACACATAGATCGCCCTGCAGCCGGCATAAAATAGGGGATATATGGTATTGAAATTTGTGGTAGTATAAAAAGTTGAGATATATATATGACTGAAGACCTCTTCTGTATTCAAATTCTTATACATTTCTGAAATAGTCTTAACATATTTAAGACAACACATCAGGGCGCTTTCTTCCCTGAACAACACACCAGATACCATAATCAATCCAACAAACATATGTAAGCTAAGCTATATAAGTCATTAATTATCAAAACATTACAATGAATCTCTGTTTACTTTAGTGGTTAAACCTTGTTTGAAAGACAACAAGTAACATGACAATCCTACAGCAAGCATGGAGTATTAAGAACGTGATCTTGCAGTAACAAGAATATATCTGCTTTTAGGATCAAAAACCACTCTAATTCTGCAGCTTCTTAACATCAAGAATAAGAATGGTCAGAAGATGATCAACAAGAACCATTCATTCAATGGCATCCGGCAAAACAAAGATCCGTAACAAAAGCACATTCTATCGAGATTATCCCCCACAAGAGCTTAATGCTTAGGCATAGTACGCACAAGCAAAGCGACAACACTTCTATGAAGCAAAACAACCATAAATGGATTATCACCCACAAACTGAAATTCAAGTCTTCATATCGACAGAATCTAACGAAAGTTCAGCGGCAAGCTCACATGACAACACTGCCAAAATCATTAGCTAAACGACAATAAGAGACAACATATCAAACCAGAAGTGAAGAACCCCTCAGCGGAGCCTTCTAGCCTCCCTCTCAGACTCAAGCAGGGTAAGAATATCCCCTTCTCTAACAGGTCCCTTGACATTCCTCATGATGAATCGATTCTGATCATCGAGAAACTTGACCCGAACCTGAGTCACCTGCCCACGGGACCCAGTCCGACCCATAACCTTCACAACCACAGCATGCTTGATAGCAGAATCCATATCCTGCAACAAACAAACAGGAAATCCAAGTAAGACAAACATCTAGAACTTCATTCAACAAACAATTCCACAACAAGAGAACACATTCTCTTACATTCCCTGCTTTTAGATCAGATTCTGAATTTTCCAATCCAACATTAACATGGATTTCCGTTCATGGGTCGGCTTGCTTTGAGGTTTTCACTAATAAAATTGTTAAAACTTATTTACAGTTGTAATAAAATTGTTAAACCTGTGAAATTGATTCCCATAAAACAGAAAAAAAAAAATCAATTTCACAGGTTTACTACCAAACCCCAAGCGAAAACTATGTAACATAAACATCAATTCGTTTGAACGTAGAGAGAGAGAGCGAGCGAGAGAGAGAGAGAGAGAAAGAGACCTGTAAATGAGTAGGGCAGACGAGTTGGAGAGACGGCCGAGCGAAGAAACTCTTTCTCACAGATGAACGAAAATCTGCGAAAAAACCCTAATGGCCCTCGCTATTTATGACTCGATTTCGGGAGGTTTTGGGGGAGAAGTGGATTAGGTGTGGGAGGGTTCATGGCTTTGATCGTTAGTGTTTTATTTATTATTTGACACGTGGAGGCGATATCTATTTTGGTCCTGTCTTGATTGTGATTATTTGCATTGGTTTTTTTTCGTCGAATTTTGTTTTTCCCCTTCCGTCAAGTCGTTTTAGTTTATTGGGCTTGAGGCCCAACTAGGACTATCGCGTCATCGATGGTCCAACCAACGTAAGGCTATTAGCCTGGCCCCAACTATTCCACGTACGCCACGGGCTGACAAGAAATCCATCGATAAAGGTCTTTAATTCGACTCTTGTAAATAAAAAAAACCACACTAATAAAATTTTGTCTTCATCGTGGGTTTTTGTCAATTTGATTCCAAATTAATTGGAACCTAATATATCTTCTGAATACTGAAAGGTCTCAAATAAAAAAAAAAATCAATCCTCCAAACAAAGGAAGCGACCTAGCCACGTTGGTGGAGTGGGCTTGGGATCTCGGTCGTCTCACACCCTTTTTTACGTAATAGCTCGTGATCTTTCGTACAAATTAAAAAAAAAAAATTCTTTCAAACAATATTTATTCTGTATCTAATGTCATATTAATTTTGTTTAAGGAAATATTAGAGAACACAATTTTATCAAAATATATATAAAAACACAATAATATGTATTGTAAGAGTAGATAAATTGTTAAATGTATTTAAATAAACTTGTATTTGCTTGCACCCCATTAAAATGCACTTTTTTTTTTTGATACATCATTAAAAATGACTTATATAGTAATAATCTCATTAAAATATTACGCATATAGACAAGTACTCACAAAAAATACCCTGGGACGTTGCCATAGTCGTTTATTGAACATTTAGTCTTTTATAGTTCAATCGAAATTATCGATTAAGATCACAAATGTATGATCAGCAAGTCTTCATGGTATTATCATCATTACGTCTGTTTTATCAAAAGTACAAAGGAAATGGAAATTTTCAGGAAGAGTAAGAAAAAGTTTAATAATTTTATTTAAATAGTTTTAAAATAATTATAAAGTACTCACAAAAAATGACTTATATAGTAATAATCTCATTAAAATATTACGCATATAGACAAGTACTCACAAAAAATACCCTGGGACGTTGCCATAGTCGTTTATTGAACATTTAGTCTTTTATAGTTCAATCGAAATTATCGATTAAGATCACAAATGTATGATCAGCAAGTCTTCATGGTATTATCATCATTACGTCTGTTTTATCAAAAGTACAAAGGAAATGGAAATTTTCAGGAAGAGTAAGAAAAAGTTTAATAATTTTATTTAAATAATTTTAAAATAATTATAAAGTGATGTTAATTATTAAATAATTAAATTTAAAAAGATAAAAAATAATAAAATTTTATAATTATTTAAATAAAATTACAGAGTATCAATTTAAAAAAGTAAGATCAAAACTAATGAGACTTGGCCTATTCTAGGCTTAAACGTATCTGTATTGTGAATGTCAGCAGCGAGCTCAGTCCAACGGTTTGCCATAGAGATTTTCTCCTCAATCAATTTACACGTGGCGGCGTATAACAATGCCACATTAGCGGGATCCAAAACGGCGCGCAATTGAGTAGTTTCATTTTTCGCTTAATGCCATTTTTACTCGTGAATCGGTGCAGAGGAACTTATCAAAAAGAGCAGAAGCAATTAAGAAAGTGATTTCCAAAGCACCCACGATTCTGAGATTCAATTTCCAAGTAAGAGCCACAATTCCCTTTATTTCTTTTGTTGGTTTATTAGTAAATATAGGCTCAAATTCATTCACTCTAATATTTTTTTTATTATTAATTCAATTTAATTCTATTGCTCAGTGTATTGTATTACGATAAATAATGCTTTGTGTTGTTGTGACTAAGTGGTGTAGCTTGTTTTCTATGCCAAGACTGTATTATGTATTATGTATTATTGTTATTATTATTCCTATATTTCATGCGTGTGCTCGCATGTAGAGCAACAGTGAAAGTTTTTGAGATTCTTTGTGGTTTTTTTTTATAACTTGTTCAAGACAAAAGGCAGCTTGGGGAAGGAATGATGGCCGGAAAAGAAGCTATCTTTGCTTGTGTTTTGGGTGATTGGTGATGCTTTCGGAATTCAATACTTCAGAGTTGTTCTTATTGAGCATAAAGACTAGCTGGTAAAAGCGATGCAGAAGAACCACAGTGCAAGTTCACCGCCACCTTCTCCAAGGTTGAGGCATCGCCGGCGGTCAAATGATCAGGTTGGTCTACTAGTCTGTCAATACCGCACAAACTTAATTTTTGTCTACTGGGTTTCCCTTTTTAGGATGAAAAGTAATGGAGCTGATGTTGGAAGAATAATTTAATACTACTAATGCATTTATGACAATTTAGGTGCAGTTAAGCTTACAAATTAGAAATACATCAGTTGATTTCTCGCAGTGGCCTGATCTGTTTTTGCTTCCATTTAAAAAGGGTTTGGTGCAGAAACATCTGCTCTTCCTTTTTTTTTTTTTTTTTTCCTTGTTGCCACTTGTTGTTTATGCACTTGAGCTTTGAGATTCAGGACTGAATCAGCTCACACCTGCAAGTTTATTGGGCTGAGATCCCAAAAAAAAATCAAGATTACCTGAACAAATTCACGATCAAATGCAAAGAATGAAGGTCATGTCAGTCATTTGATATCCTGTCAATCAACCATTTTACCGAAAAGTTACTTAAATTGTTGGTAAGATCCTGAAATGTATGACTTATCAAACTCTAGCACTAGTCAAATCAACTTTCAAGCTGATTCTTCTATGATGTTATATGCTATTAGAGTAAAATGTTGCCATTATAAGTTGTGATGCCAGTCCATTCTTCAAAGAGAGATGAAGTTGGTTACAACATGTGATCTTCAACACCTAAACTGATGCAAATGCTCACATGGATATTATGCCCTACATGTGGTTTGGTGACAGATTTCTCAGGAGACAGGTAAATCAAATGGAACTGATTTACTTATCAATGACCAGAATAAGTACAAGTCAATGTGGATCAGGATCTACTCATCTTTGTGGATGTTGGGGGGCTTTCTGGTTATTCTTTACTTGGGACATCTTTATATCTGGGCTTTGGTGGTTGTTATCCAAATATTCATGGCAAGCGAGCTCTTTAATCTACTCAGGATAGCTCAGAAAGACAGGCGTCTTCCCGGGTTCAGGCTCTTGAACTGGTAACATTGCCTCCTCTCAAGAAATCCAAGACATCGTATATCATTTTCATGGGTTTAATTGGATTATCATGTTGATTTTCGTCAGGCACTTTTTCTTCACGGCAATGCTTTATGCATACGGCCGCATTATCAGCCAACGGCTTGTGAATAGAGTAGCTTCAGATAAGTTCCTCTGTAGAGTTGTGAGCAGTCTTGTCAAGTATCAGATGGTCATCTGTTACTTCTTATACATTGCAGGTTTGCATATCCACATTTTACAATCTCTACCTTTTTGCTTTTTTCAATAAGGTGGTTTTATTATTATATATGTGTACATATATTAGCCTCTGCTTTCACATATTATACTGGTTTGTTGAAAGATTGGCTTATGGTTTTTGATGTTAAAAGCCTTTTAGTAAATATTCTGGCTTTCTTCCCAGGTTTTATTTGGTTTATCCTTACACTAAAGAAGAAGATGTACAAGTATCAATTTGGCCAATATGCATGGACCCACATGATTCTCATTGTAGTTTTTGCTCAGTCTTCATTCACTGTAGCCAATATATTTGAAGGGATCTTCTGGTAAGACAACTTGCATACAAAGAGAACACTGCTTAAAACTTCAAAAGTTGCATCTCCATTAAGCCAGATGCATATGCAGGTTTCTTCTTCCAGCATCCCTTATTGCTATCAATGATGTGGCTGCTTATTTGTTCGGTTTCTTTTTCGGAAGAACACCTTTGATCAAGTTATCTCCAAAGAAAACTTGGGAGGGATTCATTGGAGCATCAATTGCAACTATGATCTCGGCATTTGTGGTAAGCACAACTTGTTCTATAGAAGAATGTTGGTTCAGCTGTCACATTTTTAGTTGGACTCTCACTTTTGGGTGTTCTGATACTGCTTCATTTGATGACTCTTTACTCTTGGTTACCATGTTTGTAAAAGTTCTTAATACTAACAAGCTAAATACTAGGTGATCCTTAAAACTGGTAATGCACAAAGTGCACCTAAGGATTATCAGGGCTGGCCTACTTCATCTTTTGAGATGATTGGTCTAATGTTAGGCATCCACTTTGATGCAGCTTGCTAATATCTTGGGACGTTTCCAGTGGTTGACATGTCCAAGGAAGGTATTTTGACAAAGGAGGGGCCGACATGATTTATGAAGTTTCTGTACTATTTTTCATTTACTTAAAACATAAAGGTAATGTACGCAGGATTTGTCAACGGATTGGCTTCAGTGTGATCCCGGGCCGTTATTCAAGCCAGTATACTATTCCTTACCAGGATGGACTTCTCGTTGGGTAAGAGATTTGAATTTGGCTTGATTAAGATACATAAAAGGAAGACACCATGATTCTTCTTTGTGCTTGAAGGTTTTGTTCGTATGTTCTTGTCCCACTTCTAACCAAGGCTCTAACTTCCTGCGAATATGTTGCAGTTTCCTTGGAAAGAAATGCCAATTTTGCCTGTCCAGTGGCATGCTTTATGGTTGGGTTTATTTGCATCAATTATAGCACCTTTTGGAGGCTTTTTTGCTAGTGGCTTCAAGAGGGCTTTTAAGATCAAGGTGAATTTTTTGTCAGCCTATTCGGACTGCTCAAGTCTAGATAGCTTCTTTGCACAATTTCTTAAGAATTCTAGCTCAATGGATACAGGACTTTGGTCATACGATACCTGGACATGGCGGACTTACCGACAGGATGGACTGCCAGGTGAAAACTGCTAACCATGAACTCTACACGTTATGTCTGTTCTGGATCTTCTCTGTTTTGTTGCTCTTATTGTTTATGTTCTTATGCTGCAATGGGGCTTAACCCGTTGCATTAATGGCGATGTTTTGACATATCCTGCAGATGATAATGGCTGTTTTTGCCTACATCTATTATCAGTCATTTGTTGTTCCTCAAAATCATTCAGTTGAGGTTATTTTGGACCAGGTAACTGTCAAACAATTCTTAGTTCCTCAATGACATAAACCTTTTCATGTTCACAAGAACAAATTGTTGTCATTTTTGTGTTGGTATAGATTATGGGGAGCCTTACTTTGGAGGAGCAGAAAGCATTGTATGCGAAACTTGGGCAGATACTCCAACTCAGGAATTATGGGAGAGTACTTTTCTGATGTTTTTTATAGTTACTAGTTAATAAGTGTGGCTCTTTTTTTCACAAAAAAAAAAAAAAAAATGCCGGAATTAGATACTTTCTTTTAATACTTTATCTGCTCATTTTTACTTTCGAATATACTTTTTATTTTTTCACTCGGACTCGAACTTAAACTTGAGATCAGACGATGACTTGAGTAGTCATTGAACTAAATAATTGGACATTTGGCTCCTTAATTACATTAATTAATACAAAAAGGGAAACGATAAAACTTATTTCTGCCTCTTTAAACGACGCCGTGTGGAGGACCGCTACTTTTTCAAGCAAAGAGCCTATAAGAAAAGGCTTTAAGAATTAGGCAATTCGGCTCATGGGCATTTTCATTTCTGGTAAAGTTACGACGCTGCTGGATTAGGGTGTTCGGATACTTTATAAAAATGCAACTGTTTGTATTTATAATATAATTGGATTGATTTTTTTTTTTTGAAATTTCGTTTTAATATATATTATATGAGATTTATATATTAAATTTTAGAATAACACTTATATAATTTTAAATTTTAATTTAATAATTTTTTATTTCAAAATTTTTTAATAAAATTACATTAAAAAAAAATTGTGGGTGGTTCCATTTTTCAGATGTCCTGACAGTCCATCTAGATGCTAAACCGCATCCTTTCATTTCTAGTACTCCCCGAAGTGAGAAAGGAAACACGGCACCGATGCAAAGAAGAAAACCTAGTCCCAAAACAAGCCGATATATCGGGGGTTTGAAACGGAGACGAGAAGTGACGAAATGGAGGAGTGAGTCCACGTGTCCTCCGATCATCGCAACTCCCACAAATTTATAGTATTTAATTCTAACAATTTTATTAGTTAAGTATTTAAAATTAAAAATTTGAGTATTTTTATACTTAAATTTAGAGTATTTGTATTTAATTTTCACAATTTAAATAATTAAGTACTCAAAATTAAAAATTTGAGTTTACTTATATTCAAATTTATAGTACTTATACATAATTTAAAATTTTAATAGATAGGAAGGTACTCAAAACTAAGAATTTGAGTGAATTTGTACTGAAATTTAGAGTATTTATACTTAATTGTGAAAATTTGAGTAGACATGTATTCAAAATAAAAAAAATTATGAATATAATTCTCTGATTGAAATACAATCTTTCAAATTTGATAACGTCTTAACAATTTGTACTTAAATTTAAAGTTTTAAATTTAATTTAGAAATTCAAGTAGTCAGTAATGAAAATTCAAATATGTGTACAATTTTTCTAATTTAAAACCAAATTGTCGGATTCAAATATCTTCTTGAATTTAGTCTATTTGTACTCAATTTTACAACGTTATTCTTGATTTTTCTTCTAATGATATGGTGATTTTAGTCCAGTTAAACTGCATTCATTTAATCAATACAAATAAAAATATTAATTTGTATGCATATTTTTATTAGATTGATCTCCTTTTAGCATAAACCAGACAGAGGATTCTGTGACAACTAGGGATGGTATGTTTCCCAAGGTTATTCGAACAAAACAAAGATGTAATGAAGAAAATAACTGAAATTGTCAAACAACAAATGAACAAATGAGTTGAATCAAGTGTCCGTATTGCTTTCTGTTAATGAACTAAAAGTTTACTGAAATATGTATAAAATTGAGTGATTTTTATAAAATAATTAATATTTTAATAAAATTTTATCATTGCCTACGTCAATTAGGAGTGTAATATCACTCTTTTTTTTTTTTTTTTTTGGAGCAAAGAGTGTAATATAATGTTGAGGATTTGAGCTATAAATTTTGGGAAAAGTTTTTGAGCCCGATAAAGCGATCAATTTTAAATAATAACAATTATATTTTTAATAACAAAATTTTATTACTTAAATTTTTTACTTAAAAAATATATATTATTACTAAAAATTATGAGGTTATTACTTTTGAAACAGTTTTTAAAACTAAAAAATCAACTTCTAAGACGTGTTCATAAATTTCACCGCAATTTTTAAATAAGACAATGAAATTAAAAAATAAGTCGACCCGTTGAAAAGGGAAAGTCAAAAGAAAAAAGAAAGAAGAAAGAGGCCAACCTGTTGGATGACCAACAGTCGGTTGGTCCCTTACTCTTTTTCAGGGGAGTTATTTTGACTCATGATATACATGAGTTAAAATAGAAACCACTCAAAAAGAAAATTTGATTTAATAAGAATTATATTTGGTTAATTAAATATTATTAATAATTTTGTATAATAAAATAAAAATACGAAATATGACATTATTTATTGTTATTATTTGTAATTATCAAAATTAAGTTCAATAGTATGTGACATTATTTTGAACTTTTATGAAATTAAGATTTAAATTCTATAAATATTAGTAAATTTGATTGTCATAGAAAAACTCATATTATTTATAGCAACAATTATAGTTGGAATCAATGTTTTAAAAACTGAATTGGTCACTGAACTGAAAAGTTCAATGGTTTAAGGTTCAACCAGTTCGATCAGTGTAACTGTGGTTGAACTGGTAAAAATCGGTATTTAATATTAAATATATAAAAATTAAATTTTATATAACTTATATAATTATATAAAATGTTATATTATATAAGAATGATAATAAATATTTAAAATAAAGTGTATTTTAAGAACTATATTAATATTTACATACATTAAAGATATTACAATTAATATTTTTAACAAAATATAATTTATAATTAAATAAATTATAAAACTAAAAGAATAAATAAATTAATATAATAATAAATGTCAATAATTTATGTTAAATATTTTAAAAAATAATATATTGTAAATTAAAAAATATATTTTTATTTCAATTAATTCAATTTTTTTAAAAATAATTTAACACAATTGTTAATTTATTATTGACAAAAAATAGAATGAAAAAGTAAAAATAGTTCTAACTATTGTTAGTTAAACAATAAGTTAAAAAAAAAAACGAACAACAATAGTGCAGTGGTAAGAGCTTGCCTACTGTGTATAAAGGGTAATGGGTTCAAGACCCATTTTACACACCACACCACATATGCTAAGAATTTTAAGCAAATATGGTGGGCGACGTGGCACCCGTTGATTGGTCAAAATTCTTGTTTACCGAACCGATTGACCCATGAAAATTGTGATCAGTTTATCAGTTTTTGGTTGAACTGGCCGATTCACCAATTTTATAACTTGTTTCCAAAACATTCAATTTTAAGAGAGAATCAAATCAGCCAACTGGCCGATTCTCAATTTTTCTAATCCGACCTACCAGTTCGATTCAGTTCTTATACCATTGGTTGGAATCTCACTTAATATGATCTAATACACCTTTCAATTTACTCAATTTATTTTGACAATTGTTCATATTTAGGACTCATGTGAGACAAACATGCATAATTAATGAAAATAAAAGAAAAAAAAATTTTGAAAAGGAAGAAGAAAATACTCCTAAATTTCCTAAATTTCTCTTTTAGTTTGGTAGAAGAATCTGGCATCTATCTGGAATGCTGCACTATGCCTGTGTGGATCGAATGGCTCATCTGTTGGATCAAAATTTTCTATTCCATACCTCTTGAATACCTAAAGTTTAAAATTAATAAATTATATGAGGGTGTTTCAGCCAAAAATTTAACTTTTTTTATTGGATCTAAAAAAAATATATATTACAGATATATCAATTATCGAATCTATGGACCGAGAAACAGGTTGTTATCCATTTTTTTATATCTCATTCAACCACTCTCCTAAGAACAGACAATCCACTCAAATACTAGCAGAGTTTTTGCCGTTGAGAACCTAGCGGGCGAGTCTGTAACCCAAACGTCGGCTATAGACTTTTGCCAACTGAGGACCACTTAGCGTTGCAAAAAAAAGATGAGGGTGTAGAGATTTGAACCTAAGCTTTTAGTATAAAATTATACTGACTTATTATTAAACTATCATATCAAGTATAAAAAATTTAGCTTAATACCAATACGTCATTCAAAGCACATCGCACAAACATAACGTGGAGACTTCGGAGCTGAATGATGATTGCACAAATCAGATACATCGACCAAACACATTTTCACTTCATTTCCTTCTTTAAACCATCCACTTCTCTCTTTAATTCCATGCATCATTGACACAACTGAAGATAAGGCAAAGGGATTTTATGTTTAATGCTCTTCTCAAAGGAACCCAAAGCCACTTGTAGAGCCTAGGCTTGATATGGTTGTTAGGGAAATTGGCTTGGCATTCAAGTTGTAATAGAGGTTGGAATAGCCATAAAGTTATCCTCACTTGCCTCCCATCTACATATTTCTTCCCTTCTAGAGTACATCCTTATCCTCAAGGATGGAAGAAAAATGATGAAGACTGCACCACAAAGATTGCCTCCAGTGAGCATGGACAAGACTGGGTTCATATATCATGCTTGCTCAAATATTTGCCTCGGAATTTTGTTTAATTCCATAGGCCCTTCCCTTCAATAGCTAGGTTCTTGAAAACCAGATGACTACCAAGTCAAAGGAAACAAATAGACCAAATCATAAGCAAATACAGCAAAACATTGTTCCCAATGAAACCGCAGTGGACATCAGCCCACCCCTATTGGAAGAAGAAAAGTAACCTAGCAATGCAAGGATCATCATCCCAAGTGTCTTGGAGAAATAAAACAGACCAAAAGTAAGATTGACTTGAACTGGCCATAAGTATCCAATTTAAAATTCTTAAGTGAGTTGTCAGTACAAAAGCCTAATCAAACACCTCATGCTTCCAATTAAACCAAGTTAGATATGTGCCAAGTTCAACTGCATAAAGGCCAATTGTCAAACAGTGTCCATTGTGAATAAGAGCTCTCAATCTAAACCATCCCACATCCGAACCATCATTGTATTTTAGCATTTCCAATGGATAGCTTTTCAAAATTAGACCTTCACTACCAGCAATTTACAACAGAAAGGGGGCCAGCAATACTAAAACCCAAAACAAGCTTTGATTGGTGTGTCAATGAATGGACTTCAATATCGAAATTGTTGGTATTGTTATTGTCATTGAACTAGCAAACACTTACCGAGGATTGTCCCTTTTCCAATCAAAAGCTTAAGCTTGTTAGCATCTGAGAAGTTACTGAGAGTCAACTGTATCAAACAACAATTTGTATGAACCCTTTTCCACTTGACCTCCCAAGTCCAAACAACAACAATCGCCAATCAAAGCAATAAGAGATATTTTTGCTCCTAACTCATCACTTCTTGTATCAATACAGTCCTCATAATTCTCACAATTACCTTTGTTTGCCAAATCTACTATCTCCCCAAATCTGGAACATTTCACCCTTACTGTAGGCCTGGGGTCTTGAAAAATGGCAGTAAAATTACTTCCATTGAGGCAGTGATAAATGTCCACACGTTTAAATGGCTCAAGGGGCGTCAAAAGGGATGCCTGGGATATGGTTTGTACTATATCTTCAAGCTCCCAAAAAAAAAAAACATTTGAAAAATACATGTATATATTTCTTATGGATTAGTCATACGCCAAATACAAAAGAAACAAAAACCACGAGGCCACTGGATGCCTTGTCTATCCTGCTCCCGCAAGGTCTTCTAGCCTGACAGTATTTGACTAAAATGATGTAGCCCCACAGGAAAATGGAGACTAAGGTTAGCTAAACCATCAGCAACTTATTTTCCTTCCTGAAATGTATGAACAAGTGGGCCTGTCCAATCTGTACGCAGAAATCCTGGCAGCTCCTAACCAAGCAAGCCTGAGAAAGGGTATTTGGCAAGTCTTTTACAATCATAGTGATGACGAATTCGATCGATCGTAGCTATGAGGGCTAAAAACAATTCCACCCGCCATGTTCTAACAGTTTTTTAGTTTTTATTAACCTCATTTTTTCTGTTAACTGAAAAATACCATTTTCTGTTAACTTATCGTTGCCACATGGTGGGTGGTACCACTTGGCGTATCACCTCAAATTATAGTTGTCATATCATCTATTATGTTAGCAAACAAAACATACGTTGCAATTTTCAATTTTAAAAAAAAAATCATAATTTTACTTTCTTAAAAAACCAAAAAAAAAGTAAAATCAGTTTTTTTTTTGAAAAATCATAACTTTATTTTTTGTTACCAAAAAACAATATTTGTTAAAGAAATTTTCATTTTGATTTCCTAAATTAAATTTTTTAAAAAATGAAGATATTATTTTTTTGTTAAAAAATCAACATTATGATTTTTTGTAAAAAAGAAAATTAAAAAAAGAAAATTGAAAAACAAAAGTGAAAAAAAAACTGATTTTACTTTGTTTATTTAGAAAGTAAAATTATAATTTTTCAAAAAAAAAAGAAAAATTGCCATGCCAACTTCATCTACTGATGTGACAAATGATGGGCAACTGTAATCTGAGGTGACGCACCACGTGCCGTCACATAATGATAAATTAATAAAAAATAATACTTTTTAATTATAAAATTAACGTGAATGATAAATTTTGACAAAAAAATAAAATAAGTAAAAATTAAAAACCGTTAAAACATAAATTGTAGAATTTTGTTTTTGACCTAGTGATAAGTTATCAATCATAGTTTGAAATTTGTAATGGCAAAATGGCCATTACTGTACTAACGAGCCTAATACAATGTTCACTTTGCAGTTTTCGAATTAAATCATTGAGTCTAACCATTCGAACCAAGAAAATTGCCGGGGGGAAACCGATTAAAAAAATTTGAAATATAATTGATTAAATGAATTATATAACTAATTTAATTATTATTTATAATAAAAAATTAATAAAAATATTATTTTTATTAATTTTTTTATTATAAATAACAATCATTTATTTGTATAATTTAACTAATTAATTATATTATAATTAGTTTCCATCAATCTTTTTTTTATTCGTTCGTGTATGTTTTTCCTACATGTTTTTTTATTTCATCTTTTCTGAACGTTTTAGACGTTTTTAAAGTTCGTTTGTTTACTGTAAAATAACTTATATTTGTAGGGAAAAATATTTACAGTGAAAATAATAATTTTTCTTTATCATTTACTTATAGTACAGTTTGTATTTTTCTTAAAAATAATTTCAGCTCTGTAAAAAGAGAAGTTATTTTACCTAAAAATTTAAAAATTTTTCTTAATTTTTATCTATATAAAATATTTTCTATGAAATAAATATTAAAAAATTTATAAATTTTTTTTTTATAAAATATTTTATTAGAAACAAAAACACCTTTAAACGCACAATGGGAACAGCGACACTTGAATATACATAGGTTGGAGTAAATTTTACGTCATTTGACAGAGACAACTCAACTATTATGTCAGCCAACATTGCTATTTGTGCAAGGCACACTCACGGCAGCAAAAATATTTTTCCAATCACATAAATAGGTCTAAATATTATTATATTTGGTGATAATTTTAAACAAAATTACTAAAATACTTTAACTTTTTAATTATAAACAATACAATTTCAAACATTTAATAATAAGCTAATATTAAATATCATTGCCTATTTTTTAGATGGAAACAACGGCCAAGTTGATACCTATTATATCATTTAAAAAGCACAAAACTCAATGCTTATGGACCAAAAAAAAAAAAAAAAAAACTCAATGCTTCTAATCAAAAAATTTTAGCTTACAACTTTTTATGAGTTTGTTGTATTTATTAAATTTTATATGATTTAACTTCAACAAAAAATAACTGCATAAAATTATTTTTAAAATGTAACTGTATTTATTAATAATTTTCACTTAACATTATTTAATTTTCAGTCTAATTAATATTTTTTATATTAAATTTTGGTTAAACATTAATAATATGAGTTTTATTAAAATTTTTAACTACTCCAGTGTATTACAACAAAAAAAAATTACTCATTTTTTTCGTACATTATTATTTTGTTAAACTCTGTTACATAATTGTATATTTGGTAAAATTAATATAGTTATGTAGTCCATTAGACAATATCTACTAATTTATCTAATTTTTAAAGAAAATTTAGTTATTTAATAATTCATATTGATTCTATTTTAATCTTACTTAAGAAATTCTACCAAATATTTTCTTATTCTTTTTTTCATATTATCATTGTTATTTTTTTATTGAGAAGTACTTGGTGAAATTTATTAAATATAATTAAAGCGATATATTAAATGATTAAAATTAAAAAAAATTAAATCATTATATACTATCAAATTAATCGTATAATTAATTTTATACTACTTAAAATTAAAATTAAAGTAAAGTTAAGTGGCACATCACTATTAAAAGTAAAATAAAAAAAAATAATTGGTTGCTTTTTTTCACGTGCCTCACGTGTCCCCTAAATTGACTTTTGCCTTCTCGTTTTTCATTTGCGGGCTCTTTTGGTGAGCCGTGTAGTTTGTGCCACCACATTCCAGATATATCCATATGCTAACCTCGAGCAATGTTGTTCTGATAATTGTTTATAATTTGTATTTTATATAATAATAATTATAAAATATAAGATGAAAAAATAATAATCATATTTTTATTTTAAATTATATAAATATGAAAAAAATTTTATATTTTATTATATTACGAACAAACTTTCAAATATTTTTTTTTATACAATATAATGAAACCTTCCAGATAACGTCCACACTTGGCATCTCTCCCCCCACAAAACTTTTTTGTTGCCGTACAAATTTTCAAGTAACTTTTTCACACGATATATTTGCTCAAGAAAAAATGTTCATACTACCCTATACTATATAACGGAACCTTCCAGATAATGTCCATCCTGGCAAGTGGCATCTCTGCCCACGAAACTTCTCCGTTGTCGTATTCTTAGTCAACGTTTACTCTACTGGGGACAACAGCCGTAGTGATCGCCCCGGCATATGTGCGTTGACGTCAGCATAATTCTCTCCCCTGGCCCCGCCCCTCCCAACCCAAAACCAAAATTTGCATGATTCCGTTTCGATTTTGCACGCCCAAGCCTTGATTTTATGTGACTTTTTCCTTTTTCCATCGATTTTATGCTTGATTGGGTCTCCGATATAAAAGTCCGTCCCTGCTCTTGCATGTTGCTTCCAGGATTTGGGTTATCCTTGTGTTAGATTTGACATACCGGGATGCGATTTAATTGCTTGGTGCCTCTATTTTCGGTTCTAGCTTGTCAGAAGAATCAATTTCAGTTTATGTTGTGCTCTTGACTGGGTTTTATTCTAGATCTGTCATGAGTGATATGGGTTTTTGCACGATGACGATCTGAGTGCTTGGCAGTTTGATTTTCAGAGTAGAGCATGTTTGATCTTGCTTTCTATATCCCTGGTTCTAGAGGATGCGGAAAATTCATGTCACTTTCACACTTTCCGGTTTTATTTGCTACCTGGAACTGGGGGGTGACGTTTTTGTTTTTCGGCTATTCCATGTTTGACTGCTATGAATTCATAGCTTCCAGGAGAGTGATGCATTGAGATTGGAATTTGTGGGTGCTAGGTTTCAATTTCAGATCTATGAACCATGATTTGAAGTTTCTAACTTTGGTTTTGACGCACTTGCTTCCACGTGCACTGAGATTGTACTTGATTATTATTTTTGCCACCTAATTCTATGTTGGGAAAAGTTTTAGACTCGTACGAACGTTTATACGAATGTAAAAAATACAATACATCATTAATTTTGTACAATATATTAATATTTTATATAAAAATAAAATAAAACGATAAAATATATATATATATATAATTTTTTTATTTTATATTTTATTAATTCGATTGTACTAAATTAAAAATTAATTTTATTTTAACTCTTCGTATGAACAAATTGTTTACGTGTTTTGTTTGTGTCAGAAACCGTTGCTCTTCTATGTTTTGTGAGGCTGTCAGCTGGGTCTATGTTCTTTGTTTTGGACCTGGGTCTATGTTCTTACTCTTCTTAGTGAAGGAGAGACTTTGAAAGGGCATTTGATCTTTTGAGATTGAGAAAGGTTGAGTTGTGTTTGTGGGTCATATGAGTGGGCTCAGACGCAAGAAGGAGAAGAGAGGAGAGAAGATAAGGAACTATAGGTTTTTGGGCAAACTATTTATTATATTCAGAACAGATCTGTCGACACCAAATTAAACCTTAGAGTGAACTTTTAAATTAAATTATGTCATTTTCGATGGCATTATGTTTTCTAATCAGTTCATACGTCAGTCCTGTATACGCTTTCTTTAATGCAATTATATTTTCCTATCAAAAAAAATAAAATAAAAAGTTACAACTACGTCGGTCTTGAGAATATATGCCCGCAACCGCAAATGCCCGGCTGACATGATGTTAATTAAAATAATAATATGTTTAAGCGGGTAAGTATAAGTGTCAAAACAGGTCATCAGGTTGGGTTCGGGTTGGGTCACTTTGAGTTCAGGTCACTTCGGGTCGGGTCACTTACGGGTCAAGTTATCTTCGGGTCATTTTGGGTTGGGTCACTTCGGGTTCGGGTCGGGTTCGAGTCAACCCACGGGTTGGCCATGTCATCAAAAATAATGACGTGACATTTTTTATTAAAAATTTTAAAAATTTAAAAATTTCAAAAATTTTACTAAAAATTCTTAAAAATCAAAGAAAATCATATGATTGAAAAATAATTGAAAATTTTTCTTTTAAAATATTTTAAAAAATTAAAATAAAATTTAAAACTGTATAAAAAATTTCAAAATATTCTAAAAAAATTTATAATTAAGATTTATATTGAAAATAGTATAATCTATACTTTTTATAATATAAAATATGCTAAATTTTTTTATATTATTTTTTTTTTCCTTAAGAAAAAAAAAGTTCGGGTCAAACGGGTCGGGTTAGAGTTGGGTCGGGTTTGACCCAAAGATTTTTGGGTCATTTGGGTTCGGGTCATTTTGGATTATGTCATCCTTCACGTTGGGTTCGGGTCGTGTTTTTTTAGGCGGGTTCGGATCAACCTACCGGGTCGGATCAGATTTTGACACCTCTATGGGTAAGTGATGTTATGAATATCACCGTTTTTGGGGCAGGACAAGTTCCCTACAAAGGAAGAAAATATTGTGGTGCCTTTTACGAACAATCCAAAGCTGAGCTTTGAAGCAGAGACATCGGAGAAAGACTGCCAAAGTGGTAGGGCTTCCGCGTTTCTACAAAACCTGTTTCGCCATTTTGAAGATGTGTGATGTGCCATGCTGGTAGCTGTTCTTAAAGTTCAAGTAAATGAAAAAAGAAGAAAGAAATTGCAATTTCTACTACTCTCCTAATTGCCGTGCTGCTGCTTGAGTTTTCTTTGTTGGATAATTAACAAGTTAAATTATTACAAATGATTGTGTTGTGGGCTCATAAGCTGCTCTTTTTAATATGGATTTCCTAATTGCAGAAGGATTTCTCCCTTCCGATTGGAGGCAGCTTTGGAATACTTTGGAGATCAATAAAATTTGTTTTTTTTTCTCCTGACTGTGTCACAAAGGATCTACTAATTGTCATAGTTTTTTTTTTTTTTTCTTTTTATTATTGGGAGTTATTTTTAATTTAATGGTCGTACTGGATGGGTGTTTCTCACCCCAAGATTGCTAACCGGGCGTCAGATCTAGCATGTTGTATAGCTTGATTCATGGTAGAAAGGTTCAGTTTTGAAGATTTCAGCTGCTAATTTTGCTGAGGAACGGCTATATTTGGTGGGTCCAACAACAATTGCAGAAATTTTAACGTGTATGCTTCAATGATTCAATGACTTTTGAATGGAAGGTTCCTGGTGGAATAAGTGATCAATGCCATGGCAGAGTTGATGATATATTTAAAAAGGGGACTGGTTGGTTGGTAACCCAATGCCAAGGTTCGTTCCCTTCCCCTCAATTGCATTTATTCTGTTTACATATTGGAAATGCAGGCTTCTGTTACACAACAACTGTTTGTCACATTGTCTCAACGAACCATTGCTTTGTATTTCTGGTTTCTCCAATCAGGAAAGAAAAATTAAAAAAAAAAAAAATTTACCTTTACGATTGTTTCTTGTTGATTGAGCAAGTTTTCTCTGAAATTTTCATATTGCATGAATGACTGTAAAAATACTTTAGCATAGGATGTCAGTTTGTGTTTGGCATATCTAGACATAATGGTATCCCTTATAATTTGTTAATGAAGTTAGTTATCAAAATACAGAGAATTATAAAGAACCTACCATGAGGTGCTCGTTTTTACAACTAGGGAAGTGATGGATTCAAGAATCGTTGGAAGACCAAAGTGTGACCATTGTTCATGCTTCTCTCTTTCTTCCCATAAAGGTGATCTTTGACAAGATGTATTTTACAAAAGTTCTTAAATAGCCTTTAATTTTTCTCATAATTTCAGGGGGAACTGGTCCGAAAGATTATGCTTATATTCTTTGAGAAGAGTAACTCTAAATTTGATTCTCTAGAAGAGTTTGCACGTTCTGTTTTGCCTCAAGTATGGCAACACTATCTTTAAATGAGGTGCATCTGTGTACTGGGCTGCTTTTAGATATTAATTATCCCTTATATGGCTTTCCAGAGAACAAAAATTGTTTGTGCACTTTGGGAAGCAATTACTTAACGATATATCTTTTGTGCACTAGGGTTGAGTTTGGTACATAGACTGAATAATACAGTGTATGATAATATAGGTTAATATAGTATATGATAGACTAAATTACTAATATATATTATGTTTAGATAATATCAAATAATATATAATAGATATTTTATATAATGTTTGAGTGATATAGGACATAATAGTACGGTATATAAAAAAAAAAATTATCCTCAGAAATAATTGACTTACATTTACTATTAATTTTAATATTTTTATTAAAAATAATTAAATTTAAGTAATAAAATTAATATTTATTTTTCATACTATTGTATATTATACTATTTATAAATATTTAATTTTATATCAAAAATATTTTTCAAAATTAAGCATTAAATTTATTTATACAAATAAATTTCAAGATATCAAAGAAAAGATATTAACATTTTTTCCAAATTTTTTGAGGAAAAAATTTAAATAAATTCAAAAATATAAAATTTCAAATTTATATAAAAAATGAAGGGGGGAGAAAGAGAGAGAGAGAGAGAGAGAGAGAGAGAGAGAGAGGAGAGAGAAATGAAGGGAGGAAGGAGGAGAATGGGAGGAGAGAGAAAAGGAAGAAAGAAAGCGAGCCGAGGAGTGAGAGAGAGGAGGGAGGAGAGAGAAGAGGAGTGAGAAAGAGAGAAGGGAGGAGAGAAAAATGAGAGAGAAATGAGTTTTTTTTATTTTATATTAATTTTTAAAAAAATATTTAAAATTTATTTTAATTAAGAGGATATTTTAGTAAATATATAATTTATCAATATTAACTTATGAGATGAAATAGACTAGTTCATAAAAATGAAAAGAATAACACTATTTCATAGTTATAAAATAATAAATTTATACTTGTTTATCATATATTTATTTTATTAAGTAATTAAACATAAGTAAAGTCTGATAATTAATCTCTAACTTATATTATCTTATTATATCTCATAAAATAAATGCGCTCTAGGTCCCTTCGTCTAGGACAGTGCCAGAAGATCACCATCATGGTTTTCCTGCACTATGTAATGGAACTTTTGTTGCATGGTACGTACAAGGAGCTGGTAGGCTATCTAACAATTTTAACAGCTTTTCTATCCAAGATGATTTTATTCTTGGGAAAGATGTTACATGTTCTCTTGTGCGACATGAAGTAGACATTACCATTCTCGACAAATTGGCAAGTTTTTACGGAAGAAGTATCTATGGACTAGTGAACCTCATTATAACTCAAACGTTATTTATAATTCTCTATGTTTTGAAATGGTCAGACAGCTTCTGTTTTTGAAACCCAAAGATGGTGTTTACAAAGAGGTGCCCATTTTTATAAATTCTTTTATTTGAACATGATCAACTGCTACATAGGTGCTTACAAAATAGAACCAGATCTACTTCCTTTTGTCTAGTTGAGAAATTTAGAATTGAGAGATTTGCTTAAGCTTCGCAGTATTTTCTCTCTGTGACTTACCCTTTTCTTCGCTGGGAAGTATCATAATGGCAACTGTGGTTAGCTGAAAACAATCCCAATAGCAAACAATAGGATATAAAAATGCGGCCGATCATTGAGTGCCAAAAAAGATGGTCGAAATGAATAGAAGATTATCCAAGAAAGACGATTACGTACCGAGTTCCACTGAGGAAGTTGAAGGGCTAGAAATGCACTCCTTAGCTATCTGAGCTATCGTCGTGCAGGTAACCTCGCCTTCCTTCTTTTACTGACGGTTTACCACATAGCCTCCTATCATTTTCTCCATAGCTCATGATCCTACCATAAACTACCATATGTCATCTGGACTCAGTGACGTTATTCCAATGATAAGTATATAAAAGCAAAGTGTTCTGTCATTAGCCTCTAACAATCCTTAATTTAAAAAACTGGTTTCTTGAATCATACCCCATATGTTTGCTGCAGTCTTTGATCAGTATTTTCTGACAAAGAATAACAGGATTCCCTAACATTCGAAGGTTATTCCTTTGTTCATCGATGCATATCTTCGTTTCTGCCACTGTTATTGCTTCAGCAAGTAAATATTGCTATCCACGCTATTTCCAACGTTCAACAACTTGAAAGCAGCTGAATCAGAGCGCGATGGGAGTGAGTTAATCAAAGCTGAAGTTGTCGTTGCAACCCTTGTGACCAATCAATAGTTTAGCTGGTCGCTGTCCTCGAATTTTAGCTGCTTGTTCGACTCTGACACCAACAATTTGTAATGTTACCTTTATGCCCTTGCGCTTGCAAAAACTCTGGATGCTGCTTGTGCACCCTGTCTTAATGTCTGTTTTGTGTCTAATTTTCCAGTCTATGAGAAATAGGAGTTGTCTGGCACTCTACATTGTCATGTTTTGGACGTTTCTGCAATTTTGCATTTGTAAAAAAATCTTGCCGCTGGTTGTGATTATGTGCCTTTCATTTTTTTTTTTGGGTAAAAGTTGTTGGCCTAAAAAAATATGCCTACAAATGCCTGTCTGACGTGATATAAATTAAATAATAATAAATTTAAGTGGGTAAGAAAAGTCAAGATTATCATCGTTGAGTAAGCACACATGTACATAAAATCCTTAGTTGTGTTCCCAGATGATGTGGTCATAAGAACCCACAATGAAAAAAGAAAAAAATAATAATAAAATTTTGGGTAGTGGAAGACAAGGAAAGAAAAGTTGAAATTCAAAAAAATATAAGTTGTTAGGCTTTGGAAAGGGCATAACGGACATTTTGTAGCCTCTTCTCTTTGGGTGTGCAGAGGAAGAATTGGTGAAGGCAAATCGTTCGATTATAAGGTATAAGGTAGAGAATTTAAAATATACATATTCCTACTTCTTTTCATGTGCCCTATGTGTCCCCTAATTTAACTTTTGTCTTGTATTGTTTCGTTGAGTTCTATTAAGAGGACAAAAGTTAGATTTGTTAATAATATAATTGTAAGATATATTTTTATAACAAGATTAATAAAATATAATATAAAAAATTATCACATTATTTTTTATTATATAAAAAATTAAAACTGTTATATAAATATATTATTAATATTTTTTTATTCATCTCTTTATCTCCTCCAATATTTTCCCTTTTTCATTTGTGGGCTCTTTTGGTGAGGTGTGCAGTTTGTGCCACCACATTCGAGACAAGATCAATGTTAATGTGGAGGAACGTTCTTACAATAATTGTCCATGATAATTGATTGAAGTAGTAGTTCAATAGTAAATTGATATATTTATATATTATAAGTTTTGAATTCGATTGTAAGTTTTGAGTTCGATTCTTCATATCTACACTTTTTTTAACTGACTTATGTTGGTAATTCCTTTAAATATAAGCAGAGCGATCGTAGCATTGATCTTAGAATCACTCACAAGCACTTTAGTAGTGAAGTTATGTTCAATTTCATTAGTTCTCGGTATGTAGGTCAGTTTCTTTACAATTGTTAAACGAGATTTAAACAAACAGAAATTATTTATTTAAACAAACAGGAGTTATTTTAATACCAACTCAAGAATCTGACGACTGATACGTTCAGTAAATTTATTTTTAATAAAAAATAATTATTTATAATATAATAATTATTATATTTTATATAATAATAATTTTAACGGAATCTTCCGGATAATGTCCAGCCTGGCATATCTGCCCACGAAATTTCTCCGCTGTCGTATTCTTAGTCAATGTTCACCCTAATTTGAACACCCGGGCATGTGCGCCGACTTCCGCATAACTCCCCCCTCCTCCACACACACCCCCCCCCCCCCTGCCTTTCCAATTTTTGCATGATTTCGTTTTGATTTGCACGCCCAAGCCTTGATTTTATGTGACTTTTGCCTTTTTCCATTGATTTTATGCTTGATATGGTCTCCGATATGAAGGTCCGACATTGCTCTTGCATGTTGCTTCCAGAATTTGGGTTGCCCTTGCGTTTGATCTGACATACAGGTTGTGATTTAATCGTTTGGTGCCTCTATTTTTGGTTCTAGCTTGACGGAAGAATCAATTTCAGTTTATGTTGTGACCTTGAGTGGGTTTTGTTCTACATTTGTCATGAGTGATGTGGGTGGCTTTTGCACGATGACGATTTGAGTGCTTGGAAGTTAGATTTTCAGAGCAGAGCATGTTTGATTTCGCTTTCTATATGCCTGATTCTAGAGGATGTGGAAAATTTATATCACTTTGACCCTTTCCGGTTTTTATTTGCTACCTGGAACTGGAGGGTGACCTTTATGTTTCTTGGCTGTTTCATGTTTGATTGTTATGAATCCGTAGCTTCCAGAAGAATAATGCATTGAGATTGGAATTTGTGGGTTTCAATTTTAGATCTATGAACCATGCTTTGAAGTTTCTAGCTTTGGTTTTGGTTTTGATGTACGTGCTTCCACATTCTAACATGCACTGAGATTGTACTTGATTATTATTTTGCCACCTAATTCTATGTTGAAAAAGTTTTAGACTCGTACACTTTGTTTATACAAGACGTTTATACGAAGGTTAAAAATACAACGGATCATTAACTTAGTCCGATGCATTGATACTTTGTGTAAAAATAAAATAAAATGATAAGATATATAGTTTTTTGTTATTTTACATTTTATCCATCTGGTCGCACTAAGTTGAAATTTGGTTGTATTTTGACTCTTTGTATGAACAAATTGTTTGTGTATTTTGTTTGTGTCTGAAACACGCTCTTCTATGTTTTGTGAGGCTTTGTCCTGGGTCTATGTTCTTTGTTTTGGAATGTTCTCACTCTTCTTAGTAAATGAAAGAGTATGGAAGGGCATTTGATCTTTTGAGATCGAGAAAGGTTGAGTTGTGTTTTTTGTGGGTCATGTGAGTGTGCTTAGACCCAAGAAGGAGAGGAGAGAAGAGAAGGAACTAGAGGTTTTGAGCAAACCATTTATTATATTCAGAACAGATCTGTCAACACCAAATTAAATTTTAGAGTGAACTTTTAAATTAAATTATGTCATCCCCAAGGGCATCATGTTTTCTAACCGAGTTACAACGGCGAGGTTGCTTGCTTTTCTCCAAAGCTATTATAACCAAACTTTTGGGATGATGTAATGCGATTCAAAAATGTAAAATTTGGTGAACTGATCTGTTTTGAATATAATTGATGTTTTGTTTCCAAATATAATCAATGGTTTGTTTTTAGTTGGAGATGGACTTGACGAGAAACTTTGAGTTTATTGTGTCATTTATGCAATGTATAGTCAAACATCCTAACAATTTGAGGTAATGTTGATTTATTTTCTTTATTTGGATTTAATGAATAATTAGTATTTAATTTAATTTGTTATTATAATCTTTTTTGCAAGGATAAACTGTACCTGTCATCCTCTTCTACGAGGTGGGACTTTATCTCCTCATTTTGGTCGCATACTCTGTGGTCTATCGAGCAACATGTATACATTGCAAGGACAATCTTTTCCTGAGAAAATATGCCCGCGACGGCAAATGCCCGGCTGACGGGATGTTAATTAAAATAATAATAACTCTAAGCGGGTAAGTGAGGTTATGAATATCATCGTTTTTTTTTTTTTTTTTTGATTCTGGAGAAAAGAAAAATAAAAAAATTTTACATGATAAGAACAATTAGTCACCCTGAGAGCAGCTCACACCAACTGTGTCAGCTTGCAAAAGAGGTCATATCCCTTGTGGAGGTGTCTTCCAAAGTATGAAAGTGGAACTTGCAGTACAACTCATGTTTGCCATAAAATTTGCACAATAATTACCTTAACGCAACGTATGTTGAAGTTGACAGCGCTATGGTAGATTTAACAATTGTCTGTATTCGCTAATAATAACTTTGTTTTAATCTAAGTCCTAATCAGTTTTGATAAATTTTTGGAGAGTTAACATTAAGTCAGTTTTCACAATAATGTCTCGAAATCCTTTGTCCCATGTTGTTTTCAGAGCCATATAAATTGCATGTAATTCAGCTTGAATGGCGAAGACTTGGCCGCAGAATCTCGAGAAACCATATAACCTGCAGTCGTCATTATTTCTTGCACAACCCCCGAATCCTCTGGGACCTGACGCACCTTTGGCAGCACCATCTACATTTATCTTGACAATTGTGCCCAAGGGCGGAGTCCAACAAATGAGTCTTTCAACAGTAGCATTATGGAGAAGTTCCCTCCGAAGGAAGAAAATATTGTGGTGCCTTTTACGAACAATCCAAAGTTGAGCTTTGAAGCAGAGACCACGGAGAAAGACTGCCAAAGTGGTAGGGCTTCCACGTTTCTACAGAACCTGTTTCGCCGTTTCGAAGAGGTTACTACTTTGCTAACTATCGAAATTGTTGGTGTTGTTATTGTCATTGAACTAGCAAACACTTACCAAGAAGTGTCCCTTTTCCAAGCGAAAGCTTAAGCTTGCTAGCAACCGAGAGGGCACTGAGACTCAACTGTATCAAACAACAATTTGGATTATCCCTTTTCCACTTGACCTCCCAAGTCCAAAGAACAACAATCGCCAATCAAAGCATTAAGGGATATTTTTGCTCCCAACTCATCACTTTTTGCAACAATACAGCCCTGATAATTCTCACAATTACCTTTGTTCTCCAAATCTACCATCCCAAATTTGGAACATTTCACCCTCACTCTAGTCCTGGGGTCTTGAAAAATGGCAGTAAAATTACTTCCATTGAGGAACCGATAAATGTCGACACCTTTAAACAATTTTCGGAGATAGAAGAATCAAATCTTAAGCCTCATATCAGCCTTTCTCCTCAACTACAATATTCAATGCTTGTTCTACTTCACATGCTTGCTAACCAAGCAACTGGAATTATTGCTAACTAAAGGGAGGTAAATCAATCACAGAAGAGAAATGAGGATTGTTACCGGATGGAGGAGTCACAAGCTCGTTGTTCCTTCCGGTCTTCAACTTTTTCCGGAATAAAAAAGGGCACATGAGGAGACTCCTTCACCGATTTCTCCTCTCCTGATTCCTTACGGGTCACATGAATTTCAGAGGAATCTGAAGTGACTTGCTCCTCCATGGTTTGAAAACCCTTATTTTCCAATCTAGATTTGCTCCGGGTCAACAGCTCACCAAATTTTACAGTCAAAAATTCCATTAATTGATCAAATCTGGCATCAATTTTATCTAAGCATTCATCTAGCCGTTTAAACAGCTCTTGGACCGTCTGATCCGGCATCGACTTAAGCTGAACCTCACTTCGACGAAGCTTCTCCTCCGCTCCAGTCACGATTGGCGAATTCTTCATCGTTGATTACCTGTTAAATTCAACTCAGACCCTGCAGGATTGCCCTGCTCTGATACCAAATATTAGGGTCCAGTGTTCCGAATAGAAGAATTGACATGAGGAAGAGGAAATTAGGAAACCAGAGTGAGGGGATTTCGAGGGACTATGGCCATTATGGCCAGTTGATGAATAGAACAAAGACCATTAAGGCCAATTCAACAAAGGAGGCAGCCATCACATGGCCATTTCAAAGGCCATAAACTATGGCCATTCTCGGCCATCAACAAGTCCGACTTTTGGACTGTTTTTTCCTTCTTTCACATGACTCTGTGGGCTTTAGATCTCAACAAAAGTAATGGATTAACATAAAACAAATAGTGAAGAAAAAAGTTGACAAAAAAAAAAACCTATTTCAATGTGTTCGGTGACTTAACAACCATGTTAGCAATTCTAAGTGTCTTGTAATAAGGAAAATTGAGTGTGAAAGCTGAGGTTTCAACTTCTGTTTGATTTACAAACTCAAATTTTATGTAAATTTGTCTGGCATCTAATAGACAATTTGAGAACTATAGCTCTGACAAATACTATATCTTATAACAAAAAAACATAAAATTTAAATAATATTTAGTATTATTTTAAACATATTAAATATTAGTCTAAATCATATTTTTAAATATGTGAATTGAATGTTATTTCTATCAAATAATCTGTATATTATCTATTTAATTCATATATTTATTGATTAAAAAAATATTTAATATTTATTTTGTTCATAAAAAAATTTAATTAGTATATTTGACAATTTTTTTAGTAATTTTCATTAATTTAAACTCATGTATCAATGAATTGACTATATTTCGTGAATAAAATAATTGATTTAATAAAAAATTAAAAAATAAAAAATTTAAATAAAAAATTTAAAAAATTTAAAATTCAAATATAAAAAAATAATAACAATAAAAGCTTACGACCAAAATTATATATATCCCCTCATCCAACGTAGGTCTAAGAAACGAAAACTGTGGCCATTGTATAGATTTGTCCGGCGGCGCTTCTCGTTGACTCTTTCTGGTTGTATGATTTACAGGGAACCCTAACGATCCAACCCTAATCCTAGTAATAGAGTAGAGATCGAGAGAAAGAGAGATGGATCCAATTTTCCTGACTATGACAGTGGAGACTCCTGTTTCTAACAAGCGAGGGTTGATGGCGGCGGTGGAGGAGGAGTTATTGCGATATAAGAGGGAGGAGAAGAAGAAGGTTATTTACTGCGGCCTCATCGGAAAGTGGGACTTATCTCAATGGTATGAGTGGTTCCGTTTGGATCTTTCGGAAGAGAAATCAAGCCACTATGGGCCGGCCAAGGCCTTTATTGAGCCAAATCTGCCGCGGCTAGCCGATGCTAAACAAGGATCAGCCGCCGTTGTCTTGGACTCCAAGATCTACGTCCTCGGAGGTTTTTTAGATGTCTACAGGGGGTCGACGGAAGTCCGTTTCATTGATACTTCCGCTTCTGGTGATACTTCCACATCTGGCGGCGGCCGCCGTGAGTGGCAAAGTGCCCCTTCTATGCGGTGCGGCAGATATAAGCCGCTGGCTATTTCTGTTGATGGCAAGATCTATGTGTTTGGTGGGCAGATCATCGATGAAAAGACTGAGACTAGAGATATATTTGGAGAGGTTTTTGATCCGATTCAACGATCTTGGGAGCCCGTTCGTGGACCCTCTTTTGATTTCCATCCTAAGGGAGAGGTACATGCTTTTGTATCACCTATCAATACTGTTGCTGCCAATTTTGACGGTACCAACAAGCGCGTTCTGCTACATTTGTTTTGTCACGGTGTTCTCTACGCCTACCACTTGGGAAGTGGAAGATGGGAGACCATTGATTCCAGATTTGATAGGTCTATGGAACATTTTACTGTTGTGGGTAACATGCTCTATTTCTTTTCACGCCGTGACTCTGTTATCAAAGGATATGATTTGATTTGCAAGACATTTAAGATTGTCGGCTTTTCTGAAAGTAGCTTCCCTAATTTATCATACTTGGCCTACTCATCAACCCCCCAAACTATCTTGCATTTGGACGAAGGCCATTTTTGCTTTCTTTGGGATGATTGTTACAGCTCTGGAGGAGATGGCGAAATTGAAAATTTCCCTGTCAGCTCTGACCCATGGCTATGGGTGACTAATATAGGTTACATCAAATTCGCGGTTAAGGAGGAAGAGTTTAAGCAAGATGAGGAAGTGGAGGGTCATCTTGTTGGCATTGCAAGCGCCGTTGGAAATCTGCATCTTCGGATTAATGTCAAGGCTTAATTATTACTATTATTTTTTTTGGTACATATCAAGGCTTAATTATAGGTATCTAGTTTCCTGCTCCCACAATGCAATATTTCCGACTAAATCTGTCTGCTCCATTGTTTCTTACCCCTAATGTTTCATTCAAATGTCAAATTGGCGGTGCTTTTGTGACTAAATTTGCAAACACTATTGTGGATATTTCTTTCAAAACAGATATTGCAACCGGTTTTCTTGATGATTTGGATTCTGCCTTTTGTTCAAGTTCTCAGGCTTTTGCAGTTTCTTTGACTAACGTCTACCTTTTTATAAAATTTCCTTCTAGTTCTCAGCCAAAAATATTGATCATTACGTTATGAAAGAAAATCAAGCATTTAGAGTTTGATTTGTCTTGTCCAACATTGTGCTTAACATGGCGTTTAATAACACTATTGTTGTTTAGCTACCTTAATCTTGCCATATAAATTGGACTGCCGTATGACAATCGGTAATTCTTTGGTCTTTGTTTAAAAGTGAAAATTGTTTATGTTCCTTGAAACTTGCCTTCTCGTTTGTAACAGGTATGTCTCTGTCTTTAAGACATGCACACTCACTCCTTTTCTCTCATGCATTTTTTTACATTGTTGTTTGTTTTAGTGAAAATTGCTCACACTCTTTTAAAGTAACAAGGGATAAAGGAAGCATTGAATGTAAAATAGCTGTTTAGGCAAATTAATAGCTGTTGCGATTAGATGTGTAATGATAGTTTATGGACAACTTTAAATGTAAATATCGCTTATTTGTTTGAGATTTAGCTGCACTTCTAGACCTGTATAAATGCAATTCTATAAAAATACAAGCTTCATGCATATTTGAACTTTTTTTTAGCTCAACATGTATTTGACGCACGCAATATATATTTGTTATGTGTCTATGTGTAGGGCATGCTAAACCAGATGTTCACACTTCCCCCACGTTATATGAGTTAAAACTTGATATGTTGGAAGTCTCCAAGCATCCGGAGTCTATCCTGGTGAAGCTATTGGGATTCATGCCTTTAAATTTCAGCAAGACTTCCTGACTTCGGACATCCTTGAGGTCAAGGATTGTTTTAAGGAAGGGGAGCTATTATAAGCTAGTTCTTTCGTTTTACTTCATTCAGGATCTTGTTTAGAATTCCTTTGCTATTTCCCTAATTGTTGGCAGTTGGTTGTGTTAAGTCATGTGTTCGTGGTAGTTATGGGTAGTAGGGTCATGAATCGGTTATGTGAGTAAGTGGAGTCATGGGTCTCTTGATATGGGTAAGTAGAGGTGTCAAAATCTGACCCTATCTGATGGGTTGACCGAACCCGTCCGAAAAAATACGACCCAAACTCGACGCGAAGGATGATCTAACTCGAAATGATCCGAACCCGAAATGACTTGAAAATCTTTGGGTCAAACCCGACCAAACCCTAACCCGACCCGTTTGACCCGAACTTTTTTTTCCTTGAGGGAACAAAAAATTAAAATGAAAAAATTTAGCATATTTTATATTATAAAAAGTATATATTATATTATTTTCAATATAAATCTTAATTATAATTTTTTTTGAATATTTTGAGATTTTTTAAACAGTTTTAAATTTTATTTTAATTTTTTAGAATGTTTTAAAAGAAATTTCTTCATTTGTTTTTCAATCATATGATTTTCTTTTATTTTTAAGAATTTTTAGTAAAATTTTTGAAATTTTGAAATTTTTAAAATTTTTAATAAAAAATGTCACGTCATTATTTTTGATGACGTGGCCAACCCGTGGGTTGACTCGAACCCGACCCGAACCCGAAATGACCAAACCCAAAATGACCCGAAGATAACTTGACCCATAAGTAACCCGACCCGAAGTGAACCAACCTAAACCCGACCCGATGACCCGTTTTGACACCTATATCCGTTTTGACACCTATATGGGTAAGTGTTGGTCGTTTGTTCATTTTTTCTCCTATTTTGGTTAGTTTGTAAGCGTAGGACTCGTTTGGTTACGTTATTAATTTTTTGTCGTTTTCCATTTTTTGCTTTTTTGTTTTTGTTATTGCTATATTTTAATATTTATTGCTATCAATTTTTGTTTTTTAGGTAACATTAAAAAAATTTTGTACTGTTGAGAGGTAGGAAAAGTAGAGGCAGAAAGCGTAGAGAGAGAATACATGGAGAGAGAAAAAAGATATAGAAATTGGGCAGAGAGATTGGATAGAGAGAGTACCGAGAATGGTTAAATTGATAAAGGATAGAAAGGATAGAGAATGAGTTGAGAGAGAAAAAGGAGAGAGAGAGAACAGGTAGGGAAAGAAATGAAAATTTAGAAGTGTAAAGAAAAAAGGGTATATAGAGAATAGATAGAGAAAAAATGGATAGAGATAATAAAGGGTAGAAAGAGTGGATAAAGAAAAAGAACAGAGATGGTTAGAGAGAAAGGATGGACAGAGAGCAGTATAAAGGTCTGTAAATTTTGAGTTTTGAACAGTTAGATTTGAAAATACAGATACAAATTACAAATGAAAATTTAAAATTGACGTGGGGTCGATTTTCATGTAAATCTTATGATTAATGTTTTTTTGTGATTCCTTGCGAGCTTGATCTTAACAGAATTAAATTTCACAGCTTTGTCTTGAGCTGAATAAATTTTGCTGAGAGTCGAGACTATATCTCAAGTAGATGCTTGGATTACGGTGAAGATTGAGAGACTTAATCTCGATCGGGTTGATTCTACTAAAAGTCGAAGGGGCTTGATCTCAGATGGGCTGACTAAAGTTTGCTGAGACCCGTAGGGATTTAATCTTAGACAAATTTTTAATATTTCAATATTTTAGATTTGTACTCTAACATATTTCACTTAGTGGCGACTAGAGAAAATGTATCCAAAATATACTTGGAAATCAGTATATTAAATATTTTGAACTTTTAATCTGTAATATCTAATTCAATAACGTCCAAAGTATATGCCCAAAATACGAAAACGTAAAGGGAAGGAAATGGAAATTTTAATAAAATTGCATCTAATTATTTTTGCAATTCTTTTGGTTGGTGATTTGCACGGCTTTTCCTATTGCCTATAAATAGGCAATGGGCAAAGAAGAAGACAAGCATAAGGGCTTATGACCCTTGAGTTGGACAACACCGATTTTTGACCTTTTTTTTTTGTCGGTCGCCAACCTTATGACTTTTTTTTTATTATTATTTGTTTACAAATGTCCTCACTTCAAGGGGTTGCTGAGAAGTAGTTTTGGGACGTGATCTGAATCGACTCTTGAAGTCCAACTTAAAACTTGAAATGTCTTGAATAACATTAAATCTTGAAATCCTTAACTCTGACTAGTATGACTGTTGTTGGGCTTTCATTGAACTTGATATGCCCTTGTGGATGTCAGCTCTCCAGCCAATATAGAATTCAAAATTCTACAGTTCTGGTGAGAATGATCCAGTAGACAAACAATTTGAACTTCTCCATAGAGAAAGTGTAGTACCATAGAATAAAAAAGCCAACTCATTGAGAGATGAGTCGTAGTTACAATTCCTCTGTATGTTGTGATGGGAACTAATGAGAGTAGTTGAAACTTTATTGACCATGATCACTGATGGTATCAGAAGTTGAGATTCGAGGGCTTCTAAGCATCCCTCGAAGTGAATGGTTCTTTCTCTTGTTAGCTTGAGTATCTCCAGTTTCTTGGTTAGAGAACTTTCTGAAAAGAAAAGTTTAGAGATTAGTCATCTTCTCTCTTAGAGAAAGAGAAGAGTTGAGGGGTGAATTCTGTGATTTGAGAATGTAAAAAATACATGTACACAACAAAAGTTGCTTTTTTTTTTTTTGTAAAAGTAAAAAAAAAGATATACTGAATTAGGTGGAGTTCTTTTATGTTCCTTTCTGCCATAAAAGACAATCGAGGTAGTGGTCGACATGTTGCAAAAGTCGCTGCATTTTATCCTTGTCGGCTAACCTGACGGGATTCAAGGCATAGCTCCAAGACAATCAAGTCCTCATTTAGCGGGTTGATGATGTTGATGCTACTGGAACTTCGTGATCGATTGATGTCGTTGGGATGTGCTAGAAAAAAGGTAAAGTCTTGTCAGAGTAACTCGTTCATGGTGCAAAGTTTTCTTCTGGATTAAAATCCCTAAAAAGATGAACCCCCTGACTGGAGGTTGAGGCGTTGTATGATAAAGGGTAATACCCCTAGAACCGGTATGTGTACTGCAGCAGGCTATAGTTTTGATCGAAATAGCCTTGAGAAACTATTGCCGAGGTGAAACTTGAACTTGTAACTTCTTGAACTCGTAACTTCTTCTTAGGATGAAGCAATGTTGGTGAGATCCACCATGGGAACAGTTGTGGTAGTAGGAACAAGTTGTACTGATGAAACAATAGCTCTTTATATTAATGCAGTTTTGAAATCAAAAATTCATATTTTTTCGTTTCGACTGCTCTGTACAGTCGTAGTCGTGAAGCAAGTTGGGGGATCTGTGATGCATTGGCAGTAGTACCTCCGTTGTTGCAGACGACCTCCAAGATTTGCAGTTACATCGAGTTTGGTTGCCATCTGGTGTGTGGTACCCTATCCCCTTTCTTGTTCTGAAGTCTCATCTTTCTTTGTGGAAAAGGAGGAAAAGTTTGACATGTAGCAAAAGCGAGTAAGAAGTTGAAACTGAAACAATGATTTAGACTCAAACCCTCGATCTTTTATATTTTTTGGCTGTTAACAGTTTGTGCTCATGTGAGTTAGGAGTTTTGGACCGAATTTTAGGCATGGGTTCTGGACTTGGGTTCTGGATTTGGGATTTGGACTTTGGTTTGGGCTTTGGTTTGGACTTGGATTTTTTGGGTTCAACTTTAGATTTGGACTTGAGTTTTAGGACTTTGGATTTGGACTTAGGTTGTTGAGTTCAATCTTAAATTTGGGCTTGAGTTTTTGGGTTTTGAATTTGGACTCAAGTTTTAGATTTTAGATTTGGACTTGGGTTTTAATTTGAATTTGGTCTTGGATTTAGGCTCAACTTTTTTTTTTTTTTTGGTTTATTTAAGCTTGTACATGTGTTTTAGATTTTTTTTCGATTTTTTTATTTTTTTATTTTTGATTTCTATATTTATACATAATAATGCTTTGGGAATTTATAGTTGATCGGGTCAATTTGATTACTTTCTTGGTTTGACAACATATAAGCGTTGTTGGTATAAGTTTCTTATACTAAATATGACCCGTCTCATTTTGAAAGTGAGCTAGTTGTCAAGTCGGTGCTTCAAGTTAATGGGTCGTTATATTGCAAGAACAAAACCCCCAATTTGGAATGCTCGAAGGCGAACTCTATAATTGAATGCATTAGTGAGTTAGTGAGTCAGGCTCGGTAGCGTTCGAGTTGCTGTTGTGTTTGGAGTCTCTTCTCATTGAGGGCTTCTAACTCATCTAATCGTAATAAGGCATTTTGTTCTCGTGTGAGGCCTTTCAAACTAGTCATGTAGAGAGACGAAATTTGAATTTTCAACAGTAGTATTGCTTCCACACCATAAACAAGTGCATAGGGTTTCGCCTATGTTGGAGTACGGTATGTTGTGCAATATGCCATAACACCTTAGGAATTCTATCAAGCCAGTTCTTTTTGGGTTAGAGACTAACTTTTGTAGTAAGTTGTACAAGATCTTGTTTAAACGCTTCAGTTATGCCATTAGCCGGGGTATTGTATATGGACAACTTGTACTGCTTGAACTTGAACTTTTCGTAGACCTTATCCATCAAACTGTTGTAGAATTGCTTGCTATTATCGGTGATGATGAACCGAGGAACTCTATAACGAAAGATCAGATGAGTTCAGATGAAATTGACAATATGTTTTTTCTTTACTTCTCTAAGTGAAATAGTGTCGACTCATTTCGAAAAGTAATATGTTGCTGCAAGAATATAAATATGACCCGAGAATAACTTCGGCAAAAGCCCCACTAAATCGAGTCCCCAAGCTTCAAAGGGCCCTGACGAAACGGTTTGATGTAGCAGCTCTGACAGCTTATGTATGAACTTTGTATGGTATTGACAAGCTTGACAAGTTTTGACGAATTCTAATGGATCACGTACCATGGTCAGCTAATAGTGTCTCATCCTTTTGAGTTGGAAGTGCAATTTAAGTCCTAATTGATGTCTGCTACAAACACCGAAACATGCTTCTGCAAGTGCTTGTTTTGCTTCTTCATTGCCCAGACAACATAGTAATACTCCATCAAAAAACCTTTAATATAAAGTATCCTAGAGACATGAAGCGGGAAGCTCGAGGTTGAGTTTCTGCTTTGTAACAACGATTTTCAGGTGACTTTCCGTGCTGTAGGTAGTCAATGATGGGTTGACGTCACTCATCATTTTTAGTAAGACGTATGGAGACAACGTTAGCTGTTTCAATTTCTTCATCACCATTCGGTAGGCCAATCCACTTCTGACTTATAGCAACAACTGTAGTTTGGATTTCTGACTTTGCGAGAGAGATGGTCAGGTTAGCCAACGCCTCTTCCTAAGGGTTTTCTCAACGGAAACATGTTCTAACATGATGCTCTTTAATTCATCCCTCAGCTATCAAGCATGCTGATAGTAAGGTGCAAGGTCATCTTTCTTTACATCATACAACCTGGTAAGTTAATTGATGATAAGCTGAAAATCTTCATAGACTTCTATCATTGTAATCTTCATATCAATAGCAATTTGGAGACTAATGATTAACGCTTGATATTCAGCGATATTATTTGAGCACAACTCATTAAGGATGATAGTATATGGTAGTATTTGATGTTGGGAAGTGACAAATACTACATCGGCACTAGCACCGGCACCGGCCAGCACCAACACCGTCACGGCTTACTGCACTGTCGAAGAACATTGACTAAGGTGGCAATGTCTCGATGTAAAAGACTTTCTCATCCGAAAGATCATTTATAAACTTCTAATCCGACGGGATAAGATGATCTGCAAGGAAATCTACCAAACTTGCTCTGACTGCTTTCTGAGGTACGTAAATAATTTCATAGCTTCGTAGTATTATAGCCCACTTACCAAGTCATCCTGATAAGACTTGTATATACAAGATGTACTTGATAGGATCGGCTCTAGCAACGAGATGAATCGTGTGAGCTTACACGAAGTGCTTCAGCTTATTAATGGCAAAGAAAAGCGTTAGACATGTCTTTTCGATGGGCGGGTAATTCAACTCTGGGTCGTTTAATGTCATGCTCAGGTAATATTGGGCAACTTCCTTTTTTTACTTATTTTCCTACGCAAGCAAAGCTCCCAAAGACCTTTCCTGTGCAGTAATATAGAGAATCAACGGTTTTCCTTGAATCGGAGCACTTAGGAGATAAAACAACAAATGTAGGCCAATTTTTCTTCTAGACTTTGCAGCTCGTGCAGGTTTTTAGGTTTATGCATCTTTTGAATTACCTTAACCTTTGATTGATCCACTTCAATGTCACAATGACGTACCACGAATCTAAGGAACTTTCCTGATGTGACACTAAATGCACACTTGAGAGGGTTTATCTTGAGTTGATGTTTGCGAAGTTTTTCAAATACCATCTTGAGGTCCTCCATACGGTTTTTACATTCTTTAGTCTTTACCACTAAGTTATCGACATAGTATTCTACAATCTTGTGTAACATGTCATCAAAAATCTTTTGCATGACACGCTAATAAGTGGTGCCAGTATTCTTTAGCCCAAATGACATGAATTTGTAGCCGTATATTCCTTTTGGCATGTGGAACGCCATCAACTCCTCATCTTCTAATGTCATCCTGATCTGGTTATAGCCTAAAAAACTGTTTATGAAGGATAATGCTTCACGATCAATTGTTGCATCGACTGTAATTTCTATTATGGGCAACGAGAAGTCATCTTTTTGGCATACCCGTTTGAGGTCTCTAAAACGGGCAGAAATCCTTAGCTGCCCATTTTTATTTCTCATTAGGATTATATTTGCTATCCATATCGGGTAGATGACTTCTTGAATAAAGCCAACATTGATTAATTTGTTGACTTCTTCCTCAATTTGTTGAATAAGTTCGAGGCAAAATCGTTGTTATGGTTGCTTAACTGAACGGACAACCTTCTTTACTGCTAGATGGTGCACCGGGATCTTAGAATCGAGTCCAAGCATTTCTTTGTAACTCCATGCGAATACGTCCTTATATTAACTTAATACTTGGAGGTAATTTTTCTTCTCTTCTGGTGTGGGTAAGGTACTCACAAATATAGGTCAAGGATCTTCTAGGGAACTAAGATTGACCTCTTTGAGTTTATTAATGGTCGTTTGGCAGCCATCTTCGAGTTTTAAAGGAGCTTCTTTTACTTCGTCATCTAATGAGTGAGATTCAGGCTCCTCGCTAATTATGATGTGAAATATAGATGATTTAACTTTTTCTTCTTCTTCATTTGACTGGATAGGCCTCTCTTGCTTATTGGTGATGGTGATGGCACGTGCATCAGTTGCTCGGTTGCGGCTCTTTAATGTAAGCCAAACAGGCGACTTCTCTTGATAGCTTAGGTCGGGTCGAAACTTTGAAGGTTAAGTTGTGGTGCCACACATGCATTCAGTTGGCAGCGTATCTTTTGTGTTTGGGTTTGAGAAGTTATAGCTCATATTGGCAAAGATTCTATATGCATTAGATCGAATCCTTAATCTGTGCTTCTTTCTGTAAGCGAGCCACATTCAATTACCCCTGTAAGTGGTCTAACAAAACCTTTTAGTGGTTTTGAGGCCAAAATCAGGTCAATCTTCAGTAGTGGTTAAACATAAGTCTCCTTCAAGTTGTGAAACTCTTCTGTCCTGAGTTAACTGTGCCATTCTTTTTGTTTGAGATCAACACGATAAGAAAAAGAGGATAATTATCCTGACACTGCGACTTTGGCACATAATGCAAGATTAAAGTAGAACTTGAAGATGCGGCCTCATGTGAGTGAGGTTCACCAAGTTGTTGCAGGTTTTTGTCTGTCAGAGTTTGGGAGTGAGCATTGGGAGAGTCTTTGGTAGCTTCAACCTTCTTCAAGTTGCCTCCAATTGAGGAAATTTTCAAAGGGATGATTTCAAGATTGTCTGAGTTGGTATAGAAGATTACGTCTGCCAAATGTGATTCAGCATCATCGAACGACTTTAAGTCGGCATTAACTTTTGAATGTCATCCTTGTAGTATTTGAAAAATTGATGCAGACTCGAAAGCACGACCCATTTCCATGAATCCAAGCGAATCATTCCAATTGCTTTTTGTCCTCTTTGATGAAAGCAATGAATCATCAAGTGGCTTTTTGATAATTTGTCAATGCTGATGTCGAGCTCTTTTATGGTCGATTTTGGAATGATATTGACTGCCGAGCCGTCGTCAATAAGGATGCGACAAACCTTCTACTCTCTCACATATCTTGACACGTAGGGTGATCAATTGTGGGGCTTGGAACTTATTAGAAGATCCTTATCCGAAAATGAGATAGCAGAGTACAATGGAACGTGTTTTTGGACCACCTGATCATCTGTCGAATTGGAATCACTCGAAGGTAAAAGTCCCGTTGAGTTATGTGAAACCTTGCTGACTTGGTTCAACCAAACTTCGAATGATTGCAGCAATGAAAACTGTTGAGGGTCAACGAGAAAGTTTCCAATAACTTCAGATACCTTCTCTATTATCGGCTTTTTGTCATCATGTTGTTCATGCTTGCGGCATGTTGTTTCTTCTGTTGGACTTGAAGAGATGGTTGTCTGGTTGACCGAGGTTACTTCTTCATGGTCCAAAATGATCTTATTTTGGTTTTAAGCTTTTTGATTAGCTTGTTCAAGATGAAACACTTCTTGGTTGAATGACTGACTATTTAGTGATACTTGTAAAATTTTGGGTTGTTGACTCGATTCTTCTCATTGGGCCGCTTGGAATCTGGGATAATGGGACCACCACTCTTAGAATGAGACCAGCCAACATTTATCTAATTACCATTTAACCTTGTATTTCTTACCATTAATTATTCTAAGTAAGCTAATTGATCATTAACTCTTTCCAAAATCATAAGAAAAAGCTCATATTAAATAGAAACTTTGTTCTATTTTTAAGCTATCCTTCTTACGTTGGTAATAGTCTTTGTCATGATTTGCTTCTTCTCTAAGGTATGAGTTCACTATGTCATTAGGGCATTTGGGATATGATATTTTTTAGTTTTAAACCTTTACACTTTTTACATATGAGTTCTAAACCTCTTTAATATTTCATTGAGTTTCAAACCTTTTAATTTCTTAACATATCAGTTCTTTCGTTTACAAAAAGTGGTCAAGCCGTTAATAAATGAGTTTAGCTTGATGAAAATTATTAAAAAAAGGTCAACTACACAAGTTAAATAATTTTTTCATCAACAAATATATACATTAAATATTTTTTTAATCAACAAATAGTCAAATTAAATATGCAAAATGTATACTTTTTGATAAAAAAAATTTTCAATTAGTGTATTTAACCTTTTTTCAAATAATTTTTGTAAAGTTAGAATCATTTTTTTAATAAATTGATCACTTTTTGTTAACAGATAAACTAATTTAATAAAAATCGAAAAGTTTAGAACTCAAATGAAATCTCAAAAAGGTTTAGAACTCATAAATAAAAAAATGTAAATGTTTAGAACTAAAAAATATCATATCCCGGCATTTATATTGTTCTAAGTTTGTCCAAGCACTGAATACCAGTATCTTATTTGTTCTTCTTTTCTATGAAATTTATCTACCAAAAATCTAATCCCTTATTTATAGCCTATAACTCCTGTAATTTCCTTCGCTGTTCTACAAAAAGCAGTTTGTAAAGTATGAAGATGAAATTCAATATCATTAATCTTTTTTTGTTTGGCCTACAGGAGAGCTTAAGCCCATAGGAGAGGTGGATTTGTAAGAAATAGGAGTAACAAATTGTAAGTCAGAATCCTTGGCTCCAAATAGACCCATCTCGGTGGTGAAAGTTAAAAGTTGAGTGGAAAATATTCTGTCATTTCCTTTCTCAATGTGTACAACAAGCAATATGTACATGGGGTGCATGGAAGAGATTATTATGAGATCCTAGAAATATGAAGAAGTTACAGCAAATTGTAACAGAAAAAAGAACCACAACAATATACTTAGAGGTGTCAAAATTTGACCCGACCCGATGGGTTGACCCGAACCCGTCCGAAAAAATACGACTCGAACCCGACCCGAAGGATAGCCTAACCCGAAATGACCCGAACCCGAATGACCCGAAAATCTTTGGGTCAAACCCGACCCAACCCTAACCCGAACCGTTTGACCCGAACTTTTTTTTTTCTTAAGGGAGCAAACAAATGAAATGAAAAAATTTAGCATATTTTATATTATAAAAAGTATTTATTATACTATTTTCAATATAAATCTTAATTATAAATTTTTTTAGAATATTTTGAAATTTTTTATACAGTTTTAAATTTTATTTTAATTTTTTAAAATATTTTAAAAGAAAAATTTTCAATTATTTTTCAATCATATGATTTTCTTTGATTTTTAAAAAATTTTAGTAAAATTTTTGAAATTTTTAAATTTTTAAAATTTTTAATAAAAAATGTCACGTCATCATTTTTTATGACGTGGCCAACCCGTGGGTTGACTCGAACCCGACCCGAACCCGAAGTGACCCAACCCAAAATGACCCGAAGATAACTTGACCCGTAAGTAACCCGACCCAAAGTGACCCGAACCCGAAGTGACCCAACCCGAACCCAACCCGATGACCCGTTTTGACACCTATAAATATACTACATTGGACTAGTGCTTATCTTTTAACTACTCCTACCTCCCGAGGCACAATGGTCTCGGAGAAAATGAAGGAATTTCCATGGTAATTGCACCAAACTAAACTAAGCTCATGTGACCTGAACCCAACATAAGATCATGCAGGATCGATCCATTCAAGATGATTGGGGAATGGATTCGCACATAGGACCCGAATAAGAGATCTGGGTCCAAAAGAGAGAGGAATTTTCAACCGAACAACGCTGAATTATATTTTGAGCTTGATTTTGTACACGGAAATTTATATATAGAGGAAGTATATATAATATAATGAACTTGATTATGTTTACAACTGTATTTTTTTTTTAATAAAAAATAATATAATAATTTCTTATATCACATTTTATCAATCTTATTATAAAAATAATCAAATTTATCACAATATATATACTTTTTTTATATACCAACCTTAGTGCATGTAACTGTTTCCTTACATTTTATGAACAGTAATCTGTAGGTACAAATAATATTATTGTATTTATAGAAATTTATTTGCCCGATCAATGTATTTCTTTTTGAAAATAAAAAGTAATATAATAATTTTTTATATTATATTTTATTAATTTTATTATAAAACTAATCAAACTTATCACAATATGTATATTTCTTCTATATATACTAATTTTTATGTATGAAACTTTTTCATTATATTTTATAAACAGTAATCTATAGGTACAAATAATATTATTGTACTTATAGAAAATTATTTGCCCAATCAATGTAATATTATTTTATTGGAGCACAGTAACTTAGATTACAGAGTAATGCATGCACCGTGCATTGGGCAACAAAGTCAGAGCTTAGTCATACATGATTACTTAATTTCATGACATAGCCCAACCCAAAACCTGGAGCGCTTTCTTTCACGCACATGCTAGTCTCGTCTTTTGTGGCATCTTCCTAGAAGGAAAGAAAGAAAATTAAAAAAAATCTGAAAATGGCGCATGGAAAAATGGAGCCGCCAAGCACATAATGCCACGATGCCAGTAGTGCCTTTACGCTTCCCCGTGACATTTATTACCAAAGTTGTTAGCCTATGCCCTGTGTATGCCCTATTAATATAATTTTTAAATATTAAAATCTAACAAAAAAAAAAAAAAATTACTTCTTACGTCACAATACATCCCCTTAACTCAAACCAAATTAATATTAACTAATATAATTTCTAAACACAATATAATTCCTAAACACCGAGATTTAATAAAAACAAAAAAAAGTTACATCCCACCTCATTTTCTTAAGGTTAAAAGAATTTTATTTTTTTTTAAATCAAAGCAACTTTAGATTAGATAGGCCCATACTTCTACTGAAATATGTTCTTGATCATCTTTTATATATTTTTTTCACCATAATTTTCTGGAGGTTAATTTTTTTTCACTGTTATCTTTGTCTCAAGTCTCAACATCATTCGGCCAGAAAATTAGGAGCCAATTTCTGACAGGTTTAGCGCGAGTAAATGCAAAATCTTTAACAGACATACTCTTAGCCTTTGAGCTAAAAATGCTTGGCTTCGTGGAGTCTAGAGTGAAGCTTTGTGGTTGAGACTGTACAAAGCTCGCCGGAGATGGTATCGGAACCCGGGGCCACTTACTGCTGGGATGATCGGAGCGTGATGTGCAGCAGCCGGAGCGGCGACTTGATTAGGACTTAAGACTAGGGCTTGAGAAAGTGGGACAAAGAGAGATGAAGATGGCCCCGATGACAACGAAGCCAAGGAAGAGGAGGAAGTACGGACAGGGCCCGGTCTGAATCGAGCGTCACCAATGTGGTTTAGGAGAGAGATGAGTTTTATGACCTTGAAGACGGTGAGGTCGGTGAGCTCCGTGCACCCAACGTGATTATATTGGTGAGAGATGAGGCAGAGCAGGTGTTCCATGCCCTTCAACCCTTGTGATGCAGCCTCCTGTATAACAATCTGATCCTCTATCTATCTTCGAGAAGCTCATAAGCTCCACTCCCATTTTTCCTCAGATTCCAAAAGAAGAGAAGCGATTCAAAACAACCATTAAAATCATGAATCTAAGCGTCAGAAAGAAAGGGAGCTCTGAACAACGCGAAAATTTTAATGAAAACAGCAAGGAAATCGATTGGTTTGGGTTAGAGAAAGAGATGAGTTTCGAAATTGCTTCCAAGTCGCCGGAGATAAAAACTGAGTTTCTGGAGCTGGTCGATTGTATGGAGTGAAATTAGGTTTTCGTTGTTCTTTTTTTTTTAAATTTATATGGGCGCTTTAGTCTTTTCACAAATTCCTTTTGTTTTAACTTTTGACTGTTAGCTATAGTGTGTTTGTTATAATTTTTAAACATTATTGGTGTTAATGGCAAGGATTATATATATATATATATATATATATATATATAACTGTCTGCACCGGACAACTAGTGGAGAACTTAATTACACTTAATTATTTAATTTTCCTTGCAATGACCAACTCAACTAGTGGCTCATTGAATTAGTCTTTAAAAAAGAAAAAATAAATAAATAATTCTGAGAATAGGCGCATAGAAAAATGTTGCGTACACACTCGGGCCGAGCAATCTCGCATCTTGCAGTACAAGGAAACAATCAAAAAATAAATAAATAAATAAATAAAATGCAGGCAAGTTTTTAAAAAAATCTCTATTTTTTTTTTTAAGTTTTCTAGAAATAGATCGACATTGAGTGGGGTGTGAGTGGGGTGATGATTTACCTTTCTTCAATATTCCTTTTCTTCCCTTCTTTTCTTAAAGTTAAAAAGATGCTAGATAATGGCTAGTATCATGTTCTAATGGTGAATTGTAGCATATATATTGAGTTTCAATACATAATACATTAAGCTTCAATACATGGGCAGAGAGAATTAAATATAGTAAGGTCATAGAGTTGAGACCTACATAGAATAAAATAAAAAAACTATTTTTTTGAATTTTAAATTTCTCCCTACAAAGAAGTTGATTTGCAGGACAAGGCATGAGACCCCCACCTAACTTGTTGATTATATATACATATCTTTACACATTCATTCGTAGCCCCAACTTGGTTGTGCATATGTTGCGGGAGTCTTGACAGATCAACATAATTCATGGCAAGGAGTTGTTCTGCAAAATATGGGCCAAGCAGCAGCATTAGTAGCTGAGCTTTGGGGTATATTTTAGAGGTTGCGAGTGGGATGGGAAGCACGGCACAGAAGGGTCATTCTTTAAGTGGACTCAAGTGCACCATTAGAGTCTCTCGAGGGAGATCCACCCTTTGCTCACCCTCAGTTCAATTCAATCTCTAGATGCAAAGGATGCTTAATAAGGAACGGGATGTTCAAATTCAGCATGTTTATAGGCAAAGAAAGCATTTAATAGACTTCTTGACAAATTTTGTTCTTAATTTTGAGTTCATCTGGAGACCAGTGCACCACAACCAACTGCCCAGGTGTTAGCAGAGGATCTCTGTGGGGTAAGCTTCCCATGTTATCGAGCTGCTTAATTGGGCTATGCCCTCCTCTAGACTCGAAATTTAATTTTAAAAAAAATACATGTCTTTTTTTTTTTTTTTTTTTGACTGAAACAGATCCATTGCATTAATACTTGGTGAAAGCATACAAAGGACCGACTCGAAGTGATCGGAAAAATCTGCGTGAAACAGAAGAGAGAATTGGCACACATGGCTTACATATAATATGGTCCAACTGACTATAAAGGAATCGAGCATAAAGCCCGAAGTAAATTGCTAGACTGAGACTACACCCAACTAACACCAAAGTGTTAACTAAATATAATCCAGTCAGAGAAAGTTGCATAAAACAACACATTCCGTACCTCGGCGGATACATTCGCATAAAACAACGCATTCCGCACCTCAGCGGGCCTAAATCGAAATTCAGCCAAGTACTCCCGATAATGAATTCCGAAACAGTAAACCTGCAAGCAGTCAAATAAACACAGCAATTCACCCAATTCAAAAGTGTCCAACAAAAGCACTTGTAGAGGATTCCAGTGGCAGCACTGGACGACGGCGACAGCTGAGGGAATGTGATCGACGGCGGCAGGGACATGGCCGGCGGCAGAAAGGTTGACAGTGGTGACAGCTCGGCTAGCGAAGGCAGTAGCACCGGGGGCGGCGCCGGCGGCCTTAGCTCGTGCTCCAGTAATTGGATCTCCGACAGTCGGGCCAACAGCCGGTACAACGGCGCTGGTAGTGAGAGCAGGGTCGGAGACGCGTTCGCCGGCCGCTGGTACAGCGGCGCCGGCAGCGTAGGAGACGATGGCTCATTCGCCGGAAAAGTTGAAAGTGGATGAAAAGGACCAGGGAGTGCAGATCCGGAACTCTGAAGGCTGTGGGTGACATTATTCGAGTCCGATCGAGCATAAACCAAGTCAAAAAGCCCCATGAAGAGTATATTGGGGGTCTGTTGGAGGAAGGTAGCGGGAAAGAGAAAGAAGATGGAAGGGACCAAACGTAGAAGAGGGGAAAAGAAAGAAAACCAGAGGAAAGCTTGGGAGGGGGTGATCAGCGACTGGCCGGCGGAGGTGATGGCCACCGCCACCGGCCAGCCGGCGTTTCTCAACAAACGGGCTCGGGAGAGTTTAGAGAGAGAGAAACGTTAGAGAGACAACAATAAGCGAGGTTCTCCTTCTCAAAAAAAAAAAAAAAAATATATATATATATATATATATATATATATATAACATGTCTTTAAACATTCATTAGTTGTCTATCCATTTTAGACACAAATTTCAAATGATTGAATATTAAAGTTCCTTGCTTACGCTTATATGCCTGCAAATGGCTACTTCGGATAACTTTTTTCCATACATCTTGAATAGAACTATTTTTTCTAGTTCAGAATTATTTTGATTATGTAATATTACGTATGGTTCTTAGTTTTTTTTTTTTTTTAATTTGAAACTGTCAAATGTCCAGCCTAATTTGTTATAACTAATTTAAAATTGAAATTGGTTGATGAGATCTCCATTTGGGCTCAAATTGAAGTGCGAGGAGATGCCCAATACTTTTTCAACAGGCTTTTGTTGGTCCTGTCTAGATTTTTTGAAACTGGGCTTTTGTTGGTCCAGTTCTAGAGTTTTCGAAACCAATATAAAGGAAAACGAAACGAAAACCCTAATAAAAAAGACTTGGCTGTTTTCTGCTTGACGCAGGCGGCCATTTGCGACGGCTGTCCATTTTTTTGTCAAGGTTATACTTGAGAAAAAAGTTTACAATTCGACCTCTCCTTCTCCTGCTCAAAATGGGGTCATGAGCTCCTTTTTAGTTTTAAAACCTTCTCTACGTTGGATTGTTAAATCATTATCATTACACATGACTTCTTAATCTGGCTTCTGGTCAAACCGTCCCTCCTATTCACCACCTAGGGTTTGTGTGTAGCGTGACCCTTTTTAAGAAAAACAAAACGAAAATCCTAGGATTTGCTTCGGATTTGAGTGATGGGGGAACCTGAAGAGGAATTTTCGGGTGAGTTTTGTTTTTAATCTTTGTCTTTATTTTTATTAATAACTGCAATTTGGTTGTTAGAAAACTAGAAAAAAGTTTATGGAGACGATTGTTTATGAAGTTTAGAACCCTCAACATTCGACTGTTTATTAAATCTAGTCTGGTCTAATGATCCTTCCTAACTGCCACTAAGGGTTAAAGTGCAGCCTGCCTTTTTGATTCTCAAAACCCTTTTTGAAAAAAAACATTTTAAGACCCTAGCATTCATTTTCTTCTAACTTGAGTGATAGGGACTTAGAAGAGAAATTTTCGAATCAGTTTTGTCTTTAAACTTTTATCTTTATTTTTATTAATACCTGCATTTTTTTTGTTGTAAGCCCAAAAAAAGTGTTGTGTTTTCAGAAAACATAATATGCTCGTCTATTTGCTCACAACTGAGAACAAATCTCAAGTGCATGTTGGGATTAATAGTTACGGAATTTGATATGGTTAGATTTTCAGGAAAATGCTATTATTCTTCTTGCTGTTGTCATAGTTTGTTAGTATGATGTTGGATTTTTATATTAAAGAGAGTTAAACTAATTTTACTTTCTTTTTCATATTTAGGCAATGTCGATTGGCATACTTCCAAACCTACTGTTGATTATGAGATAGTTAATGGCACCTGGTACTATTTCAAGGACGATCCACAGAAGTGCGTTGAGATTTCTGCAACTAAAGTGCCAAATGCTTTTGTTTGCATGTTTGTTGGTAATCAGGTTGGAAGTAAATTTGTGATGAGAGTTCAACAATTAAATCATGAAAGGTCTATAATTATGGTGGAAAGGGGTTTTGTTAAACTTGGACATTGGTTGGAACAGAAGAAAAGAGAGATTCATCCTACTAATATGAGACATTGGTCGGACAATATAACTGATGATATAAAAACCATTTTTTCCAGCATTTCACTGGGCCTTATAGACTACAATGCTCAAGGTCTATGCCATGGCTTGATAGACACTAGAACTGTGCTCGTCAAGTTAGGCTCTTCTAACCAAGTTACAACTGCGAGGTTGCTTCCTCTTCAAAGTGATGATGGCATAACTTTTTGGGATGACATAATGTCATTGAAAAATTTAATTGAGTTAGTTATAAAGTTTGGTGTTGACAGATCTGTTCTGAATGTAATCGGCGGTTTACCCTCATTTAGAGATGGACTTGATGAGGAACTTGCATGTTTTCTATCATTTCTAAAATATGTAGACGAACATCCTGCCAATTTAAGGTAATGTTGACTTTTTTTATTTGTTGAAAGAAGAATTTCATGAATGTTTAGTACTTAATTTAATTTATTATTATAATTTTTTTTGCAGGGATAAATTGTACCTACCTTTCCTTCTCTACCATCCATATTTTTGGACAACAACAGACAGGTGGAACTTTATTTTTAAGTATATAGAATCAGTTCAGCTTGGAACTGTCCCTCCACATTTTGGTCATATACTTTGTAGCGTATGTAGCAATATACCTTGGAGTATTCGACAACCTATTGGATCTTGCAATGTTAAATGGGTTCCTTTTATCCCTTTACACGACACATTTCTTGAGGTTTTCCGTCATGGTGTGCGAGGTCATCTACGAGTTCTTTATCCTGATGCACTTGTTCAAGCTGGACAAACAAATTATCGTTCCGAGGAAAGTATAATGGTGTTCTCGTACAATTATTTAGAACATCATAACGAACAAGTGGAACGACATCTCAAACGTGGTGTAAATCCAGCCTCAAATCCTGCTGTCCTTCGTCTTACTTCAAAAGAAGATATTGCCCTGATGCTAAAAGAGGTATTCACGAACCTTTATTCGAAGACTCATTTTGCGATTTGTCTGAATAGCTCTAGAACTAATGAGTCTGTAGTGAGAGGATATTTGCAATCTGTTCAGAATAGGAGGATGAACTCCACTTAGTCATTCTTTGTTTTAGTTAAAATTGTGCATGCTCTTTAAAACTTACTTGTTTTTTTTTTGCTTAGAGTGGCAAAAACTAAGGAAACAATGTTATGGTTTTGGATGTTGTAACTAGTGCTCTAGTTTTATTTCACTTTGGACTTTCAATATAGAAGTTCAATCTATTATATCTATTTATGATTAAACCGTCCCCCCACTTGGCTTCAATTATATAGTTTTACCTTCTGATTGAGATTGATGTCATGTGAAAATTCCAAGAAGCTAGCATTTGTACTCCAAATTAGCCTAAAAGCTTTGATTTTGATATTAATTTTAGTGTGTTTAGTTTGTGTTTTTAGTAGGTAAATCTCACTCATTATTTGATACTATACATATTTATTTTATCATTTTTTAATTTCAAGTGGACCTCACTTATTGTATAGTATAAAATTATGAATAAATTATAATTATTAAAAAATATGAGTCAAATTAAAAATTTTTTTAAATATAACTAGCACAAGAGTTTAAGTTTTGATGATTTTCCGAGAAAAAAAAATATAGAAGTTATATATTGAAAGTCCAAAGTGAAATAAAACTAGAGCACTAGTTACAACATCCAAAATCATATCATTGTTTCCTTAGTTTTTGCCACTCTAAGCAAAAAAAACAAGTAAGTTTTAAAGAGCATGCACAATTTTAACTAAAACAAAGAATGACTAAGTGGAGTTCATCCTCCTATTCTGAACATATTGCAAATATCCTCTCACTACAGACTCATTAGTTCCAGAGCTATTCAGACAAATCGTAAAATGAGTCTTCGAATAAAGGTTCGTGAATACCTCTTTTAGCATCAGGGCAATATCTTCTTTTGAAGCAAGACGAAGGACAGCAGGATTTGAGGCTGGATTTACACCACGTTTGAGATGTCGTTCCACTTGTTCGTTATGATATTCTAATTAATTGTACGAGAACACCATTATACTTTCCTCGGAACGATAATTTGTTTGTCCAGCTTGAACAAGTGCATCAGAGTTTAAGTTTTGATGATTTTCCGGGAAAAAAAAAATTCAATGCTTCCCCCATATTAACGGGAACAATCATCAATTTACTGAAGCAAATTGTATGTATTCCTTTAAAAAAGAAATTATTCATATTTTGTTTTCTTAAAAAAAGAAATCATCATTGATATTTTGAAAAATAAATAAACAATAAAGAAAATTCAACTCAAGTTCAAAATTTCTACCCTCTTGACTCAACAACGACCTCCTAGCCTAATGAACAATCCAGTCCACAACATCTGAAGCCCAATCCAAGTCCAGTAAAACGCATGTTCCCATTCTGACAGAGCCCACAAATAGAAATGTATGCCTTGCTTAAAACTCAATAGGAACCTCAATTCTCCATTATCGTCCAGATAAAATCCAACAAACAAATAATATAGGGAGTTGTTCACCTCTTGTGGCTGAACTATGGGGAATCCTCAGTGGGTTGGAAATTGCCTGGCAGTATGGTTGCCAAAAACTTATCTTGGAATCTGATTCCCAGGTATGCTTAGCGTATATACAGAAAGATGTTCCGTCAACCCACCTTCACTCCAATTTGATTGTTAGCTGCCGAGCCTTATTGAAGAGGCCGTGGGAGGTGCGAATTAAGCATGTATTTCGCGAAGGAAACAGGGCAGCTGATTTTTTAGCAAATTGGGCGCTCACGCTAGAGTGGGGTTTCCACATATTTTCACAACCACCCTCTGCCATGGTGAATATTCTCCAGCAGGATGTCGCTGGCGTTAGCTGGCCAAGAGGAGCGAAAGTTTGATTCTATCATGTACCGGCCTTATGCCTCCATCTTCACCAGAAAACCAAAAAAAAAATAAAAAATTCCAACAAACAATGGTTGCATATTGCTCAAGTACATGAGAATCTCATAGTGTGAGATTTGTGTACGGGTAATATATATGCAAATTTATCCTTGTTGATACAAAGAAGTTTCTATGACTTGAACCTAATTCTTTCAAATCACGAAGTAACCTTACAACATTATGATGATCATACGTATTTAAATTAGTGCAGAGAGATGAATAACCATGTCACAATCAAAATGTGACTATATTGCTGTATCCCAGGCCACATTTTCCACTTGTGGAGCCCACAATACACAACAATAGAAAGCAGGGTGTCTTACGCAAAACGTTATAACTGCATGAATTCTCCTTCAAGCTGCCCTAGAGCTATGCATGATGGCACAAGTCCATGAGGATGTCAGAAGTCAGCTCAACCTCCAAACCAAATGTAATCTATGGTTTTAAGCTCTTGGTGAAATGCCAAAATTAAGCTAAATACAATAAAATCATAGCCTTCTTGAACATACAGGCAGGAAAGTGCACTTGAAATTAGTATCAGCATTGTGGCTAGAGTCGGTCTATTGATGCTGGAGTCTTTGACCAGTTCCTCCATGTGAATACAGACAATAAATGTAGTTTGATATGTGATTCCAATTGCAGGATTTACAGATGCAGCAATAGAAGGCTGTGGGACCAGATTGAGACGAGTTACATGTGTAATAAGAGAAACCATTTTACATGCTCTGACGCAAATAGATATGTATTTTGGGATGCCTTCCATCCAACAGAGAAGACAAACAAACTTGTCATTGATTATGTAGTTAAAAACTCCTTGGATCAGTTTCTCGAAGATAAATGGGGAAGTCTCAACTCGGAACTAAAACATTATACAGATAATATCACCAATTTGAAGATGCAAACATCCCCAGAGGTTTTACAATCTGAAGCAGTAAGATGCTTTAGTAATGCACTGTGTGAGTGCATTTTACTTTAAGGAATAAAACCATCTTGATATCAACCTATAACTTACTTTGGCTCTTTGGAAAATGCAATTTGATCAGTGCAGGAAGTTCAGCCAGGTCAACCTGAGACTTGCCCAACAGGATACTTTTCAACTTCGCATCACAATTGACTACATTCCTGTTGTTTGGATCCTGCATGACATTAAAGCAGAGATGTTCAAAGGATTAGTTTATCAATGATTTAATGAACATACAGTTCACATAGCAGAAACATTTTTCTCCAATAGTGTTGCTTCTTAAAATTTAGCAATGTTCTAATTTGTTGATGATTTGATGTACAGAAATCATCCCTCCCACACAACATTAAGTGATACTAAACAACTGGGATTCCAATTGGAAATATACTGTCTACAGCAGAATTTTATGTAAAAGAGAAATTTCAATAACTATCATAAAAAAAAAAACAAAGATGAACACATAACAAAAGAAGAATATATGAAGCAACAAAAAATTTTTATATGACAATCTCTATAATTCTACGTAACAATTTCAGACACAGATTCATATGAATAACTGGAAAGATGAAGAACCTGGAGATTGTTAGTCTTGATATAGGACCAAACATGCATGAAACAACCCAAACGAGAAATCTGGGATCGACCCACAAACTCCCTAAGTTTCGAAGGAAGATTTACGATATCAATTAGGTTGGCAAGCTTCTTTGGGTTATCCATCACCGCCTTCTTCATCCCCTGAGGCAGCATTTTTACTCTAGCTCCTTCAAGCTTTCCTCTGCAATTCAAAAAATCCAGTTCAATGCACTATTTCAATACTCAAAACAAAACTAACTTATTCTCTACTCAACCCAAAGACATAACAAAGCAAAGACATAAATTTCCCCCACACAACCATTTGGGGTACCCATGGCATTATATTTTCTCTTACCAACTCATGAATTACTGATGACCCAACATCATAAACACGAAATAAATGATCAATATTACACTAAATTTCTGAAAAGATCATAACTTTCAACGTCCCTCCCCTCAATCCCGACAAACAAACAATATATGTCTCAGTTTAAGAAGTTTAAATGCAACAATATTATCCTTGTTAAGAATCTCAGCTTCGCAAAGTGAAGATCATAAGATGATTGCTAAATGCTGAAGGATACTTTTTTTTTTTAAACAAAAAAAAAACGTTGTATTTTGGACATTGCAATGAAAGAAGCATTTAATCAAGCAGTTAGTAGCCATTGTCTTGTCTTGATGTTTTTTCCCTAACATTCGCCTCTTTTACTGCAACATCGCGAGTTTAAAACTGATAATGTAATGTCCAACAAACGAAAGGCAAACATATAAAAGTACTTTTGAGATTGGTCATACCTGTTGCTGATTGCTGTAGACACGCACACGAACTTTGCTGAAATTCTTGACGCAGGAGACGGCCAGAAATTGGGGGGTATTTTGGGTATAAGAAATATAACGATCACCCGGATTTATTTTTTTTTTTTTTATTATTATTATTATTTTTTTTTTTGATATCATTCAGTATTCAGTTTAATAGATTAATCTGAATTAACTTAAACAGGACTTTAAAGGATGGTAAAAGTCTCCCAGTAAGTATTTAATATAATTACATTCTCAAAAACTCAAATTTAAGATCTTTAATTAAGTGATGACGAATATTTATTATTAGTATCAGCATTTGTTAGTGAAATTATTTCTCTTTTGCCTTTTATTTCTGGAATCTATATTATAATATACAAAAAAAAAAAAACTTAAAAAAAAAACACTTCCTACCCGTGCTTCAATTATTGTGGTTCTTGCACGATGATCATTATTATTATTATTATTATTATTATTATTATTTTAATAAAAAACTAACTGAACGGTAAGTTATTTGAAATAATTTTATGTATTTTTATAAATTTGATAATATATTTTTTTAAGTGAGAATTTGAAATTTTAAAATTTTCTTGCTAAATATTTAACGTAACTGTATTTTCAAAAACTCGAACTTAAAGTTTTTGATTAAGCGGTGACAGACTTCTGTCATCTATACTAATATTTGTTGGTGGACTTGTTTCTCTTTTACCTTTTATTTCTGGAATTTATATTATAATATACAAAAAAAAAAAAACTTTAAACAAAAACAGTTCCGACCCGTGGTTCAATTATTGTGGTTCTTGCATGATTATTGTTATTATTATTATTATTATTATCATTATTTTTATTAAAAAACTAACTGAACGGTAAGTTATTTGAGATAATTTTATGTATTTTTATAAATTTGATAATACATTTTTAAAAGTGAGAATTTGAAATTTTGAAATTTTCTTGCTAAGGATTAGAATAAAACATCACAAATAAAAAAATTTCAATTAATAAAGTGTCTCTCGGTAAACGTATTACTATTACTTAAAATCTATTGCAAGATCTTCTATTTGGGAGTTGCCCCGCGCTTGGAAGAAAAAATTAGGTGGAAAGGAAAATGAAAGAGATGAAAATGGGGAAGAGAATGTTCAAAGAATTTTTATCTTATCTGTTTTTGGGAACTATAATATGAGGAAAAAAATTACAAATTTTTTAATTGAAAATTAATAAAAAGTAAGACAAAACAAAATACTATATATTATGATAGCAATTATTCTCTATTAGTAAAGTAAAAAGTACAAGTATATACATTAAAATAATTATGTTATTTTATTGAGGGCCTCATAAAAAAATTTTTAAATTTGGTTTTTCTTTCCTACTCCAAACACACACAAACTAAAAACAAAATAAATCTTTTTCTACCCGAGTGAAACCTCACGAAATTTGAAATTGTTATGTTTTAGTTTAGGTTTTAATTTTTTTTACAAAAACCAAATTTTAACTAAAAAAATAAATTTTAAGTAATATTTAGTATTACTCTAGATATAATTTTTATAATAAAAAATAAATACTAATTAATATTTAATATTATTTTAAATATACATAAAATTATTCTATATCATAATTTTTAAAAAAAATTCAAAAAAAAAAAAAAGAAAAATTGATGCTCTATCATTCGTACCATTTCGTGCAGCATTTTTCTTGTTAAAAAGCATTTCTCTTTCTGCCCCAAAATCCTTCCCCACACACTCAAACCTCCCTACTCAAGTAAGGTGTAGACATCTTTTCAATGCAGCTTCTTTTTAAAAAGAGAAAAAGAAAATACTTTTTCTTCGGCAAAATAGTTATTTTTGGGGTATTTGTAACATTTATGTACAATGGCAGAGCAGGATTTGTCTACCTTTGTCTCTTAAGTTAGTGGGACAACTGGACAAGATCTCAATCCTTCTTTCTTTTATAAATTATTAAGTATATCAAATGATTTGGAACAACATATTGGAATTGATTTCTAATCTTAAAATCTAGAAATACTGAATTGATCAGCACACGGTGCTTTCAGCAACCATGCAAATACTTAGGCTAAGGAAATACATACAAACTTAAATTAAGTTATTGGGAGGCATAATCAAAATCAAGAAAGGTTAAAACTTGACAGAATTGAATAGAGGATACATATGTGCTTAGATAAACATGCTGAATTTGCAGAATGCTCTCGCATGCTCAGGTCGGGTCATTAAGTGCTGTAACCCGTTAAGACTAATCATAAGGATTTCTGAAGTTCTTTAAGAGCTCTGGGATGTCATAACCTAGCATGTCATCAACCGATTGTATCATCTTTGACTTCAACTTCTCAAACTTGTCAATGTTGTAACCACTCAAAACCTCCCTGAAATGCTCTACATTCGGGAAATCACCTGGTGGCAAATGAAATTCCCTTTGGATCTGCATAAACAAGGATGTGATGAAGAATAGACATATAATTGAAGCATAACTAGATGTAATGGGATAAACACATAGTTCTGTGTGTGTGTGTGAGTGTGTGTGTGTGTGAGTGTGACGGAGAGAGAGAGAGAGGCAGAGAGAGACCTTTCCAAATTCGGTTTGCAAATTGTCAATAAGTTTCTGTTGAGCCTTTGATTTTCCCATCATAGCTGGCATCTCCTTTTTCAGATGGCCAATAATGTAAGCATGAATCTTGGCAGCTCTAGCACGTTTCACAAACTCATTTATCTGTGAAATAAAAATTCTCATCAAAATCCAGTTCAACAGCTACCTCTGAGGAGTTTCTTAGCAAAAATTGTATGATGAATATATTTTATGACAGGGAAAAGGTTAATTCCCAGATACATGATCACTGTCATACATTTACAACATATGCCATACATACCAGTGATAAGCTCTGATAAAATATTATTCACCTACAACGAATCAGCAGAAGAAGTGAAAACCATAAACTTACTCGACGATCACAAGCCTTCTTTGGTATATCTTTTAGATCAGAAAGAAGGTCTTCCTGTTCTTTCTCGAAAAGTTCCTTCCCTATAGGACCAACTGCAGCTTCATTTATTGGCTTGTCATTGAACGAGCTGCCAAGAGATGAAACAATATTTTCCATGACACAAGCAAAATGCAATATGAGTTCACTGCAAAATGTTTCTGATCTCACACACATTCAAATGCATTTTGTTCCTATATATAACGCAAATACTAAGGTTGATGTGTCCTCAGAGCAGAACCAAGAAATTAAAATTTGGACCTCAAATTTGAGGACAAAGGTAGAAACTCACAAAATTCTGACAAATCTGCAAACAAGAGTGTCTCTCTAGTTCTCATACTCTGCCATTAGGGTTATATTGAACAAAAGAATAGATAAGCAGCCTACCCTATATAGACACGCATAACTTCGGGAGTGTTGAGAACTTTTCCAAGTGACCACATCAGAGCTCCATAGACTCTCATCAGCTGCAGTAAAGGGTTGGACGTGCAAGGTTAAAAATATCACTGATAAAACATGCAAAATTGGTTGTAAATATTCTCACCTGTTGAGTATCAATTTGGTCTGCCTTGTTGAGAACCACGCGAATCTTGTCATCATGACCACGCAAAGATGAAATCACACGCTTGAACTCATCACTGACATCAAGTTTGTGGGGGTCAAACAGAAGCAGAATGAGGTCACACTTTGCAGCAAACCATGCTGTCACGCCAGTAAAATCATAAGCCCGTTGTGTTCGTTGTTTTTCTCCCGATAGAACTCCAGGTGTGTCTACGAATGTGATATGCTCCAGCAGCTACAGAAACATAGACAAATATATATGTTAAGGATGCTTCAAGCAAAATTTAGAACTTGCTGCTATTTGAGCAATATAATTACAGGATGTGGCATTTGAGAGCATTCAAATTTTGACAAAAATGCAGTTCCAAAAGTTGTCAGCCCACTGAACGGCATGTCTGCTTGAACTGCAATTGTGTTGCCAGGAACACTTCTTTCATCAGGCCCATTCTGTTCAGAAGCACAATTAGCATGTAAACGCTTCAACTAGAAGGACAAACGAATTTGACAGTATAGGATCAACTAGATTGTTAAAATTAAAAAATCAATAATAATTATTTAGTAAATTAAGTTAGCAATATAACACATAATTTTAAAACCTGGACCGACCCGGCGGTGAAGCTAGTGAACCGGTGATCCGAAGCATAAATCGGCCCGGTTCTCTAATCTGTCCAGACCAATAAGTGACCCAGAAAAATCCGCTCGATCCGGTCAACCCAGACAGTCGGACCTCCCCAGCCCAACCAATGAAGCGGTCAGGTCAATGATAAAAATTTCTACTCTTGTTTTTTCTCTCCAACAAATAGTATATAATCATATTATTTTATTAAGAACAATAACATTTTGTTTATTTTTATAGAATATAAATATACTAATTATAAAAAAAAAAAAAAAAAAGATTGGACATGCCGGTCCGACCACCTGGTTAAAGATCAGACAGTTAACCTAGTGAACTGGACCCCAGATCAGGTCAAATCCAATCGGGGTTTAAAAATATGATTCAACAACAACAATTTAATCCTGTGTTTCATAATATGAGATTGTTTCAATTTTAAATTAGCAGAAAAGCAACTTCCTAAATACCATAACAACAACAAATCTGTCTGTGGTTGGCTCGGGTCCAATATGAGCACCTGCATTAAAATAGGAGAAACAATAAAGGGAGAGAAAATGAACACATCTTTTGTGCACGCACACAGGGCAGATGGGAGGGGAGAAATTACCTGGATAACTACTTTTTAGTAAGTGTTTAATGAATGTTGTTTTTCCAGTGGAGTATTGACCGAGTAGCATAACCATTGGTTTGGCATCAAAGTCACTGTTTGTCTGCAGGATACAAGAAGTTCAAAATCCAAATGAACTGTTCAGCTACATTATACTATCATCTGAAGTGATATGCAAGAATATCCAGGAAAACTGGAAAATGGATTCCAAACCAAAACTAGTAGGCATGTTATTTATATAAACATGTCAGAAGCCGAAACTGCTGCTCACTCACCAACAATGGTGACACAAAATCATTAAAACGATAAGTAACTTCCAATGGCTTGAGTTTCTGGATGTACAGTCTCTTCAAGCCATCAATGATAGATGTGACAGAGGACAATGAAACCTGAGAATAACAAAAAATTCAAGCACTAAAAAATTAAATTTGGTATTCAAATCAAAGAAACTTATATCTTGAAAACAAACTGGAAAAATAAGACCAAGCAAGACCAGACAACTATCAAATCAATAGCCCACCTGTCCTCATTAACTTTGAGAAAAATTCTCTCAATATACCAGAAAAATTATTGAGTTTCAAGATTCATAGCAAATGATGAAAATAAAAAAGCAAACGTAAAAAAATCAGTATGAGTGGCAGCACAGATAGAGAAATTCATAATCTGTGATAAATCCCTAAATGACCTGTTGTAACTTAGACACCTTTCAAGAGAACTTCACCATCAACCAATAAAGCATGAAAGAAATTATTTGGAAAATTGTCTTCTATGTCCAAACAATTCGTTCATTAACTGAATGATACTTGCAAATGAACTTTATATAACCAAACAGGCATCAAATAATCTAATGCTGTGATATTTATCATCATTTATGGCAAGGACACATATGAAAAAGGCAAACAACAATCTCTTGCACACTGAAATACAAAAGCAGCTCATTTAAATCTAGGCACTTAGACTACCGCAGCATCAAACCTTTTTGGATGATTTTGAAGAAAACAACCAATGTCCCGAAGGTGAGGATTCCACGGTGGAAGTACCTACATCATTTTCCCATTACTGACTGCACCATAAGAAAAGCAAGTTGCCAACCATCAACAATAAGTCAAAGTCTCTTACCATTTGAATCGGAGTCATGAAATTTTGACGAACGCTTTTTCTTCTGCAAATGTCATACCAAGCAATAAGATAATTTGTGGAAGAAAATGGGCTAAATTGGAAATTTGAATTCTTAGAACCAATTTGATAATACACTTACCATGAGTAACATATCTAAACCTTCCATTTTCGGGGGATTCAAATTTTGGTAATCAACTACAACAGATGCAGAATACAACAATGTCAGTCAAAATATGTATATTACTGTATCAATAGAACGATTTTCCGTTTTTAAAATTTATCGGTTTGGGTACAGAAGAGCTAATTATTAAAATAATACACAAACAAATCCAGATAAAACAAGTTAAAGAATGAAGAACCAAACTCAACATCCTTTTTTCGCTAAACATAAAAGAGAAACCTTAAAACAAACGAATCAAACCTTTGCTATTGAGGAGATCACGCGTTATCTCATTTCCAGCTTGCGCCAATGAAACTAGCTATACCCATCAAAAGTCACAAAAAGTAAACGAAATGTAGAACACTTGAGGATAAAGCTTCATGAGAATGAAAGGGCGCACGAATTCTAGTCTATTTCTCCAAAAAAAATACTTTTCCTTTCATGGAACTGCAAAAAATAAACAAAAAAAAAATTCTCCAACCTGCATAGCAGATATGAACTCTTTAAACCCAAGATATCCCTGCCGCTTGGAATCCGCAATTGCCCAAACCTTCAACATAAAAATCACAACAAAAAAAAAAAAAATGATAACATCCACACATACGAAAACAATAAACCGAAAAACAGACATGACAAACACATAAAAATGGCGGAAAAAAGATGCAATGAACTATAACTCAATTAGTACTGGAGTCTTTTCTAAGGCCGAAGGTCGCCTCTAGGGCTGAAGGTCTCGGGTTCGAGTTCTAGTCTGACGCAATTAACCAAATAAACCACGGAAAAAAAATAATAAAGAAGGCGAGGAAAAAGTAGAACCTGCTTAAGATCTTGGCGGGACAAATTGGACATGGCGAAGAACTTTAATGCGTCATTTCCCGTAATCCGGCCATCACCGTCTACACGAACACGCACACAAAAACGCACACATCAACGGTGGCCGCCGTGGATGATACGATGAAAAACAATACCGATAATTGCGGAAGAAGATAGGCATATGGAGAGAACCTGAATCGGCGTAATTGAACCAGTCCTGGTAGATCTTCTGGTGCTCTTTCGAGCACGAGCTGATTGGGCTCGAAGATATTTCCATCACCGCCGCCGCCTCCGCCGCTGCTGCGCCGGAACAAAAACTTAAATTAAAAAAAAAAAAAAAGAAGAAAAATTGGATCAAAATCAAATCCAAAAAAGGGAGATCTTTTGGATGCCTTCTGATTTTCAGGCGTTGGTCTTCAGGCTTTGATTTTTGTTATTTTTGAGAAATTTGAATCTCAAATCTGAACAAAAATTTTTTGAATTTTGGGGGTTCTGTTTTTTGTTGTTTTCCTGTTCTTGAAATTAATTAACTAATTATTAATATGGTTATTCTGTGTGCGTACGGAAAATTGACTCGGAGTTGTTGAAACGTTGTCGTTTGACTTGGGGACTGACCGTTTTAACGGTTTGTTTGTTTGAAAGGGAGTTGAGTTGATTTTAATTTGCTTTTCCGGTTCTTAAGGCCAAACAAAGTTGAAATTAAAGAGAAAACCTTGTCGTGCATTGTCACCCAATTATTACCTAAAAAAAGAGCCTGTGTGCCCTTGATATAGTGATATCCCATGCAAGACGCCCTTTGTTCCGGGATGTGAGAGAATGTGGGTATGTATGTTTATAAAAAAAATTTTAAATGATTGCAAAAAAAATTAAAAAATTTAGAAAAAATATTTTTAATATCCTAGTATGCTTAGAAAAATTAGCACCGGAAGAGTATGCAAGATGGGTTGTGCCAGAACATTACACTGTTCGTAATAATTAGTTTATCATATGTTATTAAGGTATTCAATAAATTTTATTTATAAAAAAATTAAGGGGTTGCACGGTCTCCTTCCTTATATTTGCCTCCTATATTCAAGGAAACAACTATTTGAGTAGAAAAAAATTAAAAAAAAAGGTTAATTATAGAGCCGTTTGGCAGCGTCATATCGACTTTCATACGTCATGTAATCAAGTTCATTTTTTTAATGTGTTTTTTTGTAATTGAGTATTGCTTCCAATGTATCATTATTGACATTTGCTAACCGTAGTATGGAACTAATTGATCACTAACAATTGTTTTAAAACTAATTACTCATATTAATAGTAATATCAGAACTAATTTCTCACTAACAAAACTAGCAATCCATGTAGTCATAAATTCCCTTAAGACCAAAAAAAATAAATTCCCTTAAGACATAGCACAAACTTTTACCTAATTAAACAAGATCCCACAACTCAAAACACACATATCTATACGTATCACTGTTACTGCAATATATATATACAACGGTAGTAAGCAAGCATATTTCAGTAATTCTACATCATCAGCCCGTCCCGCGATTGTCCGCGCCGGGTTCGTGCTGCTCGTACCTCTTCTTCGTCCTTTCCAGATCACCTTTACTTGTAGTTGTTAAAATAGGTCATTGAGTTGAGTTTGGTTTCAGTCGTTTTAAGTTCTGGTTACTTTGAGTCGGGTTACTTATAAATTAAATTACTGTCGAGTTATTTTAAATTGGGTCACTTTGAGTTCGGTTCAAATTCGGGTCAACTTACGGCTTAACCACGTCATAAAAAATGATATCGTGATATTTTTTATTAAAAATTTCAAAAATTTCAAAAATTTTACTAAAAATTCTTAAAAATCAAATAAAATTGTATGATCAAAAAAATAATTAAAGAAGTTTTTTTTTAAATATTCTAAAAAATTAAAATAAAATTTAAAACTGTATAAAAACTTTTAAAATATTCTTAAAAAATTTTTAATTAAGATTTATATTAAAAGTAGTAGAATTTATAATTTTTATAATATAAAATATGCTAATTTTTTTTTATTTCCTTGAGAAAAAAAATTTTAAGTCAGACGGATCGGGTTAGAGTTTGATTCGAATTTGACCTAAAATTTTTAAATCATTTCACGTTCAAGTCATTTCAGATTAGTTTATTTTTTAAATTAAGTTTGTCTCATATTTTTTTTTGGCAAATGTAAATCAATCCATCCGATCAGATCAAATTTTAACGTGTCTTCCTTTACCGGTGATTGCTTCTTCCAAAGCTCCGAAAGCAATACTAGTAAAACAACGTATGTTGGATATGTGCGCTTTCCTACCTTTTTCCTTTACATTCCACTTTTTCTCATTTTTCTTCCCCAACTTGACCTTGAGCACTAGACGAGTCAACTATGCTAACTAAATGGAAGTTAAATTAACCATGGGTTGAAAAATAACAAAGACTGTAAGCCTAATCTTGGTTTGCCATAAGATCAAGACTCAGTTTCACACCTTAATACCCTCAAATTGAACTTGAAAATTTATAAATAAAAAAAAAAAGCACTGAATTTCAAAGTTGAACAAACTTCGATAAAGCAGGAAATTAAGAATTTTCCCACCAATTTATCCACTATCCAAAACAACCACAAACTGAAATATATAAAAAAATTGGTGATATTTACTTTATATGATGCAGTGAAATGCAATCAATTGATTTTTCTATACAATTATTCTATAAAAAAAAAACAAACCAATTACTCTTCGGAGCATCCTATCACGCATAACATTAAAATTAATGATATGTATGCTTTTAATTCTAAAGACTAAGCAATAACTAATAATTAAGAAGTTATGGCAAATTGCATACCTTGGTGTGTGGTTGCAGATATGGCGTTAAAACCCTCATTAAGAGCAAAGGCCACGAGGGGCCGCTGTGGAGAAAGATAAGCCCGCTCTTTTTTTTTGAGGCAAAATATTGATGGTAGACAAGGTTTTTTTCTTTCCTTTTTTTGGGTCGAGATTTTTTTCCCTCTTTTTGGGTAGTGGCATGTACCGGTAGAGAAATTATTTAGAGGTAGAGAATGTAAAGAATATATAGAAATTTTTAATTATTTTTTGTATAATTCAATTAATTTAAAGAGTATGATTATAAGTAAAAAATCTATAGTTCGAATCTTGTTAAAGTTAATTAGTGCAACTAAACTTATTGTAACAAAAAAAATGTCGTCACTATTCAAAAATCGTTTCTTAATAAGAATATAAAACACCACCTTTATTTTCTTATTTTATAAGAGAAATTTTGGAAAAAAAAATATACGGCAAAGGGGCGAAGAGGTGAGCAAAACGGCCATGAGAGAAAGTGCACGCGTCAGTTTAGAAGCGGGAGGCTCGTTGCTAGTCATTAGGCACAAGCCAATGTGTGCATTCGCCATTCCAGTTTTTGGCCATGCATTGGTTTCTCTAGAAAAGGTTTCTTCTTGTTTTTTAGCTAATGAATGCTTGCATATTCCAACTTCTTCTCCAAGATTCTCTCTTTTCATGCCGAAAATACCGCCGCACAAGAAATATGATCATTTTTTTTTATTGTATATACATTTTATTTTAATTATTTGTACATTTTATTTAATAATATATATATCATATATTATTTTTTTTAAAAAAAAGGTATATAAATTTTATATGAAATCTATAATTTCTCGTTCTCTCACCGCGTCCTCATTAAATGATCATATATCTTTTTATATCACCACCCCCAAAATTCTTATCTTGTTCACACGTGATTTGAGAGCCGACTTTCAGATTAAATGGCAATTAGTAAGCATCTGTCAGCAATTACGAGCTATATTTATATATCTTTTTTTTTTAGTTATATTTATATTTAACTTTGTTATATTTAAATGGCAATTAATAAGCATCTACATATATATATATATATATATATATATTAGAAATAAAATTTTGGGATAGTAAAGTGGAAGGTTCGGCCTAGAGAGTGTTGGAAAAGAAAACAAATGGAGAGTTTGTAATATTGGGACATATATATATATATATATATATATATATATATATATATATATGTGTGTGTGTGTGTGTGTGTGTGTGTGTGTGTGTGTGTGTGTGTATTTTACGAGCTAGACATTCATATCCAAGACATATAACTATTTCTCAACTCACATGTCCCTATTTTTATCAATTTGTAAAATGATATCTTTTCCCTTTTCTAAAAAAAAGAAAAATTGGCCGAAGTTTGCATTTGTGATTCGGTGATGGACAAATTTTTTTATTACTAAACTATAATCATCAATAGTAAAATATTAAAATTAGGAAAACATTTTTTTTGCCTATTTTTTAGGTAACTTTTTCGTAGTTATCACTATACTACATAACAGCAAATTATACGACGTGTCAGAAAAATTAAAAAAATTATATGATATATTAAAAAAATTATACGACCTGTTTAATTGGCTATTAAAAAAATTTTTTGCTTGTATTGACTTGTTACATGTTGTATAATTTTTTTAATATATTATATAATTTTTTTAATTCTTTTCTTACACCGTATAATTTGTTTGTTATATTATATAATAACAGCTGTAATACAATTACTTAAGAGACAATTATTTAATAATGCTCAATTATTTATAAGCTTTGTTACTAACATTTTCTTTTCACTCTGTTGTTATTAACCTTACTTTTATGGTAAATTTATATAGATGTATTTGATAATATACGTAAATGATCTATAATTAATTAATTTAATGATATTTAATAATTTATTTATTTTTATTTTAAATTTAATATATTTTTTTATAATTTAATAATTTAAATTGTTGTATAACTATTATATTATACTGTTACTGTTACATTGCGTGTTGGAAAAAATTTTCTAACATAATAAGACTGTACGATCCCGTAGAGCATTCTGATGGATCCGTTGATGGGCAATCAGTATATATACCTACTTCATCTTCTGCCTGCAAGTGCAACGTCAAGACTGTGACGGGGCAAACAAAACTCCAAGTCAGCCGCATCAACCAAAATCTTAAACCACCCAAAACCTAGGGTTTCTCAGGGCGTACTCACCACTAAGTTTTGTTCAATTCTCTGCAAAAGAGACCGACGCAGCCAAAACTCAAAAAAAATGGAGCCAAACGTAACCGACGTGGATCGAATCCTCGGCGAGCTCGAAACCTTGAAGGCCGCGAAGACCGAATTAGAGTCTCGAATTTCCGCTCTCGAGGCTCAGCTTCGCGACTTCAATCCTCAAAACGGCACCGTCTCTTCAAATGGTTATTGTCCTCCAATCTCCACCGTCGATTCCGGGTCGGGTCATGGATTATCCCCTGATATGATCTACCGTTACAGTCGCCATCTCCTGCTCCCTTCCTTCGGAGTTCAAGGTTTGGTTCAAATGTTTTGTTGGGTTTTTATAATTTTGAGTTCCAAACAGCAAATTTTCCTTTTTTTTTTTACTTGTAATTTAGCGGTGATAATATTAGAATTTGTAAGAAAAAATAAATATTTAAACGATGAAAATCACCATCTTGGTTTGGTTTTTGTGTTTGTGTGTGGGGAAAGAGCTTGATGGCAGATTGAGGTGTTGCTGCTATATCTCAATTTGCCCGGTTTTAATGTGTGTTTTTAAGAACGAAGCTGTAGTTTTCTGATTGATTTTCTTTGTCAAATTTTGCAGGGCAGTTGAATCTCTTAAAGTCTTCGATTTTAGTGGTAGGAGCCGGAGGGTTGGGCTCGCCTGCTCTGTTGTATCTTGCAGCTTGTGGTGTTGGTGAGGTTCCTTTTTTTTTTTTTTTTTGTGAAATGTGAAACACGTGTCTATTTCGATTCAGAATTATAAGAGTGTTGCCCGTTAAGGAAAATCCAATGCTTTCATTGTGTTTTTTGGGTTTTGTTCGGTTTTGTAGCTTGAAAGTCTATGTTATGAACTGTTAATCTATAAGTGTTTATAATTTGAGTTTTTCGTTATCTCATACAGGCCGGTTGGGCATTGTTGATCATGATCTTGTTGAGCTGAATAATATGCATAGGCAGGTACAATGTCAATGGTCGTTTTTATTATTTTCCCGGATATTTTTAGTAATACTATGATAATGGTGTTAGAGATACAAATGACAAAAACACCATCTTGGTGCCTGAAATGTTGCATTTTCACTGCACTTATTTGCAATTTTTTCTTTTAATTTTTTATGACTCAGGCTCACACCTTTAATGGTGACAATGTCCATCAATATTCTTCTAACAACTTTTCTCTACTATTGTTGAACTTCAGGTTATACATACTGAAGCATTTATTGGACAGCCAAAAGTTAAATCCGCTGCCGCTGCCTGTTGTTCGTAAGTGCACATTCTTGATTACCCGTCTAATCGTACTCAACATTAATAAAAAACCAAACAAAAATTCTATGTCATCATTTCATTTTGTCTTATAACTACTTGCTTTCCAGGGTCAATTCCACCATTAAGATTGTGGAACACCAAGAAGCTCTGTGCACATCCAATGCGTTGGAGATTTTGAGTCAGTATCCTTGAAATGTCAAAATCCCAGGGTCATAAGATAATTGTACTGAGTTTTCTACTCCATGATTTACTTTCTTTCCCTTATTCATGTTGTAATTTCATGTGAACCGAAAAGGTAGGATGTCCATAACTACCAACTTCTTTCAGATATGACATAATAGTTGATGCAACAGACAATGCTCCAAGCCGTTACATGATCAGTGACTGCTGTGTGGTTTTGGGAAAGGTAAATTAGACTGTCTTTTGCCTTTTGTCTCATTGATTAGCTAGCACTATGTGGAGTGAATTCGAAGGATTGTTTTCTATAAATGCCCGTACTAGAATTTGTTTTGGTTCCCTTGGTTCTTTGCAAGTTCAGTGACACACATATTTCACACGACATTATAATAATTCCTGGTACAATTGGTTGGTGGTCTTGCTAGTAGCAAAACTGAAAGTGGTTTGTGCATATATCGACATTGCCAGATTTTTTATACGTGGCAGTGCAGCTCTGGGGCATGTTTTTGTGTCTAATAGCTTGAAAGTTGAGTCATAACTGTTGTCTCTTCTTCAACTACCAACTATTTGCCATTGTGCATTCTGCAGCCTCTTGTATCTGGTGCTGCATTGGGATTCGAAGGGCAGGTATGGTACTCTAAGCTCTTGCTCTCTCTCTCTCTCTCTCTCTCTCTCTCTTACACACATGCGCACACACACACATCTGAAATCCTCGTTTGTTCTCTAGCTTACAGTCTATAACTACAATGGAGGCCCATGCTACCGATGCCTTTTTCCAACCCCACCACCTACCACAGCATGTCAAAGATGTGCTGATAGTGGAGTTCTGGGAGTAGGTATGTTGATAGATCCCTGTCTCACTTAACCAGTTTCCAAGTGATTGTACAATACTGTAATCTTCTATGAAAATGAAAATTTTGCTGTTATATTCTGTCCAATTTTGACATATTCTGTTGAAGCAAGACAGAGGCTTTGAAACTGTATTGCTGTCGTACTGTTAAAAGAAGGGAGTATATTGGTGAAAGCAGTGCGGGTTAGGTTTTTATTAATTTGAAGTGCAGTTCGAATGTTTATGTTTGAGAGTGTTCTGCTATTGCCACAAGGTTGATCATTCATTTAACAAAGGTTATTCTTTTTTTTTTTTTTCCTTTGATTTATTTGTGCAGTTCCTGGTGTCATTGGCTGTCTCCAAGCACTGGAGGCCATAAAAATTGCAAGTGCTGTTGGTGAACCACTAACAGAACGGATGCTTCTATTTGATGCATTGTCGGCACGGATTCGTGTAGTAAGTTCCATCCTTTTGTATCGTTCGTTAGGTGCCTTAATTTTATTTCTTTTATGCGGTAATTAAGCAAAATCCGTTCAATTGTTGACATGCTCTTTATGGTATAATATTTGGACATTTACTTTTGAGTTTCGACATTTACTGTTGAGTTTCAACATTTTGTTAGGTTAAGATCAGAGGTAGATCATCCGAATGTGAAGTTTGTGGAGAAAATTCTGCTTTTACCCAGCAGCAATTTAGATATTTTGATTACGCGAAGTTCACTCAGTCTCCATTGTCAACGGTACTGTTGCTTTCTACACCATTCGTTCAATTCCAACTTCCAACTGCATTTCAAGATAACACGACTACAGATTATTTTATTTTACTCGCTAAAGGAAGAAAAAAAAAATAAAAATGCTGTTGATGAATTTTTCGCCTCTTTGTCGTGCTTATTTTGCCTACCAAATGAATGCAGGCTCCCGTGAAGTTAAACATACTTCCTGCTGATTTTAGAATAAGCAGTAAGGAATTCAACGAGAAAGTTGTCAAGGGGGAGGCACATGTGTTAGTCGATGTGCGCCCTGCACACCACTTCAAGATTGTTTCTCTTCCCAATGCCTTGAACATTCCGCTCTCAAGCTTAGAGGCTAGGTTGCCTGAGATTTTGTCAGCTTTGAAAGCAGCAGAAGAGCATAGAGGGGTTGCTTCAGAAACGGGCACGGGCCTTTTTGTAGTCTGTAGAAGAGGTAATGATTCGCAGAGAGCTGTAAAATTATTACACAAGTTGGGTTTTACGTCAGCCAAGGATATCATTGGGGGCCTTGAGGGCTGGTCTCATGATGTAGATCCGAAATTCCCCACATATTAGAAGGGCTACTGGCATGCTTAGGCTGCGGTTCTGTGTGATAATTTCCATGTTTGCATCTGTTGCAAAGATATTCCTTGAATATATATTCCAGCTTTGGAGACACTGATATCAAATACAAAAGTCATTTTATCTGATGATCTCTAGTTTCTTTCTGCTAACCTAAACTCACTACCTACAATAATGAGTGATTTTCCTTGAGGCCAATAAATATGAGCACGTTAGATAAAGATAACTTTTATTACTTAGGCCAAGCATGAACAAGTGTATGATGATAAACAGCATACTTCTTGATCTGAGGTAAACTCTTTAACAAGTAAAAAGTCCTTTTGAGTTGAATGATACATAACACAAAAGGGATAGTCTTTTCTGAGAAGTTGCATGGTTGCAATGTGCTTGGTAACAATAAGTTTGATGATTGACTCCGAAAGTATCTGTCAGTAAGTGATAAGAAATTCCCAACATAACTTGGGTAGGTGAAGGATAATCATTCGGTTACAACGTAGCTCAGAATAAAACATGCAATAGCAGTCATTTCCCTTTGTTGATACGAACAAAAAATGAGCATACTGGTAATCTAATAAAAAATGTCATTGAAACTTCGGTCACTCATCACATGTTCCTTCAAACTTCAACCAGCGTAGTGGTATAAATTTGTGTATTCCTCGGCATTCACGGTGAATGTACTTAATATCAAAATCTGGTTTGACAAAAGCCGTCACCACCCAACAAGTAGAAGTTTCAAAAGAGCCATCCGGATGTAGAGACCATTCTTTGCTTGTCTAAAATAGGCAGCCCTTGGATCAGCATCAACATCCACCGTTATCTACAAGTCGTGATGAGAAAAAATAAATAACCAAATGACAGATACTTCAAAACAAAGTTATTAAAAACTAAAAAGGTCAAGCTAACATTAGTGAAACATCAATATTTACCTCATCAAGTCTAGGAAGAGGATGCATGACCACAGCATGCTTCTGCATCACCTTTAATACATCATGGTCCACAATGTACTTGCCTCGAGCTTCTTCATAAAGGTCTGTCCTCTCTCCAAACCGTTCTCTCTGAATGCGAGTTTGATAGACAACATCACACTTGGAAGCTACTTCCATTAAATCAGCACTTTCTTCCCATTCAACTCCCTTTGATGTTAGATACTCTTTTATGTCATCCTGAAAAATAAACCACGATCTATAAGAAATTATGAATCCAATTTTCACAAAAAGTTGTCCAACTATTTCAGCTAAAATTCATAATGTTGCAAATTACTTTCCATATGGAATTGGAATAGCAAGTGATTCCAGTTAGTAAACACAAGAAGCTCATTTGATAGGGAATCAACTACATTACCTTCATTTTTACCACATCAGGAGAGACAAAGTAGATCTTCACATCTTGGTATTTGGCAAGCAAATATGCAAGTGAGCGGACTGTCCTCCCATTAGCAAGATCTCCGACAAGGGCAACTCTAATGCCATCCAATTTCCCTATCTCTCTATCAATAGTATATACATCTAGAAGAGCCTGCATTGTTTGAAGAAACAAATCTTTCACTTAAGACCATCAAAGCAGAACATCACCCATATGTTCCCAAACAATTACCCTTTTTACAAAAGAAAAACACCAATTGGGAAACCATAGATCCAATAGCTTGCATTGCAATTACAACGTTCTCTTTGAAAACCTCCTCTCACAAAATTTTGATTGGAACTACTGTACCCTTTCGATGAAACTGTGATATCCAACAACCAATTGTTGCCCTGTTGTTTATCTAGAAGAACTAAACTCTTCACACATCCATACAAGCATTTAACTTTTCACATAGCAAACAAGATTTTCTTTCCCACATCTCATTATTCATATTCCTTCTATTAAAAAACATAATATAAGTTGGAGCCACTGATAAAAATTTCAGCAGCAAACCTGAGTTGGATGCTGTCCAGGACCATCCCCAGCATTGATAATTGGAATGTTTGCAGTTGCTGCTGCTCTTCTAGCGGCACCACTTTCAAAATGACGCATCACAATTATATCAGAATACCCTTCAACAGTCCTAATAGTATCTGCAAATCAAAGATCAAAGCTCCTAAAATGACTAATTAATATACCAATTCCACAAAGAGCAACACTACGTGGGAGAGACAACAGTCCTCGCGTGGAGAGACAGTCCACGCGAGAACATTTAACAATTTATCTGTTTTTTATTTTTGTTTTCCTAAATTCAACCATCCCACATGAACTACACCCACAAAGCATTTTCCTTTCCATAAAACCCACCTCAAACACAAAAATCAACTCAATTAACCTTAATTCCAACTTGGTTAAATAAATATTAATTAACTCAAAAAACCCATATCAATCTAATTAACAAAAAGGAAAATGGCAACCAAAATTAAACTAAGACCCCCACCTTCAAGTGTCTCTCCTTTGGCCGCCGACGAGAACTCTCTAGCATTCTCAGTGGTCAGTACCTCGCCGCCCAACCGTTTCATGGCGGACTCAAACGACAACCTCGTCCGAGTAGAGGGCTCATAGAACAAAGTAGCCATTAAATACCCTTTAAGAATTTGACTTCTCCGAGAGTTCTTCTCAATCTTCTCCATTTCACGGGCTACTTCAAATATATCCCCAAGAATTCCCCTGTCGAATTGCTGCGCCTCAATCACATCCTCCAGCTGAAACGCTGTCGTTTTCTCGATCCCCACTGCACTGCACTGGATTCCACTCCTACAGAGCTTCCTATCGCTTGATAAAGGAGTCCAACTTGAACTGAACGAACCTTTAGTGCATAAAGTTGCGAACTTTAAGGTTGAATCAGTGTAACGCTTAATGGGTATCGAAGAAATTGTATGGTCTTCCAATAAAGAGGTGGAAAACGAGGTTGAAGAAGCCATTGTAAGATGTCTGAAATTTGAATTGGTAGCCAATTTATTCAATAAAGAACCAACCTTTAATTCCTTTTGAACGAAGAAAAAACACAAAACCCAGTTCTAATAGATCTTGAAATGAAATGAGAGAGACAGAACAACTCGAAAAGACAGAAAAAAAATGTAAGATTCTGTGTATGGCGTGTTTAGCTGCCGAGAATAAAGGGAAGGGCTTTGGAGGACAGAACAGAATAGACGAGAATGAAAAGAATAAAAGCGGGGTTTTTAGAATTGAGAAGCGAAGAAAACAAAATACCAAGTCGATTTTAGCCTTCGGCTCAAAAAGAAGAAAGAAATTGTCCATACGACAATGCGCTTTGGATTTTTTTTTTAATCAATTCCAATCCAGGATCAAATTCAAAATTTTTAAAAAGATTTTTTTTATTAATTCGGACTTAAAAATTGAACTCATTATTTTTAGCATTTAAAATAACTATATTATTAATTGAATTACAACTCATTAATATTTTGAGAAGATCTTGTTAACATATTGAAAGTGTTCTTCAATATAGCAATAATAAAAACGTCAAAATTTAATTTGACTCGATGTATTAACTTAAATTCAACCAAAAAAAATACTCAAATTTGGTTAAAAAATAGCTTGATTTAAAATGACCCGAATTCAAAATGAATCAAAAATTTTGAGTCAAACTAAAACTCAACCTGTATGATCCAATTTTTTTTAGAGAATAAAAAAATAAAATAACAAGATTATAACATATAAATCATATATTTTATATTAAAAAATATATATTTTATTATTTTCAATACAAATCTTAATTATAAATTCTTTTTAAAATATTTCAAGATTTTTTTTATGAATTTTTAAAATTTATATTTAGATTTTATAATTTCTTAAAAAAAAGTTTCTTGAATTATTTTTGATCCTATGGTTTTCTTTGATTTTAAGAATTTTAAAAAAATTTTCCTAACTTTTTAAATTTTTAATTCCTTTTTATAAAAATGCCGCAACATTATTTTAATGACGTAACTAACTTGTAAGTTGATTTGAACCGAATCACACCTAAAACGATTCAATTCAAAATAATTTAAAAATAACTTAACTCAAAAACAACTAAATTCAAAATAACCAGAACAAAACTCCAACCCATTGACTTATTTTAACACCTCTAAACGCTAATAAGTGGCTACAATACAAACTCATGCTTCCTTTACAAACATTTTACCCTTACCAACTTAGTCAAGAAATAAAAAATTGTTCAACAAAAAAGTTAGAGAATTAAAAACTTATGATACTTATCAGATTGTTCCACCTCACCATAAGAATATGATTTGATCGAAATGCAGTTAATGATTTAACAAAAAAAATAATAACTCATATCCGTAACCAAAGAAAACATTTGTTATCCATTTGAGGAACAAAGTGACATGTATCCATTTGTTGCACTGTTTCAGGAACAAAGTGATTGACATATATATATTCAATCAAAGAAAACAAATTTATCGTCTGTGCGCTAGTTATCGTACTTGTTAGAGGTTAGAGATTATTCGTTAATATTTTTATTTAATATTTTCTATAAAAAGAACTCATCACTTAAATACTATTAAGTCCGAGCAAACCTCTTTCAAATTGATTCCAGTATTAACGAGTCTGAAATCTACACCGTGCATGCACAATTAAACTAACCGTCAAAGGAGGAATATTATTTACATTGCGTGAACTGAGATTCAAACTTGAGTCAAACGTAGAAAAAACATGCTAAATTGTTCCCGTGTTACCATTTCGGATGGTAAATTAATTGATATTCAGCCTTATGATTTAGCCATATTCATTATAATTTCCAATTTTGCATGCGTTATTCTCAATTCTTATTTTGGGTTTTCTTACTTTGGTATGATTACTATTATAAGTTTTTCTTTGTGTTTTTATGCACAATGTAATTAAGATTAAACTGTTCAAAACCACTAAATCTAGAACCCAACCTCCAGGCTACAGCTAATTGTGGTGATTTATATATGAATTTTCATAATTGTGATTAATTATATTAGTATTCTGAATTTAAACACTCGGAGTGGGAGGCTAAGTTCGAGTTAATTTGACTAGGTTTGCAGCTATACGATTGTAATGCGAGTCTCATTTCAAACTTGTTTATTAAATGATAGAATTTCATTTGGCTCAATTTGTTTACACCCCCGATTTGGTAGTGGAAGTTAAGTTCAAATTTTTAAAGTTATAATATTGACATTTGATACAATAAGTTTAATTAGTAATGAACTTGTCTTCAGAATTAAATATTTCAAATTTGAATTTCAATGGGAATAATTAACTGTAAAAAAACACTGCTAAAAAAAAAACTGTATAAAACAATAAGTTTTAGTCTGAAAACTACGTTTATGCAGTTTTTTTTATAACATAAAACAAATAACTTTCATTGCTTTTGTTACAAGACAACATAAGGAACATAATACATAAGCTCACCCCTGAAAGGCAAACACATAACAAGAACATGGCTAACCTTCAAAGACGTAAAAGAAAGTGCAACATGAGCACGCGCATGCAAGCTAATCATGATTGTAGAAGATAAGGCATTCAACGAGTTGAACAAAAGAACCCAATAACCAGAAGAACATGCATCGAATTTGTTGAATTTTTAAGTGTTTTCACTCATTGCAGGCGGCTCATCACCTCTCGGAGGGCATGGCTTTGGTGGCTTGGGAGGCCATGGTTTTGGTGGTTTTGGAGGAAATGGCTTTGGTGGCTTAGGAGGCCATGGCTTTGGTGGTTTTGGAGGAAATGGCTTTGGTGGCTTGGGAGGCCATGGCTTTGGTGGCTTTGGAGGAAATGGCTTTGGCGGCTTTGGTGGAAATGGGAAAGGGGGAAGAGCATATCCACACATGCCAAACACACACATAACCCCCGAGGGGCATTCGTTCCCACATCTCCCACAATTGAAAGGATTAATGTTTGTGTCGACACAAAATCCGTGGCAACATTGCCAAGTGAAGGGGCATCTAGTTTCACATAGGCCACAGTGATTGACATCAGAAGAGACATCAACACATTGGTTTTTGCAACACCACATTCGCGCCGGCGGAATTTCTCCCCGTTTGCATATCCATGGCGTCTTCCAGCACCCGGGAGGTCGTGGCGGCCACGGGTGGTTCGTTACTTTCTTCAGCCATGGCGATGACGTCGAGCCAGCTGTGAAATTCAGTTGCAACCTTTCAGCTGTTACTTCTACTAACACAAATAATATGAATAACAGCGAGATGACAATTGTACCATTGCCTAGCCACATTATTTAGATGCACAAGCAAATATCAAATGGGAATAGCGAGGTATAAATAGAGGGTGAAAAAGGGTGCTCATCACTTCAGTTTTGTTGTTGCAGTCCAAAATTACAATCTTCTAAGGTACTTGACAAGTTCATGTTTTTCGTACATGGGTAACAATTCAATTCTCGTGTCATGGAAGGCAGTAAAATTACCAACTACGTGATTAGTAAGGGTTGGTGGCAACTTTATTTTGTGCTTAGAGGGTCGTTTTGCTTTTGCAAATGCCTTAATAAAGTAAGTGTGACTGGCGACGTACAAGCCTCTTTCTCATGTTAATTTTTAGCAATTTCCACGACGAAAAGCCCTTTGTTTCTTAAGGCAAGCAAAGAAATTCTTCATTTGTTATGGTCTCATACAGTAAACATGAGTTTACACTCCGCATTGAATTCCAATTCCCTGCGCAATGAACATCTTATCACGCATTGTCTGGTCATGAATCAGGCCCTTACGCATATATGACACTCATCTCAGAAATCATCAACCCCACAAAGATAAACTGATGAATTAATGAACTAGATCACTCCAGAGGCCTTATGATGGTTTCGTAGCAGAAAAGACAACAATTCAAACAATTTAATAAGGTCCAAAACACGGTAATTGGAACAAATTTGCATTAAGTTCAACCCTTACCTGCTAAATAATGAACCAAAAATATGGAAAATAATGCTCCCTCGACTCACAAACTCCAGGAATGTATTACAGAGACGTTGCTCAAACCTTGCACACCAAGCGCGGGCCATTATCCACAAACATAGAATCGGCCCGACCAAACGTGATCATGGAAGCAGAGAAAATTTTATTCCATGCATTCTTCAACAAAAGAGATGAAATCACTATATGCAATATTTAGAAATTGGAGCATCGATGACAAACCGAGTCTGCAGAAACACAACTCAAAAAGAGTTGCCCCAGTGCTTGCACAAGCACTCAGTATTAGCTAGTTAAAATCAACTGTTCAAATTAAAAAAACATAATACCAGTGCGATATCATTATTTTTCAGCAAGTATTGATAAATGACAAACTAGATTAGATCCTGTGCTGGCAAGCTTTATGATTGTTTCTTAGAAACATGATCGAGAAATCTAGCTCTCAACATAAACTCATCTTAGCACCAATAAACAAAAGTCATTTGTCAATCTTTTCGGCAACTTCTGCATTCTCCAGCCCATAGCGACGCTTAAACTTGGCAATCTGCCCTAAACTCTCAGCCATTTGCCGTTTTGCTCTGAAGTGATAGACTTTACCAACCTGGTGTATTTTAGTCATCATAACATTCATCAACCTACCACTCTGGGTCACATAGGATATCCATTGCATCTGGGGGTGAATCCCTTTCTTCATTTTGCAGAAATCTACATCTCAAATAATCAATTACTTAGATAATGCTAAGAAAAAACAAATTCACCAGATGAATTTCTTTTTCGTAAAGAATATCCCAACACTCCTTGTTCAGTGCACAACAGAATGTTGAGAAACAGCAAGATACAACAAAAATTTATCGTCATATTTGGGATAATCAGATTACCTATTAGCTCTTTTCTTCGAAAGAATGATCAAAATGGTGAGTTATGCTCCACAATTACAAGGTCTCTTGGTAGTGAAAACATATTGCATTCTCAATTTTACATAATACCAAGAAACTTGAAAACAGTTTCAGCAGCCCCCATAACCAAACCACTAAGAGTTTGCCTATTTTTTTAAACCAAGAAACCTAAAAAACAGTTTCACCATTCACAACATCAAACTGCTAGACAGTTTGGATGCCCGCATTTTCACTACACATATGTTTTTCTAAAGCCTCTTCTCAACAGAAACAAATTGGCCAAAAAGCACTAAAACAGAAACCCAAATACTTACTGTTGACAATAAGAAAGTAAGATTAACCAAATTGGCCACAAAACAATCTGCTTTGACTGACACAAGAACACCCCATAACAGGCCAATCAATCAACAAATTAACAAATAACACTATCATGCAGAATTAAGCTCATCTTCAGTACTAGTGACTATTCCTAAAATTAAAACCCACCCAAAAGTTGTAGATTCTCAAATAGAAACCAAAAAGGTTTTTCTGTTATCTGTCTCACAACTCAATGATATGTCGTTCAGTAAACATAGACCAAAAACAAAAAGTAAAACAAAACAAAGAATGAAAATCAGAGCAGGAACGAACTCGTACCTGAAAGATGGGATTGAAGGATTGAATGACCTTGAAAGAACCAAAAAAAAAAAAAAAAAACCCGTTTTGACTGCCAATTCAACGAGTAAAATGAAGCTGTTTGAGAGGAAATTGAAGGACTGGTGATGATGCACGTATCTCGCTGGGGTAAGGAAATGTGAAGAGAAGCTAAAACCCTACCCTAACCCACCTAGAGCGAATTGATGGAATGGGCCCTCTTTCTAGAGCCCATCCACTGCATCCAATATTCCCCGGCCCGACCACGTTTAATTGGCTTCCTCTGCATCCACTTATCTTTTCTGTTTTTCGCGCTTAATTATGTAGACGCGTATAATGAGGTATACGATAAATGTGCAGTTAATTCAATAATATTTAATAATTTATTTATTTTTTTATTTTTTCAGATTTAACACATTATTTATAATCTAACAATACAAATTATTACGTATTTATTATACTTCCTCCTGTGCGTGCACACTGTACACTTATCTTCTCCGTTTTCTTTTTGCCTTTTTGTTTGTACTTGATGATTCCCACGTTCACTTGAAACTTCGTGGGATTTATACTCACGGGGCTAAATTATATACACATTTTATGAAAATGTTTTGTATAATTAAATCTAAATCTATATCTATCTCTATATATAGTTGTGCAAAAAATTAATAACTTTTATTAGGTATTGTAAAATTATCTTTTTTTATGTAGAGATATAGTTTATTTTATAGTGTGATTAACACAATCTTGATAGAACTAGGATATATCACTTATATATTTTTTATTTTATTTAAAAAAAAAAAACCAACGAAAACGACCACAAATGTTATTTATGTATGAAATGGTTAATGAGTCAAAAAGTCGTTACTTGTCAAACAAGCCATTGCCCATTCGTAAAGAACATTCGAATATGATTCAGACTTCCAAAAATCCCCAATTACGTAATGGCATTGATATATGACTACGACATTTAAATTATTATTTTTTTGACTTTGCTTTCCCAACTTATGGTTCACTTTATGGAGACCATGCTGTATTCATTAATTTATTGGCGATGGCCACAAGGCAAAATAAACTGGTTTCTTTTGAATAATTTGTTTGATTTTTTAACATTAAAAATCTTATTAGACTGTAAATTAATAATTAAATAATAAGATAAATGCCTCCGCTTTCGTGAATTTTAAACTCTTCTCATGAATAGAACCAAAACCTCTATGATATCTAATCAATGCCATCATTTCCTAGAGAAACGTTTTTAACATGCACCGATGCACGCACCAGTTCGTCCTTACGCTTCATAAGGCAATAAAATATCAATATTTTTAATTTTAAATTTTTAAATTTTTTTACATTTAAATTTTAAATTTTATTAATATTTTATTTGAGTTATAAATTTTTTAGTTTCATATTACACCATTCTTTTAATTTATAAAAAGTAGTCAATCGATTAATAAATAAATTTAATTTAATAAAAATTATTTTTAAAAAATTAAATATTTTTTTATTAATAAAATATACACATTAAACATTGTTTAATTAACAAATATACTAATTAAATAAGTAATATTCATATATTTTATTTTTTTAAAATAATTTTTTGTAAAATTAAAATTATTTTTTAATAAATTGATCATTTTTGGTAAATAGAAGAACTAATTTGATAAAAAATCAAAAAGTTTAAAACTCAAATAAAATGTCAAAAATATTTAGGACTCAAACGTAAAAAATTTAAAAATTTAGAACTAAAACTATTGATATCCCGACAAACAGATCTATCATAATTTCACATAAGAATCTTATCATGCACAGTAGAATGTTCTAATGAAATATGGGTCAATCACCATCTCGACAGCCACTTCATTTTACCATGCAAGAAATTAAGACTTACGAATACTTTGTTTTTCAAGGTCACTCGGAAAATTTAGAAAACCAAAAAGAATTAAAAGCACAAGCCAAAAGCACACCCATAATAGCATTATTTAAGCTGCATAGCAGCATACATCCCAAATCATATTCACAGAATTCTCTTGTGGGCGATACAAGAGAACCGCAAACTCGAAGTGAAAATGGTACTACCGCAAGGCAAACTGAGTTCAACAATGCAAACCTAGTTCGCTTATTAGGCTACAGCCAATAACACATAGAAGTACTTTTAGTTGTCACAACCATATAGCCTAAATTGGCATACTGAACATAAGCATAAATGCCCCATGCTATGTTCATCAAAGCCCGATTCTTACTGCAGAACTAGGCATTCCTGAGTCCCAGTCACCATGCCAGGGTGGGAGCCTTTGTCAATAGCATCAACTTCCTCAAGAGGTTGAGGTTTGACACCTGTATCCTCGAGTGATTCTTCAGAGACATGTCCATTACCATTGTCAATATAGGAGATTGCTTCAAAAATAAGAGCATTCACTTCTCGGAACCTTTCTTCAGAGAGAGAAACCTCAGCGAGGAGCCTCCAAGCATTCTCCTCAGATGCCTCCTCATAGTCTTTTTTTCTCTTTAACACCATATGGCCGCTAATTTCCCACACAGCAGGGTTCACTTGAGTATCAAGAAGCTCAGGACTCACTTCCCCAAGAGCTTGTTTCTCAGCATAACACTGCAAAACAAGCACATGTTAGGACTACGCACTTAACAAGTTAAGAAAAAAAATATACATAGCAGGTCTCCATGATATTACCTGTGGGAAGAGAAAGATACGCTTTCCACAATCAGAGATCAGCACATTGTAAGGTATATTGTTATCCTGAAGGCAAATGCAGGCATTGGAGACAATCCCGGATAAGTCTTGCACAGTGTTCCCACCCTCAAAGATGAGGCCTCTAACAGGATAGTTCAAAAGTTCAGAAACTTTCACGCCATCATCCAAAATAGTTATCTTCTTAGTGGGTGCTTTCTCAACAGGAAATGGCACAGCCAAGTAGTAAGCCTGTTCCGGTAGAAAATATTATCAAATGCTTTATATAGCAGTTCCAAGAGATTTTACTTTGCCAATTTAGAATTAGCATACACATATGTACACATGAGTGTCAGATGTCGACGGACCTGGAAGTGGAGGTGATTGATGGTAGCAAATGCACCCAAGCTGTTGTAACCCAATCGAAAGTACTGATTCCCAGCCTCAGCAGCCATATATAGTGCAAGCAAGAGGCTCTCTTGGTCAATCCTCTGCGGCAAGCACTCCAAAATGCATGGAATCAAAAGCACATGGCCATATTCAATGGGGCTAACCTGTTATAGTGAAACAACAAAAGTAACTTACAGAATCGCTGCCTCTTTTCATTAACAGAATGAAAATCAGTAAAAGAAGAACAGGCTTACATTTATAGCAACCACACTTGAAGAATTTTCAGTGTCAATGGGGGCATTAGGGAAGAACTGAACTTCACCATCCTCGCTTGCTTCGAACTGGAAGAGAACCTCTTCCTGGCCAACTTTAGTGAAGTTGAATTTCTTATCATCAAATGGTTGGAGGACCTTGTCAACACGAAATTCGGTTGGTCTCTTCTTCAAGTGGCGGCCTTCATTCAGCTGAGCAATGAAACCATACTGGCCAGGAATCACCTAAGCGGAGTTTTAAAATATCAAAAACCCAAATTGCAAAGATTTTCAACCACAGAGGTACACTCTACAGGCTTGCCTTACAATTGCAAGGCAGCTCAAAAAATTAAGAGCAATATACCTTGGTCTCACAGGCAGTGACATCATAGCGAAAGAGTCCCCTCTGCATCCGATCCTCCCACTAGAAATTCCAATTCATACAAAATTCAACCCCAAAACTGATAACTTCGTTCTCAAAACAGAACAGAAAAAGAAAACATGAATTCAGGTTCATTAATCTTCATCACTCAAACAATTGTACCTCCCCGAGAAGAAGCGAGTCAAGGAAGGCAACAGGAGGCTCGCTACACCCATCTCCGGCCACAATCTTCTCGCCAAAACTGGCTACCTTCTTGAAAGCATACAAAGGAAGCCTTGCTCCTATCCATGCAACATATACAAGGAAGAAAAAAAAAAAGAAGCAAAAAAAAAGAAAAAAACCCCAGTTACAAACAAAGGCTAAATAAATCAAAACTCAAACACTCAAAGCAACAGAGGCATCCTAACAAGGAACAGCAAATTCCAGCAATCCAGGCGAAAAGGAAAATTGCTGCTGCCCAGACAAGGAACAATAGAATGCTTTAATATTTTAAATAAATAAATAAAATCCAATTAACATAGAGCTTAACACCTTTTATTTCTGCATGTTCTCTCTCAATCAGCTTTCGCATGCAGCAGAAGGGAAAAAAAATTATATATATACATATATACCTTGAATGCAGCACTTCTGGAGGCAATTGCGGCCGCAACCCCCACCACGGCGGGCACCCTCTTCGACCTCCTCCTTCTGGTAGTTCGACACGACGGTCGGGACCCTCTTGATCCTCAGCATCATCTCCTTATCGCTGTTCATCTTCTTGCTAGAATTGCCAAACAATACAAATCCCACAGGCCAAAATCTAACAATTTTTTTTTATATAATAAATAATGCTTTGGCTTCTGCTTCTGGTTTTCTTTTGCCTAAAATGTAAAAATACGTATTAGTCCTAGCCTAATCAGTGGAGGAGGAGGAGAAGGGAACCGCCGCCGGCGAGAAATTGGAGATCGGAAGGGCTGCCGCCTTCGGAAGGCAAAGCGCCACGACCACCGTGAGGCGAAGGGTTGTTGTTGCTGCTGCTGCCAATCACACAACCCCTGCGTCGCACAGCTCGGACATGAATTATAGGCCGCCGGCTTACTCCGTGTATAGCCGTGATTTCTTCAACTTGTCTAACGCCTGGGTTTTTAACCCCCCCACACAACACTCACCAGAAAACACCCTCAAAACTCGTTCAAGATTCGATCTTTACACCAAGAAAACCTTCGATTCGAGCAAAAGAAAGACACCCAGTTCTTGTTTTGTCATCAGATTGTTAAAAAAGCAGTCAAAAGCATTTGGGGTTGTTGTTTTTCAGGTGAATTTAGGTTTTTTTTTTTTTTTTGTCTATTGGGAGAAGGAAGAAGAGGGGAAAGTGAGGAAATATTAAGGGCAATTGGGCAAGTGGGGTTGTCTGCAATGAATGTGGAGGATGAGAGGAGGGCAAAGGGTGTTTATATAGATGAGAAGAGAAAATATTATTGTGGCTGTAGTTCGGCCTTGTATGCTGCTATGCAGCCTGCTGTTTATGCCATTGGGCAATTTCCTGATGATAATTGTTTGTGTGTGTGTGTGTGTGTGTGAGAGAGAGAGAGAGAGAGAGAGAGAGGGACCATGCACTCGTACGGAGAGGCCAAAGACTAGGACCCGTCCCTCTTTCAAGGCAAGGGGCCAAGCGGGGTTTCCGTTTCTGTTTGGAATTTGGAAGTTTGAATGCTTTTATTGCGACTTAATAAACTACTAATTAAAAAGGGAGGGCCAGAAAAATACAAAAAATAAATATAAAATAATTTATTAAGCACAGTTAAATTATTATTAAGTATATTTAAAATTTAATTTTTAAAAAATTATTTTTTTAGAGGTTAGATTTGTTCTTATGTGATCTCTAACTATTTTGTATGTTTTCTTAAGAGGACTCTAATCAACAATAGGCTAAATTTACGTATATTTTGATATTGAGTTATGACCCTTGACTATTATCCCGCGTTCTCATTTTATTGAAAAAAAAAAAATTAGACTACTAATTCCAATCACTAATTGTTAGTCTCCCACTTCCTAAAATCCCTAACATTAAAGTGAGATTAAATTAAAGTGAAAAATTCTATTTTGATATTTTTGCATCCATATATTTTTAAGTAATGATAAATATTCTAAAAATCATATTATAAAATATTTCAAAATGTATAATTATGAAAAAAAATTATTAATTATATCTCAAAATGTATAATTATGAAAAAAAATTATTAATTTTCTTAACACCTTTAAATTAAAAAAAGAAAAAAAGTTAATGATTCTTTCTATAACTATACATTAAATGTTTTATGACACAATTTTCGTAATATTTATCATTACTCATTCTTTTTTTTGTTAACGGTTAGAGTTAATTATTAATTATTTTATAGTTCAAAACAAAACCCTAATAGTTAGTGGTGCAAAAAAATATTAATAATTTAATTTAGTGATTTCAATGAATTTAAAATTGTATGAGTTATACATAGTATAACTTTGTAATTTTGTTAGGTTTATTTTATATTTCAAGTAAGAAAGTTGTACTTGCAATATTTGTGTTCTAAAAATCTGTTTATATAATTTGGTTGTCATAAACAATATTTGTAGTCCCAAAGAAATGAACTGCTTAATTAATCACAAGTGTAATACCATCGAATGAGGTTAACTTGCACGTGATTACAATTCGAAAACAGATGTCCGACTATTACAAATTGGAGAAAATTAAAGTTTGAATTCCAGTTCCAACTTCTCTACTTGTAGTCAACAAAACAAAAGTGCCAAGAATATTTTAAATGGCAACTTATAAAATGCTCTTGTGCAATAAAAACGGTAAATAGATTGGTAATGTTACCATCCCCTTTTATGTTTATCTAGCACGAAAAGAATAAATAGCAACAATTTGTTGTCCCGTTTTGTTGTTTGTAATTGTGACATTTTCTAGAGTGGAGAAAAACCTAAAAAGGAAAATAGATGGTTGCAACTTGCATTTTAGGATGCACAAAATCTGGCTTGATTAGGAAATAAGTTTGATTTAGTCCCTCAAAATATTGTCTTTCCTATCGTTAAACCTATACACCTTTTTTTTTTTTTAATATTCTTTCCAAATTAACGTCTTATTGGATAAGAAATAAGTTTTTAGAAGCTACACCCAAAAATTGGCAATGGGGGAGTAAGGGGGAGATAAACGAAATAGGAATAGAAATCATAATATATTAAATGAAAGCAAATACTTCAAGATACCGAATTACGTGAATGTAAGTCTTAAATTTTTTTTTTTTTTTGAGAAAAGAATGTAAGTCTTAAATTACGTGGCTAATATTCTCAAAAATATTTTCCCATTCTAAAAAGTAAAATACTTGATACTATCATTAAAAAAAGAAAAAGAGAAACATTTAAGGGAATCACGACCGAATTACGTTGATGCAAGTCTTAAATTACATGTTTATGTGATTTTTCTTGTCGATTTCTGATTTCCATTTTCCTTGATTAGTTCCAATTGCATGGGGCATCTCCAGCCGTTGAAAGTAAAAAGAAGGCATTTATATGGTACACTTATGAGTTGGTGATATATGAGTGTTTTTTTTTTTTTTTAATCTTTTGGTTTGTTGGTTCGACTGAAATTCAAATTCAAAAAGTTAGAATGAGAGATGACTCCAATACTAATTCAAAGATAGTTCATTGTGCGGGTTGTTATTTGTTAATACTTTTAGTTAGCAAGAATACATCATTTAGCATAAAATAATTATTCATAAATTGAATACTTTGCATCTCATCCACGCTTTGTCAATTTAAATGGGGGAAGGCCAGATTCGGACCTTAGACCTCCTAAAGTTAGAACTAATTTTAAAAGAAATATATAGATGGTTCCTCAAAATTGATTTTTTTTTTCATAAAAACTCCTGCAATGTTTCAAATTTTTTTTTTTGTTATTATTTCATTTGCCCACCACAAACATTATTTGTATGAGAATAAATATATGTATATCATAAACTTGTAATTCAAATGACATTGACAGTATATCAATAACTGAGGCATTAAGGATTCGAACTTTCAACTTCTCCAATTGTTCATTCATATAAAATGTTATGTATATAATATAAAATATTTTGTATATATAGTACAAAAGCATCTTAAGCCTATTTACGTCATTGCCTTCGTAAAAGATTTTCCTATTTTTATTTACAAATCTGTCCCCGATAATCAATTTAATTATAATTGAAAAAACTTCACATTAAACTCTGACCAAATTTATGTTTAAACCATCTGACATAAGAAGAGGGCGAAGCTTCAAGAACCAAGAAACTACTGAAGAAGCTTCCCGTGGGCCATGACAGCTCCATTCGTGCTCTACTAGTTTTCGCGGGGTGCTGCAATGAGCTTATGGCAATGTTGTATTCGCTCTTGTTTCGATACCTGCATTATTGTCGATCTTTGATTCGATGCATAACAAATATTATCAACAGTCAGCATAAATATAAACTTATATGATATAAGATTACGAGTGAATTATATTAAAAAATTAAATTAATAATTTTTAAATAAAAATTATAATAATTTTACTTTATTTATAAATATTAAACGTTAAGATAGCTAGCATCCACGTAATCAAACCCTTTCATTACACGCTGACTAAAGTCCACAACGGGAAATTTCCTCTGCAGAATTGACGCGCCTTGGCCAAGAAGAAGGAAAATTATCTGCAAGCGGAGAGCCTTAGGCCAAGTCCATGGCGTCTCAGCCAATGGTGAAATTTGTGGCATATATGTTTGTGGAGCATCACAATCATCTTGAAATTGATAGGTTCACACTTTCTCGTGATATGTAAACATAAAAGGGTCACAATCCATCACATTTCGTACCTTTCTCCGAAGAAAGAAAATTGGGTAGTGAGAATTTTTTTTTTTTTAATCTTGAAAGAAAAGTAAGTCCCGTATAATTAATAAAGGAAGAGAGAGAGAGGAGAGGGACGGGTTCAAAGTTAACTAGACAAACAATCTAGTAACCACGTGTTGGTTAGTAGTTTTTTTTCGTGGAGCTATCATGAGCTCTTTTTCTTTTGCCCATCATCCTACCCTATCCTCATATTTTCTTCTGATTATGTTCTACATTAGTCCCCCATTTAGTGCAAATCTTGTCCTCCAATCTTATATAAATTTTATCTCTCCATTTGATGTAATTAACGTGTGTCATTTTGTGGTTGTTCCTTGTCAATGTTACTTCTTAGAGATGACAATTTTATTTGTATTCGTCAAAAATTACCCGTATCTGTCCCGACGGATACAGAGTCAAAACTAATTGATCGGGGAACAAGACATGGATTGTGGATCCCTGTATTTTTTTAGTAGGTATAAGGACAAGAACGGGTTCACCTATCCCTATCCTCATACTCTCTCCATTTATTTTTTTATTTTTTATTTATTTTTTAATTTTTATTCATTTTTATTACTTAATATTTATTGTATTCACTTTTCAATAACTTATATTTTAACTACTTTTAAATTAATAATGAAATTATTAATTTATTAATGAAATTGCTTTCCTTTACCCTGATAATTTACTTAAAATGTTGATAGTATTAAAATTAATGATTTAAATAATAACTAATTCTAATGACAATCACGAAATTGTTAATGAATATTACAGGAATCATAATAACTTGTCATACAAGTCCTCAGCCAATAATTTAAAAGTTTGGCTCTGAATACACAAGTTAAAAAGACAATCCTTTTACTAAAAGTTTTGTTATGAAACACTATTATTTTTTTTTCAAAAGTGCTAGTATATGCATGCCAAAAATATCAGAATAAATTGTTTAAGAAGTTAGGAACGAAGTTAAAACTTTCAATATTGTAAGAAATCTAACATTATATACAGAAAATAGACAAAAAAAAATTAAAATCGTAGGGTGAAGTTTTTATAGTTTTCATTTATTAAATTTTTTCATAATTAAGTTTTTTTATATGATTCATATCTTTATAAAATGCAGTTTTAAATTTTAGTATTGTATAACAATTGAAACATTGAATGCAATTTGTCTCAATTATTCCTCTATGTTAGCATTTTTAAAAATAGTGTCATTATATCAGTATATAAATTTAAGTAATATAACTTCAATATTTGCTTATTATAAACTTGAGCAATATAGCATTTTTAAAAATAGTCTCATTATTCTTCTACATATTGTACATCAAGTTGTAAGTTATAAGACCTTAATTTCTATTACTAATTCTTAATATAAAACTCATGTATTTGAACTTTAATAGTTAAATTACTTATTTATTATGTTTTTAAGTCAAAAGATATTTGTAATATAAACAGCTGACTTGTCATTAATTACGAGTATTAAATAATTTGAATTGTAAAAATATGTTTTTTTTTTTTAATTTTCATTTCGACGGGTATGGGGCGGGAACGAGCAACGAAAATGGGAACAGAGATTAAAATTTCATATCTGATGGGAACGGGGACAGGGACAAGGACGGAAATGAAAATGAGGGTAATAAACGGATACGAGGAACGGGAGGATCATCCCCACCTTCGACCCTCCCATTGCCAACCCTATTACTTCTTCTGCAGTTTTGAGTTAATCGAAAAAATTTTAGAAAATAAAAGATATAGACATGTTAAATTAACTGTAATTCCCAACTCAATTACCATGGATTCAAGTTCTTAGTTAGAAAGTAGAAAGCCATCCTGTTTTTACTCGTCACTTTGAAAGTAAAGACTCCCAAACCACAAAGACAGCGCTCGCGACAGGGACCACAAAAGTGACGTCGTTTTTTTTTATGCCCTGTAGAAGAACACGTGGTTTGCTAATTTGCCCCTCGATGATAAGCGCATTGATTCCGCTTTTATTAAGTGCCCTTATGAGGACTTATCACAGAAGTTTATAAAAACAGAATCAAGACAAAGTTGTTTGTAAAAGCACTTGACATTCGGAATCTGTGGAGTGATCATTCTATGCGATGCAATGTGCTGTGTGTCCTGGTCCTTGCTGATCTGGGCCCACCACTGTGTCTTTACCTTCCCAAGTTCCCGTTCATGAAACTAATCAGGCTAAGCCTATTTGCAAACGTGATTAGGCGTCGGACTCTTGATCTTTTTAAAAAAGTTTCCACTAAAATGTGGGATTGGGGAATGTAATTTTCTTATAGTCTGTTTGAATTATGAGATTTTAGTAAAAAAAGTGTTAAAAAAATAATAAAAAAATAAAATTTTATATTTAAATTATATAAAAAAATTATGAGAAAGAAAAATATATAAATGTAATTACAAAAATGCCTATGTAAATAATTAAATAATTAGTGGAAATTACAAATACTCCTATAACTAATTGAATCAGTTGGGGTTGTTATAGTCATTTTGTTTTATATTTTTTTTAAAAAAATTTCCTAGTGGTTTGAATTTTTTTTCCTGACATCGGCGGCTTTTCTTTTCTTATTCTTTTCTACTGCTTTCCAATCAACCGAAAATGCTTTGGAACAAGAGTTTTCTTTTTGGTTTTGTTTTTTTATAAAGGTATATTTGTTTACAGTAAAATATTTTATAAATTTTTGTTTATTTTTGATATTTATTTTATATAAAATATTTTATAATAAAATTTTTAAAAATTTTGAAAAAAAATTTAAAATTTTTAGAAAAAATAACTTTAATTCAAAATGAACTAAAGTTATTTTTTTTTTAAAAATTTTGAAAAAAAATTTAAAAATTTTAGAAAAAATAACTTTAATTCAAAATGAACTAAAGTTATTTTTTAAAAAAAAAACAAAATATATTTTAATTGAATGATAAGAGAAAATTATTATTTTCATTGTAAATATTTTTTCTTATAAATATTTTATAAAAATAAATTATTTTTCAACAAATTAAAGGATTTTCATTAACTAAACACACGGTTGAGATTATCGTATGTCTCAAACAATATTTTGAAACATATTTCTCCTTTCTTATAACATTTAATAAGTTAATGCGAGACTAAGTATTTCCTACGTTAAAAAGAGAAAAAAAAAAACTATCAAAAGTGTTGGTATTTTCTTTTGTCACCCCCGCGTTCTTTCTTTACAACAACAAATTTTAATTTTATATTTAATTAGAATATGTTACATGAATCTTTTGTCCTTATTTCTACTCAATTTTTTATTTCCTTAAAATCTCTCAAAAAAAAACTTTCGTTTTTAATCAAAAACACATTTAACAGACAAGCCAACGCTCATTCTGAAAAAAACATAAAAGATTAGATGGCATAAAAATCAATTATATAGTACTGACTCGTTTGCTTTGCTGCTTTACATTTTCAAGGTTGACTTTTATTGTGGTACTTATTAGTTTAAGGTTTTTAAAAATCAATTTTATTTTATTACATCTTTGTGCAGATTGTCATAACGTCCATGAATGGTTTGACAGTTCGAACTGTAAAAACTGGTTCTATAAATTTCCATGGATTTGAACAAATAGTTATTATTGGGGAAAAAAAAACAAGAACAACAATAATCCTTCGAATTGTTTTGTTTTGCACTATCTAATATCTACTCAGTTTCTCCATAAAAATTCAGCATCAAGCTTCAAAGGTTGTATTGTGTGAATCCCCGAAAACATTGCTTTGATTTTTCCGCTCCACACCTCGCAGTGGCACATGCAAATATTGTTTTTAAAGCATCATTCTGTAGCTGAACTTTACGCAATAATAAAATAATTACGTAATTTATTTAATAATTTTTAATAATTATTTATTTTTTTCTCAAATTTCAATTATGTAATATTTTATATTACTTTGTTATTAGTTTAAAAATATTTAAATTTTACTATTTAATATTTTTCTTTTTTTTTAATAGATTCCGTCTGAAATTCAAATTGGAGAGTGCTTGTGAGGAGACATTCAAAAGTAACATTACAAGAAGGCGACAACTGGAAGGAAATTTCCTGACCCAGACGCACTGCAGACTGCAGACAAAATGCCCTGTAAGCAGAGGACAAAAGCCCGGCTAGTACATTCATAATTTGCCCCATTAAGGGACAGTGCAAGAGCCCGATGATATGGGCCCTATTGTATCAGTTTTCCTTCCTCAGGACCCAGTACTCATTGTTTTTTTGACGAAAAAAGAAAAAACATTGTTGGGATGTTATCGATATGAAAGGCCCAAGTCCCAAATTATTTATAGTGAAAATTCATTATTCAAATAGTAATGACTCCTACTAGCTTTCCCACATTGGATCACTAGTAGTTACCGAACTTAGAACCTATAAAATTTTGTTGTTACAAATCCCACTTTTAATTTTAGAGATGCAATTATAGAAATTCAAATTTTAATCAAATGTGTGGAGACACTAACTTATCAGTTATCACGTAACCCCTACATCAAATGGCGGTATTCAGGTCTCTTTGAAAATTTAATCTAGCATTAGCCTTGTTCATTGTTAATCGCTAGGTTACAAACACCCTATTTATCAATTTTGTGGTGCGGGTAATTCATACTCTCACAGAACTTGTAGGGTATCTCGAAAATATTTTGGAGTGGTAGGGAAAGTTGGGTTATTACCCAGATTCTTTGATTGAACTTTGTATCACTGATTTTGTTGACTTAAACGGAAGGTTTTAAAATCGGGATCCTACATAAGATCGTTTTGAGATGTTATGGATCAGATTGTATAATCGTAAAATTCTACTAAAAATAACATAAAAAATGAAAAATTAACTAATATTAATGTATAATATACAATTAAACATTTTATAAATATCATTTCAAAAATAATGAAAAAGATTACAATAATTCTCTTCTTATATAAGAAAAAAATATCTCTCTTTTTATAGTTGTTAGAGAATAATTTTTATATGTTAGAGTTTTTTTTATCCAATTATTTGTATTTTCTATATTTAGTATTTAAATTTAAATAAAAATAAATATTTATAATTCTTTATATTATTAATAAAAATGAGTTTCAAAAACTTAATGTAAAAAAAAGAGAATCGTAGTCAGAATTCTACCGATCCTATGATTTAGATTGAAACTCTACTAAAATCCTATTTCAAAAATATTTTTCTACAATTCATATCGTTAACTTCATGTATGATCGTAACATCGTGAAATTTTACGATCCGGATCGAGATTTTAACAACTTTGTTTTAACCATTTGCATTTCCACTGTATTTTGTTGGAAGCATAGCCCTAAAAATTGAACCAAGTCTACGGTGGAATGGATGAATTGATCAACTAACCATCAATTTAGTCGAGTTAGTTTACAAAAATCAAATAAGAATTGGACCTAGAAAAAACCATTTAGCTCACATTGATCTAAATGGTTGGACTAGTGAATCGAGTGAGAGTCTGCTAAATATTTTCTTCGCATGGTCTTAAAGGGGTTGTGAAACAAAGAACAGAGATAAAAAATCAATAAAACAAGAGAGAAAATTTGGGAGAATGCTGTAGCAAAAAAACTAGATTAAAGGAGAGAGAAACATAGTGTTTTGAGAGAAAATCAGTTTATGACATGTTTTTAAACCAACGATGACTGCAGCTGCATCAACTGTCTATATTCATCAAATCAGATGACCTCCACAGGTGCATCAGTTTATCTCTATCCTTCTTTCGTTCTAGCTGTTGCTCCTCGTCTGCCTACACATCAACTCTTACTACTCTAGTGTTCATAGCATTATGTACTATGGGTGCATGCATGCTTACTTCAGACTCCGTAACACTTGCACAAAATACCAATCACGCTGTCAAGGACATTGTGAGTACTAACACTAATGTATACTCATCGAATAAGCCATAGAAAATGGAAATCAATCAAACAGACCAACCTGTTTTTGAAGACAATCTTGGCGACCTTCGTGTTGATGTTATCAAATCCAGTGTGCCGAAAAACAACGAAGAGGGTGATGCTACAACCGTAGAAGAGAGCTCGCAGGGTCTAATAGGGAACAAGTCTGCTTACGAGTGAGCAAAGCAGGAAGATAAACAGAATCAGATATCTAAGGACAGTAGGATGGCACGAAACAAGGAAATTGAGGAAATTATTCAAGAAGCTTAGAAATTGAGGGAAGTCAGCAAAATATAAAGCGAATGAAAAAGCAAAACAAAATAGTTGAAAGTGGCCAAAAAATTTACGGGAGTTACAGACCTGAATGCATACTAAAATTAACACCCAAATAAGGAGAGTAATACTAGTCAACAACAAAACAAAGTATCTGAAAGTGGCCAAAATTTATGGGAGTTACAGACCCAAATTCAGACAAGGATCAACAGTCAAATGAGGAAGAGCAGCCATAAGATCTTGCGAAGAGTAAATTTCCACAAAATTTTGAGAAGCAAATGTCAGATGAAGAGAGACAATGACCATCATAAGAAGCAAATGTTCATGGAAAAGATGAAGAATCCGAATACCAAAAATCATTTAAAGAGCAAAAAGAACAACAACAATGAGAAGATGTTGGAATTGACAGCAGCTCATAAGAACCTCAGAATGAGATATCACAGAAACAACAGTAGCAAGAAAAATAAAAGCAACAACAAGAAAAAAAGTAGGATAAGGATAAAATGCAGAATGAACAAAGAGGAAGCCCTTTTGCATTACAACTTTTTCATGGCTAGAGGTGTCCGCCATCAAATAATCGAAAGAAGTTCATATGGTAGTGGTAAAAGGTGAAGTAACTAGTGGTTTAAAGACGAAAATTCCAAAAATAATTAAGCTGTTGTTAAAGGAATTCAGTGAGATTGTACCAAAAGAGTTACCAGACGGGTTGCCACTGATGCGTGACATACAACACTAGATTGATTTGGTCTTTAGTGCTAGTCTCCCAAATTTGCAACACTATCGTAGGAGTCCCAAAGAGAGTGAGATTTTAAGGGAGAAGGCAGAAGATCTGCTGCGAAAAAGACATATCAAGGAGAGTAAGAGTCTACGTGTTGTACCAATTTTGTTAACCCTTAAGAAAAATGATAGTTGGTGGATGTGTGTTCATAGCCGGGTAATAAATAAAATCACCATTGGGTACAAATTTTCAATTCCTAGAGTGGATGATATGTTAGGCCAACTCGATTGATCCAACGTGTTCTTGAAGATTGATCTTCGAAATGGCTATCATCAGATCAGGATCATACTTGAAGACGAGTGAAGGACCGCATTTAAAACTCATGATAGTTTTTATGAATGACTAGTTATGCCATTTGTTTCTTTAATGTTCCTAGTACCTCTATGGGGTTGATGAATCAGGTATTGAAACTTTTCATTGAGAAATTTGTTGTTGTGTACTTTAATAATATTTTTATTTATAATCGATCAATAAAAGATTATATTTTATGCTCGAGAGAGGTATTAGTGATGCGGCGGAAGAATAAACTATATGTGAACATGAAGAAGTGCAGCTTTATGATTGACAAACTACTTTTCCTGGAGATACATAGTTAGTTCCGATGGTATTTAGGTTAACGAGGAGAAGCTATGGGCAATTCAAGATTGGCCTATTCCCAAATTTGTAGGCGATATGTGGAGTTTGCATAGCCTAACAACCTTTTACCGAAATTTTATCCACAACTTTAATACTATCATGGTACCCATTATCGAGCCTTAAAAAGGGAAAATTTTAGTGGAGAGATAAAGAAGAACAGGAGTTTGTTCTTATCAAGGAGAAGTTGTGTACCGCTCCAGTGCTAGTTCTACCTAGATTTGTCAAGCTATTTGAAGTTGAATGCAACACCAGTAGAGTTGGAGTCGGTGTTGTTCTTTCCCAAGAAAAGAGACCAGTCGTTTATTTCAGTGAAAAGCTCAATGAAACCCGACAAAAGTGGTCTACTTATGATAAAAAAATTTTATACTGTTGTGAAAGCTTTGAAGCATTGAGCCTTGAAGCATTGGGAACATTACTTGGTGGGCCGTGAGTTTATCTTATATTCAGATCACCAGACCTTGAAGTACTTCCATAGCCAGAAGAGAATCAGTAGTGACATACATGCTAGGTAGTCCAATTTCCTGTAGAGGTTTCCTTTCAAGCTATTTCATAAAGCGGGCTGACAAAATAAGGTTACTAATGCCTTAAGTTCGAGAGCGTTTTTATTGATAATATGAAGTAATGAGATAGTGAGCTTTGAAACTCTCAGTGAATTATATGAGCATGATGAAGACTTTCAAACTATTTGAGAGAAATGCATTCAAAAGCAACATGCAAATAATTTTTATGTTCATGACAGCTGTTTAATGCGTGAGAATCAGTTTTGTGTTCTCCGATCTTTATTAAAAGAGAAGATTATTTGTGATTTACGTAAAAGTGTTCTTACAAGTCATCTTAGATGAGACAAGACAATTGCTATTGTTGAGGAATAGTATTATTGACCACAGATAAAAAGAGACATTGGCAAATTTGTCCAGCGATATTATATATGTTAGATAGTTAAAGGTCAATTACGAAACATTGGACTTTATATGCTTTTGTCTGCTCTAAAAAAAATTTAGGAAGACCTATCCATGGATTTTATTTTGGACTTACCTCGCACCCAATGTGGTATGGATTCTGTGTTTGTTGTTGTTTAAAGGTTTTCCAAAATGGATTATTTTATATTTTGTAAGAAGACATTTGATGCTTACAGCGTAATTCGGTTGTTCTTTAAAGAGATAGTGCGTTTACATAGAGCGCCCAAATCCATTACCTCTGACCGTGACACCAGATTTCTTGGTCACTTCTAGGTCACTCTATAAAAATATTCACATGCAATTAAAAGTATGACAAATAAGATTCTTAAAATAGTCTTTTTTTGGCAAAATCTAAGAAAAATATAAATAATTACATATTAATTCTCACAAAAATAATCTTATATACATATATAAAAAGTTTTATCTCAATTTATTAAATGAAAATGTCTGCAGGTTTCCTAGTGTCTAACCAAAAAAAAAAAAAACATGAAATATAATATTACTAATTTTTATATTACATATATTTTTAAAATTATTATTTTGATTACATATAATTCTGCCCCACTGATTCGGATTTCTGAATCTGCCCTCGTAGAGAAAGGTAGTGAAATAATATCTGAAAAAATGCAATTCTCTCTGTATCTTGTCTCTCTAATACAATTTAGTCCTCCTTTGCTGCTAGTTCTCTTTTCCTAACTAGATCCTTTTCCTTATCTCTACTTCGTTTTTCGCAAAATTCCCTCGAACTACCCTGTGGTCCTATCAACAGGTATGACTTTCTTTTTCTTACCAACCTAAATCAGGTCCTTATAAAGAATGCTTAGTAAAAATTTGAATCTCTGTATTGAAGTGAAGACGCGTACTTTAATATCATCCAGAAAAGAATTTAATCTAACCAACCCCGTTACTTCGAGTGATGAGGAGCTTGATTCTCTTTAAATAAAATTTTGAATTTCGTAAATATAGCAGATAACTGCTAACAAAAATTTGCCTCTCTTATGAGTCTATCTTGCTTGATCTCAATTAGTCAGAACCCAATGAACTTTCAAATACTGGTGGTCTCAGACCAAAAAAAATAAAAGAAAAGAATTTAATCTAAGCTGGGACAAATTAGTCTAATTGTGTTCTTAGAGTTGAAAAACAAAATATGTAATCAATGTAAAAAACACCCACAAGTAAGAGGTTATAATGTAATTGTCTTAAAACATAAACAGCACCCATGGCGGAGCCACGTTGAGCGCTAAAGGATCTAGGGGCAACTACCCCATTGAGTGAAAAAAAAATATTATTATTGACTTGAATTTATATTATTATTTTTATTAAAATTTATGTTTTGTATTTTATATTTTACCTTATTCTCTTATTCTTATTTTGCCCCCACGTGAAAAAATTCTTCTGTCCACCTCTGAACAGTAGTCGCATACGATTTTTATTCTGTATCTGATATGTATCATTATTGCTACAACACCATTCAACATGATAGTTTATTGGTAAATTAGTGTGTTTATTCTACGTTTGATCTGGGTTTGAGTTTTAGTCTGCGTAATGGAAGCAATGGTCTTTCTTTGATTATTAGTTGACTTATGCGCTCGCAGTATAGATTTCAAACTTATTAATGCCGTAATTGATTTAGGGAGTCCCGTTCGGATGCAACAGTACTCAGTTAGTGAATCTCTCTTTTATTGAGGAGATTGAATGAGAATAGTAACGGGTGACCCCCTGTCTTAGTCTACACATACAATAACTCACACGCAGACAATACATATTTTTTTCTGTTAAAAAAATCATTATTGCTTCAACATTCATTTTATTTTAATAAAAGACACGCCTATAATGTGTATTAATTGTAAACTATGAAGTATGAATACAGACACTGTAAGACGGACACTGCGACACACTTTGTGTGTTTGTTTTAGTGGAAAAGGTAGAAAATGAAAGGGTGATGATTGAAAAATTTTAATTATTTTTTTCATCATTTTTTTTCCCACCTAATTTTTATCTTCCAAACAATTTATTTTTCTTATAACTTTTTATCAAATAACTTTCTTTATTATTTTCTTTTTCATCACTTTTTTCTCACATGTTTCTAATTTATCTAAATAACTTATTTTTTTCATTAATTTTATCTCACAAATTTCTTTATTATTTTCTTTCTCATTACTTTCTTTCACATCTATTTCTTATATATCCAAACAATTTTTTTTTTCTTCACAACATTTTTTACTTACAACTTTGTTTCTTTTCATTTTCCCACAATCCATACACACTATTAGAAAAATTAAGACATGGAAATGACTAAGATAGGATTATATATATATATATATATATATAATTAATCATAAAAAATAAGCTTTTTTTTTTCTTGCATTCAAAATATAAAATTGAGCAGTTCTTTAAATAAAATAAACAAATTTCTAAGAAAACCGATGTAAGGACACATCGCCGCCACTACAATTACAAACGACGTCGGCATCGCCTTGCAGTGCTTTGCATAGAGGAGAAGCGTGAAGGTTAGAGAGAAAATGGTGGTTTAAACATCTAGAATCACTTCCCTGCTCGGTTTTATGCTGACCTATCTGGCCTGAAATGGTTCCGCGACATTTATGAAATTGAAAGAGATGAGTTTTTGGCACCAACATTTGGAGATTTTGAAGAAGAGGAGAAGTGGTAAAAGGTGCAAAGGAGAAGGGATGATTTTTTTTTTTTTTTTGGGTTAAAATTTGCTTTTATTTTTCTTAAAAATTAAAAAAAATCTAAACGTGTGCAAATAGTGTCGGGCACTTTTGATTTTCATGTTCGACATATGCGTTTATTTTTTTTAAAAAAAATTTTGACATATTTTTTGTCGTGTTCGACACCTGTTCACTATGTATTAGAAACGTATTTATGTTGAACACGTGTTCAACACATCCTCCGTTCAATATTTGGCATGTCGAGGCATTGTAGATTGTAAAGCAACATTCAAGTGTAAAGCAGATGGCCACAGCCAGAGTTATCAGCTGAAGAAGGACGCGAGGACAAAATCTCCAAGAGATAATTTCGTACATTAACTGAACTTCGGGCAAATAACCAATGATTTATTGCATTCCAAAAGGTGTACTCCTCGTAAATCTTATTGGCACGGTACTTCTTAACATCAGGAAAAGTGGATATGGGTGGAAGCTCAACTTGAGCTTTGGTGAACGAATTAATGAGACGCATTACGTTGCTGTTCTCAACAGTTGCTATCCAACCGTGAAATGACCAACGATATAACTTTCCCTGAAGCTCCGGCAAGTCAAGATGGTAAATGTTCTTGTCCAGGAGATTATAGATTCCACACGTTTTGGTATTGTCATCATACGGTAACAACAACTAAGGAAGACCACGACTGAGATCAGGTAACTTTATGACAGATTGCCATGTTTTACATGTGGGGTAAAACCTTAATTGATCAGAATATAAGAGGAGATATCTGCGATGGCTTCCAATACATCCAGAGGGAACGCGGACCAGTGCCGAATTAGTGCTTCTCTGTTAACATCCATCACTGAAACACACAATGATGAATCTAGAAGGAATTAATGCTCATTATAAATTGGAATTAAATACTAGTTGCATTTTTTAAAATGGGAAATCTCATCATGTAAGGAATGAAACACATGCTTGAGAGTTAATAATCCTTTTTTTTTTTTTGACAGAAAATAATCCATTTTGATATCAAGAAGAAATTGGGCTTTCATAGAAAATTTATAATAAAAAAGAAAATTTATGTTGGCAATATAGAATGAAACTTCTTCTGCTCCATCATCATTCCAGTACCCACATAATCAAAAGAGAAAGCTTTGCTTCAAATACTTTTGATACACGCAACAAGTTCCTTAACCAAAAATAAAAAAAAGAAATAGATTCATCAACAAACAAAAGACAGCATACAAAGAACTGAAAGTAACTACGAGCATGACCCAAAATTGGCGCAAAGGAGAACATAAATTTATAGGTAGCAATAGATCATGCAACTCAAAATCCAGCAGCCAGAAAAGTTGTCTTCTGATTCACGTAGAGTTGCAGTCCCTCCCCCCTCCTCTTCTCTCTTTCTACTCAGATAGAATAATCACCCTATTCCCCGAAGCACTTTGTTTTACAGCTTGTTTGTTAGCAAAATAAGATGCATTCGTAAGTTAGTTAAATAAATTCCTGGTATCCTTAGCAATATACAATACAAAGTGACTGCAGAGAGATTTGATAGAAGCATGAATTGAAGATTGATGCTCAAAACTAAATATTAAAAAAAAAAAAACACAAAAAAACAAAAACTTGAACAGAAAAAGGAGGAAAGATGAAGATGGGGGATATTGCTATTTGCTTTTGCGTTGTTTGGCACCTCAATTATCATGCAGAGATTGCTGATAATATTGTTGCTGATGGTTTTTACCCTTCCTTTTATTGCTTTTGCGGTTTATTCCAAACAGGTCACAACTCACAAACGCAGGCTTCGATCGTCAACTTCAATTGCCTTCCCTGCTTTGATTTGTATACGATCTACTACTGCTGCTGCAGGATTTGGACAACTTACTAGTTTTTCCTTATCCTTTTCTAAGTAGAAACCTACGGAACTCCCTATGTTCACCCACCACAACAAACGCAAGAAGTATTTTTGTCTTGTTGCTGTCCTTTTCTAAGTAGGAAAGAAAGTTTAGATTAGGGAGTCAGATTCTGCAAGGGCTTCTTTTTCTCCCTTTTCTGGATTTTTTTTTTTTTGAAATTCTTTTTTTGGGGCTTTTAGAGGCATAAAATTTTAAATAAATTTAATAAGAATAACCATAAATATCATGAAATTTTTTCACCAAATTTTACAAAAGTTCTTAAATTTTATAATAATATTAAATTCACTTAAAATTTAGTTTTAAAAAGTAAAAGTAAAATTACAAACAAATCCTAACCACATTAATAAAAAATCTAATTCGTGATAAATCTTTGGTATTATATATTATTGTTTATTTATAAACCCGTCTATAGTGCGGGTTATTATATTCTTTTAGTAGTATATTATTTTTGTTTTATTTAAAAACAAAAAATAAAACAATGGCTTCAGTATTAGTTTTATTGCTAAGAAACATGATATTAAAAAAAATAATTTTTTCTTCTCTGAAAAAATAAATGTGAAATTTAGGAGTAGTTTTTTCTTATCTTTTTTGCTGAATTTATTTATTTTATTTCCATTAATTATACATATTTGTGTTGCATAAATTCTAAACTATATATGAATAATCGTTAAAATAAATTGAGTAAATTAAAATACAGAATAGACTATAATTCAGTAAATTGAGTTTCAAATTATAATTGTTACTCCTCTAATATAAGATCTTCTAAGAAAATAATCAAATTTATCATAAATTATAGAAGTCTACTAATAAGTCATTTCGTTTTTGCTTTCATTTAATTTCAATTCTAATTCCAACCGTAAATTAAACGGCTTCTTACTATGTAATGCTAGATGTTAAAGAGTTGATTTTTTGAGCTCCTCATCTCAAATTTGAATACCACATTATTAGAATTTCTTATAAACGTAAGTTATTGATAATTTATTATTGATTTGTTTATTTATTGAAAAATAATTTACTTTTATAAAATATTTATAGAAAAAATTATTTTTAATAAAAATAATAATTTTTTTTATCATTCAGTTAAAATATACTTTATATTTTTCTTAAAAAATATCTTTAATTCAAAATAAGTATAAGTTATTTTACATAAAAATTTTAAAATTTTTCTCAAATTTTTTTAAAATTTTTCGTTAATTACTTATTTAACGTGAAATAAATACTTAAAATTTTAAAAAAAAATTCTTATAAATAAATACACCCTATAACGCCCTCAATTTATTATCAGTAGCCTCCTCCTACCCTAAAATTTGTTGATTGAAAAAAGAGAAAAAAAGGACAACCGGGTATAATTAACAATGGGAATCTGGGGAGGGAATTCTAAGAGGAGGGGAATCAGAATGAAAGAATCCAAAAATCCCAACGGCAGAGAAATCGAAGAAGGAGCTTTGCCTACATCCGTGACGCCAACTCACTCTGATTGCCCGCATTTGCATTCCTTTTTTTATTCTTCCAATGGCCAGCACAGCAGCCAACAGTTAAAAAGAAAAAACCTCTCTCTCTATTCTGCCGCCGCCGCACTTGCTTTACAATGAACCCAGTGATCGCTACCTCTGGTGCATCATCATCATCATCTTTTTTCCGATCAGCCCCATCTCGTCCGTCCATTTCACCCTCCAACGTGCCTTTCCTCGCCGCTTTTCTCGCCTTCGCTCTTGCCCAGCTCCTCAAGCTCTTCACTTTATGGTCCCTCTCTCTCTCTCTTTAGTCTTTTCTGGCTTTATAGATAATAAGTGCAATTGGGTGTTTGAGAATTATGGCTTTATTGGTTCCTTTCAATTGATTTTAAGCTTTGGCTTCCGTTTGAGTACTGTTTAGTTTAGGGGAATTTTGCATTTATCTTTGCTTCTTCTGTGTGGATATAAGCTTATTGTTGAAGAGACCTGTAAAAAAATAAATAAATAAATAAAAAAGACGGGAATTTGGAAGGTTGAATGCTTCTGAATTGATGGGTCTGCTCCTTTAGTCTAACTTTGTGTTCATACTGAGAATAATTATTTTAACTACGCTTTCCGATTACATGTCTAGCCTGGATTTCAGAATTGTTGCTTTTCACTAATTACGTGGATGATGAGGCTTTTCCACAACTATGTGGGTTTATTGTGGGTTGAACTTGATAGGAAAGCATTTTGTTTTTGAACAACGCTTGAAAGATTAGCTTAACTCTGCTATTTTCAGGATTGTGTACTAGTTAGGTTGAGTGTTAGTCATGATGTTGTGAACAACGATGTTGGAGACTTCGGTGAAAGATCAAGATTGGTGCTTGTTTTGTTGCCTTCGGTTTTGTAAGCTATATAGGTCATTTAATTAATGAGGAATCAAACATTTTTATAGGCGATCTTGCCTTTATATGCATGAGCTTGTAATTAATTTTGGTATGCTGAAGATAATGGTGTTAGTCTGGTTGAGAACAATAATTGGTGGACTAGATCTGAGTCAATCTCCAACAATTTTTTCAGCTCATCTTTTTCTGTTAGCCCATTATGCTATGCTTACTCCCTTCGTTCTCATACATGTCTCATGCTGGATGTGCAGGTTCACTGAAAAGAGATGGGATTCTGGCAGGATTATTGGATCAGGTGGAATGCCCTCTGCGCATTCAGCAACTGTGACAGCTCTTGCAGTGGCTATTGGTCTACACGAAGGAGCTGGATCACCAACATTTGCCGTTGCACTTGTTTTGGCATGTGTTGTATGTATTTGCCGTTGTTTTTTTGTTTGTTTGTTTTTTTTTAATTTTTATTTTTGATACCTTGATCATTCTGAATTCATTTTTTTCTATAAGCAATCTGTTACCTTGTTTATAGATGCAGATTGCCTATGTTGATGAAGTAAGCTCACTATAGTGCTACTAGTTCTACTTTTGTTGCTAAACTACAATTCAAAAGTGAGTGGGCACCAAAGTCATTAATCTGGGTGTCTCAGGAAATTTGTTCAGCTGGATTAAATATCTGCATGTGCCTCTGCCTTTATTTACTGTTTTAACAAAGAAGCTACTCTTGCTAAAGTAGACTGAATTTCTTCTATGACACTAGCTGCTTTGCTTAGTACCGTATTTCTCATGTTCCTTTGCATGCCTAGTAACATAAGCATTAGTTTCCTTAAGGCCATTTTGAGTAAAACTTCCAAGCTGTTGATACCATATTTTCTACAGGTTATGTATGATGCTTCTGGTGTCAGACTTCATACTGGTCGCCAAGCTGAGGTAAGATCATTCATTGCACTTAGTGCTTTTAATGTTCTGTTCATAAATATACAACAATAATTAAGAAGTCTTGCCAATAATTTTTACTCATCTTATGAAGAAGATGACCATCCAAAAAAATGAACACGAAACTCTAATCTGTTATTGTAAAGCTGTATCTGCCATGTCTGACTGCTAGGTTCTGAAACCTATTGTTCTTCATTTCTAGTTCTTTTAGAATTTATTCTGTGGAAAAGGACAATTATAACTCTTACCATTTGTTAATTGCATTGTACATTTCTCTGACATTTTGTGCGTATTCTAATTCTTCCAATTTGAATTCTGGGCACTTCTTTGAAGTCTATGCCACGTACATCCTCTGTTAGCGGCATGAGCATTGAGCTTTCAGAATGTTGAAAATTTGTTCACAAGTTTTCGTATTATAATATGTATGACATGTTTCCAAGGCACTGGGGCCTTAAAAGTGTCATGCGTCCCGATGAATATTTAAAGCCATCTCCTAGCTTTAGTTTGATTATTCTTTCTCATGAATCTGTCCTTGTAATGTGCTGCTAAATATTCAAACTTCCATCGTGGTTAAAGATACCCTTTTGTCTTGTGGCAGGTTTTCCTGTCTTCTGCATGGTGATGCTGTCTAATTATTCTCTGCTTGCACTTGTTAAATTGGGTTTATTAACTTGTTTGCATTGCTTAGCGCAGTTAATAAATGAAATTGTATGCGAGCTTCCCCCTGAACACCCTGTCTCTAATGTTAGACCACTGCAAGGATCACTTGGTCACACTCCACTCCAGGTACTTTGAAGATTTAATTGAGTTATTAAAAATTGTGAAATTGCAGCAATTTTCATCAATCTCCTAATATTTTGCTTGCCAAATCTGCACTTACTTTTTTGCTTTGCACAAACATGGCTAAACTGACCACAGCCAGGACATGACTGTGGGTTAATAAATGAAATATATGTCCTTATGATCTACCATTTTCCTTCTTAACTATGGGACAGTTCTCACCCAAATTTGGGTTCCTGATTCTTCTGTCATGAAACAATGTTTTCTGAGCTGTAGATTGAACTCCTATACTGTCTTTTATTTGCATAATGTGTTGGGAATTGCCGAATTGGTCAATTTGATGGTGCACATTTTGGTGCATCTATCATGTACAAACTGGCTCAGTTATAATCCTCGGTGGCTCTTATTTTATAAGATTCATCATGAGATTTTGGCGCAAGCACTACATAGAAGCTAAAGCAATCTTAGCTGTACGGTTTAGAGTTTAATTCCTGATTTTTGTCCCTTAATTTATGCACCCAAGTTTTCGGACTCTAGCTTTATATGAATTACAAAAAATGGCATTGCTTTGGAATTGCTGTTTATTCTGGATGATTATGCTCTCAATGCTAAATGTCAGGTTGTTGCGGGCGCTGGCCTGGGTTGCTTCATTGCACTCCTCACGAATTCCCCTAAAGGAATATATGGCTGATCATAATACTCCGAATTATCTTGAATACAGTCACGGACTACTGCAGAGGTTGTTGAACTGAAATTCAAGCGACATCGCATCTTATCGTTATTGGGGTTCAAAGTAATCTAACTGCCTGCACGATTGAATGGTCCTGTCGAACTCACTGCTCATAATTGGATAAATTTAGTTTGATCCTACTTTACTAAGTGCGGTAGATATACTGGTCAGTGCTTTATTTATCTGACAAGGAGAGTGGCTGGCCAAGCTTTGGAAGGAAATGTACAGTGGACTCTGTATACTCGTTCCTTTGCATTGACTTGTAAAAAATAGAAAATGTGTATTATAGGACTTTTTTTTTTTTTTTTTGGGTCTAATATTATAGGACTTATTTGACTTTGCTTGACTAGCTTGACGAAGTTTTGGGCTTGACTAAAATATTCAGCCTGAAACATGGATGACCAAGCCAGCCTGACCCGAGCGTCGAATGGGCCTAGTTGCAGGCTGCAAAACGGGTCTAGTTGACACTAATCAAGCACTCGTATAGATGACAAAGAAGATTGCCCATTTTTCAGCTTTGGAAGCAAGACTGCCACCCGGTTTCCAATGTTGCCGTGTGTATAAGGCTGGGCATTTTAGCTACCAGTCACGTGGTCTGGTGATAGAATATTAAGACTCTTATTTTCAGTGATTAGGGTTCAAATTCTAACATTGATTAGAAAAAAAAAAAAAAAGGCTGGAATCATGTACAGATTTTGTAGCCAAGTTACTCTGCTTAAGGCCAAATATGATTGTTTCTATGCACTTTTTGCTTCAAAGATAACTGTTTTGATTCGTCTAATATTTAATTCATGTATTCAAGTTTTGTCTTCACAGTGCTAAAGGCAGCTGGGTGCGACATCTGCCATAGGAGTAAAGATACTTAAAAAATAGAGTTTTCAATTTTGGCGAGACGGGAAAAAGTGCAATGGCAGGGCAACGAATTTTTGGCAGTACTGGAAGTAAACGAAAAGATGTGAGAGCAAAATAAAAAATTTATTGAACACAAAAATATAAAATACCTAAAAAAAAGGACCAAATTATGATTTTTAAAGCAAGCTCACTATTAGAGGATTAAATATCAATAATGCATCTTTCTTTTGGTTAGCTCTTCGGTCACAATCCATTGTTCAACTAGTTTTCCAATGCCTAAAAGCAGGTATAATTCACCGGTATTGAAGTAGTTCTAAACTTGAATATTTCGAGTTCGAATATTAGTTGAAGTTAATTAACAAAAAAAAAAAGAAGTACATAAATTATTGGATGCAGATGGTTGATTTAGCAAAAAATTACCATTCCAAGCCTGAAAAAGTTTCAAGTGCAAAAGGGAATACCATTTAAATCTCTAAGGAGGGAAAGTTATACAAAACATGGATTGCTTGGTGATCTAAAATATCGTCCCAAAAAAAAAAAGAAAAAAAGAACGAAGGAATCTCTAGGTCTAGCTTTTGGCTCTAGCCATTTAGTTGATGTTGCCTTCATTGTACATGATCTCCCATTTTGAGCCCTTTTACAGGTGCAGTTTATTTGACCAAACTCAACGTTTTATCAATGGATGTAAATGCAATCTGATCTTATGTTTAAAGCGCAGAGAAAAGTGAAAAATGCTTTGGGGGATCTTCTATGGATAAACTAGAAATTGGAAAAGCGCTGCCGTATCTTATTTTTGGCCACAGAAGGGAAAGGGCAACTCCAAAAGTGAAGGCCCGTTCATGTTCACATTTCCACTTTCCGAGTCACCTTGATCTACGCTTTTTTTTTTTTTTTTCTTTGGTAACAAAAAAAAGGCAATATGAAGATGAAGTTCATTGGGTCAAAGACAAAGAGGGAGAAAGAGATAAGCCAGGTTGAATTGTTGAAGGATCATCAAAGTAACAGCTGTTCCTACGAGAACAAGATCGATAGAAAATATTGATTCCGGACAAGTTACATAGTTTTTTTTTTTTTTTTTTAAGATTTCTTAAATCTAAACTACTTGGTTAAAAGAGGGGTACTTACGAACATACTGTCAATATCATTTAATTTATAAACTCGTGACTCAGACAAGTTATATAGTTACCTGTAAAAAGTAATTTAGATAGCAACTTAGATGCAAAAACCTACCCATTATATTAATTATGATAGTTAATTGCGTATTTTCAGTCTTTATATCAAACTTAATAGGCCGAAATCTTAAACTAATGTCTGATGTTTGAGTTAAAGTTTAATTATAAACACAATGTTTGTTTTTGATAAAATTAATGCCCAACATTTTGGCTAAAGTCCAATTATGGACACAACATTTTTTTTAATAAAATTAGTTCCCAACGTTTTCATTATAGAATAATTCAGTATTTTTTTATTATCTGACTGTTTAATTTACTAATAAATGTATTATCTGTTAGATTACCTCCTTATAAGATGTAATATTATTAAAAATATGATACAAAGAGGTGGCCTAACAGATAGTCTTCTTGCTAAATTAACTAGTTAGATAATAAAAAAATACTAAATTATTTCACTGTAAAAATGTTAGAGACTAATTTTATTAAAAAAAATTTTGTGTTTATAATTAGATCTTAATCAAAACATTAAAAATTAATTTTACTAAAAATAAATATTATATTTATAATTAAAATTTAATCTAGATATTAGATACTAATTTAAAATTTTAGCCCAACTTAATAATCACGGCCATGACTTACGAAGAGCAAGTGGCTATGGCAGTTGGCGGGCAATATCCAAGGGGGTCCAAACTCAAGAAACCAAACGTTCTGTATGGTGGGACACCACATGTCCGTAGAGGGACACAATGGTCCCATCGAATGTGATGCTATACTTAAATTTAAAATTTTTAATCTTAAAAATACTCTTTTAAGGCACAATTTAAGTAAATTCGATCCGGCACAACCTTTATAAATGAATCTCTAATAAATCTGACTTTGATTTTATTTGATTTGATTTTATCTTTTATATATTTTTTTTTTGACATAATCTTATATATATATATATATATATATATATATATATATATATATTGTAAAACAGTTTTGCAGACATCATATAGCGTTATTTTAAGATTTAATACGTATACTTAGTTAAATATAATTCCCATATATATCAATTATGCAGACTTGAATCTTGAAACAAATATTTAGAAAATAATTCCTGAACGCACCTGATCGATGTGTGATAGTGCGCTCTTAAGATAATTGGGAAAGTACATAGTTTTCATTTACGGGTAAGCTGAGAAAAGATACGTGAACCCCAATACCAAAGGAAAAATTATTGGCGGAGTTCATGAATTATTGATAAACCATATTCATCTAATCATTTTCCGCTTTTAGATAAGAATAAAAAATATACAATAATTCAGGTGGGAGAATTGGCATATGTCTACCAATATATATCACTAACGTGGGAGTAAGCCATAAGATCTAATTGTAGGATATCAAGTCAGTTGAACTTCAAATTTTAGGTCTAAAATTTAATCCGTAATCCCTACAAATCAAAAGAGAAAAAAAAAAAAGACCTAGAAAGCTAAACATTGGTCGTCTTCAACGATTAAAAAAAAAAAAGTGAAAGTGATCAGCACAGGGGATATGCTTTCACCGACCTTATCGAGGCACCATCCAATGGTTTTCAAATCTCCTATCCCGTTGCATGTGCTGATATCTCCAGCCTCTTGCATGCTACCCCCATTTACATACGTCTTTCTTAATGCTTGTCTACCCTTTAAGTAGTTATTCTTTTATTTGTATGTTATTGATATCCAAAGTAATCCTATTATGTGGACAAAAAAAAAAAAAAAACGTAAGACAGATATATAATAATTTATCGATTATTTTGTATAATAAAACAATTAATCTTTATAACAAAAAATCGATAAAAAAATACGTTTATTTTTGTTATAAATATTAATCGTCTAATTATACAAAACAATCAGTCAATTATTATATATTCATTCCGCGTCAATTTTTTCCTGCATCCATATGTATTTTCTGTATCCAAAAATAAATCACAACATTAAACTTGAACAAGTCCTTGTATAAAAAAACACTTATGCATAAATTCAACGTAAAAAATGAGTGAAATGCAGTTTGAATTTTGAACTCATGATCTTTTATATTAGAAATCATTCAAACTAAAAGTTTATTTATTTATTTTTATTTATTTATTTATTTTTTTACTATTGCTAGCATCCCTTGAAACTATGACCTTAGCAAGCACAATAAACATGCATTGCCATCAAGACAATAAGATGGTGGTATGACAACTAAAAATTTAAACTGTTATATCACATATTATACTTAATACTTATAAGTTCATTATTAAGTAAAAAATCATTAGAAAATCATGAGTTAGGACCACCGTTATTATTCTCTTATTTTGTAGATTTTCTCTTATACTAATTGATAATTAGAATTTGAAATTTCCAATTTGGAAATTCAAGCCTGAAATGTTCCCCCAGCATTAAAATATGACTACTTCCATCGCTATACATGTACGAAGCTTAATTTAGTATATTTAAAATAGTATGTTCTCTAGTTGGTTACTCCCAAATTATGCAACTGTTCTGTGATCATGACTCGTTGATTTGAGACTGTACTGTCCTCGTCACTGCTAACGATCACGATTGATTAACAAAACACTTTATAGGTGCTCCATTATCATGTTGGAGCGAGATTGGTAATATTAAGGTGATTTCATTTCCAATATCAGCATTTCAATTCTGTAGTGTTAAGCTTTTAACTTAATTATTGAAATTCAATTTTCATAAGATTTTACAATTTTTTTTTCAAAAAACTTGTCATGTGTAGTATGCTTAAAATTGATATATAATGATATGTAACAAATCTATTAATAATGTAAAAAACATATATATCTACGCCGCGTCTCTCTTCGCATCCAGATATCAAAACCTATATACCTGACACAAACCTTTTGTATGTTAAATATTTTGTAGTGAAAAATGTAATAGCGTCACTATACGTCACTGCAATGTATTGTTACGCTCATCAGAAATATTTGTTAGGTAGTAGACGGGTAATAATTTGGGCTGTTAGAATTAAATCATTAAAAATGTGATGAATTAAAATATATATATATATATATATATATATATTATTAGATATCGTTGAATTAATTACATATTTCACTCAATAAATTTCCTTTCGTTTCATAGACCCACTTTTCTGCTTCTTTTGAATGAGATAATAAAAAAGATTCAGCTACCAATACCTTTTGTATAAGGCAAGTTCTGGCTAGCACATCATCTCTATAATCATCTTCTTTATATATGCCTTAAAGGCCTCTACATGTTCTCTACTCCCACACAAATTGCTCTAAGTTCAAACCTTGTCAATACCTTTTCTCTCACCAACAAAATAATTAAAACTATGATGAGCCAACTCAAGAAGTCTCAAATCCTGATGCTCTCCATCTTAGCTGCCCTTCTCTTTGTGACACCTCTCTTGTCATCCTCCTTAAGGCCAAAATATCTCTACTTTCTCATCAATCTGCTTATTTTAGCAGTTGGGGCAGAAGCTGGCCTCTTCCCAAGATTGTTCAAGCCATTGGAAGACAAAAAGCACGCTGTTCCTGTTACCATAAAGCCTGTGATAGCAAGTCCAGCAGAAGCCTCCTTTCCTGAGGCTAAAGTTGCTCTTGCAAGCAGCAGTACTGAAAAGAAGCAAAGGGTTATTGAGAAATCTGTGTCTGAGAAGATTGTTAGCACTGTTAAGGTAGGCAAAGTGGCAAAGTGTCCTTCCATGCCAAGCCTATTCTTTATTGGAAGTGGAGAGACTGAAGCAGAAGATTTAACTGAGAATGATGATGAGGAGCAAGAGGAAGTGGTGGGAGGGCTAAGTGGCCAAGAACTGTTTACCAAAGCTGAAACATTCATTGGAAACTTCTACAAGCAGTTGAAGATGCAAAGGGAAGATTCTTGGAAGAGGATTCATGGGTTTTACCACAAAGCCTTTTAAGCAAATATATATATTAATTAGTTGCTCTCTTTCTGTGTCATTCTAGCTAATACATGATGATTAGTCTAACTAGACTGCTAAGACCATTGGTCTGGGGGGTCACCATCATTGGATGGAGGAGAATCATAGCATTTCATTTCATGATTCTACCCTTTCTTGTTGTTAATTTGTATTCTTGTTGTTAATTTGTAGACATAGGGTAAATTCTGTCAAACTGTGAAAAAAAAAAAAAAAAGAAAAGAAAATCTTGTCAATTAAGCTTTGTGTATCTCAGATCATATGCTGTTCCTACTATTATAAAATGTTATGGTTTAGTCTAGCGCCTACAATTCATATAATATTTGATGTGTTTAGTGTCACATATGTGTGTGTGTGTAGTATTGGATTATTAACTAGTCCTGGTATTTTTCTCTTTGATATCAAATATTTGTTTTCAAGTTGACAATTGTTACCTATTCCAAGACCAAATGATGCTGCAAGCCTGGGTTTCTTTGAGCTCAATTGGCAAAAAATTTTTATCATGGATGCGACTTTTGGAGGGTTTCCTACAGACTATTCTTAATAGCTACAGTATTTCACCCAACAGTGTTGTTTTTGTATTTTGTTACAAAAGAGAGAAAGAGAAACATTTGGCAGATATTGCTGGTCATATTGGACCACATTTTTAAATTTTTTTTAATATAAAACTAGCAGTTAATCAGTTAGCCATTAGCGGAGAGAGGGAAAGTAGGTTTTAAAGATAGTACAGGAAGTGGACTGCACCCCCAAGGAGACAAAAGCCCCCAACCGACTTAGTGAATTTGAGTTAACGGAGGTTAAATTCCCGCCAGAAGCAATGCTCCCTTGCCAACCAGAGTATGCCTGGTTGGCACTTGGCGGACCGCATTTGTAATTTACAATGTCTAAAATACACAAATCAAAATATTTAAGGCCGTTTAAAAAGTTTTTCTTAAAAAAAAGTAAATTAAAAAAAAACCTTGTCATAGAAAAGATTAGATTGTTCATGAAAAGCTACAAGGCCATCTGCGTTGCCTAAATTGAAACGAAAGCTACGCAGGCAGTAGGCAAAAAGGGCCGAGGGGTACAAAGAAGGAAAAGAAGAAGCAAACATGGCGCTTCTGTCTATTGCCGGACAATGTCTTGTGTAGGAACTGCAATCAATGACTTTATAGATAAAATACAAAATATGAAGCTTCATTAATTCCATACTATTTGTCTCTAACAATTTTTTTTATCCTTTTGCTCCATTGTATTAGTACCCAAAGTTGTGTTTCTAATACAATTAGTTAAAAATATACTTCTTAATTTTGTATTCAAATTCTAAAGACTATGTTCTTTTTCCTTGACATTTTTTGCCCTTCTTGAAAACATTGGCAGATCTACACGGAGTTGAGGGTAGGCATTTCAAATCACATATATATATATATATATATATAAACACTAGTTTTAACTAACTGTCTCCCTTCAAATTTATATCTTGTCCCCATTCAACTGCCTCTACTGAAAAAAGTGGTATGAAAACACTTGAATTTATACTATTACTGTCACTAAAAGTTATATTTTACTTTCACTAAATTTTATATATTAGATTTTACTCTCCCTTTCTTTTCTTTTTTTTTTTCAATTGAAAGGTTATAGTCCATATTAAAATAATTTTATTTTACTATTTATATTATTGTTTCAATGAAAGAGTTGGAAAAAAAAATTAATATGAATTTGTTTCCCTCAGTGCAATTATTGGATCCACTGTTTGTAAAAAAAAAAATTTTAAAAAAAGGTGGACGAAAGGTGGCAACAGGCACTTAATTTCTAGTCTGACAATATAGATCCAAATAATGGAATAAAGAAGGAGGCAATTCCATACTTTCATAAAATGTTAAAACACATGTATTTGATCGCAAGTCTCTCATCATTAGGCTGAGATGGGGCATTTGTTTTCTTTCCAGTCCACATAACAGTAAAAGATCAAGTTTCTCTGCTTTTCCCTTTTGACTTGGGAGTTGGGAATGAGCTCCATAAAAAAAATGTTCCCAAAAAAATGGCCCCTTGGTTTCATAGATTACGTAGTTGAGAGATAGGACTTAGAGAGTAGACGTTACAGCTTTTTTTCCTTTTGTCCCTGCTGAAACAATGGGGGAGCAGGTAGAAATTATTGGTTCATTCACACATGTTTTCTACATCTCATTCCTTGGAAGTTGGAATGGGAAGTTAATTCTTGCAAGGATCAACAGTGACTATTAAGTACTGTCAATTTCTATATAGCGTTTGGATGTATGTCATAATAGATTTTCACTTCCTTTTGAAAAGAAAAAAAAAAAAGATTAATATTGAAGGTTAAATGCAATGGATACTATAGAATGAGATATTTCTCCCAATACTTTCCTGAAAAAGGAAGCTTACAAGTACAAGCCATTTAGAATTTTCCACTAAGCTTATTTCAGGTTGATGATTAATCTCAATACATTGTATAATCCAACTTTGGTCTATTGTAGAAAGTTTATGTACACCATTCCTAGGAAAGGAGAGGCCATTTCTTGCAAGCATTAATTGTAACAACGCAGCATCAAATTGTGAGGTAAGTAAAGAGGATCCCATCTCTTAAAAGAGATCTGCCCCAGCTTTTGTTGCTATGTGACTGTGGAGTAAGTTTCTTGGAATGTGCTTGCTGCGTGTGTTTTCAAAGGATTTTTATCCTGTTTGGATTTTTACTCCTTTTTTTCTATAAAGTAGCTTCACTTTCCCCCCTTTGTCTTTTTATTTTTGTGGTGGTGAGTGTGAGAAATAATAGTGACACTCTCTTTATTCTAGTATCTAAATATTCCTTTTGTACTATGGCTTTTTGTGAATTTTGCATAGATCCTTATCTTTCTTTTTTTTTTTTTTTCTGGAAAAAGAAATAGGTTCCCTTTAATATCCTTGCGGCGATGTCAATGCTGGAGTCATCTAGAACCCAATGATGATAAACCAAGATTTATGGTCTTGGTCTAAAGTTTTTGGAGCATATATAAGCATTATGCCTTGGTGATGAAATTATAACCTTTTTCCTTAAATTTTTAAATATGTGCTTTTGGATGCGTCATGGCCCCACATTTAGCTCGGATTTGGACCATTCCTGGAGCTTTACTATCAAGATCTCTCTCAGACAAATTTGTGCAGATGCATCAACCTTTTAAACCCTTCAACATCGATGAAGCATACATTAAAATTCTGTACGCATTCTAATAGTAAAAGAAGAACTGTGTCACCACATTGAGATAATAAAAGGGCTCACCCGAGTGTCAGAGAGCACTAATTCGAACCCTTATCAAGTTAATTAGTTGCGAACAATTTATTGACGCTTATTAGATTCGTATAATTTGCTCATTCACGAACTTAGTGTTAAAAGTCCAGCCTATCTCGTGCGGTGCTCTATTCCTTCAACAAGTATATATTATATTATTGTTGCTCACCTATTTTCAAAAAAAAAAAAAAAAACAGCGAACGGGTTTTAAGCCTAGTGCTAAATCCTCCAGAAACAAACAACTAACCAAAATGACGAGGATTTTGCTTTTGCCATTGATATTTGCACTTTCAACAACCGCGTCAATAACCATAATTATGCATGGGAATGTCATATGTTAATTTAAATTACCGAGCTGGTTCTCAAATATGAAAAGACAAAAGGAAGAAAAAATTTTATTTCCAATTTAATCATCCATCTGAAATCTTAACTGGTCATTGTTGGTATCATGCGGCTTCAAATTTTCATACCAATTACCTTTCTTACTCCAGATGTCAATCCCAAGTTGGAGAGCGCTTTGCTGTCCACGCATTTCCGGCGCATCGGTTTCCTAGTCTTCCTTACTGAATAAGTTGGTACTCCCACCTTCAAACCAGAAAAGAGAAAAATTTTCCCATTTAAAGGTGAGCCGCCAAGTATTTCCCTTATATAAATGTTGGAAATTGCAAGTGATGAGTCTAAGGCAAAGCAAAAAAAATTCAACATGGTATTAAAGCTACAAATGATCTTGAGGACATGTGTGAATGATCGATGCAGCCGTTGAAGAAGCTAAGCCTATGTGGATAGCTGTGTTGGCTCGTTCAGAGAAAAGCAAAGCTCGCCCACTGTTCAAAGACTCACAAGCAATAAGACTCACACTTGGGATAGTGTTGGAAGTTGCAAGTGATGAGTCTAAGGCAAAGCAAAAAAAAAAAAAAACAATAAATACATTATTTAAACAAATCCTTCATTTTATCACCTAGAGTATGTGTTAATCATGAGATTATGGTTTAGTAAATAGCAAGTTCATAGTGCTACCAACGAACTGGTTTGCAATGAAGTAATAATGACCATTGTATATGTTAAGCAACGAAACCATAATCAATGCTTACCTTAGGTTGTGTAACAATGATGCCAATGCATATTACAGGCATGATATGTTTGAAATGATAATGACAAAAACACATTGGCACATTTTTCCAAGACAAATGTTGAGAGAAAAAAGAAGGCAGAATAGGCAGGGCCCAAACATTGGTCCTCATTTTCTTACCTCGTCTGTTTAGGTTCATTTGTTTTAGACTTATTCGTGCTTAACTGTGTCGAGAACGAAGAGCAGCAGGAAATGGCAACACAGAGCACTTCGCGGCAATGTTCCTGACCTCTTCACTTCAGTGGAAACTGCGAGAAGAATCCTAGTGGGAGTCAACTGAATGTCCTTGGATAATCAAATCCCAATCCTAGCTGTCCCCGGTCCCAAATTCCTAATTTTAAGGCTAACAAGGAATCTCCAATTACTGCAGGTTTGAAGACTGATGAGGCAGGTTTTCCTGAGCTGCTATAAACTGACCAAAGAGCTTTCAAGGATGTTGTGCTTGAGTCTGTAAATCTGTTCAACTGACCAGAATTGTCACATGGACATTGGAAGCTTTTGTTACAGTTTTAGACACTCTAGCCAGACTAACCAAAAGTAGCACTCATAGACCCAGATTTGCAAAACCTTTGAGAAATTTGGCTTATTTTTTATTTTCTAATAATTTCATGGGTTAAGTTCTTTCAATCAGCTCAAAATGTTCAAAGTAAATGTTTGAAACCTACACCAGCTCTGTGTGTGTGACCACATGCGTGTGTTGTGTGTGTTTGTCATTAGGCATGCTCTTCGATGCAATCACAGTAAAATTTCATTGGAAAGAAACCACCAAGCAAGTTCAGCATACCTACATGACAGATGAACCTTTCAATCAGGTTTGTCTTGAACAGACACTGCACTTCTTAGATGGGACATTTCAGTGTACTTCTTGTGCCTCGTAACATTTGCCAAGGTTTTACTCTGATCAGGATGCTCCACCCAAGAGATAAACCTGGACGTTTACAAATCACTGCATTCTGATTGGTTACCCAAAAGCCGAAAAAAGTAACTGAAGAAAAACTTCACTTGATTGCCCCTGCTGAGGGCAAGCAAATCCTTGCTAATCAAAGCATGATACAAGAACAACTGATTAAAATATATAATTACTATTTAAATAAAAGTGTGGAAAGTTAAATTCTGAAGGCCATACGCATTGTTGCTTCAAAAGTTGCCGATTCTGCCTTCTGCACAAAGCAAAATAAAAGGAACAAAAAATAATACCGAGATCATCAGAAATAAAACTTCCCTCTTCCTGCTTACAATGTGATCAGATATACTTTTAAATGCTTACAGGCGTCATTAAAAAGGAAGTAAACAGTTTTGTGGGCACCAAAAAATCATATAAATCATATATCTGATACACCACGCACAAAATCTAGAGACTACAAGAGAAGCAAAATTCAGGAGAAAATGCAGACCCAATTCACGAAATTTCAACCATTATCTAATAAATTTCGACTCCATGTAATAAAAATCAATGCACAATTTGGAATACATCACAATGAACCGAACCAAATATTTTCATTCTTAAATATCTATACCTAAAAAAAAGATCAATCAAATAAGCATCAGCAAAGAGGACTCACCATAGGATGAGCTAAAGATGAATCATGAAAACCATTGCAAAGCTCAGCCACAAGGTTAACAGCATGTAAGCCTAGAATCTGACTGTTCTTGGTGACCTCGTTAACTAGCAACTGCATGATATCATTGGAACTATATTTTCTTCCACGAAATTTTGGAGGAAGCTCCTCGGACAAATTCATGCATTTCCAGGCAACAATAATGTTGTGTTTTTTGGTTGGAAGTTACATCATCAAATATAATAACCTACCAGCACAAAATATTTCCCATATAAAATTACCATACTACATGATGTCTTACGGAGGAGTATAGAAATGGGCATAAAACAGAAACAACTCAAAGGCATCAAATTAAAGAGTTTGAAATTTTAAGATGAATATATGATCTTCAAAAACGAAACACTCAAGCAACCAAAAAAAGAGCTTAAAATGGTTGACTGGCCAACAAAGTCTAGGATGGACCTTAATCTCAATTTCTACTAATAACTTGCAAAGGGAAAAAAAAAAAAAAAAGTTCAAAAATAAAAAATAAATGTAACTCAAGGGTAGGATCTTAACCTTGACTCCTATTAATTACAAAAAGGAGAAAAAGTCACAACAATAGTTTACAAATGAAAAGGCCTAAACATAGGGTGATTGGCTCTGGGCATGGAGAGCATACAAGATGATCTCGAAATAGAAGCAGTAATGTACAAAATAAAAACAAAAAAGAAGCACAGTCACTGTCACCGACAGGAGAACCCAGCAAGCCACTGAGTCATCTAAATATGAAGTAACAACTATAAATCTCTACACAAGCACTACAAAGATTTTTTCCACAATCAAGAAATGTCACGCAATGAGAAGACCTAGAATCAGAAAATGTGAGAGTCCTTATCTTGAAAAAAGGGGCATTATGAGAAAAGGAGTAGAGGGTGGGACGGGTGTCTTGTACATAGACTATTCAATCCGTTTGGCAAAATAAAATAACAATTAAATTGAAGGAAAAGATAACAATGAGGAAGGATGATTAAATTCAATTTTTGTGCCTATAAGGTCAGTGGTTAACACATAACCATATAGAACTAAAATACTTTCTGAATAACAAGGGAATACGCTACTTAGCCGAAAGAACGAAAAAAAGAATCTCAAGATTCAATGATCACTTGTGGGATTAAATATCACCTCCACTTCAAGAGATCAGAAACATTTGCACCACTGTGGAAACATCCTGCAAATCACCTGGCATATATTCACACAAATACGCAATCCTTGCCCTTCCTTTATCATACATTCCAGTTCCAAGAATCTGCAATACTTTTTCTACAATTTAGACACAAACAATTTGAACCAATGGTTAACAACCAAATAAAATGTTTCCGCAGATATTCCATCAGAATCCACGCAATTTCCTTCAACTTCATCCTTCCCAATAAAGTTAGTACCCTATCCATAAGTGGAAGCAAATACCTTCATGTACAATAAGTAATGATACCGAAATGGAAAAGATAATTGGAAGATGTACCTGTTTGTTGTTCTGTGACTTAAATTCACAGCACAATTATCCGGACCAGTAGGCAAGGCATCAGCACATATCTACAATAAATTATTGATACGTCAGTTCTTGGAATGTGAAAAACATGAACTAAATATCACTAAAACCACAATATTGTGTGCTGGCCATACCTGTTATTCAACATCAGTTACACCTGGAGCCTCTTACTACAAGCTCAGGTGAGAAGGAATTCACTAATCACCAGAACCACATATCTTCAAGTCACATACTGCTTTGTAGCCTGCAAATGAATCAATAGGCGAATATTTTCTTTGACCTGTCTAGCATGCTGTCTTTTTTTTTTTTAGGGTATTTGACAGGTGTTATATGGCCGAATAACATCTTACTGCTGTTACAGTTATTGGCAATTTTCAGAAGAACATAGGAATAAAGATGGTTAAAAAGCTTTTTAATACAGTAACACCAAACTCAGTAAATGCATGCAAGCTTCATCGAGCATAGTAGGACAGATATTAATGATATAAAGGTTATGATATTTGGCTAATAGAAGAATTGCTTAAAATAGAAAAGGTAAAAGAGTATAACTAGTTTTAGATGTCTTTTGCAACAACTGCAAAGTGTCAAAATGCGCCATGCTTCGATAAGAAATATCAGTAATGTGTCTGAATACGACAGACAGATCATGCACTACACACATGAAACTTATATTCGCTCAGGAATACGCTCCCTATAGCTAACATTTATACATTACATAGTCACAAAAAAGAATAAAGGCATCCAATTTGTCTCGTCAGCAATTTTAGCAGTCCTATATGTATAAACACTACGTTCGTTGTAATTCATTCACAAAAATGGTTAACATCAGCTTCAAGTTTTTGCCTCAATAGTAATAGAAATGAGATGCATTTATGCTAGTCACATGAAAAGAATACGTCGACCAAAGGATAACAGACATCTTTCAAATCCTTTCAACTGTAAGAATTTAAGGCTTATATATTTTCATCAGCTAACAGCTGTACTATCTGCAAAATATTAAAATGACAAATAAATATGCAATAATGAATGATGACTGGCATGAGTAGCAAAAAAACCTTATAAGTCTTTTACTCTAAATCTTTTGACTGACGGCTGCAAAGCATTGTGGTGATCATAAACGTGACACATATTTCTTCAGAAGAATAAGTAAGCAAAGAGAATAATGTCGTTAAATAAGCAAAATAAAACTACCACCTTCTGATACTGTCGTGGACATGCCCTTAGTTAAGGAGCCCCTAATTCTGTATCTGACAGCTTCAATTACTTTATACCAAAGCTATATTAACAAACAGTGCAAACAGTGAGCATCAAACCTAGAAGACTTCATATTCAACAACTTTTGTGCCACAATCTAGGAAGGTAGGGAAGCACTGCCATAAATTCTTGGCTTTTTAAAGCTCCTCCGAAATCTTATCACCAGTCCAACTATAAGACATAGCAGCACATGCACAAAATAAAGAAATAAATAAATAATCAATTAAAGGTTCCCATTCTAAAATAGCATACAAGAAAAATAATTTTGCATATGTATACAAGAAAAAAAAATTGCAATTTAGCAAGGACATTACAGACAGATAAATAAGCACCACCAGAATAAAAAGGATAGACAAGGCGATTCATAAAAGTAGTAACATTCAAGTCCACACTTCTATGATGAGTTTTTCACCTGTCAATCTGACTTGCAAAGTCCTATGCACTATCGGCAAACATTACCAGCCAAAAAAACCACCATTGAAACATGGATATTAACCTGTGCCATATAATGGTTGGTAAGAAATGCTATCAATTTCACATAGTTCCCCCACTCCTCTCTGCAATTCTTTGACAACGAATCAAAAAGAAAAGCAACATGGCAAGAAATCAAGTTATAAATTTTATGTTAAAAACAAACAACAAAGATTTTTTAACCACCAGTTATTAACTTGCAAACAAACCATGTCCTTCACTATCCACACTACCAACATCGCAAGCGACACTTCTGTTTAGTTGCACATAGGGAAAATTTTATAGAAACTCTGGACAACAGAAGCATGAAGTACAAAAACTTGGATATGTACCTGTGCCATATAATGGTTGGTAAAAATTCTATCATCTTCACATAGTTCCCTACTCCTGTCGACAATTCGTTGACTACGAATAAAAAACATAAGCAACATGGTCAGAAATCAAGTTATAAATTTTATTTTAAAAAAAACAACAAAGTTAAAGTTGTGTGCCATATTTTTTGCATTTTGACGGATAATTGGCTCTTCTTATGATCAGATGATGCACGGTTGATCTTCTGTCCATACAGCTGTGTAATTGATCCAGTAATCTGAGGAGCAACAAATCAGATATTAAGGAGTGTTCTGGTGAAGCTCAGTGTCTTCCAATAAGTAAAGCAAAAGGTTCAAAAAAAAAAAAAAGCTTTAGAATCTTCATCACTTGTTTGCTATGTGCAGATAAAAAGAAGTGCTGCTTGTGATGTTGGTGGTGTGGATGGTGAAGGAGATAGTTATCAATGTAAGTTAATAAATGGGACCTCATGAGAACCCCCCAGTGGATGGATGATCTCTAACTTTACCCACATTCCTCCAGCAAAGACAGCAAGCTTAGATGGCAATAATGTTAAACTTTAAGTAACTGCATTAGTGCATCTATTTAGAAGAATATCTCACTTAAATTGTAAGCAACAAAGTCCTTGATTCCTCAAGTCACTTACTGAAATTTCAATTACAAGTTTCAAGATGTGAAAAAGAAAAATGTGGAAGGCGATACTCACTTAAAAGTCACTATTCTTCTTCCTTGTTCTGTTTGTCATATGAAGCATGAAATCACAAAAAGAAGAAAGCATTAATGCCAAATGCAATGACATTTCAGAATCTTCTAGGGATGTAAACAATGTCTTAATAGTTTCATTACAAAAACATTGTCCTTTATGGGCAAGTGCAGTTATAAAGAGAGGAAAAAAGTAAATATAATTATAAATAGACCAATTTTGCCAAGAGAACAAGACAGAAACAAAGGTCATGAATTTAATTCTATTTCAAAGCAGCCCTCACATCCAGAGACAGAGCAAGCAGTCTCATCATGAGCGCTAGAAAGACAGAGCCAGTCCTTCGGCGCCTCTCCTACGTGCAAATTTGCAGTGCCTTTATTAAAAAAAAATATTAGACATATGGCCAAAAACAGTCCTGCATGCAATGAATAACAAAATAGTTAGAATCATAAACCAACAAATTAAACGGGACTAAAACAATTTGTTCACTAACAGCAATAGATATTTAAAGAAAACATCGAATAATCACTACACTTCAACATGCAATTGACCCTAGTTGTGGTGAGAATTTAAGGATCAGCTTTATAATGAGAATGAAAGTCAGGAATGATAGTCCCCAGATGATCACCAAGATATTGCATGAAAAAAACAGATCAAGCTAGCATATACTGGCATTATAAACTAATAAAATTGTTTGACCTTGGTCTGTAAGAAACAGACATGTAGACCAAGAAAGATATGCATATTACGTGGATAATTGATCCAAAATAATTTTCTAGTTAGGATAGAAAATGGAAAGAATGGTACTCAAAACAGAGAAGCAGAAGTAACCAAAAATTAGCAAAAGATTGTTTAAGGCTAGAACAAAACACGTTTTGCTACCAAAAAAAAATAAAAAAAAGAATAGAGGAAAACAACATTATTATTACCAAAATGATAGAGCAATGTATCTCCTACAATTAAGCAGGGTCGAAAATTCACATGATTATGCAAAAGAAGCACCATAACAAAATGCAGTACACTCAATGGAGCATGTTTTATGATTGAAAAAATTCCCATTTGACGTTTTCGGAAATCCTAATTCAACAAAACAAAAAAATTGAAATCACTAGCAGAATCCACCGATGAAGGATCAACCTGCCAAGCTTGAAAAAGAAAGCTTGTGAATTGTTGATTTGTTTAAATGTACGTTCATCTCATGTTAATCTTTAAACTTGCTTATGTTCCAGATATTGTTCCAAAACATCAGTCCAGTCCAGATTTGTCCATTTGTTTGGCGATTAGAAAGAGAATTGCCTAGCTGACCCTGCAACAAGGGCGCAAGCAAATTATCAACCTGAAAACATCGAGGATTACATGTAAAGCCCAATTGACATAATTTGGAATTTTAGAACTTCGACATGACACTAGGAGATAGCAATTAATTACATTACATGGTGCCAGAGTGATATCACGGATTGATGAAGACTTGAGCCAGACAGAGCCAGTAATACCATAGGAGACATGCTGATGAAGACTGTAACATGGAGATCTAGATAGCTCACAGAAGAGGCAGAGGATATCCCTCTTGCACACCTGGGAACAACCAAAAAAAGGGAGTAACCTGAAATAGACAGCACAAATCATGATAAGATGCTGAAATAAATCAAAACCATAAAAGTTTATTGAATAAAATACAATCAAGCAGGTTCTCAACATTATTATAAGCATTCAGATATGTATGAGAGCTTCCACGATTACCTACACAAAGCAGTAGAGGGAACTTGTTGGAATTGTGTTCGACATTGCCCAAATGAATCTCTGTGTCAAAAACATTTCAAATTATTGTAAAACACAATCTTTGAACTTTGGCGAAGAGAAACTCACTAGGGCTACAAGAGCAAAACAAGTAATAACTTGATAGATGGAATACTGGAGAACCTCAATGGAATGGTCCATCACTGACCAGTGAATTCTGGAGCCTCAATCGAAGAGAAGGAAAGAGGAAGAAAGTGAATTACACCCAAGTTGGAGAAAACTCTTGAACTGCCACAAAGACAGAACTGTACCTTCACAGAAGAGGCACCACAAAGGTGATTTAGAACTTTCACATCATTGTCTTCTTTACATATATCACACAAGAGAGCAGAACGATGTGATTTATTGAATAACAGAAACATACATGAGGAAAGTCTTGTGCACTCAGAATGCAAATTTCTGGGCAATGCGGCTGTGCAACAAGGGATCTGCTCCCTACTGGTTTAGTGTAGTGGCCCCAATCCTCATGGCCAGTCTGTGGTACCACCCGCCTTCCCCATTTAAATACCAAAAAAGAAGAATGCAAATTTCTTGAGTACGAGAAAAATGAGTTTCGAGCATTCGGAATAGAGAAAGTAATCCAAAAACAGGAAAAATAAACAAGAAAACAGATCAAGAATTCAGAGTGAGCTTACCCAATAGTGGTACCAGAAATGAAAGGAAAAGTAGAAAATGCTTAATAAACTCAAAATCACTAATTTTGAGTAAATAAAATTAATTGTAGGACAAGGATTTACTGAGCTTAGTTGAGTTGTATAACAATAAGGATAGTTGTAAAGGCTTATCATCTTGCTTGCTAGACTAGATTAAAAATAATTCTTAAGGTGAACATTTCCAACTTACCTTTCTCTCACTGTTTGCAACAAAAAGACTAGGCAGACAAGTCTCAGGGCACATTATGTGAAAATGGGCACTGTAAAACATAAAGCAACACGTGTGTGGTCATCATAAAACAGTTTCTTATTAGCATTGATCAGCAGGCCTAACCTCACAAGTGAAGTCGCACCAGTGGAGACTTTGACATGGAGATCTAGATAGCTCACAGAAGAGATTAAAAATATTCCTTTTGCATGCCAGAGAACCTGCAATAGATTGAATAAAATATACCCAAGCAGGTTCTCAACTATATTATTACAAGCATTCAAATGTGTATGAGTGTTGCCACAATTACATACACACAAAGGCAGTGGAAACTTGCTGGAACTATGTTTGCATGAGTCATACTGTGTCGCTGTACCACAAACATTTCAAGTGATTGCAAAAATCTATCTTTGAATTTTGGAAGAGAAAAACTCACTGGGGCTAAGAGAAAAACATGAGATACCTTGACAGGTGGGTACCAAAGAACCTCAATGAAATTGTCCATAAGTTTGCAGTGAATGCCAAAACCTCAATCGAAGAAAAATTGAATTCAACTATATTTGAAAAAAACAATTGAACTACCACAAAGCCAAGAATTCAATACCTTCAAAGATGGGGCACAACAAAGGCGATTCAGAACTTTATCATCACTATCTTCTCCACATGTATCATACAATTCACTGCACCCGATGGAAACCTTATCCAATACAACAGCATATAACAACTGGATTTATTGAGTAACAGAAACATATGGAAAGTCTTGAGCATTCAGAATTTGGAGACTAACCAATGAACAAGAAATAGAAGGGAAAGGCAGAAAATGCCCTGCGAAACTAAAAATCATCTAGCTTTTAGTATGTAAAAATATAAGAAATCCAAATCCTTAAAAATCCTGAAAATTCAAAACTCGCCAGTTTACCTTTCAAACAGCAACTGATTAATTGAACTCACATTATGAGAATCTTGAAATCAATTACCACAATCATGAAAGCCACTGATAAGCATTGCCCAGAAGGAGATTCTATGATGAAATGAGTCTCCGCTGTTTCTTTTTAAAGAAAAAAGCTTACACAAAGGACAAATAAAATTACAACTCAGTAACCCATGTCATTAAATAATAAAAAATTCAAATTAGAGCAAATGCTCAGACAAATTTTTGCATTAGGTGCTTCAGAAGTTGGAGGCACTTACATGCATTGGAAGCAGTCTATCACCCTGTTATTATCAGCTCTAACAGTCAAATGAGTTAGTGCAACAAACGCAGCAACTTGCAGGCAAAAGTCCAAAAGAAAAGCTAAAGGCTACAAATGACGAGGTGTCTACAGTGACATTGATTAAGCAATTTGAAATTATCAAAGCCAATCTAATAGCCAGTCACAGGTACAGGAAATATCCTGGCTTGAGAGAGAGAGAGGAAAATACCAGCAAATAGCTAGTCATTGAACGAAGGCCACAACCAGGAAGAAAATAACTTCTTTCACAACTAACTCTGATTTAACTCCAACTGCACTCAAAAAGCCATCAGAGGATCCAAGACTGAAGCATAACCAACACAACGGTTGAACAGCCAAGCACAAACTGGAAGGGGATAAAGAAGTGAATGACATAGGCAAACCATGGAACAATTAACTTGAGAACTTGTACAATTGAGAAAACCAAAGCAGAAGTTAACATAAAAAAGAAATTACCGGTGCTTTATTTTGCTGAAAACTCTCATCAATCCACGCATATACCAGAGCAACAGTTACTAAGAAAACAATAATAGAACTAAAATTGCTGGCATTCATACATAGCAAGAATTAAGGGGGAATGCCTTTTCCTGTTCACCAGAGCAAAACCACGTGATTGGCACAACTATTTATGTTCTGATTCTGTCTTTCTTTAGCAAACGAAGGAAAAGTGGAGGAAAAAAAAGAAGAAGAAGAAGAAGAGAAGACAAAGACTAAATGGGAAGACTCACCTATATGCCATATGTGGAAGCCATCACAGAAATTTTTACGCCTTCCCCAGAACAAGGTGCCACCGCATGTAGAATCTTCGCTGTTTTCTTTTAAAAAAAACTCAAGAAGGATGAAAATAATTGTAATTCAATAAACAATCTAAGTTAAGGGAAAAAAAGGTGAAGAAATTGAATACCAATTCTGAACGAGGACAACACATAAATCAAACGTTGTACAGTGTCCAGCGGAATGTCTCTTCCCTTTCTAACAAAGCTAAACAACACGATATCTGTTTAAAGGAAAAAAAAAAAAAAAAAAAGAGTTCTGTGGATCAAGAATTGAGAGAGCAATCAAAAATGAGGAAAAAATAAGAGAAAAAATAAACAAGAAAAATAGATCAAAATTTTTAGAGTGAAGTTTACCCGCATGTGATACCAAAAATCAAAGAAAAGGAAGAAATTGCCTGCGAAACTCAAAATCACAAATTTTCAGGAACAAAATGATAAAGAATTTCAAAGATCCCGGAAACTTTAATAATTCAGAACCCCGACTGATTTCAAGAACTGCAAATTTCAAGATCCAACACTTTACCCCGTAAACAGGAACCTGTCGGGTCAACCCCAAATGGGGTAATAATGAAAGAATAAATAAATGGAAGAAAGAGAGTGAGTGGGAGACAAAGGAGAGAGAAGATGAAGAAAAAGAGAGGAAAGAGAGAATAAAATAAGAAGAAAAAGGAAGATAAGAAGAAAGAGAAGGTGGGTGTCGTGTGTGAGAGTGTGAGAGGAAGAGAGAGAAAACAAAAATAAAGAAAAACCAGAAGAGAGAGGTGGGAGTTCGGGGAAGAAGAAGATAAAGAAAAAAGGAGCCATTCCAGAAGATCCAACGGTGGATTTTGCTCCAATCGAGCCCATTTTTCAGTATGTTCATCCTGGGAACGTGCTCTACACATCCAACGGTTCAGATCTTCCATTAGTCCCTCCGGGTTCTACTGTAGTTCCACCATTTGGTGAGATTGTTCTCGTTTTCTGGTAGCATATCGTCTGTGTGATGATATTGTAGAGAATTGGTGAACCAAGAATGTGTTTCTTGATGAATTTCTAGTACGTATAGGTGAACTCTGGTTGTGTACTGGAAAGGTTGTACTGTAATCCCATTACATAGTGGAAGTTTTGCTGGACTAGCGTCCCGTGGTTTTTCTCTCCATATCGGGGAGTTTTCCACGTAAAAATTCTGGTGTCTCGATATTATTATTTTTCTGCTGATTATTACTGCTTGGTTGGTGATTGTTGGTACTGGTGAAATTAGTATCCTGTCTATTTATTAATCCGTAGGGAAAGAGGACAGATCCGGGACCGGGGCCTGTTTGGTTGCTGTGTTGATATCTGTTATTATTGTGATCATATCCTTTCCCCAACAGTGGTATCAGAGCTTTGGGTTCTGTGTTTGGGATTAATTAAATGGAAGAAGGTAGCACCAGCATGTTTAAATTGACAGCCTCCAATTATTCGATATGGAAGCCGAGGATGGAGGATATTCTCTTTTGTAGGGATTTGTATGACCCTATAGAAGGAGATAAAGCCAAACCAACAGACAAGGATGAGAAAGAATGGGAGAGACTGAACAGAAAAACTGTCGGTATGATTCGGCAATGGATTGATAACAGTGTGTTTCACCATGTGTCTCAGGAGACTAATGCGAAGGTCTTGTGGGATAAATTGGCCAGTTTGTATGAACGGAAGACAGCTCAGAATAAAGTCTTTCTTGTCAAAAGACTTGTGAATATGAGGTACCGAGATGGTAACAGTATGGCTGAGCACTTGAACAACTTCCAAGATCTGGTGAATCAGTTGACAAAAATGGGGATCTCACTGGATGATGAATTGCAAGCCTGCATTCTTCTAGGTACATTACCTGATACCTGGGAGACATTGGTGGTAACACTTAACAATTCAGCTCCTAATGGCAAACTCTTGATGCTTCCAGTGAAAGAGAGTTTGTTCAATGAAGAGACCAGAAGGAAAGAGCAGGGATTCACTTCTCATTCCGAGGCACTTGTTGTAGAGAGACGGGATAATCAGAGACAAGGAAGGAGTAGAACAAGAAACTCCAACAATCCTGATAACCGTGACAAGTCAAGAGGCAAGTCTAAGTCTCGAAAGTCAATGAGATGCTATTATTGTGGAAAGCTCGGACATGGCATAAAGGAGTGCAGAAAATTTAAAAGAAATCAGTCAAGAGACCGAGGTGAAGAGAAGAAAGAAGATGCAAATACAGTTGCAGCTACATCTGATGGGGATGTTTCTATTGTGGTCAGTGATGAGTGTTGCATTAATTTCACATCCCAAGATTGCACTTGGGTGATTGATTCAGCGGCTACATACCATTGCACGTCTCAGAGAGAGTTCTTCACATCTTATCATGGTGGCAGTTATGGCCATGTTAAGATGGGAAATGGGGCAGAGTGTCCAATTGTTGGCATTGGTAGTATATGCTTGGAAACTAACACTGGCTGCAAGTTGATCCTTACTGATGTGAGGCATATTCCAGATGTACGACTCAATTTGATATCCACCGGTGTTCTTGATGATGAGGGCTATGTCAGTGAATTCCGCAGTGGCAAGTGGAAGTTGAGCCGAGGTAATCTCCTGATTGCAAAAGGGAAGAAAGACTCTCTGTACAGGACAGAGGCAAAATTGTGCAAGGGGGAGTTAAATGCAATTGGTGACTCCTCAGTTGAGTTATGGCATCAGCGGCTTGGTCACTTGAGCGAGAAGGGACTAGACATTCTCACCAAAAGGAAAGTCATTCCTTTATCTGGTACAACCCTTAAAACTTGTGCTCATTGCTTAGCAGGAAAACAACATAGAGTTGCATTTCAGCGATCTGTTTCACATAGGAGATCACATGTTCTTGATTTGGTTCATACTGATGTTTGCTCCATGGGTGATAGATCTCTTGGTGGTGCATTGTATTTTGTCACTTTTATTGATGATCATTCCAGGAAGGTGTGGACTTTTCCGCTAAAGTCCAAGGATCAGGTACTTGATGTATTCCGACACTTCCATGCTAGTGTTGAGAGAGAAACAGGGCAGAAGTTGAAAGCTGTTAGAGCAGACAACGGTGGTGAGTACCGAGGTCCGTTTGAGCAGTATTGCAGAGAACATGGCATCAAACTTGAGAAGACGGTTCCCAAGACTCCACAGCAGAATGGAGTAGCAGAAAGAATGAACCGGACTATAGTTGAGAGGATCAGATGCATGCTCTCTCATGCTAAACTTCCTAAATCCTTTTGGGCTGAGGCAATGAGAACTGCAGTCGACTTAATCAACCTTTCTCCTTCAGTTCCTCTTGATGGGGAGGTACCCGAGAAGGTGTGGCAGGGGAAAGATGTTTCGTATGATCATTTGAGAGTGTTTGGCTGCAAGACATTTGTTCACATTCCGAAAGATGAGAGGTCTAAGCTTGATGGGAAGTCAAAGCAGTGTATCTTCCTGGGTTATGGGCATGAAGAATTTGGCTACAGGCTATGGGATCCAGTGGACAAGAAAGTTGTCAGAAGCAGAGATGTGGTATTCATTGAAGATGAGTTCTCTGGGGATCCTGAAAAGGTTCAGAATGCACAGTCAGAGATCAGAGACATTATTAATGCCAAGGGGAAACAACCTTCCACCACCCTTGATGCACGTGAGGTAGATGCTCAAGAGACAGATGATGCTACACCCGATGCATCTACACCTGGTGATCATGATGTTGAAGATGTGCAACCAGATCAGATTCCACAGGCACCAGCAGTGGCACCGCAGGAAGTGAGGAGATCTTCCAGGCCACGTGTACCTTCAGTAAAGTATTCTCCTACTGAGTTTTTGTTGCTTACAGATGGGGGTGAGCCTGATAGTTATGAAGAAGCCATCTCTGGTGAGCATAAAAGAGAGTGGTTAAAAGCCATGCAAGAAGAGATGAGTTCCTTGTATGAGAACCACACATTTGACTTGGTGAAGCTGCCTAAAGGCAAGAGAGCACTCAAAAACAAATGGGTGTTCAAGCTGAAGACAGTTGAAAGTAGCTCGCAACCAAGGTACAAGGCAAGATTGGTTGTGAAGGGCTTTGAGCAGAAGAAAGGCATTGATTTTGAAGAGATCTTCTCTCCAGTGGTCAAGATGTCTTCAATCCGGGTTGTCCTCGGTTTAGCAGCCAAGCTAAATTTGGAGATTGAACAGCTTGACGTGAAGACTGCATTTCTCCATGGTGACTTAGAAGAGGAGATCTACATGGAACAACCTGAGGGTTTTCTAGCTAAGGGAAAAGAGCAGCTAGTGTGCAGGTTGAAGAAAAGTCTCTATGGGCTCAAGCAGGCACCCAGACAATGGTACAAGAAGTTTGATTCCTTCATGGAAGATCATGGCTATAGTAAGACTACTTCTGACCATTGTGTGTTTGTGAAAAGATTTCCTGATGATGATTTTATTATTCTCCTGCTGTATGTGGATGATATGTTGATTCTTGGTCGTGACACCAAGAAGATTGCTAGCTTGAAAGGAGAGTTGAGCAAGTCTTTTGCCATGAAAGATTTGGGACCGGCAAAACAGATTCTTGGTATGAGAATCATTCGGGACAGGAAGAATGAAAAGCTTTGGTTATCTCAGGAGAGATATATCGAAAAGGTCCTTGAAAAGTTCAACATGAGCAAGGCAAAATCGGTTAGTACTCCACTCGCAGGTCACTTCAAACTAAGTGTGAGACAGTGTCCTAAAAGTATTGAGGAAGAGGAAGAGATGAAAAAGATTCCTTATGCATCCGCCGTGGGTAGTTTGATGTATGCCATGGTGTGCACGAGGCCGGATATTGCTCATGCAGTTGGCGTTGTTAGTCGGTTTCTTTCCAACCCCGGGAAAGAGCATTGGTCAGCTGTTAAATGGATACTCAGGTATCTCAGAGGCACCTCCAGATTCTGTTTATGTTTTGGTGATAGTGATCCTGTATTGGATGGATATACAGATGCAGATATGGCAGGTGACATCGATTCCAGGAAGTCCACTTCCGGATATTTGATGACTTTTTCAGGGGGAGCTGTGTCCTGGCAATCCAAATTGCAAAAGTGTGTTGCATTGTCCACTACTGAAGCAGAGTACATAGCGGCAACAGAAGCCAGCAAAGAGCTGCTATGGTTGAAAAAGTTCCTACAGGAACTTGGTTTTGAGCAGGAGGAGTATACTCTCTATTGTGACAGTCAGAGTGTCATTCACCTTTCTAAGAACCCTGCATTTCACTCGAGATCCAAACATGTTGATGTGAGATATCATTGGATTCGAGATGCCTTGGAGATGAAGCAATTCAACCTTGAGAAGATCCATACTGACGAGAATGGTTCAGATATGATGACTAAAGCTTTGTCTACCGAAAAGTTTGCTTACTGTAGGAAGAAGGCAGGTATGACCCAACTCCCTATTTGGGCTTGAGGGGGAGAATTGTCGGGTCAACCCCAAATGGGGTAATAATGAAAGAATAAATAAATGGAAGAAAGAGAGTGAGTGGGAGACAAAGGAGAGAGAAGATGAAGAAAAAGAGAGGAAAGAGAGAATAAAATAAGAAGAAAAAGGAAGATAAGAAGAAAGAGAAGGTGGGTGTCGTGTGTGAGAGTGTGAGAGGAAGAGAGAGAAAACAAAAATAAAGAAAAACCAGAAGAGAGAGGTGGGAGCTCGGGGAAGAAGAAGATAAAGAAAAAAGGAGCCATTCCAGAAGATCCAACGGTGGATTTTGCTCCGATCGAGCCCATTTTTCAGTATGTTCATCCTGGGAACGTGCTCTACACATCCAACGGTTCAGATCTTCCATTAGTCCCTCCGGGTTCTACTGTAGTTCCACCATTTGGTGAGATTGTTCTCGTTTTCTGGTAGCATATCGTCTGTGTGATGATATTGTAGAGAATTGGTGAACCAAGAATGTGTTTCTTGATGAATTTCTAGTACGTATAGGTGAACTCTGGTTGTGTACTGGAAAGGTTGTACTGTAATCCCATTACATAGTGGAAGTTTTGCTGGACTAGCGTCCCGTGGTTTTTCTCTCCATATCGGGGAGTTTTCCACGTAAAAATTCTGGTGTCTCGATATTATTATTTTTCTGCTGATTATTACTGCTTGGTTGGTGATTGTTGGTACTGGTGAAATTAGTATCCTGTCTATTTATTAATCCGTAGGGAAAGAGGACAGATCCGGGACCGGGGCCTGTTTGGTTGCTGTGTTGATATCTGTTATTATTGTGATCATATCCTTTCCCCAACAGAACCGATAATCTGCATTGTGACCAGCTCAAAGGGAAGTTATCAGGATCTTGAAAGCCAATCGTATTTGCAAGAACAAGATTCAACCATGAACTGAATCTCCTCCGTTGTTTCTTTCTAAAGCGAAAACTTACAAGGAGAACAAATATAAAGGTAATCAGTAAGCAACCGCGATCAAGAACTCAATAATGTATAAGAAATCTTGATGAGTAAAGCTGAGAAAGAAAAAAAATAAAAATCTTGCCTTCAGGATTCCAATTCTTTTCTCCGTCTTTCTTTGTCTTCTTTCGTCTCGCTCTCTTCCAAACAGTCTGAGGAACCCGAAGAGACGTAACGAACAAGTCCGGAAGCAAAGGCCGTTATATAGAGCGGGGAAGTCGGTGGCCATTAAGGGTACTTCGGTAAATTAGATAACAAATCCCTGGATAATATTACCGTTGCTTACTCAAAATCATAAGTACGAAAATACCCTTGCCTGCATGGCTACGCATTATTGAAACTGCTCGCAGGATCAATGCCGTGCCCTTCGTTGAGCCCAATCCAAAAATCTGAAATGACATTTAGACCCTAACTCATAAAAAATCTAAAAAACACTAAATAAAAGTTGGTTCAGTCGATAATGCCTTCGAATTTCATTATCGGATCTCTTTAGTGGGTGCTATGTAAGTCCAAGTAAACCCTTTTTGAGGTCTATGGCCTTTATAATCTCGAATTAGAACAATCTCTTATCACTTAAAATTTTCTTCTAAAAAAAAAAAGAAAATCTGAAAAACCTGTCTCTTCACGACTGATGGACAAGTAAGCCCGTTTGGTTCATCACTTCATCCTAACACAAAACCTGTCTCTTCACAAAATTTTTCCCAGAATCTCTGCACCCAATTCTTGTGTACCATGTTAGATCATAAAACAAAAATATGCACGGCTGCGTGTAGTATCCAGAGAACCAAAAAACAGAACTGCTTGAGAATGCATTTGATGGGAAAAAAAAAAAAAAAGGCCATAAGAAGAGGCAATTATCCATCAGATTGTAAAAAGTATGGCACACCATTTTAACCACATTTCCAACTTTCACTACATATTCAATGTCCCAGACCTCATGACAACCTCCCAGTGGATAGATGATCTCTGACTTTACCCACAATCCTCCTGCAAAAGCAGAAAGCTTAAATGGCAAAACTGTTAAACTTTGAGTAACTGCATTAATGCATCTTGTTAGAAGAATATCTCACTTAAATTGTAAGCATTAAAGTTCTTAAATTCTCAAGTTACTGGAATTTCAATTACAAGTTTCAAGATGCAAAAAAGGAGACAACAAGAACAATGTTGCCAAGAACATATATAAAGAGAGGAAAAGAAAGAAATCAATGTAAATATAATTATAAACTGACCAATGTTGCCAAGAGAACAAGTCAGAAACAAAGGTCGTGAATTTAATTCTATAACAAAGCAGCCCTCACCTCGAGAGACAGAGGAAGCAGTCTCATCATGTGCGCTAGAAAGATGGAGCAAGTCCTCCGGTGCCTCTCCTACTTGGATATTTACAGTGCCTTTATTCGAAAACTATTAGACATACGGCCAAAAACAATCCTGCAAGAAATGAATCACAGAATAGTTAGAATCATAAATTTTAGTGGAATCGCAAAACTGAATCATAAACCAACAAATTACAAGGGACTAAAACAATTTGTTCGCTAACAGCAATAGGTATTAAACGAAAACATCAAATGATCTCTACAACTCAACATGCAATTCATCCTAGTTGTGGTGAGAATTTAAGGATCAACTTTGTAACCTTAGTGAAAGTCATGAATGATAGTCCCCATTTGATCACCATGATATTTCGACAAGAAAACAAATCAAGCAAGCCTACACTGGCGTTATAAACTAATAAAATTATTTGACCTTAGTTTGGAACAGAGACATATAGACCAAGAAAGATATGCATTCTTACGTGGATAATTGATCCAAAATAATTTTGGAATGCACTTAACTTTTCCCATAACAAACATGGTGCTCCAAACAGAGAAGCAGAAGTAACCAAAATTAGCAAAAGCTTGTTTATGGCTAGCACAAAACACGTTTTGCTGCCAAAAAAAAAAAAACTTGGAGGAAAACAACATTATTATTACCAAAAAGATAGAGAATGTATCTCCTACGCAGGGTAGCAATTCACAGGATCATGCAAGAGAAGCACTATAACAAAATGTGGTACACTCAATGGAGCATGTTTTATGATTCACAATTTTCCCATTCAACACTTTCCCGAAATTCTAATCCAGAAAAATAAAAAGATTGAAATCACTTAGAAGAAACTACTGATAAAGGATCAACCGGCCAAGCATGAACGACAAAGCTTGTGAATTGCTGTTTTCTTTAAATGCAGGTTCATCCACCTTAATCCTTAAGCTTGCTTATGTTCCAGATATTTATCCAAAACATCAGTTCAATCCAGATGTCCCTTTGTTTGGTGATTAGAAAGAGAATTGTCTATCTGACTCTGCAACAAGGGCGCAAGAAAATTGTAAACCTGAAAACATCGAAAATTACATCTAAACCCCAATTGATATAATTCAGAATTTTAGAACTTCGACACAACACTAAGGAGATAGCAATCAAGGCCATTACATGCCAGTAAAACCATGGATTGATAAGGACTTGAGCCATCTACATGACAGAGCCAGTAATACCGTAGGAGACACGCTGATAAAGACTTTGAAATGAAGATCTATAAAGCTCACAGAAGAGGTTGAGGATATTCCTCTTGCATACCAAAAAGAAAAAAAAGAATGCAAATTTCTTGAGTTGGAGAAAAATGAGTTTCGAGCATTCAGAATACAGAAAATAATCCAAACACAGGAAAAATAGGCAAAATAAACAAAAAAACAGATCAAGATTTCAGAGTGAGCTTACCCAATCATGGTACCAGAAATCAAAGGAAAAGTAGACAATGCTTATGAAACTTAAAATCACCATATTTAAGTAAATAATGTTTATTGTAGTACAAGGATTTCCTGCGCTTAGTTGAGTTGTATAACAATAAGGATGGCTGGAAAGGCTTATCATCTTGCTTGCTAGACTAAATTAAAGATAATTCTTGAATCTTAATAACCTAAAAGTTTCCAACTTACTTTTTCTCTCACTGTTTGCAAAAAAAAGACTGGGCAGACAAGTCTCTGGGCACATTGTGTGCTGTAAAGATAAAGTAACATGTGTGTGGTCATCATAAGTCTGGTTCTTATTAGCATTGATCAGCAGGCCTAACCTCGCGAGTGAAGTCAGACTAGTGGAGACTTTGACGGGTAGATCTAGATAGTTCGCAGAAGAGATTAAAGATATTCGTCTTGCATGCCAGAGAACCTGCAATAGATTGAATAACAACATAGTCAAGCAGGTTCTTAACTATATTATTGCAAGCATTCAAATGTGTATGAGTGTTTTCACAATTACGTACACACACAGGGATAGGGAACTTGATGAAACCGTGTTTGCACATATCAAACTGCATCTCTGTGCCATAAACATTTCAAGTGATTGCAAAAAACTACCTTTGAATCTTGGAAGAGAAAAACTCACCAGGGCTAAGAAAAAAACATGTAATACCATGAAAGGTGGGTGCCGGTGACCCTCAATGAAATGGTCCATCACTGTGCAGTGAATGCGAAAACCTCAATCGAAGGAAAGAAAAAAGAAGAAAAATTAAATTAAATACCTTCAAGTTGAAAAAAGTAAAAACACTTGAACTGCCGCAAAGCCAAGAATTCAATAACTTCAGAGATGGGGCACAACAAAGGCGATTCAGAACTTTATTATCACTATTTTCTCCACATATATCATACAATTCACTGCACCCAATGGAAACCTTATCCAATCCAACAGCATAAAACAGTGGGATTTATTAAACGACAGAAACATGAGGAAAGTCTTGAGCACTCAGAATTCAGAGAATAACCGATGAACAAGAAACAGAAGGGAAACATAAACTATAAGAGAGATATAAATGAGTGGACTTACACTATGTGATGCCAAAAATTACAGAAAAGCCAGAAAATATCCTGCGAAACTCAAAATCATCAAGCTTTTAGTATGTAAAAATACAAGAAATCCAAATCCTTGAAAATCCTGAAAATTCAAAACTCACAGGTTTACCTTTCAAACGGCAACTGATTAATTTAACTCGCATTATGAGAATCTTAAAATCAATTACCACAATCATAAAAGCCAACGATAAACATTGCCCAGAAGAAGATTCCATGATGAACTGAGTCTCCACTGCTTCTTTTTTAAGTCAAAGGCTTTCACAAAGGACAAATAAAATCGCAACTTAGTAACCCATGACGTTAAATAACAAAAAATTCAAATTAGAACAAATGCTCACACAAATTTATTCATTAGGTCCTTCAGAAGATCGAGGCACTTAAATGCATTGGAAGCAGTTCATCACCCTGTTATTATCAGCTCTAACAATCAAATTAGTTAGTGCGACAAACGCAGCAACTTGCAAGCAAAAGTCCAAAAAAAAAGCTAAGGGCTACAAATAAAGAGGTATCTACAGTGACATTGTTTAAGCAATTTGAAATTACTGAATCAATCTAATAGCCAGTCACATATATAGGAAGTATCCCAGCTTGAGAGAGAGAGGAAAATACCATTAAATAGCTAGTCATAGAACGTATGGCCACAAGCAGGAAGGGAATAACTTCTTTCACAATTTAACTCTGATCAAACTCCAACTGCACTCAAACAGCCGTCAGATCCAAGACTGAAGCATAACCAACACAACAGCTGAACAGCCAAGCACAAACTGGAAAGGGATAAAGAAGTGAATGACATAGACAAACCATAGAATAATTAATTTGAGAACTTGTACAATTGAGTAAACCAAGGCAGAAGTTAACATAAAAAAGAAATTACCGGTGCTTTATTTTGCTGAAAACTCCCATCAATCCGCGCATATATCAGAGTAACAGTTGCTAAGGAAACAATAATGGAACTAAAATGGCCAGCAGTCATACATAGCAAGAATTCAGGGGGAATGCCTTTTCCTGCTCCTCATAGCAAAACCACGCGATTTGCACAACTATTTATGTTCAGATTCCGTCTTTCTTTAGCAAAAGAACGAAAAGAGGGGGAGAGAAGAAGAAGAAGAAGAAGAGAAGACAAAGACTAACTGGGAAGACTGTCCCATATGCCATATGTGGCCCCAGAAATCAAAGAAAAGATATAATCTCTGCTCTGCATTGAGTAAAGATGTGAAGAAAATGTCTCGTGAAAGTTAAAATCTCCCAGATTTGATGCATATAGTATAATTTCGAACCTCGCAAATGCCTTAGATTCTCAAATTCTCTCCAGTTAATATTTTTTAACAGTTACGATGGAATGAAATCTTGCCCAGAACACGATGCCACCGCAAATAGAATCTTTGCTGTTTTTCCTTTAAAAAAAACCTCAAGAAGGATGAAAACAATTGCAATTCTATAAACAATCCAAGTCAAGGGAAAAAAAAAAAAGGGTGAAGAAATTGAATACCAATTGTGAATGGGGACAACACAGATATCAAACGTTGTGCAGTTTCCAGCAGAATGTCTCTTCCCTTTCTAACAGAGCTAAACAACGTGATATCTTAACTAAAAAAAAAAATGAGTTCACTGCATCCAGAATTGAGAGAGCAATTAAAAACCAGGAAAAAAATAAGAGCAAAAATAACAAGAAAATAGATTAAAATTTTCAGAGTGAAGTTTACCCATACGTGATACCAAAAATATCAAAGAAAAGGTAGAAATTGCCTGCGAAACTCAAAATCACAAGCATTCAGTAAATAAAACAATAAAGAAAATTTCAAGATCCTGGAAACTTTAATAATTCAGAACCCTACTGATTTCAAGAACTGCAAATTTCAAGGTCCTATACTTTACCTCGTAAACAAGAACCGATAATCTACATTGTGACGACCTCAAAGATCATTATGAGTTCGCTGCATCCAAAATTGAGAGAGCAATCAAAAACCAGAAAAATAAGGAAAAAAAAAAAACAAGAAAAATAGATCAAATTTTTGGAGTGAACTTTACCCACATGCGATTCCAAAAATCAAAGAAAAGGTAGAAATTGCCTGCGAAACTCAAAATCAAAAATTTTCAGTTAATAAAATCATCAAGAATTTCAAGATCCTGGAAATTTTAACAATTCAGAACCCACCCTATACTTTTACCTCGTAAACAGGAACCGATAATCTACATTGTGACGACCTCCAAGAGCAGTTACCAGGATCTTGAATGCCAATCGTATTTTCAGAACAAAGATTCGAACAAATGTAAGGGTAGTCAGTAAGCAGCGGTGATCAAGAATCCTGAAGAGATCTTGATGAGTAATGCTGAAAACAAAAGAAGAAAAGAAAGAAAAAAAAAAAGAAGAAAAATTGCCTTAATATAAGGGATGGCCACAGGGAATCCTGAAGAGGATTTCCAATTCTTTTCCTCTTTCTTTTTTTTCTTTCTCTCATTCTCTCATTTTCCTCTTCTTTTTTCTTTTCTTCCAAACAGTCGGAGAAACCCGAAGAAACGTAACGAGCAAGTCGTGAGCGATGGTGGTCATTTATATAGAGTGGGGGAGTCGGTGGCCACTAAGGGTACTTCGGTAATTTAGATCAAAATGCCCTGGATAATATTACCGTTACTGGCGTAAGTACGAAAATACCCTTCTCTTTGTAACAATTGCCGACATGGCTGCTTGAACTGCTCGCAGGATCAATGCCATGCCCAAATATATCAGTGAATAAAGCCCAATTCGTTGCCCAATCCAAAAATTAGTTGCTGCTAGATGTAAACTTGAGTGGGGATTGGAATCAAACAAACTGAAATAGGGTTGAAAATTGGACGATTTTAAATTGATTTTATTTTTTGTTTGAAAATTATGGTATTTAGAAGTCCATTGGACTCTAACTAGTCTCTAATTTGAACTGAGTGAACTCATTAAAAGAGCAAAACTCTTTCAGCGCCTATTTTCTTCGTACACAAGACTCGAATTCAAAATTTTATTTAAAGGAAATTAAATTTCTCACAACTTGAACTAACATGCGTTAGTTTTTAAATTGATATTTTTAATCACGAGAAAATGCCTCCTTTCTTGGGTGACCATCAGTCCAGTTATAAATTTGCGGTTGATACCCAGTTCATTTAATCGTTGGGTATCATTTTAAAGCAATTGGGCCGAGGAATGTTATTTCAAGAGTAATTTCATTTCATAGATTAGTAATTCGATTTTTGCAGTTTTTGAATTTTCAATACCATAGTTTAATGGGTAGGATTGAACGTTATATCTCAATTTAAATTCACAAGCAAAACCTTCAAATTCAGTTTTCTTAAACTACAACTTATATCTAGATCATTTTTTTTTAAAATTAGTTAACACTCAACGTTTTGCAATCATTAACGTTAAATATAAAATCTTAGGGTCTTAACAATCTCCTGTTTTTTATGTTGACAAAACATTAGTATAATTACCATAACATATGATTAATAAATCTCAAGGAATTGAGTTGTGCATTCACAGAAAATCAACAAATTATGAATTAAGTACAAAATAATACAAGTAGAACCACCTAATTAGGCCATACAAAATGCAGACTTTTTTAACGAGTACATATATAAGATTGGAAGTTGTGTTTTGCAGCATCTTTGCATGGAGTTTGTGGATCCATCCATCTACATGGATCAAAATTGAGAGCTCCTTTATACAAGTTTTCATCCAAATGTATAGCAGAAAGCACGAAAAACATAGAACACTTAAACATCCCACTGCATTTTGTCACTCTTTTCAAAATTTTATATATATATATATTACTTATTATCATATTACTCTACAAAGGACTCGTCTCATTAATATATTTTCTATCTAATAAGCTTTTCTCAATTCTAAAACGAACGTTTTGGGACCTTTGGAAAGGGACTCTTGTTTGTGCTGGTGGTAATGTCAAGAAAAAACGATTTCTTTTTGACACTGGTTAAGGGCGGAGAAGCGAATTTACAAGAATGCTCACAGACTGCCGAGTGCTAACCTTTTCGGCCTAGACGGAGGTGGCATTGACCAAATCGAAAATGGAATGGACAAACTAGATTGGACTCTTCTTATGTTATAATAAAATTGTATATTTGAGTTTAACCAAAAAAATAAAATTGTATATTTGAATACGTACGACAGTACAAGAATGAAGACAATGGAAGTTCACTTGAGGCCCAATCATTACTACACTATTCTTCTCGGATCAAATTCGTTACGCATTCTCGAATAATCTGTTCATGCATTTGGATACGTGGAGTTCGCTCATTCACAAATTTAGTGTCAAAAATTCAGTCTAGCTTATACAATCTTCCATCTTCCCTAACTGGTCTATAGAATATCACTGCTGCTCACTTACTTTCAAAAAAGAAGAAAAAAAAAGAAAAAAAAAAACAGCAAACCGGGGTTAAGCCGAGGGCTGATCCTCCAGAAACATACAACTAACCAAAACCTCTGATTTAAATCTATTCATAAAATTAGTTGGCATTGCCAATAAAAGGTGTGAGGGTGAGGGAGGAGAATGATTACCCACCATTTTATATAGCTCGGAGGTTAACAGGCCTTTATGAAAAAGAAAACAACATGAGGTCAAAAATGGAATATACATGTAATCCAAAAGAAAACGGTGTGATCCTCTTCCAGCAGACCGATACCGTGCTAGTTGATATTTTCTTCTGACGTAGTTACTGAATAGGCGTGGGAGGAATGAGATCTTAGATAAAACAGACCCTCTGTGAAAAAATAATGACAATAACTTTGCAGTCCGATAATAAAATTGATACTCTTTAAGAGAAATAGCACCAATAAATTAAATCAAGGAGATGACTTTTTCTTGTCTTGTTTTAGATATGTGCTTGTAAATGCTCCGATTATATAAGTGATAGAATTCCAGTGGATACCCAGAAGAAAGAGAGATGGAGCTCTAAGTTGAATTGAAATTTTTTAATTCCCAATTATTTAAAACAATCATATTTCACATCAAACTTAATTTCCGATATGATACGAAAATTTCATGCAATTGACTTCAATTAAATTCGGAATCCAGATTTTGTTGAAACATGTTTTGATGAACCAATATGGGTCATCTGCAAACAACAAGAAGTAAAGACAATGCAGTGGCTTGTAAGGCAGCATGGATGTGAAATATGTTATGAATTGGTCCGTGGCAGTGCCTTTGGAGCCAGGCCTGTGGCACTAATATTGTGATAAAAAGATTTAGGCCGGGAGGGGCATTGGCCCACTTGGCCCACCAGATGCCCTTGAAAAAGGCACCCCTAATCCTGCCACTAGTCGGCCCGTCCCACTGAAGGGCCTGGGGCAATAATTCGTATCGCCCTTAAGGACTTGCGTTGGATGCACCCTCACAATAAAGGCTCAAAACGCCAACTTGACAAGTTTCTTTACGAGTTGGTTCGAACATTGACTAAGAAGACTGAATCTTAAGAGCACATTCTTTTTGGATAACTAACCACAATTTGAATATATTGCAATGACTCGTACGAGTCTGAAAGCCAACCAGCAAGAACAGAGGCAAAACTTGCTCAGAGGCAGCTAACTACATGAGTATCTTGAGATGCATTGAAAACACCACAAACAGAAACTTGCCAGAACGGGGCAAGTATACGACAGGACCAGCTTCCGTCCTCCCTACGCCATGAAAACATTAAATATAGCTAACAGATTATGCTAATTCATCCTAGAAAGAAGAGAGAATAGGAGCGGTTGGGGAAGTTAAGGTCACGAGCTATCCGATAACCACACAGCTTAAATTAGTTCACTAGCATATGATCAAAACCTCCCCCAGCCTGAAGCGCAGGTACCCGATTCACACCAACGTTGTGCAGCAGCTGCTGCAGCCATCGCCTTGTCGTTGGATCCTCCTGCATGTATTAAGTTAGCACTTGAACTTGTCTCCCAAAGAATACCATGCAGTGTATTTCAATTTAGCATAATGAGCAGTGCAGTACTTACGCGGAGGCAACTACTGAAGGTGGCATCTCTCAGCATGTCTGGCAAGCAACTTCTTAATGCGTCACAAGCCCTGCATGCCAATTACCATGAAAACATGTTATGTAAACATTAAGCAGATGATTTACAAATGAAGAATAAAGAGAATAAAAGCATCCTAACTAGAGAAGGAAAATACATGGGAATTAGGGGACAAATTGGCCTCTTGAAGAAACTAATGATCTATCATTGCAGCTTTACCTCATATTATCTGACAGTCGAAGATAACAACGAATTATATGTTTTAACAACCGAGATGAAGGTTGTTCAGCAAGTGATGCAACCATGTTTCCCAAGACTCGACCTACTGCAAAAAACCGTTCTGCAGTAGTACAAATATAGTCCAGCCCCACATCGTCTAACAAAATCTTCTGAACTATAAAGGTTGCAACCTGCCATCAGAAAATCTTGGTTCAGAAAGTTCTCAAAGCAAAGCGACACATATACAGGGAAGGCTCGGGAAAACCTTGATATTCAATGATGGAAAAATTCTCCTAGGGCAGAATTTATGGCAATTCACCCAGACGTATAATACATCTTGAAATGGAATTTATGGTCAAACAAATAGCAAAAATTGACATATTTCAGGTTAAGAAAAATAACAGTAAGGTGCACTCAACTGTTTTTGATAATTCACTTCCCATTTCCATGGTACGAAGGCACAACGGAATTATTTCAGTTGAAAGGAGAAAACTAATAACTTCTGTGTCATCAACCTGACAAAGTTAAAAAATAAGATGAACACTATGTAACATTTGAGATTTTAAGACTTAAATAAATGCAAACAGACTGTAAGGATCAAAGCTAGCTGAACATATTTGTATGTTTTTTCTTTTTTTTGTTTTTAAGGTAGACAAATGAATGCCCTCTGGTCAGTGTAATAGGCAGTCATACACAGGACAAGTAGTTTGCATGCACGTGCTCACGAACACATGCCAGATTACTTTGAAGGTACAAGGGTAGGAACAAAGTATCAAATTTAAACAAACAAGTATAGAAGTACCTTCACCAGGGCACCAATGACACCTAAGCTAGTAAGCCTCAAGTACTCAAATGGTCTTGACTTGCTGGTTGTATTAAGAAAAGGATAAAGGTATAAAGGTATATGAGCTGCACAAAGAGAAGTGTCAGCTGGAAAAAAATATATTTCTGATAAACAACAATTAATGAATCTATGGATAAGGTGTAACATGAAAACATATATTTTCATTTCTCAAATCCTATGCTGGCTGCAGAACGAGATGAAGGAGAGTACCATTGAGGAACAACATCCTTGTATCTGGATGAGAGGCCACACACTGCAAGACAACATTAATAGAAGTATGAAGCTTTAGGAACATCTTTATGTTGGAGAAGCACAAAAATAAAGCCATCAAGAAAAATATTTTCTCCGATCAATCACACTGTCCAACAGAACTGAAAATTATGGCAGTGTAGCAAATATTAGCTTCTAGACCATTAACTTTAAATGATCTCATTTAAGCCCTTAATCCTAAGACAAACATTAACTATATGTCTCATAAAATTTAGGGGATACCTAAGGTAACAAGCCTAATCTGTGTCATCATCATTGACCAATGTTGAGCCATTATGCATGCTGGCATACAATATTTCAATTGATGGAGCTAGAAATTCATTACCCTCATAATTCGTCCCTTCTCTCAACGAGAAAATGCATAGATATGCATAAAACAAACTTTTCACACGAAAAGGAACCTGGAGAAAGATTAATATATTTGACCTGAAGAAGAGCAAGAGCATTGCAGACTCGATTTGATTGTGCAGGACTCAAAGCTGGTGGCGATAAAACAGGGTATATTGAAACTATCTCCTGGAAGTAAGAAAATAAAAGATTGGGAAAATACAGTATGTTAAGCACATAGACTATTTCGTAAAAAGTTTGACTAAGACTAAATTTTCCAAAGAAATAGGTAATAAAGAGTTCGTGTGAACTTCTAAAGAAAGTATTTTACATTTCATATGAACTTCATTTAGAAGTATGACAAAGCAAAATTTTGAAAGGAACCTCAATGATAATTCCACCATAAATATGTGATAAAACAAATAATTCAATTGTCAAAGCCAGCCGGTTATCATCCCATTTGAAGAATAAATTTGAACCAGTAACAGTCTCACGTTGTTGGATTGTCCTTATTTTGAAACAAGACCTTAATTCCAATTAACTGGAATTCACTCCTTGCAACAGCTTGAGCTATCAAACCATAACAAAATACCAGCATTTTAAAAAGTAAATTAAAGACAAAAAAAAAAAAAAAGAAATGTCTCCTTCAAAGAACTATGAGGTCAAATACACTGAGAGTGAGATGGGTGATGACATGACAAACATAGAAAAAAAGGAAATATAACAAAAAGAACTTTACCACCGGGATGGTAATAGCATACCTGTAATAGTGCAGCAATGGTACCAAAAGAATTCCACAGTAATGGCGCCAAATCTTGAAATAATTCTCTCTTCTAAAAATAGCAACAAGAAACAAACATAAGTTTATTAGGCATACCTGCACCAGAGCAGCAATAGTACCAAAAGAATAATGCATGAAAGGAGCCAAATCTTGAAATAATTCCTTGTGCTAACCAGACCAATGGCAGGTACATGTTTATAATTGCAGTGCACAAATGTTCAACAGGTAAACTTTAAATCCACTGAATGAAAAGAATACTGGCAAGAACCAAATATAATCGTAGATTGATGCACTCAGTCCAGAACTACACTGGCCCCAGCTATGTATCCAGTCCTTTAACAGACATGATCAGAACAACAAAAAATTGAATTTTAAAAATTCCATAGATAAATGGCCCTACACGCTACACCAGTTTCTTAAAGTATGTTTGTCGTAAATTGGAATATAATTTATCAATAAACATATACAATTAAAATGTGTTTGGACTCATTCTAGCAGAGATACATGCAGAGATGTCTTGAAACTTTAGATCCTAAAGATAGCGTACAATTCAGCTATAGATATCTTTACATCCCAATGAGGAGCTTTCCTTTTATTGCCTCCAATTGAATCTCTTTAATTAGCATGGGAATGTCAATATCTAATAGGAAAGAACATAAAGACCAAAAATTTGCAAGTACATATTCTCGGCAGCTTAGCACCACACCTTGGCAAATTGCTGCGGCCAATCAAGATAAGCACACATAACATGCACATACATCCAGATTAGTTAAGGTGCTGAAAATACTTTGATCAAGTTAGATTAATTACAAGCAAGTCAATTTTCAAGAAAAACACTGGCCTTGAAACCTGAGAGCCAAATTCGGACCCAGAGGCAAATCCAACAAGCGACTCTAATGTCACCACCTGCTATTCTTACAGAGCCCCCAATCCATGTTTTTTATACATCAAGATTTGCAAAGCTAGTTAAAGAAAGAAAAATTGTGCTTCAACATAACTGATACCTGAATCAGAAAAATTACGGCAGCTATAAATCAAGTTAAATTGTAAGGACATCAAGCACGCAACATGTTATAAACATCAGACCCCATTAGTGGGCTTCATGCAAACTAACTAATTCCTTTTTTTTTTACGAAATAAAAGGACAATCAAACTCAAACTATTAAAAATTCATGCTCCAAGCCTTCAAGAATACTACTTTCTTCACAGATTGTCAACAATCAATTGTCAATGCTGATACCCAAAATGCCTCTTAGGCCCACTGGTCCAATTTACTGGAATAAGATAAAATTGAACCCAAAAAAACCCTAATTCCTTCTTTTTTACATTAAAAAAACCCTTTAATTTTGCAAATTAAATAAGAAACCCTAATTTTCAAATTAACAACATTGCAAGAAAGGAAAAAATTGAATCGAAGCATCAAAAAGCGATGCAATCAAGAAAAAAAAAAAAGAAGGGATTTTTAGTCTCGCCTTAGATAGCTCAAGAAGAGCGTTTTCCCGGAGATCGGGATTGCTAAGTTCAAGAACCAAGTGCTCCGCCGAGGCCATCTTCCGGTCCTTGCCGGCCGGAGCTCCTCCGGCGGCGGTTGGAGTCGGCGTGCTGGGTCCTCCAAACGGCGAGTTCATGGAGAGAGACTGAGGAAGATTCGCCATATCTCAAAATTTAGAAAAAATAAAAGATTATATACGCAAAGAAAGAGTTTTTTTTTTTTTTGGCTGGGTTTTCTTTTTTCCTTCACTTTCTCGCCGAGATTGTGATAAAAAGAAGAGAAACGTCTCCTCGGATTTTCCGCAAGAGGCAACGAGAGTCCCAGTTCTGTTACTTCTCTATTTGTAGTCGTAGGATTAACCTTTGACACCTGCTTTACATGCGCGTGGGGCTTGTGTCTGAGACCCCGACGCTTGGATTTTCCCAAAAAATACAATTTTATCTAAATCATATCATATTATATCACTGAAATTTCGAAAAAGCTTCCTTTATTTATACATTTTCAGCTTTTATTGATTTGTATCATGAGAGAGAAATAACCTTCTATTAATTATTAAGTGGTTACAATGAATCAATGAATCAATACAATGGATCAATTTACAAATTCCACGAATCAATTTACTCATTAATTGTAAATTTTTAATTAATTTTTACTAAAAAATTTTTATACTTGTTAATTTTATTCTCTTTTTTGATAAAATTTACTTATAATTTAATATCACACAAATTTATTTTTTATTTTTTCATTTAAATATGTCACACTTATTATATGATGTAAAATTATAAATAAATTATAAACATTAAAAATGTGAATCAAATTAAAAATTTATATTATTTGTTATATTATTTTTCTAGGTAAATAATAATTTTTAATTTGATGAAAATTAAAGCATATATGATTATCCTTGATTATTACACATTCGTCAACTCAACCATTAAACAACTCCATTTCAAACAATTTAATAAAGATTGTCATTATTATTAACGATTTTATATTACTTAAAAATTTCAATTTCACATTAAAACATCCCATGTTACAAAGAGTTTAAATACAAATTCTCTCAATTTTTAAGGCAATAAATTTTGGGATATAATATTATCATATCATATCATATATTAATATTATAAAAAGAAAGTTTAGAAAAAGTTTCTCTTATTTCACTCTCCTCATTAACTCTCTTTCTTTTTTAAAAAATATAGATTTGAAAATTTTCAAAAAATTTATAATTGAACCAATGTATCTCTGAAAATGTTATTTGAGCACTATCGATACAGAAAAAAGTTACTAATTTGAGCTTCAATATTAATAAATATTGCCTTAACAATCAAAAACGATTATTTATTTGCTGGTCATTATCTAGAAATAAAAATTATCTTAATAATTTATTCAATCAAAAACGGCAACATCTTAATTACTCATTAATTTTGAAATGAAATGGCCTTAACAATTCATTAAATAAAACACAGCAACCTCTTAATTACTCATTAATTTTGCAACGAAAATCGTGTTAACAATTTATAATGAGGCAACAATCTTATATTATCCAATTAAGATTATTTGTGTACCCAAATTTGAGTAACGGTCATAAACATGGCAACAATCTTATCTCATACTTTTAAAAGTGATTTAATTAACTAAAATCACTATAATTGCAATAATGAATCACAATGTAACCTAATCACTATAATTGCTAATTTTAAAAGTGATTTAACTAATTAAAATCACTGTAATTGCTTATGAAAAATGTTTCAGTTTGTATAAGCTAATTTCATTTAGTTATTATTTGATGCAAATTATTATCATTAAGGATAATACTAGGTGGCTTTCCTTAGTTAATTTTTAAGTAGCTTTAAAATAATATAGATCATTAGATGATTGAATTTAAAAGAAATATAAAAATAAATTCAATCATTTAACATTCTAAATCACTTTGTAACTATTTAGTAGCTACCTAGGAGAAGCCACCAGGTATTTTCCTATCATTAATTAATTATTTACTCCCCTTACCATACAAATTGGCCACCCCCTTCTCTATCTATAAATCAATTCCTTTCTCAATTTCACAAGCATTATGGGTATTGTTGAATCATAAATCCATAGCTAGATTATAAGTAAAGATAAGATCTTCTTGCAAGTTAAGGTAAATTTTTAAGTTTTTATTTTTGTTATTCTCTCTGTATAGCGTATATCAAAAAGAAAGTCCGAGAATAATTATATTTGAGACAGATTAAAATCAAGAGAAATAAGCGAATATTCAAATAATGATAAGAGAATGATTATAGCATAATTATCATATTTTTGTATTTTTACATTTTCAATTGTATATAACATATTTTATTTTAATATCAATTTAATAGAAAATATGAGATTATAATATGACTATATTTTTAAAACTTTTACATTTTCAATTGTATATAATATTTTTAGATTTAGTATTCATTTCTATATGCCGTTAAAGTTTAGTAAATTTCTTTCAGTTTTAATATTGCAAAAATATAGAGTATGATTGTTGAGATTTGAGACACATATATAAGTCATAATTAGATCGAAAAAATGAATTATTTACTGTCATTAGATGAATTATATATTTATTTATATTCCCTTATAAATGAGTTACTTGGTTGGTTTAAAATTAAACCCAAAAAACATGCACACCATTCTTTCTTTCAAACCGCCGTTTCTATGTGATCTCAAGCCGCCGTTTCTTTCAAAACCAAAAAACCGCTGTTGCTTTAGTTCTCAGGAGTAACGCTTAGTTATTTGTGGTTACGGTCTTGAGTTAGTGCACTTAAGTTTCGACCCGATATTTGTGATTAGGGTTCTTAACCTTTCGTTTTTTAGTGTATTAATTATTTTGAATTGCCAAAAATGTATAATCCACGTATTAAGTAGTAAGCAAAATTAATGCCATTGAAACAAGTTAAAGTTTTTATTGCTGGGATTATGTAACCACTCTCAATGTTGATTGACCAATCTTGCAAATATGGCTTGCTACTAGTTAAATTGAATGCAGATCATTTCCTATGATCTTAGGAAAGGATAAAGCTCTTAATTTCTAAGATCTTATCATAAATTTTATTAATTGATTGCATTTTACCGCTACCGACGTCCTCAACCGTTCCCGGACTAGGAAATTCAACTACATACTCACAAAACAAATCTTTTCTTTTTTATTTTATTTAAGAAAATGGGTAAGCATGCGTGACATAAATATACTAAGGAAAATTGCGTGAGTTTACTGTATTCAAGTTAATTAAACTATCTACACTAAATTTACGAAAAAGTAAATTTTAAAACCTAAAATCTAATAAGTATCTTTGAATCTTTTGAAATCTAAAATGATGTGAATATATTTAGTTTCATCACTTAACTTGATACGATCTCAAACTCGTAATTTCTCACATACACGACAATGTTAACCACACAAACCAATCATGGTGAACAAATCCTTTTAAAGAAAAGAACATTACAGAGCAACAGTATGCACTAGATATCTTCAGAATCCTGCCAACTTAAAACACAAGAACCCCAATTGAAAATTTTTGTGAAATTTTAGTCCAACAGTTAACGAGAACCAAGGCATCTATTAAAAGCACATTCAGTTTGAGTATAAAGGATAAGGCCAACGTGAATATGATCAGAGAGGCAGAGTTAGGAAGAGACATTGGTTGTCATTCTCTCATGGATTATTCTAATCAAACATAATTAAGATTGTCTGCGGTGTTAAGGTTGTTTCAATCGGCCACTGTAGCATCTCACAGTAACTTCTGATTGCATTTAATTCCCTTTCTCTTACAGCAACCTACAGTTGGGAAATAACAGAAAGGATTATTTCGTGTTGACGAAGCTGATCAGGCTCGAGTTGGGTTTTGGCTTGCATTGGAGCTGTGGACACTGATCACTGCCGTGGAAGACATTAGAGGAAGCAAGCATTGCCGATATATTATCTATTTCACCTTCTCAATTATGTTTTGCAGAGAGAGGCTTAAAATTCTGAAGTACAAAATGGAAATTTGTTGTTCATTGTCCTATAACACTTCCAGTTCCTACAGTTGGGGTTTAAACAGACACTTCAGATTAGAATACAACTTTGTTTAATGATTTTCATACATATATTCTTACCAATTACTGGTTTGAAAATTCATGAGGAAAAACATGTTTTTTGTTAATGACAATCCTGCTTGTGGACGCTATCTGTCCCCCACAAACTTCTGAGAGTACATAGTCATGTCAGACTGAGCTAGAAAAAGATACAGACTTAATTAATCAACAATGCAACAATGCATCAATGATAACAATTAACCCCATGGAACAATGAAATAAAGCCGCCATATGCTTGAATACAGAAAGAGGCCCGGTTGCATATCTTAATCAAGTAGTCCTCTGCAGGGCTGGACTCGAAGATGGTTCAACTTCAGCACTGCCTTGCTGTTGAGTTGAGCCCGATGAAGTAGTTTTGTTAACTTTTACTCTTGTGAATTTGACCCAAGTATAAATTTCGAAAGCCGTAACAATTATGGCAAAAGTTGTAAGAACTCCAACGTAAGACCATTTCCAGATCCTGTTATCTGGCTTTAAAATGTTAATTCCCTGGAATATGTTTATGGAGATCACAGCAAGCAGTGCATACCCAAGAATTTGATGGTACATGTTCCAGTACTTCCTATACTCATCAGTTTCTTCTGGCCTTAAGCGTAACGCGAGCATCTGCAACATCAATTGACATAGTTTTAGAAAAGGAAAAGTGCAGTAATTGCCAGAATGCTGAGTACACATACAGAGAGGAGACAAGCTTACTTGTAATGTAGTGAATGTAAATATGAAAATAGCGTAGAGTCTGTGGGTGTTAAAGGTGTAGTATCTCGAAGCATGCCCAAGATATAAGCCAATTATCCAGCCAACAGTGCCCAGAATGTAGCCAACAATTTGGCAGTAGATGTGAAGATAATACCACCAACTTTTTTTAAGTTCTAGTGGATATCTGCAGTACCTCGCGATGATTGCGCCAGCAGGCAATACTGTACCCCACCCCACCCCACGATGTTCACAATGCCATGTACCTGATTACAACAAAAACAACAACAACAACAACAACAAAGTCTTAATCGTAAATTTAATTGGCGTGAGCTACGTGAACATTTTTCTCTCCGGTCCTTTCATTGCAAAGAAAAGTAGAAAATACATGAAAAAAATGGGATAAGGGACGCAATTTCAGCTCAAAGACCATTGCATTGAAAATTCAGAGGTTATTTCATGACAAATTGACCAGAGAAGTTCCTGATGTGCTACTTCTTTATGCAATAAAAGAACTGCTTTGAATAAGATGACGCAGTATACCAATCTCAGGGAATGCCGATCGGGGTGGAGATGTTGATATTGCCCCTTTTTTAAGTCAATAGTCTCTGCACTATCAACATTTTGAAGAGTTGCGGGATGCATCTTAGGCTCCTTTCCTTCTACTTTGTATCCAACTTGCCACACATGATTCAAAGTAGAAATGTTGTATCCTGATGGAAGAACTACTGTCGCTTGTATTGTGTAGTAATCTATTAAAGCTGAATAGCCTATTGTCATATTGCGAAATCCTACATCGATGACAGAAGGCTGTAACTCGCATCCAAGCTTAGTAGCCCTTGTGATACTGTACGTGTCAACGTATAATGATCCATTTAGTTGCTTAATGCCTATCATTGCCCTGGTTCCAACCATCTGGGGCATTTTGCCTGGATTCACTCCCCAAGCTAACCACCCCATATCTGCATTCAGCTTTGTGCCAAAGACCATGTCGATTTGCCTCTCATTTGGTTCGCCAATTTTCCAGCCAAATTCAGCCTCTAGAGTGCTCAGTTTCCTGCAGAAAGACACGTTCTTTTTCTCAGCAAACAGCTTATAGAAGGCCTCACTCCAAGGAGTGTAATGAGCATTTGTTGAATGGTTGAAGTATAAGGCCACCATGAAAAACACAAACACAGAAATGGATAACATTTTCTGTGAGCTTTGCCCATCTAATGCCCTCTGGTGTTCAGATTTGTCTGAATACTGCATAAGGCTTTGAGCATATTATGGCTTTAGCTTGGGCTCAAAAAGTTGACACCTTCAAACAAAATGACCACTTTATTCTGCAAGTAGTATAAGGGTTGCTAAGAAGTAATGTATAATTCTTTGTTCACTTTCTCCTTTCGTGTCCCAGATCTTGAAAATGACTTCCATTTTTTAAAGTTTTCCAATAAGAGAGGAACTAGAATACGTTCTGTGAAATTGTTCCGAGCCACAACATGAAGAAGAAAGGATGATTTCCTGCCAGGAACTAACCGACAGACATACTTTTCACTTTCACGTCTAAGAACTACGTTAGATTTTCCTTTTTTTATGATCCTAGATTTTCTTTTTTTGGTTACAGAACTACGTCAGATTTTGTTAGGGTGAAACCCAAATTGGGCTTCTTTGAGTAGCATCTAAACAATCCCTTCAAAAATGTCTCTGAAATGTCCACATCTTGGGCCCTCATAAAGCCTATGGCAAATTGGCAGTAGCTTGGGATAGCAAATATCTACAAGAGAACCACTGAACGTGGTCTAATATAGGAATTCATTCGTTATCATGTCAAAAGATCATGTGTTTGATTGTTGATTAACACATTCACTAAAACTAAATGTATATTTATAAAATTTATTTTTATGAGTTGTGATGAGTGCAATTTTCTCTAAAGGAACCATAGAATATTACTTTTATTTTTCTATTTCACGAACCGATACCAACTTATTAACATGTTTCACGAGCATCTCGCGTTTCATGCCATGATTTATGTGTCTTACCCAGCAATCCTTCTAATCTTTGCTTTTGTAAGAATAAAGAAAAAGGGCAGTCTGAAAAAAAAAAAAAACCAAACCATAGAGAAGAACGCTAAAGATTCTTACCTTCCGGCATTCACTTGACTTTTGGGTTGAAGGCGAACTGTTTGGTGGGACATCCTGAGCCGTCAAACAAATTCGAATGAAAATCAGCGCATATGGGTCTGATGCTATTATTGTTAGGCCTAACAAGGTTATAGCCTGGCACTATTTTTAGAAATAATAAAGTTAACCTCGGGTCAAACACAAAATCACACAAATCCATTTTATTTTAACTCGGCACCACTTGTTTTTATTTGAGCACAGATATGGAACTCGATTTTTTGCTGTCCAAATTTCTACTCGATTTTTTTAAAACCATAGTTACCTTTTTGTAACAAAAATAAAATAATGAGATATATTTATTTTTATCGTTATAAAAAATTTTGCAGTTATTTTAAAAAATTATTCTTTTATTTCATTCAGATAATAATTCAGGCACCCAAAAATTGAGATTTATACCTTTTTCCTTTTTATTTTCATTTCCATCACATTTGGCATTGAGTCAAAAACTCACGATGATGATTACCTAAAGAAAACCGTAATGTGGAAGCCAAGGTTGGCTACCTAAATTAGGAGGCTTTGGTATTTCAAGATCTCTGTTGAGGCCTTTGGCAACCTCAAAATGGGTTTTCCCCAAACATTATAGGACCAAAAGGAGGATATCTAGCGTCAATCCGGGATATTAAACATTTGGTCACATGCCTAAAAATTTGAAATTGTTTTGTAACATAACATACTCTTTGCAGAGAGTCAGATTATTGACTTTGATCTTATTGTCAAACTTGAGGGAACGTTGACTGTTGCCTCTCGAGCAAATTGTGATTGTCCATTTTAATGGATACTAGCCAACTCTTTGTACGTGCAGTGCTGCAATATCCAAACAAAAAAAAAATTTGGAAGTTTCATATAAAGGATTTTAAAACGTTTCAAACTAATATAGCTATTGAATGATTAAATTTAAGAAAAAAAAATAAAAATACTAATAAATTATTAAATACTATTAAATAATTGTTATTTTGATACTATTAAAATAAAATTACAAAGGAGTGCTCTTTACCAAATTCTTCTCTTGGGAAGGAGCCGCACCCCTTCTGCAAGGAAACAAGTTCATAGTTTTAATAGAAGTTGATTTATTTGGACTACTCCACTAACTCTAGTACCATACGAAATACAATATTCTATGTTCTTCGAAGTCCACACTACCTTCCCAAATTCATTATAAAAACCCAAACCCTTTTGCCAATCTTCCCCAACCACAGCCTAAGTTCTTCATTTCATCCATATCTAACAACCTCTCTTTCGATTTCGATTTCTCCACGATGAAGTTGATTAATATTCTCTCAATTCTGATATTAGCCATGGCACTAGTCCTAAGTAACGTTGCTGCATTCCCATTCAAAGAAAGAGAAGAAGATCAAGAAGACTATAGCAATGGCATAAATTCCCTGGCCAACCAATTTTCTTTTGGTAATATTCAAAAGAAACCAAGAAGGCACGGCCGGCTGACTTGTAACAAGTTCCCTAGGATCTGCCGTGCCAAGGGAAGTCCAGGGCCTTATTGTTGCAAGAAGAAGTGTGTTAATGTGTTAACAGATCGCACGAACTGTGGAGCCTGTGGAAAGAAGTGCAAATACAACGAATTGTGTTGCAATGGCAAATGTGTGAACCCATCTTTCAATAGGAGGCATTGTGGGGGTTGCAACAATGGCTGCAAAAATGGAGGATTTTGTGCTTTTGGTCTATGCAATTATGCCTAGAAAATGGTATTAATTTCTTGAAAATAAAATTGATCCATATGTACTTCAATATTGTCGGTTCATTCAATTGATTCTGTTATAGAAAATAAAGGAATAAAATATTCATGTTTTATTTTTTAACCAGAAAATGTAATTTATCATTCATTAATATAATAATCTCATGAGTTTTTATTTCTTTTTCTTTTTTTAAGGAAAATGAGTTTTTATTTCACTAATATAAACCTTTTTTTTTTCCCTTTTTTCGACCTTATGTCTTCCCATATCTCTTAGGGTCCGTTTGTTTATTGTAAAATAACTTACATTTGTAAAATATTTGCAGGGAAAAATATTTTCAGTAAAAATAATAATTTTCCTTTGTCATTTATTTATAATACAATTTATGTTTTCCCTGAAAATAACTTCAGCTCTACAAAAAAAAAAATTATTTTACCTGAAAATCTGAAAATTTTTCCCAAATTTTGCCTATGTAAAATATTTTCCGTGAAACAAACGCCAGAAAACCTGTAAAATTTTTTCCTATAAAATATTTTACAGAAAACAAATACACCCTTAGTTTGTCTTTGTATGTATCTCTCAAAAAGCATCAAACTGACAATTTATCATGTTTCCGTAATTAAATTCATAAAATAATTCTGACTACTTTACTAAGTGCAAAAACACATGCATACTCTCTGCCCTAAAAAACACCCACTTCCTGTAACTTTATCACCCTACAAGTTAGCGATCCTTCAATGGTCGTTTGAAGCCTTGCCGGTAGAATGAGGGCTTTCTTGGTGCTTCTTATCGCCATAACATTAAGTACTTCAATACTATGAAAAAAAGGGGCAATTGAAACTGTAAAGTAACCAAACCAATACGTCAAACATTAACAGCTTTTTATGCAATCAGCACTCATATTTAGACTTCGTCTGCCTAATAATCAAACAATAAAAATGTTATGAAGACTCAGAAAAAAAACTCAAGCATGATACAAACTCATAAATATACAAACATAATCATTAATTATAATTTTTATTCTTTTTGCGTATCATAATTAATTTTTATAATAAAAAAATAAATTCCGTGCCTATTTTTCATATCTTGTATTGAAATTCTGTAATCAATCCCAAGTTTCAAACCCAATTGACAGGGCGCCGGTTTGGGCTTCTTGGGGGAAAGTATGATACCACAACTAACGGGCTGAGCCCGTCTAGCCGGACTGGTTTTTAATTATGTTAGCTTCTCTTAATTGGACTGTTGATTAGATGGGGCTTTGATTTCATACTGGAACATGTATAAGGGCCCATAAATTAATGTCTACAAAAGCCTCAAATGTCAGGCCCAACTAACTGGGGAGGGACGAAATTGCAATTACAATTTTACTTTTGACACTCCCAAAAGCTTCGGTTCTGGCTTTTTTTTTTTTAAATATAAAATTAAAAAATATGTAAAACACTCCGTAATTCTGTCAAAAAAAAGGTTGTATTGATCATATTGTGTAGTAAATTAAATTTATACACTAAACTCATAAAACAGCAAATTTTAAAGTACTTAATCTATCTACAATTATGTGAAATCAAATATAAATTCAATCTTATTAAATATTTTAATGAGAATTAAAACTCATAATCTCATAATATGAATGAAATTCACATGCCTCAACTAGTGGCGGTATTCTATAGGTGGCTCTAAGTGCACTTTGGGAAATTGGGAATCGCTTTTCAATCGTAAAATGTATTTAATTTTGCATTATATTTCTAAGGAGGTCCTCTATTTGGTGTGCAATATTGCTGAAATTAAACTCGTGAAGAAAACACCTATTAAGCTTCAGCGAGTAAGTTACGAGAAGTTGTTCAAAACAAAAAAAAAAAAAAGAATAAGTTGAGAGAAGACCATGTGAATTTCAGCGAGCCATGTCGATGCAAACAACTTCGCATGAAATCTCTTGTTTGCCGCCTTGTAATGATAGCCATGATTGTATTTCTTTCTTAATTCAATGGCATCTAGAAATCTCTTATTTTGATGCTCCAGATACGTAAGAGGGTTGAGTCAAATTGCTGGACGCAAAAGGATTTTCCTTAAATTTGTGTACCAAACATTCAATTTTAGGTCAAATTATAGTTGTTGTAGCAACCTTAAAACTAATGCAAAAATTATGGAAAGAACTAACCCATGAATTTTTTTTTTCCTTAACAACCTAAAAAATTTGATTACATTAACTGTTAAGTTAAGCTAAATTGGTATCTTAGCATTATATGTCATTTGTTGACCTTCAATTTTTCAATCGAAGCATCCTTCTTTTGGTTCACTGTCTCTAAGCAATATTATGCTTGGGCGTGTAAATGGTTAGGTATTTGATCTTGTGAATAACTTATGAGTTTGAATCACATCAATAATAAAATTAAATAGACTTAAATTTTCTTAAGTCTCAAATAAATTGGTGATACTTATTTCACCTTTAGTTTTTTTTTTCTCTTAAAAATTTAAAATAAATAATCTAACATACTTTTTTTTATTTGAGACTATCGATATTTGAAAGTTGCAGAGATCCCAACTAATTTGAATCGAGTCAGATGGATTCATAATGGGCAAAAACTCTCATAGTGCCTATCTACTCCATTTACAAGACTAAAAAATTAGATCTTATTTAAGGAGAATTGAATCTTTTTCACTTAGACGAAACAAATGTTAATATAATCTAACTTACTTTAACATTAAGCATTTGTTTGTTTTAAGCATTAGAAAGGAATTGAAAAGAAAACCTAAAAACCAATATATTTTTCTTTGTTTGGCGCAGCATGAGTAATGTTGGAAAAGAAAGATTTCATCATGTTAAAAGCAGCAACAATAATCATTTTAAAAATATGAAAAACACATGAAAGCAAATTGACTAAAATAACCTCAGTCTATTGCATTAATTATAAGAACAAGTTTATAATTTCAACATATTATTCAATTATTTATAAAGACATTTTTATAATCTTTTCTAATATTTTTTTCTCATCATTTTATCATATAATTTAAATACAAAATTTTATTTTTATATTATTTTTTTACAAATTTTTTCTTTGATAATTTTTTTCTCATAATTATTTTTCTCATTAGAATAATACAATCTAAATATACGGGTCGTTTGGTTCGTAGGATGAAATCAGAATCGGAATCGAAATTGGAATTAAATGGAATCGGAATCGGAACGATTAAAATAATAATGTGTTTGGTTTACTCCGGAATAGGAATCGAATTCCCTTATTGTTATTTGGTTTAGTAAAGAATCAGAATCAAAATTATTTTCTTAAACTATTTAAATAATTTAAAATTAAAAAATTATTAACATGAAATTAAAAAGTATGAAATACAAAAAATATTATAATGTAAGTTCAAATTAAAATATATTAAATTACCATAAAAATAAAATTATAAATTATAATAAAAACTAATAATAATAATAATAATATACTTCACAATGACGACCATAAATAGAAAATCCAAAAATAAAATCTTAACATAAAATTTTATTGTTATTATAATAATAATCATTTGTTAATTTATAATTTAAATATTTTTTAAATTTAATTTTTTTCTAATTATAATACTATGACATATTATCATTAATAAGTAGTAATGGTAATGACAATAATAACAATAACAATAACAATAAAAATAATGTTTATTATTATTATTATTATTATGAAAATAATATTGTAGATATTATAAAATAATTTATTAATAATAAATAAATGATTATTTTAACTATAAAATTATATTATTATTTACAATTTAATATTATCTTAAGTTTTGAAATATTTATTTTTTATTATAATATAAAAACATATTATTATTATTATTATTACTATTATTATTATTTGATGAATAAATAAAATAAAAAAAGGAATATAATAACAATATAGAAATAAAAACATGAGAAAGTGGAAAAATTTGAAGAGTTAAAGTTAGTTAAGAGGGGAATGGAAATGATTGATATAGTAAATTTGTGAATCATGATTCCCTTAAAAGGAGGAATCTCATTCCCCTTTTTAAGGGAATGAGAATTTATTTTTCATAAAACAAACAATAGGAATGAGAATTAAGTAGTTGATTCCCATTCCCACATTACTTTTTTTCTAAACAAACACTCCCTATAAGTGTTCTGCATAATTTTCCTTAACAAATTACTTCAAACACGGCCCCTCTATCACTTTGGGCTATCTCACCCAAGGCCAATCCTATTGAGTTTTCTGACTGGATAAAAAACCGAAGAATTTGCGATTATTTACAGGTGTACGGTTCTTGATTCCCGATCGGCCCGTTAGCCGCATCGACCAGTCTGCCACGACAATAATACTCGTTCCCCCGTCAAAAAAGACCGAACCGAACACCGAAAAAACCGGACGGTTTTGCACAGAAATACACATCCCACTCCGTCCATCTGCGTTACCGTTGCTTCTATATTAAGCTCTCTCTCTCTCTCTCTCTCTCTCTCTCTCTCTCTCTCTCTCTCCCCTCTTTCGTCGATCATCAAGAACTGTGAGTGTGATTCTCTCGTTAATTTTTTTTCCATTTTTTTATTCGAATTATTATTATTATTTTTAGTATTATTTGTATTGTGTGGATTTTCTGTTTGGCTGCCAAGAATCTGCCAGGAAAAATTGAAGGAAAATTCTTCGTGTTCTGTGTTTCGGTTATAGATATCGGAGCTAAAGCAGTTTTAAGTTTTAGTTCGTATTTGATTTAATTCAATTATTTTTAGAATCTACATTCTAGTAGGGAAAGGGAGTATTTAAGAAGCCAATGCTGTAAATGTTTTGTTGGAAATTTTCATGTGGTAATTTTTGATAATATGTAATTCTTTTTGTTTTGTTTTGTTTTGTTTTTTTTTTTTCTTTTTGTGTGTGATTATTTACAGTAATCAACATGGGAACAATGTTGAAACAAGTTGTGGCTACTCTTTGCCTCTGTTTGCTTCTGTTACCATCAGTAATTTCTATGAATAAAGATGGGTTGGTTAGAATTGGATTGAAGAAGCGAAAACTCGATCAAAATAATCGCGTTGCTTCCCAGTTTGAGTCCAAGGAGGGAGAGGCATTGAGAGCTTCTGTTAAGAACTATCGTTTTCGAGGGAATTTGGGTGATGCGCAAGATACTGATATAGTCTCACTGAAGAACTACATGGATGCTCAGTATTTCGGTGAGATTGGTATCGGGACTCCTCCGCAGAATTTCACGGTGATATTTGACACTGGTAGTTCTAATCTGTGGGTGCCATCTGCTAAGTGTTATTTTTCGGTGAGTCCTGTTCTTTCGCTTGTTGGTGTATTATATTATACGAAAAAGAATGTCTCGAGCGAGTCTCTTGACCTTGTGCTGGTTTGCAGGTTGCTTGCTACTTCCATTCCAAGTATAAGGCAAGCCTATCAAGTACCTATGAGAAGAATGGTTTGTCAACTTTTGCCTTAATATTTTTAGAGCTATTTTGTCAAGTCAGCTCATCAAAATTTGATCAAATAGGCATCATGCTTGTTTACCACGTTACTGCATTCTGGAAAACAAACTTTTGACATCTGTTTTATGTTTGCATCTGTATTTTGTTTATTGAATTACTTTATGTGTTAGATTAGTATGTTCCATCAGATTCAGAGAAAATTTGAAACTGTGGGCTAGGTGGTTCCTGCCGGATCGTTGAATAAATAGACCTAGGTTTCAATGGTTGTTTAAGACAAAACATTTTGTTATAGTATGAAAGAAATTTTGTGTCAATTCATTGTCACATGTCCAAGCAGGTTATACATTTATGTTTGTCATTCTTCGTTTCATTATGTCTCCCTTTTTTTCAGGTATGTGTTTTTGTTACTCAGTAGTTTTAGCATCATTAGCATTCCTTTATGCAATTTCCAACATTTATGTACAGCAATGTATTGCAGCTTAGGAAGCCATTTTCTTCTTTCTTCAAGTTCACTTTCTTTGAAGTATTCAATCGTGGACAAAGCACTTGTGATGCTTGTACAATGGTTTCTTCTTCAATGAGTGAAATCTTTTGCCGTGTCTAGGTTGTTATGTTTAACCGATTCAACATTGATTGTTTTTGTTTTTAAGTGCGTGTTTGTGTGTATTTCCATTACATACACTATTAAATAGGAGAAACTTGTCCCCAGATGACAGAAAGGATAATCTGATTTTTCATGCCTGCACAGGGAAACCGGCAGATATTCATTATGGAACTGGAGCTATATCTGGCTACTTTAGCCAAGACCATGTAAAAGTTGGTGATCTTGTGGTGAAAAATCAGGTATTTCAATGTTTTGATTACTTTGTACATCACATGCATGAATACTGTTGTATTTGTTGGTGTTTAGAATTTCTAGTGAGGATCGTCCATTTTAGGAATTCATTGAAGCAACCAGGGAGCCCAGCATCACGTTCATGGTGGCCAAATTTGATGGCATACTTGGACTCGGATTTCAAGAGATCTCAGTTGGAAATGCTGCACCTGTGTGGTATGTGAGCAGTTATTACTTTTTTTTTTTTTTTGAGCAATTGATTATTCTGCTGATTATCTGTCAATAAGCAGAATGTTGACATACCCATTATTTGGGAATTGAAATTTGAAATTGCTTCAGGTACAACATGGTCAAACAAGGGTGTGTTAAAGAGCCAGTTTTTTCATTTTGGTTTAATCGCAATGCCGATGAAGATGAAGGGGGTGAAATTGTTTTTGGTGGTGTGGATCCTAAACATTATAAGGGAGAGCATACATATGTTCCCGTGACGCAGAAAGGGTATTGGCAGGTTGGTGCATTAAGCATTCTCTGTAACTTGTGTACCAAGTGCTTTATGGTTTATCAATTTCTGAATATGCATACTTTTCCTCTGTTGCCAGTTTGACATGGGTGATGTGATGATTGATGGTAAAACTACTGGTAAGCAAAGTATTGATTGGAGTTGCAACCGTCTTTCTAAGAAAAGAAGTGCCTTTCATTGTATTTTCTTTTTCTTGGTTCCCTTTTGACTTTGTTAAACTTGATGCAGGATTTTGTGCTGGCAGCTGTGCCGCAATTGCTGACTCTGGAACATCCTTGTTAGCTGGTCCAACGGTGGGTAGTCGACAACTTTTTAGCACCATAAAATTATAGCATGATACTCTTAGTTGTTCATGATTGTGGTCAATCTGGTCCAACGGTGGGTAGTCGACAACTTTGTAGCTCCATAAAATTATAGCATGATACTCTTAGTTGTTCATGATTGTGGTCAACCATGCTGTTTGTGATTGGCACTGCTGGTCTTTGTTTTGATTAATAGCATTTGCATACCCTTGTCAGGCCATCATTACCGAAATAAATCATGCCATTGGAGCCACTGGAGTTGTTAGTCAAGAATGCAAGGCTGTAGTTGCTCAATATGGTGAAACCATAATTAAGATGCTTTTGGCAAAGGTAAATCTGGAATCACTAAGTCCTTTTGCTAAGGCGAATTTTAGTTTTGATTGTTGAACTCTATTAAACATTGTCATTATCGTACATGGCAGGACGAAGCACAAAAGATTTGCTCCCAAATTGGTCTGTGTACATTTGATGGGACTCGAGGAATAAGGTTAGATCAACATGTTTTCCACTTTGGAATCTGATAAAGGATGTTACTGCATTTGGCCTTCCCAACTTGTTACTGATTTTAGTAGCTTTTTTGGGTGAGTAGCATGGGCATTGAGAGTGTTGTGAAGGGGAATACTCAGAAAGCCTCTGATTCAGCATGCTCTACTTGTGAGATGGCAGTCGTATGGATGCAGAACCAGCTTAAGCAGAATCAAACAGAGGAGCGCATACTTAACCACATTAATGAGGTGATTAGCTACAGCTCTTTTGTTTTTTGGGTTGTGCTGGGTGTGTTTTTTTTTTTTTTTTTTTGGGTGGGGGAGAGGTGTGGTAAAGAGTGGTGGAGAACCAGTTAGCTATGCTTCCATGTGGCGTATCTCTTTTAGAGTTTGCGGATGCTCATGCTGAGTTTTTAATTGCAGCTATGTGAGCGCCTGCCAAGTCCAATGGGAGAATCAGCAGTTGATTGTGGCAGCTTGTCTACCATGCCAAATGTGTCATTTACAATTGGTGGAAAGGTCTTTCACCTGTCTCCTGAGCAGGTATAGAATAAAGTCAAATCTTCTGGTTTTCCTTGTTATGAGGCCACAGTGCTCTTTGTTTAATACTTTAATGTGATGAATCTGCTGTAATAATCTCACTCTTTCCCTTTGATTTTGAGTTTAGATATGTGATGTGTTTTTTGAATTTTGGAGATTGTTGGGATTGTTTTTATTTTCAATTAAAATTTAAAATCACTGACATTACTTTTCATCCATAAGCCAGAAGTATAGTGTGTTTTGAGAGTATTTTACTTAAATACAGTAGCACATTTGATAGCTTAACTACTGAAATCTTTCATTGAATATTAATACTCTTGATGCTGGCAACTCAGTATGTCCTCAAAGTGGGTGAGGGGGAGGCAGCTCAGTGCATTAGTGGATTCACGGCACTCGATGTGCCCCCGCCACGTGGTCCTCTTTGGTACGTTCTCTGTCTCTCTCTCTCTCCCCCCAAAAATACTACCATCCTTATATGTGACCGTGGTTATATTGATTCCTTATCAGTGGCTTTTCAGATAATCAATCTGACCTAGATTACATGAGACGCTTAATCTTGTTGCTGCTTTGTTGGAAATGCAGGATCTTGGGTGATGTTTTCATGGGACGCTTCCATACTGTATTTGACTATGGCAACGAGAGAGTTGGATTTGCCGAAGCTGCGTAGTGAACTGCTGGTACTTTGTTTATATGTTAGTGTGGTCCATCTTCCTAACCATATGTCTTTACTCTTTATTAATGGAGTTTCAAGTTTGCCTGTTGGAAGTTGTGCTCCAAATGCATGCAAATAAGTGAAACACCCTAGGAATTTGTCAGTGACGTTGTTATCTAACTAGTCTTCTACCTATCCATGGAGAACAACTGAAACAAATTTGGGAACTACGATGTTCTAACACGAAGTGTTGGAGTTAAGCGTAGAATTGTATATGGTAGAAAATGGAAGAGATATCGTGCATCCAAATCGAGTAAATTGAGGTTAACATCCTATTGAAATATACAATTATAAATTTTAGGCCTTTCACTAGGTGCTGTGAATTCATCTACAATGTGAACGTTTGGTAGCATTTAACTTTATTTCCGTAAGACTATGGCAAAATGTAAAGGACAAATCAATGTGCTAATTTCTTGGCTAACCTGGGTGCTTGAAGAGTTGAAGACATGGGAGAGACCTCCCCTTGTACTAGCTATTTTGTTGTTCGCGGATAGTTCTGGTATTGCTCATCCAAGAGTTGGCTACATGTAGATGATTTAGTTCTTTCTTATTTTGTTTTTGTTCTTTCGTTTTCAATGCATAACAAAAAAGCAAAAAAAAAAAAAAACGAAAAAAATAAAAAAAGAAAGTGAAGGATAAGTCTTTGCGTAATGAAAAGATTACTCTATATTGACTTATACGGCCTCCTTGTCAAGATGTGGGTCAAATCTCATGCATCTAACCCCTTTTTTAATCTCACAAATCGCGGAAGATGTACAGTGGACCTCTAGCGGTAAAAGATAAATGAACTTCAAAATTAATTTTTGGGCAGGAACGGTGGACTCGTGTTTCCACATTTATTTTTCTTTTTTTTTTTTTTGTTTTTATAAGATTTTGTTTTTCTTTCCCTTTCATTTTCTAAAAAAATGTCGCTAAGCGACTTCAAAATTAAGAACAAACATACTTTGACGGTAGAACTAATGTGGGTTGTGGTTCAAACGACTTAATTTCAGCCATCAGATGAAATATCCAACGGCATGTCTTACATGGCCATTTTTGCCAAAGGTTGTATGTCGTTTTTTTCTGTGAACTTGGGAAACTTCTCAATTGCAGGAGCTGTGGTTGACTATTGCCTTATTTACATGTTTCTGTTTAGCAACGTAAATACAACCGATTTTGAGAGAGAAAGAGAGGCCACATTATTGAGCTCTTGGCCTCTCTCTCTCTTTTTAACCACGAGAAAAATAAAATTATTTTTGGTGGATATTTTTGTTAAATATATAGACCACTTCAATTCCTGACTCATTTAGCTGTCGAATTTTGCCGAGCCATTGCCTCATCTGCCTTGATCTTGGGCATAGAGTCCTGCTGTTTAATGTTTGCTTCTTTAGTGCCCTCCATTTGCGAGCTTGTCTTGTCTTCACAACTCTGTTGAGATCTCTTCATATTTTCCAGCTCCTTCCTCATCAGATAGAGTTCTTTCATATAGTAGTGCAGCCTGTCTATCATGATTGCTAGGAATATGGAAAACCCTGTAACTTTAAAGGTTATCAATAGCAAAAAGAGTTTATTGAGCCTTTTTATAGTAAATGATACGATACACCACATTCACCAATATTAAAATGTAGCTAGCTCATTGTTACTCGAGTCATTTTAGGACGGAAAGTTTTGGGTTGAAATTATAATTAGAGCTAATTAATTAAAGAGAGAAAAAAAGAAAAAGAGAAACACAAAAGCAGGATTTATGTTAAAACAAGCTTTTTTCTGATTAAGAACATAATTATAATTTAGTGAATTACCCATCAAAGATGCTTCCAAGAGGCGTTGAGCCATAAGAACCTCATCAGTTGCATTAACCGTGCCAGAATCCATGGCACGTTTCCGTATTTCCATTACACTGTACAGAATAGAACTGAACACTACGAGAACTGTGGCTGCCACAGTTTTGGCCACCAACGGACCCCTCCCTTGTTTCAACAGGTCAATCCCCCCAATCAGCAGCCTCCTGAAAGGGGTACTAAACAAAAGTGTCAGAATCAAACCTGTTTCAGCAAATACAATTGCGTACAGAAGATTAATCATGTTTAACAAGTTCTAATGATAATTTGTTTTTTCTTCCCTCGTTCGATTAATGGCACTGGAGAAAGGACAATGATCTTACAGGATGGATATAGGTATGAGTAATAGCATTCTTTTCAAGGCTTAGAGTTCAAGTAATGAATTATGCTTTACATGACTTCAAAGTGTTCAACGAGTCATGGAATATTTTTCATGTGGGAAAACTTTGGTTTTCCTTTCTCCATTACTCCATATTCCTTTTTTGGAGTAACATCACTCCATATTCCTTGTCTTCGTATAGTCTTTTTTTGGAGCAAGCAAGCTAGTGAATGTTCGGTGCCAACTCTGGCCAAGGTGTGTATATATATATATATACTAGGGAAATACCCGCGCGTTGCGTGGGTTTCATAATTTTATTTGTATATTGCGTTAATAATATGAATGGTATGAATTTTTTTAGTGAACCATTTATGGAGACTTCCCCTTACGCATGGAAAATTTGCTTTCATTAAATGGAATCTTATTGTACTTGATAAATGTTTGGTGGCTGAATCATTGATTATTCAATCTTGATACTTTTTGTTGTAAGCAAATTGGAATAGTAGTTTACATAACCCAATTTTTATGAAGCATTTTGTACTTTTGATTTTAAATTCTCTTATAAATTCAATATCATAGTAAGCTATTTTCCAGTGACGATTGCTTTCCTCTTGGTATAATAAGCTTTTTTCTACATGCATGTGGCTAGGGTTGAACCCATGCTTTGCGCAGATTTAATATTTTTTTTACATAATTTTAATTTATTTTATTTAATTTTTTAAAATTTAATTTTGTAACTTTTTAAAATAACAAATATAGTAGCTCTTGAAAGTATCTAATAAGGAAGGAATTGGACATTCTGACATAAAAGTCTTAAGCATATATTGGAAATGATGAGTTTGTGATAAACAATAAACTATTCGCCCATAGAAAAACTTATTTTTCTCTTTTGGTGATTAGTCAACATGGTATAAAGCTAACTAAATGATTAAAAAAATGCAAAAGTTTAGAATTTTTGAAATTATTTCAGTAATAAATCTTTGACGTCTGTAAATTATTGCAATAGCAATAAAAGTAAGACCCATATGGGTAAATTTACAATTTTAAAAATTTTCCACCGATGTTTAGAAATACACATGTACTAAAATTTTGCTGAAAATATACTTGAAAGATTTGGGACAATATTTATCTAACCCCTTTAAGAAAATTCTTGCATATCTTCCTCCAACACTTCCTATTTGGCTCAGTTACCTGCAATCCTAGCTTGCCATTCTCAGCGAAATCATTCTGCACATTGGTGGATTTACAAATCAAAGTAAGCCGGAAATCGATCAAATAAAGAATAGGTGACAAAAATCAATAGATGAAATGAGATGCATGCGGAAAATTTTTTTTTTCATTTAGCTACCTCTATGCAATTGCTGGTGAGGAGGCGATCAATCAGGTTTCAACATGAAAAATATTTGGGAGTTTCACAATAAGATAAATAGAGAAGACTTCCTCTATTTGCTTACATTTTACCTCCAAACCTTCATTGTGACTTTGTTGGCCAATAACCATCACCTAAAATCAAAGCCAAATACCACTTCTAAACACCAGCAATAGCAACCCAAGTTTACAAAAAAAAAAAAAATTTGCAGTTTGATTGTGAGAAAAAAAATGGGAAAAAAGTAAATTGTGTAAGTGAAACTTGCCTGTTGTTTTTAATTTAATCATCATGGTGAAACTGTTCTAACAACATGTACTTTTCTGGTTAGCTTTAAATTGAAATAACATACAATCAAAGAATGAAAATTAAAAAGTCATTTTTAAAAAGGAACTTAAAAATATTCAGCACACCTATATTTATAGGAACATCATTTGGAAGAAGAAGAAATATAGAAGATTGGTATAAGCATTATCTATGTAAGTGAGGAGAGAAGACATTTAGGGAAGTTTTTTGGCGATAGGACTGTAGACATGGCCAATGTCTTTGCAATAAGTCGTGAAAATATGCGTTGAGAGAATTAATTTGTTATCAATGCTATTAAATTGAAAAATAATGGCAATTTCAATGGTTTATTAGAGGATGTTACAACGTGAGCATTTTTTAAATTAATGATTGATTACAAATAAGGAGAAGATTCTCCAATGTAATATTAAATGTATGATAGAGGAAAATTGGAGGGGAAGCTAAAGGTAAAAGATTTTTTGTAATTAATTTTAATAAATGATTTATAATAAGGTTTCAATTTATAATATTGTAACATTATATAATAATAAATTTTTATGTAATAAGTTATGACAATAATTGTTAAAAAAATTATAAATCATTTATGGTTATTTTTCTAATAACTTTTTGTAGGGATCTGTTTTTCTAATTTCTAAGTTAAAACGACTGGTTTAAAAATTAATATTTGACTCCAGTACTTTTCTTGGTAGGAACCAACTTTAAAGGTAGTGCTCATAACCTTATGATGCTGATCTTTGTCTTGATTCTGATAACCGTGTGATGGTGATCATTCATGGATAAAAATAAATATTTGTCTTTGTCTTAATTTTCTCTCAGTATTCTTTTGAGGAGTGAAATTTTTGTTTAGAATGGTAAATTTTTTCTTATATTAAATTTAAGGAGTGAAAAAAGGAGAGACTTTCTCTCTCTTATTCTTTGAAGAGCGGAATAAGGAGAGAACTTCTCTTAACTACTCATTTATATTATTGTTATTATTAGATATATATAGATATATGAGAAAGTAAAGACATCTATTTAATTAATATAAAAAAGAAGATTTGAGAAAGCTTCTCCTTGAATCATGCTACTACGTGGCAAATTTAGAAAAAATTAAAATTTTTATTTTAAGTTCTTAATTTGTTACTTTCTCAATTATTTTTCATAAAATTATAATTGAATTAATAAGTTGTTAGCAAAATTCAATAAAGAAGTTAATACTAAAAATTTAATTACCATAAGTAATATTTTTCATTATGATTCAGTTAATATAGTATTTATGGTACAATTATGAAATTAATGTTGAATATGGTAACCGAAATAAGCCTGCAATTTCCTATCATTTTAGCCAATTATTAGTCTTATTAAGTATAAAGGGGAACGAAATAACGGAAAGAGGAAATAAGGAAAGGAAAGAATGCAATTTGATTAAATATTAGTCACAATTTTGAAATGCAGATTGTATTGATGCTAACGGAAATGGGAAATAACAAAAAGAACGAATACAATCTCAGTTCCCATTGATTTACTCTTACTTAAGACTAATAATTGGCTGCAATAAAGGAAAATTATGCACTAATACTTATAACTGAAATTGACATTAACTATTAATAATAACATAATTGGAAGACTTACCTGCTATATAAGTGAGTGGATTATCATTTGGGTATCACAGGAGCAATTAGATTGCACAACTAAACTGCACACAAGTTGTAATTTTCTAAAATTTCAAGTAAAATTTCATGCGTAATTGTTTTCCATTCTAATTTCATGTTTGATTATTTCACTTTTTATTTGAATTGCAACAATGAGAAAAATTTATTTCTAGGTGATAATGTTTGCTATATTTGTAACCCAATCCAATATGTTTATTTTTTTATTCAATATCGTGTAAGTATTTGACCTAAATTTTTAAATATATTTCATATTTTGGTTGGATGATTCCAGTGTTAAACTCATCACTAAGCCACAACAATCCATATTGCAAAACACAAAGATTAGTGCTATCAAGAAAAAATATTCATAACCTAAATCTATCAATATGTTGCTGTCTGTAAATAGATTTAGTCTTCAAATTATTATTGCTTGGCTAAAATCCAATGCATATTTCACATCATTATTATTAGTTTAAAATAAATATTTCAGATAAAAATGAAAGTGAAAATCTACTAAAATTCATAACTATTGTAATTATATTTACTAAATTTATTAGATAAAAAAAATACTCGATGTTACGCTTTAACTAAATCAACAAAGATATATTTAAACACACTTTTACATACATTCGTATACACACAACTGAGCGTATACAAAAATTTCGACATATCTTTTACAACTCTTTATGAGGTTAATGACAAAATGAATATTATAATCCTCTTGAATAAATTTCAATACATAAATTTTTTTAAAAAAATTAAAAGTTAAAAAAATTCACCACCCGAGCGTAGAATAGAATAACCGACTGATCTTTATTGCCACGTGACAAGATATCTGATTTTAGTCTTTTATTGCAAGTTTCCTCTTTAATTTTTTTTAAAAAAACCCATAAAACAAATAAAATTCTTTCCTCTTTATTACTATATTTAAACTATTAAATTCATAATGAGTAACTGATTTTTGTCTTTCATTCTTCCTCCATACACTAAATGTTTATTGGCAAAGAATTCCAATTTTTCTCTTCAATTCTTTACTAATTTTTAAAATTAAATTGAATAATTAAATTAATTTGAATCACATCCAAATTTATATAATTTTCAAGTTGTTTGGTATAAGAGTTTATTTTAAAATACCAACAAAATTAAAATTCAAAATGAACCAATATTCCAACTAAAATTAAATAAATAAAAAATACTATAATTTTAAACAAAAGTAAACAAAAAAATATTCACAACCCGCGCGAAGCGCGAACAGATCCCTAGTTATCCCATAATTTCGTCAAGAAATATTGTGATTCTGTACTTGAAAGGTGCAAAATGACTAGATAGTTATGATATTTTTCACTCTACGCAATGCACCATAAATTTAATCATGTTACTTAATTTTGACAAGATTCGACCTATAATCTTTTATATGAATTCAAATCTCTTTAACTAATTAAATAACATAAATAGTGATTACGACAACTCTTTATGTTTCGAGCGTAAGAGAACGTGACAATCATTGAAATTTGGGACACAGCTTCCTTCGAAAATTGAGGAGAGAGAACAATTGATTAACCTTGGGGGGGAAAAAAATTCCTGCACGGTTTAGGTTTACAGTCATTATCTAAAATCAGGTTAAACCAGAAAGTTTATTCAGAGAATATCTTGGTAATTAAGAATGATTATTTAAATTAGAGATACCAAATTACTATTTACTAATGGAAGTTGATAAAACCACCGAGCTTCAAAGAAAGATCGACAGAGTCATGGCCCGGCCATAGCTAGCAACCAACACTGAATCACCGTTACATAATGTGATATCGTAAAAACGAGCTGAATCAGATTACACCGAATGTAAACAAATGGAACAATCCATTGCAGAACATCTGCAAATCTCACACAAGTGTGTATGATCTTCATGAAAATTGGGTAGAAAATACAGCCTTACTCCAGAATCCAAGATTCTGTCAAGATTTTAAATGAACCGTAGACGAGTATAACAACATATTTCTGGGATTGATTAAGAACGTCATTTGTGCCTCATTTAAATGCCAGGCCGCAATTTAACTTACATGAGTCAATCAGCAAACCCTACAAAACTTGTTTGAGTGTTTTATTATCATTCGAAAAGGCATATCCAATCCTAGGCATGGAGGAAAATCATGAAACCGGACCGACCGCTCGATTGATCTTCATACATCAAGGAGCAGCCTGCGGGGATCCTCCACAACGTCTTTAATTCGACGCAAGAAAAACACTGCCTCTCTTCCATCAATCAAGCGATGGTCATATGTGAGAGCAATGTACATCATTGGCCTTGGAACAACATTGCCTCCAACGACCATTGGACGGCTCACTATCGAGTGCATGCCCAAAATAGCTGACTGCAAAAGAATGTTGAACAATGAGGATTCTGACAACGAAAAAAACATGGAACAGATACTAAACAATCAGGCGAGCATTATTAAGCATGCTATACCATATAGAAACCTTTTCCAAGGAAGTGATTAAAAGAAACATACACCATCAACCCACTATCACAGTAAAACAACAAACCTGAGGAGGGTTGATGATCGGTGTACTCAAAAGACTCCCATAAACACCTCCATTGGATATTGTAAATGAACCTCCAGCCATCTCATCAATTGATATGGTTCCATCATTTGCCTTCTTTGCAAGCTTGTTGATCTCCTTCTCTATCTCAGCAAAATTCATCGTATCGGCATTGCGGATTACAGGAACCACAAGGCCCTGGGGAAAAAAAAATAAAACAAGAATTATAAAGCAAGAATGCAAGTAAGGATCATTTCCAAACCAGACAAACATCTGGTGGCAAAGCCTTGGACAACAAGAAATACTGAATAATCAATCGTTACTAATAATTGTTGAACCAATTTCATTCCAACATCAGTAAACCATACATTGGCACACTCAATTATTAGAATTCTAGCCAAGTGATCTATTGCACTGACAGATTCAGAGTAGGCTGAAAGGGCAAGGGCAAGGCATCTACAAAATGATATCAGTAGGCGTTAGAAACTAGCAAAATACCAGTCCGTTATTTACTTGGAGACCCTATTCTGATAAGAGAACAAAAAACTCTAGTGCATGTAAATTTCAAGTACTAAATGCTGACATTTGGAACAAAGAAATCACAAAACAAACAAGTCCGTCATAGATCCATGATATGAAACCAACCTTTGGAGTGCCCACAGCAATGCTGATATCAATATAATCTCTGTATATAATATCGTCTCCATCAATAACTGCATTTACAATGGGTTGATTCTGGAGTGCACTAACAGCAGCCTGAAGTAGGGGGCATGAAGAAAAGTAAGGAAGAAGGAAGAAGAATGAAATAAATAAAGCAAAGAAGTCTACACATCTTGATGTGCATCATAGTGCAAATAATAATCTATGTTCTAGATTCCCAAGTGACACGGTAAGCACCTTAACAAATCCCGACATCAAGCCCAACTTCACTCCATGCTTTTCGACAAAAGCATCCTTGTAATCAGAGCGAAGCTTCATTAAATTGGTCCTAAAACAAAAAGAAAATTCACAGGAGAAAAATATAAGACCACCACACAAAGCCAAAAAAATGTCAACATAACAAAACAGCATGTTTTCATGCAAGTGAAGGACCAATAACTCGCCATCCCCTTCACCAAACTCTACCCACAGACAAAATATCCAAGACCATAAATAAAAATTTTTCTGAGCATCAAAGGTCCATGAAATCCAAAGCTAAAATGCAAGCCGGTGTAAACCATAAGGCAGCCATAGAAACTATGAACCATAAAATTCACATGGGTTTCAGTAATTTGGCCAAGTAGCACAGAAACTTTTAACAAGAAAAATCAAGCAACTATTACAAATCTGACAAGGGTAGAACAAGGCCAAGTGGCCAACAAAAGGATTTGTGTAGGCACCTTTTTGTTAATTGAAGTACAAAGACAGATAGACAATTAGAAGATTGAAAAAACTGAAAAGCAGGAAAACGTCCCATGCGTCTGGATGTGTTACATGTTATACCAACTAATAAAAACCATACCCTTTGGCTAAAGAAAGATAAATATAAATAAAAGAGATGCAAGCGACTGTAATATGGTCCCATTGAAATTACATGGAACTCACATATCAACTTCATTGAATGTCGTTAACAAAGCAAATGTATTTTGAGAGTCCTTCAATCTGGTTGCAACCCTTTTCCGCAGCCTTGTCATGGGAACCTGTTGTGATAGCAGTTTAAGTACAAAAACAAACTCTTTGCCACACAATTCCATCTGAAATATATGGCCCTTAAATTTTATAAATATAATAATGAACCACAAACAGCTTACCCGCCGTTCCCTGTCCTTTGGGGGAAGCTGGGGTTCTGTGGCTGAGCGTTTAGGGGGGGGTGTTGGAGGTGTCGCTGGTAATTTAGGCTTCTCAATGGAAGGAGCAGTTTCAACTTTAGGCTTTTGCTTTTCCTTATCCTCCTTTTCAGGAGCAGATGGCCTAGGAGCAGCTTTTTCAGGTATTTTCTCTGAGGGAGCAACATGAGCTACGCCTTCACCAGACTTCGAAATAATAGCAACCTTGGTACCTGGTTCCACGGTGTCACCTTCCTTGGCTACAAACTGCCACCAATTATACAGAGATACTATCATTAGAGTGTACAATCCAATTCCAAAGCAATCAATACTGGTTCACTTTGGAAAACAGGGTGCACCCGGCAAAAAGAATCACAATAAAAATACGGAATAACAATAGCTATTTTACCTCTTTTATAACACCTGCTTCTGGACTAGCAACATCAATTGTCACCTAAAAGACATTGAATATTTTGAGGATCAAAAACATATATCACCACCTATTCACTGGAAGAGATGGAAAGGCAGGAGAACACCACCTTATCTGTTTCAATTTGAGCAATCGGCTCATCAACCTCCACACTATCACCAGGCTCTGCTCAATAAATATCACAAATAATGCAAAATGAATAAGTTTCAAAGAATAACAAAAAACAAGCCAGAAACAAGAAATTGACACTCAACACATACTTTTCAAGAAGGTTGCCAGAGTGCCATCTGTAATGGATTCGCCCATAAAAGGGACAACAGCATGTACCAAATCCCCTACACCAACATCAATAAGATGGAAGTTACAAAAACATCAAACAAGACGAATAAAATGTAAAGAAATGGCAAGCCCCTTCCCAAGCCAATTTCTTCCCCTTCAATACTGTGTACAAGACAATAAACCATCAAGTATGATTCTATTTAGAATACGAAAATTATGCAGGTTAAACAAGTTCTCAGTCTAGTATGGGAACTATGACATTATCAGTGATGGAATTAGTCAGCGACATTGAAAAATTATACTAACAATAATCGTTTAACCTCTTTCTTCAGAACATTTTGGACACAGAAACCTTCCTATGAAGCAAAATTTCTTCATCCAGGATATCTGTTAAACCACTAAAAATATTGGCTGAAAGAATACTGTGACGATAGTTTCCTGGATGAATAAGAGATTGCGCCGTCAACAATCAAAATAGCACCAACAAGGACCAAAAAGCATGCCACTCATTTTCCATCAACAAAAGATTCACATCCAGCTGTCTACTCCCCAGACATATACGAACAAAGAGACACATAAGCAGACATGAGAATGAATAGGTCCACATAAATGAAAGAAATTGGCTAAGAGAAACCAGTCAATATCACACCACTGTCTGAAGAAAATGGTCTGGTCCATGTTTGCTTGGTAGCCACAAGTTCAATCCTCGAAAGGGCGTCCCTGCACAAAATGTGATGACATTAAAAGCAGTAGCAAAATAACAGCCAGAAACTTGTCTGTGAGACACTTCCTCAAGCTTTTTATCTAACCGATCTAACTCCTTTCTGCATAATCAACATTGAGTGGCATGTTGGAAAAAAGCTTAATCACTTAAACCTGCCAATCTTGCCCACGCTATGCTAAGTGTTGACTCATATGGTTCAAACCTGTCTACTCTAAGCCCCAACAATGTCCTGTTTTCTACAACCTTATTCTCCCTCTTGAGGTTATCCATAGTTCATGGAAAGTATTCTCACTTCTAGAGCCCTACTCAAGTACGTTACCATGCACGCTGCCACATTTAGACAAATACAGCAAAAACCTCACCGAAAGTTTAATGGACAGAGCACTAGCAAGTGGCAAGGCAAAACTATTACAGCTTTCTTCCTCAACACTCTTCTAGAAGGATGAATCTCAGCTCGTCAAAAGGTTGCATCACTTCCACTTTTCTAGCATAAGTGTTATAATAGGCATGCATAACTGGTGAATGAAGACCCCTTATACTTTTTTCAGTGGTCACAATTATTTCTTATCATCTTTAATGGTTCCAACCATTTGTTCAACGGAAGTGGGACGGGAAAAAGCGCAAATATAATGGGAAGTAAAAACACAGGAAAATCCACCCTAGAATGAAGATCCCTTATACTCATTTCAGTGGTTACAATTATTTCTTATTTCCTTCAATAGTTCCAATCATTCGGTCAATGCAAGCAGGGTGGGAAGGAGTGAAATTATAATGGGAAGTGAAACTACAAGAAAACCCACTCTAAACACAGGTTATAATTTTGGTCTTAATAACGAACATCTGTTTACTATGCATGCACAAACAAATTCATACAAAGCATCCTAATTTAATCGAGAGACAAATATTCTTAAATTAAATTTCTCCCAATTCTGTAAATTTTCATCCCAGATTCTTATCCTGAAAGACAATACCTACACATAAAATCCCTAAGAAAATAAAATAAGTGTACAAACCTCAAGGGCCTTGAAGCAACTGAGCAACCTGAAAAAACAAGAATATTTGCATTAGTTAATAGACATAATAGACAATAATTAGCTGCCAGTCAATCAACAAAAACCATCTACAAAGTTACCTGGTGAGATGAGATGACAGAAGTTCCGAACATGCCCAACTCCTCTCTGACAAAATAAAACCTGCTTATACATATTTTAAAACGTGTCAAGCCTTTTCTGTTTACCATTTTCCCATAGTTTTTTTTTTTTTAAAAAAGGGAAGAAAAAGACATGAAGAAAGCATATCTATTTACTAGAACCTACAATAAAAGGCAAGAAGGATGAAGTAAGTAGAGAGCAACCCATAGAATTAAACAAACCAGAAATAATCAAAAAAAAGAAGAAAAAGAAGAAGAGCAAAAAGGGCAATCCAATGTACGAGGCTCTCACATTTGTAAGGTCTAGGGAAGGTACATCAGTTTAAGAAAGGTTCAATGTAAAAAGATTGTTTCCAAGATTCGAATATGTGACCATCAGATCACAATGGAGTAATCCTTCCGTTATACCAAGACTACCCCAGAAGAAAGAACTCAGTTATCAATTGCAGTCTGTAATCATAAACTTCTAAAGTTCTAAACACTGGCAGACAATACTAATCACGGCATCATAACATAACCATCTTTTTCAGGTCATCCAATCCAAAGACAAGTAAATTAAGCACAAGATGCGGCCGTCCACACACCAACACTCCGACTCATCACCACGCACGAAGAAAATTGAAAAAAAAAAAAAAATTCACCTCCTTTTGCACAGAAGAGCTGGAAGCTCTAGGTTCAGATGCGGCATGTCGAAATTGCCTCAGAATCTAAAATTAAACCGAAAAAAAAATCAAAATTAAGCCGAAAAATAAAAATAAATCCAAAAAAAAAAAAAAAAAAGAAAGAAATGAAAAGCAGGAGTTACTAACAGAAGAAGACGAGCCTCCAGCGGCGACTCTTCTCCTCACAGCGGCCAGCATCGTAAATAAACAGCTTTTCGATCGCAAAACTCCTCAACGATCCTATCCAAAAAAAACAAATAATAATTGAAACAAAATTATTTTTAAAATTAAACGACAAACAAAAAATGAAATTGAAGAGAGAATCTGGACTGACCTGATTTCTGCAGCGAAATGAAAGTCTCGAGCTCGACCGGAGAGGATTCGAGAGACGTGTCGTAGGGTTTCGATTAATGACGGAGACAGCGAGAGAGAGAGCGAGAAGATGGGAGGCTGCGCCTGCGGCGATGACCTTTGACCACCTTTTGTGCTTTTCTTTTTCCTGTTTTGGATTCAGAGTCACTCTTTCGACGCGTAATGAGACGCACGCCGCGCGGACATACAGGTCACAGATCATTGCTGAATTCACGTGCCTGCAACTTAATTTTCTTAAGAAATGTTTCGTGTTTGAGTTTTGGTGCATAAAAAATTAAGAGTTTTATTAAGTGTTTATTGTATATTTTAATCATATATTTTGTTATTTTTTAATAATATATAAATTTTTTTGTAACTACATATATTATTTTATATAATAAAAAAATAAATTATAAATTTTTATTACACAAAATATAGTTATTGTAAAAATTATGGACGTTGTTATATATAACTGAAACATATGATGTTAAAGTGTGACCACCAACATTTTTTTTAAAATTAAATGTCAAAATTTTTTTATTTTTTAGTATTTCTTTTTTATTCAAATCAACTTAATTATAGTTTAATATATTTTTAAATATTAGAATCTAACAAAAAAAAAATCATTATTGAACCATTGAAAGGTATAAATTAAAAAATAAATAAATTATTATATATAATTAAATTAATTAATTTTTTTTTTACGTATTTTAATAAATGCAAGGAGACTTTCTAACTTATTCAATCTGGGTTTGCTGTTTATTATTATATTATTAATTAATTATTATATTGACATTTGACGCAGTGACAGAGGGGAGCGTTGATTGCACACTTCTTTTGTTTTTTGTGGACAGAATATAGTTGATTGATTAGGAATGTACAATTAACGAGGCAATGATAAGGCATAGTTGTTTGCCGATCTGTTGACGGTTTAAAGGTATTTTAAATCAAACGGTTAAGCGATGGTTCGTATAGTGTACGATTATTGATAACATGCATTCAATATATATATATATAATAAGTACTTTATAAAAAAAGCCCTTTAATTTTTGGAATTAAATAATTTACAAACTTCCCATCTCCGAAAAAAAAAAAACTTTAAAAAATGAGGTGATGTGCTAAAATCTCAAAAAAAAAAAAAAAGAAAAAAGCAAAGCTAAATTTTCAAGAATTTTAGGATGTTTTAGATTTTGTTGAAGTCTTTAAAAGAATTAAATAGTGAGAGAAGTTTTTTCGAATTTCCTTTTTCAGAGAGTGGTATACACACAAATACATGAAAACAATGTAACAGAAATATGAGAACATTTCAATTATTGAAAAACTAAGATGTGATTGCAGTCTCTATAAATAAAGAGTACAATTATATAGACACATTTAGTGAGACTTATGAAAGATGCATAATTAATATAATGATATCTAATAATTATTTTTTTAATTCAACATGTACTTAATTATGCGTGTCACAAAGCCTTTCTAATAAACATATATTAGATCACATATTATATATGTGTATAATTAAGTATTTATAATAAAACTGAGATTTTTTTTTGTCCATTACACCATAAAGTAGATAATAGGATAAATTTTTCATTCTCTTAAATGTCACACCTCTCTTTTTAAATTAAAATTTAAGACCTCTAAAAATAAAATTTTAAATTTTAACTATTACAGCATTTTTAGAGACTTAAATGTAACTTCTTTTTTTCCATACTAAAAATGCGACTGTTTTTAATTGGTCCCTTGGTTTGACGTGGAGACTTATAGAAAGGTCATCTCAAGTCCAAGATAAGTTGGGAATCGTAAAACTATTTGTCCAAGTCCACCGGTTTCGTGGGCTTACAAAACGTATATATGGGCTCTAAGCCCATTTTCCCATATATGGGGTCCAACTCTGCACAACTCTTTCATAAGCGCAGAAATGGAAGGGTCGTTCTACTTTTTTGCACTTGTGATAAAGGTAAAACTTTCAGTCAGTTTTCCTTTAATTAATCAATTACCCTTTGATGGAATAAGAACGTTACAATATTAATCTTCACTCTTGTACTTTTAGTACAAGTAATTAAAACATGCTGTTAAAATTTTTTCTTGTGTTCAAGTCTTTGTAATTTTATTATCTTTGTATAATCTTTCCACTTCTCTTGTAAAAAAAAAAAAAAAACTTCACTAACTAATTAACGTAGATTTGAACCTTCAAAGTCAAAAAATTTTGCACGGTAATTGTCCGCACAGTGTATAACTAAAAAATAATTGGTTCAAGTCACATTTCGCAATACTTAAGGGAAAAAAATATCAAATTTATAGAAGAGTAAGGCTATGGGACACGTTTGGTAAAATATGTAAAAAACACATAATTAATTTAATAAAATTTAATAGTTTATATGTTTTTTGTTTTTCAAATTAAATATACTTCTTATAATCTAACGATTTAAATTACTGTGTGTCGACCTATATGTGTTCATAAAACTAAGAAATTAAGGTATTTAATTGAGTTTAATTTAACTCATTTAATATATGAATCAAATTAATTTAATTTTAAATGTGAGTAAAATTTTTTTTTAAGTATGATCCAATTGAAACTAAAATAAATAATCGAATAAATTTATATTATATAAAATTTTATATGCATTATACAAAAAATTATCAGTAAGAATAACAAGCAAGCACCATTAGTTTAACTTTGGTACCTCATTTTAATTTAACTATCAACAGAAACATATGATTTGTTTGGGTGAACAGCGACAAATTGACAATTTTTTTAACTAAATTACCCATAAGAATATTACCCACCAATTCTCATAAATATTTCCTTTCAAATTATATGGAGCAATTTTAATATGAAACATTGGTCTAGCCAAACTGCAACTTTATTTTATTTATTCATGAACAACAACAAACAGTAAAGTAACAATCATTGACAGGTAACCATAACGAGTATGTTTATGCTCTCATCAGTAGGAGCTTATTTCTTGGACAAGTTACTTCCATAAGTTTCAGTCAAATAGGAAATAGCACCTTCATATGCAGAGTGCACACAAATACAAGTCTAAATAGCAAGCACCACTGCAACCTTCTTATAACCTACTTCTAGTTTGAATCTTGATATTTCGATGCTCGCAATACATTTTGCAGTTCTCCAACTACACACATAGATGTTTCATTATGGCCAACCTCCACGTCCTCCCCCAGCACCACCACCAAACCCACCACCATATCCGCCACCGAGTCCCCCTCCCCCACCACCTCCATAACCTCCACCACCACCAAGCCCGCCACTTCCAACACCACCTCCAGCTCCTCCACCGAAACCACCACCTATTCCTCCGCCACCACCTCCTCCATATCCTCCACCGCCACCCCCACCTCCTCCACCCCCACCTCCAGCTCCACCACCGTACCCACCTTGGCCACCATAGCTCTTCTCATCCTCAAAGGAAACCTCTTGTTCGCTCACAAGCTTCCTAGCACTAATGTTACAAACGAGGGCCCCAAGAAGCAGAACAAGAAGCAATTTGGAAGACATCTTTGCCAAGTTTTGAGGACTATAAGACTACTTAATTGGGCTTGAGCTAGCCTTGAAGTGAAGAGCCTCCAGCAAGGGGCTATATATACAGCGCTACCGATTAGTGACGCAAGTACAACTAAGAATATGTGTCTTAAATTTGCCCATTTTTCTCTTCCAATAAACTATATTGAAATTTATTGGACATGCATACCAACCAACTGTTTGTTGAAAATTGAAACCTTCACCATGTCCCACGTACGAGTCATTGGCTGATGAATGAAGACCAATTATAATCCAAGTTGATGACAATGATGTAGACTTAATTGCTTCTTAATTGAGGTAGCATCCAAGTTGTCACCTTTACCATCTTAATTAAAGAAGAGCAACATTTGTATGGTATCTTTTTGCTCGGAAAAAAAGAGTTTGTGGTATGGATGGGATCTCTCTCTGCAAGAACGGTGCGTTTCGAGGTGTGAAGTAGGAGAGAAGGGATTTCATAATTGAGGTTTTGAATAAGAAGGCCTTTTCATTTTTTGGTTCATATTGAAAAAGTAATGAGGTTGAGGAATGTTAAGTTTTTTATCATCCTGCCTGGCGTCGAACCATTTTTCTGTAGGACCTTCCTACAGTATCTTCACCGTAGTAGAGTTTAACCACCAATTAAGTTCCGGATGGAGTTGGAGCTATGTGATGTGGGTGATTTTTTTTTTTTTTGCCTTTTTGTTACCGTGCAGCATTTTTTTGGATGCCTTGACTTGACTTGGAGCATCTTATTGGGTGCTGATTATTGGCCTTATGAAGCTGGGGACCTTTTTCAGTCTTGCTCTACCATGTTGGTCAGCGCACACAGTTTTGTTTCATTCTTCTCTTTGTGCATGCTATGGTTTGATGCATAGGTGATGTAGAGGTGACATACAGAAGCTTTGTGGACTTGAAAAATTAAACGTCAAATCTACGTTATTGAATCTTAATTGTTAGCTGCAATTAGTAAGTATTTTAATAAATAAGGAGTCACTTATAATTAATAGTTAAGATTTAAGTAACATTAATGTGAATTCGTGTCTAATCCCGCATCTATGTAACGGAATTTGGAATGCTATGAATAAAAACTTTTTGCTGTTAAGAAGGGAAAGCAACATTTATATGATATCCTAATCTTTGGTTATTTAGGTTAGTGAATAATATTTTGCTAAAAAAAAATAAACGGTTAGTGGATAATTTGCGCTGTTAGTCCTTTTTTTTTATTTTATAGATATCTTACACTTAAATCAACCACTCTAAAATAGAGAGATAATTAAAAAAATTAATAATTTAAATTTTTGACCTCTTTATTATTAATATGTTGTCATGTCATTATCGTTTAAATTACAAACTCACTCACCCATATTTATTTATTAGAGTAGCCCCGTCAATTTTCATTCCCTTAAGTTGTACGCCGTTGGCAATGAAGCAACTAGTCAAAGGGTGCAGCCAGCGAGAAATTAAGTTCTGTTCAGCTGTGCGCTGACCAACTAGATACTGGGGGAAGCATATTTCTTCGTTCATTAACATGCCTTGCAGATAACGTACCCCAAAGGCAAGCTCATCAGCACCAAGAAAATAAACAAAATCCATCTACGTACATCTTCTGATATAAAATTAGGAAAAAGGTTTGTTGACAAATCTTTTGTCCACGTGATTTGAATAATCTGACATAATAAGATTTTTAAATTTATATTAAAATCTGACATAGTCAAATTTTAAAATTTATATTTTTATCTCATTTCTTTTGTCTTTTTATGATTTGGATAATTTTTATAAATTTAAAAATTGTTTGCCTAAGTTATTTGGTTAATTTGTTTGTCCATATTGTAAAATTATGACAGACCAAACCGGTTCCAATCATTTCATCTGCACCAAAAAGAACTATTATTAATAGAAAAATATTTAATAGAATTTTTTTAAATAAAATTAAAATAATATATAAACTGTTAGATAAATAAACTTAAAAAAATGTTATATATTGTCGGTTGAATTATGTATTTATTTTGGTGATATTTAAAATATAATTATACAGTAAAAATCTTATAAATATATATCCTAAACTAAATGATAAAATTATGTAAACACAATAATTTGACCTAAGTCCACATATTATATTAATATGACTATTAGTTATGTATTTGTATTTTTTTGGTACGTAACTTTAGTTAACGCTGAGAACTACATATATGTTCAGTATTCCTAATAATGCAATATAGATCTATATTTGTACCTGAAATGTGTTAAATTGACCGAAATCTATGGTGCCCGAGCTTATATGCAACTTTCGTTGGCTTGTTATGATCACACAATGCGCGTACTTAATCAGTCATTTAATGCACGAAAATTCTGCATGAAGTCATGTCCTAGCATTGGAACGGAACATTGAATATGAGTTGTGCAATCCAACCACTTTTGGATGAACTGCAATTATGATTGATTAGCTATGGCTTATCATACCGACATTTCCTTCATCGCTGAATTGATAATCGTGTTAATTAACGTCCTTAGAACTAAACACTGCACGTAAACATGCCTTAGCCCCACAGATTAGGGCCTTAATAACCAGAAATTAAGAACCTATCAAGGGGTTATCAAAGAAACCGTACAGCGAACTGACTTGCATCTTTTGCACTTACTCAAACCTTGGGTTTGACTATTTTTTGTCATCCGCCTGCAATATTTCTCACTGAGAATATTGTAATTGTTCACCTTCTTAAAGCTGTAGCTACTTAATCTTGGTTGTGCCCTTCTGGTTAAACTTTACAAAAAAAAAAAAAAAAAGTTTCCAATATGATGCTCCTTCATTAATTAATCAAGACAATGACCATGAACAATCGAGATTCATACGACTATATATTATATAAGATCATCATTGCCTAGACTCCCATCATGTACTAATTATTGAAAGCAAAAAAGCACATAACAATTATTATGTGCATTGGAAAAAAAAATTTATTGTGTACATTGGACATCAGTGATCGATTTGAGTATTTAATTTAGTCTCTCCTGGCCATACAGCTGTGCCATTCCTCTTCAGAAGAAATTGATGACTAAGTGTGAAAAACATTAGGAAGCCATCTGCCAAATATTTTTCTGTGCACAAGGTGTAAAATTGTAATTTTTATTGCTTCCACCACCAACTCAGCATGATAAGTTTATGGTCTAAATCAAAATTTCATAGTGTGACGGATAGGAATAAGTTAATTATAATAAATAGTTTGTCCAATTGGAGAAAATTATCACTTATATACCGTGATTTACTAACAGCATAATTTCTTGAAAATTCGTTGGTCTGGGCCACAGGTAAAATTGATATGCTTACAAATTTTTGGGCTGATCTTATAGAATGCTTCTACTTGTTACTTATTTTTTTTTATTTGATGCAAAAAAATGGAAAAGTAAGACCAGAACTCCACAATCATATCAAAAAGTATTGCAATTGTCCAAAGAGACACAAAAAAAAAAGATAATTACGACATTACTAAAGTCGGTGGTGGTTGTACCTTATTCTTCTATATATTGTTCATATGGTCTCTGGGCTACCAGCTGTGCTGTTTTAATTTTCATTGGCCTGTTGGGTTGGCTCACACGAGAGAGAGAGAGAGAGATTAAGAAGTTCACGGTACGTCATTAACTTATTAAGAACTTGTTTGTTGATAAACAGTTGAACACTTCAGCAAAAGATTGACCAAAGACGAAAACAACAATTCATATGCAACAACACTTTGAGTAATAGTTAAAGACTGAGACTCTTTTAGTGGTTTTCGAATGATGTCAACATTTTATCAAGGCCATCCTCCAAGTCCACCACCAGCACCAGCACCGCCGCCAAACCCACCACCAGCTCCACCGCCAGCGCCACCACCGCCTCCAAATCCACCTCCACCTCCAGCTCCACCACCAGCACCAGCTCCTCCTCCAAACCCACCACCAGCTCCCCCACCGAAACCACCCCCCAGTCCTCCACCACCACCACCACCACCTCCAAATCCTCCACCTCCACCAGCACCCCCTCCAAGCCCACCTCCAGCACCACCACCGAATCCACCTCCAGCGCCACCTGCTCCACCACCAAACCCACCTCCGCCTCCACCTCCAAGCCCACCACCAACAGGTTTATGAAACTTGTTCTTCTCATCCTCAAAAGAACCCTTTTGATCACTCACGAGTTTCCTAGCACTAATGTTGCAAACAAAAGCCCCGAGTAGCAAAACAAAGAGCAATTTGGAAGCCATTCTCAGTTTGCCAAAATGCCTTTATTAGCTTTGATATCTATTAAAGATGGATTACTTTGGCTTGAAGTGGAGTGCCTTGACGAAGAAGGGGTTATATATAGTACGTAGAGGAAGTGAGTGCAGTTGAGATGTGTATTAAATATGCTCTAACTTCTCATCCATTAAAGGCCGTGTTGAGAATTGTTGGACCAATTACGACCCAACTGTCCCTGTTGAAAATGGAAGCCCTAACCCTGTCCCACCACTAACAACCAATCCCAGTTGAGATTTTTGTATCTTTTCCCTTTTTACTGGAGATCTCTTGTCTACTTATTTTCGGATTATGCACGTATATAGACCCAAAACGCCAATACATGTTCAGATATTCCGTGTTTTGATTAGAGTTTGAATGTAATGAGTTTAATAATTTTTGTATTAAAATAGATAATTTTTGTATACAAATTAAAATTTATTAAAATTTATTATAAATTTTATCAGTTTTATTATAAAAATTATAAATTTTATTTTATTTAGGATATAAAACAGAATACTAAAACCTTTTTTTTTTTTGAACAGCTAGAGCCATCATATTTATAAAGATTAAAGGAGAAAGGACAGCAATGTAAGCCACATTTACACACCCAACAATGAAGGAACAGAATACTAAAACCTAGTGCAGAAATATTTCTCATAGAAATAAGAACGATGTTTTCTTTTGTTTTTTTCATTATCAATAGCAAGTGATTAAACATTTAGACATTTAGATATATATACTGTCTTGTGTAGCTGATGGTATGTTTGATAGACCTCCAAAAATTCATGTGTTATTAATTAAATGAATGAGACTCGATCTCGAAAACTCGTATCGATAATTTAAATTTCATTGGTAAAATGATGTTACACATTGATAGCTAGTGCATGTGACAATATATGTGTACCATTTAGTCTGCTAGCTTTAGATTTATACGGGCCAAATTAAGCTAATGATTTAAGGCATTATTAGATAGGTGCCGTTAAATAACCATGTGAGGGTGCTGACTCACATTGCACATTTTCTATCTTCATTGTTGGATATATAATTCTCGGTAAACAATACACATATAAGATTATTATATGTCTGTATTTGTATCTAATGATATATAAACGCAACCGCGGAAGCGATGTTAAGAGAACTATTTTTTTGGGCTTGAATACATCCACCGAGCCGGTGCACAGAGTAGTGCAACGAGCTGACATTGATAGATTAAAATATTATTATTATTATTATTATTATTTACAAAATTAAAATTTAAGTTTAGATGAGTATTATTTTAGAATTTAAAATATAAATATCATATGAGATTCGCTTAAAAAAATTATAAAAAATATTAGCATATTATATTTATATACTATTTAGTAAACGCATTTTGTATACCAAACATTTCCATTTTTTTATGGTTGAGTGAAAAATCTAGTGTATTTTCTTTTGCTCTTATGCATTAAAAATTATAGATTTTTTTTTAAAACAACAAAACAAGATTTTATTAAAAGTCAATAATAAAGATATTGCAACACTGAACAATGCAACGATGGTATCTCCTGATGGCACCCAGTACTAATAATAATATAGATATGTTGGGGTTCATTATTTCTATTAAGAAATTTGATACGGACAGTCACTTTTTACCTTTTTTTTTTATAGATATTAATCACAAATCAACACATCAATACTTTTCAATGACATTTCTGTAATATTTTTGACATTCAACTTTTTGACAACTAATTAACACTTGTCACGTAAATAACAACTGTAAAAAAGAAGGTAAAAATGATTATTACTAGCATTTTTTTTTTATTAATTATGCATGTGCGTGTTGTAATTGGTCCGGTTTCTGCAGACGTGCGAGATTCAAAAAATCCCAATAAGATATAATGTTAGAAAAACATACTAATAGCAATCAAGGGTACTCGCGGTCATTTACTAAAGCTATATGATTTCATGAATGAATAATATCTGATCCATTGTACACAAAACTGTGCTCTTGAATTATTGAAATGGTGAGCTTGTTCAGTAATGGGGAAATTTGTGGATGTTGAATGGAAAAAAAAAAAAAGTTAAAAAAATTAAAAAGTTTACTTATTCTTTGGGTAGGATAGGGAATTCTTCGTCTGGATTCACAACGGACCAAATTCAGTTGATCGGCTTCCACCCGATTCAGATTCAAATGCTTAGAATTCATTAAGGGTGTTAATTGTATCCTTGGACACTAATCTGATTATTGTTTTTTATTTATTAAAGATTAGTAATATTTAAGAATGTCCGGGTAGTTGAGAAATAAAAAAACTTATACCTTCGTCTCAGAGATCTCTAATTCAAATCGTGGAAATGGGTAAAAAATTATATTCATCCAAATTGGGAGCTGCGATGTTGTTAACCTTGCTAAGACATTCCTGTTTTCGCATGCACAGGAATTACAAAGGCTCACAAACATAAATTTATAATATGGTCCCAATTGTGGGGCTTGTTGCCTTAAATCTGCAAAACAGAGTGCCCCTAAATGGGAGGCTCATTAATATTTTTACTTTTGCGGTGACAATCACAGGGCACCTACCTAGCTATTTTCTTTCTTTGTTTTTTTTTTCCGTAGACAGTAATAGTCAATAGTCACCAATTAGATTATTAGATGTTAGAGAAGAGGAATGCAAATCTAAAAACTGTAGAAAGTGCAAGATGTTTTAATTATAAACTGTATTTTTGTGAAAAGTTGTGAGTGAAATAAAAATCAAATTTTTAACTTTCTCAAAAAGCGATACTCGTTGAGAGTACAAACCCTTCAACCTAACTTTTTTTTTTTTTTTTTCAATAGCCTAGCTATTCTCTTGAACGCTATTAACTTATCACAGTTTTTTTTTTTTTTTTTTTGGGTTCAAATGGAGGGCATATACCCCAATTAAACAACTGTATTTCTTGGCAATTTGACTCCACAAAGGTCGTCCAATAGCATAGTCACTGCTCCTGGAGGTTGGGTCTGCAGCACTTGGAGTGAGCCACTTTGGTTAAGAGCGAGAGCCGACGCATAACATCCTATGAGGCATGAGCGAATAAAAGCTGACCTAGTCAAAATGAGTCTCCTGTTTGTTTGTATTGAACGTAAAAGTTATTTAAAAAAAAAAAAAAAAACAAAGAAGAAGAAGAAAAAACGTAACTGTACATGAAAGTGTAATAACACACATCGGTTTTTTTTTTTTGATAAGTCTGGTGTGTATGTATATTATTCCAATCAAAATTTCATGTAGAACACTTATCATTTTATATTACATAAATTTGCTTTATCATTTTTTTTAACTAGATATCACTTAAAATTTTGTTTTTACTTATATAAAGTTGAATTTTCTTGATTCGTATTTTACATGAGCAAAATTAGACTTCTCTAAATTAAATTTAACAAAGAATCGGAGGAGCAGATAGTGTAATATTTAGTGAACTGAAAGAATGATCAAAGCTTCGGATCAATTGATTTTTTCTTTCCTTTTTTTCGGTGAATATACTTGTAGTCATTTGTTAATAAGAAAGAAATTAACAAGTCAATGATTATACCAGCAATAGCCCAACCACCTAGTTTTCTTCTTCTTCTTCTTCTTGTTTCATCAATATGTGCTGTTTCGTCTGTTAGGGATATACAACTCATTAGAAGACTTTTATTCTAAAACTTTTAGTTCTAATCCCGAAAAACAATGATGTGAAATTTGTAGGAATGAGGTGAGCTACTTATATTATATAGTTTATAACCTAATAATTTTTTTAATGTACTATATATATATATATGTGCTATTTCCATAGTTTTTCTTCTCATTAGTGAAAAACACTTTTCGTGTACACACTTTTTTTTAGTATAGTTCACTCATGTACTAACATTATACAAATCTATTTGATTATAAAAATTAAATTTCAAGGAGCATCTGCTTAGTAGGTGCATTAATCAAAACATAAATGTATTGGATATTAGAAATGTGAAAAGAAACTAAAAAAATAAATGTGATTTAGACGTGGGCAAAGCAGAGTTTTCAATTTTCAAAATGTAACGAGAATTTGAAAGCATATTTGATTTACAAAGGCTGTGAGTATTTCAAAACAAGAAGTAATGTTACTGCTCTGGTCATTTATCAAAGTAAACATGGAACTTTCACAGTCCTGAGTAGCTAAGAAATTTCTTTTCACTCAATTCCAGTGATGCTTCTCTTCCCATCTCTCCCTAACATTTTTTATGTTTAAGCTTTGAAATGTGCTAACATTGGAAAGAGAGGAATTGGGCATTTTTTTTTCTGTTTTTTTTTTGGTCCTTTTGGTTATCAAGAGAGGGCTTTAATACATTAGGAATGTTTGTTTAACAGGTTGAGAATCTCATTTAAAAAAAAGAAATCATTTTATTTCTTCATGAACTAGCTGCTATAATATGCATGACTTAGATTGACTAAATCTGAAAGGAGAAATATGGAAATCGCGCATTGTGTTACAGCTTTGCCCTATTGTTGCATGTCTTCAAGGTAATCCACCACCGAGTCCAGCACCAGCACCGCCGCCACCTCCAAACCCTCCTCCTCCTCCAAGTCCACCAAGTCCACCTCCAAATCCTCCTCCACCTCCAAGTCCACCACCAACTCCAAGCCCTGCTCCACCACCGGCCCCAAAGCCACTGCAGCCCCAATGCCGGCCCCTCCACCAGCTCCAATGCCCGCGCCACCACCAGCCCCAATGCCGGCTCCACCACCACCCCCAAGGCCAGCTCCGCCGCCAGCTCCCCAACCAATCCCTCCTCCAGCTCCTCCACCTACACCAATCCCTCCTCGGGCTCCACCACCTATACCCCATCCAATCCCTCCGCCCACTCCACCACCGATACCCCCACCAGCCCCTCCTCCAACTCCTCCCCCTGTACCCCCACCAATCCCTCCTCCAGATCCACCACCTAACCCTCCTCCAACTCCAGCACCAGCACCATAACCGAATCCACCTCCACCGCCTATCCCACCACCACCACCACCACCACCAAACCCACCTCCAGCTCCACCTCCAAATCCGCCAGCTAAAACTTTTCCCTGGCTGTAAATCAACTGTTTCTCATCCTGATGAGAGTCACCTTCACTCGAAAGCTTCCTAGCACTGCCGTTGCAAACCAACGCAAAAAGAAGCAAAGTCTTAAGCAACTTAGCAGCAGTAGTCATCTTACCAAAGCCTCTGTAGCGAACGTCGAATGATACCTGATCAAGAGGTAGAACAAAATTAAAGCAGATTATATAGGAACATAGGAACACTTTTGCATGGACATGTACGACGTCAGGGAAGTGGGACCCCAAAATTGAATATCGTGGGGCCATTATACATTCCTCGATGTGGAGTTGGGGCCCACATCATTCTGTTTTTCAGTCTCGCAGCCAATCTTTTACAACTTCTTAATAACGATGCAGCGAGAGGTACAAGAAATAATTATAAAGTAATTATAAAGTTGTGTATGGTTTATAATAAATAACTAAAAATTTATTTTTTTAAAATAAATTTAAAATATATTCAGTATTAATTATAAATATATTTAATATTATTTTAAGTCTTATTTTTAAAAAAGATTTCAAAATTTTTTTTCTAAATTTTTTTAATGTTTATAATTATTTTTTATATCTTTTTAATTTTTCTCTAATGATAAGTATAAAATCTTATGTTTAACAAGTCTCAAATTTGAGTGTTACTAGTAATTTTTAGTGAAATTAAATTTGCACCTAGTAATTAATTAGATTGGATATATTTTTTTTAAATACAAGTAGAATTATTGAACATTACTATCTAGTTTCTCTTTTTTTTTTTCCTTTTAAAAAAAACTATTCTCATTATGCAAAGACTTGAAAGCTGTAAATTAATGAAGATGGAGAGAACAAGAAGTAAACGGTTGGAGACTTGGAGTGGATCTCTTAAATATTTTTTAGGACAACATTACACGCCAAGCTAGAAGCTGCGTTGAGCAACTTAAATGCGCCCACCCCAACTATCTAGCTCTTTTCCGAAAGAAAAAGCCACCCAATCCCCTGCCCTGACCACTTCAATTTCCAACCATGTATCAATGTTTGCTCTAGTTTTCGATCCTTTTCTTTCAGGGATGACTTTTGCATTTTGGCAAAAAAAATTTAGCTTTAAAAAATGACTAACAATAAATTGGTTGCGTTGAACTTATGAAATGTCATATTAACTTTAAAATGTTGTTATATAACTTTGTTGCTTCTTATTTCTATTTAAGTGTAATCATATAATCTTTACTTCTTATTTCTATTTAAGTGTAATCATACAATCTTACTCTGTATATTATAAAAGAGGGAAGACAGGAAAAGAAGAGAAAATAAAAGAAAAGTACTAAAATTTCTGTTTGCAAAACGATGCAGAAAAGAAAAATTTTCTCACTCATCTGCCAAATTATGTTTCTTATTTTATTCTTGCTTTTACTCTTTTATAAGTATAAAGTTTTTTAATTTTTATTCCTTACACTAAAATTTTTCAAACATGAGGATGATGAAAATTTTCTATTCCTCCTTCTATTCTCCTATTTACTTTTTATTTTTCTTCTCGCATTTTTCTGTCTCCTGCTTTATTATTACGAAAAAAAAAAAAAAGGTTACCTTACGTATACGTTCCTCCAATCGATCTACAAAATAGTTGCATGCAATTGCAAACTTTATTATTCCTATTTTTTTTTTTTCGGCTTGGAATTCAGCTTACTATTTGGGGCCTCGTTCACTTCACCATGGCCCAAAATCAAGTCTACACCAGTGTAATCAAAACTGGACCGGACCGGTCGGTTCAACCAGTTGGATCAGTGACCGATCCTAAGTTCGGACCGGTTTAGGCATAAAAAGGGAGGGCTGACTGGACCGGTCAAAACCGGTCAAAAACCAGTCAAAATCGGTAAAAATCGGTCAAAAACTGGACCGGTCGGACTGGTTTAGAATTGAACCAAAAATTTATAAATTATAATTTGACCCTCATTGTTTACTTAAATTATAATTTGACCTTTAACTATACTTAAAATTTCAATTTAGTCTAAAACTTAATCAAATTTTTCAATTTAACCCTTAAAACTAAAAAAATGAATATTTAATCATTATTTATAAATATTATTCTTTTAATTACATTTATAAATATATATATTATTAAATACTGGTTCAACCACCGGTTTAACCGATTGAACCGGTTGAACCTTGACCCACTAATGTTTCCGGTTCAATAACCGGTCCGGTTCTGACAATTTTAGTCTACACAACCTATGAGACCCATCACATACACCAATAAATTATAGTTCAATTAGTTTTGAAGTCATTTCAAAAATTAAGTTGAACGACTTGAATTTAAGTTTTATTCACAACTAATTAATGAAAAAAATAATGATAAATTCTTTAAGGGACACTTTCAATTGATTAAAATTTAGACTTTTATTTTAAAAATTTTAAATTTTAATCTTAAAAAGAAGATAAAATTTATAGGATGATTAGAGAGTTGCTCCTCATAGGCAATGGCCACTAGTGGTAAAAACAAAAAAGGTAAAAAAACAAAAACAAAATTTCACTGCTGCTCGTTGACTTTCTGTCCCTCACTAGTGTCTCCATCCATACCAAATTAAGCATTAAAAAAAACATTGACATGGAGGACCATCTAACCCTAGTTTAATGAGTCCAAAAAAAAAAAATGCTAACCCTAGTTTAAGCTTCTTTGCTATCCTGCAGGCGCCATCCCGCCATATTAATGACTTCTTGCGTGCAACAAATCATTTTACCGTATTCTCTCTCTTGAAATTGAATTGTCCAAGGTCAGTTCTTCTTTTCCCTTTTTGCATAAGTGAAATCAATTCCGTTCTGTAAAAATAAACTAATTTACAAAAATTTTTAATTTTGAATTTGCTGGAGAGGTATGTATAACAGACTTTTCAATTTGAAGAAAAAAAAAATCTTCTTTAAAGTACATCCTCTGGGATAAGCCCAGAAAAAATAAAACGAAAATAAAACAAAAATAAATGACTATCTAATTATTTTTCTCCTTTTTTTTTTTTTTTTGTCTTGAAAAGAGTTGTGGTCACAACTACATGAGAAGTAAGCTGAATAAGGAATAGTAAAAGTTTAAACCTGTAATGAGCCACATATTACCTTATCACTGAGATAAGCCCTACGCTTCTATCTAATTATTTTTCTAGGGAACACTTAATACATAGGAGAGGGAGAGAGAGAGAGAGAGAGAGAGAGAGCAACTCAAAAAGCATTGCAAAATGGGAAAGATTGTCCCAACAGATATGCTGCTTGGATTATTTACTATTATAAATTAGTTAGGTTTCACACTTGTGCTGCCGTTATTAGAAGTTTCAATTATACTAGACAGTATATAACACAAAGGACAGCTAATTGTTGATTTTACAAGTAGCAAGTTTCGTGCATGATTTTAATAACCAATAAATATGGTTTGTTGTACCTAGAAATTACCTCTAATGCCAAAGAAAGTGTCGCCCGAAAAAAAAAAAAGAATAAAAGAAAAAGAAAAGTAAAAGACAAGTCATATGAGTATACTACGTTAATTGTTTGTGGAAATTTCAGTAAAAATCAACGTGGAGCATTTCCGACTCGTTCAAATTCGATAAAATTAGTTGCTCCACAGCTATTTCTCTCTCTATACAAGTTTTTCCTTTTATAAAAAATGATAGAAGGTCCTTAAGTAATCAAGCCTGATAACCTAAGAAGTCATACAATGGTAATTTGCTCTCTCTCTCTGTTTTTTTTTTTTTGGTTATAAGAGAAGTAAGAGGTTAAGAAAATGAGAAAAAGTTCTGCTTAGACGAGGTGTCTGGTTACTTGTCTGGATACCCCATAAAAATGTAACTGGGTTGATTTTTAGTAAAATTAGGTCGATTTTTTTAAGAATTTTTTTTGCATTAAAACTTTTTTAATGTATATAATGTGAAATCTATACAATATATTCGATTGTAACACCTATCTACTTTTATGTTTTAATTTTATAATTTTTTATTTTACATTTTTTTAATATAATTACATTAAAAATATAACCGATTGCATTTTTTAATAGTGTTTGGACACCTAATCTAGAGCACAATCTTCACTCTAAGAAAATAGAATACGGTAACAGAATCAAAAGATTCTAAGATGAGGATTAGATAGAGCCCCAAAAAAAAAAAAAAAAGATGAAGATCAGATCGATCCTAAACTTAAAACTAGGGGTCTGTTTGTTTCGCTAGAAAAACAATATTCTATAAACAATATTTTCTAATAATCAACTTTTCCAGAAAAAAAAAATCTTTTGTTGTGTTTATTTCTAACATAAAAACAAGTAATTTTATTTTCTTGTTCCTTAGAAGAATATGAAGATTATAAATTAAAAAAAAAAAGGTTGTAATTCACCAATAACAATATCCTCAGTACACTGGAACGCATGTCTCCAAGCAACGCCAATGGAGATAACAACGAGGAGGTGAGCATCCCAAATCTCTGGTTCACAGGGTCCGCACTTTCTCTTCTTACAGGACCGAAGCAAACGCCGGCGATGCGAACTTCGCCAATTATGGGAAGAAAGGAAATGCGCACCACCCCACCCCCCCAAAACAGAGTTCACGGGTTATGGGAAAAATAAGAATGTGATCGGGTCGGGTTTAAAAAAAGAAAAAAAAGTTAATATGGAATGAATTTGTTTTGAATTTTATCTTAGTTGAAACTTCGATTGATATTTTTAAAACAAAAATTGATATTTTTAAAATATTTTTTATTTTTATATTTTAATAATTATCAATTTTTAAAAATATCAATTACAATTTTAACTAAAATATCACTTAAAATAAAAATTACTAAAATATGTATATTTAACCATAAAATAATATAGTTGTTTCAGACTTTCACGAAATAAATGGACCTAAGAATTCCACATGACTCTGTCGCAGTACTAAAAATTCTATAGCCCCCATTTTCTGGGCTAGGCAGAAGGCTGGGCCACTTGATTATTAACTCAAAGGCCCTTGCGTAAATTTCTAACGCTATTATCCCAGACACAACATTATCCTTTTTCTTTGGTCATAGAAATGGCTAGAGCAGCAGTAATAAATAAAATTATAAGAACAACGTCTCTGGGGATCAAATCCTAAACTTCGCAGCAGATACTATTATCAGTTATTTAGAAAAGAAAATGGGCCTAATACTAAGCTTCCATCATATAGTAAAAATAGGCTTGAAATAAGCTTCCTTGCTATCCCCTACAAGCTACAGTCTAACTTGAAGATAGGACCAAAAAATTGAAGACCATTTACCTTTGTTTTTTTTATTTAATGGAGAGATTTGGATTCAATAACTATTAAAACAACACCCAGAAAGTGAGACCGATGCTTTCTAAAAAAACAATTGCTAACATTGTGAGTTTTAATTGATTAAAGGCATTTAAATTTATTTAAAAAATTATAAATTTAAATCTTATTAACTTCAAATAATAAGATTGAATTTATATCTCATTACCTAACGTGAGAAATATTAAAGTTATTCATTTCGTACTTTTCTTATACATAGATTGCAATATTCTATCGTAAGACCGTAGAACATCATCCCAATTTTCCCATCTAGGAGGCAGTCAGTATACACCGACTGCTTGTATTGTATTTCATTGGAAGCATCGAAGCAATAAATAATGTTTCAATAACTTGAGTCTCAATCATCCTGATGTGCCTTTATTGTCGTCAGGTACTAAGACGTAGAAAAATGATGAGAAGGCCCGAATTAAAAAAAAAAATTGAATAGAACACTAAGCATTATACAATATCAAAAGCTCATTTATTGGAAAGCTTAAAAATCATGGTTATCCGAAAGTTTGGCAGGACATGCTGTGGATCAGGGGAGGGGGAGAGAGAGAGAGAAAGAGGGGAGAGGGAAGGGGTTCTATAGTGGGACCCCAACCAATTTTTTTTTTAATAAATGTGTTGAGTGTATAATGAAAAATTTTAATATACAAACAAATTGAGAATAGAGATTCGTTAAGTATGATGTATTTATGTGCATAAGTATTAAATTAGATCTGCAACAAATTTAAGGATAAAAATTTGTTAAGTATCGTATGTATAAAAGTTAAAATAGATTTGTTAGGTATCATTTGTATAATAGATGAAATTGATACACAACAGATTTAAACTTAATTTGTAAAAGATATAAATGATAAAAACAAAAAGAAAAAAAAAAAGCAAAATGACCCGTATACCTCCGATCCAATAACCCGACGGGATATTGGAGCTCTTTAGTTATTTGGTTGGTAAACTGATGATCTTGAAATCTGGCGCTTGATAAAATATAATCGACCATTTGTCTGTAGTATTTTGAAAGGCAAATAAGAAATTTTCAATAAAATAGAAAAGAATTACTACAAAAACAAATATTTAATCAACGGTAACCTTATAATAGGAAATATCTATTAATATTATTGGTTTTCAAGTCATTTTTTTATTGAATATCCAAATTGTGGCCACCACAATATTGTGGACATATAGTGTTTTCCCAAGATAATTATAGCTCATCATCTTGAGGGTGCTTGACAATTAGAGGGCTTGTCACTCTGTGCTTGCCATCAGACCATGTCAGCTCTCCAAACACATAATTTTGTAGTTGTTTCTTGCTATCAACTTTCAGAGTAACTTGGAACTTTTTTGCTTCCCCAACTTCCTTAAACTTCAACTTTTTAGGTTTTACTGAAACTCGAATTCCTTTTGGTGCCTTGACATAGACAATGTAAGTGTCGGGAAAGCCAACATTTTTTACTGTTCTCTTGAACGTTATTGAGCTGTTGAGATCAGGAACAGTGATTGAAGGATAGTTGAAGTCCACTAATCTAGATGACTTCGGACATGGGTATGGTTTGGAAATAATTAATCTGATTTGTCTCTGAGTATAACCATAAGCACATAAATAGTTTAAGTAGTCATCCACACTTAAGTCATAAACCAAGCCGGGATCTGCTGCATCATTTGGATTTATATATCCTGCTCCACGAGCAAAGGGAGTTGCAGCACGATTCCTGGCTAAATCAAGCAATGGCTGCTTATTGTTATCCATTGTCCTTGCTGAAAAAAAGAAGAAAAAAAACATTTTTTAGTGTTCTCACGAAAATATAACATTTTAGATGCCTATTTCATAGCTCATAAGAGTATTTTATACTTTTTGTTTGTAGTGGAGATGATAATTCATCGTTAAGGAAGAGATAGAGATTTAAATTTAGTTCTCTTCGTAATAGACATATACCTTAAACCACTTTAGTCATATTAGATGTTTTAATATGGATTTTTTTTTTTTTTTTATCTTTTTTAAAATAGCGCAAATGAGCAATGTTTTATACCAGTTGTTATGATTGCAGAATGAATAGCAGCAGGACTCCAATCCGGATGAATTGATTTGAGAAGGCCAACAACACCAGCGACATGAGGAGCTGCCATTGAAGTGCCGCTCATAATCGTGAAAGGACTCGTACACGTCCAACCAGATCCTAAACAGTTTGCGGCAACTATATTAACCCCAGGAGCTATGACGTCGGGCTACAAGAAAAATAACATATTTTATTTGTTAGTGCACGAAATATCAGATTCTTATTTGTAGCATGTTACTTAAGAAATCATGATTGATAATTAAAAAGCTAACCTTAAGAATCGAATCATCAATATTATTGGGACCCCTACTTGAGAATCTTGCTACTGCTGGAGCTGGTTTTGTCTTTAGATAAGTCTTTGTGTTGCCGATACGTGCAACAGGATTCCTGCTATGCATATGCACATAAATGCATCCAATTCATGTATCCTTAGGCAGAGACATAGAATTTGTGCATTTAACAAAAAAAATAAAAATGTTTATGTAAAGATACATGGTAGAGTTGATGTAGGCCAAAGTTAATTTACTATCAACCAGATCGAGGTCTACAGCAGGAAGCTTATAATTGTAAGCTATAATTTTGTTGTGATCGTCTTCCTCATTTGTTACTATTAGCCCAATAGCACCTGCATCGAGAGCCTCATATTCTAACGTAAGTTTTCCAAGGTCTTCACCAGGGCAGACCAATATTTTTCCTCTTGTCATTTCCCGATCAAGTGTCCCAGGTCCACATGTATAACTGCATCAATTTTTTTTTTTTTGTAATTACAGTGCAACATAAAATAACATTAATCAAAAGACAGTTATTCCAAGAAAAAAAAAAGATAAGATCAGTTACTCACGCACTCTCATTTGAAGAATCATTGCTTGCTTTCTCGCCGATGATTAATGGATAGAATTGCTTTGCTGCAGATCCATTAGTTAAAAGGCTTATTCCCTAGTAACAAAAAAAAACGACGACAAATTAAAAACTTCAATAGTAATGAATGTTAATAGGAAAATTATTACCCAAGTGCAATATTTTTCATATGGCGAAAAAGCAACAATATCGATTACACTTAATCGATTTCCGTTTCCCAGCGTCACATTGGATATGAATTGACGATCAATTGTGGCAGCACCAACAGTTATCATCCAAGGCGCGACATTCTCTACTTTCCCTGGTGTTGGTCCATCATTACCAGCAGAAAAAACCACAATGATGCCTCTCTGAATAGCATGGAAGGCAGCAATAGCTTGGCCATCGCTATGGAATTCCGTAGCCTGGCCACCAATTGAAATTGAGATAACATCAACCCCATCGTGTATAGCGGCATCTATCGCAGCCATAAGATCTGCAGTCATGCATCTAACACCAAGGTTCCCCAAAGGCCAGCATGCCTTGTAAGCTACTACTCTGGCATTTGGTGATCCCCCTTTGGCAGTTCCATTGCCAAAACCAAACATATTTGCTCCTGAAACAAAATTTCCTGCTTCCGGCCATATATATATATATATGGTCGTGCACCGTAAGGATTTAAACCTTTGAACTAACATAGACTACTCACCAAAAATTAAAAAGGGAAAAGGATTTACTAATTACCTCCTGCAGTTGACAAGGTGTGCGTTCCATGGCCATCTGTGTCACGTGAAGTATGAAAGGAAGAATTAGTACGAAAGTGCAACCTAGCCATTTCCTCCAAAGCAGCTTTGTTGAAGTACCTTGCCGAAATTAGCTTCCTGGGGTATTGTTACAACTATTAGACGGTGGACAATTATCTTTATACCTTGTGCAGCAATTTAACTTGCCAAGTACAATTTACAAAATTCCAATTACAGCCAACTCTCCTAGTAGACAAAAACTTAATAAATTTCACGTCAATTAGGAAGTGATTTATTTAGAGACACAAGATTATCCTCATTTTGTATTCTATGACCCCATAAGGAATCATAATGGATAAACAAAAAACTTACAACTATATATGCTGGTAATATCATAAAGGAGTTTAATTATCAATAAAAATTAATAAGAAGGGGAATCAATAAATAATTTGGCAAGACTTAAACTCCTAACCAAATTGTGTGCGGACTTAAGTTTCCATAAGGAAATTTTGCAATGGTTAAATTTCCAAAGGGAAGAAAAAAGAGCAAATCGAGTTGTTTATTATTATTATTATTATTAATAAAAAGAATAATGTAAATTTTTGGCTTTTCTTGGTTAAAATTAATAAGGTTTTGTGGGTTACTTTACTAAAGAAAAATAATAGAAAAAAATGTACCGGTTGCAGCGAACTCGTACTCTTGTTTTATCTTTTTGACAAAAGCCGTGCCATTTTAAAGGAATTGGACCCATTCCTTCATCACCGAAGCTCTTCGACTCTGGCCAAACACCTATATATATATATAGAGAGAGAGAGAGAGAGAGAGCAAATGCCATAAACATTCTCTTGTAAAATAATGATTCAGTGAAAATTCAATTCCTCTAAAATCTATATTTGGCATTAAGAGTATAAAAGTAAAATAATTCAATTGAATCTTCACGCTCCAAAAAAAATACCTCAGTGGTAGAATTGGTAATACTTAAAAAAAAAAAAGATGAGAATTGGATAGAATTTAATTTTATTCATTAAAGACTTAAAGATGCCTCCACTAAACAAAAAAATCAGTTCAATTATTTTTGTAAACAAATATATACCAACTAAAAGATTAATTATAAACTTCAATTGTTAAATCAATTAAATTAAATTAACCCACTAGAATTGAAGTTTAACATAAATTTGATACGAAACAAACTCTTAGCAAATTGAAAAATTACAACAACGATGCTTACCTGAATCAACATTCGCAATGATTACATCTTTACCAAATTTCGCGCTTCTCCAAAGGGAGGACTCAGGTATAAATCCCTCTTTTTCTAACCCAAGGAAATTCCAAGATTGTGTTGTATGTAACTCTAATTGTTTGTTTAAGAAAACAGATACCACATTTGGATGCTCTGCATTAATTAAAATAACAGAAAGGCGTTAAAATATTGATTTTGTGCAATTGTTGAGGAAAATTTAAGGTTAGGCTTACTTGCAAGTTCTGCTGCTTCTGCCTCCTCAAGGATTGCAGCGAAGCCATTGATGCTTTTGGTATACGAATACAATATTTTCTCCTTAGCATTCTCTATGCTATATATTGCATACCACAAACAAAAGTTTGGTGTCGAATAAGGTAGGATCCAAAGAATCCAACATTAAGCAAATGTGAAATATACATGCTAACTAATTAACCTTTTGCAAACTGATCCCAGCAGTTCATAATGAGAAGTTGATGCGGTCTCAATGTCAGACATTATAGGATCCCGGCCATGTGCATGTGATCCCATGTAAACTATGTAAGACTGCATGAAAGGAAAGTCATTATCCAAAATATGTGTCTCAACTCTCAAGTTGGAGCATTAATCTATAACATCACAAGAGGTCTCAAGTCGAAGGAATATTTATGGTAAAAATTAAGAAGGATTACTTATATTGTGTGTCTTAAGGTTAAATTGAAAAAAAATAAGGGAACAATAGAAATCCAGTAAGAAATGGTGAGAATATGGTGTGATAGATTTTGGCATATCATCTTGTTGTTGTTTGAAAACCATGGCAATTAAAGGGATTCTTTTGTAGTAGTAGTTGAAAAAAGTAATTGTGGTTTTACAATGTATTAAAATGTTCAACACAAGTATTTCGGACCTTTTCTATGGCAAAAGTTGGAGCCTGGAAATGATACAAAAGAAGGCATAACAGCATTAGAAGTGAGAAAGTTGGAAGCCTTGACATTATTTTGTCTTTGATTGCTCTTTTTTCGTGTCACCTATTACTTTTTGGACGCTTCCACCCCATTTTTATACACTGCTTCTGGCATGTTTAAGTAAAGAACCATTTTTTTTCCTTAATTCCCTCAAAGTCAATTTTGTAATTTCTTACTGTTAAGTGCAGTAATGAAAGTTAATTGCCCCTTTATTAATGGTAATATTTATTTGTGAGAATAACGTTATAGTTAATTTATAACTTTATAAATATAAAAGCTCAAAACTCATGTTAGACATTAATAGTAAATCAACATCAATAAAAAGAGTAAAGATTATAACTTTAGTTTAAGTTAAAAAAAAAAAAAACAAAAAAAATTTACTCTTTTTCATTCTATCTGAGATTTAGTAGCATTTAAGGTCATAAATCCTCTCCACCTAAAATTTTATCGACTAGGGTTCAAATCTAGCTAATATTCATAATATGGCATACACCATAGTGCAGCACAAAAACAAAAATAAAACAAAACAAAACCACAAAAAAAAAAAAAAAGAAATCTACGGCCTTGCACAAGAAGGCCCTGATTTTGAATGCTACCTTTCCAATTTCAGGAGGGCCCATATAAGAGACATTTAGACCCACACTAGCCTAGTCCTTGACATGGTCAGACGTCTTAGTCATTAGGTAGCTAGAACCCAAAAGTCCATTACATAGTCCAACGAAATAATATCGGAATTTGTTTGTAATATAATAACTAAAAAATTTTATACAATTATATTCATAAAATATGTAATAAAAATAAAAAAAATATTTTTTTTTTTTTTCATATTTTATTATTATTATTACATAAAATATAATAATTATTATATTACAGACAAAATTTAAAACAAAACTCTTCGTACCATTAACGTTTATCCAAAACGTCAGATCTTTTAATAGGGGTTCATGGTCAGGGCTAGCCCTATTCTATACAGAAGAAGCTAGATGCTAACCCAACTTAAGGTTTATGGTCCGTAAGTAATCAAACCCAATAACCTAAGAAGTCTTACAATGGTAATTTGCTCTAATTTTTTTTTCTTGTTATGAGAGAAGCAAGAGGTTAAGAAAATGAGAAAAGGTTCTGCTCCATATAGGGTGTCCAGAAAAACAAATGGATTGATTTTTATTAGAAATGGGTTGATTTTTTTAAGAAAAAAAATTTTTCAAAGATTTTTTTTTTTGTTTGAATGTATATTATGTATAATCTACACTTTAAATTTTAAAATAATACTCATTTAATTTTATATTTTAATTTTATAATTTCTTATTTCACTTTTTTTTCAATATAATTATATCAAAAATATAAACAGTTGCACTTTTTAGTAGTATTCGGATACTTGATATGAAGCACAATCTTCACTCTAAGAAAATAAAACACAGTTATCATGACTTAAAAACAAAATCAAGAGATTCTAAGATGACGACCAGATAAACCCCCCCAAAAAAATGAAGATCAAATCGGATTCTAAACTTGAAACAAGGGGTCCGTTAATATTATGTAAAAAATATTTTCTAAAAATTATCTTTTCTAGAAAAAATGCATTCCTTGGTTGCGTTTGTTTCTAACATAAAAACAAGTAAGCTTATTTTCTTGTATTGTTAGATGAATAGAAAATTATAAATTAAAAAAAAAAACTGTAATTTGCTTTTGTAAACTTTTCTCACCAGTAACAAGATCCTCAGTACATTTGGAACTATATGCAAGTGGGGCTAGTGACACCTTCAAGAATTACGTACAAAAATAGGAATGTTCACAAGAGCACCTTTAAAAACTGCGGCGTCGGAATTTCGACAATTTTGCCAATTACAAAGACCAAGCAAAATTGTCCCTCACCGATGAAGGAGGCGTAAACTTGGAGAGACGGCCAAGGAGAGCTGATCATGAATCACCCGATGATGCAACTGCAGCGTCGCTGCTGCTTATGCTGCCGTAGGGGCGACCTCTCTTTGCCGGCCGAACAGTGGCCGCAACGTCTCTCCTCCCTACAACAGTATATCTCTTCCCTACAACGGTGGCAGTTGGCGGGGAGAGTGTGGCAGTTTAGCCCATTTAAGGGAGACAAAACTGAGTTCTAATTTAAAAAATGAAATACCAACTATAAAATAAAATATCATTTTTCTTTAAAATGTAAATTTTTTTATTGAGTTAATTAGATTTTATTTTATTATTTCAAACACTGAAAAGATTAAAAAATATAATTTAAATTATGCTTTTTACTGACCTAAGAATTTCACCTGACTCTGTCACTGTAATAAAACTTGCTCTAAGTTCTATGCCTGCATTTTCTAGGGCAAGCAGAAGGTGGGGCCACATGATTATTAACTCAAAATTCTACTTGGCCAAGCGTAACAGAAAAGGAAAAACTTTAGTGCCTGTTTTTGGGTGGTTTTTATAATTGTATATACGATATTATAAAAAAAATTATATGAAGTGTTAAAAAAATTTATACAACGTGTAAATAAATTATAATTTTTAATAGTTAATTAAAAGTTGTATACTTGTTTGTGATACGTCTTAAAAAATCATTTCAAAAAATTTTGATTCTTAATAATTAATTATATATTGTATAATTTTTTATAATATTTTGTATAATTTTTTTTTAATTCTCCTATTATATCGTATAATTTCTTCTATCATATCGTATAAAATAGTTACAGAAGCTACCTAAACCCAAAAGCCACCTAATCGGTCCAATAGAAAAATATACCAGGCACAACATTATCTCAGGCATAACGCGCAACTAGTGATTTAATTAACCAAGAGGCTAGTCAACACTTTTTCTTTCTTTGGTCCATAGAAGCTATTAAAGTAATGGTAAGAAAGAAAAATTATGAGGACAAGCACTCGGGGGATCAATTCGTAAACTTCTTAGCAACTATTACTATCAACTACTTAGAAAAGAAAATGGGCATGATACAAAGCTTCCATCATATTGTACTAATAGAATTACTTGAAAAAGAAAATAGGCCTGATAATAAGCTTCCTTGCTGTTTGCTACAAGCTACAGTCTAACTTGAAGATAGGACCAAAAAGTTGAAGCCCATTTATTTTTTTTTTGTTTTTTTTTTTTGAAAGATTTGAATTCAACAACTTTTAAAACACTTACCCAAAAAGTGAGACCGATACTTTCCAAAAACAATTGTCAACATTGTGATTTTCAATTGGTTAAAGGCATCTGAATTTATTTGAATAATTAAAAGTTCGAATTCTGCTAACATTAAACAGTAAGATTAAATTTATAATTTATTGTTTAACGTGAGAAATGTTTAGTTACTCGCTTCGTACTTTTCTTATATATAGATTACAGTACTCTATCACAGGATTGTAGAGTATCATCCCAATTTTCCCATTTAAGAGGCAATCAATGTACAATGGCTTCTTGTATTGTATTTCATTGGAAGCATCGAAGCAGTAAATAATATTTCAAAGTCTCAATCATCCTGATGTGCCTTTATCGTGGTCAGGGACCAAGACGCAGAAAATGATGAGAGGGCCTATGTTAAAAAAAAAAAAATTAAATAGAACACTAAGCATTATACAATCTCAAAAGCTCAACTATTGGAAAGCCTAAAAATCATGGTTATCCGAAATTTTAGCAGGACAGAGTGTGCACGAGGGGAGGGGGAGACAGAAAGAGAGAAAAAAGTGGGGAGATACTCTCATAGTAGCACCACACCCATTTTTTTTTAAAAAAATGTGTTAAGTGCATAATCATTAATTTTGATGTGATTCGTTAAAGCATGATGTATATAAGCGTTAAATTTAACGTGAAACAAATCTAAGAATAAAAATTTGTTAAGCATCATTATGTATATAAGAGTTAAAGTAAATGTACAATAATCAAATAGATAAAAAGTTGGGGGATTTTTAATTTGATGTATAATAAGCATATTTTTTTATTGAGTATAACTTGTTTGCGATCTTTCACTATATAATGAGTGATGTTCACTTGAAATAAAAAATAAAAAAATAGATTGTATGATATTACATTATGAGTGAATTTTACTTACCTAAAAAAAGAGTAAATTTTACTTACATCATAAATGAATTTTACTGCCATAAGATTGATATGCAATAGATTTAAATTTAATGTGTAATAGATATAAGTTAGAAAAAAAAAAAAAAAAGCAAAATGACCCGTGTACCCCGATCCAATACCCCGTCGGGATATTGGATCGCTTTTGTTATTTGGTTAGTAAACTCATGGTCTTGAAATAAGCTACTAGATAAAAATAATTGACCATTTGTCTGTAGTATTTTGAAAGAAAAATAACAAATTCCTAATAAAATTAGAAAAGAATTACAACAAAAACAAATATTTAGTCAATGATGACCTTATAATAGGAAATATACATTAAAATTATTGGTTTCAAGTCATTTTTTATTGAAAATGCAAATTGTGGCCATCATAATATTGTGGACATATAGTGTTTTCCAAAGATAATTATTGCTCATCATCTTGAGGGTGCTTGACAACCAGAGGGCTTGTCACTCTGTGCTTACCATCGAACCATGTCAACTCTCCAAACACATAATTTTGTAGTTGTTTCTTGCTATTAACTTTCAAAGTAACTTGAAACTTTTTGGCTTCCCCAACTTCCTCAAATTTCAACCTTCTAGGCTTTACAGAAACTCGAATTCCTTTTGGTGCCTTAACAAGAGCAATGTATGTGCTGGGAGAGCCAACATTTTTTACTGTTCGCGTGAATGTTATTGAGCTGTTGAGATCGGGAACAGTGATTGAAGGATAGTTGAAGTCCACCAATCTCAATGACTTCGGACATGGGTATGGTTTGTATAAAACCAATCTGATTTGTCTCTGAGTGTAGCCATAAGCACATAGATAGTTTAAGTAGTCGTCCGCTCCTAAGTCATAGACCAAGCCGGGATCTGCTGCATCATTTGGATTTATATATCCTGCTCCACGAGCAAAGGGAGTTGCAGCACGATTCGTGTCTAAATCAAGCAATGGTTGCTTATTGTTATCCATTGTCCTTGCTGCAAAAAAAAGAAAAAAGAAAAGAAAAAGATGTTGTTTAGTGTGATCATGGAAATAGAACATTTTAGCTGCCCATTGCATAGATCATAAGAGTGTTTTATACTTTTTGTTTATAGTGAAGATGATAGTTTATTATTGAAAAAGAGATAGAGATTTAAATCTAATTTTTTTCGTAATGAGTATAAACCTTTAATTTCTTTAGTCAAATTAGATGCTCTGATATGAATTTTTTTTTGTTTTTTTTTAATCTTTTATAAAATAGCACACATGAACAATCTTTTATACCGGTTGTTATGATGGCAGATTGAATAGCAGCAGGACTCCAATCCGGATGAATTGACTTGAGAAGGCCAACAACACCAGCGACATGAGGAGTTGCCATTGAAGTGCCACTTGCAATCGCGAAAGGACTCGTACACTTCCAACCATATCCTAAACAGTTTGAGGCAATTATATTTACCCCAGGAGCAATGACGTCGGGCTACAAGAAATATAACATATTTTTTTCGTTAGTGCAAGAAATATAAAATTCTTATTTATAACATATTACTTAAGAAACCATGATTGATAATTAAAAAGCTAACCTTGAGAATCGAACCATCAACAGGATTGGGACCCCTACTTGAGAAAATTGCTACTGCTGGAGCTGGTTTTGTCTTTAGATAAGTCCTTGAGTCGCTAATACGTGCAACAGGATTCCTGCCATGCATATGCACATAAATGTACCCAATTTACGTATTTTTAGGCAGAGACATAGAATTTGTGCATTTAACAAAAAAAATAAAAGAGTTTATGTAAAGATACACGGTAGAGTTGAGGTAGGCCAAAGTTAATTTGCTATCAACCAAATCGAGGTCCACTGCAGGAATCTTATATTCATAAGCTATAATTTTGTTGTGATGGTTTTCCTCATTTGTTACGATCAGCCCAATAGCACCTGCACTGAGAGCCTCAGATTCTAATGTAAGTTTTCCAAGGTCTTCACCAGGGCAGACCACTATTTTTCCTTTGACCATTTCTCGATCAAGTGTCCCAGGTCCACATGTATATCTGCATCATTTTTTTTTTTTTTGTAATTACAATGCAACATAAAATAACATCAATCAATAGACGATCATTTAAAAAAAAATAAAGATAAGATTAATTACTCACGGACTCTCATCTGAAGAATCATTACTTGCTTTCTCGCCAGTAATTAATGAATAGAATTCCTTTGCTGCTGATCTATTAGTTGAAAGGCTTACTCCCTAGTAACAAAAAAAAAAATGATAACAAATTAATAATTTCATTAGTATTGAATGTTACTAGGAAAAGGACTACCCATGTACAATATTCTTCATATGGCAAAAAAGCAACAATGTTGATTACTTTGAGTCGGTTTCCATTTCCTAGCATCACATTGGATATAAACTGACGATCAATTGTGGCAGCACCAACAGTTATCATCCAAGGTGCGACATTCAATACTTCTCCTGGTGTCGGTCCATCATTACCAGCACCAGAAACCACAGCAATGCCTCTCTGAATAGCATGGAAGGCAGCAATAGCTTGGCCATTGCTATGGAATTCCCTATACTCCTTTCCACCAAATGACATTGAGATAACATCAACCCCATCGTGTATTGCGGCATCCACGGCAGCCATAACATCTGCCATCATACATTTAACGCCTTCGCTCCCCATAGGCCAGCATGCCTTGTAAGATGCTACTCTGGCATTTGGTGATCCCCCTTTTGCAGTTCCATTGCCAAGGCCAAACACATTTGCTCCAAAAACAAAATTTCCTGCTTCCAGCCATATATATAGTTGTGCATCGTAAGGATTTAAAACCTTGAACTAACATAGACTATTCACCAAAAAATTAAAACGGGAAAAAAGGTCTACTAATTACCTCCTGCAGTAGACAATGTGTGCGTTCCATGGCCGTCCGTGTCACGTGAAGTGTGAAAGGAGGAATCAATACGTTCTTGCAACCTAGCCATTTCCAGCAGAGCAATTTTGTTGAAATACCTTAACGAAATCAGCTTCCTGGGCATTTGTATTGTAACAATTGTTAGACAGTGGACAATTATCTTTATTCCTTATGCAGCAATTCAACTTGCCAAGTACAATTTACAAAATTCCAATTTACAGCCAACTCTCCTAGCACATAAGAACTCAGAAAATTTCATGTCTACATAATTAGAAGGTGATTTATTTAGTGACACAAGGTTATCCTCATTTTGTAGTCTACCAACCCCTAAGGTATCTTAATGGATAAACAAAAAAAATTACAACTAAATATGCTGGTAATAACATAACGAAGTTCCATTATTAATGAAAATTAATAAGAAGGGGAATTAATAAATAATTTGGCTAGACACAAGCTCCTAACCAAATTGCGTGCGGAATTAAGTTTCCTTGAGAAAATTTTGCAGTGGTAAAATTTCCAAAGGAAAAAAAATGAGCAAATCGAGCCAACAGCAATAATAATTATTATTATTATCATTATTATTATTATTATTATTGTAAATTTTTGGCTTTTCTTGCTCAAAATTAATCAGGTTTTGTAGGTTACTTTACCAAAGACAAATAACAGAAAGAAATGTACCGATTGCAGCGAACTCGTGCCCATACTCGTGTTTTATCTTTTTGACAAAAACCTCGCCATTTTGAAGGAACTGGACCCATTCCGTCATCACTGAAGCTCTCCGACTCTGGCCAAACACCTACATATTTGGCATTAAGAGTGTAAAAGTAAATAATTGAATTGAATCTTCACGCTCCACAAAAAAAAAAAAAAAAAAAAAAAAAAAACCTAAGTGATAGAATTGGCAATACTTTTTAAAAAAATGAGAATTGGATAGAATTTAATTTTATTCATTAACGACTTAAAGATGTCTCCACTAAACAAAAAAATCATTTCAATTATTTTTGTAAACAAATATATATCAAGCAAGAGATCAATTATAAACTTCAATTGTTAAATCAATTAAATTCAATTCAATTAACCCACAAGAATTGAATTTTAACATAAATTTGATACGAAACAAACTCTAAACAAATAGAAAAATTGCAAAAACAATGCTTACCTGTATCAACATTCGCAATGATTATATCTTTACCGAATTTCGCGCTTCTCCAAAGAGAAGACTTAGGTATAAATCCCTCTTTTTCTAACCCAAGGAAATTCCAAGATTGCGTTGTATGTAACTCTAATTGTTTGTTCAAGAAAACAGATACCACACTGGGATGCTCTGCACTTATTAAAATAACAAAAGGGCATTATAAATGTTGATTTTGTGCAATTGTGGATGAAAATTTAAGGTTAGGCTTACTTGCAAGTTCTACTGCTTCTGCTTCCTCGAGGATTGCAGCAAAACCATTGATGCTTTTGGTATACGAGTACAATATTTTCTTTTTAGCATTCTTTAGGCTATTATGAAAATTTTTATATTGCATACCACAAACAAAAGTTTAGTGTCGAATAAGGTAGGGTCCAAAGAATCCAACATTAAGCAAATATGAAACATATATGCTAACTAATTAACCTTTTGCAAACTGATCCCAGCAGTTCATAATGAGAAGTTGATGCGGTCTCAATGTCAGACATCGTAGGATTCGGGCCATGTGCATGTGATCCCAGGTACACTATGTAAGACTGCATGAAAGAAAAGTCATTAGCCAAAATATGGGTCTCAACTCTCAAGTTGGAGGATTAATCTATAACATTACAAAGGGTCTCAAGTCGGAGGAGCATTTATGGTAAAAATTAAGGAGAATTGCTTCTATTGTGTATCTTAAGTTTAAATTGAAAAAAAAAAAAGAAATAGAAATCCAATAAGAAATGGTGAGAAAATCATGTGATAGATTTTGGTATATCATCTTGTTGTTTGAAAACCACGGCAATGAAAGAGATTCTTTTGTAGCAGTAGTTGAAAAAAGTAACTGTGGTTTTACAATGTATTAAAATGCTCAACACAAGTATTTCTGACCTTTTCTATGGCAAAACTTGGAGCCTGGAAATGATAGAAAAGAAGGCATAACAGCGTTAGAAGTGAGAAAGTTGGAAGCCTTGACATTATTTTGTCTTCGATTGATCTTTTTTCTTGTCACCTACTACTTTTTGGACACTTCCAACCCATTTTTATACACTGCTTCCAGCACGTTTAAGTAAATAACTACTTTTTTCTTTAATTCCCTCAAAATCAATTTCGTAATTTCTTGCTATTCAGTGCATTAATGAAAGTTAATTGCGCCCTTATTAATTGTAATATTTCTTTGTGAGAGTGACGTTACTCTTAATTTTGAGAGTAAATTTTTTTTTTCAACGGAAACTGAAGTTATAATGTTTACTCTTTTTATTAATATAGATTTACTCTCAATATCTAGCATGAGTTTTGAGCCTTTACATTAAATGCTCTTTTTCATTCTTTTTTTTTTTTTTTTGGTAAATACTCTTTTTCATTCTACTCGAGATTTGGTAGCATTAAAGGTCATAAATCCACTCCACCTGAAATTTTATCAATCAAATCTAGCAAATATTCAAAACATGGCATACACTATGATACAACACAAAAACAAACAAAATAAAACCCAAAAAAGATGAAACCTACGGCCTTGCTCAAGAAGGCCTGATTTTGAACACTACCTTTCCAATTTTAGTAGGGCCTATCTAAGAGACCCTGAGTATATGATTATGAGACCTAAACTAGCCTAGCTCTTGACATGATCAAAAGTCTTAGTCATTAGGCAACTAAAACTTGAATCTTTTAATAGGAGTTCATGGTCAGGTCTAGCCTTGTTCTATACAGGAGAACCTAGGTGGTAACCCAACCAAAATTTGTGGTCCCAGATCCAAATTTGGTTGATATGTATGGGTTAACGTTTTTGATCAACTTGGGCCAAATGGACCTAGCCCAATTATCTCTACTATTCAAAACTTGGATTGGAAAACATAATATCTGCTGCATTAGGGGATATTTGGATAAGTTTTTAGGGGATATATTTGTATTTTATTTAAAAAAAAAGTAGAAAGATGAGTGTTCGGTAAATTTTTTTATCTTACTGTTTATTTTTTTATACGATTCCTTGATAGCAGCTGATTAAAAATTTGATACCTTTTGTTGCATTTGTTTCTAACAAAAAAACAAGTAAGTTCAATTTTTTTTTGTACTTGTTAGATAAATATGAAAATTATAAATTTAAAAAAAAAAAAACAAACTGTAATTTGCTTTTGTAAACTTTTCTCACCAATAACAAGATCCTCAATACACTTGGAACTACTGGCGAGAATGCAGGTGGGGCTAATGACACCTTGAAGAATTACGGAACCAAAAGGAATGTTCACAAGAGCACCTTCAAGAACTACGACGCCGAAATTTTGACAATTTTGCCAATTACAAGGATCAAGGGAAATTGTCCCTGACCGACAAAGGAGGCGTGAACTTGAAAAGACGACCAAGAAAAGCTGATCATGAATCACCCGATGATGCAACTGCAGCGTCGCTGCTGCTTGTGCTGCCGTGGGGGCGACCTCTCTTTGCCGGCGGAACAGTGGCCGCACTATCTCTCCTCCGTACAACACCATCTCTCCTCCCTGCAACGGTGGCGGTTGGCGGGGAGAGTCTAGCAGTTTAATCCAGTTAATGGAGACAAAACTGAGTCCTAATTAAAAAAATGAAATACCAATTACAATAAAATATCATTGTTCTTTAAAATGTAAAAATTTTTATAGACTTAATTAGATTTTGTTTTATTATTTCAAACACCGAAAAGATTAAAAAATATAATTTAAAATTATATTTTTTACGGGCATAAGAATTTCACTTAACTCTATCACTACGGAGTCAAAAAAGAAACAAAAAAAACTCTGCGACTGTACTAAAACTTGCTCTAAGTTCTATGCCTACGATTTCTGGGGCAAGCAAAAGGTGGGGCCACATGATTATTAACTCAAAAGTCTATGTGCCCCAGCATAATCAAAACTGAAAAGGAAAAATTTTGGTGGTTATTTTTTTAGTAATTTTTGTAATTTTATATATCATATTATAGAAGAAACAACATGTAAATAAATTATTAGTTTTTAATAGTTAGTTAGATGTTATATACTTTTTTTGTGACACGTCGTAAAAAATTATTTCAAAAATTTTTAATTTTTTTATAACTAATTACATGTTGTATAATTTCTTATAACATGTCATATAATTTTCTTTTAATTTCTCTATTATGTCATATAATTTCTTCTATCACATCGTATAAAATAACTACAGATGCCACATAAACCGGGAAGCCACCTAGTCAAATCCGACAGAAAAATATACCAAGCACAACATTATCTCGGGCACAATGCGCAACTAGTATTTTTTGTTTTTTTTTTTTTTTTTTTTTTTACATGGGAGGTGTAATAACACCTGGTTAGGGCTCTATAGCAAGACGGGACAACCGAGGTCAGGCTACATCACGGATGTCATGTTCCAGTATATGCTTTACTCCATCAGGTGGAATAGCTAAATCATGCAACCCATGTGGGAGTATCCTGACGTAGTTTGCAAGCCAGTCAGCAACTCTATTACCTTCTCTGTAGTTGTGAGACATGTGAACCTTCCAATCCTTGTTAAGCAAGTCACGACACAGATGGATCAAGTTGGCATAGGGGTGCGTCACTGGTACTCCATTGATCACATTGTCCAGTGCAACTTTAGAATCTACCTCAAGCCATAAATATGGAACACCTAATTGCCAAGCAAGCTGTAGCCCTCTATATATCCCCCAAATTTCAGCAGCGAGGGAAGAGCAGCAACCAAGGTTCAGCGCAAAGCCCCGCAACCATCTCCCAGTATGATCTCTTAAGACCCCCCCAGCAGAAGCCATACCCGGGTTACCAAGCGAGGCTCCGTCCGTATTTAGCTTAATCCAAGCAAAATCTGGAGGTTTCCACCCAACTAAAATTTCTGATTGTGGAGGCCTAGGCAGGTTTGGAGTATTAGAAAGTAATGCTTCTCTATATTTCAGGCCCGCTTTACACAAGAACCTGGCATTGTATGCTGCAAATCACTTCCCTTGTAATACTTGCCCATTTCTCCACTTCCATGCCCACCAACACCCCAAGGCAAATAACGTGGCCCACTCTTCCTCTAATCCTTTGGCAAAGCCTCCTTTTAAATTCCAAATCAACCAATTTTGAAGCCCTTCCCCAAAAAACAGAGTTCGAGCAGGGGAAGGCACTAGGTAGCTCCAAAGCCGAGATACCTTAGGACAATCCCGAAGTAGGTGCACTACTGTTTCTAGCTCACGATTACACAAGGGGCACAAGTTCGAGTCCGCGAAGCCACGCCTGCACCGCTCATAATTACACATTATTTTCTTATGCATTACTTCCCAGAGGAAGCATCTGACCTTTTCAGGGCATTTGGTGCTCCACACAAGCTTCCACTTAGAGGCATTGCCCCCCCTTTCAGGATCATGAACCCCCATTGCAAATGCCGACTAGACAGAAAATGACCCATTTTGTGTACCCTTCCAAGCCAATACATCAATGTTCTCCTTTCCTTCCCTTAGCAATAGTGGGGCCAGTTCTTGAAGAATATTCATTGGAAGCAATCCCAGTAAGGACGACCAGTCCCACCCCATATCATGGCACCAATAATCTGCTACCTTCCTTTGTGCAACAACCGATGGCACTGATGTTAAGGAATGGTCCTTCAAAACATAATTGCCAAGCCACTTAGCATTCCAAAATTCTGTTGAAAGGCCATTTCCAACCCTCCAACACAACCCGTTCTACTACTTCTTTTGCGCCCACCATGCTTCTCCATGTATGGGAAGCCACCTTCTTGTAGCTAATCCCAACTATGCCATCCTTACAGTACTTTCCCCTAAGCAAGCGAGTCCATAAACTATCCGTCTCCGTTAAAAAACGCCATCCTAATTTTGCCAGTATAGCCTTGTTTGTGATTTGGGTTGCCCGGAGGCCCAACCCACCAGTTTGCTTTGGCATGCAAATTGTTCTCCGATTGACAAGGTGTGTCTTTTTCGTGGTAGCTGTATCACCCCAAAGGAAATTGCGATTACACCGGTCAAGCTTCTGGCATATAGACACTGGAAGTGCAGCTGTTTGCATTGTGTAATTTGGTATCGTTGTGGATACTGCTTTAATGAGAGCAAGCCTCCCTGCAAAAAATAATTGTTTTGCCTTCCATCCAGCAAGCTTAGATTGCACTTTATCCAAGACATGCATGTATGTGCTGGCAGTCACTCTTCCATTTAATGTAGGCACCCCAAGGTACTTGCCTAAATCAGTTGTTAACCCAATGCCCGCCTCTCGACTCAAGGTTTTAGCTAGCTCGGGAGGCGTATTTTTAGAGAACAAAACCTTGGATTTTTGGTTGCTAACTTTCTGTCCTGCACATTCACAAAAAATAGATAAACATCTCTTGATTACCCCAACTTGTTGCAAAGAGGCTTGTGCAAACAAAACCACATCATCTGCGAAAAACAAGTGGGATAAGCCTGGACCCTTCTTCGAGATAAAAATTGGCCTCCAATAACCAAGTCGAACCTCGCTTTCAATGAATTGGGAGAGTCGCTCCATGCATAGAACAAAAATGTAAGGAGAGAGAGGGTCTCCTTGTCGAATGCCTCTAGATGGCTGGAAGGTATCTGCAACTTCGCCGTTCCATAAGAGACTCATTATCGAGGTAGATATACATTCCATTATTAAATTGATCCACTGACTTGGTAGAGACAGCTCCATCAAGGTGTCCCGAATGAAGTCCCATCTAAGCCTGTCATACGCCTTTTCCAAGTCCAGTTTGTATATCATCCACCGTTCCTGGCGTTTCGTTATCCTCATTGAGTGAAGAACCTCTTGGAGAATAACTATATTGTCTGTGATTTTTCGGCCCGAAACAAAGCTAGCTTGATTGGGTAAAATCCAGTTAGGCAGAAAAGGTTTTAGTCTATTAACTATCACTTTCGAAATTACCTTGTAACTCACATTACAAAGACTAATGGGTGTAAAATCCATAATTCTCTCCGGGCTATCTACCTTGGGAATAAGGATTAAAAGTGTTTTGTTCACATCCGATGGCAATTTCCCTCTGTTAAGGCATGAGATCACAAAATTAGTTAACGAAGCCCCGACCACATCCCAAGTCTTCTGATAAAACAACGCTTGGAAGCCGTCTACCCCAGGTGCTTTATATGGATCCATAGCAAAGAGGGCCTGTTGCACTTCACTGGCCTAAAATGGCCGCATAATAGTATCCATTTCCGTGACCGATGGCGGGGCAAAAAAACCCTTAATTGGAAAGGTATGATGATTTGACCCCTCCTCAGTATACAAAGCATTGAAATAATTCATAGCTACAGCCTTAATTTCTGTCTCATCCCAAAGCCATCGTCCATCAAGATCCTTCAAGGCCTCAATCCTACTGTGTTTTCTTCGAATTATAGTAGTTGAGTGAAAAAACTTTGTGTTACGATCACCGTCAACAAGCCATATCGTCCTTGATTTTTGAAACCACAGTAGCTCTTCTTGCTTGAGGACCTCATCAAGATCGCGTTGAAGTTTGTCCTCCAAGCAAAGTAGTCCTGAAGAGAAATGTGCAGCTAGAGCTCGCTGGCAGCCTTCAATTCGTGCCAACACTCGCTTCTTCCTCCAGAATATATTGCCAAAACACCTTCTATTCCAATCTTGTAGGGTTGCTGATAAGTGATGAAGGGTCTTAGGAAAGGGAGTGGCAATACTCCAATTATGCCTCAACACCCTTTGGAAGCTCTTGTGCAAAAACCATGCAGCTTGGAAACGGAATGGCCGACAAGTTGGTTTAAGCTCTCCTCGGCCACTCATTCGCAACAACAATGGACAATGGTCAGACTGTATCCTCGGCAAGTGGAATACTGACGCTTCCGGCCAGGTGGCACGCCAAGACATATTGGTCAGTGCTCTATCAAGTCTGCAAAATACTCGGGTCCTTGGAGTCTTCCCACGCACCCAGGTAAATTTATTACCATTGAATCCTAAGTCTATCAAAGCCAATTGGTCGATCAACCGTGCAAACGGAAGCCAATGCAAATCTCGTCTCACCACTTTGCTCTTGCGTTCATTTGGAGATTTAATGGTGTTAAAATCTCCAATCAATAACCATGGTAACATGGCATCTGCATGAATGCTCTCTAGCTCTCTCCACAAGACTCGGCGCCCGCTAGATTGTGGACAGGCATATACGGCCGTTAGTAGCCAAGGTGAAGAGTTGGGCTCCATAATTCTCAAATGAATAAATTGGCTGTGGCTAGCCTCCTTTTGGACCTGGACTCTCCGGACATCCCATAATATCCAAATTCCTCCACTAAAACCTTGAGCCTCCTCCCTCAATACTCTAGAATAGCCCACCTCTTGACAGACCCGATCTGCTTTGTCACCACTTATACGCGGTTCCACCAAAATTATCATAGCTGGCTTATGAGTTCTTATGAACATCTTCAATGTACGCATAAAAGCAGCACTCTCGGCACCATATACATTCCAAAACAACAAATCCATTAAATAAGAAAAAAGTATGGGAGGCAGAACATACCAGCATTAGTTTATCTGTGGGCCCTGTGGTGGCCCCTGGTGAGCAGCCCCCTCCACTTGATCCATCATCATAGGTGTCTCGGGTACTTGGGATTGAAGTGAGGCCTCATAACCCATATCTACATCTGGTGGGTCTGATTGGGCTAGTATGGTGGGACTACTAGCTGGGCAATCCCTCAGGTCCGGGCTTGGCCCATTCATGAACTTTGTGCCTAGGCTTTTCAGCCCAATTGCCTCTTCATCAAGGCAAGGACTTTTGACCAAGGTAGGGTTGGAATACATCACCAAGGCTGGCACATCTTGAATATTCCGTTTTGGTTGCCTCAACTCGGTAGCTGGCACATTCTGAGACCCCTGCAACAAGCTGACGTGGGACCCACTAGCAACCAATTGGTGAGGGTTGCGTGAACCTGACACTCCCCTTAGTATAGAAAAGGTGCACCTCTCCACTCGCCCCTGACGCACGTCCTTACCTACCCCCAGCTTGCCACGTGTTTCAATCCCATTAGCACCAACTCCATTCCCAGACACCTCCTTGGACACATTCAAGTTGTTTCCGGCCCACTCGCTGCGGCTCCTCTTCTGCCAAGCTGTCATCCTACTCAAGCACTGCAAACCGAGAACCAGGAGTGTGATGCTTACCTCCAACACGATCCTCTTCTCCTCCAGTCATCACTCGGCGAGCAGCGCCCCTTCTAGTCCTTCGAGAGGCCAGCATCCAGGGACCATATTTTTCAGTGACCTCTGGACGTTGGTTCAGCTCATCACTAACTTCTCCATGGCCTTCTGGCGCCTGAGCTTCAGTTTTACAGGCCCCAGTGGCGTGCCCATACCTCCCACACTCAAAGCACACCAAATGCAGACCCTCATACTCGATACGCCTGATCTTTCCCCCGAGTTCATACCGAGTTACTAACGGTTGATTAAGGTCCAGCTCCACACAAATCCAGGCATAGTTGCCCCGTGCCACCTCAAGAGTTGTGGTATCAATCTTCATTGTCTTGCCAACTCTGTTCCCTACTTTCCACAGAAATTTCACATTATAATATTCAATAGGCAAGCGGGGAAGGCGTATCCAGGCAGCAACATGATCAATACCTGCCTCGTTCGGATCAAAATCTGGTTTCCAGCGCCTGATAGTGAGGTAGTGCCCAAGGATGATCCATAGACCACCATCCAGGACCATCTGATAATCATCCTTATTCGCAAAGCGGACCAAGAAAAATTCATTCCCCATGTCAACGAGAGTAAAATCACCTGTAGGCGTCCACAATTGCTGAAGACGGCGCTGCAAAAAAGAGTACCCAATCTTACGCCCCAGCAATTTCACAATGAGGGTTCGTCTCCATGGGTCACGAAGTTCACACTTCTCTGTAGCAGTGAGATTGAATCTCGGACAGTCACGAGGCCCTTGGTCTGTATCATCATCAGAAATAGCCTCCTCCTCACTTTCCTCAGACAAATCTTCCACATCCGCTGCCCACGACACACGGCGCTTTGTAGAGAAGATCGCATCCCTGTAAGATACCACTGGCCGTACATCAGAACTGGAGGTCCTCCCAACCTGCCCACCATGACAATCAATCTTCACTTTTTTGTTACTGCGAGCCAGCTGATCTTCTTCCTCTACCGAAACCGCCTGATTGACGTCCATGCTCTCTGCAACTAGTGATTCAATTAACTAAGAGGCCAGCCAACACTTTTTCTTTCTTTGGTCCATAGAAGCTATTAAAGCAATGGTAAGAAAGAAAAATTATGAGGACAAAACACTCTGGGGATCTATGCGTAAACTTCATAGCAGCTATTACTGTCAACAACTTAGAAAAGAAAATGGACATGATACTAAGCTTCCATCATATTGTACTAATAGAATTACTTGAAAAAGAAAATAAGCCTGGTAATAAGCTGCCTTGCTGTTTACTACAAGCTATAGTCTAACTTGAAGATAGGACCAAAAAGTTGAAGCCCATTTACTTTTTTTTTTTTTTTTTTTTTTTGAGATATTTGAATTCAATAACTTTTAAAACAGTAGTCAAAAAGTGAGACCGATGTTTTTCAGAAGACAACTGTCAACATTGTGAGTTTCAATTAGTTAAAGGCATATGAATTTATTTAAAAAATTATAAGTTTAAATTTTACAAACATCAAATAGTAAAACTAAATTTATAATTTATTGTCTAATGTAAGAAATTTTATAGTTAGTAGTTTCATACTTTTCTTCTACATAGATTGCAATCCTCTATCATTCCCAATTTTCCCATTTAGGAGGCAATCAATGTACAATGGCTGCTTGTATTGTATTCCATTGGATGCATCGAAGTAGTAAATAATGTTTCAATAACTTGAGTCTCAATCATCCTGACGTGCCTTTATCGTGGTCAGGGACCAAGACGTAGAAAAATGATGTGAAGGCCTGAGTTAAAAAAAATATATAAATAGAACACTAAGCATTATACAATATCAAAAGCTCAATTACTAGAAAGCTTAAAAATCATGGTTATCTGAAATTTTTGCAGGACGATGTGTGGACCAGGGGAGGGAGAGAGAGAAAGAGAGAAAAAGAGGGGAGAGAGCCCCATAATAGGACCACACCCAGTTTTTTTTTTTTTAAATGTGCTAAGTGTACAATCATTAATTTTGATGTAATTCGTTAAGCAAGATGTCTATAAACGTTAAATTTGTTAAGCATTATCATGTGTATAAGAGTTAAAGTAAATGTACAATAATCATATAAATAAAAAGTTGGGAGATTTTTAATTTGATGTATAATAAGCATATTTTTTTTACTGAGTATGACTTATTTGCGATCTTTCACTATATAATGAGTGACGTCCACTTGAAATAAAAAATAAAAAAAGTAGGCTGTGTGATATTACATCATGAATAAATTTTATTTACCTAAAAAAAAGAGTAAATTAGCAAGTGCCATAAAATTAATGTGCAACAAATTTAAACTTAACGTGTAATAGATATAAATTAACAAAAAAAAAAAAAAAGTAAAATGACCGGTGTACTCCGATCGAATATCCCGAGATCCAATACCCCGTCGGGTTATTGGATTCCTTTTGTTATTTGGTTAGTAAACTGAGGTCTTGAAATCTTCTACTAGATTAAAAAGTAATTGATCATTTGTCTGCAGTATTTTGAAAAAAAAAAAAAAGAAATTCCTAATAAAATAGAAAAGAATTACAACAAAAACAAATATTTAGTCAACGATGACCTTATAATAGAATATATCTATTAAAATTATTGGTTTCAAGTCATTTTTTATTGAATATGTAAATTGTGGCCATCATAATGTTGTGGACATACATTGTTTTCCAAACATAATTATAGCTCATCATCTTGAGGGTGCTTGACAATCAGAGGGCTCGTCACTCTGTGCTTTCCATCAGACCATGTCAACTCTCCAAACACATAATTTTGTAGTTGTTTCTTGCTATTAACTTTCAAAGTAACTTGAAACTTTTTGGCTTCCCCAACTTCCTCAAATTTCAACCTTCTAGGCTTTACAGAAACTCGAATTCCTTTTGGTGCCTTAACAAGAGCAATGTATGTGCTGGGAGAGCCAACATTTTTTACTGTTCGCGTGAATGTTATTGAGCTGTTGAGATCGGGAACAGTGATTGAAGGATAGTTGAACTCCACCAATCTCAATGACTTCGGACATGGGTATGGTTTGTATAAAACCAATCTGATTTGTCTCTGAGTGTAGCCATAAGCACATAGATAGTTTAAGTAGTCGTCCGCTCCTAAGTCATAGACCAAGCCGGGATCTGCTGCATCATTTGGATTTATATATCCTGCTCCACGAGCAAAGGGAGTTGCAGCACGATTCGTGTCTAAATCAAGCAATGGTTGCTTTTTGTTATCCATTGTCCTTGCTGCAAAAAAAAAAAAAAAAAAAAAAAAAAAGAAAGAAAGAAAGAAAGAAAGAAAAAAGACGTTGTTTAGTGTGGTCATGGAAATAGAACACTTTAGCGGCCCATTTTATAGATCATAAGAATGTTTTAGATGATAGTTTATCTTTAAAGAAGATACAGACGTTTGAACCTAATTTTCTTCGTAGTGGGTATAAACCTTTAACCGCTTTAGTCAGATTAGATGCTCTATATGAGTATTTTTTTTAAATCTTTTATAAAATAGCACACATGAACAATCTTTTATACCAGTTGTTATGATTGCAGATTGAATAGCAGCAGGACTCCAATCCGGATGAATTGATTTGAGAAGGCCAACAACACCAGCGACATGAGGAGTTGCCATTGAAGTGCCACTTGCAATCTTGAAAGGACTTGTACACTTCCAACCATATCCTAAACAGTTTGAGGCAATTATATTAACCCCAGGAGCAATGACGTCGGGCTACAAGAAATATAACATATTTTATTTGTTAGTGCATGAAATATCAAATTCTTATTTGCAACATATTACTTAAGAAATCATGATTGATAATTAAAAAGCTAACCTTGAGAATCGAATAATCAACAGGATTGGGACCCCTACTTGAGAAAATTGCCACTGCTGGAGCTGGTTTTGTCTTTAGATAAGTCCTTGTGTCGTCGATACGTGCAATAGGACTCCTGCCATGCATATGCACATAAATGTACCCAATTCATGTATTCTTAGGCAAAGATGTAGAATTTGTGCATTTAAAAAAAAATAAAAGAGTTTATGTAAAAATACAAGGTAGAGTTGATGTAGGCCAAAGTTAATTTACTATCAACCAGATCTAGGTCTACTGCAGGAATCTTATATTCATAAGCTATAATTTTGTTGTGATGGTCTTCCTTATTTGTTACGATCAGCCCAATGGCACCTGCGTTGAGAGCCTCAGATTCTAATGTAAGTTTTCCAAGGTCTTCACCAGGGCAGACCACTATTTTTCCTCTGACCATTTCTCGATCAAGTGTCCCAGGTCCACATGTATAACTGCATCAATTTTTTTTGTAATTACAATGCAACATAAAATAACATCAATCAATAGATGGTTATTTTAAAAAAAAAAAAAACAAATAAGATCAATTACTCACGGACTCTCGTCTGAAGAATCATTACTTGCTTTCTCGCCAGTAATTAATGGATAGAATTGCTTTGCTGCGGATCCATTAGTTGAAAGGCTTACTCCCTGGTGACAAAAACAAATGATGAAAAATTAATAATTTCATTGGTATTGAATGTTACTAGGAAAAGCACCACCCATGTGCAATATTCTTCATATGGCAAAAAAGCAACAATGTTGATTACATTGAGTCGGTTTCCATTTCCTAGCATCACATTGGATATAAACTGACGATCAATTGTGGCAGCACCAACAGTTATCATCCAAGGTGCGACATTCAATACTTCTCCTGGTGTCGGTCCATCATTACCAGCACCAGAAACCACAGCAATGCCTCTCTGAATAGCATGAAAGGCAGCAATAGCTTGGCCATTGGTATGGAATTCCCTAAACTCCTTTCCACCAAATGACATTGAGATAACATCAACCCCATCGTGTATTGCAGCATCCACAGCAGCCATAACGTCTGCCATCGCACATTGAACGCCTTCATTCCCCATAAACCAGCATGCCTTGTAAGATGCTACTCTGGCATTTGGTGATCCCCCTTTTGCAGTTCCATTGCCAAGGCCAAACACATTTGCTCCAAAAACAAAACTTCCTGCTTCCAACCATATGTATAGTTGTGCACCGTAAGGATTTAAACCCTTGAACTAACATAGACTATTCAACAAAAAATTAAAAAGGGAAAAAAGGTTTACTAATTACCTCCTGCAGTTGTCAATGTGTGCGTTCCGTGGCCGTCCGTGTCACGTGATGTGTGAAAGGAGGAATCAATACGTTCTCGCAACCTAGCCATTTCCAGCAGAGCAATTTTGTTGAAGTACCTTACTGAAATTAGCTTCCTGGGCATTTGTATTGTAACAATTGTTAGACGGTGGACAATTATCTTTATTCCTTATGCAGCAATTCAACTTGCCAAGTACAATTTACAAAATTCCAATTTACAGCCAACTCTTCCTAGGACATAAGAACTCAGGCAATTTCATGTCTGCATAATTAGAAGGTGATTTATTTAGTGACACAAGGTTATCCTCATTTTGTAGTCTATGACCCCATAAGGAATCTTAATGGATAAACAAAAAATTACAACTAAATATGCTGGTAATATCATAACGAAGTTCAATTATTAATGAAAATTAATAAGAAGGGGAATTAATAATTAAATAATTTGGCTAGACACAAGCTCCTAACCAAATTGCGGTGCGGAATTAAGTTTCCTTGAGGAAAGTTTGCAGCGGTAAACTTTCCAAAGGAAAAAACAAAGAGCAAATCGAGCCAACAGCAATAATAATAATAATAATAATAATAATAATAATTACTATTATTATTATTATTATTATTGTAAATTTTTGGCTTTTCTTGCTCAAAATTAATCAGGTTTTGTAGGTTACTTTACCAAAGAAAAATAACAGAAAGAAATGTACCGATTGCAGCGAACTCGTGCCCATACTCGTGTTTTATCTTTTTGACAAAAACCTCGCCATTTTGAAGGAACTGGACCCATTCCTTCATCACTGAAGCTCTGCGACTCTGGCCAAACACCTACATATATATATATATGGGGAGAGAGAGAGAGAGAGAGAGAGAGCAAACGCCATAAACTTTCCCTTGTAAAATAAGGATTCTGTGAAAATTCAATTCCTCTAAAATCTATATTTGGCATTAAAAGTGTAAAAGTAAATAATTCAATTGAATCTTCACGCTCCAAAAAATAAAAAAAACTTAAGTGATTGAATTGGCAATAATTTAAAAAAAAAAAAGAGATTTGGATAAAATTTTATTTTATTCATTAACGACTTAAAGATGTCTCCATAAACCAAAAAATCATTTCAATTATTTTTGTAAACAAATATATATCAAGCAAGACATTAATTATAAACTTAAATTGATAAATCAATTAACGTAAATTAAATTAACCCACAAGACTTGAATTTTAACATATTGATACGAAACAAGCTCTAAACAAATAAAAAAATTGCAAAAACAATGCTTACCTGTATCAACATTTGCAATGATTACATCTTTACCAAATTCTGCACTTCTCCAAAGAGAAGACTTAGGTATAAATCCCTCCTTTTCTAACCCAAGGAAATTCCAAGATTGCGTTGTATGTAACTCTAATTGTTTGTTCAAGAAAACAGATACCACACAGGGATGCTCTGCATTTATTAAAATAACAAAAGGGCATTAAAAATGTTGATTTTGTGCAATTGTGGACGAAAATTAAGGTTAGGCTTACTTGCAAGTTCTGCTGCTTCTGCCTCCTCAAGGATTGCAGCAAAGCCATTGATGCTTTTGGTATACGAGTACAATATTTTCTTTTTAGCATTCTCTACGCTATTATGAAAATGTTTATATTGCATACCACAAACAAAAGTTTAGTGTCGAATAAGGTAGGATCCAAAGAATCCAACATTAAGCAAATGTGAAATATATATGCTAACTAATTAACCTTTTGCAAACTGATCCCAGCAGTTCATAATGAGAAGTTGATGCGGTCTCAATGTCAGACATCGTTGGATCCGGGCCATGTTCATGTGATCCCAGGTACACTATGTAAGACTAAATGAAAGAAAAGTCATTAGCCAAAATATGGGTCTTAACTCTCAAGTTGGAGGATTAATCTATAACATTACAAGGGGTCTCAAGTCGGAGGAACATTTATGGTAAAAATTAAGGAGAATTACTTATATTGTGTATCTTAAGGTTAAATTGAAAAAAAAAAAAAAAAGAAATATAAATCCAGTAAGAAATGGTGAGAAAATCGTGTGATAGATTTTGGTATATCATCTTGTTGTTGTTTGAAAACCATGACAATTAAAGGGATTCTTTTGTAGCAGTAGTTGAAAAAAGTAATTGTGTCTTTACAATGTATTAAAATGTTCAACACAAGTATTTTTGACCTTTTCTATGGCAAAAGTTGGAGCCTGGAAATGATAGAAAAGAAAGCATAACAGCGTTAGAAGTGAGAAAGTTGGAAGCCTTAACATTATTTTGTCTTTGATTGATCTTTTTTCTTGTCACCTATTACTTTTTGGACACTTCCAACCCATTTTTATACACTGCTTCCGACACGTTTAAGTAAAGAACTATTTTTTTCCTTAATTCCCTCAAAATCAATTTCGTGATTTCTTACTGTTAAGTGCATTAATCAAAGTTAATTGCGCCTTTATTAATTGTAATATTTATTTGTGAGAATGATGTTACTCTTCATTTATAACTTTATAAATGTAAAGGCTCAAAACTCATGTTGATATTGAGAGTAAATCTACATTAATAAAAAAAGTAAATATTATAACTTCAGTTTATGTTAAAAAAAAAAATCACTCTTTTTCTTTTTTTCTTTTTTTGGTAAATACTCTTTTTCATTCTACTCGTGATTTAGTAGTATTAAAGGTCATAAATCCACTCCACCTAGAATTTTATCAACTAGGGTTCAAATCTAGCAAATAATCAAAACATGGTATACCCCAGGATACAACACAAAAACAAAAACAAAACAAAACCCAAAAAAGTTGAAATTTACGGCCTTGCTCAAGAAGGCCCTGATTTTGAACATTACCTTTCCAATTTTAGCAGGGCCTATCTAAGAGACACTTAGATATATGATTATGGGACCTAAACTAGCCTAGACATGATCAAAAGTCTTAGTCATTAGGCAACTAAAACTCGAATTTTTAATAGGGGTTCATGGTCAAGTCTAGCCTTGTTCTATATAGGAGAAGCTAGGTGCTAACCCAACCTAAATTTATGGTCCCAGACCCAAATTTTGGTTTGATATGTATGGGTTAATGTTGTTGATCAACTTGGGCCAAATGGGCCTAGCCCAATTATCTTTACTATTCAAAACTCGGATTGGGAAACAGGATATCTGCTGCATTAGTGATAGATGCTGCGTTAGTTGACAGTTGGGCCAGCTTTTGAATGGAAGGCCACTTTTTGAGGAAGGAAAGTCGCTTAAATTACAGTACTGAAAGTGGGCCACAAAGCTAAAGCTGTTTCTGACTCGTTTTGGTCTAATTGAGTTCAGTGGATGTATTGTTCATTACCCCGCATTGAATGGACTGGCATGTCTCCCTCTCCCAAATATGTTCGGCCTACAACATCCTTTACCGAGGCCCAATTGTTTTTTTAAAAAAGAAGACGCCAACAAGCCATAGAATAAAATGCAATAAGTACACTTGGAGGTTCTAGATTTGATCAGCGACAAACCCACTAGTATTTTGGGCTCAATGACAACGAATTCATTTTGGGTCAGCTTCAGCAAGCTCCAGCTTGCTCGCCAGCACTTTCTGCTTTCCGTTGTCCCAGGATGGAGAGTTTTACACCTGGGCAGCCCAAATCAATTCTTTGTCAAAATTATGCCTAGTCTTTGCAGTTGCCATATTTTGAGGCTTTAGACTAGTCTCTACATTGAACAAGGATTCATTTTTTTTCCTGCTTTTGATTCGAAATGAAAATTTCAAGTTTCAACTTTCAACAGCTCAAAATACACTATATAATATTTTTTTTTCAACACTATACCATAACCTCCTCATTAAATAAGGATTCCACACCCTGTTTCTCCCTTTCAATCAAAATCAAAAGCCTCATTGAACATGGATTCGCATCCTTTTTTCCTTTTTAATCGAAACTCAAGAGAAATCCCATGGCTTAGACAACCAAAGTTAGTTAAGCATCATTGCTTTCATCACTTGAGCAACATGATTCCAGTTCAAACTAAGTTTCGTGTATTGGTATCAGTTTGCTATTTAAACAGTAGAGCTTGATCCAAAATGAGATCAAAAAATTTTATTTGCATATCATATAGATGGTTTGCATTTTTTTATTTTTAATAATAATTACATCATTTAAATTATTGTTTTACATTAAAGTTCCCATATTACGACAACAACAATAACTAACTTCAAGATCCGCAAGATCCAAAAGGAGACAACAGTTAAAATAAGCATATTAAAAAATTCAATTTAGACTAGTGGGTAGGGTCATTGCCTCCCAGGTTGAGGTACCTAGTTCGAGATTCGGTGAGGTAACTTTTTATTTTTATTGTTGGAATAACTTCATTGCCTAGAGCGTGTAACCACAAGGTCAAATGTTCAAGCGCTCAGGTTCAAGCACTCTTTTTAGCGTTTCTTATTTTCTTGCTCTGATATATTTTATTAGAGTCCTAGACTTTCGACAGGAAAAAGAGTCGTTTAGTAGCTGAACTTGAGAGACGATAGAGGGAGACTCGCCAGGGATGAGGCAATCGGTGGAATAAATAGGCCAATTAGAGGAGGAGCAACAAGAAAGTGAAGTTCACTAAGAGGCGAGGAAGACAGGACATTACTGGCCAAGCTAAGTATCTTGCTCGTATCATGACGCATTTCTTTCCACTTAACTGTCGGGACGGAAAGAGGAATTGCAGAATATAGAAGCTTAGGTTTCTGAGGAGAAACTATGGGATGATGAAGAGGATCGCGGTCGGAGAGACTGTCCAAAGGTGAGGTTTTATGCATCGGAAAAACAGGAGTTTCGAGTGTCATGGCGGAGGACATCGATAGTGAAGCTATCGGGGAAAAGATTAGGGTACCCATTCTTGTATAAGCGGCTGATGCAGATATGGGCTTCAAAAGGCAAGTTCCATATGATCGATATGGGCAATGAGTTCTTCTCGGTTAGGTTTGAAAACGCAGCAGGACTATGATTTCATGTTGTATGGCGTGTTAGCTTTTAATAAACTTAACACTACTAATTTATTGATTGAATAAGGTCACACAATAATAATGAGAAGCACACACACAAAACATAAATCACACGTTCTTATATACTAGTACAACAAAATTCTAATTCTACTCGAATATGGAAACATACTAAAGAACTAAGTTCTACTCAAATAATAATTAAGAACTAAATCTAAATTAACTTTAATATCCCCCTTAATCCTGATTTGGTGATGCTCGCATTCCCAACATTTGCTTCAACTTGACAAACGCATCATACTTCAACGGTTTCGTGAGAATATCTGCAACTTGATCTTCAGACTTGCAATAAGTCAATTCAATCTCTCCTTTATCAACTTGATCTCTCAGAAAATAAAAACGAGTATCGATATGCTTACTCATTCCATGCGTTACTGGATTCTTGGCCAAATTAATAACTGAAACATTATCAACAAATATCTTCGTGGGACCTTCAACTGGAATATGAATCTCACTCAATAAATTCCTCAACCAAACTGCTTGACAAGTACTGGAAGTTGTGGCTACATATTCTGCTTCACAAGTCGAATATGCAACAATAGATTGTTTTTTCGATGACCACGAACAAGCAGCTGTGCCAAAATTGAAACAGTAACCAGAAGTGCTTCTTCGATCATCAACATCTCCACCCCAATCACTATTAGAATAACCTACAAGAGCACAATTCTTAGATGAAGTATAAAGTAGGTCATGATCAAACGTCCATTTAATGTATCGCATAATTCTCTTAGCAACTTGCATATGAGATTGATGCGGAAACTCCAAAAACTTGTTAATCAAACCAACTCCATAAGATATGTTGGGCCTTGTGCATGTCAATACCTCAAACTTCCAACAATCTGCTTAAAGTGTGTGGAATCAACAGGTATTTCATTACTTTCCTTAGACAATTTAGTGCCAACCTCAACAGGTGTTCTCACAGGATTGCAATCATGCATCTGAAACTTCTTCAACAATTCTGTGGCATATCTTTTCTAGCAAATAAAGATTTCATCATCTCCTTGAGTCACTTCAATGCTAAGAAAATATGACATTAGGCCCAAATCAGTCATCTCAAACTCAGTCATCATCGACTTCTTAAAGTCTTCAATCATTCTAGAATTGTTGCCTATAAAGATCAAGTCATCAACATATAAACATATCAATAAGATATCACCATCATCATTAACTTTCACATATAAGGCATACTCAGACGAACACTTCTGAAAATTGGCTTCATGGAAGAAAGAATCAATGCGCTTATTTCATGCTCTAGGTACTTGCTTCAATCCATACAGTGCTTTCTTCAACTTATACACCTTCTCTTCACTTCTTTCTTTCACAAAACCTGGAGGTTGCTTCACAAACACTTCCTCTTCAAATGGACTGTTGAGAAAAGCTGACTTCACATTCATTTGATGAATTCTCCAATGATTCTGAGCAGCCAAAGTAATAATAAGTCTAACAGTTTCCATGTGAGCAACAAGGGAGAAAACCTCATGGTAGTCATAACCAGGACGTTGTTCAAATCCTCTAACTACCAATCTTGCTTTGTACCTCTCTACTTCTCCATTTAACTTCCTTTTCGTCTTGAAAACTCACTTCACATCAATAACTTTGTGACTTCGTGGGATTTTAGTAAGCTCTCAAGTCTTATTCTTCTCAATCGCCTTAATTTCTTCTTTCATTGCATTCATCCACTTAGGGTCTCGAATCGCCTTATCAAACGATACAGGTTCACAATCTGCAAACATTGCAAAATGCACCAAATCCCCATCATCATTAACTGCATTATCAGGGATTATCTCATAATCTTGTAATCTAACTGACTGTTGGTGATTTCTCCTTGGTCTTTCATTCTCTTGGAGAGCTTGTGGTATTGGATTCTGAGCAAGAACTGGGGCAACTTCCCTATTTGCATTAGGGACTACAACTTGAGACTCCTCTTCTCCTAAAATAGTAATAGGACGTCTCTAAGAATCATTATGCTTATCAGCATCAAATTTTCAAGCTTCATCTTTTGCAAAAGTCACATCTCTGCTCATAATCACCTTCTTTGTTACGGGATTGAATAACTTGTATCCTCCCTTTGAATAACCAATCAAAATTGTCTTCATTTCTTGATCATCTAACTTTGTCCTTGTCTCAGCAGGAATATGTGCATAAGCAATCGAACCAAACACCTTCAGATGCCTCACACTAGGCTTAAAACTGGTCCATACTTCTTCAAGAGTGATATTCTGAATACTTGTTGTTGGATACCTATTCAACAAATAAACAGAACACAACACAACTTTTGCCCAAAAGGGATTGGGCACTCCTTTGGCCTTCAACAAACTTCTCACCATATTCATGATCAATCTGTTTTTTTCTTTCAGCAACTCTATTATGTTGTGGTGTGTAGGAAAACGTGACTTCATGCTTTATGCCCTGTTCTTCACAATACTCCTTGAACTCATTAGAGAAATATTCACCACCTCCATCAGTTCGCAAAACCTTTATATAACAGCCACTTTGCCTCTCAACAAATGCCTTAAACTTCTTAAAGCAATCAAACACTTCAGACTTCCTCTGCATGATATAAACTCATGTCTTCCTTGAAAAATCATCAATGAAGGTGAGAAAATACCTATTGTTCCCAACTGATGGAACACTCATTGGACCACAAACATCAGAGTGAATAAGCCGGAGTGGATGCCTTGCACGCCAAGTTCTCCTTTCCACAAAAGGCAATCTGCTCTATTTTGCAAGGATACAAGCCTCACATATCTGGTTCGGATGATCAACCCTAGGCAAACCTTTCACCATATTATCCTGTGCAAGCACCTTCAAACTGTGAACATTCAAATGACCAAACCGAAGATGCGACAACCAAGATTCGTCTTTCACAACAGCACTCAGACAAGTGTAAACATTTGTGGCAATATCAACTCGAAACATTTGGTTCTTCGTCAAAAGGGATTTGAGAATAAGTATACCTCTACCATCAATGATTGAGAGACAGTTATCAGGCAGTATAATGTTATACCCCATTTCAAGCAATTGGCCCAAACTAAGAAGATTGCTCTTCATATCTAGCACATAGAACACATCTGAGATGTAATTATGGTCTCTATTCTTCAATTTGATGAGAATTCGCCCATTTTCCATCACTGGAACGCTGCTATCATCAACAAATTTAACTGTGGAGTGGATTGACTCATCAAGATCCACAGAAAGCTCTTTCTTTCCACACATATGATTGGTGCATCCAGTATCCAAGAACCATGTGTTGTAATTTGGTGTTTCAGTGGCTGCAGTAACCATCATGAGGGCTTGATTTCCATCACCATCTCCTTCTTGTGCATGCTCTTGTGCACAGTGTGCTGTCTGATTATTTTCCTTCGACCAACACTCATAAGAATAGTTACCACGCTTATGGCATGAATAACACTCAATATTAGATTTATCTTGCCTTCCTCTACCTAGACCTCTTCCTCGGCCTTGGCCTCGACCACGACCTCTGTTAGTCTGGTCTGTATTTCTCTGATAATTGTCTCCACCTCCATATTTATTGTAGCGACTTTCATGACCTCGATTGTTGTAAAATCTACCACGTCATCGTCCTTTTCCTCTTCCACGAGAGGAATTTTGCCTCTGTTGTGATTGATCATTCTGCTCGCCTCTAATGGGAGCTTGACTCTAAAGGGCTTACTCAACTAGCTTCTCAATGCGCTTTTCATTCATGCGCTGCTCATGAGCTTGCAACGTGCCCGTCAATACATCAATTGACATCTGCGACAAATTATGTGCTTCCTCAATTGCAATCACGATGTGCTCATATCGCGGTGTGAGCGTCCTCAAAATTTTTTTAATTTCAACTTGATCATTAAGCTGCTCTCCATAAATTTTGATCTGATTCGTGAGGGCAAGAACTCTACCGATATAAACTGAAACTATTTCTGAGGTTTCCATCTGCAATAACTCAAATTGAAGTCGTAAGATTTGAAATTTCACTTTCTTAACTTTATCTGCACCTTGAAAGGACGTCGTCAAAATATCTCATGCTTATTTTGACGTAGTTACACATGCAATTTTCTCAAAATTATCATCGTTCACCGCTTAATGAATAAAATACAACGCCTTCTTATCTTTCTTCTGTATATCTCGATGAGCAATCCGTTTTACTTCTATTGCATCTGCAGCAATCTCTTCAACTTTGTTCTGTACAACACTAAGTAACTCGTTGTAGTCAAATAAGACTTTCACTTGCACACACCATCTATTGTAATTTTTCTCATCCAAAACGAGAACTGAAATTAGAATACTACCATTCATGTTGAAATTCATTGTAACCAATTTTAATTTAACAAATCTGACCCCTTATTTTAAAATTTTATAATCTGACCCCCTAATTTTATTTTCTTCAATTTACCCCTCTTTTCTTCTTTTTTTCTTTTTTTTCCTCAAAATAAACAAGCTACCGCCGGTAACCCAAGCTGTCCAGTCACTTTCCGGCGACGAATCGGCGAGTTGAAGGCTGGGGAAGGAGGATCGATGGCCAGGAAAGTGATTTCCGACGCTTTCGTTGCACGGCGGTGATTGGAGGAAGCGGAAACGGCGTGAAATCGGCGGCTAAACTCTTTTGGTCTTCTGTCATTATGTGAGTTTCCAGCTATATTTCCGGCACGTGGGCACCAGATTTAGGAAGATCGGCGGTCTGCGCTTCAGATGGTGGTGTCCGACGACAAAACCAGTGATTGTGGCGGTGCGTGATGTCGACAGCAACGCTCCAGCGGGAACTCCGGCGTACTTCCAGCGACTTGTTACTGCTGTCTTTTTCTTCTGTTCAAATCAGATATCTCTACGGATATCTGATGGCTCTACTTTGTTTGCAACTTAAACAAACTCAACAAAATTTTGTAATCAACAATTTTTTTTTGATTAATTGGATCTAAAATTCGGTGCGGTGACTTCTTGATTGACAAATTCTGATACTACTGTTAACTTTCAATAAATTTAACACTACTAATTTATTAATTGAATAAAGTCACAGAACAATAATGAAAAATATACTCATAAAATATAAATTACACATTCGTATATATTAATAAAGTAAAATTTTAATTCTATTTGAATATGAAAATACACTAAACAATTAAATCATACTCGTATAAAATTAAGAATTAAATATGAATTAACTTTAATAGGCGGCTCGTGGCTGAACTCCAGCGACTGCTTAACAGTTGGTCGTTGGCAAGCGAACTTTGATCCATTGGAAGTAGGGATTGATCGAGTTGTTGCGTGGGTCCGTTTTCCTCACTTGCCATTGGAATACTATAATGCCAAAGCTCTCTGGATGCTGGGGGACTGTGTTGGTTGGACCGTGAAAATTGACAAAATGACGAAGGAGCTACTTGTGGGAGAATTTCACAAGAATCTGTATGAAGATTGATCTGAATCAACCTCTCGTGACTCGTTATGAACTGACCGGGAAAGTGCGCCATGCGGAGTACGAGGGAATCCACCCTGTGTGTTCTGAGTGTGGTAGGTATGGGCACAAAACGGGACACTGCGGGGCAACGGAACCAATTAATGTTGAGATAGAAAAGGGTTTTGAAAGACTGTGCCTGTTAGGGTGTGGGTCTTGCAGAGGTTCGATATTCTATTACTTAAGGCCATGAATCTGATTGTCTGGAACTGCTTTAGTGCTGCAAGCACCGATTTGTAGGGGAAACTAAAATTATTCCTGCAATCGCATAAACCTTTGATTTTAGTTTTAGTAGAACCAAGGCTTAGTGATATACGGGCGAATAAAGTCTGCACGCTGATGGGGTTCTCAGGCATGTTAAGGGAGGATTCAAGAGGATTTAGCGGGGGAATTTGGGTATTTTTAGGAGAAAGAGGAACTACATGTTAATCTAATTAAGTGACATGACCAATTCCTTCATTCAAAGGTTGTGCCTCAGAAAGCAGAGCATTGGTACTTGACAACGGTGTATGTCAACCTGCATGATAATATATGAAAACAGGTTGGGAGGCAATTACAGAGATTTCAGCAATAATGGATGACACTTGGCTGTTAGTTGGTGACTTCAATTCCATAAAATCACTGGAAGAGAATAGGGGAGGGGGCAGCTTGAGATTGCCAGTGGAGGCTATTTGCACAATGGATCTGATAGATCTTGGGTTTGTAGGGCCACGCTTCACTTGGGCACGAGGGTTGAATCCTTGAACTAGAGTGCTGTGCCATTTGGATAGGGGGCTCTCCAACCTCGACTGGAGGCTTAGGTGGCTTGAGGCATCGGTTTGTTACCTTCCAAGCGTAAGTTCGGATCACTGCTTGTTGTTAATTAAATTAGAAGGTAATGGAGTGGCACAGAGGGCAGAATGACCGTTTTGATTTCAAGGAGCCTAGCTTCTCTACAAGGAATTTCAGGGACTGCTACAACGTTCCTGGAATGCTACTATTGAAGTACCACAAGCTTTGTCAGAGCCCACTTCAATCCAAAAAAATGGAATAGGTGTTTGTTTGATAATATTTTTAATCGGAAGAAGAGATTGTTAGTGAGAATCAGGGGGTGTTAATTGGCCAAGGATTGAAATTTTAGTCAAGGTCTAATCAATCTAAAGCGAAAGCTACAAAAGGAGCTGGAGGAGGTTCTGGCGCAAGAAGATTTATTGTGGTTTCAAAAAAGTAGAGCTCGATGGATAGTGGATAAGGATAGGAACACTTGATTCTTTCATGCTGCAACAGTGGTCCAACGAAGGCACAACAGAATAGAGGCTTTAAAAAATGATATGGGGCTTGGTTGTGGAATGAGGAACATGTGAAAGAGCTTGCTTGCAATTATTTTAAACAGCTATATTCAGCGGATGGATCGGTGGTTTGAGCTCTATCTTTGCGAGGCTGTTTCTATGGTTTGACTCAGAAGGTGGGCAGGGGCATTAGTAGAGCTTTTTCGAAGCATTAGCTGAAAGAAGCAGTGTTCGATATGGGGTCATTTAAAGCACCGGGATAGATTCCAGGATGTGTTCTACCAGCAATCCTGGAATGTTGTGGGTGAATCAATATCAAGATTTGTCTTAGGGATTCTACAATAGGGTAAGCTGTCAAAGGATTTGAATGATACTCTTTTAGTTCTCATTCTTAACTGCCCCATCCCAGTGAAGATAACGGAATATAAGCCTATAAGCTTATGCAACGTGTGTTATAAAGTAGTTACTAAATGATTGTCAACAGGTTGAAGCCAGTCCTCTCGAAATGGGTAGCACCAACCTAGTCGAGTTTTGTCCCAAAGAGGCACATCAGTGATAACATAGTGCTGATGCAGGAATCGTTGCACTCAATGCGAGGATTCAAAGGAAGGAAAGGATTTATGATTTTCAATCTTGATTTAAAAAAGGCCTATGATCGGATGCGGTGGGACTTTGTGGAAGATACGTTGAGGGAACTAAAGCTACCAGATGTTTAGGTCAAACTTATAATGGAGTGCCTGTCTTTGATGAGAATGAGGATATTATGGAATGGAGAAGCCACAAAATCATTTGGGACAACTCAGGGATTGAGACAGGGTGACCCAATCTCACCATACTTATTTGTGCTATGTATAGAGGGATTAGGCCACTTGATCGATAATGAAGTAAGGAAGGGTAACTGGCAGCCTTTGTTTCTCTCAAGAGGACATCGGGGAACATTGCATACGATTTTTGCCAATGACTTGGTGTTGTTCAACGAAGCATTGGTGGAGCAGGTTAGCGTGATTAAGGACTGCCTGGAATTGTTTTGTGATTGCTTGGGGCATAAAATGAACCTACAAAAATCCCGCCTGTTAGCACCAAAGAATGTACCCCGTCATGTAGCCAGACAGCTAAGTCAAGTATCTGGGGGTGGCTTTAACAACAGACCTTGGGAAGTATCTAGGGATGCCAACCAGTAATGGAAGAATCTCTTGCTCTTTGCATAAGGAGCTTTTGGATCAGTGCAGAAACGGCTGTCATGGTGGAAGGCTCAGCGACTTTCATTTGCGGGGCAAATGACGCTTGTTAATCTGTATGTCAAGCGATGCCATCGTATGCTATGCAAACTTCACTATTGCCGAGTGAGTATGTGAGAAACTTGACAGATTGAATAGAAGTTTTTTATAGGGCGATATAGAAAACAAGAAGAAAATGCACCTTGTCCAGTGGAAGATGTTATCCCAATCAAAAGATTTTGGTGGGTTGGGAATCAGGGACACTAGACTAGCGAACCAAGTTATGGTGCCAAAGCTAAATTAGCATTTCTTAACGGAAGCGAATAGCCTTAAGGCCCAGGTGTTGAAAGGAAAATATAGTGGCCAAGGCAATCCAGGGGTTGCGTTTAAACAAGGGGCATCGCACCCTTAGAGATCAATGGTTAGTTTGCAAGATTCTTTTGAGAAGCATTGCAGGTGGGGAATTCGGAATGGTATGACCGTGCCATCCTGGAAGGATATCTGGCTTTTAAACGAGGCCATTATAAACCATTCAATTATTGAGATTCCGGAAGAAGAAAATGAACGGAAAGTTTGTGAATACTAAATTCCTAGTCGGTTAAGATTGCAAAAAATTGAGACAGTGGCTTCCGGCTCATGTGTTGGGGAGATTAACGGCCTGTATGCCGGATACTACCAATTGGGAAGGTAGTAGAATATGCTGGGGAGAGTCAACATCTGGGGAATTCAGAGTGAAATCGGCGTATAGATTGAGCCTGCCCCCACCCCCTTTGAGCAATTGGGATCCGAAATTTGAAGTGATATGGAAGCTGCGCGTTCCAGGAAGGGTGAAATGTTTCATGTGGCAGACAGTGCTTGGGCACATCCTGACGAACTCGGAGCGAGTTGGACGCGGAATGGCGGAGGACTAGTTGTGCCCCATATGTGAGTCCCATGAGGAGACGGGGAATTTCTTGTCTCAGAATTGGCATGAATGGGTGCCTACGAATTTTTGGACTGAAGTCAGTATAGGTCTGATAGAAGATTGTCGGCGACCTTTGCAGGTGTGTGTTGGCAAGCATGGAAATGGAGGAATTTGAGATGTTTTGAAGGCATTCGGTACAGGGAATATCCTGTAGAGCACATTATCAACGTTTGTACACAACCAGCCACATTTTTGTACAGAGGAAATAGCTGAGTCTCACCCACATTTCAATCTGATCAGGGTAGGTAAAGAATTAGTTGGTAAGGACCGGTCAGTGACGTTCAGCCACATTCAGAGAGGCCAACAGCGTAGCGATGCTTTGGCCAACTTAGCTTTCAACAGACCTCTTGGAGTCCACTTGTCACATGAGGCTCCGCGAGATGTTAAGGCTCTACTGTGGCAAGATGTAGTGGGGATTAAATGGCCCCGCTCAATTGTAACTAACTGATGTTTTTTTTTGCTTTTAAAGCCTCCCTTTTGACCCAAAAATAAAAAATTAAAAAGAGCATCCTGCCAAAGACTTGTGAGCATCACACCATGAAATGCATCTAGTCTCACGCTTCATGCCTTCCCTTGCTTTCAAAGATCAAACACAACCAGACATTCAAGGCAGAGATATTGCCTTTTCCATTTAGGGAAGGAAAACACTTGGACGGGTCTTAAACATAGCCAAAAATTGCCAATAAGAACGAGGATCGTCACCAGCTCTTTAGTTCTTGGTGCCACTTCTGCAGTTAAAGCCGGTGACATATCCGTCTTGCTTCAAACTGGGTTAGTTAAAAACTATGTTCGCGTGCTGGTTACTACCAACTAGTGTAGATTGTAATCTCCCCGAGTCGTAGTTCTGATGAATTCTTTTCTATCACTTTAATGCGGCAGCGGTTTGCTTCTTTTGATGTATGGAATAACTAATTTTGTCGTACCAAGTTTCATCTCCAAGAATCTCCTGCTCGACCAGGTTAACGGTGAGCCAATGGATGAGGATGACTCCTTGGATGATGATGATGAAACAAGAATGCCAACAAGGCAACAACAAACTCCACAATCCTCGGGAGTAGTTTTCAGCCTGGAACATTATGACATGTTCGCAAATGTTGTATCTACTGAATCCCTGAACTCGAATTAGGGAGGTAAAAAAAAATGCTATTTCATTTCTTCATTCCTTTGGCAATCAGAAAAAAGAGTATCCAAAATGATTTACAATTTGCTGCAAGATGCAGAGATACCCCAGACAGCCAAAAAAGGGGTATCAAAAGTGTATTACGACTAAACAATTGTCCAATCATTTTCATCGAGACCATTTGCCTTCTCGCATGGAGAGGAGCCTTCAGGCTTAGGAGGCTTCTTAGCAAATAAAGACGACTTACCATCAAAGAAATTGGAGAATGGTTGGCGAGTTGAGTTCTCCTCTGAATTCTTCTCGTCTTTGGGTGATGTTTTTTTTGGGTTTCTGTCCTTGCTGCCAAAGTACAGGCCAAGCCTCCTAAAGAGACGTTTTTGTTCAGTCCCATTGGTGGAGGTCTCTTCTGTCTGCTTCACTGTTTTTATGACTTCCTCCGGATTGCGTACAATTGCCTCCACAGTTTCGTACACCTGTATATGAATGTGAACCATTTAGGTAATAAGGTTTAGTTTCTTAGATCATTGTCAACAGCTTACATGATGGGATGGAAGTTAACAAGGTCATAGTGGAGCATGACAATGGAATATCTTCCACATAATGTGAGACAATTTTTTCATTAATTTATCTACACAAATCACCATGAGAAGAAAACTGAGGAAAATGGAATGTTAGATCATTGTGTTGATACATGTTTTTGTTGTTTTTGAGCAAACAGCTTTGGATGTGTCTACAAAAACAAGCATAAAGTTCTTCATTTCCACGATGAAATTACTTTCAGGCCATACTTAAATATGAGAAGCACCAAAAACTATGCCTAATATGATCAGTCTAGAATAACATGCTCTACCTGGCAGAGATCATCCGCTTTCTCACTCCAGCTGCTTCCTTGACAAGTGGCAACAACGTACTCTTTGCACTCATAAAACAACTTCAACAAATCCTCGCTACCAGAGAGTTTGGCCTCGGCCATCACAATCCCCAAGCAAAGCTGAGATATTCAGAATCTCACATCATTAGCACCAGAATGGAGGGAAGGTTCATTAACAGACTTTTTAATTAATGTGTGCGAACAAACTATCAACTAATGCAAAAGACAGATCAAAGAACAGAAGACTTGCCTTATGACTTTTTTTAGCCTCCTTTCTATTTAGTTGCAAATAACAGCACATGCTCTCATCATATGCTAAGCACGCACGTTGCATGATCCAAAAGATATAACAAGACAGCATGCCACAGAAAGTAAACCAACAATGGATTTTTTTTTTCAGGCACTAAAGTAACTTTGTAGAAAGTATTCATGATTATTAACGAGAAGATACACATCGGAAAATAAGTACTTGAACCTACATGTGTAAGTAAATACATAAAAAATTTTCCAGTTTCTTCTATAACCCTGAAAATAACCATACACTTATTTATAATTTAGATGAAACATTAACTGAACATGGTCCAGCAAGCCCATTCAAAATGACTTGACTACAACTTACCAAAGAAAGAAACAGTTGTTCAAAAAGTTCAGATGGTGGGATGTCCTCTAAGTCATTTAATAGGCCTTCCCTGTCAAATCAAAGCCATATAAAGTGGTGACTCAGGATAATCACTAAGCAAAGCAGAAAATGGATATAAGTGTTGTAGAATAATTCCAACTTACACTGCCAAATCCTCATCATATAGGGGAGCCTGTTTAACTGCTGGTACCGGTTTGGATGTTTCCCATAACTCGCGCCATAGGTTACCTAAAATCAATGCAAAACTATTTTAAAAAGCAAATATACAACTGAGATAAATGAAGCCACATTTATCTTCGGGTTCTATCAGATAAGCATATCTTGCTTACTGTAGACAATTCTAAGGTACACTAGAGTGGAAGAGTCAACAGCAATTTATTAAACCGATTAGCATTTAAGGAGACCTTCTTTTAGCATTCGACTACTTAGTTGGCCTCTTGTAGAAGATGAATGGCTTCCATTAGGAGACTCGTTAGATTCATCGCCTGGCTCATTTCCTGTCCAGTCAGGGGGAGAGTGCCATCTGACAAAATCCTCCAGAATACAACCAGGATTTGCTGCCTAATGCACAAAAATCCATACATATTCTAGTCACATCACTAATCATGCTGACAATACATAAGTGGACACACTCTCTTTGTATAGAATCTACCTTGAAGGCTTGCATGTCAGAGAGAAGTTGAGAACACCCAGCACCAACGCTGACAAAAAGACAATTTAACTTATCAGAGAATGCCTAGAACTTAATCACTTGTATTTAAATCAAGAAATAAAACATGCATAGGATGAAATTAGCATATTCTGCACTTGACCAAGGAATTTAATGGTACGTTTCACAAATGTCAATAATGTCTGCATAAATTATACAGAATATAGGGCTTTTTTGGGTGCCTGGAGGCCAAAGACCATTAAAATGTTGGGATCCAAGGCTTGGACTAGGAAGCAATAGTTTCCCAAATTGGATCCCCTGTCATTGCACCACAAGCACAGGACTTAGAATGTAGACACTTGTTTGGTAATGCCATTTATGACAAATAAAAAAAAGCAAAAGGACCTCCAGACTACAAAGCATAAGAACAAACAATTTTCAAAAAAGAAAAAACAATGGTTTTATGTATATATTCAGTTGAACCAGATCAGATGGGACACAATCGAACACCAACCTCCCAGTTCTAAGAACCAACTCCTCTGTTTCTTTGATAAGATCTTCAGTGAGCAGGGGCCCTTCCTACATACAGATATACAATCTGATCTGAAACCCATTGAATAGGTTGAAAACAAGGTTACCCTCTGTGACAAGTCACTAGTCAAACCTGAGTAATAGGAGCGTATACAGGTTCACCAGTTTCCAACATGGTTAAATTGCTGGCTGGACGATCAGCTCCCAACCGTGGAATAAGTTCTCCATTACCTAGTTTCGCATATAAGACACCTCTTGAAGCGACCACATCTTTGGAAAGATTTGATTCTTCAGAAAGAGCCAATTCTAGCGATTCGGTGGCAAGAATGCGGCGTCTTTTCCTAGAAAGGCAGCAATTTATAACCGCAAATTGCTGGTATAAAAGACAGCAATTTAGATCCGGACACTCATCCAAAGGGATGCCAGGTACGTAAATTTCTTCAGACCAAAGTCTTCTCAGCTGCACATGTGAATGGGTACAAAACAAAATTTGTCAATTGACAACACGAAGAAAGTTGTGTTTAGCTCCAACTATGGCACATAAAAGCATTATCAGAAATTCGTGGTTTCTCTAGCTTTTATTTTTCATATTTTATTATCTTTTGTTATTTTCGCTTGCGGGGGTGGATTGGGAGGGTGTGAGACACAAGAAAAGGTGTAATAATTGGGAGGGATGATGTGGTGACAAGGAAAATGGTGCCAACAGGAAAATTTTTGTTTTCTTTTAAGAGTTTGCTGCTCATCGTCACAGAAATCATTAGACAACATTGAAAGATCTATAGAGTGCCAAAGGCAGCAACAGACTATAGAAGTTCAAAACTGCAACTGACAAATAAAATCTTCCTTCATTTTTGAGCACTCATATTTGATCAGAGTTCACTTACTTCACCAACAATTTTGCACCACAGTAGTGCCATTTTTCGCAGAGTTTTAAAGCTTCCAATCACTTCAGATAGCTTAACAAGAAAACTCCTGGGAGGAGCAGCATGAATATCTCTATGCAAGTATAATGATTCCAGGCTAGAGTCCACATTCCGTTGGAGAAAGCTCCCTTCTGCGAACATCTTGCAAATATTACAATGGAAGTGAAAGATCATCACAGGATAGTGCAGATGAATAACAATGTAACATTAATCCAACAGAAAACTCTCTTAACATAGCATGCTACCTGGGTCAAACAAGGAATGCAACAACAAGAAAACCTTCTCATCATCGCCAAGCTCAGATGTAAACTTGCCCTCCTTGTCACGAGTCACTAGCGATTTAACTGCAGCAAGGCTCAAGCTTGCTCTCTCTCTAATGGGTGAAGAGCCTCCACTTGATGCCAAAAGATCTTTCATGGATTTAGACTTCCTCCCCATACTGGAAAATGAGTTACCAAATAGACCAAAATAAATATAAACGATAAATAGAAAGTAGAAGAAGACATCCCATGCAATGTCTTCTTATTTCAAGTCAGTATTATTCATGGGAAGAGTACCCATACAACATAATATGCACATGTTACACACACTGACACACACACACTCACACACATGGAATGGATCCAATTAAAGTACATATACAACGGTGAAATACCAAATTATGCCAATAACAAAGACTTACTCCATAGCTAAGGCCAATTGCTTCAAGACAGATGATGAAGGAATGGAATCTGCATTGGTGGCGTGCAATCTCTCTAAGATAAAAGATATTTGTCCGCCCTATAGGGTGGGTTACACAGGAACCACATTAGAAGGGAAAAGGAATTCTACAATTTGTTTCAACCAACTAACAAGTCGAAGTTAAATAATTTTTTCAGTAAACCAATCACAAAATCCCAAACAACAAAACTATCATAGTAACTGCATCTAACAACATTGGAATTCTCATTCATCTACTGCACTAATCTTTGCATACCAAAATAGAATCCATCATCAATGCCTAAGGTGAAACCGCAGTCTTTTTACCTTTGCCTCAGCATCATTCTTCATGTTCAGTATGTACAAGTTTTCATCATAAAATGGCACCGACATGGCTGAATTTTCAACTTTCTCCAAATGAGTTTCCAGACTCCGTTTCCCTATTCTTATTTTCTTCAGTCTATCTTGCCAATCCTGCTTTGTACCTATATGTGGAGGTCTCCATTTTAAATGCTTCCCTTCATTGCTACCCTGCATCATTGCAAAAGAGTTTCAATGTGACATTCATTATTTTTTTTTCAAAAAAAGAATAAATAATAAGACATACAACTCGGTTAGCTTAGACCTGATTAACTTATCCTCCGTTCCCAAACTGTTCCATCCTTCAATTTCGGTTGCAACCAGAACAACAAAAGGAAGAAATAGTCCGCGACGTTTTTAATGCTAATATTTGAACTGAATTTCAATCATCCCATAATCCTATATCTGATCATAGTGGAGCGATCATGTTTGGTTACTTAGAAAACACGAAAAATTCAAAAACAAAAACAAAAACAATAATAAAAATAGAAACTAAAGTTAAACCAACTCAGACCGTACGCCAAATCCAACTGCAAATCTTACATACTATTTCTCCTCAAATTTCCACGCAACCAAACAGAAAATTTGTTCAATCCTCGTTTAGTTTCTAAACTCAATCGAACTCACATTTCCAGTCAGAACAGAGTCAAATTTATATTAAAAAATAATAAAAAAAATTTACAGAAATAATAAAATTTTACTTCCAATAGAATTCCTATTCCACAATACCTTCGCCTCGACATTGTTCTTTGAAAACGCATCTTCTAATTGTCTCCCCGATTCGTAAGGCGATTGCTCATCAGAATCTACTCCGATTGAAGGAAGAGAGAAAAAAAAATTAAAGAAAGGCCGAAAAGTCAACGATTATTGTTCAGAATTCAAAAGGAGTCAAAATAGGAAAAATATAAGAGGCTAAAAGTGAAAGAAAATACTGAAAATAGAAATAAAAATTAAAAATAAAAATGGGTGATAAAGGATAAAAAAAACCGAAATTAGAAATATCTGAGAGGGACCTGAGCGATCGGAGATAATTTCGGATTTAATGTCGGTGAAAACTCGCTCCGCTTTAGCCGCGGCGGAATGGAAGGCGGTCCTTGCTTTTGAGACAAAAGACGGCGCCTCCATTGAGCTGCGGTACCGCTCACGTACACTCACCCACACGCTTTAGTACAGGTGAGGATGAGAGGTGAGAAGCGAAAATGAAGCCATATTTATAGAGATTAGAGAGAGATTGTTGGGGTAGCGATGACGTTCGGGAGTTGGTATCAGAGGGAGCGTAGCGGAGGTGGCCGGCGCAATTTCAAGTAACCGCATTTAAAAAAACAATTTTGTTGCAAATTTAATTACATTTTTTTTTTTGTTTGAATTACAAATTTTAAATGTTTTTCATCCAGATTTTTTTAAATAAAAAAAAATATTCTTATGTATATTAATCATTATACTTATAAATTGAGACTAAGAATCACTCATTAACGTCCTTATTTAATTTTTTATAAGAAAATTTATTATCTAAATACTGATAATATAAACGTAACTCTACTGCAACAAACTATAACGATTATTAAATTAAAAACTCAACAATCAGCCTACTAATCCTTCAAACTCGTTGTGCGAAGAAGTCCATAGATTTAAATGTTTTTCATCAAGATCAGGCATTTAGACTTTCTTGACACTAATCTTAGATGTGGATATAAAATTTTTAACTACAAAGAAATCGTGTAAATGAATTTTTAATAAACAAAATATACAATGACATTTTTTTCGTAAATCATAATTATTGAATTTCATTTACCCTAAATCAAATAATAATTAACAATTTTACCCTTTTTTTGGACTTTAATTTAATTTGGATGCACCAAAAATTGTTTAACAAAGAAAAAAATAAATTATTCAAAATTTGGGTAGAATTTGAATAAAGGCCCTCCAAATTAGTCTTATAATTTCGAAAATGTCTTTGGAGTGATCAAATTGTTCCAATGACACACTAAGAAAAAGACAAAGAAAAAGTCCGTTGTAGTACTGCAAAAATATTGAATTTTTACCTAGTCTACTCGACGGACTTGGCAAGGTCCTGGTCTCCGAGAGGTGGTCTTGTGTTGCGTCTACATTTTTTTATCTTATCCCACACGCCAATTAGTGGTGTCACTCTGCGTAATTGACTAATTGTTCATTTGAAGATGAAAAAAAAGTCTAACTTGATTTGCAAAATAAATAGTCATTTAAGTAACAGGCTTCGTTTCTATCAATAAGAATTGTATGCATTAATGGTTCAAAATGGATAATGGATAGTCTTTTCTTTTTTGGAATTGGATAATGGATATTCTCGTGATTCGTGAAGACTTTAAAATGAGGATTAAGATTAACATTAATAATATTGGATCATGGGAATAGAAGATTATTGGGAATGAACATAGGAATGCAAGATTTATTGTAACGTAGTCAAGAAAAGTTGATATTATATTCGTCGTATAATATAAAAGTAAAATTTTTGTCATAAATAATATGAATATCCTTAGATCTATTATATATACATAAACTATTTTGATGAAATCTATATTAATATAAATTTTGCACATGATCATTTAATGGTAATTCATATGGAGTTAACATAGTTAACAATATATTTATTTTCGTTAAATAAAAATTTTGATTAATTATATAATACTTACATTCAATTAATTACATATGGTACATTATGCAACGTTTACATCAATAAGACAAACAGACCTTTGGTCAATTGTATAACGCCTACAATACATGTAATGTGAAATGAGATGTATTATTGAAGTAACGTAATAATATATGGTACATTATTGATTTTTTTTATTTTATTTTGGTCCAAATCTAAACATAGAAGGGTAAGAGCATCCTAAAATTTTATAGATTCTTGCCAACTTAGATTACCACCACTCTCCTCCATGGTAATGTGAGATTATCAAAATTGAAGTAACGTGAGATCCCAAAAGATTGCCATAATAAAAGAAGTCGAGTGATATCAAAATAGGTACACAGTCTATACGACAGTATATAATAATTTATTTATTTTTTATTTTTAAATTCAATTATTTAATAATAATATTACTTTAATTTCACATAAAAAATCTCATCTAATACTTTTCATAGAATAATTATAATATGCTGTGCTACTACAACATGCCAATAGCCTTACCATAAAATAAAAAGAAAAAAAATAAAATAAATTGATTGCAGAGACATTAACATAGGTCGCGCTAAACTAAACGTCCGGATCCTTCTTCCAAAATTAAAGTCGATTATTAAGTAACGTGCTTCATTTATCTAGGTTACCTAGGTATGTACATATAATAAAAATTTTTCGTGATATCAATCTCCCAAAAGAAATAAAAGACAGGCACCTTGATTTACAATTTCGATAGATAATGTTGCATTGAACGTTAAAGAGATTTTTATCTTATCGACGTCAAGATTGAAATTTATGAAACTTTAACAAACGAGGTCCACATGACCTAAATATATAACTGATTTCAAGTTACTTTTTTTCTCTTTTTTTCAAGGGAGATTTCACGTTACTGAGAACCCAACTTTTTTTTTTTTTTTATTTAAAAAATAGGTGAGCAGAGGTAGAGTTTTGCAGTCCAATCTAAGAAGATTGAGTCTGATTTCTTCTAAAATAAGATAATAAGTCTCTACTTTTAAATATGTTAAAGGAGCTAATTATGATAATTCAGTAAAAATTATTATAAATTCATTTAAAATTATAAAAATTAAAATTTATGTTTAATTTTATTAAACTATTATAATAAAATTCAAAACCATAATTTTATAAAAATACAACCAAATCCCTTACCACTAAATTATACGATTAATAATTGAGAACCCAACTCTTTAATTTTAGCATGGATTTGCTTTGATAAATGTAATATATTGTCATCCCCTTGGTTTTTTTTTTTTTTTTTTTTTGTCGAATTTGCGATAAATCCCACCCATCTGGCATCAATTGGATGGGACACATTTTCGGTGAAATGACAAAGACTTTTCAGTAAATTAATGTTGTGCATTGGGCGGCAAAAATCTATATTCCTATTTAATCTCCTGGCAAAAATCTGTAGACATTTTCGATGAATCTCTTGTCTCTGTGTCTCAACATCCTTAAGTTGGAATCCTGTCCATTCTTAAAAAGAAATAAATAAATAAATAAAATCGGAAGACACATACTGATAATGACATACAACACGTGGCCCAAGAAAAAGTGAAGAGCATTGCATTATATATATATATATATATATATATATATATATATATATATATATATTCATAATAAGTCTAATTTGAGCATATAAAAAAAAAATTAATGAGAATTGAACCGTCGTCTCATAATTGATAGACATTTTTTTTTAATAAATTAAAATTAACATTGTCATATTTTTTTTTGTTACTATTAAAGAGATAATTGACTGTAAACTGCGTAATAATTACTTGTTTTGAGGGTGCACTCGTAATATTTTTTTTAACACAAAAAATATCTAATTCAAATTTTTTAATTTTTTTATTCTTAAAAAAGATTAAACTTAATAAAAAAATAAGAGGAATATAATAATAATCGAATTACTAAACATATTTTTGACCAATAAGTCCGAAAACAAATGCTTGTGGCCTTCTTTTTATAATTCATCAGCCAATGGGAGGCCTGCAGTGCACGGCAAAGATAAGTTTTCTGTTAGAAAATTACATGCGTGATTATATATATCTATACATATAGAAATATTTTTTGGTAATTGCATTTAGATTAATTTAAAATAATTATAAAGTGATATAAATCGTTAAATAATTAACTTTATAAAAAATTAAAAATAAAAAATTATTAAATATCATAAAATAAGACTATATAATTATTTGTTACTATTTATGTAAAATCACATAGTATATCTCATGTAAAATAAATTTTGTAGACTCATAAAAGAAAATTTTGATGACAACTTTTTGCCTCTGCGAAAATTGGATCAAAACGCGTTTACAAATTTAATATCCAGCGAAAAAGGAGAGCAAATAGAATTCTTATTTCATATCGGCATGACAATCGGCCACTTAAAAAAAAAAAATGATTTAAACTGAGATTCGAATTTGATATATTTCGCCTCAAAGATTTAGTATCACTGAGCTAATGTCTATTGGTTCGAATACTTTTTTTCTTTGTTTTTTTAATATAAAAATAATGAATAATTAATTTGTTAGATATTATTATATTAAAAAATTATTAAATAGAGATTTATTATAGATAGTCACTTTTTATTTTTTTTTATAAACATCAATCAAAAATAATACACAATACTTTTAATAACAAATTTATAATATATTAAATTTTTATTTTTTTAATAATTAATTAATATATATCATATGTATATATATAAATAATTATAAAAAAATAAAAATACTCTCAACAACAAAATTTTTGTTAATTATTACAGAAAAAGGAGAATAGAGAATGCTGGTCCAACTGTAGGAGACGCGCAGTGAATCCACTGAAGTCAGGAGTCCCATTTGAAGGTGGGGGGCCACTTTTTCTCAAATTTGTTTTTTTTGGCCGTTAAAGCCGAAATGGGGCCGAAGCTCAACAATAAAAAAAGTCCGAACTCGACGCGGCTGTTGGAAATTTGAAATAACCAGTCCTGTATCGCCACGTGACACAGTGAAATTTCCAGCCATCCTCCACCGGTGACCTATATAATCCAGCCCCTTTCCATTTCTTGCTCACACACCGTCCATCTCTCTGGCAAACAGAGGAAAAGAGTAAAATGAGCTCAATAATGGAGGAAACGGACGAAACCGAAGCCGAACCTCAGGTCGGTTTTCTCTCGTTTCCGTTTCCTTCTCTCATACTCGCATTTCTTCTTTTTTTCCGTTTGGTTACCGAGAAAACAAGAGAAAACAAACTTCTTGAATTAGCCTGTTCGAAAATTTAAAAAAAAAAAAAATATCGAATAATAAATCGAACTGTTTCTTTAACTTGATTTTCGAGAATAGATTTTACAAATTGTTGCCAAAAGTGTTTGTTTATATTCCACAACGGAAATCGATGTAATGTAATAGCTTTGGCGAACTTCAGTTCCGGTGCGATTGCGATTAGCTTGCGTAGTTTTGTTTGGTGGCTAATGTGGTTGTGGACGTGTATAGAAAGTTTCTCTTTCATCTTAACTAGTGCATGTAGGAGAGAGTTCTGTTTTGTGGCATAGGCTAAGTCTTTAGCCGTAATTTTTGTTTGATTTGTGCACATAAGTAATTATAATTGTGAGTTTGTAAGCTATTGGCTGTTAATTGATGATTTAGATCACAATGCAGGTGCACATGGCGTGCGTTCGTCATGGAGATCGGTGAGTTGCTCCTTGTTGTGACTGCATTCTGAGCGAATCTTTATGTCTATCCATATTGGACGGTATCGGAACTAAATTTTGTTTAAGAAGTTTCAAAATGGCCTAATCCAATAGGTATGAAGTCTTTGGTAGTCCTTATGACCAAAACTCCAAAAGCATTCTTTCACTATGCATAAAGGAAGTTCTGTTTGATAACATAGAGGATTCAGAAGTTGTACCTTAGGATAATGTGAGACTTATCTTTGCTAAAAGTAGAAAATGGAAGTACTATCTACCGAACTCTCTACAGAAAGTGATTTTGAGTTCTTCATGATATGAGTCTCAAATTGGATATAAAGTAATCAGAAAGGAAGCCAACGGGGACAAGAATGTTAGTATTTGTAAAAGAAACAAGAGTATCCTAGGTACTGTCATGATAAATAATGTTATGTTAATTTGCATCCATAAGCATGCACGAGATTAATTTGTCGTAGAGTAACTTTGAAAGCTTCTGTATAGAGTTGGAGTATCTTATTACGATTCCAGTAGTCGCCAACTTCATGTGCTTGAAGTTTGGGAAGATGGCAGCTCAGACTTTCCCCTGCTTGATCTCGGTACATGCTTGAGCCTTGAATGGAGTGCATTTTCTATAATTTTATCTTTCAACTGGTTAGAATGTTCTTGGCGACTAAAATGAAAAATGCGGGAGTTTATTTCACTTTACCTTGGATTACTTTTTCTCTTGCTCCTTGTGTTTTACACTCTTTGTTCTATTTTCTCCCTTCTCTCCCCCATCTTGGCCAGATTCACTTTACTCTTTGGTCAATTGTCAAGTCTTCACCTAATATTTTCCACTTGGGTTGAAAAATGTTCTAGTAAAATATCAGGCCAAGCCCTTGATCATTTACGCAAGCACCAAAAGTGAAGAATCCTTCTTATCTGCTTTACAACGAAGTGGTATGATCCCCTTTAACCGATGAAGTGATCAAATGACTGCGTTTGGGATGCATTTGATCTTTAGAAGTAATACAGATGGCACAACTGAGGCTCCTACGGTGAAGCTGGTAAAAAGTTCAATATTCAGCTATGAGCAAGCTTGGCACAGGTAGATAATGTAGAATTCTGATTCCTTTTTGTTTGAAATGACACAGAAAGTAAGAAAACATGATGATAGCAGGCTATTGGTATTTATTTAGTTCAGTACAGGCTTGAATTCACATGCTTGACTGTTTCAGATGCCAACAATTCAATTCCAAATCAGCATTTTTATGCGGCTGACTGGGTCAATTTTAAAAAGATTTTAAAATTTGACCTGAGGCTTCTATTTGACTCAATCAAATTCAGAAAAACAACATTTACTGACTACTTGAGTTTGTTTTATTGCTCCGTCATTTTCATCTAATTCTATCCAAGGCTTATGATGCTTGAGCAATTAATAGTTCATAACAGTTATTCTAGTCTGATCCTATAAAACTACAAAGTGGAATGATAGATCGATATTTTCCTATTTAACCTTTGTGCCATCCATTCCACCCATAGGCAAGAGACTGATAAACTGGTGCACAACTTTATAGGGAAACTCTCTCTCTCTCTCTCTCTCTCTCACACACACACACACACACACACACACACATGCATGCATGCACGCACTCACTCACACTCTCTCTTTCTCACTCTCATTTTTCTTCTTATGACCTGCATTTTTTGCTATCCTTTTATAGATTGATATACCTTCGAGTGACAGGAATGGATGAAGGGCTCAACATCAAGGAGAGGATTTGCTATGTAAGTGCATAAAATGTTTCATGAATTTTTTTTTTCTTGGAAGGATGACACTCCTGCAATTTAAATTTGGTTGGTTGAAGTTTTTTTAGCTTATGATGCACTATAGGCGTATATGCCTGCATCTTCTTTAAGCTTTTCACTTATGATAAAGTTGCAGTAGAGTATTTACAGAACAAGATAACATTGGCGTATTTTCATATCTGCCCATGGAATCTGTAACATGTATGACACACAGGAGTGTCAAATCATGCTTACGCAGTAGAATTTGATATCTGTCATCAAGTATTGGTAATACTTGCTACTTGCCAATTCACATTCTTCACATATATAATTAACGAGTTTGGCAAAAATTATGACTCAATTACTTCTTATGCTGCAAATTAGTAACCAGGAACTTCCATGTTTATTTATTAAGTTTGTGCTGTTATCTCAAGCCATGAGACTTTTAGCTTCTTGGTGTTGCTGGCTATCTGTTATATTTGAAAATGTGAAAGAAAACTTCTAAAATAGCACATTTGTAGACATGAATTGCCCTAAGGGAAAGTCGTCAATGTCTTTTCTAGACTGAATTAAAAAAAATTACTCTGCATCTGTCTCCTTCTTTCGCAGCTGCAATCCATGATAAACATGGAAAGTGAGGTTCAAGTTCGAGCAAGTGGAGGTCTTCTGGCCATATTAGAGAGTGAAAGGATTGTAGATACCATTGAGCAAAAGGAATGTGGGAATACATCAATTACAGTTGATTTGGTTGTAGAGATTTCTCTGTATCCTTCAATATATGGAATTTAATTATGGTCTCTCTCTCTTCCCCCCTTCCTCTCCATTTTTTTGGTCAAAACTCTGCATACAGGAAAGTTAGTTAATGCATTAGTAGAAAGGTTTTGGACTATGATCTATCCTTTACTTTTACAGAAACAAATTTCTTAAGCTGGATGCAGCAGCTCATGAGGCTCTGCAGATTTTTCAGATTGACAAACATCCCAGCCACATGGGAATTGGTAGAGCAAAAGAAGGGTAGTATTGTATTATGTTGTCAAATATTTTTGCTTGTGAAAGGTCTGCAGATAGTGTAACAATTCCTTGGCTTGCAGGTTCTCTGTTTTTGGCGTGATGAACAAGGTTTGTAGCAATGTATCCTTCTGCCCACAGTATCTTCTGCATGCTTAATTAACGGAGTTTTTGTTTATCAGTGTTTGACACCAATGGGTCGCCGCCGTTTAAGGTATGTCAATATCAAGTAATTTGTTATTTTTCTATTCTGAACTTTAATTGTAACCCAAGGACTTGGATAAATGGTTTTCCTTTCATTAGGAGTTGGTTCCTGAGGCCCATACTAGACCTTCAACATCTGAATGGTCGTCTCAATTCTGTATCCTTTAATTGGTTTACAAAAATGAAGACTGCTTTAACACAGCATAAAAGGAAATTGAAAAGAGCTTAATATCACAGAATGGGGTTGGTTCAGGTAATCAGGTTGAACATGAAAAATCCACAAAATTAAATACTTTGAACATATAAATGAAGTTGAATTGCACCTAACATAAGAGATGTCTTTCAAGCTTGCAAAAATACAATGCTTTAGTTTCTCTATCAGAAACTCATGTTCCTTGATGAACTTAAGATATCATTCTTTCTCTCTTCTGAAGAACTCATTGTTTCCTTGCGTGAGACACTGAAGTCTGTCAAAGACATTCCTCATATACTCAAGGTGATTTCAATTCTGTTGCTACGTGCTGCTGTAAGAATAATGGGTTGCCTGGATTTTTTCCCAGATCAATATTTCTGGATTCTTTTTATGTTATGATAATGAAGGAAGAATGTTTTGCTTGAAATGCAAGTTGAAAAAGGTCTTCATTATGTTCCTTAGCTAGGTTATGTCTAAAGTGACTTTGCTGCTATTGCTTTTCTCTGCTGAAATGATCTCATAGATGCTGCTTTTGGACTTGACATTTATTCATAGTGTCTTTCTGTCTAGATAAAAGACTGCTATAAAAATTGATGTTTATTCAGCAACATCTCTTGGAGACCACTTTTGGCTTTTGCAATTAGCAATCATCTTTTTACCTTGTAGAAATTCAATTCTCCAAGCTCTATGTGCACTACAAGTGATTGGAATGCCTTTTTAAAGGTAATTCAACCTCTCTGTCATGCGAGACCTGCATGTGCTCCATGCTACAAGATGAAACCTTTCATTGATGAACTAATTTTTTTCTGATATCTCACTGAAGAAACAATTAGTGATTGTATCAACATAAATGTAGAATAGAATCTATTTTTGTTTTGATTACAGTGTTTTTTGATTGGCATCTAATCGTACACAGAAAGAATGAACTGCAAAAGCGCCTACAACTTTTGGAATGCTGTTACAATAGCACACAATCTTTTTTTTTTTTTTCCTGTAGAGCATTTGCTCGCTCTTGCATGTAGGCAAGATATTTGAAGTAGGCATATCTGAAAGTCTTCGACAGCATGCAAGTTTCTTAAAATTGGATATTGTCGAGCAGGTATAGACCATTTCTTTACCTGAATTCTCTGGGCTTTAGTTTTTAATCTCTTTGTGGGTTCTCTTATAAATGGTCCTTAATGTGCAAAAAAATTGGGAGGCATATTCTGCTGACCATTTTTCCTCTATTCTCAGGCTTGTTCAAGCATGACAACAGAGCTGGCTTATGTCTATGAATTGGTAAGTGGGTCTTAATGTGAATTTTTGTTAGGTGTCATGCTAATACTATGTAATGATATATTTGCTAAAGTCAGGGAAACAGGAATGTCTACAAGGTCCCTTCTTGTTTAATCTTACATCATCTTGATCCTTGGAACAACACCAATGCCTTCAAAACTATTGGGCATGATGTTGTATTCTGCCTAAAGTTGCATTCTCTAGCGTACAAGGGAGACTAAATATTGGATTGTCTTTAATCTGAAAGCTTCTATCACTTCAACAAGACTGTAACGATATACTTAACTTAGGAAAAATCCCCTATTTCATTCGATTACAGGATCTTTATTGACTTTATGTTTTACTGCTGGATACAATAAGTCATCACAATTATCGGAAGAAAGAAAAATGAAAAATGAAGGTGAAGAAGAAGGAGAGAAGTTTGAGGGGCTGCTAAAAAGTGAAGTTTTAAAAAAGAAGGAAATGCTTTTGGTTCTGCTACTTTATTAGTTTATTTGCTCCCTTCTTTACATTTTTATCTATGTGTGGGTGCATCATTAAAATACAAGTAATATGTTGATAGAAACACTAAAATTAATTCACTTGTTCCATGTCATAATTTATTGGCGTATGTTAGTTTCATTGTCGACTAAACCTTCTGAACATGATTTCATATTCTAGGTCATAATGTTACCTTTGGTGATGTTTTTTGTAGGTGATTGGTGTTATTGATGTCCATAGAAGTAAACAGAAGAGATATAGAACGATAGTGAAAGAAGCTTTCTGTGATGAGGTTGTACATAAATGGCAGTTGTTCTGATTTTCTGTCTGTTTTAATGTAATTCCCAAGATATGACGTTGGGGATCTCGTTCTTTTACTTATTTTCTTCGTTTCCTATTCCCTTTCGCAAATACACCTAGACAAACATGCACGGGCACATGTATTTTATAACACACCAATAGTCTGTGAAGTCCATTATCTAGATGCTGTAAACTTCTGCATTTCTCATGAAAATTTTCATACTTGCTTTTTTTCTTCATTGCTAAACCTAGCAAATGCTTTGAATTGGAACTGCAGAAATGTGACTTCTTCTTTCTTTCTATCATAAGTAGTTGGACGAATTAAGGCAAATATATGAGCAACTGCCAGAATTTCTGCAACAGGTGCCTCCTGTCTAAATTATACATGCAGCATAAGAAATTGAAGTTGAACTTGCATCCAGTTTTTTTCCTAAACATGCCAGTTTTACAGGTTTCCTCAGATGAGCTTGCACAATTTCCCGATTTGAGCAAAGAGAAGCATGCTCCTTGTATTGTTTATATACATCAGATAGGTTGGCCTGTATCTCTGTACCATGTTACTATAGTACATGTCTGTGTATTTCATATCTTTATATGAATTTGTTCTCATTGGGATTGTATACGGTGAATGTAGTATCACTATTGCTTAGCTCATACTCTGGTTAGGGCTCTGTTCAGTTATTAAGACAAATATTTGACTGTGTTGAAGCAGTGAATAACTGAGATTTGTTGCCCTGTTGCCATATCATATTCCTAACCGTCAATACTAAATGATCAGATTCTTGAGTTTATGTGAATATATATTCTATTGCTACACATAACGGGATGGGGATTTTACTAATAGATGGGTGCAGATCATAGTCTTGATTTTACTATTTCTTCAAATGCAGGATACTTGCTATGTATTTTTGAAGAAAAACTTGATGATACCTCACTTGTCAAGCTTCAAGATTTTGAGTTTGTGGCAAGTAGATGCTTGCATTATAAACCAATGAATATTGAGTACAATATTAATGCATTCAGCATTTTCTAAGGAAGATATACTGTTTAATCTAGTTTTCCAACATTGACGGAGAGATCAGCAGATATTTTTATCGTACCCCAAAGACACGAGAATTGGATGAACTTCTTGGTGACATTTATCACAAAATTCTAGGTAGGAAATATTTGTGATTCCAGTAATTTTCTGTTTTGTTATGCTGTCTTTGATGCTTGAAATTTGTTTGAGTTTCTCCTAGCTACTATGGGAGAGCGATGTATTATGTGCCGAATAATCTGACAAAATCATAGTCCTATGGTTGACTTAATGAGTGGTAAATTCCATCCTGCCTGTGGTACTTGATTTGATGATTTCTAGAGGTGGAATACCAAGAATAGCATCTCTTATCCAACTTTACGATTTCTGACTTCCCTCCATCCTGTGGTATTTTACTTGATGCTTCAGAGTTGTTGAGATCGGTGTTGCGGTCTCAATTAGGGTAACCATATTCTGTTAGTTATCTTGGATCTTATCATCAAAGCTTTCTCATTGGTCAAATTTCTCATTAAAGATATGGAGAGGGCAATTATGAGAGACTTGGTGTCGCATATTCTACTATTTTCAGTGCACCTGCTTAAGGCTGCAGATTTTGTGGCCGAACTTGATTGGTGAGAATCCCTTTCCATCAGCTCTCTCTCTCTCTCTCTTTCTCCCACACACACATACACACCCCGTTTTTGTATATTGCTGTCCATAACATACTGGCTCTGTTATTTAGTCTTTTGTCTTTGGCGCTGGTTGCTCGCCAAAACAATTATGTGAGGCCTATTTTGACTGAAGAAACATTGGTCGATATACACAATGGAAGGTGAAGCGCCATTGGATCATATGCACCAGCTTTATTTGAAGTTTTCCATAAGAGAGCTGGCCTAATCTATTGTATAGTTTAGTACTTCACACCAGTTGCAGGCATGTTTTGCAGGAAATGACTGTCGACACATTCATTCCCAATGATACAAAGATTCTTGACGATGGTAGAATACTTTATTTCTTAGTGGAATTAAGCACATTTGTTTCTTTTTGTATTGTTTACTTTCTAAACTCTCCAGTTTTTGTTGCTTCAGGAAGGATCAATATCATCACTGGTCCGAATTATTCAGGGAAGAGCATATACATAAAGCAGGTTATTATTGCACTCTTTGTGTTAGTTGGGTTGGTTGTGGGACATATTGGTCCAATGCTTGTGCATTTTCAGTTAAATCCGTTTAATCTGTTTTTCCATTGCTTGGCAACAAGTGGATGGATTCTACTTATTCATTTGCGTTATTTTCTTAAGGAGCCTTTTTTACCTACATTCACCAAAAACGGCTACAAAATCCAGAGATTTAGAAGGGAACTAATTCAGAATATGGTTAATGCCTGTTGAACGTGTTATATAGTGTAGCGTACATCCCTCAATTAGCAACTGTTACTAGACAACTATCCTTTTCATTTCATGATGCCTATCTGTAATTTCTTCTCAAAATTGACATTCTAAAATTTGTTGTTCCAGGTGGCTTTGATTGTTTTCCTTTCTCACATCGGAAGTTTTGTACCTGCAGATGCTGCTACTGTGGGATTGACTGACAGGTGCTTGAATGTCATATTTCCAGTACTCTTCATAGCATAGCAGTCAATACCAACTCAAATGACTAACCCAGTTCCCATTCTATATGGAACAGGATCTTTTGTGCAATGGGAAGCAAACTTATGACAGCAGAACAATCAACATTTATGATAGATCTTCATCAAGTAGGATTGATGCTAAGGTAGATTATGAAGACGACAGTTAGGATGACCATATATCCCTATATTAGAGGATACGTAACTCAGAGCTCTTCATCCTTGATGCATCTCTAGCATAGAGTTCATTATGAACTTCTAGAATTGTGCCTTTTTTTTCCTGTAACAATCATGTCGGCATATATTCAGGCAGGCAACTTCACAATCATTATGTCTGCTAGATGAATTTGGCAAAGGAACACTTACAGAAGGTTATTCTCTCTTTAATTCGTTTATCCTGTTACGCACAAGAGATAGAGACTGGCTTTATAATTTTTTTTCCTATTCAATCATGTCAGTTATGAGATTCTATTGTATTGCTGGTGGCAGATGGGATTGGTCTGCTTGGTGGCACCATAAGCCATTTTGTCACATGTGATAATCCTCCAAAGGTTTGATATTCTTCTACAGCTGATTGAAGCATTTGCATATTTTTCTGCATAGCTGTTTCAAGATCACTGAGGCTTTTTAAGGTTAAGTAGGGAAGAAGATTCCTACATAGGCATTTCTGCAAATCTAAGGAGCTGTAAATAATATTACTGGAGTAAAATAAGAACACATATTAATCGTAGTAGTGTCTATTTGATATTTGCAGGTTCTGGCATGCACTCACTTGACGGAATTATTTAATGAGAGTTACTTACCAAAGGCAAGCATTCTTCCATGATTAGCCTGAGTGGTAGCTTGAGTCCATAAAAGTGACATTTCAATTCTTTTGATTGATTATAGTCTGAGAAAGTGAAGTTCTACACCATGAGTGTGTTGAGACCTGAAAGCATCTCTACTGGGATGGAGGACATTGTATTTCTATATCGGTATGTCTATTTAGCCATATGCATCAGATTAGTGCTGGCATATCTGGCTCAGTACATCAGGGAAAGAGAAAGCCTCAATTCCTGCATACTAATTGATTATCTCAATTCCTGCATACTAATTAATTAAATGGTTACATTCTCGACATAGTTGGGCGATTGATGATGAATACTTTTTTCATGCTGCAGGTTAGTTCCTGGGCAAGCACTTCTTAGCTATGGTGAGTATATTTTGGTTTGTACATTGGGATCAAATTTTGGGGGTTTGGAAGCATGATCACATGCTATTCTAATTTCCAGGACTGCATTGCGCGCTTCTTGCTGGTACATTCTCTCTCTCCGTGATTAATTTACATTGTATTGCAATTGCTACTTCATTTGGATTGAGGCAAATTTAACAGAACCTCAGGTACCTTATGAACATGTATGCAGCTTATTGGGATTCTAAATAGTTAAAAATGGGAATCCTCATTGACAGATAATGTCTTTGATTGTTTACTTAACTCACTTGCGTGCAATAACTATGACCTCCCACTTTGTGTCGGACAAGCCCCAAATTATCGGTAGCTAATTTGCTTCTTATTCCCAGGATTATTGGATGTAATCTTTGTTTTATGCCAGAAATTAATCAACAATCCTTCTCCTTTTCTTTATGATTGATCCTGGGCAATATTTCCTACGCTTAAGAGGATGCAACCCACGCATTGGAATCAAGCTTATAGTTTTCTGCATTGACAGAATTTGGATATAAGTTATACCAATCTCTCTACTTAAGTAGATCCAATAGCATTGCTCATGCAGGTGTGCCCGAGGAAGTTGTCAAAAGAGCGTCATCTATACTGGATGCTATTGGCAACAACAACTATATCGAGCGATCGTGCACTGAGAAGATACTAACTCAAGATCGGCAATATAAGGTCTCACTTTCTGAAGCTAGATTAAGCAAATCAAGGACAAACCATGAATCATCTTGTGCTGATGTTTGTTATGGAAACACAGGATGCAGTTGACAGGTTGTTAGCATTTGACTTGCTTACGGGGGATCTCAACCTGTTCTTCCAGGATATATTTTGTCCTTAATCTGAAGAAATCCAAAGGTATCTTTTTAAGAACCTTTGATCAAATTTGATAACTAACTCCATTGTCATCAATCTCCAGAGCCCTCATAAGACAGTAAAAGGGGCAATATTTATTCACTCTGCCTGTGTGCTTCTCAATTATCATCACTAGCTGACAGATAATCTATTTTCTGCGTCCTAGTCCATGTTGTAGGCGGTAATTTTCTTTCTTAAGAGAATGCATTTCAAACATAGTGCAAGCTTAAACTGCAATCAGCTACCTCAAATTCATTAGAAATGTATTTTGCAGTTGATCGTTGAAGAAACTGTTGACCAGAAAGCGGTCAGCTGCCTCCGTTGGATGAACAAGATCCCCATTGGAGCAATAAGCTGAAATTGGAATGCAAGGAAATTTTGCGTTCAGCTTTCCAAGTCCACAACAAGCACTTTAACCTCGGTAAATCCTGCAATATAGAAGTTAAAAATCACACACTAAAACAAAAAATAATAAAATGTAGACAATGGTCGTTCTGTAAGATAAGAAAAGAGAAAAAAGTGAACCATTTGTGAACATTATGAATATCCTAAAGATAATCAAGTTTTGGTGTTAAGCCTTCTTTGACGATCCATTTCTGCTAAAATTCCTTTGGTCGGTATCCAATGGATTTCGAGATAATTTTCAAGAGGTTTTTGTCAGTGACGGTTTAGACGAACCCTTTGTTGGGTTTTGTGTCCGAGAGATGGGTGGTTAGATTTTGCTCATGTCATAGCGCGGGACAGAGGGAGACATTATTGACTGGGCCTCTGATCAACCCCGTAGATTAATGCAAGCGTTGTTTTTAATCACTCTTTAGCGGGTGGATTAGGTATACTCTTGAGAATAGTAGCTGTTAATTATAATATTTATGGTTCAAATTTCAAGTTTTATCTACATAATTTGTATTATTTTACTGTTATTTTAACAGTTCTAAAAAAATTAAAAAGAAATCACTCTTTAGTGGGCCTAATTCAAGACAGATCCGATGAGAATATGTTAAGCTGTAAAGTTCATGGCCCCTACTTTTATTTGTTTCCCACAAAAAAAAAAAGTCGGTGGGCCTCAATCATTATACAAATATATATTTCAATCCAAGTATAATTTTTAAGAGTAGTGTCAATACATATTTTAATTTTAATTTTTAGTACCCATTTAATACTTTGAATGTAATAAAATTAGCAGGATACATTTTTTAATTTTTAAATTTCTTAATTAGTTTCGTGAATACAATAAGAATAATACAAATTATTAGTCTTGATACTAATCTAAATATTAAAAATTGACACATAATTATTTTAAATAGTAAGTGAAGCATGGATGATTTATCAGCATATTTTCACACAATTGATTTAATTTAAAATTTTGTTTTATGGCTTCTTCTTAAGCTGAATTATACTGCCTGTGGAGGATCGGCGCTTTCACTATCAAATAAAGATAAACATTATGAAAATTTTTTTATAAAATTTTATAAAAATTTTTAAATTTTAGGGTAATAAATTCTCATAAAATTTAATTTTAAAAATAAAAATAAAAATTTAAAAATATTTCTTACCACCAAAAAAAAAAAATCAACTTATAAAAAATAAAAAAAAGCGTCATAATACGTATCATTTCACTGCTGCTTCCCATTTCCCATTTCTTTGTCTCCTCTTTGGTAAGCAGGTTTGGGTTATTCGGGTAATTTTGCTTGCACCGACTAAAAATTCCCGGTTACAAACATCATAAGTATCTTTCAAGCCCCCCAACGTTCGCATTCTATCTGTACAAACTTAAACCCGAAACGCCCGCAGCAGTCACGCATATCGTTCTTATTGCTTGATCGACCGTTACTATCTATTATTTCTTCTCCGGCTCCAGCCAGCGGTGGACAAACATTCCGGTAAAGATCTACGATGATTTGTTGCTTTTTTAACGTAAAGAGTTCAATTCTTGTTCAGTTTCGAACATTAATTTTTGCTTTTTCTGTTATTATTATTATTATCATTTTTTTAATAATTTTGCAGTTTCTTTTCTTTATTCTGGAGATGCACAGGAATTCAGGTAAAGATCGATGTAATTTACCTTGGATTTTCATTAGTCTTTCTTTTTTTAGTAAAGATTTCGGATGTTGCTCGGATGTAAACTATGGTCTTTGACACCATCCCTGGAAGATTAAGAAGAGCAATAAATTTCACATTAATTGCTGACCATTACCGCTTTCTTTTTTTTTTTTTTGTGTTTTACAGGCTTAATGAGAAGCGTGTGGATGGAATCACAGGTATGACCAACACACGATATTGTTCTTTAATATATGTAATTCAAGTTTGTCCGTATTCCTTTTAACAGAGTTATCAATCTTCTACGGTAGATGAGGGCTATTGATATGTATGTTAGTTCTGAAAATTGTGTTCTGAGTGCAAGGAATATTAGTTTTAATATGAAGGATGCTTTAGGCAAATTATTAGAGGATTTTTTTGAAGATTATTCCAGTAGGCTTCCTATGTTCTTTTAAAGTTATGTGCTAATGAAAAATTTGCGCAATCTCCGGCAGAAACTGGTCAATCGCCAGGACAACATGCAGAATTGTTATCCTGCTGGCAAGACTTATGCTAATTGTTAATCCCTTTTGGGTCTTAAATGCTTGATTGTTTCTGATACTGCCTTCTTCTTGCATCATTTTTTAAGGCATTATGCATCAAAGTAGAATTTCTTCCCCATGCTGCAAGCAGATGGAACCCTGCCATGAGTTTGCCTTAACATAAGTCCAAACATCTCTTTCCAGAAATTAGTTTTCTCCGCTGCTTTGCCACTGCCTCCCTGTCTCTGGAAGACAACGCTTTCCATTACTTCAAGTTGATATTATGAAATAGATCATGATAAGTGACAGCAGGCATCAATTGGGTAAGAAAGGTAAGAAAGGTAAATTGGCATAGATTAAAAAAAAAAAAAGGAAGCACGAAAAAGCGGATATGCCTTCAGTTATTTATATTTGAATGTGACTGTATGTTTTGGATGGGTTTAAAATATGAGCGTGTTGTTTGGGGCAAAACTAAGAGTATGAAGCAAACTTTGACTCTGTTTTGTAGGATTACTACAATTTGGTTTCTCGAGGCAACACGTCTGTGATTGGGAAAAAAAAAAAACAGTCAAAGAAATTGTGCATATCCTCAGAAAACTCAAAGAAAGGAGTTTCTTTCCATTCTGCAGTTTCTTCATGTGCCACTTTCTTTTGGCAATATTGGACAGTAGGGTAATGAAACCAGTCAAGCCACCCTACGAAGATTGAGAAAGGTGATAAATTGTAAATTGGCTAAACTTATGGAAGGTTGGCACTAATGATTTCTTCTTTTTTGTATTTTAGGCTTCACAGGGACATTATTTTGGTGCATAAGTAGATGGAAAAAAGAACATTGGTGAAAAAAAAGCTCAATATGCATTTTCATTTTTTTATGGCTTCTGGTTTTCTGCTTTTTACCTTTTCTTACTTTTGTAAGTGAAATTTCAGGTAATCTACTTTTGAGGAACCAAGATGAAGGATGCTTACAAGTCAAGTGAGCTATTCTTCTAAGTTAATGCAATCACTTTAAATTTATAACATCGTGACCATTTAAATTTAATGTTTTTGCAGAAGAAATTTGCATAATGTCAAATGTCATCACAACATTAAAGAGGAATTGTCCTAAGGTTTATGATATTGAAGTTCTTGTCATAGTTGGAAATGTTGTTAAACATATATGTGATGTTTTTTACAAATTCTTTTTTGTCAAATGTAGTCTGAAGTGGTTTCCTCCAACTTCATGCTTTAGAAAGTTTATCCCCTCTTTCTATATCTCAAAGACTCAAAAATTTCAGGATGTCCATATTACTTTGCAGATAATGCACAGTTGCTATCCTGTCTGTGCAGCTATATGCATAATCCAGTCATTAGAGGAGCGATGGAAATGGATTTTGAATGAGCTATTCTTATTCTGATTGAAGCTCAGTAAGTCTTGCATAGAGTTGAAATATCTGCATGAATGAAGTCTTATTCTTTTATTTGGTTGGTCTATGTTGAGAGTTTGATTGTCTATCATTACTTATGAAGCGCTGTAGGCACGCATCAAATTTTTTATACATAGGTATCTCAAGATCTCAGTTTGAAAACAAACATCAGTCATGCTCCTTAATGCTCTAGGTATTCTCGCTACAAACATTTCTTAGTATTGGTTATTCGCCTTCTCATCTGCAGCTCTACATGTGACCTGCTTGTGAATTATTGGGTCCATACTGAGATATTCTCAGTGGCCACTCTATTTTGAGAGATGGAACACAAACAAAATGCTCAATACCCACCTGAAAGCTACTGGGGGAAGTCTTCACTGGCTTACCCCAGGAGGCAAATGAATATTTCCACATTGGTCACACCAAGGTAATTCACATTTTAAATCATGGTCATGTTTGATGTTTTTCATGCAAGTGACCAGAAAATGAGGTTTGAGGCATGCAAATTACCCTTACTGCTTATTATATGCCATCTTTCAGGCAATGTTTGTGAGCTTCAGTTTGGCAAAAGAGCTAGGTGGATGCTGCTTCCTTGGGTGAGGATTGCTACTGTTTTTTTTTTTTTTTTTTTGTGTAACATGTTTTGTTTTTTTTCTATGGCTTAGCATGTGAATTATTCTTGGTTTGGTTTTCTCACTTGAATCTTCATTAAAACCCTCAAAATTCCTGTCGGTGTCATGTTGGGAAAGTCAATGCCATTAGAGGAATGCCACGAACTCTGCTGGCACCATTTGAGCTTTTGAATATTTTAATTTAGGATCGAAGAATAAGAAAGAAGAAAAAAAATCATTAGTTCAAAACTAAGGGCCATAGTTGAAGTACAAGAACTTCTTCAGCAATCTTCTGTTTATATGTGGCAATTTATATATAGTCAGTGTTGTGCTTCTTAAGGGGGGATTATAAGTTGATTGAAGAGTGCCTGCTGATGTCAAAATGGAAAATGTTTCACCGACTAGCAAGTAGGATGAGTTATGGGGTAGTTCCCAACTTCCCATTAATCAAACGCCCAACATGGCCTTAAACCATGTTGATCTTGATGTTTGTTTGTGGAAGAAATGGTTCTGCGCATCTTCTGTTTGGTGTCTTAGCATTTTAGCTCTAATACCCCATCAAACCTGACATGAATCCCCATTGATATGTCCCCTTGTCCATGGTTGCTTATTAGCCACTTACAATTAATTTTTTAGACAGGTTTCTCTGGAAAATTATTGTCAATAGAACACATATGTACCTCACATCTATCAACACGTTCTGATGATTGTGTCTAGGACGTTAACCAAAAAAAATTTCCCGGCAAATGATTTCAATCCTTTGTACCATGTGAACCTAAAAGGCACCTTCTACCTTGGCTTGAATAAGAGAAAGCTACTTTTAATACAAGATTATATATATACATACCCACACACACGCACACACACAATATTTTCACCGATCACAATGTGTTAATTCTATTTGGTTATAGGAGACCCACCACGACAATGACAAATCTCATTGTTGTTACATTTGTTAGATTTGTCTGTAAAATTTGTTCGCAGATATATCATTTTCCTTTTGGTAAATCGGAAAGCAACAATAGTCTGCACTATGATATTGGTTGAGGATAACAATTTTTGAATCAATGTTCACATAGGCGTCTTGACTCTTGGCAGAAGCAGAAAACAGTATTCTGTATTAACCAACTTGCAAAATGAATCTTTTTATCATAAAGGGATTCATTGTTCCTAACCCTGCTTCACCTTATTTGTTATGAAGAAAACTGCTCTAATGGGATTCCATCTTGAAGAAAATTTTTCCATGTACTAGTGAATGATGTGTTGCCGAGTGCCAAGCTTAGCTTGTCACTAGCTGTCTCAGATTGATTGGATATGTATAGGGAGGTGGACCATCGAAAAGAGCGTCTACAAGAATCTTAGCGGCTGCCTCTGTTGGATGTGCTGGATCCCAGAAAACATGATCCCTTCTATTGGAGCAATAGGCAGCGATGGGCAAACACGGGACCTTAGCTCTAAGCTCCCCAAGCCCACAACAAGCAGATTTGACCTCATTAAACCCTGAAACAAGAAATAAACCGTTAGAATAAGTGTTGGTCTTTTTCATTTATCAGGTTCCATTCCATGACCCTGTGGGTGCACCGAATTCATTGATGAATCTTCTTATAAATAGTACTCTAGGAAGGGAGATCGATATCAGTCAATACGCTAAATTGCTAATTTTGATCTTAAAAATAAAAGTTAAGCATTTTAATTTATGGTAACGTACCATAAGCGGACGGGTTCTGAATTATATTTTGCAGAACACTGTAGGTGTCAAAATAGGAGTAAGACAGTCCATTAAGCTCCGATTTCAATTCTTGCAACATTGATTTTAGCACTTGATTGTACGCAACAACCATGGAATCAATATCTGAATTGCATTCTTCTGTCTTATTCTTAACCCTTTGAAATGGAGTGCACCCAAGGGGTCCAATTCCAGTAAACAAAAATTTACGTGCACCACAAGCGTGTATTCTCTGCCGGATTATAGAAAGTTCCATGAGAATCGACCTTCAAAAAAGAAAAAAAAAAAAAAAAGGAGAGACAAACCCAAAAGAATTTCGGAATTGGAACCATAGATAATAACCTTGATTAGTCCTTCTAACGTTTGAGCCATCAAGTGGACATATTGTTGTGGGGTGCTTTTCTCTTGGCGATTAGAGGAGTCGGAATAACCGAACAGATCGTTGCTTCCAATTACGATCACAACCAATGATTTGGACAAGTGGTTTTGTGCTGCGGATGGTCCCATATTCTGCACCAATTCTTCATAAACTGACTCGTAGTACTCTACTTGTTGCGTTAGAGGTAAAGATTGACTCTGAAAAAATTGGAAAGGAAATATGTTAAAGTTGATATTATAAATATGAGTTCATATACAAAAATATTATTAATTTTGTATAGAGTAATAAATCTAGTATTAATTTTAAAAAATTAATAATTTATTTCGCATAAATTTTTTTTTTAACAAATCTAGTATGTTATAATTTTTTATAAATAAAATTTGTCTATTTCGATAACATGTTCATACAAATCAATCTGTTTTGATAACATAATAATCATACAATCAATACCTAGTGTGTCTAATTATCAAGTCATCGAGACAGATAAATTTTGTTCAAGAAATATCATAGTTTATTAAATTTATTATAAAAAAAAATAAAGATGAGTAAATTATTATTTTTTAAAATTAATGCTAAATTTATTATTTTGTGCAAAGTTGGTATTTTTTTTTTTTTTTGTATATTAACTCTATAAATATATTTGCTGATTTTTTTTCAAGCTATTGGGATAGCTCAGGATGATGCGGTACAAGCAGAAAATATTGATTAGGTTCTGAAGTTTGAGTCAATGAAAATAAAGAGACAAATTACTTTAGCAGACTTTGTTTCACATACCAGTGCTTGATCCGTGCGGTTGAAGATTCCGGCGCCGGCAGAGGCGAAGCTAATGCCCGTAATGGAGGATGAAGCATTTCCCGGGGGCAAAGATAGAAATGGCGGCGACGTGGGTAGGCCTAATTTCTCAGCTGGCCAACAGCAACATTCAATATGGATAATATTAGACACAAGGTACAGGGAATTTGTTTTATCTTCGTGGCATTGCATGAGGACAAATTGCCCACGCGAATCTAGTAATAATCAATTCCTTTTTACAAAGTTTCCTTTTGGCTCTTTCAATTGCTAATTTTGCAAAGTCAGTTGTTATTTGCAAGCACCAAGATACTCCATTCATACAAAGTATATGCGGGACCCACGTCGTTTTATAGAATGTGGGAGTGTTTTTGGAGTGCAAATAATAACTCCCATGGCGAAATATAGAAGAGCAAAATAGTGGTAATGAGGTTAGCATCTTTTTGACGCAGCAAAATCATGCTAATTAATAAGGTATGACAACCAACATTTTAGCTTGGTTGGCCACAACCCACGAGAGCATTGCTTTCAGGGCACCTCTCTCAACATTTCTCGTAGAAATGTACGCTTTAGGGTGTATTTATTTTTTATAAAATATTTTATAAGAAAAAATTTTACAGGTTTTCTAACATTTATTTCATGGAAAATATTTTATATAGATAAAATTTGAGGAAAATTTTCAAATTTTCAGGTAAAATAACTTCTCATTTTACATAACTGAAGTTATTTTTAGGGAAAATACAAACTGTACTATAAGTAAGTGACAAAGGAAAATTATTATTTTCACTGCAAATATTTTTTCCTGGAAAAATTTTACATATGTAAATTATTTTATAGCAAATAAATATACTCTTAGAGTCCTTTGCATCTTTTACTGTATCCTTAAATTTACACTTTTTTTAAATATTTAACAAACTAATTGCTAAGCATCCCGTGTTAAATAATAATAATTATTATTATAGGATATGATGAGTCACGGAATCTTTTAGGTGTGGCAATTCCGTGTTTTTAATTTGGCGGGACGCAATAGGAAATGAAAACGATACCTTAATGCAGAAGACGTGCAGGAAAATAAAAAAAAATAATAATTAGTGGCGTGCACGTTGGTACACCGATATTATGGACATTAAAAGAGCGATGCAGAAATAAATTATCTCATGAAGAAAAGCACAAAAAAACTTTCGTATCATTGCCTTTTATCCTTTTTTTTTTTTTTTTTTTCACTGCTTTTGTTGTTCAAATACTTTTATCAGACCATATTTCCTGCTTTTTCCTTCATTTTTTGTAAAAAATTTTGAAATAATAGTTGTGTCAAAATCCGTTATCTACCTAACATTTTCCCTTATCATATACTAGCAAAATATGCAGCTCATTGCTAGTGAGTCTTTTTTATTTTTGGATATACTTTGATTCTTTCGACATGATTCAAGCCCATACATTGATAACCACAGGGAATGACAATCATTGAAAGTGAGTCATCAAAAATTAGGTGGGACTAATTAACATGGAAGCACTTGTAAAGCTATCAGGCTATAACTTACCAACAAAATCTGCAGAATTCTTGCCATTGCAAAACCTTCCGGTCGGTTTCTTGGTCGGAAAATCGATGCCGTGGTAAGGAAAATTTGCTTTTGCAGTTGACACCAGAAGGTGATTGTTGTTGCCGACATCAACCAAGGAATCTCCAAAAACATAGATAGCCTCCACCATTTGAGCCTTTGAAAAATGACAATTACTCAATAAGGCAAAGAGAGCATAAACGACGAAGAAGCTCACTGCAAGTGTGTTGCTAGACATTGTGCTGATGCTGCAAGAAATTTCTGCCCAGAAGATCTTTATGCTATATATGCGTCTATGTGATGTGAGGGACCATTGCTCAATTGGGTTTTTTATAGAGAGAAATTAGGATAAAGGTTGTGCTCTATAAGGGGTGTCCGGATTTTTTTAGGAAACTCTTTTTCTAAAATTTTATTTTTTTTTTGAATTTTTTTTTACAAATACTATATAAAATTTTATACTTTAAATTTTAAAATAACAGTTATCTAATTTTAAGTTTGTATTTTATAATTTTTTGTTTCAAATATTTGTAATAAAATTTTTTAAAAAAGTGAATAATTACGCTTTTTGATAATATTCGATAATTTGTCCCGACACCACCGTCCAGTGCTCTATTTTCCCTAAGGAAATTATAGTTGAGTTGAGGACTATGCACTTGTACTGTTCGTGATGAGTCTGCTGGCTTGTGGGATCTTGCGCCTTGGAATATGGCAGAGTTGAACGACTAAAGGATTCAATCAACGAACAAAATTTTGAGTAGAAAACAATGGTTTGGACTTTTTTCATTCGTTGGCTGTTCATTTGGATTCTTGTTAATGTATTAATAATTGCAACTTATAGCAATTTGAATAATGTTACCAAGTACTGTATCCTTGTGAACAACATATTGTTCCAATTGCACCGGATTGGTCACTTCGGTGAGGAAAGAAAAAGAGCTTGATGTCCAAACGAGAGGACAGGGACAGGAGCGGAGAAGAGGACCGGGACAAGAACAGAGTTGCGGTCTTTTTTTTATCATAACTTTTTTGTATTTTTTTCATAAAATTTTTTGGTCCATGAATGTTAATTATGTTGTTGCACCAAAAAAAAAATGTTAATTATGTTATATATCATATTTTTTTAAAAAAATTATTATGGGACCTACAATCATATTTTGTAAGACTCTTTCTCCTGTTAACCGATATCCACTTCCTGTCGTCACTCTTTTCTTTTCCCCAAAAAATAAGTTGTGGATGCCTAGATTCTTTTTTAACGGTAAAAAAAATTAATTTTAGATATATCGATTTTTAAATCTGCATATCGTCTTCGAAATAACTCTATTTGAACACGTCATTTAACAACTTTCATAAAGGTTGATTCATTATCTAAATACTGTTGAGGCCAATTGAACTTCTCCTAATTCGACTATAATATTAACAAGTCTTAAATTATTAGAGCGCTCACTCATAGACAAACCAAAAAATTTTAGAAGATCATTACCTTTCTCTCACAGTCGATAAAACTCAAACTCTAATCAAAAATTAAAAAAAATCAATTAATCACTAAATTACTGTTTGAAATGGTGTAAATGCCTAAAATAGGCCATGCTGAAAAGGAAAAAGTTATATGAACAATTCCCTGTCTAGGTGGGTAGACGACGTCACATATTTGTGATAAAAAAATTATATTTTTTCATTACAATATACAACTGATCAATTCTAATATATAATTGATTTTGTAAAATCTTATCAATTTTTTTACACAATTTTATTAATTTTGTTAGACATCCAAATTTATAGGATATAAGCACAAGAGATTTGTTATGTACAATAATTTTTTTTATCTTTTTTTTAATCATTAATTAAAAATTAATATATCAATATTTTTTAATAATGAATTTGTGATATATATAATTTTTAATTTTTTTGATAAGTAATCAATACATATTATGTATAAACAATTGTGAAAATAAAGAATAAAAACGACTATCTCTAAAACAATCTGAGAAATAATGTTGCTACGCCGTGCTTACCCAACAACTAGAAATATTTGGCCTTAGCAACAGGAATGAGAAATTGAGAATAGCTTCGTCCCATTCTGAATGGACCCAGTTAATTCATTCATATTATTAAAATGGAAAAGAGTCAGTGTCCGGTAACTGGTGTGTTTAATTTTGTTTCAGCTGAAATTAGAATTGTTATTTTTGAAATAAAAATTGATATTTTTGAAATATTTATTATTTTTATATTTTAAAAATATCAGTGTTCATTTTAAAAATAATAGGTACAATTTATTTCAAGCCAAAAATTAAAAATTTTATTTAAGATATGTAACTGTGCTATATTTTAAAATATAGAAGAAGCTACGAGTATTTAGTGTAGATCGAGCAGCGGAGAAGCGTACTGCCTTTTGCAGTGGTGGGAAGTTGAATCCCTGCTCATTCTCACCGACCCTCTTCTTTCATGAGGCTTTGACTTCTTCCTTCTATATATATAAATGAAAAAAAAAAAAAAACTATAAGAAGAAATAAATTCAGAAATAGAGGAGAATATTCAGACGATATTTCTTTCAGACGATAAGTGGCTAGCCGGCGTCTGGGGTCTTGGTATATGGTAGAGTTGAACGGCTAGAGGATTCGATCAACGAACAAAATTTTGATCAAAAAGCAATGACTTGGATTTTTATGTTTTATTGTCTTTGTGCATTTGGATTCTTTTTCGTATATTATAGTGAGACAATAAAAGTTATAGAATTATACATGATTCGGTAGCAGAGACTTAGCTCACAATCCATAAACCCATAAAATGTTATATCTTTATTATTAAATTATGTCTCAAGTGATACATAAATTCAAATATATATAATTGAGATTGCATTGCTTATAAGATAATCATATAACAATAATACTAATATTCTATTATGATATTAATAACTCATTAGAATCTTCCTTACTAACAATAAAATTTATATTGATAACTTATAGAATCAAATTTTGACTATAATTAAATTTTCATAATTGTATGATTCTCTAACACGTGAGTATCTATTGTAGACCTAATATTGTAATGGAGGATTTTGATAGGTGAGAGATGATGGATACTTCATAAATCTTCTAGGAATCTCTCTTCAATTTCTTACAGTCTCTTCACATGTAGCATGTTGCTTGCTGCTCCACTAATCTAATAATAACGTAATAAGAGTGTCATTACATGGCCTGAGAAACCTATGCGTGAAGAGTTCTACAGTGTGTCTCAGTAAATTAAAAAAATAATAATTATAATTGTTTTGAAAATTTCAAATTTTCTGTCAAAAATCAACAAATGTGTAATTAGTACAACAAAATATGAAATAGATAATATAAAATGTACAATGAGTTATGAAATTATCCAATGATATCTGGTTACACTTTCGTTTACATTTGGTTGCATACGATAATTTTGGACATGAAAACTGAAATTAAAAAAAAAGAATTCAAAATATTATTTTTTTATAAAAGATCAGCATTGAGGATGAAATATGAGTGATTCTTCAAGTCATGCACTTTTATCCATCTAACAAAATAGTTGCAAACTCAATTCACTACACTTGTCGGAGAGTTGGCCACTTCCAATTATCTTGAATGAGGTCAAGGAATCAAATTCTCCTCCCGGGGCCGATTATTTTCCTCTCTTACGTTATGGAGAACACAAATTGCATATGGCACTCTCTCTGTCAACGTTTGACTGTCTTTGTCCGGTTGTGCTGGGGTGCAAGATGATCTGTAATTCACATGAAGTGACCAAGTCAACCATTATTAGAACTTGTTTATTTGAGTATTGCCACCAACAATCAAACGGAATTATTCTGATGAATGTTGAGGCCGAAAAAGAACATGGCCGACACCCATTTGAGCTTTTGATATATTTGTAATTTAGTTTCAGGGAATATGAATGGAAAAGAAAATCATTAGCTCAAAACTAAGGGACATAGTTGAAAGTACAGGAACTTCTTCGGCAGTCTTCTTGTTTAGATGTGCCAACTTATGTAGAGTCAGTGATGTGCCAAGTTACCTATGCCTCCTAAATGATCTCAACATTTGTACTTAGGGAACCAAAAGGCACCTTATAACTCAGGTTAGTTAAGAAAGAGCTATTCTTTGATCGAAACTTCATTTTCACCAATCACCATATGTCATTTTGACTATAATTAAGGAACCAACTAAAATAATGTCAAATCTCATTAGTGTCACATATGTTCGTAAACTTTATTTATAAACTTCATTTGTGGATATAGCAATTTCCTTTTTCCTGGGGGGGTCTTAAGAAATTGCCAAAATCTATATCATAACTAGGAAATGAAAAATTTAAGAGAGGTAGATATCGAACTTCTGACGTTTTCCTTGGAATAGTATTAATGAACCAATTACTCTAAACAGTTAGTTCATAGATTAATTTTTTTTTGATAAGTCAGAAAGCAGCACTAATCTGCACTATGATGTTGATTAGCACTCTCTAAATCTCATGTTCATATAGTTGTCTTAAATCTTGGAAACAGAAAACAACATTTTGTAATTGCAAATTTTGCGATGGAAATATAGCTAAAGAAATTTTTGCTATGTGGACGTCCGTATGTGGCCTTAAAAGAAAGGAATTATCTATCTTTTCAATTCAAGGCATGTAATGAATAATGTGTTTTTGCGGATTGCTGTGCTTAGCTTGTCACTAGCTGTCTCAAATTAATTGGATATGTATACTGGGATGGACCGTCAAAAAGAGTGTCTACAAGAATCCTAACGGCAGCCTCTGTTGGATGGTATGGATCCCAGAAGAGATGATCCTTTCTATTGGAGCAATAGGCAGCAATGGGCAAACATGGGACCTTAGCTCTGAGCTCCCCAAGCCCACAGCAAGCAGCTTTGACCTCAATAAACCCTGAAACAAGAAATAAACAGTTAGCAATCGCAAAGTTAAAAGGATTCCTTTGTTGCTAGTTATCTAGTTATCATCACGCGCTTTGGCAAATATAACACATTTATAACTTTTTTTTTTTTTTTTGTCCATTAAAAAGACTATTGGACCGCATTTATAATTTGATTTTGATGGTACGTTGTAGTCACATACCATAATTGGATGGGTTCTGAATCATATTTTGCATAGCAGTGTAAGTGTCAAAGTAGGAATAAGACATTCCACTGAGCTCCGATTTCAGTTCTTGCAACATTGACTTTAGCACTTGATTGTACGCAACAGCCATGGAATCAACATCTGAATTGCATTCTTCTGTCTCGTTCTTGACCCTTTGAGATGGAATGCACCCAACTGGTCCAATCCCGGTAAACAAAAACTTACGTGCACCACAAGTGTGTATTCTCTGCCAAGTTATTCAAAAAAAAGAAAAAAAAAAGTTCCATTAGAATTGGACTTTCGAAAGAATAAAAAATCCCAAAATTGTTTCATAATTGGAACCGTAGAGTTTCTAACAACCTTGATTAGTCCTTTTAAGGTTTGAGCCATCAATTGGACATATTGTTGTGGGGTGCTTTGCTTTTGGAGATTAGAGGAGTCAGAGTAACCAAACAAATCATTGCTTCCAATTACGATCACAACCAATGATTTGGACAGTTGGCTTTGTGCTCCGGATGGTCCCATTTTCTGCACCAATTCTTCATAAACTGACTCGTAGTACCCTACTTGTTGCGTTAGGGGCAAAGATTGACCCTGAAAAATAAGAAATAAATAAAATAAAAGGGGGCATATCATCATATTGCGGGGATAGCTCAGTTGGGAGAGCGTCAGACTGAAGATCTGAAGGTGGCGTGTTCGATCCACGCTCACCGCATTCTGATTTGTTTTCTTTTTTTTTTGTTATTTTCTCTTAAAGGGGCTGATTCAATGCAAGCCTTGCAAGCCTTGGGCTATGAGAAATACTTGAGGCTAAGCCCCTGCAGTTATTTTCTTCGGCTCGTTAGATCATTCTCAAAAGCCCAACCTTTGAGTATTTGAATGAAAATAAAGAGAAATACCACACCTAAAAAAAGGCAATTAACTAAAAAGAAAAAAGAAAGTAAAAAAGAGAAAAATTTAATCACCAGAATTTTTGTTTCACTTACCAAAGCTTGATCTGAGCCATTGAAGATTCCGGCACCACCGGACGCGAAGCTAATGCCGGTAATGGAGGAGGAAGCATTTTTCCGTGGCAAAGATAAGTATGGGGGTGATGTGGGTAGGCCTAATTTCTCAGCTGCCCAATTACAACATTTCAATAAGAATAATATTAGCCACAAGGAAATGAAGGAATATGTGCTGATCATGCATCATGGGGTTGGCATTCCTTGACAACAAATAGCCTACACATCACTACACGAATCTAGTTTGACTCTTTAGTATCAATGCCTTTTTACAAAGTTGCCTTTTGCTTTTTAAATTGACAATAGCAAAATGTAGAAAAGGTGCATGCATGAGAATCACCCTCAACCTTCCTCGTAGACAATGCATGAAATAAGCACAAATTAATTAATCAGGCCAGCAAGCTTTTGCTTTTGAGATGATTCCTTTTTTCCATTTTTTTTTTAAATCTTTTCTGGTTTTATTATGTGCTTAACTTTAACTTATTAGAGTCATCTTTTTTATCCTAAAGCTTGATATATTGTGAAATATGTGGCTCTCTGTTCGGTTTTAAACAACAGAGATCATGGTTTCAAGCTGTGTTCTACCTTTCTTATTCTATCTAGCAAATTAGAAACGAAAAAATATTCCTTTTTTATCCTCCAATTTAGAAGGGATAATTGAAAGCATTTAGAAGGTTGGCAATTCCGTGTTTTCATCCCTTAACGTTTTAATCTAGAGGTAAAGGGGTTCATTTGTTATCGGACTATGATTTTTTAAATTCGAGTTTTCCCTAAAACATTTAAAAGAGTTAAATGTACTCTCTCAAATTATATTCTTCCTATAAAACACAATCTTTTTTAACAAAATTGTAGAACGTGAGTATTACTGTCTTTCCTTTTTTTTTTTTTTTTCTACCAAAAATAACAATTCCGTGTTTCTACTTTGGTGGGACCAGTGAAAACATGTAGGATATGACAAAAGAAACCTTGTTGCACAAGACATGCAGAAAAAAAAAAAAAACAAAACAAAACAACACAAAATTAAAGGAGTGGCATGCACGTTGGTCCGCTTGATCTTTTCGGCATTAGAAGAGTGATGCAGAAATAAATTACATCAAGAAGAAAAGCACAAAATAGCTTATGCATCATTGATTCTTATCATATGTACCAAAAATTTCATTTCATTGATTCTTGTCAGACGATATTTCCTTTTATTAAGAAAACTTTGGCATTACAAAGACCGCCAATGAAAAGGACTGAAACCTAAATGCCTACTGCCAACCCGTCATATGAAATATCAAGGGCAGTATTATAATTACAAAACCGTGTCCAAATAAGAAACATGCCAAACTCTTTCTATCAATTAGCAAGATAAATGTTTCCATAAACGAAAGAGACAAGAAGATCTAGAGAAATAATAAATTAATTAGCTGAAATAGTTGAAAGTTTTTGAATGTCTTCTCATTTAATAAGGTCTGAACAATCTTTTAGGTGCATGCTAATATCTTTTATTATTATTATAATTATTACCGTAGAGTTCAAATATATGAAGTGGAGTTTTTCACGCAGGAGTGATGTGTGCCTACAAATTGAGTAATTAGAATCTTTAATACACAAAGATGAAATCATAAATGTGTAACCAAAGAACATGGTTTCATTGTTCATGAAACCACACACACACACACACACACACACACACATATATATATCACTCCTATAACAAAAACTCGCTTCCACAAAATATTTTCCTGTTATCGTATATCTAGCAAAATATGCAGCTCAATAGTTTATATATATATATATATATATATACTCCTATAACAAAAAGCCGCTTCCACAAAATATTTTCCTTTTATCGTATATCTAGCAAAATATGCAGCTCAATAGTAGTAAGTCTTTTGTCGGATAAACTTTGATTTTCCAACATGATTCAAACCCCATTAATTGAGAGCAAAAGGGAGTGAATTTTCATTGAAAGTGTTTGATCAAACGTTTTATGGGGCTAATAGAAGAGGAAGCACTAGTCAAGCTTCAGACTATTAACTTACCAACCAAATCCGCAGAATTCTTGCCGTTGCAAAACCTTCCGGTTGCTTTCTTGGTCGGAAAATCGATGCCGTTGTGAGGAAAATTTGCTTTTGCAGTTGAAACTGGAAGGTGATTGTTGTTACCAACATCAACCAAGGAATCACCAAAAACATAGACAGCCTGCACCATTTGAGCCTTTGAAAAATGACAATTACTCAATAAGGTAATTAAGAGAGCAAAAGCAATGAAGAAACTCATTGGAAGTGTGTTGCTAGCCATAAATTTTGCGAATTGGAGCAAGAAATTTCTCCCCAAAAGATCTTTATGCTATATAAGTGTCTATGTGATGTGAGGGTCTCCATTGCTTGATTGGGGTTTTTATAGAGAGAAATTATAGGTGAGTGGAGGGACCATGCACTTGTATTGTTCTGGATGAGGGTGTGAAAAGGAGACATTTTAGAGGCCAGCTATATTCACTGGCTTGTGGGGTCTTGGTATATAGTAGAGTTGAACCGCTAAAGGATTCAATCAAAGAACGGAATTCTGATTGCAATCTAACCACTGGTTTGGATTTTATTTTTTTTTTCGTTGTCTGTGCATTTGGATTCTTGTTAATATATTAATTGCAGCGGATAGCTATTTGGTAAAATGTTAAAGCTCTATTCTTGTGAAACAATATATGCATTGACTACAGTTGGAGTCCCCGGATCGGTAAGTTCAGAAAAGACAAAAATTATAAAATAAAAGAACTTGACTACGGAATAATACAGTAAAAGACACGTACAGTGCATATTTTATTCAATAACTCATGTTATTTTTTTATCAATTTAATATATCTTATACTAAATTACATTGACGTGGTGGCAAGGAGCATCCACTGCTCCTACTGTATTATCACCAAATTTTTTTCAAATATGAAAAATTCGTGAATTATCTTATGCTGCCGCCGGCTATATGCAGAATTTTGTGGCTTGAAAGAAATAAAATAGTATTAAAGAGCAAAGTAGTCCAGAAATGCTTGCCAAGTCCTTCAATAAATTCTTTCCTCAATGCGTTCTTGGGGCAGAGCATTCTCTCACATTGATGATTCTTTAGCTGAATCTTTTTCTAGGCGGTGGTGTATTGAGTTGTACATTTAGTAAAGGGATGGATCCTTTTTGACAATTCACTCCCTTGCTGTATATAGATTGTGCAATCTCTTGATTACTTGTAATTACATTTTATTAATAAAATTTGCTTCACTTATCCCCAAAAAAAAAAAAAAATCGTGCGTGCCCGAAAATGGGGATACTAAATTTCCAGTGGCAAAGTTGATGAACTGGCAGGTTCCCTTAAGTTGAACCGTCACGTTTCCTCTAAGTAATTAGATCTCAACCGATTAGTAGAATCTAATTGTTTATCAAATATTGCGCCTAGGGAAAAGGTTAGGATTCAAACCTCATCTCCTATATAACCCACCTCAAAGACCGAAAACCAGATCTCTAAAGAGTTGTACACAAGATCAACCAATTAAACAAGTTGACACATCCACTTCTTCGGATTTTTCTTAAAGGTACATAATATTGGAAAAGATGTTTTTAAATTTACAGGATATATTATAAAAATATTGACTATTAGATAGTTTCCCACTGCCGAGTGAATCTTCACATTTGTAGTTTTCTTTGTAAGAATATTTTTTATTTAAGCTGTCATTAATTAGATTTTTTATTTTATAAAAATGGATCAAATATATAGTTCAATTATAGACCTGAATATTATAAAGTGATTTGATGGGTCATATTTATCTCTTATATGTATATTATAATGCATAAAATTAAGAACGTGTTTTGGGTTTGGACTTGAAACTTAATATTATTAATTGGTATAGAACTTGCCATTAAATCCATGATAAGTGGACTTAACTAGGTTACCTTATAAATAAGGAGACAGGTCCTCTTTCCATCCAGTTTGAGAGTTGTTGACTGTGTAAGAGAGGAAGACACGGCTTAATCTGGTCTGGTTTTTTCATGGGGCGGCAACTTGGTTTTTTAGTGTTTCTGTTCCTTCATTGTTGGGTGTGTAAATGTGGCTTACATTACTGTCCTTTCTCCTTTAATCTTTATAAATATGATGGCTTTAGCTGTTCAAAAAAAAAAAAAAAGAGAGGAAGACACTGATCTCTAATATACTTGTTAATATGTATAACATTGCACTCTGTATTCATCATTAATATCTGCAGTATGATGATAAAAGATACACCTAATCTTTATTTATATTTAATTTATTTATATTATTCTAATATTAATATGAGATTCTAAAAATAAAAAATTTCTTACATTCTTATGTATTTTCTCAAATTCCTTATTATGTAATCATGTTTATTAATCTGAAGAGAATTCACTCATTAGACAATGAGAAAAATCACATGGAGATTTTTTTTTTTTTTTGACACGAGAATGATATGAGTGACGTGACAATATGCATTCAACGGTTGTGAGTATGTATTTAATTGTTCACAACTAACTCTCCTCGAAGCATTGTACTGATAATGATTTCTTTTTTTTTTTTTGAGGAAGATAATGAATTCAATATACTTACTTATAAAAAATAAATTCAAAATACTTATTATTGAAATGTGAAATTTATAGTAATGTTCCTGATTATAAATATGAGCGTAAAAAAATATATACACGTGTATTTTTTATGCAAAAGATGTATAAATTATTAAGAATAATTTATGTGTGCTTGTGTAACTCTCTAACAATTGGCAGTGGGTAAGTGAAATTTACGCCTGTGTAATTATATACATGCCTATATAACGAACAGTAATTTCTATTTCCATGTCAACTTAAGTTACGCTCCAGTCAACCTTTAAATCTCTCATATTATAAAAACATACATAAGGATAGTTATTTTGTGATTGGAAGTATGGGCACACATGCACTGTCTTTCTTTAGGTGTTTGGGGGAAGGAGGGAGGGATAATTGTGGGTGAGTTTTTAGAAAATAACTTAATTGTGAAACTAATTTGCTAATATTTATTAACCCATTTCCCTTTTTTATTCTTTTTTATCATAATTCAATCCTTTTTGATGTCTTAGCGTATAGGAAATCAAGATTTCGATCCCTGTTTTCCCTTTTAACTCATCATCCATTTCCATAGCGGAAAAATGCCATCAATCTGTTTTTTTTTTTCGGGGGGTATAGTTTGCTTTTAGCCTTTTACATGCTATGACATGTTGTTTACACAAACCATGAAACTTGGGAAACTTTCAAGCTAGCAGCACTATCTGATCCTAATTCCTATAGGGTTCCGTTTCATCATAATTTTGTTGATGGAAATAACCCATGATGCGATTGGTGGGGCACAGAAGTGTCACAATTATCTTACATACATATTGATCATAATTTTGTTGTACATTAATTTTAGGTATAAATTATATAAGTTTCTTTAATTTTTTATTTGTAATTTATGATATGTAATATTATTAAGTTTAGTATATAATAAAAATATAAAAAATATGTAAAAATAATAATAACAATAAAAATTACATCTCCCTTCACATCTCTCTCTGCCGCATCCATGTTTCAATACTCTTTTGTTAAAAAAAAAAAAAAAAAATGCCTAGTGGGTCTCACTACCGATGAAGAAGATACTGGAGCCCACCATCACGATACTACTTCCATTCCCAACGAAAATTTGGGTTTTGTGGTCGGCAGCAGAAATGAGAATGACACCGTCCCATTATTCTCTTAATTGTTTCACATATTGTCTTTGCGATCATGACTATCTATTGCTGACTAAAATGTGCGGTGTAGATGATAGGTAAACATAAGGGATTACTATCATTTTAGTCTTATACCTTTTAAGATTATTCAATCTAATTTTATATCGTTTATTACTTTTATTTTAGTTTTATAATTATGATTTTAACTGTAATTAAATGTTATATGAAGAAAATTATTAGTCAAAACATTAAAAAACATGTTTGACTCGAAAAAATTTGTGAATATTTCATTTACATGCTTGCAGAGATTACTCAAGATAATAAAATGTCAATTCCCACAATTAAAATAAAGGTGACATGGCAGACACAAATTTACAAATTAGAGAAAAAAAAATGTATAAGCGTTTAAAATTGTAGAGGTTGTTCTGACAATATATGAAGACCAGCAAATATATATTTTAATATTTTGACTAACACTTCCCTTCATGTAGGACTTAAATGTAGTTAAAATTATAATTATAGGACTAACATGAAAATAAGAAAAGCTATAAGACAAAATTATAAAAATTATAAAAAATTTAGGATTAAAATGGTGTTAATTTTGTAAAAATAATTATTGATCCTTCTAAACTCTTCAAAGACTTTCGCTTTTCTTGCAGTCTTTCCACCTGTACCACGTTACTTCTCCGATCTAATAAAATAGTTGCGAACTCAATTCCCTCCTTAGGAGAGTTGGCCACTCCCAACCTCGCTGAATCAAATTCTCCCACCAACTTTTCAGCACTAATTACAATTATGTGCGATCACATTGGATATCTATCCATGCTAGACATTAAAAAAGAATTCAAACATCACCTATTAAACTTGAATAGGTCTAATTATGCCTAAGTTTGTTGAATTAAATACGCGAATAGAATACAAATTTTTTTATACTTGTCAAAATTTATATACAAAAATTGAGTATGGTATAATATGAAGTTAACTTGATTTCGTCTTAAAATGTTAAGAAAGAGACATAACTCATATATTGTATCAGCAGACGACCCACACCAAACACCAGCGAAACTAAAGCAACGAAACCAAACAAAGGAGACGAGAGCCCCTACCGAACCCACTAAGGATACCAAAGCCCACAATGGAGCACTAACGCCAGCCGAACCAACCGAACGATGAGGATGACAGGATACTCTCGGTGCCCTATAGCACAAAGGGTGCGCGATAGCAATCCTCACTCCAATTTTCCCAGTTAAAAGTGGATTAATTCACTTTAATTTAGTTGAAATTAGATTTGATCAAATTTGTATTGAATGAAAATCAATGATCCAAAATCAAAATAACTCAAAAACCAAACAATCTTAAACTGCAATGACCCGAAAACAATAGACCCATAATCTAATTAACTCAAAACCTAGATAGCCCAATTTAAACAAATCTGAAATTTAAATAATTTGATACAAAAATTTAAAAAATTCAAAACTTAATATATCTAAAATCCTATAAAGTTGAAATTCAATATATCTTAGATTTGATAAATTTAAAATTTAATGACCCATAAATCAAAGAACTTAAAACCATGAATAACTTGAATTTGATAAATCTGAAATTCAATCAGCACTGCTACACGCGGCAAGCTGCAAAGTGAACAGCTCCATTGCTGTGTGCATTGTAGCAGCTAGAGTGCCTGCCTTTTTGCTGCGACAGTAGTGCTTGCTTTGCGCCAATGGAAGTGCAGAATCTCCTATCATATATTATGCTTAAGAAAAGTTAAGTAGGCATGCAATAGTAAATATGTATAGATTTACACTGTTAAATTTATAAAAAATATATTAAATTTGAAAAAAATAACATAAACTGTTAAATTAATTACAATTTTTCGTGTATTACATGTTACGTAATTATATAGTAGCGTCCATTTTGCTTAGCTGACTTATCAGCACTCGCGGGGAGCATTATATCATTATCTATTTTCCTTTTTTTTAGCGGTGCAATCATCATCTCTAAACGCAAATGTTACATGTGCAGCTCTCCCAATCTCAACGTTTGACTCTGTCCTTGTCCAGTTGTCCTTTGGTGCAATGATCATGTAATTCGCAAACCAAGTCAACCTTTATTAGAACATGTTCGTTTGAGTTATACCACCAATTGTCTTTGGTGAATTGGGAGTTCAAACCTAAAATTTAAATAAAAAAAAAAAAAACTTGAATTCTTAATTTTTAGGACATCTTTGTCTGGAATACAGATACACATTGATTATGTTATGAATTAAAGGCTTCTTCCCACTGAATGCTTTCATGGAGAGTTAAAAACAAACTACATTCTTTTCCGCTAGACCATGTACCAGTATCTTCTTAAAAGAATTGTACGGATTTTTTTTTTTTTGGGGTCCAAACATAATATATATATATATATATATATTTTTTTTTTTTATCTGAGGTTATATAATATTTTTAAGTACTGGTTTCCGCTATTTGACATTTGTTGTGAAACAGGCCAAAGATCCGTATAGCCCATTTTTGGGTTTGAAAACCCCTTCTTGTTGTTTACCACATTGAGCTGGAGATTATCACATTGAGCTGGCCAAACCCAGCAAAAGTCCATCCTTGAAAACGAGGGTTGACACAAGGCTGGCCAGCCGGTGGGAACAGGGTGCACCGCCACGTGAACCAATCGGTGACTGGTGGTGGGGACACGGCTGTTCCCAGCAGATTGGGCTGACCATCAAAATGGGTGGTTGTTGTTGCTCCATCTAATTGACACCATTCATGTCAAAAGAGCCATTATTGATAGATACTGCTGTTGGCGTGTTGGTTATCTTTTGTTGATAACTGAGCGGGCTGCTGTTTTTTGTTCGATTTCTAGTTGCTATTGTGGATTTTTCTCGTTGAGAGTCAACCATGTGGACATCTCGTAACAAAGGATTCAACTCTTCATTGATTGCAATCAATAAAATCTCGCTAGGATATTAAATGCCGACAATGGCAAAATTTAGAGAATATTGTTTAGGATATTGGAGCAATCAGAAAAATGTTAAGGTATTGAGAAATTAGAAGTTTACAAAGGGTTTCATGGTCACATTTTTATTAAATGATAGGATTCCAATTTTCAAAATTTATTGTAGCGAAATTAGATAAATCTATTTTAGTTTAAACGATTCAGATTATACAAACACAAGTTTATCTAGACAGTAATTTAATATTTTAACAATGAAAAGTTAAGATTTTCTAATCTTTACTAGTATAAATTTATAATATTTGAATTCTAAGCATATCAAATGTGATGTAGATAATTGAAGTCTTAACAATATATAGTTTCATTTTAAAAACAGATCACAGATCACTGTGTTTAGTTAAAAATTATTAAATTAAGGATGCTTAACAAGACATTAGGAGAAGACCCATATACTTATGCCCTCCGAAGAAGGCAGATTGTATTAGAAACCCACCATTCTTCTTAAAGGCTTATCTCTAATGAATGTGAAGATCGTGTCAAAAATCACATGATTTACAACTTACAATGAAGACGACAAATTATACAACAACAATAATATAATACACAACAAGTTATAAAAAATGCAATAAACGGTGCTACATGTTAAAATTTGCAGTTATTGTGTATTTTTTTCAAATCTTGTTGCACGTTTTATCATTACACATTATGCAGTTTTTGGCAAAAATTTTAATTTTCAATAAAAAAAAATATATTTTAACGGGCCGGCGTCGTGCTGACGTGCGTGACGTCAACCCGTTGGTAATGCAAGAGAACTCTCTGTCCGTGTGATGGATCCGGAGCCAACATCCATGGGGCCCACTTGAAAATTATGCATGACGTCAGCCCCTCCATAATGCATGAGAACTATCCGTTCGAGCAATGGATCCCAAGCTAAAATCCAAAATCCATGAGGCCACTTGAAAATTATTGAATCATGCAAAGGTCTCGGAGAGTTTTCTCTCCTCAGCCATTGTGTAAAAACAGGTTAGAGCCTTAGACGTCGGCGCTCGGCATTGCGTGCGCCTCTTGTCGCTCGTGTTATGGGCTAACAAGCGACAATATTTTCTCTTCGTAAAGTCATGATTCATTGGGAACGTTTGATTTTCGCAAGATCAATGAATCAACGGCCCCCATATACTCTGTGACTCGAGAGCAAGAATGGGAATTTCCATTTTCAGCTTGGTAAGAGCCTAAGAGGCTTAAATTGTCAACATACAGCCATGGATAAAAAAACACAGAATTCCAAAAAGTTTTGATTGCCGGGGAGCAACCTCCAAGTTTTTATTGAATTGATACTCTTCAGCGAAGATGGAACATCATAACATTGGGATATAATTAAAAAGACAAGTGATCAATCCGAGCCATTTCCAATTGTCAGGAACTTGAGAGGAAAAGCCAAAATTACAAGATCTCCCCACGAACATGAGAGAAAAAAAAAATAAAGCAATGGTATTAACAGGAACACGAACAATCGGTATGCACATACGATATCCACAGTTTGTGTTGGTGCTTAAGAATTGTGCCACGATTTAGCTAACTTGCACCCAGTACAAGATTGTCAGTTTTTGCCATTCACAAATATCCAAGCAACCAGAGTTTGGGACCTTTGTACCCATAAACTGCCATATTCTTTGTCCACTCACCAAGGTTCTGAGAGTAGTTCGGGCATCCTAAGGAACCTGACCTTGATGAAGCTGCACATCCATACTGCCCATATTCACACGAAAATAAAAGTCTCTGTTCTTGTTAGTGCTCGAATTCGAGGCATTGGGAAACAGGTATTGGATGCCATAGTTCTTCTCAAAGTCAAAGAAGCGGTATTATCTGGTTTCACCTCCAAATACTGAGGCTAAATTTCCCAGGCGCTGTCCGATTCATTTGGAAAACTGGAGCAGCACGACATCCTTCATAGCTTACCTTTACATATCTCTGCATAGGAATCAAAATACATGTGATGTTAAAGAAAAAATTCAAGGATGTCGGATCAAGCACCATCACATTCTCTTGTCAGGAGAGGGAACAAAAAGCAAGCATAAAATGATGGATCAACTCACTCATGCTAAAGTGCATGGCCACAAAGCATCCATTAGCCTGTACACACACAGTTTCCCATCCCTGGTCTCTACACACTGTTCACATAAGGTAAACACGGGCCCTCTAGCCATCCCAACTGTCGGGTCAGGAACACCGTGCTTTATTACGTAATTGACATATACAATGCAGATGAGAAAGTCAGTGTCAACATCGAAACCATGGTCTTCACACCATAAGCTTGTGGAAGCACCATGACAACTCACTTGACCATTTCCTGTCATTACAAGGCACGTGAATATAAACTCAATGAGTAAAGTCATGCATGACGTGCTATGTACATGTCATGTCTTTTCCTTTTTTTTTTCATTTCATGCTTTTCTTTCCTTTTCTTTTCTTTCTTGCTCTTCCTTTTGTGAATGAAAATTCCTTTTGTGAATGAAATTTTTTTTTTTTACATATTTCCGTTGTTCATATTCAATGCTTTCACCATAGTTTCTGGATCTCTTGGCAAGCTAAAGAAGGGATAGGAAGCAACAAGACTCTAGGTGCTCACAAACTGACTCCTTGCTTAATCTAGATGTATTTGGAGAAGAAAGAATGAATAGTATTTGAACAACAGAAATATGTAATAAAAAAGTTCATTCACAAAAGGGAGAAAAAAAAAAAGGGAATGACTTCAAAGGAAAAGAAGGAAAAGGCATGACACGTACAGAGCACACTATGCACGACTTTACTAGTTGAGTTTATACTCGCCTTGTAATGACAGGAAATCGTCGAGTTAGTTGTCCCAGTGCTTCCACGAGTCCAGGGTGTAAAATCATAGTTTTCAATGCTAACACTGACCTACTCACTTGCATTATAGAAGTCAATTACCTAATACAGCACCATGTCCCTGACCCCTGACCTGACAGTTGGAATGGCTAGGGGGCCTATGTTTACCCAAACTTCTAAGGACAGAAAGTATGATGTAAATAGTGTGTATGTGTGTATAAGTTAGAGGACAGCTAGCAGATAAAGGTTAAATCCAGGTTCCACTTGACAATTTTGCCTCTAGCAGCTCCTTTGACAACTTTTTGAAACTATCCTTTGTGCATCCACCATAAGGAATTATTCGCAATTCTGAACAGAGTACCAAAACTTCAAAAGGGCTCAAAGGCCGGAGAATATCTGGGTCTCGATCATAATCCTGCTAATACAAAGGATTATAATGAACACGCAGATACAATTCTAATCAAGAAGATTCACATCCTTGATAATTCTAAAGGCCCCATTCATTTCTCGCGGGGTGTTTCTTTGTGGTCTAAATCACCAGCCTCCCAGAAAGTAAACTAAGTGTACTGCTAAATTGGTCACTAATGGAGAATAAAAAGGAAGATTTTTATTATTTAGGATTTTGTTGATATCTTGTATTTATGACAATATTTCAGATTTTACTAGGTAGGATATTATACCATTTAGAATTATTTCCCACTTAAAATCCTATTTAGAATCCTATTTCCCCAGTCATTCGCTTGGGCATCACACCAGAGGCTTTACAGCAAGCGCATGGCTCTATGGAGACTGCTTATGAGAATTGATAATTGATATTGAGTTTTTAAACGAATGTGTCTTCGTCTATTTTTCAGGTGGATTCCTACGTATTTTAGTTTTTGGGTGAATTCTCGACTAGGGTTTTCTTTTTCGTTGCTCATCCTACATAATTTAAAGAGAAGAAATGCCCTAGATGAACCTCAACCAAACAAAAAAAAACTGTACGAGCTACACATCATATCATGAAAGCTATAGGCATCTAAAATTCATGCATCTACCTATGTACTCACCTTCTCTGTTATAACGACAACTGGCTTGGAACCAAACTTGTCTTCCATCTCTCTGACTTTCATTCTAATCATGTCAACATCCTAGTTTGGATAAAAACAGCGTACCAAATCAGCTACAAAATATTCAACTGTACTCCAATTATCAATCGACAGTTCGGAACACACGGCAGTAAAGCACTACCTAGACTGCAAAATTTCTTATTCACTGTTAGCTATGGAAAAGTCAAATTGTGCAAATACTACAAAATAAAATCAACAAAAACAGCAAAAGGGTAATTAATTTACCTTTGCTTGGAATAAGTGATGGTCGCTGAAATCAAGTTGATCTACATGAGATGCTCCCATCTGAGACAAGACATCCAGCACTTTGAATAAAAAACAACATAACAGACACATAAAACTCAAGGAGATGGAACAAGAGACCATCCACATGAGTCCCATTGATTTTACCCTTACAATGGGAAGGAATAAATGGTGTCCTAGCACAAGGCTCCCACACTTTGGGATTTGGGAAATGGCCAAATGTAACCAGCCTTACACCAGGACGAGTAATTGTGTTTGGACGACAACATCACACGTCAAGAAAAGGGGGTACCTTTTTCACACCTAGCACGAAAGCATTTGCCGAACCAATTGCTGAAATGCATAGCACGATCATATCTTTTACAACATCAAGTGGTACTTTGGAGTTGATATTTCCTATGCTAAAAAAGCACAAAGGACACATTGATGTGAAAAAAATAGGAAGAGATTCTTTGACTCCTCGCATAACAGACTCGATATCTTTGAGATTTTGGTTTGAGACCTGAGTAAAACTTATAGATCATTATAGTTGTCTTATTGCGCATGCTTGACTTTCCAACAAAAGAATCAATAAGCAAGCCAAATCTGAGATCGATCAGTTTTGCATACCAAATTTGCATGATGAATTAGAACAATATCCGCTCTCTGAAGGGCTGTCAAAGGTTCCCTTAAAGGTCCAAGTGGGAGTAATCGATGGTTTCCCCACGTTGTTAGACTATTAACCATTACAATCTCAAGGTCACGGTGCAAGCTCCAATGCTACAATCCACATATATAAATGTAATTATCAGCATGCCATATCCACAATATTTGCTTCATCGATTTCACCTCTGTAAGCAATAAACATAATCATAGAGAATGATGGATATCAATTGACAGACCACAAAATCATTTTGTTTTCAATTGAAGGATCACTTGCAGGGCACAATCACGGTAGAGACATGGTAGATAGGCATGCATGTACTTATGTATCACTGAAGAGCAAACACTAGTGGAAGAGAAAGCAAGTGCTTAAACTAATGGGATTATGCCCCCAAGAAGAGGCTACCCTGATTGACACGTAGTCCATCCACTGGAGAACTCTAAACATCAATGCACACATAACTTCAACAAACAATCATGTGTGGATACATAACCATATACGTATGTCTAAACATAAACACTAAAAGAAGTTGATAATGCAACACGGAAGAAGAACATAACGGAAACTGGAATACCTGCATTCCATCATCCAATACTACAGCACCAATTTTGCTCAAGTTATTCTTCAGTCCCAAGTTTTGGTCCGGCAGCATTCTTCTAAGTAAACAATTAACAGGATCCACATAACCATATTGTTCAAAGAACGCGGCGGCAGTGGCAGCTCGGTCTGCACCCACACCAATCTTTACAGGCGTCCCAAGAAGACGTCTCCTAAGCATCCTAGCCTCATCTCCGCCAGCATAACCCTGCCAAACAGCCTTATCAACATCTCCAATATCCTAATGCCATTGCAATTCGAACAATCAATGCACAACCACAAATCCATTCGTATCTCTTATCTCATCATATGGAAATCAGAACTCCATAAAAATCGTTCACATTTAAAAATTCAGTTACCCTAGTAAGAATCAGAGGTGAAATTCCAGAATCAGCCAACCAACGCGCAATGAACTCAACCATAGGCGTCTTTCCATTTCCTCCCCATGTCAAATTCCCAACACTTATCACCGGCACCGGTAATCTTCAAAACCAAATAAATACCAAATAAACAAGAAAACTACCGATTAAAAAAGAAAGAAAATGAGAAAAACTAAATTTACTTTCGGTTTTCTTTTCATTTATAAGGGATATATAATTTTTTTGTCTTAAATTTTTATATTTTTTTTATATACATTTTAAATCTTTTTGATATTCCTTTTAACTTTTAAATTTTTTAATTTTTTTATAAAATCAATTATTACATTTACGAAAAATATCAATTTATTAATAAATAAATTTATATTAATAAAAATTATTTTAAAAAATTAAATAAATAAATTTAATATTTTTTTATCAGTAAATATGTATATAAAATATTCTTTTAATCAATAAATATACAAATTAAATATATAAAATATATATTTTTTAATAAAATATTTTTTAATTAATGTATTTAATATTTTTTTAAAATAATTTTTTTTATGTTTAAAATTATTTTTTAATATATTTATTATTTTTTGTTATTAAATAGATTAATTTAATATTAAATTAATAAATTAAAATTTAAAAAAAATTTAAAAAAATTTAAGAATTATAATATGTAAAAAATTATAAAGATTTAAAACTTATAAAATAAATACCCTTTATTTTTAATAGTTTCTAAGCCGCCAAACAGAGACTTTAGGTCCAATAACAGTTGAAATATAATTCCGAAATAAAGTAAAAAAAAAAAAAAATCTTTTGGCTTCTATCATTTTCTTGCGGGTTTTCTCAGCGGCCAAACGGGGAAGTATCAGCAGTTATACTGACCGGTGCTTAGAGAAGAAGTTAATACGGTAGAGATAGAGGCGGAGCGAAAGCGCGAGCTTGTAGACGGAGGAAGCGAGTGAGAGAACGGGAATTATCGAGCGGTGGAGAGCAGAGAGCTTAGCCTGGTCTTGCGTGTAGGCTATCTCTATCACTGCTCTTCTCAGTTTCTCCATTGTGTAAGCAAAACTTTCCGAGAGCGATACGGCGAGTGAGGAAAAACAAGGGCAAAAGGCAATGAACATTAGATTCGGACTATACGTCGTCGTTGAGGTGCCCAAAAGATATTTTATTTATTTTATCCTTTTTTTTTTTTTGGATTAAAAGCGAGAAAAAAAGTCATAAAAATATTATAAAATTACGATAATTTGAACACGTAATTAACAGATTTTTCTTTTGATGTTAAGAGATCTTTTTTTTGGTTTAGTACATTGTAATTAAGAGATAATTAAGAGATTTTAATAAATTGTTACAACAATTGTTTTGTAAAGGACCAATCTTTTAAGTTCTCAGCATGGGATGGGTGGTGGGATGAGGTGGGATGGCGGTTTAAGGGGATATAGTCCAGTAATTTGGGCCGAGATGTGAAATAAACTTTCTCAATTGGGCTCCTGAGCTAGCCCCTCAGTCCAACCCAATCGCAACATAGGCTATTAATCTATTGTACATAAATTGATTGCCTGACCAACTTAATAAGAGTTATTACCAACTAATGTAGTTGCTTAGTAGTAAGTAGGTCTGTTGTCCTTAGTATTGGTCTGTATTCGAATTCTCTCACCATTTGCTCTCCTATTAAATGAGATTTATTGTTAAAATAAGTTCAAAACTTGTTAATACTGTAATCAAATTTAGAAAATGCTCTTTAGGCTTCATTAGTATTTTAGTTGAGGATTTTACTGTTGAGAAATATTGAATAAGGACATAATGGACTATCTCCGACCTCGACCCACAAATACAATAACTCACATGTCAATAATACATCATTTTTGTTGCTCAAATAGAGTAATAATAAGAGTTATTAGAGACTAAGTAATACAGTTACATAAATTTTAAATTTTAAGTTTAAATTTTAAATCATAGTTCATGTAAAGAAAAACAATTCAATAAGTTCACGATAAATATCTATTTAATATTTGTAGCCTTAAATTGCACTTGAGAGGGTCACTTGTCACTGTTGATTTAGTGCATTGACCTAGATTTGGTTGATAGGATATATTTTATTTATTCTTCAAATATTATAAATTGAAGGAAGTCACTCTTAGCTTTTTGGAAAAACTAACAGTATAGAATTTTATATAAATAATAATTTTTTAATAAATTTAATCATTTAATAATTTATATTATTTTATTATTATTTTATAATTATTTATCGTTAAACTTTTACAGGTTCAAAATGTCAAAGATTTTGAAAACGGTGCATAAGAGTTTATGCTCTGCGCTAGTATTGTTGTTCCTAGACTATTCTTAAGCAATGTCAAAAAAAAAAAGACTATTCTTAAGCTTGCTTATGAACGTGCTCCCTCCCCTTCTGACGATAACTGACTAATTGTGCATCTCCAATTCACAAGTTGTGTTTGTCCTTTTGTGATACTTTCCTACTCAAAATGTCGTCTTTTAAAATAAAAGGTGTCTCAACACACAAAATTCTCATGAAACTATCCTGATTAGAGAAAAATCAAATGCTCATACTCTATTATTGTATAAACAAATACTGTCCTGCAATTTGAACTTGTGATATTCAACATACAATAAGTTTAGTCTTGAAACGTTTTATTTGTATTCTATAATTTTCTATTTCCATAGACTGATCCGCATTGGGCAAGAGCAATTATTCCTTTGAACCCCACAATAAAATACTAAAAATATATTTAAACCAATTGTTTAATTACCACCGTCAACCCCATAAAATTTTTTTGTATGATTTTCTTAAATTGCCATGTAGCTTTTTTTTTCTTTTCAGTGTCACACTCTCTTTCAAAACTATCACACTAAAATTTTCTTACTCCCACTTTCTTATGAATTTGTGTACTTTTAAAGTAATTTTTTGAATCTGTTGTGATCTTAAATGACGGTCAAAATCTATATTATAATTAAAAGAAGGATATTTGGAAGAAGTTCTAACGTTATGTTATTAAATTAAATGTTCAAATTAATTCATACATCATACAATATGTTGAAAAATTATTAATCCTTTCAACCAAAAAAAAAAATTTGATGCTACTAATTTTGCCCGCACCAAAAAAAAAACTCAACTCCCAGACCGGCTTCTATGAATCAGATGATGTCTTCATTTCGTTATTTTTTTTGGTTAGAAGGTCTATTATATTTTTTAAGATAGAGTTATAAATGAGTTGAATTGAGCTGAGTAAAATTTTACTAAATTTAGATGTCGGCTCATTTATTAAATAAATCAAAAAATAAGGTTATGTGTGAGTATCGTTTAAAAACAAACTGAACCTACTATTATCGAGTCAAAATTTTAAATTTTTAATTGTATCATTTAATTTTATAATAATAATAAAATAATTAAAATTAAATTTTTTTATTATATATAAAATAAAAAACAACCAACGTTTATTTAAACAAAAATAATTAATTACAAATAAATATTTAATTTTAAAATATAAAAATAAATATATGCAACATATGATTTCAAATATGAGTATAAATTACTTTTATAGTTAAAGGAGTTTATGTAAACGAATTATTTGTAAGTTTAAATACGTTATTCATAAATTTAATAGAGTCAAACTTATCTATACTCAAATTCAACTCATTTATTAAATAAATTTTAAATTTAAACATACGTATCATTTATTTAATTAAATAAACAAATTTGAACTAAATTCTTACTCATCCAAACTATTGGATTTTTTACGAAGGTAACTATTAATTTGCAGCCCCGTTTGAAGCACCAATATGTGCCACAGCTCATAAAAATAAAAACAAACTTCTGGGCCCCACACATTGAAAAGCAAATTGTCCTGATTGGCCACAGATTCGGCTCTGGGTCTCATCATACCAAATCTCACGGCTGATATTTATTTGTTCCACTAATTATGGTGAACAAACGCCGTTACGGTGACTCTTCAATCGTGGGGGACTCATCAGTGGGACCCAAAAGATGCCAGAGCTGAATTCCCAGTAGGTTGATTTGCAAAATGCAAAGCCAAGCCAGCATTCAAATGCCCAGGCTGCCTAGCTGCCCCAGTTCAAATTCCGAAGAAAAAAGAAAATTAAAAAAAAAAATCTTGAAGTTTTGCATTAATTGTGAATGTGGCCCCCGACCAGCAGAGTCTGGCCCATCCCATGACGACAAAAAATGAACGGTTGTGATGGAACTTGAAAGTTGGATCAAAAGGCTGTTTTAGGAAACTCTGAAATGACCAAAGAGCGCGACGGCTGTGATGGAACTTGATACTGTGTTTGGGAGGGGGGAAAGTGGGGGGAGGGAGAGAAAAGTGAGAGAATTAAAGTAAATTGTTGTGTTTGGAAAATGTTTAAAAAGTGAGAGAGAGGAAAGTTTTTAATTCCTCTAATCCTCTCTACCCCACCAAAACTAATCCTCCCAAAAATGAGAGGAAAATTGTTAGTTCTCATACTAAATTTATTAAATGACTCAATTACCCTTACATAATTTAAAAATTACAATTTTACCTGCATAAAATATCTTAATAGAATTTATTATGAAGGCTAAAATTGTTATTTCAACATATTTTATATTCTTCTCCCCCACTTTCCACCATTTCCTAAACAAAAGAATTTATAATTTTCCTCCATCCCATCACCTCTTTCCAAACACAAGAGAGGATATAAAATATTCTCTTCCTCTAATGATACTCTCCTCTACTTTCCTCTCCCTCACTTTCCTCTCTCTCAAGAATTTTATCCAAATACAGTGTGAAAGTCAGATGTAAAAGTTTGTGTAAAAATTTTGAAATGACCAATGAGCCCTTTGGTGGCTAGTTAGTCAAGGTCATGGAGCTGCTTTAGAGCCTACGGTCTTACACTTGTTTGGAAAAGTGGTGGACAAGCTTTTCCACTGCCTTCTTGGCGCGTGGATACACATCAAATGCCACCTTCTTAGAGCAATTTTATGGTTGTACTACTGCTTATCCTGTGTAATTAATTGTAAAATTATGATTCATGTAAAAAATTATAAATTTAAGATTTATTAAAATTAAATATTAAAAATAAATTGATAGATCAGTGTATGATACGAGGTATATTGCAATATTCTAACTTTTTAGCTCTCTTTATAACCAAAAAAAAAAAAAAGAAAAAATTTCATAACTTGTCCACTTATCATGATAAGTCTAATTGAATTTTAAACTAAACAATTATTTATTAGTATAACGTTAAGTATATTGATGCATTAGCTGGGGCTAACTCAATGCAATCACGTGCGGACACTTGAGAAATTTGGAACATTTGCTATTATGAAGATATTATTGAAATAGAGCAATTATATCGTTTCATAATTTGGCATTATCTGTAATGTTTATTTGTATGAAATAACGCACAAATGGTAGAGCATCCTAGAACTTGCAAATAGATAAACTAATCTCTATTTGAAAATCATAGACCAAAGTATAATACCATCATACTACAATTTAATTACTATATTTGGCAAATAATTGCTTGCAAATAATAATTTATATAATCTTTAAAATTACTATTGATAAGAAATAAATTGCACTCGCTAATTCGTAGTGTCTAATCTTCCTCATGTTTATTACTGCATAAGTCTATTTTAAATTCATATATATTATAGTATCTTATAATTTTTCGAAGTCCTTTCTTGTCTTGCAGATGTTAAATTTCAATCTTAACTCATTCTAGTATCTTCGACGATGATTCTTTTATAATACCTCAACATGAGTTAGGCTCCATACCTAATTACCGAGATATTCTTCATCACTTTCAACTTTGTTACTCAACCTAAATTGAACTTAAGACCCGACAACAATATTTTTCTTCATCAAACATTAACACATAGAATTTAAAACCAAACACATTGATCGACTTTCTTTTTTTGAACAGCACATTGATTGTCTTCCAAACATTAATACTTGGAAGTTAAAAATCTTTTAAGGCACCAGCCACTTCATTCACGGTGGAGTGATATGCAAATGGCAATTTAAAAATAAATAATTACCTCCGTAGAATAGACTTAACAGGCAAATATATAATCAAATAGAGCGTGAACCGGACGCGCCAAAAACCAAGGAGCGTGATGACGTAGAGAAACGGGCAGCAGGCAGAGGGTATGGGGGCAACGGGCAGCACTAGACGCCGTCTTTCACACTCACGCCGTTTTTACACGCAAACACAACAACAAAAGCAAAAGACATTTTAAAAAAGAATCAATCATTCATTTATTACCAACTCGGTCCCCTACCACGGCTTGTCTTAAAACCTAGGCTCGGAGCCAGGCTCGGATTCTCAAAAAAAAGAAAAAAAGAAAAAAAAAAAGAAAGAAAAAGCGACTCGTGTGTGGGAAAGGCCAAAGCCACCATCGAACAAAACAATGGAATCAAAGCGAAGAGAGAGATAGAGAGAGTAGAAAAAAAAAGGAGAAAAAAAAAAGCAAAAAAGACTGGTTTTCTAGAGAGAGAAAGCGAAAGGAAGACAACAGTAGGTTTCTAGAGAGAGAAAGCGGTTCAGAGATGGGACAGATCGTGAAGAGGAAGAAGAAAGGAAGGCCTTCAAAGGCGGATCTAGCGCGGAGGTCGGCGTCGGGGCTGATTCCTGCGGCGACGGCGGAGCTCGACCGACGGCGGAGTCTCCGGCGGCGGAATGTGAGGTACAACAACTTCATCGACTTCGACGATTACCTCGACGAGGAGTTCGAGGAAGACGAGGACGAGGAAGAAGAGGAGAGGAGGAAAGAGAAGAAGCTGAAGTTGGTCCTCAAGCTCAACAACAACAACGAAACCCCAAACCGGAAGGCGCGTGGGAGCCACGCGCGCGAAAACGGCGTCCCATCTTCTCATCCTTCATCTGGGTCTTCTTCGGAAGAAGACGAGAGTGAAAGGAAGCCATTGAAGAAGAGGAAAATCAGCGGGGCAGGTGGTGGTAGTGAAGCAGAAGATGAGAGTGAAAATGATCGGCGAAATGACGATGATGACGAAGAAGAAGAAGCACAGGAAGACGAAGAAGAAGACGATGATGATAAGAACAATAATAGCAATCAAGAGGTATTGAATTGCTCGGCTAATTGGGTGAATTGCAGGGATCTTCTGATATATAATAATGGATCAGTAGAGAGAGTAGGGAGAAAGAGTGTACAGCTCAGCGGAAATCACTGAGATTTTTCTAATTGGTCCAAACTTCTATATTACTACTTCTCTCTCTCTCTCTCTCTCTCTCTCTCTCTCTCTATGTATATCCATGTCTGTCTGAGAGTGTGTGCGCGAGTGTGTGTGTGTTGGGGGGGGGGGGAATTTGGGTTAATAACGGTCGGGTCAACTGTCAAAAACTAATTTTTTCTCTCACAAACAGAATCTGATCATCATGCTCTCTTTCCCCTCATCTCTACGTCTCTCTCTCTCTTTCTCTCTCTACCCACCTATCTATTTCTGTCTCTTTCTCTCTCTCTCTCTCTCCCTCTCTCTGTCTCTGCTTTATGTAGCTGTCTCTGTCTATGTCTGTTACTTCGTGTCTTGTTTCTCTCCCACTAACGTACGTTTGCTGATTTGCTTCCTGGATTAGTGGGATGTATTTATTATGGGTGTGTCTTTTTTTAAAAAAAAGGTTTTGTGGGTGTTTGATTTTGATAGGAAAGGGAGAGGAAAGCTGATCATCAAAGGCAGGACTTCATTCCAGGTTCGTTGTGATTGGTCGGCTCTGATTGGTTTGATATGTCAGTGCTTTGTCTGCATTGCATTTGATGTGCTGAAAGTTCGTTTTTTTTTTTTTTATAAATGATTGTTATGTAGGGACTCCGTCTCGTCATCCCAATGAATTGCCATTGCCCGAGAAGAGGACGCTGGAGTTGATTCTTGACAAGCTTCAAAAGTGGGTCATATACGTTACTTCTCCATGTCAATTTGGTGTGTTGCTGAATATTGTTAAGCTGCGGGACTTGGCTTATGCTAATGGGTTTTTTCCTGGTCTTATTTGTGTGCAGGAAGGACACCTATGGTGTATATGCAGAACCAGTTGATCTCGAGGAGGTTCGTGGAATTGGATACTTAAATTTCGACTTTTGGCTGGTTTTTAGAAGACGATCTTCTCTGTGGTGGGATTTTGAATTTTGAAGAGCTAATTATGCTTTTATGGCTTTTCTAGCTTCCTGATTATCTGGATGTGATTGATCGTCCAATGGACTTCGCAACAGTGAGGAAAAAACTGGGAAATGGATCCTACTCTACCATGGAGCAATTTGAGGTGCGCTTTTATCATTCAATCTCGCTTTTTTGGCTTTCTTGACACTAGCTGGCTCATTGCTTGGGATATGGCTTCTCTGGGGTTGCTGCTCAAGGTCTTTATTTTGGGTGGCATTTATGTTTGGATAGTATGTTAGCTCCGCAGTTCATACTTTTTGTATTAGCGAACAGTTTATCTGTTCTTCTTTCATTCAAGGTGTGGAGAGTATTCTTTTCCCTTCTACTTTCTTTCTTTTTTTTCTTTTTTCTTTAGTTCCTGTGTAACGATGATTTTAAGGACAACATTTACAAAGTCATCGTGCCGGTTGGTAATTTTTTTGGAGTTGCTTAAATTATAATGCCTTTTTTGACTACAAAACTGCTGAAAAAGGTTTAGATGGCGCTGCACTGGACTTTACCATAATAAATTGATTTCATTTCGAATACAATTCTGGAAACAACGCCCAGGTTATTGGCTTCATTTTTTTTTTGGGTGGGTGGTGGGGTATGATAGTGGGGACAATGCAAATCAACCAGAAGTCACATGCTGAGTTTTCATAGCCCCCCCTACTAAATTTTTGTTCTCTTCCTCACAGTGTCATTGATGTGGCATTAACTTATGCTTTATAATCAAATACTGGAGACTACAGCCATAAAATATTGGCAAAATAGAGAGCACCCACAAATTACAGCAATATAGTAAATAATTAGCTAATCCTTGGATAAAAGTTGGTTGGATAGCATTTGACACAACTCTGAGATGCAAATTGTGATGTAGAATGGTATTTTATTGGAATCCAAGTCAAAGAAGAGAAAGCAGCACATGTGGAGACTTTTTAGGTGATGCTGGTTGTGTTTTTTTTTTGTCTATCTAGGGTGCTTAGAGATTCTCAAGCTGCTTATTTGGCTTAGGAATATGCTATTTTGATTAGACTGCTTTCCTGAATTGGCAGATGAATTTTCTTTAGGTGTCTACTTTTGTCCTTAGACTTAACATTTGTTTTCAGAATGCAAGCCTCTGTTAGCTATTGACATGAGATACAGGGAGATGACTTCACTTTTTCATTTTTTTTGTATCACTGGATTTGTTTCATAGGATACTAACTAACCATTGCTGCTCATATTAAATAATCGGAGTGCTTTATTTTGTATTGGATTCTAATGCGGGCTTTCTTTGACTCCAGAGTGATGTGTTTCTGATCTGCTCGAATGCAATGCAATATAATGCACCAGAGACAATATACCATAAACAGGTGACAATGCTAAAATTTAACTTTGTGGCTTCATGCATATAATTACGTATCTTATTAATCAACAATCAATTGTATGAAAGGATTTGCCATTCTGTTCTAAATAATCATTTATATTGAAAGGCACGTGCCATCCAAGAACTGGCAAGAAAGAAGTTTCAGAAGTTGAGGTTTGACATAGAACGTTCTGAGAAAGATCTCAAGTCAGAGCTGAAAACAAAAACCAATCTCTCGGCCAAGAAGCCAATGAAGAAGCCCCTAAGCCGGACTATGCAAGATTCTCTTGCTTCTGAATTCTCGTCCGGTGCCACTCTTGCCACTGCCGGTGATATCCAAAATGGCTCTGCTCCTGATCATGCTGTGGTTTGTGAGAGGCCTAGCAATGTTGAGGGACCTATAGAGGGTGGTAACTCTTCCATAATTGAAAACAATCTGGAGAAAGCAGAAGAGCTGTCTTCAGGTATGTTTCTTAAAGTGGATGTTTCTATATAATGTATGAAGTTTTAACAAAAACTTTCTAGATCCGTTCTAGCTTTTCATCATGCTGACGTGTTCACTATTTACATTTAAAAATTTGAAGTTGGTAATGAATCTTTATTGGAAACCTATATGGGAAACATGTGGTCATAGGTTAAATCATCTCAAACTGGAAAAGATCTAGCAAAATACAAATCTAAGTTTCGACTGCCTTTCTCAAGATTGAAACTAGGTTTCTGAATGCTAATTTAAATATTTCGACCCATAAAGCTGATATCCATCCTGCTTAATAAAACGCAATGTAGCTCATACCTGGTATGTGGTATTCCCTCCTGATTTTTTTAATCAATTTACCTTTTAGGGAAGGATCTCCTAACCAAACTTGGAAGGAAGACATCTGGGCTTGATGAAAATCGTCGTACAACATACAATCTATGGGAACAACCTTTGGGTGTAGCAGACTCAATTTTTTCAACCTTTGAAAGCGAGATCAAGCAGCTGGTTGCTGTATGTAACAAAAAAAATAATAAATTCCCATTGAATATTTTGCCTCTGTAGTCTGCTGTTTCATTTTTTTTCCCCTCTGATCAGGTTGGGCTTCATTCAGAATATTCCTATGCAAGGAGCCTGGCTCGTTTTGCAGCAACTCTTGGACCCATTGCATGGAAAGTTGCCTCACAGAGGATTCAGCAAGCACTGCCTCCTGGGTTCAAGTTTGGTCGTGGGTGGGTTGGAGAATATGAACCACTTTCAACACCAGTATTAATGCTTGAAACACATACCCAGAAAGAATCTGTTTTGTCTACAAAGTCGCCACGTACTGCTAATGCACCAAAGACTGAAGCATCTCTGAGGAACCCAGTTGCAGCTAAGGAGAATCCTATGAGAGGACCTATTTCTGAAAGAAAGCCTTCTTCGCTTCATCCAGCCAGCGTGTCTGTGCCAGAATGGAGAACATCCTCCACTTCTGCTTTGGCCAAACAGAGTAGCCCTTCCAATACTTCTACAAATCAGCAGAACCTGCAACCCAGGACATTTAGTGACTCTCGGAATAAGGCTGCAAATCAAGTTGAATTGAACTTGCCCCCTTCAAGCGATCAGCATGATGCTGATATTGTTACGGAGAAGCAGCTTCCGAGTAATTCAGCAATGCCAGCTTCTAAGCTGAAGGAGATATCAAAGACAATGGGCCTTCCGCAGTCTGTATCTTCTAAGAAGCCAGATAAGCAAGTTGCCTTGGGAGGGTTGTCTAATGGAAAAATGACTAACAGTTCCTTGAATAGTAGAATCAAAAGCCCATCTTCTAAAAGTGCTCCTGATCAAATGGTCCAATCTGCAAAATACTTTCCCAAGGCACAAGAACAAGTTCTCACTGACCCCGTAGAGGCTATGAGAATATCAGCTGAAAAAGCTCAAAAGCAGCAGAAACCCCTGACCCGATCCTCGGCTGATACTTCATCAGTTGTTCCCTCGGTTACATCCTTAGGAAATGAATCTGGCAATGCTGCAGTAGCTGCTGCCCGCGCATGGATGTCCCTTGGTGCTGCAGGGTCTAAACTGCCAACTGAAAACCCCACTACAAACAAAAATCAGATTTCTGCAGAGTCACTATACAACCCTGCTCGGCAATTCCATGGACAAGTTCCACTTGTTCAAGGGCACTTCGCTTTTCCTGCAGGGATGCAATTTCTACCCGAGAAGCACGGTTTTCCTTTTCAAGCATTTATGCGGCCACCTGTTCTTTCAGGAAATGAAGGACAGTTCCAAAACAGACCCATTATTCTTCCTCAGTTGGTGGGGAATGATCTCTCCAGGTTTCAGGTGCAATCTCCCTGGAGAGCGCTTAGTCCGCAGTCCCAGCCAAAGCAAAAGCACGAGTCACATGCCCCTGATTTAAATATTAGCTTTCAGTCTCCAGGTTCTCCTGCAAAACAGTCATCAGGTGTGATGGTTGATTCGCAGCAGCCAGACCTGGCCTTACAACTCTGAGCGTGGATGAGATTTTTCCTGGAAATGGAGGGATGAGAAAGCATGCAAAAGGTGATATGGGATTCAGTCCCAGGGATTTAAACCATTTCCCTCTCATGCACGAGCTAAAATATCGGAATGCTCGTAATTTTGAATGCAACATTGGGGCCTGGTCTGCTGAGTTTGTGGGAGGGTTTCTACGAGATTCTTCAACTGATGAGAGTGGATTTATACCTCGACCGAGGTTTTCCCATGTAGAGGAGGGATTTATGCAGAGGTAAAAGATGGAAAACACCTCCTCCCGGAGACCGGCGTAATGATCATTTAGTGGACCAGCTCAAGGATGGAAGGTTTCCCCTTTTTTTCTAACTGAGAATTACTGACTTTCCCGGCACTTAGTTTATGTCATCATGGGCAGTTAAAACTTTTCGGAAGATTTGGGCATCAGGATGGTTGATCTCTAGGTCAGCATTATCTATTTATTTAAAATTGTCGATCATCCGAATCATACATAATTTCTAATTAATGTGGCGTACATTTTGACAAATTAATGAGAAGTAGTTGCTTAGATTGTAGTTATTTTTGATTGCTTATAAAATTTGCATTCATAACTCTGCCTCAGATAACCGCTTGTATTTTTCGCGTGGAATATGTGCTCTCAAATGATGTTTTGTACAGGTTCCTTAACGTGTCTAATTCTGTGATTTATTAAGCAGGATATGAGGTGTCAGAAAAAGGGGGGCTTTGGTGGGTTTCATTAACGGGATAAGTTTTTTTTTTTTATCTTTAACCTCTAAATTTTTTTACGTTTGAGTCTAAATTTTTTTGACATTTCATTTGAATTTTAAATTTTTTAATTTTTTATTAAATCAGTCCCTTTGTTTATTAAAAGTGATCAATCTATTAAAAAATAATTTTAATTTTACAAAAAAATTATTTAAAAAAAGATTAAATATATGGGTTAAATATTTTTTTATTAAAAATATGTATGTTATTTATTTAATTTGTATATTTATTGATTAAAAAATATTTAATATATATATTTTATTAATGAAAAAATATTAAATTTATATATTTAATTTTTTTAAAATAAATTTTATTAAGTTAAACTCATTTATTAATAAATTTACCACTTTTTATAAATTAAAGGACTGATATAGTAAGAAATTAAAAAATTTAGAATTCAAATGAAATATAAAAAAAATTTAAAATTTAAATATAAAAAAATTTAAAAATTTAAGAAAAAAATAATGCTTATTCTTTCGTTAACAATGTATGTGGGTAAATAGCCAGCAGGCCCAACACTTACCATAAAACAAATTTTTTAATTTTGTATAGAATGTAATGATAACGCATAATGACCAAACAGTCACGAGTTTACGTCTCAGAAATGTAGAAATATAGTAAATTTTTGTATTTTTGACTTTTTCGGATTTAACGAATGTGAGTGTTCATGCACAACGGAATGTTTTTTTTTAATATATAATAATATAACGATGAACAACAAGATGGACATGAATAAAGAAATTAAATAGAGGAAAATATTTTCTACCCTGTTAAGGTTAGTGAATAGTTTAAATTTTGAAGGTTGAACTACATAATTTAATTTTAAGTATTATTGAAATAATTATGTAATTTATTTAATAATATTTAATAATTTATCTTATTTTTTCTTTAATTTCATTATTCAAAAACACATATGGCTTTGATCATATTTAATTTGATTTTACTTAAAGAATTTTATCAAATATTTTTCTAATTTCTAGTGCACGGGAAACGTAAATTGTGCTAATCTAATTGTTGGTCGGAATTTATACCAAGCCTGTGTTCGAACTTATCTATTTTTTTTTTTTTGACACAAAGGCATAGAGTATATCATTACTCAAAGAGATCAGAGGACAATAAATGTGATAGCGCCATATGAGGGTTGCTAGTTCAATTTAGAGGAAGAAGGTCATCTCTAATTTGTCTAGCAACCCAAATAGCCGCTCTATTAACACCCCTCGGTACATAAAAAAAAATACACTGATGGCATGATAGCGATAATTTGAGAATATCAACAAGAATTGAGTAAATCTCTTGAGGCCAGCGAGTATTTGGGCTGTTGAGTAAATCTCTAGTTTGTTCGAACTTATCTATTCAGTCTAATTCAGTTGTTGAGCTTAATTCGGTAGGTCTGTTATCAAAGTTCACATATGGTCCAATTGGACATGAATGGGTCGACAATCCAGCAAGCTAAGTTTCCAGTCTCACCAACGCACGGTACATTTTGCATGAGTCCATTACTGTAGAAGATTGTGTTTCAAATAAGCCATTATAGATTATTTAGGCTAAGAATAAGATGTTTGTACCACTAGTGGTGCGGTTCAACTGGTAACACACCACGGGCCTGAGTGAGAGATTCTGAATTCGAAATACTTAAGATTCATTAGTAAGATTAAATTTACGATTTATCGTGTCTTGTATAGGATATGTTATAACCATCCAGACATTCTGCATCTCTCTTGGGACATTGGATCGCAATGTTTCCTAATAGAATTATAAGACACTATCCCTATTTTTTTATTTTTTTCACAAAAAAAAAAAGATTTTTGTAGCAGGAAGCTTCCTTTAAATTCGTTTATCAAAAAAAAAAAAAAAAAAAGCTTCCTTTAAATTCTTTGTTTTTCACGTGCACGCTGTGGACTAAATTTTGGGGTTGATTGCATTTCTTCTTGTAGTTTGAATATTCCACTTGGAGAATTCAAATTAGACCAATTAATGAGAGTCGAATCTATTGATAATCCTATGTACATGTACAATGCATGTTCTCCAAAATGTTTTGTTATTGGTTTCCTAAAATTTGGTGCGAGAAACTTGAAACATCAATCTGATTCTCATTCTCATGTTATTTATTTACTAAACAAACCAACTTTAATACCGACGTCGGACATGTCCTGCAACATATTATTTACCGTCCTAATAATTTGGTTGTAATTTTTAATTATTTTTATTTTATAGTATTTTAACGTAATTAGTAATTTTAGTTGAAAATATTATGGAACACTTAGTTATAAAGTATTTTTTTATTAGAAAAATATTAATAGTCTGATTTAGTTTCCTTTTTTTAGTTTTATTTGATCATTAGGTTTGCTTAGTCAATAAATTAAAAAATTATTATAAATAAGTTTGTAAGTTTAAATGCTCAGAGAATTCCTATCAGTTTATTAATTCTAGTAAAGTATTGATCAATGAAAGTTTTTTTTTTAATAATCGTTTATCTTCTCTGGTAGATTCCAGAAACCCCTTAAAGATTCAATTAAGTGTTGGCCTTTATCTATCATATTTTCCATGCTTCCGTCCCCCGTTATTTAGCATCAGAGCTTGAATTTGCCTTACTTGGTATCATATGACGTTTATCACGTGTCTGTCTCACGTCATTTGGTATCATAACATGTTTGGCCTGTGATAATGTCATCTTACAGAGTTCGAAGCAACCTCTTCAATGACGATGATCGTGAAGGGAAGACTCTTTCTAGAGTGTGATCGGTGGATTGTGAATACAACAAATCTTGTATTGGAGGTGTTGCTCGCAGTAAATTTGTTCGTAGACGAGTCTCTAATTTTAAAGATATTCCTGTTTTCGATGGAGATTTCTTCATTAAAGATTTTGTAAGATGGTTAGCAGAATTGGATGCTTATTTCAAATACAATAATGTATGTGAGGAGGTAAAAATAACTCTTCGAAACTCAAAGATTGCACAGCTGATTGGTAGAATGATACCCAATATTACAGGTTGAGTTATGGTAAGCCGAAAATTTATTTATAGGTGATGATGAGAAATTTATTAGTGATTGAATTATAAGGTGATGGTAAATTTGATGAGATTTTAGATTAAGTTGAAAGAATATTCTATTCATATTTCTTATCAAATAATGAATTGCATGAAGATATATCTACGGAGACTCCCACACCAATGACGTTTACATTAAATCCTAGCTGCACAACAATAAATAATGATCAAATGTGTCCAAAAGAACAATCACGAGTTGTTGATGACCTTTTGATTGAAGAAGTTAATTTATTGGGAACTAATGGGAAGACCACTAAAGAGCACGATACAATATCGAAAATAGAAGATGGACCTATTACTCTTAAGTCCCAAGATCTTATTAATTTTTCATCCATATCATCGTGCTATATTGATTTTATTGGTGTGAATAATCAAGTAGAAGAAAATTTTGGTTTGACATCATTAATGGTTAGCATCATTATTCATACTATGGTTCACAAGAGAAGCTGTTGGTTTTTGTTGAAGATACAAATTTATTCAAAGTATTTGTTCTTGTGGCATGAAAGATGTCAGTTCTTCATAGTCAACTTGATGGTAAGTTTCTTTTAAGTGAAAGGGTCTGACGTAAGACACATCGTACGTCATAAAGTATTTACTGTTATATTAATTTATTGATAATTTTTAATTATTTTTATTTTATAGTATTTTAGCTTAATTAGCAGTTTTAATTGAAAATATTCTAGAATATTTTAAAATAGTTAGTCATAAAGTATTTTTCTTATAAAAATATTTAATAGTTTAATTTAGTTCCTTCTTTAGTTTTACTTGATTATTAGATTTGCTTGGTGAGAAAGTTAGAAAATTATTATAAATAAGTTTGTAAGTCTAAAAGTTCAAGAATTCCGATTAATTTATTAATTCTAGTAAAGTATTGATCAATGAAAGTTCTCTTTTAAAAATCATTTATTTTCTCTAAATAAATTCCAGAAACTCTTTAAAGGTTTAATCGAATGTTAGCTTTTTTCTATTTTATTTTTCGCCTTTTTCTATCATATTTTTCGCACTTCCGTCTCGTGTCATTTGGTATCAAAGTTTGGATTTGCTTGCTTAGTATTATACGACGTTTATCCATGGTTTTAAGAATCGGACCGGACCGGCCGGTTCAATCGGAAAAACCGGGAACCGGTCCTAGGTCCGGTCCGGTTCAAGGTTAAAAATGAAATTTGGACCGAACCAGAAAAAACCGGTCAAAAACCGGAAAAACCGGTCAAAAACCGGGAAAACCGGAAAAACCGGGACCGGTTGAACCGGTTCAATTTAAACCAAAAAATTTTAAATTATAATTTAACCCAAAACTTTATCTAAATTATAATTAAAACTCTAATTTTAACTAAAAATTCTAATTTAGTCCTCAATTGATTAAAATTTTCAATTTAGTCTTTAAATTTAAAAATTAATATTTAATCATTATTTATAATTATTATTTTTTGAATTAATTTTTATAAATTATATTTTGTTAAATATACTAATTGTAATATCTTTAATGTATGTAAATATTAATATAATTCTTAAAATACACTTTATTTTAAATATTTATTATCATTTTTATATAATATAACATTTTATATAATTATATAAGTTATATAAAAATTTAATTTTTATATATTTAATATTAAATACCGGTTTTACCGGTTTAACCGCGGTTTTACCGGTCGAACCGGTTGAACCTTGAACCTCTCAGCTTTCCGGTTCGGTTCTGAGAACCTTGCGTTTATCACGCTTCCATCTCAGGTTAAATACTATAATCAACTTTGAATCATGAAGTTGGTTCAAGACTTTGGCTTTATTAGACCCCAGAGGTGAGGATCGCAAACTTATTTTTTGAAAAATCCGGCAGGAACAGGAATCCCGTTTCCGGATTTCCCTTGCCTAATGATACAAACTGTTTTCTAATAATCGAACCAGTTCCATGGAAAACAATAAATTTAAGCTAAGTTCGCTAGACATAGAACCTCTAGCAATTGACATCAAGTACAAAGTTTCGGAATATTAGATTTTCTCTGCCAATTGCCAAAGAATCATGATGGCAATTTGTCAAAATTAACAAGCAATGAAAAACAGGCCATAGCCTACCTTTGCACGCGAGGCTTTTGTGATCAAATCTACACTGCAAATGAGACTAGCAGAATCTGTATATGAACATCAGACCTTGACCAAGGCCATAACTTATGGCTAATTACCGAGAACTTGGTTCCTTTTCACTGAGGAACAAGCAATCGAATCTGGGCTGCTTGCTTTTTGCTTCGTCTTCGATTTTTTCTTGCCGGATTTCTTCTTCGTTTGTGTTCTAAGAACACAAACATCCCCTTCACATACATATCTTTTGGATGCGGAGGCTTCCGTAAAACAGCCGAATATGTTTGAGAACAATGCCATGGGGCAATGTCAAATGCAAGTTCAATGGAAGTTATGACTGTTTCCAGCGCGCTGCATATATATATATATATATATATATATATATATATATGGGAAGAAGGAAGTGGGTAGTTTGCTAGAGCAGCAGAAGGGTCATCGTTGGTGGGCTCTGACTATTAGCTTTGACAACGGCAAATCCGTGTGGATTTGATTTACTTTGGTTCTCGAAGTTGGGTCCTCGTAGCAGTTAGTTTTTGTGATGCAAGAAATTCCTACAAAAATATCGTTTTTGGTGCGTTCAAAATCACTCATTTTTCTTTTTGGAAAAAATTGCATAAATATACAGTACTAAATACAAAGTTGGCATGTAGAAATCAGGATTGTTGATTCGTAAAAAATGTAACAAATTTGAAAAAAAAAAAAATTGTTTAATTAATTGTATATTTTATTGTGTGAGGTGTCTTATTTTCAATTCTATTTATTTATTAATGAAAAATTACAAAAATCAAGGGTGAAACCTTAAAAACGACTGCTATAAGGAGTGTATAACAGAGGGCACAAATGGCTAGGGCATTATTGGCTATACCAAGATTAAATTTTAAATAGCACTTGCCTCCGTAGCAATAAAGTAAAAGACGTGCAGGAACATGAAGTCCATCTTAACAACCCATATGCTGATTTTTTGTGTTCAAAATAAATTTTTTATCAAATTACATTACATTAACGTGTGTCCACCGCGTACTCCCACTATATTATCACTAAAATTTTCCGTTCATGAGCCGGAAGAGAGGAGATCTTTGTCTCTCTCTCCAATCTCTTGAAGTCGATGTATTACTGCTGCAAAAATCAACATAGTGGCTAATTTGGGTGGTCTTTATGTTCAAATTGGATAAGCTCTCCTGTAACCAACTGTAAAGCCGTTGAATGTACAGAGCAAGGATACAGGTGTACTCACCAAATTCCATCACAAATTACATGTTCTTTCAGAAGCAGGCTCAATAGATCACATGGCAGTGTGATGTCACTAATATGGTCTACACAGTTTTTACATAAAACTGCTGTGTTGGCCTCACTGAAAGTCCACTGATAGTATCAGTGGCTCCCTGAATGGTATACCCAATATATTCACAACTTGAAGCTTATGATTCTTTATGTTCCCATTAATTACCTCAGAATATTTTTTTCACATGGTTGTGTCAATGAAACAGTCCAATTCTTGATGCAGCCTATTCAATCATCATGAGACACACCAAGTGGTCGAAAGAAAGATTTAAAACTCTAGTCTAAAGGAATTGCAGGGTAGGAATGAACGTGTCACAGTCAATTTCTCCTTTTTTTTTTTTTTTTTTTTTTTAAGAGGAACATCCTATCAACTTGTTCCGACCTAGGATAATAAGCTCATGAGCGTCGTCTTACTTCACCGTCGAGAAACGAAAGAAGACTTCTGTCGATTGGTCTCAGTGAATTGATACGATAAAAATTCAAACTCCATTCCATAATTTTCATTTGCTTGTTAAGGCACGTTACATTTACAATGAACGATTCGTTCACGTAACAGTCACAATCTTTTGCAAAGGAAAGCATAGGAAGCCAAGAATGTACAAATGTTGCTTTTGTCTTTTTAGGTCTGTCTTACAGAACTTTAGCTTAACAGCATGCTGAATGATGCTCCAAATGTGTTCTCACCACTATATGTCATGTAGAGGAATCCATCCTCATCTTTGTTTTCCTCGTAAATTGCAGATATCATAGCAGCTGCAAGAGCATAAACAGCATACTCAACATCAATGGATAAGAAACAAAATTATATAAGTATGATAACAAAAACAATTTACTAGGTTCTTCTTACCAGTTGGTGGCAGAACGTTCTTAACAAAAATGAATATAGCCTTTTCAGCACTAAGCTTTATCCTCTTTCGAACCACATAAACAAACTGGCCCACAGTAAGATCAGCAGGAACAAGATACCTGCACCAAAAATGATGTCAGAACTCACTAGAATGCACTGAAGTACAATCATAACGTACTTAAATGATTTGGTCAATCTGCTAATCTATTAGGGAAAAATGTTACCTTATCATATTTTTAATGATACAACATCCCACTAAGAGGTGGTTTAATGACATGACGAATAGATAGTGTACACTACAGTAAATATAACAGTTTGATAATAGAAAAATATCAAATTATTCCATAGCAAAAACGTGGGGAACCGATTTTGCAAAAAAAAATACGTTTTGTCTATAATTAAACATTGGCCCAAACGTCAGGCACCAATTTCAATTTAAGATTTTAGCCTTTTTAAAACAATAAATACGTTCTTCTATAGCTCTTTTTCAAGTGCAGATCTATGTAAACAAGCATCATTCTATATCCAAGATGTGTAAGATCTTAAACTTTTAGTGAGCTGTTGACTACATGCAGCGATAGAGATGTAAGAACTGCTATCAGCCACTTTGGCAGTCTTTTTATTGAATTTTTAATATGATCCTTTGCCAGCTTTCACGACACACTGATTTAACACCGCACATGCGAGAATATGGGTATCAAAATGCAATAGCGTTCTGGTGTACAAGACCTTCCCTCAGAGAGGCCGTTTCTGTGTCTTGCATTTGGCAAATGACAACGAAGCTATGTTACCATTATGCCAAGGCTCAAAAAATTTAAAGAAACATCGAGTAATTCAGATAACTAAACTAAAAGAGAGAGCTTGCTTGCCAAGCATATATGATTCACTGCCAAGAATCTAAAGGCTGCTCTCAATCATTTCCATCACTGCCAAGGTTACAATCTAGAATCCCACATAGTTCATTTCTAATTAACAAGTTGACTCCATTCTGTGCATCCATGACAATTCTTAAATGTACCACTGCATCCAAATATTATATTCCTCTAAGTAGACAAACATTTGCTTCTCTTTCAAGAACAGATTAAGAAAACAAGCAGGAGTGCCACTCAACGGCAAGTGAGATAACAACCAAACACAAAGGCAATTCAGGTAACAAAGATTGCATCCAAAGGATAAACTTTTTATTGAGAGTCCACAAGGGTGAGCTCAACAGTTAAGGGTTCGGCTCTTGATGCACTGCATCTCGAGTTCGAATCCCACTGGCCGTTGTTTAAGTCCCTTGCGGATGAGTAACGTATAAATCCTATTGTAAACTCCCAGTAATTCTTGAGATGGAACCCTCTTACCCCTAAACTTTTGTTGACCAAAAACAAAAAAACTTTTTGTTGAGATCAATGAAAAAATAAGTTACATAGCATAATTCAAAAGCTTTTAAAAGAGAAAAGGTCGGAGATGTTACTAACTTCTTCTTGTCAATATCAGGTATGTCACTTCTTTCAGCCCTCTCCACGATAATCTTTACAACAAAATCAAAAGAAACAAAAAAAATTACAGAAAAAGAAATCAAACCCACAATTAAAATAAAAATATAAACATTAAATTCAAGAATCCAAAAAAAAAAGACTACAAGAGTGGTAGAAGATAGGTTCATACAGGTATTCTATCAGGGTATTTCTCCCTGATGCGAGCCGATTCAGCCTGCCTCCTTTCTGTCACATTCACAAAAACCCCACAAAATCTCAAAAACCCCACTTCACAACATCCATAATCTCTAACCCCAAAAATCGCAACAACATCAAACAGATAGTTACTTGTGTGTGTGTGTGTGTGAGAAAGAGAGAACCTAAGGGGTGTTCCAACTTGAAGGAGCTCTTGGCCATGATCTTTAGATTCCTTGTACTTCTGCCGCTAATTTGTTAAGAACTGTGATGGGTATTCAAGAACTCAACAGAATTACTGGCGTGTCAGTGAAATTATGAAATTAAAAAATTAGGGTTTTATGTTTTTCTGTTTTTGGGCGATCTATTTATATATTGGAGTTTTTTTTTTCTTTTTTTCAGCAAGATTTATATAATAGAGTTTAAGAACTACTAAATATCTGAGTTTGAATTGTGGTACTATGTCTACGACATCGTTTCGCTGCTTGATATGTTTATACCTTTTTTTACTTTTTTTTGGTCTTGTATGTTTACAACTTTTATTTCTTCTATTTTGCAAATAAATATATAGTCCGTAAGATGCGAGATTGGTAGACAAGTTGAAATTTAGATTGTCGGTTTCCACTGCAAAAACAAATCGATGGTGATCATCGATTATAATTGACAATTCTGATCTCATCCTCATGAGAAAAATTAATAATGAATGATACCGGATTCAATTTAAGTTAAGATATCAATTTAAAGATGATCAATCCATATTCAATATCTACAAAACGAAGCGCAGTTATAGAGATACAAAGAATCTTTGTAAACACTAACACTTTAATATTTAATTCAATATTAAACTCTAAAGAAGTTTATAAGAGATAATTTCGTATGAAAAAATAAAAATTCTCTTATAATATAAAATTTGTAAAAAAATATTAATGTCGCAGCTAATAAGATTCGCAAGATTATATTTCTCAAAAAAAAAAAAAATTCGTAAAATTATATATACATAAATTTTGAATAAATTTATAAAAAAATAAAATTTAAAAATAAAAGTATAACAGAATCCAATTTATCCCTTATCACAACTCATTCACTAATTTCCCATTCTCCCATTATTTTTTATAGTCATTTTCCCGTGAAGATAAAGTAGCAATGGACATTTGACAGCCTACTGTCTTCGTTAAGATATGCAAGAATTATTACTACATACTTTTAATTTTTTTAACACAGTTAACAATAATAAATTATGTCAAAAAAAAAAAATCATAAAATTATAATTTAAACTTGCCATCCTCTCCCGTCAATTCAAATTTTCTAAAAAGAAAATTGGTGCTGTCTAAGATCACATCATGTGATGAGATGCTAAAGAGTCTAGATCAAATGCACCAATGTACTCTGACCCTGGACTGCACAAAAATAAAAAAATGAAAAAAAGAAAGACCTTTAATTAGAAGAAATATAATATCTTCAAATTATCTCAATTTACACTAAAAGAAACTCCGATCTCAATCCCTGAAACTACTAAGCATATTTGGCATCATTGATTCCTTCACCACATAGTCTTCTTCCCCCCTTCCAAATCAATTGTTTGTGTTAAAATGATACAAATAAGAAGGCCCAATTAATCAAAGTGGTCATAAATCTAATTTCCCACCCGGCTTAAATTAGAGTGTTTTTTTTTTTTTTTTGGGGGGGGGGGGGGGGGGCGCTAATTGACGAAAAAAGAACTGATTAACGAGATAGAAGTTAATTCTTCAGTTATTTATAGAGGGAGAGACAAGTAGGTCCTTCAAGCAGTCCCCCACGTAGTGGAGTTCACCAACACTCAAAATCCCCTGTTTTGTTTTTGTTTTTGTTTTTTGTATTTTGTTTTTTTAGACACCAAATGTCACTAATGAGATTGTTGCCTTTTTTGGGGTCACAGGAGACTGCAAGATTGAAAAAAAATATATATTGAAGTTGGAACAGAAAATTAAAAAATTTTAATAATCAGTTATGTTAGAAACATTGACGCATTATTGCCCTTTGGATCCTTCGAATCTAGCCAATGTTGTGGCCACAAAGGCCGCCGCCCAAATCGCCTTTAGGACACTAAAGCTAGTAGACTGCCTACTGCCTAGCTTTCACCGAATTTTCTTGGACAGCTGTGCTTTCTAAAGGCATGTGCAAAAGTTGAAGGAATGCTGCTCTAAGTCTAAGGTGGGTGGGATGACCCAAAAAGAGAGGTTCCCCACACCCCCCAGGTTTCTTGATAGCACTTGATTTTCTGCTGTGCATTTAATTGCAGGTCACAAATTTTCATCACATTTTCTCTAGACAATTATCATCTAACTAACAAATTTCCATTAAGGGAAATATGAAGAGGGGGCCATGAGAAAGAAGCATAAATTTTTATGTTTGCTCCAGTAGGAAGTAATCACATCCATACAGTGTCATTCTTGGTGAGATACCAATCTCAGCCTAATAGCTTGTACCAAATGGAAGCATAAAAACAGAACCAACCAATCTAAGCTCTATCTTGGTCCACTTCTTTGGAAGGAACAGAAGGAGGTTCAAACATGCTAAAAGCTCTATAAGCTGAGATCACAGCTAAAACAACAAAGCAGCAAACAGTCAAGGCATGGAGAACCAAAGCAATCTTCATTCTATTGCAGAAATTCCCATAGGAACTGCAGGCTTCACTCCATGTCACTGGCCTATCACCTTTGTATGCTAAGTACAATATCTCAGAGACTGCAGCCCCAGATGTGACCATCAGGTAAGCTAAAATCTGCTCAAAATTAGCCAACCAGAAAAATGAAGGGAAAAACAAGGTATTAGGAATAGAAAAGGGACAAATTCACTAACGAAAAGTTCAGGTCATTTATCACCCAATTAGAGGCAATAATTCATTAGAAAAGAAGAGATCAATGTGAAATTTTACAACTTTAATTTAAATTCTGAGAGACAATCCATGAAGAGTGCACAATAGACGAATCAAGGGGTCCAAAAAAAGGAGAAAAAAAAAAGGAAAGTGAACAATTTTTTGGTGTTCTATTAATCTCATAGGGTTATTTTCAAAATTCAGAGATATTGAATGTTTAAAGAAAAGATAGAAGGAATAAAGGAAGATTCTTGGCTTATTTTAACAGAAACTTTAAACAACAAAATCATGGGATTAGAAGGTAGAACCTGGTCAGATACAAAGAACAGCCAAGCTTTAGTAACTAAGAATCTGATCCACATAGACAAAGCAGCAACAAAGGCATAACCGGCACATATGGCACTGACAAATATCATGTACCTGTAAAATTATCTTGTTCACCAGCATGAAAAATAATAGCAAAAATAAAACATATATTGGAGGACATGCAAGATCAAAGTGGTGTTGTTACTTGAGTCCCAGGATGTTGCTGAACTTCAGATTTCCATAGCTGCTATTTTCCTGTTGGTTAGTCACAGTCAACCATATGGTTGCAGCACAAAGAGGAATAGCAGAGAGCCTAAGGGAAGAATCAAAGAGCTTGAGCATTGGAGCCATGTTTGTGAGTGAGGCAAGTTCTGCCAGAACCATGAACAAGAAGCAACCAAGCTCCAATGAATGAATGCAGCAGAGAAAGATGAGAATGTTGTTGAAATTAAAATGGTATGTGGAGATCAGTGTAATATCACCCAGTTTACACTTCTTTTGGGGTGAGAAGCAAATGGTGTAATGAGTGTGGAAACAGAAATCAGTATTGGAACCACTCGTTTGTGGTTTAAGCGTACGAGAGATTTGAATTTGTATAAAAGATTATGAGATTAAATTTTATCAGAATTAAATAATAGGATAAATTTACGATACACTTTTTAATACAAGAAATATTATAATTATTAGATTATTTTATGTTATCTATAAAGATTGAGTTACAATACTTAGACGAGATTATAAAATATCGCATTTATTTTTTTATTTTATTACATTAAAAAAAAATCAAGAAGTGGGTTTAGTGGGATGAGTGAGAAACAGTGGGGGCTTGCTTTTTCAGTCCGGAAATGATGGTTTTCTTTGTTTGGTATTTTCTGCGGACCAAACAAGATTGTTCCACATGGCTACATTATATTTGCTTTCCAAAGCATCGTGCAACTCAGTTAACTTAAAAATCAAAATTCATTATGTGTAAGGCTTTACTTTGTCGCTTGGTAACTTACCAAATCCGGGATCTGGATGGATGGTTACAGATGGCAAAGTCAGATTGAATTTGAGTTAGCTTGTTTTGGTTACATCAAATTTTGGATAGATTGCATCTCAAATTCATCGAATTTTAGGTACATATGTTTTGATTTCAATTTTCATCAAGTTTAAGATATATTAACTTTGGGGTTTTTAAATTTTTAAGATTTATGTTTCGAATTATTTAAGTTTTAAGTCATCTCAAATAAATAAAGTTAAGAATAAAGTTACTGGAGCTACAAGTTATGTTGGATTGAGTTTTAGGGTACTTAAGTTTTTACTGCCTCAAATTGCAATTATTATAAGACACTATTGAGTCATCTTCTTCACAAAACTGAGCAAGTGAGGGCAGTAAGCTGAAGTTTAACAAACAAGAAGTTATCTAAGGCTTGTTAAATCAAGTTTAAACATACATTTATCAAGATCAAGTTGCCTACAATTTTGGCCACCAGCAGTCAAAGAAAAAATACGCCTCTCTTCATCTCTAAAAGCAATCATGACGAAGATAAAACTCGCCGAAAGTTGAGCTAAAAAACCACGATATGAGCAAAAGTAATTAAAGAGTTGGTAGCCCAAATGTAGGCACTTATGTAGGAGTCCCATTAGCCGTGGCAAACGTAAACAATGGCACCTCCGAACATACAAAGAATAAACAATTGCATACAATTTTATACGTGTTATTGCTAATGGGCCAATCTCCTTCACTAAAATGGAGTATGATCCCAGTGGCAAAAGCCGCTCCCCAACCCTTCTCTCTCATTTTACATTTTAAAGCACATGCGTTTCTCTTTACCCTCTACAGCTCGTCTCAAGCCAACGGGTTGATTCTTCCTGAGTTTGGAAGAACACCATTTCTCAGAATTCAGCGCTCCACAAAGCATTCTCGCCTTCACCACAACGCCGGTGAACCTCTTTTATTCTCTCGACGGACTTGCAAATCCCACTACAGCTCCAATCAAAAGAAGCAACACAGATGTTGCCTGCCTGAGCCTTCCACTCACAGTCTGCAGTAAATTTTAGCATCGCAATATTTTGGTAACATCTTCCGTGTAAAAGGTAAATGTGGGCATATGACACAGTTTTCACCTTCTAATTTTATCTAATGCAATGCAAGTACAAAAAAACATACAATATGACATTACCAGGTGGGGTACCACAACAGAGTCTTCGGTCATCGATGTGTTCCACATCCAATCCAATAAACCACGATCCCAACGAGACATCCTCATTAGCAAACTTGTGTAGCACATGCCTTCACAATTACAGAAAGTCAATTGCCAAGAAAAAAAGAAACCAGTTAGGGGATCCAAAGCTCGGGGACAAGAGCTTTGCAATCATCTTCAAAGACAGAAGAACTTACTGGTTGATTGAGATGTAAGTAGCCAAATCATTTGACATAGCATATAGCTGGCCAGTAGCATGTCGGAAATACCTGTTTCCCTCCTCCCCAAATTTCCAATACTCAGGTTCATGATATTTCACCCCCCTGTTCATCAAATGAAGAGGAAATAGCTCTTCATCTTGCTATATAATAACTAAATTAGCAACCTAATCTCATGCCTGCCTTACTTTTGAGCAAGGACTGGACCAGATTTCATACATCCTATGTACACCCTGGGCTTTGACCGATGCCTGGCCAAAGTTGCTCCAAGTGTAGCTGCAAAAATGTGTTAAAAGGCTCAATTCAAGATCAAAACCTGATTGCTCATTTGTAAGAAAGCAAAGGAGGAGATGTTTAGACCTAGACTACTTGTACGTGCATGAGACAAACTGAGGTAAAGGGGAAGGCAGAAAGAGTGATGTGAAATTTTATTTCGAAGAAATATGATGCCATTTCACCTATATTCACATGCACATCATCGTCAACTTTGACATAGAATTCAGCATCCCACAAAGCAACAGCAGTGGCAAAGTACATCTTTGTCTTTGCAGACAACTCAAGGTAACCTTCAACATGCTCCTGCTTGCATAGATTTCATGAAAACAATAAAGCATTAGTACTCTGTTTTTTCTGACACGTGCTGAATTATCTTTCCATATCGTGCATATTAATTTTGAACAAAGGATCAGCGGAAGGGGCTGAGAAACAACAAGATCAGGAAGCATTACCAGCCTCAAGAAGTCACCATGCTTATTCTCTTCTGCTTCAATTGCTCTATCAAGAATACCACCTGCTGTAGCACTAGTGACCACACTCCCAAGGATATGGGAATAGAATCAATCAAGTTCCATCTTTTAGGATATTCGTTCATGTCAAAGTATGAGTATATTGGCATACAAAAGAAAAAAGCTTCACAAAAGTTTTCAAAGATGCCTCATCTGTGAGCGTATAGATATGAGAAATTATATATGAGGCCCATTACAGACACAATATCTCTCCTATATTGTCGGGGGATGTGTCCGAAAAGACCTAAAAAGATTAATTGGGTGGTGCAGCCTAACACATGGCAAAATGGCATTGTCACTAGTGTGACTGGATAGAAGAGTAAACGTATTTGTTCACATAGGCTAGAGGACTAGTAGCATCTATTAATCTGCATTTGTTCACATTTGCTAGCCCTTCGGCTCACACGGAATAGTAGTATCCAAGCTACTATATATGCTATCAAATGCAGGTTTCAATTTCCAAATTTGGCTGAGAATCTGGTCAATTGAACATTCAGCCCTTTGTCTAACGGTGAGATGAGAAGCGTACAATTATCCTCTGAATATTTCACGAAAAAAAGTGAATAAAACATCCCTCCTTGGGTGTCATTTGCTTATTCAGGTTCAACTAAAAGAACACAGCATCAATTTGGTGTCAATGGTCCAAATATTACTTCCAGACCTTTCATATGCTGAATGATCTCTCTCAAAATTATTAACTACCATCTAAGCATTTTCACTTATGCCATGAGAAAAGAAATGTTCATATGCTTTCATTTGAAAGCGAGTTTGCCACTTGCTTTTGTTCCTTAGGGCTAATACAAAACTTATCTTAATTATACCTAGCATGTTGATTTCCTAAATGTGGCCATCCCCTTGTGGTTTTCTAACACATCCTTCGTTTTTGTTTTGGGTTACTTCGTTTGTTAGGTCTATTCGCACAATTTCAGTGGAGCATAAAGACATTATTCTTCCCCATTGTCTATTGCCTTTGTGCATGCACCCTTGTTTTCAGGCCTTGAGCTTCTACTGTTAATAACTATTGAAAGGATGGTAAACATGATAAAATGGATATTTTTATTAACTATATCCATGTTAGAGTCACAGTTTGTATACTGTGGCAATTCATTCTTAATATATTGGGAATTCAGTACATCATCGCATGCAGGGGACAGCCTAGCTGTCTAAATAACTGTTTATGAAGAATTAAAGCAAGTCAGAGAGTCTAACCATAATAAATATTGAGAATTATGAGACGAATGTCAAAAGATAATTGTTTGTCAACCAAAGTACTTTTGAATTCAGAAAATCATCCCACCTGTGACCTATTACAAAGCGAATTATGATGCCCTTCTCTTCCTCAAGCTTCTTTCTTTTATCACCTATTTTGGCATACAAAGGAAAAGGAGAAATAAATAGTCAACAGCTTATAGAAACTATGACACGCGATGTAACTCCAATTAGTTATCAGAAAATGTGTCACCAACCATGAGGCATCCATGAAGCACGAACTGAATCTCTTCGCTTTCGGCTGCTAAAGGCAGTATTGATGCCTATAACCATTAAATATTTTCTTTTCCTAGTTGTATCAGTTATTTTTAGATCGTCTGATACTGGAGAACCATTCAGGATTGATTCTTGCGCTGCTCTTGCAGCAGCTAACTCCATCTCCAAATTTGAAATTGTTTTATCCAGAGTTCTGTTGTAAGCATTCAAATTTATCATCAAATATTCTAGAGAAATAGAGACATACAATGCCCAACAATAGCTTACTGTATTGCGTGATGCGTCCTTGAAACTTCGCCCATAATGTCCTTGGATTCGTGCTTTCTATCCTTCTAATAAGAAAAAAAGTGGAGTTCATGTTAATAAGAATGTAAATTAACAGAAAATATTAACATACCCCAGCATAATCAAGGAAACATTGCCAGTAATCTGGCTGGTACTCACTGTCTCTGGGGCACACCCCTCTGACACCAGCTTTAGTTTTTCATCCTCAACATGTGTTGTCCTTGATATACCTTCAAGTTCAGGTACTGCCCACATTCTGTAACCGTAGACAGTAATTAGAATTTGAATCATATGCAAAGGTATATGGTGAAGATTAGCACTAACACTCTAATGACTAATAGGTAAAGAATCTGATGGCGAACATTCTTCCACATTGACCTTCAAAATAGGAAGGCACAGGGATGAAGTGATGCCTATGAAGAAAAGCAGTGGTTTCTAGGATGAAATGAAGCCACTCAAAGGGCAACAAATACAATCTGCTGCCTGCATTCAGATTGATGACTGGCTTCCCAACACCGAAGAAAATGGAAAAATTGAGCCAATGAGTAAATTGACGACGCTAAGTGCAACTACCTAGACAGGTACTACAAAATGATATGCAATTATAATTCCTTATCCCAATCAAAAGAAATCAATAAGTAGGGGGCTAACTGCATAAAGTTCATCAGCATGTTTAAAGACTTAATCTTCATATAGGCCATCCATTACAGCCTTCTTCTCAACGATCCAGTTTCAGGGTCCATGAACAACCAGTTTAAAAGCCTAATTTCAATTGACCCATGAGCTGTTAAGCCTAAAAGATGCTTGCTAGATTCCTCCTTACAGATGAATAGATACATCATAAATCTTGCAGCCCCTAAATTCACAAAAATGTGTAAAGAAAGGAAAGATATCTTTGTCCAAGAATCAATAATACAGTGATACTTGCATCTCATCCAACTCACGCTCTAATAACAATTTCTTGCACTTTGTCATGGCATAAAATGAGTCATTTATTACAAAACCCCTTCAAACCCATATCCCAGAATTGAAATTGATATGCCCAGAATTGAAATTGATGTGCCCGGAATTCGTTTTTCTTCAAAAAGAAAAAGAACAAAAAAAAAAAAAAAAGGAAACAGCTTCGTTTAAATTTGAGTCAACCAATCAAGAACAGAAATTCCAAAAAAAAAAGAAAAAAATGCAAATTCAAGGTAAAATAAAACAAAGAGAAACACCTGTCAGAAAACAGCATCCCAACACAAAAGCAGCCAATACAAAGCAGAAGGGTCCATTTCTTTGTAGCTGGTTCTCCACCTCTATTCTTCCAAGTCATCGTGCCCAAAATTTCACCTTGAGCCAAATCAGAAGTTAAATTGAGCCAAAACCCATTCCAAATCTTGAGTCAATTCCCCAAGTTGACCCAGACCCAGATCCCAAAAACCTTCCTTTCCCTCAAAATTCAAATCTCCAAAGACCTCTAGATGCACAAATTCAAGGAAAAAGAAAAAAAAACAAAGAAGAAAGACAAAAGAGCTAAAATTTCATCGCCACTTGGGTTTGCCAAGTCTTCAAGTTGTGAAGTTGGTGTTGCAGAGCCGGTGGAGTTCTGTCTATAGAAAGAAATGTGCAACAGCCCTCACAAGGCCACAAGTAACAGCAGCAAGCAACCTCTAATTACCGAACACGGCAATCTTCTTGTCGATGTTTTTGATATTTTATTTGCCACTGACAATGAAAGTACACCTCAACTCAACCAATGACCATCTTCCTGGCAAAGCTTTCTTTTTTCAGTTTGTTTCGGTGTCCTAATTGCATCCTTTTGGTTTGTTTAGGTGTCCTAATTGTATCTTTTGCCAGCTTCTCACACCGACACTTTTTAATAGCTCTGTTTAAAAATGAGCATGTCCGTCCTCCCTAAATAGAAGGCCGGCTCTCTAGAAACGAATGTGCCGCTCCAGCTGTACGGTGGATAAGCAGTTATTATATTAAATTATTAAAAAAATACATACTTTTACTATTTAAGATGATAATTTAAACAAGTACTTGAGATACGTTTTACATAATTAATGTAAGTTTAAATTTTTATACTGTTCAATACTACCCCTAGCTTAAACGAATGAGATGTTCTCGCTTTAATATATGTTTAAAAGATTTGATAAAGTTCGATTGTGAGATTTAAATTTGGTAATCACTAGTAAGATTATAATAGAGTCATGTTCAAAGTTATCAATAATTAAATGATAAATTTTTTTATAAGAAAAATTAAATGATAATATCAACAGATAACTGTTAACTTTAATTTATAAATATAATAACTTACTGATAGTATTTTTTTTCTACTAAAAAAATCAAGAGAAAAGTATATCTTTCCGAAATTCAAGTTAATCTCATGTTTAAATGGGAGCAATCGCACGATTAATATTAATAAAAATTCAAATTAGTAATTCTATAATACAAACGTAATTTTGGAACCATTAAATCGCAACTATGGTTTCCTTCCTAGATTCACTAGTGATGCCCCCGTCTGTCATTTAAATATTGAACTTTATTATATAATTTCATTTTAGATAATAATAAAATAATTATATAATTTATTTAATAATATTTAATAAATTATTTATTTTTTTATTTTTAATTATTTAATAATTTATATCACTTTATTATTATTTAAATATTATTACTTATTATTTCCCTTAAATATTTCAAACCAAGGTGAAATATTTACGGGCTTCATTGCATGGAGACGAACTTTATGTACTTTTGATGCGGTTCTCATTGCAGGATAATAATTGTGGATGCATATTTATGATCATATAAATCATTATGCATCAAAAAGTTGAAATCATACAACTAAAAATCATAGTAATATGTTGTGTGAACTCACATCTGCAGTGCATTTAAATCATGGCGTTCATTTAATTTTTTCAAATGTTTAGATGGAATTCCACTTGCAATCTTAATATTAGCATATATTATTTGGTCTTCTTAATGAGTTTAATGGGATTTTTAATTAAGGTGCAAAAATTTTTGAGAATGATTTTTTAGGTAATTATTCCCATTTATGCCATAGTAGACTTCCATGGGGATAACACTAATTTAAATTTTAAATTTTTATAAATTTTTTTAATTGTGTTTTAAATTGTTTAATTTTTTTAATTAAGTCTTTTATTTTTTAAATTTTTTCTAATCGAGTTTTTCTGTCAGTTTAACCGTTAAAAATGTATTTATTCTAACAGATTTAAAATAGGTCAAATACGTTTTTGACAATCAAATTAACGAAAAAATTTGGTTTTAAATGATCTGAAAGATAAATGACTCAATTGAAAAAAATTGAACCATTTAAGACTCAATTATAAAATTTATAAAAATTTATGGCTTAAATGAGTATTGTCCTAAGCTTATCCTGATGTAATTATTGAACTCGGAAAGATCGCTAGTCGTGTAGTTTGAAAAATAATATGCCACATTAAATATTAAAATGACAAAAAATTATAAAATCTAAGTTTCATACACCGAAAAAAAACATGGCTAAAATAAATTTCATACACTGAAAAAAATTCCATTAATAATAATTGATTTTCACATGCTAAACAGCCCAAAATGATTGTATCTCAAAATTACTTACCATTATATTATAAAGAAATATTTGATAAGATTTTTAAGGTGATATTAAAGTGATATAAATTTTTAGATAGTTAAATTAAAAAAATAAATTATTAAATATTATCGAATAAATTATATAAATATTTTAGTGTTACTTAAAATATATTTATGTAGTGAATCTTTTACGAGCAAAAATAAAAAAATCTTAACAACCCAAAGGAAGCATTAAACATGGAATTACATAGAATCAGTGATTATTAAACTATTATGGTTGACTTTTCGTAAGTACGTTAGCCCCGCACGAAGAGAGATCGAATTTGAAAGGGACTGAATTAAAAAAAAAAAAAATGAATGATCCTTCAAACCTCCATAATTCATAGATCCCTTCTTTTTCGTGTAGAAAGATCGTGAATTCATAATCATTCCACTTTCAATGAAATTATATGAAGCAGTGAATTTGGAATACAATTTGAATTTCAAATTATACATTGTATTATCGTAATTGTAAGTTGCATAAAATGATTATGATTAAAAATAAAAAACATAAATATGCGTCTCATAATTCTGAAAATACAATATAAATCAGGAGAAACATAAACTAACGGCTGTATAATGAAGTTCTTCCATTTTTTTCTCAGTACTTGTTAGAACAACAGACAACTTTGACTAAGTATTGTCAGCTAGAAACAATTAGTGATACTGATAACTCTAAGCTAATTTTATTAGTCCACGTCTAGTAACAAATAGGGGTACTTCTAAACTATCTATATTCTAGACATGTTAAGTAAGTCCATGTTTAGTGACTATCTAGACATGAGCAAGCCCATGTTTAGAAACAAATTGTGGTACATCTAAGCTAATTTTAGTTGGAGATTATTTTCCCAATTCAAAACATACATCTTCTTGTTACCAATAACGAAATGAATGTAAAAAATTTGTCATCTTAAGATGGATGATCATCTAAACTAAAAGAAGTGCATAGCCAAAAGTGTGTATTAAAAGCATAGATATCAGAAGTGCATAGCCAAAGAATTGTTCTTAATTCTGCGGCAATTGCCATGCATATCCGCCCAAAGCCCGAAAATCCATGTATCCATCTGCTAGCCACTCCCTCATAGCCAGCAAAAAGGACTCCCAAAAATAATTGTGGAAACATATTCTCTTTTGACTTTGTAGAAATTCAAAATAAGAGATTGAGAATGACATTTACTGTTAGGTATTAACAGAATGCTTGAGACTTGTAAATCAAGCCTGAGACTGTAGATTGCAAGGCACCTTGTAGGAAGGGGATTTCTATGCAGAGTTTATGGTAAACTTAGGCAAACTCATGATGGATTACTTAAGTTTTGGGAGAAATAACCATCAAAAATCGAGAATGTGCTTCGGGCTAATATTGTAGGAGTTGACACTGGTAGGGTTAGTTAATTGTATTTATTTATTTTATTTTCTTTATTCTCCTTATGTCATAAAAAAAAAGTATATTAAAAGGAAAAAACAACTCCCTCTTAGCTTATGAGGTCACTCAAATCAGGCGTGCATCAATAATTTGATCATTTTAAACTGTCCGTTAATTTAATCGCAAACAGATGCACTAACAGAAAGTGGCTCCTAATGCTAAGGAGCTCTAACTAGTTAGTATTAAAAGGGTTAAATGCATTTAATCCCTTTTTGTTTGTTTCTTTTGTGTTTTATTTCTATGTGGTTTTAATTTAGATTATTAATATTTCTATAATTTTTAATTTTGGTAATTAATACCTTTGTTTAAAATACAGTCAATTCAGTTAGTCAAATCTCGTTTTAGAAATATTAAATTTTTTTTTAAACCAAAACTATAAAAATAATTTGATATTCTTATTTTTCACCTCAACCTCCTTAAAACTCAATTAAAATACCAAATTAAAATCCCGGACCTAAATCATCTCATACCAAAACCTCAAATTCTAAAAAGAACAAACGCTTCACCTTCTTATTTCTCCATCTTCTTTCCTTCTTTCTTCTTCCAGTTTGAAGTGAACGAGGAAATTAGATAAAGATGTAAGCTTCGTAATTCTTGCTATTCTTGCTGTTATACGAGGGCTACGACAACAAAGAAAGCCGATGTGCTCGTCGTGTAGAAGATTGAAGCCAAGAAGCATCACAGAGCTGTGATCAAGTGTACTTGAAGATCAATTGGTTTTCCCTTTTCCACAAATATCCTACCGGTTACAAGATTTGATCTTTGAGCGTGGTTGTCTCGTCAAGTTCCGCAGCTATTAAGGAACAAGGACCACAATGAAAAAAAAACTCCCAATAGGCCAATACGCAAAACTCATATCTACTTCAATTGAATAATTAAATTTATATTACATCATCATTCTTTGTAGATGTCGCATAAATATTCACCCATAATGGAACCACAATAAATATCAGCCACAAAGTTTATGAACCACGATTGAAACTCACTATTGTTGGATGAATAAGTTAAAAAGCTTGGAGCGATAGTGCACGTGATTTATGAAATTTTTTGTCATTCATCAATAAATAGAAAAAGGAAATTGGCAATTGAACTGAATATCAATATTGCAGAACATTGCAGCACTACCCCACCCTCTGCAATTGAAGTTGATTTGAACCTGAGTAATTCTCTTGGGAAGATATGCAAGAATCTAGAAGAATTTGTACATGATTTATGAAATTCCCTTGCTCACTTAAAACTAGAAGAAGAAAGAAGAAAAGAAGATGGAGGAATAAGAAGACAGAGCGTTTGTTCCTTTTAGAATTATAGGCTCTTTGGTACGGAGGAAGATGGTTTAGGTTCGGGATTCTAATTTGGTGTTTTAATTGGGGTTTTACGAAAGCTGAGGTGGAAAATAAGAATTATCAAATGACTTTTTACAATTTTAATTTTAAAAAATAAATAATATTCTAAAAATGACATAATTTTGACTATCTAAATTGATAAAATTTTAAATAAAGGTGCAAATCGTTAAAATTAAAAATTATAAGAATGTTAATAATTTAAATTAAAATCATAGAGAGATAGACTATAAAACAAGCAAAATATAAAAAACTTAAATGCGTTCAACTCATATTCAAATTAATTTTAAAATTAAAAATTTAAAATTTAAATTTTAATCAACCTCAATTAATAGAAAGGAAAAGCGCTTGTTAATGCATACCCCACGTGCAAAGAATATGGCTCAAATGATGAATTACACACAAGTCATCTAAATGCCACATTCAATTTTTAAGGTACGGCAGGTTCCGACTGAAGATCGATAACACTACTCAACTGGGCCACCCTATGCATCAGATCAACATGTGGTGTTGTAATTGTGTGAGTGTAATCGTACATTTTTTCTTTGACTCATTATCACTACGTGGTTCAGCTTTTCGTTGCTGAATTGGTGTTCCCTCTCACTAATCTAACGATGTAACCACCACTTTAGGTGATTACTGTTGGGGTCAAAATTTCCCAACAATAACTTGGTTGTTAATTTAGTGTTCTTCTCTCATTGTTATTTTAGATTTGAGTTCTCTCGTAATTGTTCGTTTTAGATAATTAGAGGTTTATGTTGAAAGTGTCATATTGAATTTTAAATTTGTTACTATTAAGATCAAAAAATAAAAATTTATTTAAGTTTAATAATACTCAGATAATGCCGTAAGCTTTTAATTCAAATGATATTGACAGTATTTTAGTAAGTGTGAGATCAAGAATTCGAATTCTCAATCTTCCCAACTGTCCCTCTCTTCCAATCAATTGGTCTAGATTTAAAATTTTTTTTTATAAAAAATAATACTCAAATAATAAGCTCAAACTACAAAAATTAAATAAGATTTGAGTTCTCTCATAATTGTTCGTTTTAGGGAATTGGACGTTTATGTTGAAAGTGTCATATTGAATTCTAAATTTATTAATATTGAGATTAAAAAATAAAAATTTATTTAAATTTAATAATACTCAGATAATGCAGTGAGCTTTTAACTCAAATGGTATTGAAAATATGCTAGTAAATGTGAGATCGAGAATTCGAATTCTCAATCTCCTCAACTGTTCCTCTCTCCCCAATCAATTGGTCTAAATTTAAAAGAATTTTTTTAAAAAAATAATACTCAAATAATAAGCTCACACTACAAAAATTAAATAAATAAAGATATTAACAATTAAAAAAAAAAATAACTTCAACTCAGAGGTGTTATGAGTACCACCTCTACCAATTCCTTTTTAGTAAATTAAAAAAATAGGACGTGGCCATTTCGTGTGTTGTAGCAATTAAACAATAGAAAATTTAAAAAACCTCGTTACAAGCGGGACTCCCACATCGGTAGTATATTGTCCTTGTTCTCTTTTTTCTCAATGGATGTTACTCATGTTAGAGATCAATTCATGTTTTTTTTTTTTAGTAAAATGAGAAAATGAAGGTGATAATTCTCTTATAAAAAAATATTGAATCCATGAAAAGAACAAATCTTGTAAGTTTAGTTTTACGAGATATTTTAACAGACGTTCAAACTCAAGAATTGTTTGTTAATAATGAATATTTTACTATTTAGATCAGACAATCATGGATAAATTCTTCTACTCAAGATATTCACTCCACTATATTGATCAGTGTCCAATATAAAAACTACCACTAATTCCGAATTATTGTTAGTGTGCCGTGTATGTATATGGATTCACAAGCAAAGAAACATTGCATTACTTAAAAATAGAAGTATACAGCACGGGCTCAAAAAGAGAGACATTTACAAAAGAGAAAACCCAAACGACCCAAAGCAGGCCAAAGCTCAAAAGGAAAAGGACAAGGGAGGACGCAGACAGGCTCGGGAAACCTGAGCTCACAATTTGGGAGAAACCAACCCACGGATCAGAGAGGAGTAGCAACCTGCCCACGAAACGCTCCACAACCCCCCTTGACGAGTAGAGGCCGGCAACGACAACCACCGACGAGAGCACCGTCGCCATAGGCTACCAAATGCCATCCAAGGCTACAAACCAACACCCGCCCACTAAGACCACCACCAAGCACCCAAGAGACACCATGTAAGAAGCGATCGGACGGAAGCCCCAAGCCCAAATCATGTCCAAACTCTAGTAACCTATCCCCCACAAGCCGAACAGCGCCAAAGTCGTCGAGCCACCTAGGATGGACCGCCTCACATGATCTGTACAAGGTCGACTGGAAGTCAAAACGAGGAAGCCTCCCCTACCACCGCGCTGACCGCAAAAACGATCGAGGGGCAGGGAAGCGGAGACGCCAACAGAGCCCAACTAGAAGAAAAGAGCGAGAGGAAAACAGCGAAACCCTAAACAATCATTGGTTAAACACAACAAGACCAGCCACAAAGAGCCGATAAGCCCACGGAGGAGCACAACGCCCATGGAGGAGCACCTAAACCCGCCCACGAAGGAGCACAACGCTGCACGACTCAAGAGAGTCGACGGAAACGAGGGAGAAGCTATCGGCAACATTAGCAGACTGTAGCGCACAATAGCCCCCACAATAGGTCCATACCAATATACCATTCGCCGTGTATATATTTTGGTGTTCTAATGGAATCCTCGTACGTATTATTAATCACATCTCATACAAATTATGAGAGTTAACATTAGATTTTTTATCATTGTTCGAATATATGAGTCTTTCACTTCTCCTAAGATAAAAGTAGTTAAAAGTTATAAATTAGGACATGAATTAGGGATATGGATATTTTGTTTTGCACAATATAAAGTCATATAATTTGCGACACGTGAAAAATATATAGTTAATCTAATAGTTTATCTGTTTTTTTTAATTTAATATATTTTTTACGATCAAATAATTCAAATCTCTATATACTAATTTTATATTTATTATTATATATTTACATAACTATTTTCCTGTTTTTTAACCATACAAAATGCGTCTAAGACCAGACTCACCCAACGCAGTTATTCTATTCACAAGAGTAATCAGGGCCACACCAACATTTTTTCTCGTACTAGTTTTTTTCCTAGGTCTTTTAGGTACACTGGAGTCCGCTGTTTTTTTTACCTGAAAAAAAAAAAAAGTGACACGTTATAAATATGTTAAGAAGATTAAGCCGACCACGCGGCACAGTAAAAACAGGCAAAAATTTGTCCACTTCTAGGTCTTTACCAAATTACCCTTTGAGACAACTAATTAATCGCTGTTGTAAATTTATAAAGCAACTTGAAAATTTTTTTTTCTATTTTTTATTTTTGAACATAATAGTGAAACCTCGTTTTATAGGTCACGATAATTGTGCACGTTGTCGGTCAATAATTCTTTTGGTTAAAAAAATCATTATTAACAGAAAGGATAAAAGCGGGTAAGCCGAGAATTTTGTCAGAGTCTTTACCCGAATAGTTAGCAAAAACAATTTTTTTTGATTTTTTTTAATGCAGAAATTTAAAGGACTAATAAATATGCTTAAAGTAATATCAAATATTACTTAAATTCAGTATTTTAAAAAAAAAAAATGCTTTGCTCAGCATCGGATTAGAGCCGGGACAAAGTTCTCGGCCCGGAATAACAAAAAAATAATGGCCACGATTGTTTTGTTGGTCGATAATTTATTAACAAAAATCACCGTCAACACTCAAAATCTAGAGCCAGACAATATCGTCAAATCAGAAACAATTAGATATCAACCCGCAGGTTGTTAAGAAGTAATCAGGACCACACCAATCAACCCACAGGTTGTTAAGAAGTAATCAGGACCACACCAACAGTTTTTTCTCGTACTAGTTTTTCCCTAGGTTTTAGAGGTGCAAGAGTCCACCTTTTTCTCCTTCAAAAAAAAAAAAATATATAAATGACACTTTATAAATTTGACGTAAAAATTATGTTGAGTATACCGTACAACATAATACAAACTAATGACCTTTTAATAGTCCGCTTCTACATCTTTATATATATATTTTAAGTTTTAAATTTTTATATTTTTTATTTGAATTTTAAATTTTTTTAAAATTTCATTTAAATTTTAAATCTTTTAATTTCTCACAAAATCAGTACATCTGTTAACGAAAAGTCATTAATTTATTAAAAAATGATTTTGAACTAACAAAAAATTATTTGAAAAAACTTAATTACATAATTAAATTTTTTTAATAAAAAAATATGCATATTATCTATTTAATTAGTATATTTATTAATTTAAAAATATTTAATATACATATTTTATTGATAAAAAATGTTTAATTCATTTATTTAACATTTCCTACATAATTTGAATTATGTTAAATTTATTTATTAACAGATTAACTACTTTTTATAAACGAAAAGACTGATTTGGTAAAAAATTAAAAAATTAAAAATTTAAATAAAATTTAAAACTCAACTGTAAAAAAATTTAAAAATTTAAAATTTAAAATATGCATATCCCACATCTTTACCAAATGACCCTTTGAGACAACTAATTAATCACTGTTGTGAAATTGTAAAGCAACTTGTAAATTTTTTTTCCTATTTTGTAAATAAAATAGTGAAACCACGTTTTATAAGAGACGAAATAATTGTGTAAATTGTTGGTCAATAATTTATTAACAAAAATCGCCGTCAACATCTACAAAAATCACAAACAATGAGATAACATGAAACACGTGGTGAACAGTGGTCGGTACATCGTACGAATTGAACGCCATTAACAGCCAAACTTCTTTTTTTTCTGTCAAAAAAAAAAAAGCCAGCCAAACTTCGGCTATTTAAGGCCACCATAAGGGGCAATGTTCTGTAAAAATATCTCTCTCTATTTTGTGACCAACATTTATCGTTAACCCACAAAACCCCAATATTCAAAACAGTTCCAAAAGCTCATCGTCTTCACCATCTCTCCATCCATGGCACAATTAGCTATTCCTGGCATCAACGGCAAACAAATAGTTCACACTCTTCCAAGATTGAATCCTAGCCGTCCGTTGCGGTCTTGTAGGGCCATGGTAGTCACCATGATCAATAGTGAGTCTTATTGGAAGTCTGTAACTTCGGACATTGAGGCTAATCTGAAACAGGCCATTCCCATGAGGCCACCTTTGTCTGTCTTTGAGCCCATGCATCATTTGACGTTCGGCGCCCCGCATACGACTGCACCGGCATTGTGTATAGCCGCATGTGAGCTCGTCGGCGGCCACCGGGATCAAGCCATGGCTGCAGCATCTGCTTTGCATCTCATGCTTGCAGCTGCCTTCGCCCATGAACAGCTACCGTTGACCGACAGGCCTAGGCCCAATAGCACAAGGCATGCCTTCGGTCCAAACATAGAGCTTCTTACAGGAGATGGAATGATATCATTTGGATTTGAGTTGTTGGCTGGGCCGGACGGCTCGGCCCAAAACAATCCAGAGCGGATCCTACGAGCGATCATTGAGATTGCACGTGCCACGGGTTCGCAGGGGACGGTAGAAGGGCGATACAACGAGTTGGAGTATGGTAAACCGAACGGTGAAAAATCATCCCATGCAGCTGATTGGATTGATAGGGTTTTTAAGAAAAAGGAAGGTGAGATACACGCGTGTGCCGGTGCGTGTGGTGCTATATTAGGGGGTGGAAGTGAGGAGGAGATTGAGAAGTTAAGAAGGTTTGGTCTTTATGTTGGTGTGTTACAAGGAATATCCAATATGGCTCCAAAAGAAGAGAAGTTAATGAAAGAGGTTGATCAGTTAAGACATATGGCTATTGAAGAATTGAAAGGTTTCGATCAAGGTAAGGTCAAGGCAATTTCTAGCCTTGTTGTTGAGACCAACCTTTATAATGTTTAATAGTCGATGTAAACAAGTCAAAACAAGCAATGGGGCAGGCCATGATGTAGAATTGTTGAATTTTTGTAGAATTTTGTGGTTTATACGTTTATGTCACTTCTATAGGAGATAGAATCTATAATATATAATATAACCAACAGGTGTACTTTAGTTAGTTACTGAACATTATGTTTAATGAAAGATTAAAGGTTTAAATTCATCTTCTACTAATCTCTTTCACGTATATGTATGAGTTATGACCCTCTTCAAAGATTTTTGAAAAAAAAATCTATATTATGTAGTATTATTTAGAAGGGTAATTAGCAGATAAATGCTGAATCTTAAATAGCCTCAAGTAAGAAAACTCTGATCTTATGTTTATCAATTTCAAATTAAGACCCGTAATTTCATCAAAAGCTTTACTATTTTGAGGACTTAATCCCACTACTTCTGAGTCAACTTTCTATTGAGATGTGGAGTTTAGTGGATTAAATTTGAGATCAAAATCTTGTCGTTGTTATTCACGGATTCTTACTAAATGTTGACTAATGCTACTTCTACCCTTGGATTCACTTTTTTTCTCTACCATGATGAGAATGAAGATTAACGTCTAAGATAAGATCTTATTGTTTTATTATCAAATAATTATTTTGAGTATAACATTAAGACAGAAAATGCAATGATATTCTTCATGAGTTTAAAGATTCTTCTTCATGAGCCCCAACAAGCAGAAAGCAATGGCCATTGAGATGTTCTGTGTTTCCTTGAAGGTATCCACTGGAATCTCATGGTGGCATGCAGCAATCACCGGGCCCAATCAAACCCAGGTTGTCTTGGTGGTGGACATTTTTTATGGGTTTTTTTTTTTGCTAAGAAGATATTTCCAAATTATTGATTTGTTTTCTTTTTTTAAGAGATTTATATTTATTTATTAGGTAAGATAATTGTTGAGGGGCTCTTATATAATCAGATATTGTGGTCAGATTACACTTAGAAGTCACTTGATTTATGTAACTGTATGAATATTTTATGTAATTATAATTAAAAAATATAAATTAAAAATAATAAAATTTGTTATATTATTTTTAATTATTATAATTATATAAAATATATTACTTATTATACAAAATATAAATTTGAAATTATGTGGATGTATAACTTTTTCTAATTGGAAGTTGCTCTCACTATTTCGAGGCCAGGTGCATTCCACATTTTGCCTGAGCTGGCATAGCATTACGACAAAAATATTGGAAAGTGGCCATCGCCTTGGTGACATTCATGCTCAGACCTTGAGATGATCATAAAAGAAACAATAATTTTTTTAACAGAAAAAATATAATAAAAAATAAAATATAACAGCCAGTACTTTTTTTTTTTTGGTAAAAAAACAATATTAAGTATGTCAATACGGACATTGGTTCCTGAAATCATTAAAATTACTATAACAAATAATTCTTGCCGGTCAAAAGTTGCAAGGAATTTGCAACTTGCAAGTTATAAACGTGAATACTACTACTGATAGAATTAGGCCGTGTATAGGCCATTGCACAGTTTATTGTTAAGTGTCAAATATATCAATTATAAGATTTTAAGTTTAAATATTTTTAAAATATATAATGCAGTTAAATTTACATTAATTTTAGTATTGTACTTGTTGTAATCATCTAAAATTTCATCATTATTATAAAAATATGGCGCAATAATTATTGGCGGGAATATTAAGCATCACTCTTAACTTTTTCATTTTTCACAAAAAAAAGGTGAATAATAAAATAAGAAGATTAACATAGATACTACTTGTAATAAAATATTTAATAATTTAATTATATATTTTTTTAAATTTAATCATTAAATAATTCATATCACTTTAATTACACTGAACAAATCTCACCAAATAAATATTTGTAATAAAATAGTATGTGATTTTGAGACACATATCAGGGCTTCCGGCGCTGGTGTATATCGTTGGTAGGGGAAAACAATTTTTTTGATGTCTTTCCTTTAATTTTGATCTATTAAGAAGTTCATTAAATCATAAATTATATAATAAAATATCTCTTCTCTCTCATAAATCCTACTCATCATTTTCAATATTTAAATTAAAAATTTTAAGATAAAAATTTTAAATTATAATTATTATAGTATTTCTTTGAAGGGCTTTTTTTTTTATGTCCTCTGATAGTACAATGCATACCATTGTCAGGAGGAGTCAGAGGACCCAGGGTTCGAGGCCTTCCTGTCTGACTCGCCAAAAAACCGCAAATAGAATAAAACCCGAAAGTATTATTACGTTTTTAGATAGAATTTGTTCGAATTTTTATTTGTATTATATCAAAATTTTATTCTTTTAATATAAAATGTGAAATAAAAGAATAAATTTATTTTTTTATTTTATAAAGTATCAATATAAATGTAAAAAATTAAAATTTTATTTTATTCGAACACAAAAATTGGATTTTTTTTTTCGGAGTTGTAATTTTTTTCCAAACAGGAAATGGAAAAATAAGCCACGTATATTTGACAACGGCAGCGTCCCAATCAGATTCGTGCACGTCAAAACCACCCCTCATGAGATAACGTATCCTAGTCAACAACTATTAGCCAGGTGGACCCGGTATTTATGTGAGTCGTTAAACCTTTAAATTGAAAGCTCTACCGAATAGCTTTGCGTTTTATTATTATCTTGAACATAGGGATATGTATAAAAAAAATTTTAAATTTTTAGATTTTTTTTTTATTTAAATTCTAAAATTTTTTGATATTTTATTTCAGTTCTAAACTTTTTAATTTTACTCCAAATCAGTCTTTCTGTTAGTTAAACCGTTAAAAATTACTGTTCACTAATAGAAATTTTTTTAAAAAGGTAAAATATACTATTTCAATTCACCAGTTAACAGAAATATTTTGTATAATCTTAAAAAAATAAAATAAGAAATAAAAAAATCTAAAATCTCAACTTATATGTTACTATTTAAAAGTAAAATATAAACATTTAATAATAAAAAAATATTTAAATAGTGTATTTTACCTTTTTAAAAAAATTTCTGTTAGTGAACAGTAATTTTTAACAGTAATTTTTAACAGTTTGACTAACGGAAGGACTGATTTGGAGTAAAATCAAAAAATTTAATACTGAAATGAAATCTCAAAAAGGTTTAGGATTTAAATGAAAAAAATCTAAAAATTTAGAATTTTTTTAATGCATATCCCTTGAACATATGTGATTAAATAAAGTCAAAATTATTGTAATTATATGCCCTGCCCCGAGGTTCAAACATAAATTGAACCTAATTAAGTATAAATTTCAGGTGCGGATTACCTATATAAGAGACACAGACTCTAGTGCAGACCAAAATCTTGCAAATATACATATATATATATATACAGACAAGGTTGGGACATATATATAGAGAGAGAAAAAAAATTCTGTGGATAGAGAAAATTGCTAGAAGTTATCTAGAAGACATTAGGAAAATTTCAAGAAAAAAAATTGTTTACTAAAAATCAAATTTTAGAGTAATACAAAATATGTTTAGAGTTTATTTTTTTTTTTTTAAATCTCAGACTAACTCTTCTCTCTATCTACCAAAGCATATATATATATATATATATACTAGTATTAGACTCATGCTATGCGCGAGTTTAAACATATTTTGATAAATTTATTTTTTTATTTAAATTTCAAATGACAATAAAAATCAAAATGGTTATATTTATTTACCTCTCTACATCTAAGCTAAATAAAACAAAAAAGAGAGACAAAATAATTGTAGTAAAGTTAAACACAAAAGTAAGCACATTTTGCTTTGTTTATGTTTCTTTATTCTCTTTTTTTTTTTTTTTTTCTATTCTTTGGTTCCCTTTATTGATTTTCTTTGTCCTTCGTGGTTTCTGTCGTTTTATATTGTATGAATCCACTTTCAATAAAATTATATGAAGCAGTGAATTTGGAACACAATTTGAATTTCGAATTATACATTATACTATTATAATTGTTAGTTATATAAAACAATCATCATTAAAAATAAAAATTATAAATATACATCTAATAATTGTGAAAATATGATATAAACCTGTATAAACATAAATTAACAGCGGTATAAGGAAGTTCTTCCACTTTTTGCCCAATACTTATTGGAACAACGGACAACTTTGATTAATTGTTGCCAGCCAGTTCCAATTAGTGATTTTGATTTCAATTAGTGATACTTCTAAGCTAATTTTGTAAGTCCATGATTAGTAACAAATAGGGGTACTTCTAAGTTATCTAGACATGTTTAGCAAGTTCATGTTTAGTGACTATCTAGACATGAGCCGGCCATCTTCAGTAACAAATAGTAGTAATAAGCTAATTATAGTTGGAGATTGTTGCCCCAGTTCGAAACCTTCTTTTTTTTTTTTGAGCACACAATTCGAAACATACATCTTCTTGTTACTTATATGAAATGAATGTACAAAATTGTGGATTTTTAAGCTGGATGTAAACGGGTGAATAATTTGCATTAATATTATTGATGTATAAGTTCCCTTTAAATTGGAGTTAAATAGCTTGAGTTTACATGCACGGTACAAAATGAGGATAGAAGAACAACAAAATAACTGATAAGCTAACTATTAAGATCGGCAGCCTAACAAGGATAGGACAAGAACAAACAACAAACTGCTAGATAAGTACAATTAAGGAACCGCCAGATAAAAATTATTTAATAGGATGATCATCTAATCGAAAAGAAGTACATAGCCAAAACAGTATATTAAAAGGAAAAAAAAAATCCTTTTTAGCTGATAAGGTCAATGGAATCAGGGCGCATCTATCATTTGATCATTTTTAAACTGTCCATTAATTAAATCTCAGACAGATGTGCTAATAAAAAGTGGCTCCTAATACTAAGGAGCTCTAACTTTGAAAAACTGTTACAGCATTAAGGAAAAATTTTTTGAAAATTTTATCTAAACGTAACAACATACTAAATTTTTGCAACAGCTACTGTATTTTTTGTAATAAAAAATAGAAATATATGAAAATGTTTTTAAGTTGTAAAAAATGAAGACGTAATTACAAAAAATAAAGACACTGTTATATTCAGATAAAATTATCTAATACTGTAATAATATTTTCTAACTTATTAGTATTAAAATTATCCTTAAAATTGAAAGTTTCCAAATTGAATTTTAATGGAACTCAATTAATCGAAAGGAAAAGCGCTTCTTGATGCATACCTCACGTGCAAAGAACATGGCTCAAATGATGAATTACACAAACATAGGCCATCTAAAAGCTACTTTCGATTTTTAAGGTAGAGCCGGTTCAGACTAAAGATCGATAACACAACTGAACCGGGGCACCCTATGCATGAGATCAACGTGTGGCGTTGTTCTTGGATAAGCGTAATCATATATATTAATTCCTTCTTTCTTTGACTCATTATCAGCACGTGGTTCAGCTTTTCATTGCCGAATTGATGTTCCCTCTCTCACTGATCTACACGCGTAACCACCACTCTAGGTGACAACGCGCTTGTTAATTTGGTGTACTTCAGATTTGAATTCTCTTATAATCGTCCGTTCTTAAGTAATCGAAGGTTTATGTTGAAAGTAACGTGTTAAATTTTAAATTTATTAATATTAAAATTAGTGAAGAAAAAATTCATTTAAACTTAATAAAACTCAAATAATGAATCTATTTTATGAGAATTGGATAAATAAAGATACCAAAGAAAAAATACATTAACTTTAACTAAGAAAAAATACATTAACTCTAACTAACAATTGCTACGAGGATCATATCTACCAATTCCTTTTTTATTGTTTAAAAAAAAAAAAAAAAAAAAAGGAGACGTAACCATTTTATGTCTTATACCAAGTTTACCTTGGGTTTTGATTATATACGCATGCCATACGTGTGAACTCGCATTTAGTCGTTCGAACGGACAATGTTGTCATACAATCGGACGGCCAACATATAAGATTGCAAGTGAAACGCATTAAATTTGTTCTTGCTCGTAAGCAAATTACATTTTTAGGATGCCTATTTTGATACATTAACAGCAGGACAATTCAAAAATGAGTCTTAAATTTTTATGAAATTTTTAAATATAATTTTATTATTTTATTCATTTATTGCTTTGCCAAATAAGCCGTATCCTTTATTTTTTTATTATTTTTATAGTCATTTTTAGCCGAACTTGGATATTTTTACAAAAAAATATCATTTATTGAAATACTTGTTTTAACAAATTGATTGAATTTTTTCCAAAAATAAACTCACATGTAATAAAAGAATAAAAGTATAAGATATATTTAAAAAAATAACAAAATAATAGGATTATATTGAAAAATTCAAAAAAAAATTTAACACTGATTAACTAACAAACCATATGCAGTGTTTTGGAATCTTCCAAAAATATACTACTCATTAAACTCTTTAGAGATTAGTAACACCAACATAGTTATGATGTTGTTGTTAGAAGGAGAGGATCAGAGGGACATGGGTTATTTCTGTGAGGAATTTTTTTTTGAAGGATTTTGTTAACATTTTATCTGCTTTAGGCAAGTAAAAAAAAAAAAAAAAAGAAAAAACTTCAGTTATGTCTTTTATAGTCGAATTAAGGAAAATTGTGTAGAGGCATAATTGCCCCCAATCCTATTTGTCTTTTTTTCATCCTCGCAAAACAGGAGATCCACATCATGGTGTACACATAAATTAGAGACACTGCTATACACACAAATATTTTATAATTGTTTTTCAGGATTTAGGGAGATAGAATTTAAGGTTCAGGATTTAAAATTTAAGATTTAAAATTGACAGTAACACTCATTCAAATATAAGTTTTAATTTAAAAACTAAAGATATTATTTTATATTTCAGGATATAATTAGGTATACCATTCTCAGTATACCTATTCGCACCATTTAAGATTTCATCAATTATTATCAGGCAACAGAATTGGTGACCATTTTGGGGCTTCAAAGATCTTGGTAGTCGAGGGCTTGCGACAATTTGATCTTTTTACATTGACATTTTTGCAATTGCTTAATCGAGTTACAATGAAAGAGTTTTTAAGTGTTATTTATCTGAAATAGTGGTATTTTTTTTAACACTTTAAAATGAAATATTTGTTTTGTTGCCTCGATAAAGTAGGAAGCTTTAACCATGTTATTACAGAGAAATTGTTTCTCCGACTATAACACAATAAATTTATCGCTACATTTTAGGTCATGACTTTGCCTCCCAAAAGAGTTTAATTTGTTGATTTCTGTCATTTCAACAAACTAAATTCATTCGATTTCCCCCCCCCCCAAAAAAAAGAAAAAAAACTAACCAAATTCATTTAATTTATTTTATGACGTACCAAAAAAAAACCCTAAATTCATTCAATTTCCTTTTGATTCTTCTCCCCACCCCCCCAAAAAAAAAAAAACTAAATTTATTCCCTGTTTCCATGGACCTGGACATTGGTTAAATCACTCTATGTCCAGCTTCGAAAAGACCTTGTAAATTCAATGGAATTGTCTGGGAGACAAGGGAGGCTAATGTGGCCGAAATATATTGCCCACATTATGCACCTGTGGCACATCTAGCTTTATTGATTGAGCATTTCACAGGTCCATTGATTTGTCATTCGTCCCGCATCGGCGGTACATTGTCCTTGATCTCTTTTTTTCTCAATGGATGTTAGAAATTTGTTTTTAATAAAATGAAAAAATAAAAGTGAAACTTCCTATTTTTTTCCGGAATATAAAATCCATAAAAAAATAAATTTTGCGTACCTAAGTTTAGTTTTATTAGAAATTTTGATGAATTTATTTTTTGATAATGAACAATTTTTACCGCTTAGATCACACGATTGTGGATAAATTCTTGTACACTCTAATTCACTCTATTATATTGATTAGTTTCCAGACACAAAAATTATAATTTTTAAAACTAAACTGGTTATTAACTCGATAAGAAGGTTGGATCATTAGGTTAATGATTCAACAAGTGAACCAATGGTCCAACCGTCGAGTCAATTCTTATATAATAAAACAATAACAAATATTTATTTTTTTACTATAAAATAAAATAAAAGTTTACTTATAACGAAAACATAATCGAAAAAGAAACAAGCTTCATTAGTCTACTATTTAAAATAACTTTTTAATCAATAGAGTATTTATATTCAAAAATAAAATATTATGAAGATAACAGATGCAGTCCAAAAATGCCACATCCTTTGTTGGTATAAAAAACACGTAAGATATTTTTAAACTCATCAAACAACATATCTATTCTAGAGTGTCACTCTTAAACTTATTAATCCGATCACATTATACAAATGAATTAAGAGTCCTGTCAAATTCAAGTCTTGATTTGTATTTAATTGAAATCAATTTTGGTGGATTTTACTGTTCATGGAAAAATCAATTTTAAAGGATTTTAGTAAAAAAAACTGAATAATAATTAAACTGTTCGGTTGGTCAATTTTTAGATCACCAGTTCAATCTAATTCAAGTCAGTTCATATAATTTTCAAGCGGTTCATTTCTAACCCGATTGTATGATGAAACCGAACCGGTTTGAGTTTCGATTTATCGGTCCGACTACTAAGTCAGTTTGATTTTTAAAATTACAATAAAAACTACCACTAATTCCAAATTATTGGTTGTGTGCCGTATATATATAATTTGATGTCTACGTATTATTAATCTCATTCCATACAAATTATGAGAATTAACGTTAGATTTTTTTATTATTTTTCGAATAATGAGTTTGTCACCTCGCCCATAGATTAAGCGTAGATAAAAATTATAACTTTTTTGAATCATAAAAAAGAAATATTGTCGGTATATAAATCATCATATCTACATATTAAAATTAGAAGTCACTCATTAATATTTTTGTTTAATTTTCTCCACAGAGAAGGCTCTCCACCTGAATACTATTGGGTCCACATGGGTCTTCTTTATATTTGGTCTCGGTATGAATGAGTTTTGAATTCACTATTACATTACATCATAAATTTTTGTAAACTTTGAAAACAGATATCTGCAAGAAAATTTTAATATGAGCCAATACAAAAAAAACACAGCGCATAACTATTAAATTATTATATTAAATAATAATAAAAGTTAAAAATTAGGACATGAATCAGTGATATTGATATCGATATTATTTTTTAGCCATACAAAACGCGTCCAAGGCCAGACTCACCAAACACTATTATTCTATTCACAAGAGCAATCAAGGCCCTGCCCACATTTTTTCTCGAACTAGTTTCCAAGGTTTTATTGGTACAAGAGTCCGCATTGTTTTTTGTCTGAAAAATTAAAAAAAAAAAAAAAGAAGGGGCCTGTTACATACAACTTTCCCCAAATAAGAATGACACGTTATAAATTTGTTAAAATTTAAAAAGATTAGCTGACCACACAGTATGGTAAAGACAAACTAAATCCTAGAGTCCACTTTTAAGCCTTTACCAAATGACCCTTTGAGACAACTAATTAATCGCTATTTTAAATTTATAAAGCAACTTGAATTTTTTTTTTCCTGTTTTTTGAATAAAATAGTGAAACCACGTTTTATAAGAGACGAAATAATTGTGCACGTTGTTGGCCAATAATTTTTTTGGTTAAAAAAAATCATCATTAACAAAAAAAATAAAAGTAGATGGACCAAAAAATTTGTCCCAAACCTTATCCAAATGGTTAGTAAAAACAAAATTTTTTGAATTGTCTTTCAAAAAACAAAAATTTATAGTGATACTGAATATATTTAAAGTAATATTAAATATTACTTAGATTTAATATTTGTAAATAAATAAATAAATAACTGCTTTGCTCAGCATCGGATTCACTATTATGGTGGCCATTATTTTTGGGTTAGCAAGACAAAATTGCCGGCCTGTGATAGAGGACTAAGAAAAAAATAATGGCCACGTTGTTTTGTTGGTCAATAACTTATTAACAAAAATCACCATCAACACTCAACATCCATAACCAGCATAATAGAACGTCGTCTAATCAAAAACAATTAGATACCATGAAACATGTGGTGAACGGTGGTCGATCGAACGTACGAATTGAATGTCATTAACAACCAAACTTGAGCTATTTAAGGCCACAATAAATGGCAATATTGTTCCATAGAAATATCTCTATCTATTTTGTGACGAACATTTATCGTCAACCCACAAAACCCCAAATATCAAGACAGCTCCAAAAGCTCATCGTCTTCACCATCTCTCCATCCATGGCACAACTAGCTCTTCCTAGCATCTACGGCAAACAAATAGTTCCCACTCTTCCAAGATTGAATCCTGGCCGTCCGTTGCGGTCTCGTAGGGCCATGGTAGTGACCATAATCAATGGTGGGTCTTATTGGAAGTCTATAACTTCAGACATAGAAGCTAATCTGAAACAAGCTATTCCCATGAGGCCACCTTTGCCTGTCTTTGAGCCCATGCATCATTTGACGTTCGGCGCCCCGCATACGACTGCACCGGCATTGTGTATAGCCGCATGTGAGCTCGTCGGCGGTCACCGGGATCAAGCCATGGCTGCAGCATCTGCTTTGCATCTCATGCATGCGGCTGCCTTCGCCCATGAACAGCTCCCGTTGACCGACAGGCCTAGGCCCAGAACTAGGCCCAATACCACAAGTCATGCCTTTGGTCCAAACATAGAGCTTCTCACAGGAGATGGAATGATAACATTTGGATTTGAGTTGTTGGCTGGGCCCGAAGGCCTGGCCCAAAACAATCCGGAGCGGATCCTACGAGTGATCATTGAGATTGCGCGTGCCACGGGTTCACAGGGGACGGTAGAAGGGCGATACAATGAATTGGAGTATAGTAAATCCAACGGTGAAAAATCATCCATTGCAGTTGATTGGATTGATAGGGTCTTTAAGAAAAAGGAGGGTGAGATACACGCGTGTGCAGGTGCGTGTGGTGCTATATTAGGGGGTGGAAGTGAGGAGGAGATAGAGAAATTAAGAAGGTTTGGTTTTTATGTTGGTGTGATACAAGGAATATCCAATATGGTTCCAAGAGAAGAGAAGTTGATGAAAGAGGTTAATCAGTTAAGGCATATGGCTATTGAACAATTGCAAGGTTTCGATCAAGGTAAGGTCAAGGCAATTTCTGGTCTTATTCTTGAGACTAACCTTTGTAATGTTTAATTGTTGATGTAAACAAGTTAAAACAAGCAAAGGGGGAGGGCGTGATGTAGAATTTTGTGGTTATATTTTTATGTCGCTTCTAGAGGAGATAGAAGCTATATTACATAATGTAACCAACAGGTATAGTTTAATTAATTATTGGATATTACGCCTAAATAAGATGTTACAAGTTCAAATCCATCTCTTACCAGTTCCTCATCTCACATACATGTATAGATTATGACCCTTTTTAAAGATTAAAAAAAAATTATATCATATAATATTTTTTAGGAGTATAATTAGAGATAAATGTTGAATCTTAGATAATATCAAGTAAGAAAACCCTGATCTTGTGTTTTTCAATTTTAAATTGAGACCTGTAATTTCATCAAAAGCTTTACTATTTCTAAGACTTTATCCTACTATTTCTGAGTCAACTTGCTATTGAGATGTGGAATTTAGTGGATTAAATTTGGGATCAAAATTTGTTCTTATTCACGGATTCGTACTAAATGGTGACTAATGCTACTTCTACACTCTTGGATTCACCTTTTTTTTTTCTATAATGATGAGAATGAAGATTAATGTCTAAGATAAGATCTTATTTTTTTATTATCAAATAATTATTTTCAGTATAACATTAAGGACAGAAAATGCAATGAAATTCTTCGTAACTTTAAAGATTCTTATTCATGATCTCCGACAAGCAGAAAGCAACGGCCATTGATATGTGCTGTATTTCCACAAAAGGTTTTTCCTTTTTAGCGGTAAAAATGGTGGCTGAGTGGATAATTATTCTTAGGTCAGTATGTCTCGATGAAAATCTTTAATAAGATTACGTTAAAGGGTTAAAAGCTCTTCTACTATGTATTTTTGTTAGGTTTCGAATTATTAACATTACAAGTGATGCTCGACCAATACCAATTTAAGTACGAACCGAGGCAACCTACATTGGTTCCATGAAAAGTATCTACTGGAATCTCCCGGTGGCAAGCAGCAATCGCTGGGCCCAATCAAACCCGGGTTTCCTTGGCGGTGGACATTTTATGGGTTTTTTTTTTTTTTTTCGGTTTTTGCTAAGAAGATATCTCTAAATTGTTGATCTGTTTTCTTGTTTTTTTTTTTGCAAGAGATTTGTTTTTGTTTTTATTAGATAAGATATTTGCAAATTGCTTTCACCATTTCAAAGACAGGTGCACTCACATTTTTCATGAGCTGGCATAGCATTAAGACAAAAATATTGGAAAGTGGCCATCGCCTCAGTGAAATTCACGCTCGGACCTTGAAATGATCATAAAAGAAACAATAATAAATATGTCAATACGGAAATCGGTACAATATTAAATTCTTGAGATCCTTAAAATTACGTATAACAAATAAGAAATTATTTACATAGGTCAGAATTCAGTGTTTCTGTTCTATTTTAACATTATAATTTCTTTTTTACTAAAATTTAAATAGTACTTAATATTATTTTAAACATATTTAATACTACTCTAAAATCAGTGTATTTTGAAAACAAAACTTTTTCAAAATTTTTCCCACTAATTTGAAAAACGGTTTATTTCGAATTTTTTCTTTCTCAATAATTCTCCGTCCAGCCCGGGACACAAATCCCGAGCTCAAGAACATTTATCCAACAAATGATTGTTGCCGGTCAAAAGTTGCAGCCAATTTGCAACTTGTTAAGTTATAAAGGTGAATTATAAGATTAACATAGACACTACTTGTATTTTTCACTTTGTTTTTATGACGGGAAATCTCTTTTAAACAAACTGCTACCATGGCTCCTATCGTACAACTCAATTTTAGAGAATCTGATTATCATCGGATCAAAATTTATTGATAAGAATTTACACCCTCGTGCTCACTCTTTTTTTTTTTTTTGGGTTTGGTATGCGTTTTTACTCATCTTTACAATGTACACAAGGTCAACAAAAGTGTCGACATAGAACAGTCAAATATGAAATAGCTGTGAAAGTTAGAGCAAAGTTGTTGTTATGCTTGTCACGTCTGAGAAGTGAGAAGGGTGCAAACGTCTTCTATTGCGAACGACGAGTTACCAAAGAGGCCCCAGTGAGACACAAAATCTAGAAAAATGGAGGACGGTGGCATGTCATTTTCAATTATTTTTGCACGATGGAAATGACAACTTATTATTATAGAACGAGATAAATAAAAAAAGAGACTGAAATACGAACTTCAATCCTTCCAATAAAATGAGCATGCTTTCCATTACTCTAATAAAGCTAGATCGTCATCAATTTTCTAATTGTTTTCCTAAATTTACACTGGTTTGTGACCCTCTAGGTTTTTGATGAATATGGATTCAACGCCAAGGTTCTTGTTGGAACTTGTTGGAATCAACGCCAAGGTTCTTCGCTAAAGTTTGGATCATCCATGAGGGAGGCAGCCCAGCCCAGTTGATTCCGGTGGAACTAAACATGCTAGCCCAATACAAAGAAAATAATGACCATAGGTCGACCCCAATGCATCACCTTTGCTTGCAGTAGGAGTTTGCAATTTAAGTAATACAATTTAAAATGTCTTTAACGAGATATTTTAAAATTTAAAATTTTATTTTATAAGTTTTGATTTTAAATCTTGAGAAGAGAGGAATGAAATTTATGAGAAGAAAAAGTTACTTCATTATATAGTTTATAATTCAATAAATCTCTTAATTGATAAAAAAAATATTTAAAATTAGTGATAGTATTTACCATTTTTACTCACCTTTTGTTGTAGTGATAAGTAACAGAGAGCTATAACTTATTTGATACAAAAGTTATCTTCAAAATTGACTGTCTTGAGTGACAATGTAATTGATGGTCAATTGACACCCGCCCCCCAACCCCCCAAAAAGGTTAGTGATACGTTGCTATTTTCAAATGGATTCCCTATCCTTTTTTCTTTTTTTTTTCTTTTTTTTTCTTTTTCCAATCTTATGTACACATCATGAACTAGTTAGTAATTTGTTGTTAACATGAGAACTCTTCTAGTGGTAACTATACAGAGACATTGATGTAATTACTGAATATTTCCCTCCTCACTGTGTCCAATATGATAATATTTAGTTTGATGATATTAAATATTTAGTTTTGTCTCGTAGAAGATCGTGAGTTGCCATGGCCCGCACGATTGATAGAAAGTAACTCTCTCTCTCTCTCTCTCTCTCTCTTATTTCCCTCAGCATGACAGATACATATAGAAATTGACTCAAAGAATAACTCCAAGTGCACCATTTAAGTGCCAGTGATAACAAGTGTCATGCATCATATCCCACAGTCCTATTATTAAATGTGTCATAACCATTGACTGTTTCATTCAATGGGAAGAAAATGTCTCCGTACAGAAGACTCTAATAATTTTATTTTTGAAAGAAACAATCAATTTTTGTGTAGTATTAATCTTATTTTTATAGAATAACTGTTTATGCAACTCAAATTTGTGAGTTCAAATTATAATGATATAACTTTACTGTTACACTATAGATTATCCTTTTCATTCACTCGATGACCCAAAGAAATCATTGGCTGAGAGCCATTCAGCTGGTTATGGTTTGGAGCTATTGAATAATTGCCCCTCAGTGGTATATGAAGGCTCAATCAATTTATTATAGAAAGCACCAGGAGCACTCAGTTGCCTGCTATGTGGATGCTTATACATTGCAATTCCTTTCTACATAAGAATGACTAATCACTAATGTCCTTTACATAAACCAAAACAAAAACAAAGGAACCTAGACTAGACCAAAGAGCTGACAAAAGTAACCCCCCCATGCATAACAGAAAGAGAGCAATGATAAGGATTGTTATGACATTACCAATTTACAATCATCATCATCATCATCATCATCATCATATCATGGTGATTCAAGAAAGCCAGTTTTGGTCAAAACAGCATTCCTTACTCTGCTAAGGTCCCTCCCTTTGAGGGTCCTGCCAACACCTTCAAAGACAGAAAATGAGGAAATCTGGCTCCTTGCAAGCCTCCTGGCAATGAACTCATGTGGGGGCACCTTAGAATTATACTCATCATCACAATCATCATCGTCGTCGTCACTGTTACCACTTCGGTTCACAACCCCATGACCATCAGCATCAACATCATCGCCATCATCATCATCACCATCATCATCAAGCCATGAATTAACATTCCTGGAGACTTTCTTTGACTTCTTTCCAGAAATCTTTGACCAATCAGGAATGTTGACTGGTGCTGATTGCTGCATTAATTTGCCTTCATGAGAGAAACTATCGCCGCTGGTGCTACTATTATTGGAAGAAGCTCTGGGGATCATTCTTGCAGCCGCAGGCAAGGCTCTCGAAAAAGAAGCTGATGATTCTATGGATTTCCCATTGGAAATTGAAAAGCTTGAATCTTTTCTCTCCCTTAACACATCCCAAACATCTTCTTCTTCAAAGTCTCCATCTCTCAGGGATCTCCACAAGGCAGAGCCACTGCTCTGCCTTGTCAAACCAAACCTGCCTTCCATTGATGACTGCCTACACAACCAGAACCTGAAATCATTAGAACAAAAAACTGAAAGATACCCACATGGGGTACCCTCCAACAGTCTTGTACCCATCAAAATCCAGCCCAAAATTCAATTAGAGAGAACAAGAATCTACCTTTTTTCTTCCTGATTAAGAATCTGCAAAAGTCACTAGCTGTCCCCAGATTCTAAGTAAGAATATCTGCAACATGGAAAGCAAATTCAATAAAACAAATCAGTCAATAAAATTCCTCTTTTAATGACAGGACTCAGAATATGTAAGAAAAATGATGGATTTAAGAGTGTACAATTCTTAGTCCCTGAACAGAAAAAAGTTTGTGAAGCGAGTTGGTTGTGATGGCTGCTTTTTGAAGACCCCGAAAGTCCTATGGAGATCTCTTACTCCTGTATGGGGAGGCTTTTCAGGTTTTGTTGTCTAATGTACTCCACCTAAGGGCTTAGGTCCTTGAAAACCTGACTTTTGGGACAGTGACATATGCAAACAAAAAATAAAAAAAAAGGGGGAACTGGAAAAAAAAAAAAAAAAAAAAAAGTGGAATAATACAGTGAAGAGAATAGGATCAGTTATGTTTTTTTGTTTTTACTGACTTTCCTTCTAATGTTAGATTCTATCTCATCAGGTCTTTCCTAATATATACTGATGCATGCATGATGCACTTTCTATTTCTGCCTTGCAATAATTAAGAATTAAGATGTATATGCCTAGTACAAAGGAAAGAGAAATCCCACAAAGAAAATGGAATTGGAGGTGGAAATTTTGTGTTGGAAAACATATTCACAACTATAGCACACAGAATTGAAGGCAAAAGGAAGGACGATGAAAAACGTTCCTTGGTGATTGGTGCTGTGGAGGATGTGTGGTTGACAATGACACTCTTTGCTTTATACTACACTTGAATTTGAAAATGAACCCCATATGAGTTAACTTTGTTTTATATGTATTTTTTTTTTTTTTTTTGTCTCAGTAGAGATGATCAATTATCGTCGGAAAAGGAGTGATGAGGAGAAAAACTAAAATTCTCAATTATCAGCCAACCCACTTAAGGTGCGGGTCCTCTGTTTAATAAGCTCTTTGCATATACATGTGGGTACTTTATTGAACTTATAAATAAAAACACAAATATCATGTAGTATATTGACATTTTATCAAAGTAGAGCCAAAAGAGTGTACTCTACTCCTTTCTTTGACATAACAAAGGTCATAGTGGCAATGGAATCATCAGCCATTTAAGTTTTCAACTTAAATATATAATAAAACCCAATCTTCTTTGCTTTAAAATTATCAATGGTAATATACTTTTGTGCGCACAGGTGTACATCAATATAAGGGTCCGTAGTTTAATCTAATATATTTAATTGTGAATTGTATATTGAGCTGTGCAATAAGTGAAGTTTTTATTTGGTAAGGTGAATACTTTTCTAAAATATATTCTCATTAAGACATTATGTTGCCATGTGTCGCAAGGGACCAAAATATGCAGAGTTGTCACATTCATGTTAATGGTATTCATTTGAAAAGAACTTTTATTGATAGCAGATTCAGGGAAGTTACAGTGTTCTTTTTCCTTTTTAGTTTCATTTATTAGTTCTTTTTTCTATTTAAAAAGCCAAGGGCTTCATTACGTTTATTTACTTGTCCTAACCTAAGATAAACACAGGTGAGTTGCCGCTGCCATGCCCATTGATTGTACATTTATCATCTCATCTAATTGTTGTTGTTGTTCTTGTTATTTTTCTTTTTATCTATTACAATATCTATTAAATCATAAGCTACAAAATAAAAATAATTATTTGATTTTTATAACTCTTACGCTCTTTTCTTAAAATTAGAATTAGAACATAAAGCTTCTATAATAAAAATTTAAGTTATAGTAACTAAACTGTACCTGAGAGGCCTCATGTCATCTGGTTATTATGTATTATTAATTGTGCAATTATCATTAGGCAAAATGATATTGTTTATAAAAATCAAGTTCGTTTCAGGTTAAGAAATCTGCACCACTCGAGATGGCAACTTGGTGACGTATTTTCACATAGTTAACTTGACTTCAAATCCCTGCTCCTACGCTTTCTCTTGGCAAATAAAGTTATGCATCCTCCTTCTGCAATATGCTTAAAGGATCTAGTTGAAGTGTGAATGTTATGTTTAAGATTCAACAATTGTCGAATGGGTCGTGGAAGAGTTATACTCGATACTATCAGTGTTCAAATAATGAGTCCACCATATAAAAATGGTTAAATGAAAATGTCAACTATTCAAAGCCAACTTCAGCCTACAAATATTATGACCAATATGCTTGCAAACAACTTTTTTTTTTTGACAAAAAAAAAGTTGAGAAATCTTTTTTTTTTTTTTTTTTTGGTTTTTATGGCCATAAAAGTCAAGAAATCTTTATTGGTATCCATATAACATTAAGTTGCATTTCGCCTTCTCGGTACTGTGTAAGCCCATGAAAATTTATGAGTTGAATTTTTATTTTCTTGTGTTTTATTTTCTTGTAATTTTAATTTACACTATAAGACCTCTTATGATTTTAAATTTTGACAATTAAAACCATTCCTCATGATTTTATCAATTTTAAAAATTCTTTCTAATCCTACAAAATTTTATGAAGCATAAATATCATGAGATTTTTTTTTTTTTTTGAGATGTCATGATTAATTTCTTTCTTCTGTTGGAATTTTTTACAATTCATTTTTAAAATTTTGTTACAGTTAGAAAGAGTGAACTCATAAAAACTTAAAAATCATAAACTCTAAGAAATTCTCAAAAAAAAAACAGAAAATAATGATTATGATTTAAAAAGATTAAATCTCTATAATATCTGAATTTTATGAATTTTTTTACATTAGAGAAAAGTTTTAAGATTGATAAATTTTAAAAAAGACTCTCAGCTGTCAGAATTTAAAACTATAAAAAGTCTTATAATATAAATTAAAACTACGTAAGAATAAAACGCAACAAAAAGTAAAGCAGATGCGAGACTTATATGCATTTAACGATTAACATAATGAAGGCTTTCAGTTATAGCCGCCTTGAAGTAGCCAATGCCTTGGTTTGGGACAATGAGGAAGATTCCTGGAGGGAATGGGCGATGCAAATGCTGCAGGATAAAAAAAATGCCCTGACACAACAGCTTTCACTGTGATCTATATTTTCTTTGGCAAATTATTTAACTCGAGACTTTGGTGGCCTTTGCATTAAAGTCTAAATATATATATATATATATATATATATATATATATATAAAAGCACTGGGGTTAATTTATTATAGATTTAATTTTCAGCAAGGCAAATAATAATGAGTGCACATCACTTTCCTCATGTGCATTGCATCAAAGTCAAAAAGGAAAGGTGCTACCCTTTACTAAGTTAAAATTAATTACTAGAAAACATTTGGGAAAATTTTTTGTGCAATCAAGTTCACAATTTTAAACCAAGAAAAACAAAAATCAAATATTAAATGACATTATTGTGTATAACAATTATCACCAAATATATTACAATTTACAAGTAAATGAAACTATAGAACAAGGAAATTCAATGGTTAAGGTTGGGACAAATTTTGTGCTATTGACAGTGAAATTTATTATCGGAAAAGCTGGTCTACCATCCGGCATTGTGGCCCACATGCAGCAATTTGCAGCCGCCATTCAACGTATATAGGCTATCAAATTGCACAAACTACAAACTACAACTAATATTAAGACAAAAAAACACATGGGAAATTTTAGCACGAGCCAATCAAGGTTTCTCTGGCTCTCAGTTTCTCAAAAAATATAAATTTCTTGGAGGACATATGCCGTAGATTATGAGAATCTTTAATAAGATTCATGTTACTAACTTATTAGGCATTTTGATTCTCTTGTTAGTGCAGGAATTTAGCAGGATCATGGCGGCAGGCATGCGCATGGGCCCGTCCAGTGCAAGCCGACACTCTCTCTAACACAAGATATCTACTTTTGTTCTCTCATACTTTAAATATAACTGGTTGACATACGTTCATTAAAATTAAATTTATTAATTTTGTGTTTCAATCATAATAACTATGTTCTCTCTCTGATTGTTTTTTTTTCATCTTTGGACTTCATTTGTAACAAAAAAAACAAAAAACGAAATAAGACTATTCGACTAAAAGTTTCAGATTATTTTACCATTAAATTACATCGGCTAGTCTACATGTCTTTATTTAAGTGATAAAGAGTCAAAAGTTATTTGTTCATTAGTGATCAATTAACCTTTTTTATTACATTCTATCAACTTTTACTGTAACTCACTAGTTAGTGGCCATTAGTTGTTGGTCATCAGGTATCAGATAACATCAAATTAAAAGATTACACAATAATCTGATTCTGGTATCTAGATTGAATTTTGGCTTGTGTACAAATAGGGTTTGTTATACATTGGGTACATACCACATTAAGATAATGGGGAGTGAAATAGAAAAAAAATTATCACTAATAGGTGCTTTTTAATAAAAAAAGATACATCACCGGCATATAAGTTATTGTACTTGTAGTCTAAGGTTAAGAGTGACTCGTTGTCATCTTTATACAATCTTTCTCACAACAGAACCCATCACCTAACTATTATTAAGATTGAGTGGGTTTCTATTACATTCGACTTCGGTGTTAACGAATTTTAAACTAATTAATGCAAAACACAACTTTTCTAACATAAAAGGCGTCGCCATTAAAACTCAAATTCGAGCTAATATAAAAGGAAATATACTAAATTACTAACTAAATTACCACTTTAAATGATATAATCGACTAGTGTTGGTATAATGGAATTGGCCAAAAATTTAAGGTACCTATCAAGTGTTGAAAAAAGGTGGCTACTTTTATTAAGCTATTTGGGTTTTGATTGCCCTTACTGTTGGAGCAGAGACAAATTTACTAAATTGCGTTGGAATATCATCTGATGACATATCACAATCACTTTAATGTTATGATAATCCTGTAGTGAATATGATATAGAACAGAGGCCCTACTCCTTAACAAACCTACATCACCTTGCCAGTTTAGTACCCAAATATTGCTAATGATTCCATATTCAATTGTGCAAAGAAACCTGACTTGGGTTGGAGTTTGCCGCCTTTGACAGCTCAATGAGAACCTCTATCACGGCTTTTGCCCTCTAATCCTTTACCTCTAATTAGCCCACAATGTGAAACTAGCTTAAACAGTTCCTGAAAGTACCTTGTAGAGATGAAGCCAACAGATTCCTCCTCTTATCAAATCTAGGCCTTTATGACGGTGGACAAGGAATGGTTCCTCGTCCAATCAGAGAGGGACAATGGTCGAAACATTGAATGAAGTAATCTACTCTATAGTCACAGGCTTTATTTGTGGAATTTGTCCTTTTGTAGGATTGTGTAATATCCGTAAATGCAGCTTTCTCTGTTTGCAAACAGCCAAGGCAGTGGCAACTGTACACGTGAACCTAATATAGTTGCTTCTGTGCCCATTTATTAGTCCAACCAGGTCAGCTCAAGTGTGCTAGAGATAACTAAATTTGCTCTTGCACACGCTTCTGTCACTAGTCCTGTATCAAAAGCAAATTCCAAATGGTGATAGAAATTTTGACCCTTGAAAATCTCCGTGACCACTTTGAGGACTTTGAGTCCTCAGAGTTGAAACACCTTTTTAACAGCATAGATCAGTGGTTTTTTTTTTTTTTTTTTTGTTAAACAACAAAAAAAATTTATTGCAAATATATCGATTATCAGATTGAAAGCCAAGGTCAGAATAACCCCGTTTAAAATTGTCTCATTCAACCGTCCCAAAAAGACAGACCCCCTTCCGAACACCAGTAGAGCCGAATGTTAGCTTAATGGTCCTCAATTAAAGAATAATGTCCTTTGTCATGTTGTTGTAAGAAGCAGTTTAGGTGTAAGAGGAGGAATAATCAGCTTCTCCTGTTTGACAGACTTCTAAAGTGGGAGGGGACAAAGCATAGCGGATACCCGAGCATTCTCCACGGCCACCTAAATTTTAGCTGGTAAGACAAGAAGATAGAGAATATGATATGAATAAGAATTCATCATTTCACATTCAAATCAGTAGATCCCAAGGATTCCAGCAAGTTAACTTAAAACTAACCAAGTGTGAAACTGGGCATTGAAACCTAGAGTAAAGAATGAGAGAAGGAAGGTGATATTTCATTAAGCCTCACTGCTGTAGTAAAGTTATTCTGACTGAAAATTACAATGAAGGAGGCAAGAATCTGAATGCATCAATGATTGGTCTATTGTACCAAGCAGACAACTGAGCTAGAGAAACTGAGAATCAAGATGTTAAATTCTAATTGAGATCATCCCCACGGTGGGGTAAACATGTAAAAGATCACCTCAAAAGGCCACGTCAAAATCATATTAGTCCTATTTGGTCATATCAGCACAACAGCATTAGTTATTGAAAATGACAAAACAGTGTCTTTGAGGAATCCATATTTGACCTTCTTCTTCCCATGTAACTTTTCTCGAATTGCCCTGACCTTCAGAGATAACACTGTTCTTCAAACAGAATGAACACATGCAATTTTCTAGTTTTAGTTTTCCGCCAAAACAAGGACAAGTACACCTAATTGAGTTCTAAATGCTATATTGGTGAATAAGGAGGAGGAAACAAATTACTGAACGTTTGGATATACCAACACTCAAGGTAATAATTGACCGGAAACAAACAAATATCAATTTGAAGAATATCCTTTAGCATGTTTGATGAGTTGCAGATAACAAACAACCAACATTCATAATCAGTTAATCACTTTCAATTAACATAGGTCTGACGATGAATCAACGCATATTCACGCACTAACATACTTAAAAAGATCGGTGAGACCAAAGATAGTAGTAGCATTCAAGCTAAAATATAATAAGAACGAGGGCATTCTAGTGTACGAGTCTCCCACAACGTGGGGTTTGGGGAAAGGTAAAAAATGTGTGCCTTATTCCTATTTTTCACAGAGAAGTTCCACGACTTGAACCTATAACCTCCAAATCAAATTGGAATGATATTACTGTTATACTAAGACTAGCCCTCAATCTAATGATACAATGTCTCTATCACATCTTGTTAACCCCACAGTTCTTGCCAAAAAGATGGTTGGAGAACAAGCATGGAAGAAGGAAGATGAGGAACCAGAAAAGCCAATCTATGTCAGTGCCTCTGCTCCAGCTACAATCTCCAATAACTCCCCAGTAATTTTTTCCTGTCGTTCTCGATTGTATGCAATAGAAAGATTTTTCTTCAGCTCAACAGCATTATCTGTTGCATTACTCATGGCATTCATCCTTGCCGCAAGCTCGCTAGCCAATGACTCCTGCAATGCCTTCAAAATCTGACTATTCAAATAAAGGGGCATCATGGCATCAAGAATTTGAGCAGGGTCTTGCTCAAACTGCATAAGAGGCGAAAATCCCTCTCCAGTTGCCCTGAAGATCTCCCTCTTAACAGCCAACTTCCCTTCCTTACTTGTCAATCTAAAGAACTCGTCTTCCACAGCATCAACACAATTCCCATACACATCACAAACACCTCCCCTCCGTGACAAAGGCAACAGTGTATGAATCACAGGATCAGACTTAACCAAAGACACAAACTTGGTGTAGACAAGCTCAACTTTATCAACCTCTTCGCTAACAAACAGTGAAAAAACATCATCAGCAATCAATTGAGCCTCTTTTGCAGTGGGAAAACCCTCTCCCTCAATAAACCGATCAACTAGAATATTGGGCCTCCGCCTGAAATACGCATTACCCTTTTTCCCTACACTAATGACAATAAAATCTAATGCAAGTTCCTTCAATTCCATCATCCGGGTTTCAGCCTTTTTCAACACTAAATTGTTAAAACCACCACAAAGGCCTCTATCACCAGTAACAACAACAAGTGCTACTTTCCTGACAGGCCTAACTACTGTTAAAGGAACATCAATATCCTCCAACTGACACTGTTCATTAATACTACAGAGCACTTCAAGAAGTGTTTCAGCAAAGGGTCTGCTATTAATAACAGCCTCTTGAGCTCGCCGGACCTTCGCGGCCGCGACTAGCTTCATTGACTCCGTTATTTTGTGGGTGTTCTTGACTGTCACAATTCTCTGTCTTAGCTCACGAAGGCCACAGCTAATTGGGATGTGCAATAAAGATTGAGGCTCGGTGCGAATCATATGTGAGAATTTGCGAAATGGGTTTGTTTGAAATTGAAAAGAAATCGCAAAGTCATTGGCTTTTGAAAGACTTGGAACGACCAACATTGTTAGATCGAAATATTAGTTCTCTGCAAAACCCTTCCGTTAAAGGTTGGGGTATTTTTGAGGCTTATGGGTTTAGGGAAATAGCGAAAGAAACAAAAATTTCTTCTTCTAAGCTTACCGGAAAAAGGGTTTGGACGGCAAGTTTGCAACTTCAAGCAACGGTGTCAACGGCCGACCTCCGGTGACAGACAGGGAGGTGACGGTCTGTTTGGCTGGCGAGAAGATGGGTAGGGTGTTCACTTTGAGGCCAGCTCTGGAAAATCCGCCCGCCAGAAATAAAATAATTTTACTACCGTCAATTTTCTTTCTTCTGCCTAAAACAGATAACGGAGAAAGTAGGCATAGGAAGATTTTTACCAGATACTTGACGATTTTTCTTTTTTGTCAGCTAAGGTAAACTTTATTAAGAGTAAGGAAAAAAGGAATGAATTGCTATAGAGATTCGTGCGGTCTAACCGGTTGAAAGCTTTAACCGTTTGAATAAGTGTTCAAACTCAATGTTTTATATCTATATTAATATTTTGTGTAATAATAAAATAAAATAATAAAAAAATTATTTTTTATTTTATTAATATAATTATAAAAAATAACAATTCATTATAATTTATTATATTTTGACACGTCAAACCAATAAAAATCAAACGAATATTCTCCAAACATTCTTCCGTCTAGGAACCCAACAAATAAAAAGTTCAGTTTCATTTCTTTTCCTTTTGCTTACCAATCAAAATCGTTTTTTCCTTTCAGTATACAACATCAATGACAACTACAACAAAATTTCAATCTCAAATTCAATTAAGTTCAATTAAAATAGATTACATAAATTTGTTAATGTATAATTATAAAAAATTTAAAAATTTGATGTCGAACAAAGGAAAAGCTGTATTAAATTTAGTTGTCCGAATAAAATAACTCGCGATGCCCCTCAAAAACTACTGTCCATAATAAACTTCAATCATTTTAGAGCGATTGTAATATCTTCAGTAACAAGCGAAATGGAAAACCATGTGTTTTAAAGGGTTTAACTACTTCCTAGTGTACAAGGACTTGGTGGCTTTAGAGGCTAGTGCTATGGCCTTGGCTTCTGTACTTGTCATCATCCACTCCCTCTCTGCGCGACGCTGATGCTGCCTTGCATTTTTCGCTCTCTTTGGTGCTAACCGAGCATCTCTTTCCGCGAAGGCAAGTCTAAATTTCTCCGCCACAGACAGCTCGCTGGGGCTTGGCAACACTTGAGACACAGGTCTAAACTTCTCCGCCACAGACTGCTCGCTGGGGCTTGGCAAAACTTGAGACACAGGCCGTAGCATAAACCCACGAACTGCCCATGTTTTGGGATCGACATCCTTGACAATGGGATCATCGAGTACAGTATCTGGAAATGCTTCAGTGGGCACTTCAATCCCTCTAAAACCGAAAAGTGAAGGCTTTGGATTTACAATTATGCGTGGGCATTCACTCGATAAGTTATCCAAGGATTCTTTGTTGATCTTTGGCTGCAAAAGGACCAAAAGCTAGAGGGGTTATCAAACTTTTTAAGAGTTTATTCATGTAAAAACAGTTACGAGACTTCAAGGATGAGTGAAAACAAAGTGGTTGGTCATCCCCATAGGTAGTAGTCAGATGCCCGAAAGCAAACTCTCTGTTCCTTTCGTATTGGTATAAAATAATGGAAGTTCTACTTCCAACTCCCCAGAGAATCTCCCATTCCATCTAGATATTCCTTCAAACATAAGCCAAAAAACACATATGACTGCACATGGCATTTTAGTGCGACATTAACCACACCATTTTTAAGAAGATCATGACATGCATCATTATATTATTCCACATGTTATTATCATGATGAAGATGCAGAAATTTCAGAAGCAGAGATTAAATGTCTGTACCCAGACAAGCCACCGAAGGGATTCTGCACCCTGGCCAATTTCAGCTGTGTCAAGTTCCTCCCAGGAATCTCCCTCCATATCATTCAGCTTTGGCTTCAATACAGCCAAGCAACTATGAGCCGTGTACTCACTATTTGGGCAACCTCTGCAACATTAACTTTGTTTCAAACCTGTTATTAGGTATGTAAACCAGACGTATCCCGACATACTGCATGAAGCTAATGCAGAAGAAAGTACAGGAAGAAGATATCACAAAGGAACTCTTACAAGCAGTATATTAATGAATTTGGCACAGAAACTCTCAATCATCTACACAACTCTTTGGAAAACCACAACACTTCCAAAGATTTAACCATGTTTCCTTACTGAGCTGGTTTAATTCTCATGCAAAATAAGTGCCCATGAACTTTTACAATGTTCTGATGGCAAGATTCACATCACATGATGATGGGGAAGGAGTCAAGATTTGGGGAAAATGATAACAGCAGAAAATTTGGCAAGCAATATTCTTGGAAAATCAAATCAAACAAAATCCAATATAATCTTTGAAGAATCTGAAACAAATCTATCAGTTCCATCAGCTTTAAGTGTCTATTGTTGACTTTTGTTTAAATATGTGATTTTTACTTTTTATCTTTTCTGTAGTAGATTTCCTATAAATGCTACTCTCTATTCAGTTGCTCTGAAGAGTTGACTGTATTGAGATTAAGATTGAAACTCCGAGTTGAATGTTAGTGATGGATTCCACTAGGCCATTGGTGGATTCTACTGTTGTTGTTTGTGTTGTTATTTGTATTGTTGTTCATGTGTTGTACTGTGTGTGTAAGCTTGAATAAAATTCTAGTTTTCCTTCCCAAAAATCTTCTTGTCAATACTGATCCTACATCACATGATTGTAACATATCTCTCAAATCAATTTGGGAAAAAAAAAAAAAAAAACTCAAGCACCAAATTAGCAATGCCATGTATGTGTGCAGTCACTTCTTAACTATTTCTGGAAAGTATTAATCTAAGCTGATACTTTAACATATTTTCACACTAATAGCCTTCTCAATTCGAGCAAACAAGAAGCATATAAATGAACTAACAGTTATCCTATATAGAAACAGACATGTATAACACAATAACAGAAAATTCCAAAAGCTCCTGGGAGAAAAACTAACAAATGCATAGATTTCCATGATTAAAAATCCAAAAATTCATCATGACTAGGGAAGAGAGGATACCCGCATCTCATCGTTTGCAAAGACTTGCAGTGCTGCACAACTATAGAAACACCAGCTGCAGTAATTTTGTTGCACCAACTGCATAAAAATAACATCAAATGGTTGGCATTTTTTCAGTTGCAGATAGAAGTTTGACAGTACAATTCATTCAATCAATGACTACTTAAGAAAGAAAATAATCTCGACCAAAAAAAAAAAGAAAGAAAGAAAATAATTGTCAATTTTTTGAGCAATGCATTGAATATTTACACTAAGGATCAACTATGTTTTGTGAAGGCACAGAAATGAATGTGCAAGAGAGAGAGAGAAAGAGCGAGGCGAGGGAGGGAGTGAAGGAGAGAAGAAAAGAGAGTGAGATTATAGGCATATAGCACCATTCTAGGATCTAACAACTGGCATCTACAACAGTAGGTTAATGATATCTTTAACTAAACTCCATGATATCTCTAATACTAGGTTACCAATGTATTACGATGCAGTGTCCCTTGTAGTTTGTACACATTATTTTATTGTTATGATTCAATGGATTACACATATTATTTATAATAATCCAAGTTGAAAAAGAAGGCTCCTACATTCGCGCATGGGGTTGTGTGGGATAGGCACATGGTCTTGGTTTGAATCCTCTAAATGCATTCCGCAAAGCAAGTGGAAGCTTTGGCAATGAGGGTTGTGATAGAAACTAGGGTTTGCTCGAAAGGTATTCCTTATTTTCAAAAAGCACTTCTGATTGTGTAGCACATACATTAAAAAAGAATCTAATTTCATTAATCTGCCTTTCTCCATAACGTTCACACTCATTGCTAAAAATCTCTCAACACTGCTCTTAGGAGACATAAAGCTCATTAGATTTGTAAATAAAGAGATGGATGGTCAGTGTGAACTCCGCTTAAACCGATTAGTACTGGACCTTATGTGTAAACTATCCAGCAAACATTGATCAGTGATATTTCAAACCTCTCTACCTTATATCTACAGCCCGGAGAAATCTGCAGCTTTCAGCTACTTTAGCTAAACCGGAATCGGTGACATCTGAACCAGAAATGTCAAGAATTTCCCAGGAACTATCAGCCAAAGAAATGATGACGTCGTCATTTAACAATTTTCTTCTCCTGGCAATTGCTGCAATCGCCATCTGTCATGCAAAATCATAACATCATAACCTCGACAACAATTACATCTACTCATAACAGAGAACAAAACAACACAAACACATATGTAAGCAAATTCAAACTAAACATGCAAAAAACAGCATAATTGGCAAAAGAAATGTGTCTATCCACCTTAATATTTGAAGGAAAACCGACTGCAATCTCACCCAGGTCTGCAACGATATCCTCCAAATTCTGGCCAACAACTCCCAAACACAAGCTGACCAAACTCGGAGGCCTTCTCTTCTCACCAGGTTTTCCTTGAATACGTTCACAAAGCATCAGGACAGCATCTTAAAAGATAATTTAAAACAAAAACATTGACAAAATATACAATTAAAACATGAGCCTCACTACATAGCAAGGCAAAAAGAGGCACACGGGACACACGTAGTCTCCTGTTTTCTCTTCCGACATCTTTTACAATCCAATAGTCCATATTACCGGGCACCCCCTTATTACGTTGCCAATAAGCTTTATTCTCAAAGAGTCCCGAAAATCATATCATGAAATATTCCGAAATGTATAATTATAGAATGAATCGTTAATTTTTCTAACACTATCAAATCAAAAAAAAAAAGAAACAAGTTAACGATTATTTCCATAATTATATATTTCGAAATGTTTCATAATACAGTTTTTTTTTTTTATGTTTAGCGTTACTCATTCTCAAATCAGTCACAACATTGTCCCGATAACTAAAAAGTGGATCATGTCTAAATCCTCTATACAGCTCAACACAAAACACTCAAAAAGCAAAGCGTCACTTAACATTACAAGTTATGGAAAGATGATTACTTGAAACCAGTTCAGCAAATCAACAAATTGAAACCAGCAAAGGAAAAAAAAGTTTTCTTACCATGGAAATTAACAGTCGGTGTAGATTCGGTAAATTTAGGGCTCGAATTTTGACTCAGATCGATCTTCTTTAGCGATTTCGTTATCTGACTTATCTCCTTCTCGGCTTTGCTCTTTTCCATCATATTTGCCCCGAAATATCCGAAATCTTTCTTATCAACGATAAATATCCGAAATCCACGCAGAGGAAAAGAAGAAGAAGAAGAAGGAAGGAGGAAAAAACGCCGACTTAATAATCCGAAATTGAAATCGAGTTTTTGACCTTTGACTTAACAAAATTGTGCCGACTGGGGGTATTTTAGTAATTTAAAATTCATTTGTTTCAGCATAAAAATTATGATTTTTTTATTATTTATTTAAAGTATATTATATATATATATATATATTTTTTTAATAACATCAGTATCAAGAAGCGTTGGTGTGAATGATAGGGATCTGTCAGCTCTTAATTAGAGGTCTCAAGTTTGAGTATCTGAAAATGTAGTTGCGTTAAATATTTACTGGGAGACCTTTACTACCTGTTTAAGAAAAAAAAAATTATTTCTTTTCAAAATTTTCTTTAAATTTTTTATTATAAAATATTTTATATAAAATAAACGTAAAAAAATAAAAAAATAAAATTTTTCATAAAATATTTTTATTTAAGCAAACAAACCTATAATAAAATGCAAATCGATTTGTTGTTGTGCGGGGAATGGGCCGGCAATTTGGTTTCAATTTTTGAATTTTTGGCCAGCGTTGCTTGGCAGACGACAGCGTTTTTAGGACCGATGGTAAAGGCCGGCCAGAACCTACCGGCCGACGTGATTCAGGTGATCGATCAACTGGAGCGACACTGCTTGGCTCCCGATGGATCTCTTGTCTCCAAATCCGCCTACCTCGACCTCCAACTCGTACTCTTTCTCTCTCTCTCTCTCTAACTCTTTCTCTCTCTACTCTGCGAAATTCCGGTGGTGCATTCGGTTATCTGATGTTGAGTTTCAAATTCCGTGCAGGCCAGAGAGGAAATGTCGAGAGAAAGATTGCGCTACTTAGAAGCCATGGTAATTGAACGCCTTTTTGTTTTTTTTTTTTTCTGGTTCTTGTTGTTGTTGCTGAGTATTTGACAGATTGCTGATGAATTGGTTTTGCGTAAATGTGTAGGCAATATACTGTGAAGCAATGGCTATGGTGGAAGAGTACCAACAGGCGGTTTCCGTGGCTAATCTTGGCGGCGGCATTCGAGATTTCCAAGGAAGCTTCAAGAACTTTGCTGCTCAGGTTCTATTCAGAACAAAAAAAAAAAAAAACAAGTTTATTTGGTAACTAATAAAAACACTGGCAGGATTCGAAGTGAAAGATCACGGCTTCGAATCCTACCAGGGTAGTGATAGGCTAAACTTATGATTTCGGCACAGAGTCGCAATACTCTCTAGTGCGATTGTAGGTACTTTACCTGCATTCTCATTTTTTTTTAACCAAAAATGAAAAAATAAAAATAAAAACACTGGATAAGGAGAAGAAAAGAAGAAGCGGAATTGAAGGTGCAATTCAAAAAATTTGATTTACTGTTGGTTTGTGAGTGAATTGAAGGTATAACGCTTGTGAATTTGATGCATTTATATGAATATTGCTGCTGGAGATGAGAGATTGGCTATGATACAGTGGCCACTGGAGAAAAGTTTGAGATATGTTTTTTTTTGCTTTGGGAATTTCAGTTGCAATTGTTGGATGAATTAGAATTGATATCCAATTTTGTTCTTTGGCCTCTGAATTTGTAGGTTTATGAGACTCTGGAGCATCGTATGGTGGTTGCGGAAGCTGCTCAGAAGCTGAGGCTTCCTCTTATATCCAAAGATGGGGAGATCCATGAGGAGGAGATAGAAAAATGGAGCGTTATGTCAAGAAGTTCTCTTGATAGTACAAGTACTGGTGTCACAATCAGCTCCAGCTCTAATTCTATGAATTACACTAACAGTTCTGCAAACAGCACTGCAGGCGGGGCATATAATGCCATTTCAATTGGTGCTAGTGAATTGGTTGAACCTGGAGTAGGCGGCGTTCCGAATCGCTTTCTTGGTATAACTCCAGCCTACTTATGGCAAACTCAGCTCCAACAGATGCCGTTAACCATGGTATGCCCCCATATGGCATGGAACTTTCTAATTCATGTGTTCTTGTAGATTTTAGAATTATTCATGCTCACTACTCTTTCTACAATTTCAGGATGTTGCAGATTATCAAATGTCTCTTTCCCATGAGATTGAAGCTCGTTTGAAGGCTAAATGTGATAAGTTGGCTGAAGCTTTTGTTGATGACGTTGGTTAGACTTTTGTTATCTCTGCCTAAACAGCATGCCTCCCCTTCTTTCATTCCTTTCTCACCCCCGCACCCGTATATTTGTGTTTCTCTCCTAGTGATGTATCTGCTGCATATACATGGGGCAGGGTCTTCAACTAGCTTATATTTGGGTATTACTAGGTGTGTTGTGGTCCACTACATAGTGGATACTAACTTCACGTACGTCTTGTGGGAAACACTTAGGCTTTCAGCTTCAATGTGTGCATCAAGCTCTAGATTTAACTATATGCCAAGTGGTAATTCAGAAAGTAACTCGTGGGAATTCATGAACCCAAATTGGAAACTGTATTAAGATTATTTACGGGAGAACTTTGTAATAGACAAATATTTTCATTAGTAGATCACTCTCCTTTTGATGGGCAATTGTATATCACACAATGGTCCATGTACCTATAATAGCTATATGATTAGGTTTACCTTTGCTGATGTAGAATCATCACCTGCTACTCAAACTTCAGCTGCTCGGCTTCCTGAAAGGTTTGGACCTCCCATCTTGTAGTTCTTCATATTCTTGACATAGAGTGTTTTGATCTAATAATCTCATTTTCATATTATGGAACCAGCATATAATGATGGTCAGTTGCTGACCTTTGCTTTTTTTATCTCTATCAGGGTTAAGTTGATAATTGAGGAGATTGAAAGGGAGGAAGCAGCTTTGAGAGAGGATCTCTATTCTGCAGATAGAAAATTTGCAGAATATTATAATGTATGTGATTTAGCTTATTTACCAGCTGTTACTCGTAAAAGGTACTACCGTGCACTTACAGAACTGTGCAGTGATGGTTACCTGTACTTTTTTTTTTCTCCTGAGAAGGTCTTGGAACAGATACTTGGAGTGCTTATTAAGCTTGTCAAAGATTTGAAGTTGCAGCATCAACATAAATATGTAAGCCTTCTTTTGTACTGCCATATCAAATACTTTTGGCTGTCATTTAGTCAGTATAAAAGCAATATCTTTGAGTCATTAGTAAGTGAAATATTATGAACTAGGCACCTGTCTGTGGGTTCTGCTTGTGTTAAAGAGCATTCAAGGAAATTTTGAATTTAATTAACAAGCTGAGATTTCCTTTTCTTTTATGGACTAGGCCTGGGGCCTGAAATTTTCATTATATTAGCACATGGACTAGACCTTGAGCAGCTCGTTTGTTTGCCTTAAATTTGATTTATTGTCACTGGGATACATGTTTATATATTGTGTAGGATGAGCTACAAAAGACTTGGCTGTGCAAAAGGTGTGAGACCATGAGTGCAAAATTGAGGTATGTTATACTGTGGACAATTGTTTTTTTATCTTCTTTGCCTGTATGGAAATTTGTGTCCATTGTGGTCTGTATGGTCTTTTGGGGAGTTGGATTCGAGTCCTCAATCTCCGCTCAAGAGCTTTCTTTTTGTGGCCAACCTAACTACCCTAATTGGTTAACTTTTGTAATTATGAAGACTTTGAAGCATGTTACAATTTGGTGCTGGGAAGTTATTCAGTTGCTTTTGTAAGTTGTTAAGTATCTTATTATTCTTGCAGGGTCCTAGAACATGTCCTTTTACTTGAAACTTATACGCAGGAGTCAATACCTGCACTCCATAAAATAAGGTACTTAACGATGGCAATTCTTCCTTCGGGTTGTATGAGTTGTTCTTGGCTCATCATTTGGTTTTTGAACCAACATTTATCTATTCGCAGGAAATATCTTGTAGAAGCAACAGAGGAAGCTTCTCTTGCATACAACAAAGCAGTTTGTTTCCTTAAATTTGTTTCCACGAGAAATTGCATACATTCTCTTCATTCTTTTATTTTAACATCACACCTAGACGCTGGTATCAGAAGGGTTCTGATGCTTTTCTACATTGTACCTTAATTGTATCCAGCATAGCTGTTCTTGTGCACTGGGATGCCCATTTTTAGTTCTTGTGAAAAATAGGAACTGAATACGTAAGGATCTGCATCACTAATCATAACCATAGGCAACTGCCATCAACGAGCCTAGTTTTGTGGCCATTAGCCTGTACAGCACTGCTTCATTGTTCTGTTCCTCACTCTTGCTGTCAGGTTGATCAATTTATATTTCAACGTTCTTGCCAGGTTACAAGACTTCGTGAGTACCAAGGTGTCGATCCTCACTTCGATACAATCGCAAGACAATACCATGACATTGTAAAGGTAATGGCACTAAAGTCTTTCCTGTCGTTGGTCCCTCAATTCTTTTGTCAGTTCTAATATCAGCCTTGTCTTAACAGAAACTAGAAAACATGCAATGGACTATCCATCAAGTTGAAATGGACTTGAATCGGTTACCAGATCACCCAGGTGCATAAATTGGATCTAATCTGCCGAAAACTTGCTTGTCTCTTATTTTAACATGCACACTACTGTGCATATTTTCTTGATTTCCCCTTTTATTCTTTACGTTTCTTAGTCTGTGTGCATATAACTCACTGAGGTTTCTTGTATACGGCTGGCTGGCGTTTGTACGTGTGGATTGCATTGACTTCTATAGTGCACTCTATCCACTTTGATTATATTCTTTTCCAAATTTTATCCAATTTGCTTCCAAATTCAACAGAGTGGCTTCGATCGTATTAATACGCCACTCAGTTCGTTTAGCAATGATATATTATATCTATGAACCAGAATTATCATAGGACAAAGCAATTTTTGTAGGCATTTGTTCGTATGTAAGCCTTATTTATCATTCTTGAACACGAACTTGACAGAATATGAATCCATGGCGATATCTGATACGTTTCATTTTCAATGGAAGAGAGGAGAAAGATTGTCTCCTTTTAAGGGAAAAAAAATATGGTGAAATCGAAAATTATTTGCCCCGCCCATAAAGGTACAATGGCAAGTATCGCGATTGACGAAAGCGACTTCAACGTATGCTCAAATCTACACAAGGATAAGTTCAATCTGGCCTAAAGTCATATTCTAGAGATGCCCAATTCCAACGAAGTCTCTTACTCAAGAAATGATATTTCCAGCTTTTCTTCACGACCGTCAAAGATGGAAGAGTAGGATGATGCCTCACAACTTTGCTAAGCAGGATTGCATTAGTACTCTAGTCCACTGCATTGAACCCATTGAACCGATGGAGAAACAAGATCTACAGCACATATAATCCCAATGAAAGTCCTAATGAGAATTTGAAGCAATGACCTACATAATACGAACGAAATTTGTAATTACTAGACCACGATAAGCAGCGGAATATGTTTATTCATCGTCAACAACTTAGAACAAAAATAATGATAAAAATACTGGTAAGATCATTATTGTTATGGCAAGTGGCAGCCAACTGTTTTGACACAACCACGTCTTTCTCCCCACCACTCGGCCAACACCGACTCCAGAGGCACAATATCCCCTATAAGCATTTCACCAGCCTCTTTGATTATCTCATTGATAAAAAAATCAGATGCGCAAGTTTCTTCTGAGTGCATGCTTGTTTCTTGAAGAGCATGCACAATATCCCCTATAAAAAAATATGCTTGTTTCTCAGTAATTTACGTTACCTATACATTATGGCGTATTTGGTTCGTGTACAGATCGATAAGATAATATAAAATAGAATAGTCTGATATTATTTTATATATAATGTGATAAAAATAGTTTATCATATTTTATATTGTCATATCTCAAACATGAAACGCACGATATTTAATTATCTCATACTTGTATTATGTGCTTCTGTGCTCGTTCCATGATTTTTTCCTAATGTTGTTGCTAAATTCAATTTTCTTTTGCTTGGTTATGTCTTTGGTATGCAGGGAAAAACCATGCTAATTAATTGTGATTCATTCCGTTGTCTCCCCTTCAGAAGTCTCGCAGCAACAGCAACCAAGCAGTTGACAAATCAAGCTTCTGTTTCAGTATCTTTAGTCTTATCAATCTAAGTACATGGTTGATGTAGAATCCCAGATTCCCATTGCTTTTGATCGAATCAGTGAGGCCAAAAATTCAGGCGACCCTGGGGCTAAAAGATTACATGAGCATATCGGGATGCAGCAGGGGGAATCAACAGAAGGGCTTGACAACTGTTGAAGAGCTGCCTAGAGATTTCAGCTACGAGAATATCCTGAAGGCCATCAAAAAGGAGTTCTACTACAATGCAAATGTAGTTGATCCAACTACAAGTTATGTAAAAAAAAACTAAAAACTAATAATAATAATAATACAAGAAAATTTTTCCTTCCAACTTTAGAATTATGATCCTTGGGTACTCGATAAAAGAAATTTTTTGTGAGATTGTTATTTCATTAAACCATTAAGTCCGAGTACTACAGTTCGCTTCCTCTAAAATTCCATCAAACTCCTTTCCTTTTCATCTCCATTCTGGCTGGAAATGAAGTTCCGACAAAGAGAATGTATTTCCATGTTTGTGCAATTTTCGCAGTATGCATGTGTCCCATATCGACAAAGAGACTAGCTACCAAGTTCTTTATAACCGAAGGAACCGTGAAGACTGCCGCCGAGCCTGGTAACGTGGGCTTGTAATCCTAGTGGAGGCCTTAGGGTGATGAAACTCTGGTCCAGTCCAAACGGCCGGATTAGGTGAAGCCATTGTCTGGCCCGCCCGTTCCAAGTGGTGAGTTGAGCCATGTTACCCAAGTGGAGACCTGGGTAACCCGGTTCCTGAAGGCCGAGGGGACCGCGTGAGGCTGGTAATACAGAGCAAAGAAAACCTCCCGCTCACTGCAGTGGAAGGATAACCGGCCGGCGCCACCCTGGCCATCACCTTTTTAAATTTTTGGTGCCTTGTTGATTCGTCGTTCGGGTTAATTGGTTCTTAGCTCATCATGTTTTCTAGCTAACATTTTCTCTTGGCAGGAACTATCTTGTAGGAGCAACAGAGGAAGCTTCTGTTGCATACAACAAAAGCGGTTTGTCTACTTAATTTCGTTTCCACTAGAAATTGCCTACATTCTCTTCATTTATTTTTTCTTAACATCACACCTAGACGCTGGTATCAGAAGGGTTCTGATGCTTTTCTACATTGCACCTTAATTGTATCCAGCATTGTTATTCTTGTGCACTGGGATGCCCATTTTTTATTTTTCTTGTGAAATATAGGAACCGGATACATAAGGATCTGCATTTTTAATCTTTTTTTTGGTCTCAATGGAGGGCGCGAGCCCAGTAGAATACAAGAACTTCTATAGGATCTGCATTATTTTTTTTTGATCTGAAAAGAGACATTAAAAGTCAATTACAAGACTAACGAGTACCGCGGGATCAATTAACCTCAATTCTATCAATGGACCCCAATCATAATAGGATCTGCATTATTAACTGCAAGGAAACTGCCATCAATGAGCCGAGGCCACTAGCCTGTGTATGGCCCTGCTTCGTTGTTCCTTTTTTTTTTTTTTTGACCAAAAAAGGAAATTGCATTGCATTAATGGAGCTAGATGTACATGGCCCTACCAAGAGATTTAGACCCTAACCCAATACATAAACCAAGACCAAGTACACAACAGGGCACACTAGAGCCCCAAGAGGAGACCCACTCCAACTAGGTCCAAAGCTATCCCTAAACGGACACTGGACCCGCCATCACTTCGCCGGACGACGGCGGCCAAGCACCAGACCAAGTCCGGTGAGAAGCAGACCCCGACACAATTGTAGTGGAAACCTAGAAAGGTTCGGGCCCCAGAGAAGAAAGTCATCTCCGGCCACCACAACCCTACATCGATGGAGACCGACACGCCTACCAAATCAGCTACAAACAGGAGCAAAGGAGTAGTAACACCGCCATCGACCTCCAGCGGTAGAACAGAGCACTCAGAACCCATGGCCAAAACAAAAGCCTTCCACCGACGGATTCTATACAAGAGCCGGAGGCCGTCCAAAAAGAGGGAGTCCCCCACCTCCACACGCAAAACCAGTAAGGCGGAGAATCAAGGGACCCAACAGAGTCCCGGACAGGAGGTGCAGAAGGAGAGCGAAACGATGACCCCTAAAGCACTAATGAAACCAAAAAGATAGGCAAAGTAAAAAACCAGGGGCAACGAGGCCTCAAAGGCTCACGGAGGAACACAAAACGGCCACCGAAGGACCGACGAAGCCGGATAAAAACCTGCACAATATTTCAACGTTCTAGAAGCAATTATTGCCTCCTCAACTTATCTGCCCTGCGTCGTTGTTCTGTTCCTCACTCTGGTTGTCAGGTTCGTCAATTTGTATTTCAACGTTCTTGCCAGGTTACAAGGCTTCGCGAGTACCAAGGTGTCGATCCTCACTTCGACACAATCGCAAGACAATACCATGATAATGTAAAGGTAATAATAGCATGCAAGTATTTCCTGTCGTTGGTCCTTCAATTCTTTTGTCAGTTCTAATATCTGCCCTGTCTTAACGGAAACTAGAAAACATGCAATGGACTATCCATCAAGTTGAAATGATAGATCGAATATACTGATATAATAAATAAGAATAAATAAAATTTTTGATTTTAAAAAAAAATTGTATAAAAAAATATACATACTCATTAAAATATTATTTTTTTTGCATTGTTGTAGAAAAAAATTTCGAAAGAAAAAATTTTTTTTAGTAAATTTCATATAGGATATATACTTTCATCGATTAAGATTTAAATTTTAGTTTAAAAAAAAGAATTTTTTAATTATTTTTAATACGGATACTGAGCTTTAAACCTATCATATGAGAAGTAATTATTGTAGACATTGGTTTGTATATAACCCTTTTTTTTTTATTCTTAAACACAAACTTGACAAAACATGAATCCATAGTGATACCTGACATGTTTCATTTTCAATGGAAGAGAGGAGAAAGATGGTCTGCTGTTAAGAAAGAAAAAATTTAGTGAATTTGAAAATTATTTGCCCCACCCAAAAAGGTACAATTGCAAGTATCGCGATTGACGAAAGTGACTTCAACTTATGCTCAAATCTAAACAAGCACAAGTCCAATCGGGTTTGAGGTTCTCTGGATTGAATTGACCTAAAGTCATATTCTAAAGATGCCCAATTCCAGCGAAGTCTCTTACTCAAGAAATGATATTTCCAGTTTTTCATCACAATAATATACTCATTCACCCCAAAAGAAGGGGAAGCAAGATGATGTTCGACGGTCTCATTAAAAAAGGTTGTGCTGGTAACAACACAATTCATTACGTTAAACCCCTTAAATTGATGGAGAAATAAATTTTGTGATGTATTTAGTCCCACCAAACCTCTTAATAAAAATTCGAACTTACAATTTATGTAGTATGAATGAAACGTTTAATTGTTAGATCACAACGAACAATGGTGTATACTTATTTTTCATTAACAACTAATAACAACAATAATAATAAAATTCCTAATAAGATTATTGCTATGTTACCATCATTGCCAATAGGGGCGTAGCCAAATGTTTTGATACAACCACGTCTTCCCCCGACCATTGCTCCCACACCGACTCCACAGCCACGGTATCCCCTGTAAATATTCCACCAGCCTCTTGATCTTCTCAGTGATAGAAAATCAGACGCGCGAGTTTCTTTTGTTGCATGCTTGCTTCTTGAAGAGCATGTGTAATTTATGTTACTTATGCATTATGGCATATTTGGTTTGCGCACTGGGCAATAAGATAATATAAAATAGAGTACTTTAACATTATTGTATATGTAATATGATAAAAATATTTTATCCTATATTATATTGTCATATCTCAGGTATTAAATGCACGGTATTTAATTGTCTTATACTTGTGTTAAGTGTTCCTGTGTTTGCTCCTTGATTTTTTCTTGATGACGTTGCTAAATTCAATTTTCTTTTGCTTGGTTAAGATTATTTTGGCTTGTTATGTCTTTGGTATGCAGGAAGAAACCATGCTAATTAATTGATTCATTCCGTTGTAGTTGATCCAACTACAAGTTATCTCAAAAAAAAAAAAGAAGCACAAAAACAAGTTGATAAAAGAAAATTTTTCCTTCCAACTTCAGAGTTATAATCCTTTTTTTTTTTTTTTTTTTTAGAGAGACAGAGTTATAATCCCTGGGTACTCATAAAGAAAATTTTTGTGAGATTTTTATTTCATTGAACCATTAAAAATCTGAGTTCTACAGTTCGTTTCCTTTAAAATAGCGTCAAGCTCCTTTCTTTTTCGTTTCCAATTTGGTTGGAAATGAAGCTCTGAAGAAGATATGTATAACCATGTTTGTGCAATTCTCCGAGGATGTAAATTTTCCATATCGACAAAGAGCAGAGATACCACGTTCTTTATAACCAAAGGATGCAGAGGACCTGATGCCGAGCCAGGTAGCGTGGGCTTGTAATCCAAGTGGAGGCATTAAGGTGATAGAACTTTGGTCCAGCCCAGATGGTTGGGCTAGGTGTGGCTACTGTCTGGCCCGCCCGCTCCAAGTGGCGAGTTGAGCCATGTTGTTCAGGTGGAGACGTGGGTGACCTGGTTCCTAGAGGCGAGGGCACAGCGTGAGGCTGGAGAACAGAGCAGCGAAAACCTCCCGCTCGCTGCAGTGGAAGGATAACGGGCCAGAGCCTCCCTGGTCCACATGGCCCGACGGGCTTCACCAAATGGACCATCACCTTTTTAAATTTTTTTTGTACTTTTTTGGTGCTTGAATTGGCTTTTTTTTTTTTTCCTTTTCGTACCCATTTAATTTACCGGAACACAAAATGAGAGGTTTCCTTATTTGGTAAAGCTTCCTTGTCACCACCCCAACAATGATAAACAAGCATCTCCCCGTGGCAAAACAACTTCCAAAACTTTCTTTCAAGGATCCATGGGCAAGGGCAATTAAGCTGTTTACGCAAATAAGATAGAGCTCATCCAATATTTCAAAAATCCTCCATGTCTCATTTAATCGACTGAATATGAAATTTGTAATTTCAAGATGTGAACTTGTAAATTTTAGGATTAGAGGGATATAGATATCTTTTTTCTCTTTATCTAATTGAAGCGAGAAGGGTGATGATGTTTTTGACTTAGAGCTCAATTGTTTCTTGAACTTGGACCGTAAGCCCACAAGAACTAAAGGCTTTGGATTTATGGTGACCCCCCGATGCTAAAGTCAGTGTCTACTGTCTAACTAAAACCAGACGTACACAAAATCCATTGCAATAAAAGTCCTTATAACTGGCAAAAACCAAAAAAGGAAAAACAACTTGCTTTGGAATTACAATCAAACATTGATGGCATATGCACAATTCTGCCGTATCTAAGTAAAAACCAAACCAGACACGACACAAAGACACAAAGACTCACACTTTAGTTTGCCAGGGAAAAAATTTAGTGCTTCAAGTTGAATATATTTTCAGAGGAGACAACATGTATAAAGATAAATACTTAAATTCAAAGCTCCTTCTCCACCTACATCCATTCCTCTGGAGAAACATAGAGTTGCAGAATGAAGGGCACGTAATGACCTAGAAGAGCTTGGCCTGCGGTTGGGTTCCACTTCTCATCATTGTACAGAACTCCTCATAGTTGATCCTACCATCCTGCAAACCAAGTGTACAAAATATCAGGGCAATATACTTGTGGGAGAAATTTGAAACGGTAGAGAGAAATAATATACTTACGTCGTCCGTGTCAACTTCAGATATTATCGTATCCACTTCAGATATTATCTCTTTGATAGTTGCATCGTCTCCCATTCCGTAGTCTTTCATGGCTGTTTCTAGCTCATCTCTTGTGATGAACCTGCAAAGGACACTCAAAGCTCACTCTGGATACCACCACCATTTGCTACTGAGGGTAACCTTTTCCCAGTTGAAAAATTATGCATGTAAAACTTACCAGAGCGGCCTGGTAGGCAACAAGAGTCCAGAACTCAGGGGGGAGGTTGGGGTTCAAACCCAACTCCGTCAAATTCTCATAAAATATGACTTTAAGTCCAATGCAACAGAAAATCCATAAACTGCAAGATACTAATTTGAGAAAGTGCAGATGGCTCCAGAGGTTTGAAATAAAACTCACCCGCTGTTATCCTTGTCAAAAAATTGGAAGGCCTTATATAGATGCTCCTCTCTTTCTAGCCTGTGCTTATGCATTGTAACAGTGATAAATTCAATGTAATCTATTGTCCCATTACCATCAACATCAGCCTGAAAGAAGAAGCCAACAATGTTAGCTTCTGATACTGCACACAAATGCCACAAATTTGAGCTGAAGAATATCTTACAGCCTCCATGAGCTGTTTGACTTCAGCCTCTGTAAGCTTTGAGCCAAGTCGAGCCAATCCATCCTTTAATTCATCATAAGTGATTGTGCCACTGTTATCAGTGTCTATGTTTGCAAACATTGCCTTCAGCCCTTGAATTTCATCACTAGAAAGATTTTCCGCAATGACCTGCAGAAAATGTCCAATATAAATTGCCCATTGGAAGAATCACGCAATAAAATTAAATATGATTCATGATGCACATAACCAGCTCTCATTTTTTCAACCCAAACTTGAGGAAAAAGATTATTGTAGCTGAATGGAATTCTTGACCTACCTTAAGTGCTAACTTTTTCAGCTTGTTCATTGCTCTGAATTGCTTCATCCGAGACAGAACTGCACTGTCTATTGGCTTGTCTGATGCCTCCCCGCCTTCCTTGAGCCATGGGTGCTCTAAATTAACCAAAGAATAACAAATTTCCGTCAAACATTGACAAACATCCAAGCACTGTCATGTGTATAAGATAAATCAAAGAATGTTAGACACTAGCAATGTATTGGAAACCATCCTGGACTTAATTAGAACAGACTACAACTAAAACTATTGTTTATTTTAATTGGTTGACTAGATATCGTACCTAGAACTTGGGTGGAGGTAATCCTTTTCTTTGGGTCCTGTGTCAGCATTTTGCGGACCAGGTCCTTGGCACCTCTTGATATAGTTGGCCATGGTGAACTTTCAAAGTCAATATCTCCTTGTAAAATGGCATCAAATATGCCCTTTTCCGTTTCTGCAATGCATTGGATAAAAGAGAAGGATGGTTTAGTAGCTAAATTTAGCAAGTAATTAATAGGTAGCTATCCAAGTCAAACTCTAGTCTTGAGGCAGCTTGCACAGCAAATAATTGTGCAGGTTTGTGAATTAGCATTGGATCTATCCTTTTACCTGCCCAAAATGGAGGTACACCACTAAGCAATATATACAGTATGACTCCTGCACTCCATACATCAGCTTCTTTTCCATATCTGCGCCGTAGGACTTCGGGAGCAACATAGTATGCACTTCCCACTATATCTCGATATACCTTTCCTGCAAAGCACCATTGGGATAGGCCATACGAAGGCTATGATATAGTGTATCATATGATGCATTAAAATCTTCAACCCTTATAGGATATAAAATTAAAAAAAAAAAAAAAGCAAATAATTGCCAGATACTTTTCTGCATTTTGGTGACCAACCGGATTCACTTGATTCAGATCCTAAAAGGTTCACTAAGGGAAGGTCTGCAAATTATATCCAACCTTACAAGCTATCTCATCAAAGCAAACTTGACATATTGTTCGCCGGAAGGAATTCAAGCAAAAACGTGAATTTCAAGAAAGGTAAAAACAGAGATTCAAGTAATAGACATATGTGCAGGCCTCAGATAAGCCAGCAAGCCAAAAGCATAACATGTGGATAGGAAGCTAAGAACACACAATTCTTCCAGAGCAAAACGTGAAAGGGAAAATGCCACAAGGAATTCATAAAATAATGCCATTGATTTATTTGAAATGTACTTGTCCCATTTCCACAAAGAATGGATGTCAACAGAAATGTTGCTAGCTTGAAAACCAATAGGCGACTAACATTAAAACCATCAGGCCCCTTAAAGAGGATTTGGGGGAGAGGTTGGCAATTCAAATCCCTACCTCATATATAACTCACTTATCAAAAAGAAAACTGACATCAAACGAATCACTTATAGTTATATCCTTGGAAGGCTATTGGAGCCATTGTTGAAGACCCTTTAACCATGATAACTTCATCAATTTACTATGCACTTCTGACAAATTAGGCCCATCTACTACGATAATGGGTAACTAAAGGAGCTCCATGGAACCATTTAAGGTTATGGATCAATTAATATGTTGCTTAGATCTAACACAGTAGAGTTTAAATGGAAAAAAGCCCGCATATTCATATAGGTTCTTCTAGCTTTCTACAGCTACCAAGTGGATCCTAATGGAAGAACAGTGAATTTAATGTCAAAAATTTACCTTCTTCAATATAAACTGAAAGTCCAAAGTCAGTAGCTTTCAGTAGAGCATTTTGATCCTTGCTAGACAGCAAAAAGTTCTCAGGCTTAAGATCCCTATGCATCACACCCATGAAATGGCAGATATGCACAACATTCACAATAGACCTGCAGATAGCAGCTGCTTCCTTCTCACTATAATGCCCCTTTGCAATAATTCTATCAAACAACTCACCGCCACCACACAGCTCCATAACAAGATGCACGGATTGCTTATCCTCATATGCACCTTTGAACTCCACAATATTAGGCTGACCACTCAAATGCTGCATAATTTGAATCTCCCTCTTCATGTCCTCCTTATCATTCTTTGTCACAAGCTTCTTCTTGGAAATTGACTTGCAAGCATATCGCTTGCCAGTTAAATTCTCAGTACAAAGGTAAGTCACACCAAATTGTCCCCTACCCAGCTCTTTTCCCATTGTGTAGTACAACTTCACATCTTCGTATGGCTTCCCAAGGATTGTGTCTATTCTGGGTACTGCCTTTGGGCTTGGAGCTGAAACTGGATGCTTTACTAAGGTCTGTGCAGGTGGCTGGGATGGCAATTGGTATGCCTGTTGCTGTTGGTGTGTTTGAGGTTTGGGTTGGTAGGCTACAGTCTCATGAGACATTTGATGATGCTGCATCGCTGCAGAACCATTGTAAGGCCGCGGCTTAGATTTGTTGTCCTTGCTAAAACAAAGACCCATCGGTTATTGCAGGCTTAAACTGCAGAAAAGCACACCCAGATGTCAGATCAAGGCAAGGAAGTTGAGCACTGAATTTTCAGTAATGAAAAATTGGATCAGTTCAGTGCTAAGAACATAAAAGTCAAAATCAGAAAGAGAAAAGAAAGAAAATTGAAAGAGACCCAGATGGGGTTTTCACAGACTAAAAAAGAATAAGAATCATTGAAGGGAAAAGCAGTGAATTACTGAAGCAACTTTTATAGTATTGAATCAGAGATTCACAAACAAGGCACAGGCAGATATTTGAAAAGGACAAACCAGGAAATGGTCAAGATATACAAAAACCCAGATGGAGTTTTTGGGAGAATATAAATAGCGATGTGATGAAGATGCAAACTTGGGGAGGCTGCAATCAAACTGGATCAGAGGCTTGTGGTCTAAAGCTGATTGGCTTTTTAAGAAAAAAAAAGGTCTTGATGCTGGGTATGAAAGGGCATCAGCAGTGGATAAACCAAAAGGGAAGCTTGGTCAAACTGCTGGACTGGTTTGGGAAAATATAACTATTGATTATTGAAGTCTTCAATTCAAAAATTTTTTTTTTCTTAAATGGCAGATTTAACTGTTAAATAATACATCGTAAAGCAAGCATCCGTGAACATCACGTTGTTAATTTAATAAATTTATTTTTTATTTTTTAAATAAAATATATTTTTAATAATTTAAATTACTACATATTTACTGTAATCCCGTAATTTTGTGTCCAATAAATTTTGCTGAAAGAATTTTTTATTCTCACCTTGCTATTTAAGAACAAAACATTTTATTACTCTTTGGTCACTTAGAAAAATTAGATTTTACATTCTCAGAAGATATTTACATGCAGTGACAAAGTTTCGCCTCCATTTTTCAGTCCCGCTTTTATTAGGTTCATACGTACCTCCCTTCAAATTTCACCATCTCTCTGATTACCGACCACAAAATTTTTTTTAAAAAAAATACCATCTTTGACATTGAAAAAAAAAATATAAGAGATTTGAAGATTTATATACAAATAAATAAATAAACTAATAAAACATGGGCTGCTGAGCATAATGTCAGATGGGGTATTTGTTGCAGGCAGTTTTGATGCTTTTTGATGGTTATTGGAAATAGCAGGAAACGTGCACGAGAGATTTATTTATTTTATATATAAAACAGTACTTTTTTTTTTTCCTGGTTTGGATGAACCGTCAAAAACTCAAAAACGTTGATTTGCTGTTCGTTCTCCATCTACGCGGCTTTGAACTTTGATATTGTAAATCACACGTTGTTCAGTAGTGTAAGGGAAAGGGAATGAATTTCCAGGAAGGAACTCAAATCCTGTAACAGAAAAGCCTTCTTCTGACTCAATCTAATAAAAGCAACTTTCTGTCTCGCCGGATCTTCGTTGGCATTTAGCACGATAATTCAGGACACGGAAATAATCAATTAGTAGCACTTCCTTTTTTTTTTTAATACAAAAAATATATATATATTGTAGATATATAAATTATCGTACGTACGGTCAAGGTTAGAGTTCACTTATTATTATTCTCATTCAATGTCCTTTATAGGAGAGAAATCTATCATCCAAATATTGTTGGACCCAAGCAGAATTCTCTTAAATTAATCACGGTATTAACGAGTGTGAAACCTACACTGCACATATGGGTCAACTAGCAGTCAAAGGAGGAACATCCATTGCATAGGTCAGGATTTAGATCGAACGTGAGAGAAGCACAATAAGTTATTATTAAACTATTATTTCGAGTAATATTAGTGACGCTTATTCAGCCACACGCACCATCACAAATCAATCGGACCAAATAATTTATTCAGAATTCAATTACAATGATATTATGTGGACATAATTTTATGATTTAAATGTTATTTTTTATTCACATAATATTTAAAATAATGTTATATTTACGTTATTTTTTATAAATTTTAACTAAATTTTTTTGATTTTCTATTTTTTTAACCAATAAAGAACAAGAAAATAAATAGTCGAATGATTTATTCATAATGTTAAATGTTAGAGAGAAAGGGGACGGCAGGTTTATAAACACTATAAAATGTAGCCAATATTGTAATTTATTTCACATTTACGCGAGAATTTGGAGAAAGCAGGAGTTCGAACTTCTGAATTTTTCCGATCACAAAGGTCAGCCAGGCAGCCATGCAATTTCCAGTCCTATTTACGACTGGATGCATATCGTGCAGGTTAAGTTATGTAACTATTATTATTAATTTCTTAAAGGAAAATCCTTTATCAACATAAGTTGATGGACGACAAATATATATATATATATATATATATATATATATATATATATAATTTGATGGACAAAAATGAACACTAGATGTTTACACTACAAACATAATATTTAATATCATATGAATTATATTTCATATAATATATAAGAGATGTTTGTTGAAATAGGATAACATTACAAAAATCTCTTCATATTGTATGAAAAATTTTCAATGTAATATAAAATACTTTGAATATTGTATAAAATTATTTTGCATCCATGTTGTCGTTTTATTTCTTTTTTTTAATATTACAATCAAATAATTTGACAAGTTTAGTTGTTGTACTAAATTTAATTTAGAACTATATTACATAGTTGTATCTTAAATAGTACTAAAATAATTATATAGTTTATCTGACAGTATTTAGTAATTTAACTTTTTTTTTAAATTCACTTATTAAGTGACACATATCTTCTAATCTCACCTAAAGAATCTCAATTTGATCTCATATCACTTTAATTTTATTTTAATCCAATAAATTATATCGCTTTAAGTTACATTACTTTAAACTTACGTAAAAAATTTTATCAAATATTTTGCCATTGATAATATATATATTCCCTATAACAAATCACGTCACAAACAAGGACGTAGCAATAAATTACTTATTTTTTATTTAATCCCAATAATAAGTGGAGTAAAATTATATAGATACATTTAAAAAAATATATAAAAGATACACGATTAATTTAAAAATATTTAATAATTTATTTATTTTTTTAATTTAATATATTTTTTTATAATTTAATAATTTAAATTATTGTATACTTATTATATATTTACTGTGTATCCATAATTACATAAATAAGAAATATCACTCAAATAAATGTTTGTGAGGACAAACTGGCAAGTTTATCCACTTTATCTTCCTACTCCTTTGATAAAGTGCTAAAAACGCAACGTGTTTTTCCACTTTTGCCAAGGCCTAAAAGCTCTCTCTTTTTGCTCGAATTAAGCTCGTGACTAAAGTAGACTTCCCATACCGCGATGCGTAGATTGGTGGTGTTTGCAAGGCGAAGGCATGCTTTAGGCGCTGAATCTACGAAAAGTTAGATTTAGATGTACGAAATTTTATTTTTATTTTTGTAAAGATGTTATTTTTACTATTTAAATTTGTGATCAAAATAAAATAATTTTATTCTTAAGAACCAAGCAAGCTCTGGAAAGAATGCCTTTTTTTTTCTCGGATTTTTATTTTTTAACTTTACCAAAAACCTTTTTCACCAATTGGGATATTGTCATTTTCTCTGTTGTTTGTGCAATTGTGTTACATTTGGATCAGGTTGTTAAAGAGGACAAATGCGGAACCTCCTTCCCTTTTAAAATTTTTTCAAGTTTGTCGTTAGGAAATTAGGTGGAGGCCCATCAACACGTGCAAAAACGTGTTCACGAGAACAATTATTTGGAATCTTCCCCTAAAATAATAATCTTCTCCCTTTCATGTTCACACGATTGATTGAGAGAACTCAATCTCTGGTAAAAAAAAAAGTGAATCAAATCATTTTATTTACAGTTTTTTAGATGATAAAACATAGAGTATACATTGTAACCCTCGTTGCGTCCCGCAGCACTAAGCCACTCACTTAGTCCACCTTTGTTATAAAATATTTTCCAGGACATGAGCATATGTAGTGGTGTAATACAATAGAATGCCCAAGTACCATTATTGGCTTCTTTGTTTCTCAGGTAGGCCAGCCCTAGTCTAACGTCACCAATAGGTCACGAGTGACGTAACAAAAGTAACATTTTTTATTTTTATAAATTTTACACCATTTTATCGGAATTAAAATTTAAATTCTTTAAAAAAATTTAAATTTTTAATTAACAAAGCGTCTCATAAGAAATAAAATGACTTCTAACGTACCCTATGAAAGGGTGTCCCTGCTTTGTAAGTGCTGCGAACATTAATAATCCATAAATGCATAGCTCAAGGTGAAGCCAATGGTAAATGTAGAAAGACTCATAATCGATCTTTCAATCAGGTACTGATTGATCTACGAGGATAATCCAATCCATTCCACTCGGTCTTGTCAAAAGGCCCTGATTGCTTTGCATCTACATCTTGTTCTTTTTTAATGACAAAAGTCCAAACCTGCCAGAATGCCATAACCTTAGATGTTGAAGAGAAATATTGGGGGTCAACCAACAGAAGGAGAAGGCATGTCCAAGTAATGTTAAACTGCAAGACAAACTCAATTTAACTAACAGGTTGGTAACAAATGGTACAACACAAATAACTAAGAAATAACTCAGTGGGTACGGGTGTTTAAAAAAAAATCAAAATTTCAGTTAACTGAAAAAATTGAACTAAAAAGAACTAAATTTTCAGTTATCAGAACCGAATAAAAAAAAAATTTTTAACTTTAGTTTCAGTTTTTAATATTAAAAAACTGTTATCAACTAAACCAAACCAAAGTGTATATATATATATATATAGTTCTTTTCAAATAATAAGAAAAAATATCATTAATACAACTATTATTAACAAATAAATGTTCATAAAATATTATCATATCTCAAATAATTACTTATTTATTTATATATATATATAGTGATATTATAATTTTTTAAAATAATACATATCAAAAATATTTTTTATGTTTAGATTATAATTTGAAATTTTTTGTTAGTAAATTCAATTAATCAAAAATGAACTGAAATTTTAAGTTAACCGAAAGTTCAATTCGAGAACAATTTTCAATTTTGTATAACCAAAAATTTCAGTTCAGGAACAGTTTTGGTGGTCCAGCTCAATTAACCAAATTGTGAACACTCTTACCAATGGGTTGGCTTGAAAGGTTAAGTGCTCTAAGCTCTGTCCGAGAACGATCTACAGTAAGATAAGTTTTTGTGTTCGAGTCCTTGCATGATGAAATTCCCTTGGCCAGTAGTAGTCTCGCTATCGCAAGTGGAGACCAATTTCGTACACAAAGTGTGCGAGGACACCTTGTGTAAGGAGCAAAAAAAAAAATTAACTGAGAAATGCAAACATCTCTTGACCTTGCATGTTCAAATCCTATGAAAAATGGATCATTCTAATGCTTTTCCAATCCTGTTAAACTTTTAGGAGGTGGTACCCTAGTTTTGCATTGAGAAGAATGATGAACAAAAAGGTATCTTATAGGATGAGATCTTCACCTTGGAGAATGCCTTCCCCTAAACTCAAAATATCCACTTACCATGCCATCCAAAAGATTAATGCAATTAACCTAGAAAATTATGTGTATGGTTGTACAAGGGTGTGGGTGCTGTGTGTTGTCATTCAATAATTCTTAGCTTAAAATGGTCTGTATGATTCCTAATGTAATGTACGAATAATCAAAGCAAAACACCAATAGAGAGCAAAAAGAGCACATACAACACAGTTGACCTGCATGAAGCGTACACTAAAAGCTTAAACAAACAAAAAGGTCATACAAGATGTTAAAATATAGCAGATATGTTAGAGAATTATGCAATTATAGAGATATGAATGTGATAAAGTCAAATACTAGCAATTACATCTTAATTAAATCCATGTATACAGATCTCCATAATTGATTGATTGTTAATATATGACTTGATCACATTCATATCTCTATAATTGCATAATTCTCTAACGCAACACATGTACATTAAGGATCTGAGACAACTGCTTATGAATGGGATCTAGCTCGAGTTCTTTCGTGATTATCTTATATGCAGATGATGATTCCCTTCGCCTAATGGCAAGATTTTTGTTAGTATAGGATTGTGCTTCAGAGAAGAGTCGTCCTTATGGCGAGACCTCCGCAGAGAAGTGTATGTTGGCTTGGTAGAGATGGACAGATGATCATGCCATATAGCTTCTTTACCCATGTCAGACTTTTTAGGTAATAAAGATCATTTTTTTTTTTAGGGTTAATATACAAAAATATCACCAATTTTACGTAAAATAATAAATTTAATATCAATTTTAAAAAATAACAGTTTACTTCTCTTTAAATTTTTTCTAACAAATTTAGTACGTTGTGAAATTTGTTAAATAGAATTTATCTGTTTTGATAACGTGTTAATCATACAAGTCACTAGAAACTAACGTATATAATTATCATATCAATAAAACATATATATTCTTATAAATCTGTTATTAAAACTGATAGATTCTGTTTATATGAAATTATTGCATAATAGATTTGTTACAAAAAAAATTCAAAAATGAGTAAACTATTACTTTTTAAAGTTAGTGTTAGATTATTATTTTATACAAAATTAATAATATTTTGATATATTAACTCATTTTTTTAACAACAAAAATAGTTATATTGATTATAACACCTGTGAGAGCATTTTATACTGGCATTTTAGGCCGGCATTTTAGATGATAAAGATCATTTATGCCTATGCCTACTTGACCTTTCAAATGAAGATGGGCCATGTCTACCTAATACAGGTAGAAGCAGTAGTTCTTTAATACCTTCTTGTGAAAGAGGCAGTAACTCAAGGTCATGGCAAGAATGAGGATTATATGAAGACCTTTCAGATTAATATGACATCCGTCTTAATTATTGGTGGTGGTGGAGCCGAATGCCCAAGATTGCTCCCAGGAGAACGTGTGCACAACTGGAGTATACTTAGCTTCCCAATCCCTCTTGGGAAGTCAATTGTGTAAATATTGGTCTCTATTCATAGGTTCACTATCCTGCTAGTCTCCTATATTCAAGCGTAAATTACCTAGTAGTATGTAGCATACTGTCATAGATATTCCTCTGAATGGGCCGAATTTTAAGTTCACCTTTCATCATGGGAAATTTTCTCCATAATTCTTAAAAGGATAATCTAGGAAAATAATTGTGATATAAGTTGTCCATCTCACCTTGGCAATGGCTGCCTCTGAAGGCAGATAGTGTCCTCTTTTGATCATGGTTAAATTCCATCTACAAAGGGCTGCGATTTTCCATAAGAAGATCCTGAGAATTCATTTTCAAAATAGGACAGGTTGACTTAACCTGTTTCCCCAGCTGTCAATGGTCCCTTTGCCTTATCTTGTCTCAAAATATCAGTTATTGAGTCCTAATCTTCACCCCACTTTATTTTGATAAATATCAGTTCAAAAGGGTTCAAAATTTATTAAGCCGGATAGTGGAATACTCCTGCTGAAATAGTACGTAAATGTTTAGCAAATTTCACCATTAAGTCTCAAATGAATCTCAAGCAACTAATCAACCCCAAAAAGAAAAAATCTTAAACAAACAAAGTGTGAACAACAAAAAACACGATGTCGTTAACCCCTCCCCAATGTCCAGGGAATTAGCAAACTTAATTATTGGGAAACTGAAAGGACGGTGATTTATAATGACACTCAGGTTTAAATAACAATATTAAGTTAGCCTTCATTCTGGCAATATGACATTGCAACACACTCTCACTCAGACCGACCAATACAAAAGCAGCCACGAAAACCTCAGCTAACATGGAAGTGAAGGTCAGGACATTCTTACAATCCCTTCGCCCGGAATTCCCTAAAGAATTTCAAAAATCTTCAAACTTTCTTTCTCCCTCATTTCCCTCCAATTTCTCCAAAATATGCTCAAGCGAATGATATCCATCTCAACATCCCCATTTGTTCCTATGAATTATAAGAAACTCTGCAAATAGCTCACACCCTACTTCCCAACCTATTCATAACCATCAATATCTAAACAATGCTTATCTATACTAAAAAAATAACCAAGTCTGTCCAATTATAGTTGATTAATGCCTTAATCAGCCGAGCTCCTTTAGCGAGAAAACTTATAATTGTGATAAACATGTTTGATTGACTGCTAACCTACCGCAATCCTCCTCTACTATAGTGACTTGAGATCAGCACCCATCAACACAAAGTCTGATGCTGGGAAAGTAAACTAGAATGCTTATAATTACACGAAAAGAAATCCTCATAGATTACATTGCCTAAAAAAGCTACAATTTTGCGATTGTCACATTTGTGGACTGCTATTCCAGAAGGCCAACACCTACCATCTGCAAAAGTGAAAGCTTTATTTTCCTATGCAATTGCCAATTAGCATCCAATTAGGGAAAAGAAAATAACCCCAAATAAAAAGTAAAAAAGCAAAAAAAAATAAAATAAGTTAACAAGACAAAATACTGTAACAGTTAAAAGTGTAAATAGAACCTGAACTTAGTATAGAATAAGAGTTGTTGATTTTAATACGTTTCTTTTGGCCAACCCAAAATTGCAAAATTCTAACACAACTAGAATTTCCCGGGAGGAATCTGATATAAAAAACTCCTTTATTACGTTTATACTATATAAATAACAATTTATACAATATATGACATATGTATAGTAAAAAAATACGAAATTACAAAAATCTGCTATATGTTGTATAAAATATTTCCGGAGTAGTATAGAACATATTGTGTTTTTGTATAAAATTATTTTACGTTTATGAAATCACACCTCCTTGTAACCGTTTGGGAAATTATGATATAATGTGAAATTTCTAATTGATCATCGAGGTTTCAAAGTATTCAATCTAAAAATTTTGACTAAATATAGTTAAAGAGGAGGTTTTTTTTTTTTTTTGTAAGAAAGGGAGGGATAGAACTCATTACATAAACATCAGTTGGGAGAAAGAGACACCTCATGTATCATCTAACAAAATTTGTATTAACCTAGGTGAAGCATGATCAAAAAAATGAAGACTAAGGCCTGTGAAAAGTGTGGCCTTCACTAGTCAGTCTGTAGCACGATTACTTTTCTAATAGATATGAGCAATGTCAACAGTCTAAGAGCACTGCAATAAGGTTTGACATTCGGCAACTAAAGTCATAAGAGGGCGAAGGGGCTGCACCCCTTTGTATAGAAGTTGCATTGTCGCTTGGGAATCTATTTCCAGCCTAATATGCCGAAACTCCAGCGTCTAGGTACGAGACAAGCCTTGCAAAATAGCCATAATTCCGCCTGTAAAGCCGACCCAAATCCAATCAACTTGGAGCTCCTAACATGAATACCCATCAGATAAAGGTCGTGATCTAATTGCGTTAGAGCACTAAGTGATTTTTATCTTTTGTTGGAGTTAGTAGCCGAATAATTTTGTAGATAAAAATGTGAGGGAATAATTAGACTTCAATTTTAAAATTTTTAATTAAAAGTTATTGTCTTAAATTATTTTTATTATTTTAGAGTCTTTAAAGAAAAAGTATTTTATATTTTTTGAGTAAATATTAGTTAGTAATAATATAATAAAACAAAAATATAATTTATTATATCACATTGTTTACAAAAAATAAGATTTAATAAAATATTTTACCAATTAAGAAAACATTACATATTTTAGAGGATCCATTTTTAAAATAAAATTTTTTTATTAATTGATTCCATGATTCGAATTATAAATGAGTCCTTCAATCTTTAAGACATTTTTAATAATAATTCTAGTATCAATTAAACTATATGTGATTATTTCATAAAATTTTTTTTTGAAATACTCTTCTTGAATTAGTGAAGCAATTTAATGAGTATATTATCGTCAATATATTGCCCTTTACACGCTAACAAAAAAAAATCTCCAAACAAAAAAAAAAATGAAAAGGAGAATTAAACAAAATAAATAAAAAAAATTAAAAAAAAAAAGGTATCCAGAGTCCAGACAGCCGACGTCTCTTGACGTACTTACTATTGTACTTTTTTTGGAACAGCACGTATTATTGTACTTAGTACAGTTTGGGAAGCGCCGGTCGGACAGAGAGCGCTCTCAGACAGACAGCAGGGAGAGTAGTAGAGAGAGGTAGAGAGAGAGAGAGAGATGTCGTCGTGGTGCGCATTGAGACCGTTTCATGTGCCAGCGATGCAGGTTGGCGCTATGCGCACCCGGACAACCTTAGCCGTCGGCGGCGTCGGTTGCGCCTCCTTCGCCGGCACCGCCCTCTGGCGCTCTTCAATTTCTTCCTCCAACCGATATCTTACTCCTCCCTTCGCCTCCTTGAGCAATTTCGTGATGCCTTGTATCTCTCTCTTTTTCTTTCTCTCTCCAGTTTTTCCGTCTTGCTATGCATTTTCTAAATCTCTAGGGTTTTGATGGATGGATGATCAAACAATACTGAAAGTTTGGTGATTTCATTGTGTGTATTAATGGGTGTTGCTTGTTTTTGTATATGAGTCTTGTTAATATTGATTTAGTAGTTCTGCATGTACTGAATATAAGTCCAAAAGGTAGGGACTTTGGTGATATATTGGTTTTTCTGTTTGTTTTTTTTTTCTGTTATTGGATAGTGAATAATGACATTCAGAAAAAGAAGAGAAAATATGACCGGGATTTTGGTTTGGGGGAAGCCTGTGTACTTTGCAATGGGAAGGATTTTAATTTAGGATAAATGTGGGAACTTTTTCATGTTGTCCTTGACCATGTTCCCAAGGAGATAATTTTTGTAATGAAAATTTATAAATCTCAGTGAAGTCGTTGAAGCATTACGGGTTTTGATCAACCGATAGTTAAATAACACTGAAACTTTGTGAGATTTTATTAAGTGTGTAACTAGGTCTTGGTTGTTATTCTATATGAATGTGGCTAATATTGATTTAATGGTTTGCATGTAATGAATATAAATCCAAAAGGTAGGGACTTTTGGTGATAGATTGGTTTTTTGGTTATCGAATTGTGAATAATGACCTTCAAAACAAATAGAAAAGATGACCTGGTGTTTGTTTTGGAGGGGAGAGGGGGACCTTCTCTATGGGTTGGATTTTAACTTAGGAGAAGTGTGGGTATTTTGTTATTTAGGTGTTGACCATTTCCCATATATATATATATATTTAATGATAATTTATAAATCCAAGTGAAGTTTTCAAAGCATCTCTTGCTCTGAAGCTACTCCTACAATCATGAAAAGATTATCTTTTACTTTGTGACCGACCGCATTCTTTAGCCATTTGGTGATCGCAGTGTATTGCATCTGACTTTTCCCTGATTGAATAGGTTCATATTTTGTGATTAATCATTTAGTTAACCTTTTGATATGGTTATTTAAACTACCATTCGGGTTGATTACGGTAATTGCGGTTTGTAATTTGTGAAAATTAAGTTTTGTTCGATTGAAAAAGAGAACAGCTGGTGTTGCTTACCAGGCCAAGGGAGGCATAAAAGGAGCAAGACAAAAGACAAAGAAATAAAATGAAGTTTGCTGTTAAAACACTAAATTTAGGATTTAGGACTGGCAAAAAGCTATCTAAGAGCTCACATATTGAAGGTTTGTTTGTGACGTGATTTGCATCTAGTATTTTGCATTTGACAGATGGTCTAAAATTCTTCCCTTTCCTTGTGGCCTTTGATTGTGATTGTTCATGATGTTTTAACATTGAATGAACGTCTTGTTATTGTAGCTAGGAAGGAGGCTGTCAAGACAGATAAAGCACCAGCAGCACTGGGGCCATATTCCCAGGCAATCAAATTAAATAACCTTCTGTTTGTCTCTGGTGTTTTGGGTCTTATTCCAGAGGTATGTTCCATTATGACCTGAAAAACCCCTATATTACTTTGCATGTTTATTTATTAATATCTGTCTTTCCCTTTTCCTTTGCTTTGAGGCTCTTCTCTATTTTGCTTTCCGTATTCTGTGTTTGGGTTATTCTTTCTTTTCTTCTTCTTTTATGTTTCTCAAACATACGCCAGGAAGCTATGTTATTTTCTTCGATGATATTTTCAATTATTGTTATATTTTGCTGAACTGAGCATAAATATTGTGTGGGTGGGCAAAGCATTTATTGTGCATACTGCTTTGCCCCTTCATTTAAACTTTAACTTTTAATGTTGTGGCCTCTTTGCACTGATTACTTTTTGGTGGCACTTTAATTCAGACTGGGAAGTTTGCCTCAGATGGTGTCGAGGATCAGACAGAGCAGGTGAATAATTATCTCTTCTATCGTTCAGCTCTTGTTTTCAAGATGAGCTTGCATGTTGAACTCGATGGCTGATGAGTGTGCCAAAAAATTAATAGCAGTTTTTAGGCTGATATAGCAGACCATGCTGTGGGAAATTTGGGAACAGGAGTCTTCTCCCTCATTCCCCTCTTTTATAATTGATGCGTGGGAATGGCCAACTGCAAACAATTGCCTTCAGTGTATGTAGATAGAAGCTTGTAATAATTTGAGCACAGAGCTTGGTCATATTAGCCACGTGCAAACAAATCTAGAACTTACATGCCTTTTTAGCTCTAGTTGCCCGCTTTGGTGCTCCAAATTGTTTGAACCAGCTTTGCATATTCTACTGTTATAAGATCAATCTAAGTTAGCTTTGGTTTGAAACCATAACACCTAATGATTTCTGCACATTTTTATCTTCCTGCAGATATCTGTATGAAATTTTTGCTCGTCGAAACTTGTGCTGCTTCTGCGATTTTTTGTTCTATACCATCATCTTCTTTAAGCCTAATATATGTTGGCGTGTCAAATATGTATGATTGATAGAATATTGCACTGAATCACTATTGATTGTCAGTTTTTTTTTTTAATTTTTTTAATTCAAAAAGATGCAAAGCAGATTGGTGACTCAGATATATGGGTTTATGAATTTGCAGGTGCTGAAGAATATTGGAGAAATATTGAAAGCTAGTGGTGCTGACTATTCCTCTGTAGTAAAGACAACAATTTTGTAGGGGCTTGTTCTTTGCTTTACAGACAACTATGTCCAGACAACAAAGAATAGAATGACTGACCTTTTCTTCTACTTCTTCTTGTGTTCTCTGTACTGTAGGCTGGCTGACTTGAAAGACTTCAAAACAGTGAATGAGATTTATGCAAAATGTGAGTTCTATTAACCCTTTTGTTCTAGATGAAAAATGCGTTTTCTCCCATACTTTCCGTGAAAGAAACTTAGTGATCAAGTTATTGTGTTAAAGTATGACCAGGAACGGTATTTGAGTATCTGTCATCTAAACATTATCTAAATCTATACTTTTGGTACTGTTGTGTTACAGATTTTCCTGCACCCTTTCCAGCTCGTTCGACATATCAGGTAGCAGCATTGCCAATGGATGCAAAGATCGAAATTGAGTGCATTGCTGAAATTCAAAAGGTTGAGGCTGTTCCTGTTTAGGGAATTTAAAGAGCATCTTCTACGAGTGTCGAAGTTAATAACATGGGAGGAAACAGAAGGTAATGATGTTTTACTTCGTTTTTCACCCCATCAGCGAACTGGTGCTCATGTTTTATATCAGGCTGGAGCTAATCAATCGAAAATGGACAAAAATTGGTAAGTTAAATTTGTAAGCGGACAAGTTTTGTAGTGCACTGGGCTACAATTAGGAAGCTTATTGCAGTTAAAGCCATAATGTCGAGAACAGCATAGTTTCCTCTATTCCAGTATCAGCTTTATATTCAGTTGGGAAAGATTTGACGGTACGTTAATGGGTGGCTTGTTGGACGTTTCCTTGAATCACTCTCGTGGTATTGAGAGACCCACTGTCAAATGGCAGTGGAAGGATCTCCCCCACATTACTTACCATATTTGGTGATCCCTGATTTAGGCACGAAGTGCTAACGCCGGACACCCAGTGGCATTTGCTATTTGGAAGGTGTTCCAGCCAACTGAAACAAGGAGTCCTCACCTTTAATTTATTAATTTGGAATAAATTAAAATTTGATATCTGGGGTTATTGCACAATACAAGGGACCGTGAATGATTCAGGTTGTTAGATTATGTATGCATGTATGTGTACGTACGCATGTCTGGTTTTTTGGTCCAAAAGAGCTGCTATGATAACGTTAAGGGAGGAGAATTGTGAGCGCAAGGTCTAGGAGAAGTCTAGGAGACTTTACCGTTCTTTCGCAGTTACTGCAAAAATTTCTACTTAGGGGTCGTTGGACTTGCTTGCATTGATTTTGCATAGTGCGAGATGGTGTGGCCGTTTTATTTTGTACTCTTTTACATCACGTTAAACTAGAATTACATGGGAATAAAAGGGAATGTATGGATTTGGACCTCTGATTGGTTTGCATCTCTTTTTTTTGGTTTTTTTATCATCCAATAGTTAGTATATTTGTAGGTTGGATCCAGAAACTTTCTCCAGTGAGAGCAAAATGTATTAATATGTACTCCTAAGAATGAAATTCATAAACATGTTGATGAAATTTTTAACGAAAAGATTACTCTTTTTATTGGATGCAATGCTGTTTTCAGTTAATCAAATTCTAAAATTATATTCGATTAAACTAAAATTTTAGTTTAGTTCAAGTTGATTAACCAAAATTTTCAATTTTCTAACACATTTAGAGGGTGTTTGGTTTTATTGTTTATAATTATTGTTATTGATTGTTAATTGTTGATGCATAAAGTAAAGTTATAATATTTGATTAAATCAACACTTTTTGTTACTGATTGAATAAAAAAAATGATCATTTTAGAGATTCAAATTATATTCTATTGTATGTAATAAGTATCTCGTTATCTCTAATTAATTTGAATTAATTTTATAAAAAAGAATCTTATATATTTATAGATTTTAAATTTATTAAGATGAACTACAATTAAATATAAATATTATTATTATTATTATTCTAATGAATATTATTTTTATTATATAAATTAATGTAGTTGAAAAAATATTATTATTTTTTCAGTGTAAGTTACTATTTACACAATAAAAAAAATAAGAAAAAGAGGAAAGAATGTGAAGTCAATAATATTTATTAAAATAATGTTACTTTTACTATATAAAATAATATTTATAAATAAAATAATATTATTTTATTATTTTACATGGAAAAAATTGGAATAAAAAAATTTAATATGTTAACAGTTGATTGTTCCTTGAAACAAGAAGTAGCATGCCGTGAATTTTTCAAGCAGTGCGTGCTGTGACCTTGTCATTTTGTAAATTTATAATGCAACGTCTTCATCCTCACAAGGGCAATTTTATAATTTAATTTTCATTCCTCGTTGATAAAAACAAAATTTAGCTTGTTCTTATTTTTTATATTAGTCACTTTTTATCTCAAAAAAAATATATATTTTTAAAAGTCTCTAACAACAATTAACTGCTATTTTTTATTTATTTAAATACAAAAGTTACCTACTTTTCGAAAAATCAATGACACCAACGGCTCCAAAAGCAAAACCAAACAAATCGGCGCAGACTACGACATCCAAAGAAATCCGCAGAGACTATTTGACCATGTAAGCACCTTGAAAAAAAGGAGATTTTGCAGCAAGAAGATTTTGTGTTTAAAAGTGTAGTTTGATAGTGGAAAATTAAATAATAAATAAATAAATAAATTACAGTAATAATGTTATTATAATTGATAAAAATTAATAATTAAAAAATTATGAGAAAGAAAATAAATAATAATTTATGAGAAAAAAAATAAAAATTTATTTTTTAAATTAATAAAAAAATAAATAAAAAAATAAGCAAACAATTTTAATTTTTTTTTTCTTTTCTCTTGAAAAAATGCCAAAAATGCCAAACATGATGTAAAGGTGCCGTCAAGGCACGTGGTATTTTAGTTTGATAACGTTATCATTATTATTATTATTGGGATTAAATCACATATGTGTCAATTCAAGTTAACTAAGGATACTGTTATGTAATCATATAATTAATAATATAAAAAAAAATATACAATTAATTTAATAATTTATCTAATTTTTTTAAATTTATTATAATTTTTTTATAATTTTTCAGTGTAAATCTCTGCATACTAACTTTATATCTATTATTATGTTCTTCCGCAACTCTCTCCTACTGACAATGGGCCATTTTATAGAACGTGATTAACAGGGAAAAATTTGTAGGCATTAGAATTATAATTGGGTGAGAGTTGTAGATTTTCACTCTCTCAAAAAATTAGATATATAGCCACTAACGACTAGGAATATAGATATCCAAAGTAACAGCAAATTTTTGTATCTCTTTGTTTGTCATATGGACTGCCTGAAGGCTTGGAAGAAAAAAAAAAAAAAACACACAATTAGACAAAATTAAGCACAAATCTGCCGAGGACAACTAAGATATCCACTCAATTAGCATGGTTTATAGATACAAAGAAAAACAAGACTAAGTAGCACAACATATGTGCTAAATAAAAAACGTGCTTTAATTCTATTGGATCAACATCGTGGATAAGACAATCCCTCTTTCTCAAAAGCCACTCCAGTTACCTATAGCCTACAACAAAAAGCTCTCTCTTAAGTTTCCAAATGCCAATTAACAGATGCCCGGTCTGATGGGGAAAGAATTTGTGAGCATTTTATGTCCCAATTATACTATTTGTTTTGTTCAACAATATCCTAGGGAGGCAAGAGTTTTGTGGTGCAACATCTAAACATGGGAAATCGGAAAAAAGACATTTGTATTCATCGAGATCCTGTAGGAGTCCAGACAAAGTGGGAGTGGCAGGTTGGGGTGGGGTGGTGGGGAATGTAAGAAGAGTAAGAAGAACCAAAATAATCGATCTGAAAATAATGAAGACTACATAAAAACACAACTGTGCGGCTGTGCCAATGCTAGCATCAAGAAGCAAAATGAATGGCACACATAAGTTAACAACACCTACCCTCAGAGGACCACACCCCACAGAGAGAGAGAGAGAGAGAGAGAGAGAGAGAGAGAGAGAGAGAGCAAAGAGCAAATTAACTAGAGAAACTACTAGAATGGGATTTGTTTTATGAAAAAAGATTAGAAATAATCAACTGTTACAATGAATGGTAAACCACAATAGGAAAGTCAGAAACTGCAGAGCTGGAAACAAGGTGAAAAATGGATCAGTTCTGACGATAAAAGTAATTCAGAGCATCAAGTTCATCATCGTGGGAACTACAACTTGAAAGCAAATTACTTGGTGGGTCAAGTTCAATATATTGGGGGAAACAATTGCAATTATTAATGCAACATGGAACTAGGATTTATCGTAACACAAACAAAAAGCAGCATCCAGTATAGCTGCCATGAAGCAGGAGCAAGCTGTTCGAAGGTAATAACGCATAGCAAGAGGTTGCAATGAATCATCATCCAATGAAGAAGAAACAAATAGGTGAATATGGCCAATCATATCCTTAATATCATTGGTGGATCTAAGCATTTATGGTAGAAAAAATTACACAGGGAATAAGGGTCAATGTAAATCAACTCTTCAGTAAGAAAACAAGTAAATCTGAATCATAATGATCAATTTTATTGAATTTTCATAAAAATGGTACATGCCCAACAATCGGCATATCCTGTACCAATCGTGAATTCTACAAAGGTGAAACTACAGCAATTACAATGTCCAACCTTCAGAAATAAAAGAAAAATATGGTTTACTCTGATACACAGCTCTGAAAGTCCCCAGCAAACTATATCATTCGCCAACCACAAAATTTTCTTCGGCATTGGACATGATATTTCCCCTTTTACAGCATCAATTGAACAATATACAGAAAGACAAAAATTGTGCAAGAAACAAACATTAATGTTTACTAAAACAATGATAACATTCATAACGATCAAGAAATTCTTTGAATTACCGGAGCACGCAACATTAACATCAAATTATCGTGCATCTGCCTTCCTCCCTTGGGGAGAATAGTAACTGAGATACCACCGCACGAAATTCTTCAACCCCGTCTGAAGATTTGTGGTGGGATTATATCCAAATTCTTTCTGAGCCAAACTAATATTGGCATGAGTGAACTCAACATCCCCATTCCTAGGCAACTGCATGATATTCCTCTTAGCCTTCACCTTCAAATGCCCTTCCAAAATACTCACAAGATCAGAAACAGGAACGGGGGACGTGTTCCCCAAATTGAAAACCCTCAATTGTGCCGGCCCCTTCTTCTTTCCTCCACTACCAGTACTTTTCTCTGCAGTATCCAATGAACCCAAGCATCCCTTCACAATGTCATCAATGTAGGTAAAATCCCTAGCAACGGTTCCATGATTGGCTCCCTCAAAAATTGTTATTCCCTTCCCTTTCAAGATGTCATTAGTGAAAAAGAAATACGCCATATCCGGCCTTCCCCACGGCCCATAAACAGTGAAAAATCGCAACCCGGTAAGCGAAAGACCATAGATATGATTATAAGTATGTGCAATTTCCTCTCCAGCCTTCTTAGTAGCAGCATAAAGGCTAGCTGGTTGGTCAGTTCTATCCATCTCAGAGAAAGGCACTTTTGTGTTAAGCCCATAAACAGAACTAGAAGATGCCCACACAATTGCAGGCTGTGGATTTACTTCTTTACAAACTTCCAACAAATTAACAAAACCAGCAATGTTACTATGCACATAAGATCCAGGATTCTGCATTGCATACCTAACTCCAGCCTGAGCAGCCAAATGCGTGACGTGAGTGAAAGGCACCAACTCGAACAGCTTCTTCAACAAAGCGACGTCGTTTATGTCCCCTTCCACGACAAACACTCCGGCGCGTTCCAGAAGAGCCTGGCGAGCCCGTTTCAGAGATGGGTCGTAGTAGTCGTTGAAATTATCCAGGCCCACAACGCCGTCGCCCCGGCGTTTCAGCGCGGCGGAGACGTGGGTCCCAACGAAACCGGCCCCCCCAGTTACCAGAACGGACATGCCATTGCCGGAGCTGATTTTGGCGGACGACCTGACACGTTGCTCCCAATCGGGTCCGCCCCAGGTGGAGGTACGAAGAGAGCGGCGGGATAGATCGGAGAACATTGACGGCGGCGATGACGATGGCGATCGGTAGAAGAAGAGGAAAATCAAGCCGACGAAGACAAAAGACCAGAATGTGAGCTTGGCTAAAGAGGCCTGCCACCTCAGCCTACCGTACGCGTATGGAGATTTCTCCATCTTGAATTTGCCCGGCGTTGATGGGCTGTGGTCAAGATGAGACATTTGCTTCATTTGGGACATTTTCTTTCTTCAATGTCTGTCTATTTTCTTTATTTTTTGTACGAAATATAAATTTTCAAGCTTTTGGTGGTGGCGGCGGCGGCGGCGGAGATGGTGCAGTGTTGGTGGTGATGCTGAAGTTAAAAGAAGGCTTCTTGGTTTAATGGTTCTGAAAGTGCTTCTCTTTTTTCTTACAAAAAACAAAAAAGAACAAACTTTGACCCTTTCTAGCTGTTCCTCTCTTGGCAATGTGAATGTGAGGGAATGTGCAGGAATCTTTCTGTCTGATTTCTTGGAGGAATGGGTTGGTGGTGGTGGTGGTGGTGATGGTGGTGGTGGCGGCGGCCTCTGTTTTTGTGCATAAAGCACTTGACAATTGACAGAGAGGAAGATATCTATATATATATATAGAGAGAGAGAGAGAGAGAATTTCAAAATGCAATCAATTTTCGGTTGCTCTCTCTCTCTTCTTTTTTATCTCTTTTTCTTTTTTAAACAACGGTGATTAGGAAATATAAAGAATGGATGGTAGAGAGAGAGAGAGAGAGAGAGAGAGAGAGAGAGAGAGACTGAGAGAGAGGTAGTGTCTTAAAATTTTTGGGAAACTGGGACATCAATTGTAAGAGAAGAAGAGTCAGATAAATGAGGGTGAACTCTTTTGACTTGATTAAAAAAAAATAGGACAACTATTTTTTTTAGAAACTTTTTTTAGACAATACTAAATAAAATATAATATTTTATAGACTTTTGATTGTAAAAAAAAATATTAAATTTAATTAAAATATAAATAAATTAGGTATCTTTTATATATTTATGTTATATTACGTGTTTATATAATTTTTTTAAAAATTTTTACAATATTGACCGGCGTTGAATTGGGCAACGGATAAAAGAAAAGAAATAGCAAAACAGCGGCGGTGATAATAGTCAAAGTTGCGCCGACTAATTCTCTGTCTCTCACTCTTTCTCTGGTTGTTGGATCAGATTGGTTGGGGAGCCTCTTGTTTTGGACATCAAGGACCCACCGTTCCCTTTAATTAAGGTTAGCCTTTGCACTTATCAAAGAAAAGAGGGCTACCCTTTATAGAGATTGTTCTGTATTTAGTAATGAGTTATTAACCTTTTGGTTGGTGGGTGGTGCGATTGTTTAGGCTTTAATTTTACGGATCTCCCTAGTTTTCACATTTGAGGGAGACTCGTGGGGATTTTGGGAGTTGCGAATTTTTGGGTCTATTATTATTATTATCATTTTTTTTTTTTTTTGTCTATTCTTAGATTTATGAAATCCATCACATTATAACATGTACACTTACTATACATTGCATATTTGCATGTACCAAAAAAAAACAAACACTTACTATAGATTGCATTTGATATATATATATATATATATATATATATATATATAGTTTTCTCTTCCTTTCTTTTACCCACTCTTTCCTTCTCATTTTTTAATTGCAAAGTTGATGATTATTAATTACGCACCATTTTGCGTACAAATAATTCAAAATCGTCGGTAATGGGTGATAATTCTTATTCAGCCTTTGTCTCTTAAAATGTCCCATCGCCAGTGTGAAAATAAACTAAAAGACTAAAGATATAGATTAGAACTACATCAACTACATATATAAGAGACGATCATGGTTTTATATATATATATATATATATATATATATATATGAAATGCGTTTAATTCATGACTTTCCTATTTAATAATTTTGGGTGAATGCCAATTTTTTATCTTTCTATTTCTTCCCCCACGGTTAGTGCGCTAATGCCATCTTATTTAAAGAAGTAATTGCATCAAATCTTCGCACTAGAAATGTCATTATTCGTTTTGTTTTAATCCCAAAGGCTGCTATAGTCTAATAAAAAACTACTCGATATGATAATTTAATGGTAATTCGATGTATTTTTTTTGTATTTGACTTGAGTTCAAGTCACAGCCTATACAAAGAAGGCAATGTTCTTAAACTACTAGTGAATATATGTGTGCACAGCGTAGATTTTAAACTTATTTACACCGACATCGACTTAAGGGAAGCCTATTTAGGGGTGCTCGAGTAATGAATTCTTTCCATAAAGAAGATTGAATAAGGACGTTAATAAGTGAAAATATTAACGAGTAACTCTCAGTCTCAACTTATACATACGATGATTTATATGCCGGTGATGCATGTTTATTTGTGGTTTAAGAAAAAAATCCAATAAAAAATGGAATAATAATTGTTACATTTGGCAATCCCCATCTATAGTCAAACATCATAGTGAGCTCCAAAGGTGTAAGACATAATTTTTTTTTTTTTTTTGACATGGTGTAAGACATACTTAAAATGAAGGCAAAAACACCTTTCCAATGAATCCCTTATATTGCAATTTATGTCAGCCTAGCATCTTGTGGGTGGTTGTATGTGGATATCAGTTTGAAATCACAGCGCCAAAAGAAAACAATTCACCTACACTTTGAAGGCTCAAATGTGACTTAAAATAAGGGAGTAAATCTGAAGAAAATTATGCATATTTTTGTCCAACTCATTCCTTCAGTGTACTTACTACACAGCATCGTATTAACGGAAATACTTTATACTTGTCTGCGTAATCAAGTTTTTATTGATCTTCAGCCATTGGTGCTTCGTTAAACAAAAAGTTCCCCTTCGTTCCTAAAACCAACTTATAGATCTGGAGATCTTTGACTACTCTGCCAATGATGATCATTTAATTGCCAGGGGGAGGGAGATTTAATTAATAACACAGGAAAAACTTACTGAGTCCTGTGTTATGAAAACGTTCTAACTCAAAAATTCAATATTTGGATGAAGTCCAACAATATATCATATATAAAAGTTTAATATATTTGTAATGTATAAATTTATTAGACTAAAACGGTGACAAAGGATAAGTAATGCTTGCCCCACTTAGTCGTAAAGTCTTTGATACCATACCAAATAATAATAAACTCAATAATTTAAATTGTTGATCGAACCTTATACACAGTAAAAGGACATGCCAAGAATATTGCTTTGCTACATAATATTGAACCCTCTCTTGACTTCTTCCTGCCGGTCTACGATGAACTGTTTTTCCACATTTTAGACGTAAAATCAAAGGAAAGAGATCTCCGTTGCTACCTCCACAGGCAGAACCAATCCGTCCCATGTGATCTCGATTAGTGAAACAACAAAAAATGGCAGCGACAATACACTTTGTTTGAAATGCAAAAAGGATAAGGAGAGAAAGTGAAGAGAAAGAAAGTGAAAAGAAAGAAAGTGAAGGGAGAGCATGTAATTTTTTTTTATATTGTTTGAAATGATAAGAAAAATATGAGGAAAGAAAGTTGAGAGAAAATAATAATATGTTTACATATGAAAAGTAAGTATAGAGAGAGAAAATTTTTTAATTATATTATTTTAGTCACAATTTAATCACATTTTTTTAACCAATGTTAGTTATTATTTTTTTGTTTCCTGAAATTTTAATTTACATATTTATATAATATATAAAACTAATGTGCACGTGTGATTTGTATATATAAGTGATTTGTGGATTACAAATTTCTTTATTCAAATATTGTACACGTGGTTATCATTCAACTAACAGGAAATGGGAGCTAACCAAAATTGACGAGGGTAATTTTGTAAATATACTACATATTTAAATACTTTCTGACAGCTTTCTCTAACTTTCTCTCCAATTTGAGAAGAACAAAATTCATGTGGATCTCACATCAATTTTTATCTGCCTTTCCTTTACTTTTCACTCCCTCTCATTCGCAAATTCACTCTAAACAGCTGAAAGTTTGGATTTTCTTTCTCCTCTCATTCTTTCTATCCTAATCACTACACTCCAAACTGAATCTAAAAGAATGCACGAGTTATGCACATCTATGACAGTCCCTTTTTTTTGTTTAAGAGTCTTAAAGAGTATAAATTTCTGTCTCGTTAATGTATAAAAATTTGACATCACTTATAATGTTCATAATTCTTTCTACCTACTAACTTATTTTTAAGTAAATTTAAAATTTCAAAACTTTATTCCACATGGTATAAGAACTTAATTAACTCTCTTTTTTATATTTGCCACCAAATAGTTTAACTATTTATATACTAGTTGAGTCTGTTTAATCTAATTTATTTATGTTATATGTTAATCGTGCCAAACATGCCAAACATGTGTTAAGATGATAATTTATAATGTCGGTTGACTTCCCTAAAAAGATTTAAAGTTCCAAAATTTTATTCAACAACAAGACAGGTTAGAAATCTAACGAGTTGCACACAGAAAACTTTCCCTGATTACCTTGAAGTTCTTCAAAGGTTCGCCAACCATTGAGCTGCTCTTCAACAATGATGATACATACGACGGAGACAGTAGCTACGCATTGCTGTCCCAGCAAGTATGGCAATCTGGAAGAGACAGTAGCGTTCTTGTACCGCAAGTCCTGTATTGTTATTGTTCCAAAACTGATTGTTCTAGCAGAAATTCTGGACTTGTTCCTTATTCTTTTATTGCCTATAGAGTTGGTGTAGAATTAGACGATTTGAACTGGCGACCACCCATTCGTTGTGCATTGTTCAGTCAATAATTGCCTCAAGTGAGCGTTTGTATAGAACCATGGATCTACCGTATATGTACTCTTTGATTGCCATTATTAGAGTCTCTTCTGGAATTGAGTTCAGGATGTCTAGAGTGGTTTGCCAGCAATTTATATTACATTTTACGAATCTCTAGGAAGGGTCTTTTTGGCGAAATCAAAAAGTTATCTAAATACTACTCAAATTGTAATAATTAGTATATTTTATATAATTTTAATTAAAAAATATAATAATATTTTTTCGTTTCATATTTTATCATTATAATTATATAAATTTATTAATTATTATAATTTAAATATTATACGAATAACTTTTTATTAGGCCATCAATATTTAGTGCTCTAGGAAACTCGAGATTGGAAATTTTCCACCGAATTATCTGTCTCTTTTTGGTCTTATTTAGAAGGGCCGATACTTATGAAGCATCACTCGCTGCCATGGTGTTTATGTCAGCTTTTTCGTGGATACCCCTTTATGGTGGCATATTGCATGTTCGATGATGAAATGCTTTGTATTAGTTCCATTTCTTGTCTCATTCATCATCCACTGCAAGGTTTGGGTTCTTTATGAGATTCACGCGAGGGTGAGCCGATGATTGCATCTATCTTCCCACCAAGGAAACTGAGAGAAAGGGATGTAGTATCTCACATTAAAAATAAGAGAGAAAAGTAATTATATACGAGTAAAAATGATTTATAAAATTTAAGGTCATACAAAAAAAATTGTTCAAATAGTATTTAAATTATAATAATTAGTGTATTTTGTATAATTGTAATAAAAAATATGAATTAAAAAAATTAGTTATATTTTTTCGTTCTATATTATATGATTGTAGTTACACAACATATATTAATTATTACAATTTAGATATTATTAAGATATTTTTTTTGTATGATCATAAATATTTTTTCTAAATCTAATAACTTAAAGTTTTGAATTTTGAGTTGAGATATGATATGAGTCTGTTAATCACTTATACCTTGTTTAGATTTTCCCAACAAATCCTGCGTCCTTAATGGTCACTGGGACACTTCTACGGGCAGCAAGAGATAATGCTACTCTACCGTTCCCATGGCCTGGGACATTTGTAGAGATAATGCTATTGTCATTCCGTGATCATGGTAAAGTAATAAGAAATTAATAAGGCCCATAATACTTTGAAGACTACGCCCAAAGGCCCACAGGATGTTTGGGCCTCATTCCAAATTCCCATGGCCCCAAGAAAGCCTGGGTCGACTACCTTACTCGGGAAAAAGGTGAAGAGGCCTGGACTCCCAAATATTGGTCCAAGGCTAGAGTTCACATCTCCCCTACATGGACTTACCTTTAACCAATTAAATTCCACCAAATCTTTTGACCAAAAAAGTAAAAAAAAACAAAAAAAAAAATTCCACCAAATCTTCTACAAATGTCATTAAGCATAGATCCCAAAAAAAAGAAAAAGCCCTTAAGCACATAGTTCCCAAGTAAATGACCTCACCCTCACTAACTCTTTTATTCTCGTTAATCTTTCATAAACTCTACTTACTTAAATATCAGAGTATCTGAGTCCACCTCCGACACGCTGTAACTTTATCTTATTTTGCAAGTTACGGGTTCGTTCTAGCCCAGGCCACCTTGTGTGATTGGCCCACCTCCCTACTTCCCGGGATAAAGCCTGATCAGCAAGTGTCAACTTTTCTCTCTGAGGTTGATTAAGCAACTGGAATGGAATCCCTTGTTTTTTTTTTTTTTTTTTTTTTTTTCACGAAGCACGTGATATAAAATCACAATTTTTTCTCCTCGAGATTGATTAAGCAACTGGAATGGAATCCCACGAGCCCTTAACAATTAGATTGAAAAGTCTGAAAAGCTCCCCCAGGAAGGAAAGACGGTATACACATATATGCAATTTCTTATCAGAAGATCAACAATTCAATTTAACTTGGCCCATAAAGTCTCAAATTTAGCTCAGAAGCTCAGGGGACTGCAAGCATTCTAATCAGGATGATACTGAGGTCCCCAAGCCAGAAAATTACAACTAGAATTAAAATTAGAAGCGAAATCAAAATCAGAATTGAAATTGGAATTAAATTTAGAATTAGAGTGGGTATTGCTCCAAAGCCAATTCCCAGGACAACCAAACGGGGTGAAATATCCCCAAAATATCTGATTGCAAAATTGTAGACCAGTGTCAAATGTGGCTCGACTTGTGTTAGGCCTGCACCCAATAACTAGACAAATTGCGACGACCCAAGCTGAGCCCAAACATTTCAGGCCCAATCGTAGATTTTGAACATGCCTACATCAAAGGCTTTCTTAAATCTCAGTTCCAATTTTCCCTTGCCGGGCTTGTCACCGCCAACTGCCATGCCCTTTTTTCTTCCTGTTAATTGGCAATAATTTTGAATTCGAGACATCCAATCTTGAAACCAACCTTAATACATGTCATGCTAGACTGCGAGTGTTTAAAAACAAGAAGTGAGAAATTTCCTTTTTATTTCTTTTTTTAAAAAAACCAGACTAATACTTGCAAGGTATGAGAACCGAAACCAAAATCAAAATTTTCATAAACAAGGGTGAGGTGAATAATTGAAAAGGAATACACAACATACACATTAACAAAATCTATTGTCGCACTTCAGACATCCTAACCATGAGAAGGCAATTGTTCAACGGTGTACCCAAAAAATTGCATAATAACTAAAGTTTTCGTTTATTTTTTTCTTTTGGACTAAGTTATAAACGAGGGAATAAATTGTCAAAAAGTTTTGGATATGCCGAAAATCCGTTCATCTCTAATGGTGTGTTTGGATTAATAGAAAATGGTGAGAAAGAAAATGAATAAAAAATAACATAGTAATGATGATGTTATGATTAATAAAAAATTGTGAGAAAGAAAATAAATATTAATTTATGAGAGAAAAAGTAAAAATTAGTTATTTGAATTGATGAGAAATAAATAAAAAAAAGTTATGAAAAAATAATACAGTAATGATAATATTTATTGACTTTAATTTTTCTTTTATTTTATTTTCTTTTTTTTTCATTATTGCCAAACAAGCTATAAATCTTGTATACAACGACAGGCCAACAATTTATTTCTGTAGACGTCAAGGTGGATCCTACCGCGCATATTTATATGTGTGTATGTGCGTGTATGGTAGCCAAGGTTGATAGAATCGGGATTCTACTTAGAATCGGGATTCTACTTAGAATCGTTTTGGACATGTCAGGATCGAATCGTAGGATCGGATCGTAGAATCGTAAGATTCTACCAAAATCAATAAAAAAAATTTTTAAACAACAATAAAAATATAATTGAAAATTTTTAAGTATTTCATAAGTTTTATATATTAAAATTCAAGTATAAACAATCTCATATATGTGTTTAAACAACAATTAAAGCATCAATCACACACAAACCAATATATCATCATAGTTAACAACTTAATTTTTATGTTTTAAAATTAATGTCAATTTTACAAAACAATATATTAATGTTCATTTATAATAATTTTTTATTAAAAGATAAAATATTTTAAAAATTAAATATAAAAATAAGAAAAATTTATTCATTTAATATATTTTTTAAATCAAAATTCAATTAATAATACAACAATATTTTTTTTCACATGCTATGAGTTCTAATGTTTAAATTTTTTTATTCATATAAAATAAAATATATTTTTTACATAAATAATTATTCAATTGTTTAGTTATTTATCTTTCATGTGATTATATAATATTTTTTATGATATTTATCGTTTAAAAAATATTTACTATAATTATTAAAACTGGTGAAATTGAAAATATTTTTTTTCTTTTTTAATAACAAATATTGCCAATGATTCGTTTCATTAAAAATTAAAAATATTTTTTAAAAAGAGTGTTAATATGAGTATAAGAAACTTTTATTGAAATAATTTTAATAAATGCATTACATTGGCAAGAAAAAAAAAAAGAAACCAATTATTTGAGAAGGGAATTTAAAAAGAAAAAAAAAAAAAAAAGCAAACTGTAGTTTCAATTTTCAAATAGAAGGGTGCAAAGTTTTGAGACAAAGCTTCGAACATGAGACCGAAAGAAAAATAACGTGGATAGTAACCACTAGGCCAAAAATAAGAAAATTTTATTAAAATAATTTTAAAAATAAATAAAAATAAAATTAATGAAATAATTTTTCTTCATTGTTTTTTTCATTAACATTGCAAATAAGGAGATTAAAAAAAAAGATTCATTTAAAGTTCTGGGAAGTGAAATAGCAGTGGAACATTGGCCATTGGAATTTGGAGGGAAAAAAAAAGTAACATCGTTAAACCTTAAGCAAGGAAATAAAAAAAAAACAATTGTAACAAATGCGCATAACCAAGCTCGAACCAGAGACTAATGACAGGAGGTCCCTCGAGTTTACCACTAGACTAGATTGGAGACTGCGCTCCTTCTTTTCTTTTGTTTATAATAATCTAACAAAGTCAATGCAAGGCATATCTATCCCTATTTGTGGGATCGGTAGGATCGTACGGTTCTATCGATTCCACGACTCAAATCGCGATCCTATAGAGATTCTACCTAAAAATGATTTTTCAAACGATCCGGATCGTTGGCCTTAAGTAGGATCGTAGGATCGTACGATCCTACGATCTGGATCGCGATTTTAACAACCATGATGGTAGCAGAAGGAGCGGCCAATGCACTTCAAGAGCCCACACCTAAGTTGAAAGTCTGGCACAAGATAGATTATAATAATTAGGTCTCTTTGTATCTTTTTTAGCATAGATAAAATTTTTAAACATCATTTTTATTTTCTCATTTTTCACTATTAAAAAACATAAGGTTTATACTTTTGATCCATTGAACTCTATCTTACTTTAAATAAACTCGTCTTCAAGATTAAAATTCGAGTTACAATCGTTTATTAGCCAAAAAAAACAGAGAGAGAGAGAGAGAGAGAGAGAGAGAGAGGTCTACACGCCTAACAACTACGCATTCACCATCTCTCAAGCAAATCCTCCTCCGCCAAGCGAGCTAAAGAATCAACCAAAAAAATAAAAAATAAAAACGAAAAGAAAGGGGTTTACATCATGCCCCATGCCTTAAGGGTTGTTTAATTGGAAAATGAAGCGTGGGTTGGTAGACGACAATAAGGATAGGAGTGGGTTGAGAATCAGGAGCCTCAACAACCGCTAACTCATCAATAGGTCAATATCTTCCTTTTTCTCACCCACAGTGGACCCATTATTCTCAACTTCTAAGCCATCACCAACCCCATATTATGGATTGGCCAAGCCTCGTATGAGTGGCTATCAATTATCAACCAATGTACAAAGCAATTCATTTATTTTTCTAGTTATATATATAAGCAAAAATAATATTTTACAGTCTAAAAGTATTACGACTTTATGTCTAACAACAACAGAAAACAACCAAATAATTATCAAATTTTTCGAGCTAGACGATAAATCATAAATTTAGACCCACAACTTAACTGTTAAGATTTGATTTTTCATATCAGTGCAATTAATTTTTGAGAACGTACTATCCACCACAACTTTTTCGACCATTCACGTGTGGCAACTAGACACCAAAACCCACCCCGCGCAAGGCCCCAACAACAGATTTTATCAGAACACTAAAAATTTGCATTTTATGCATCAAAAATTACACAACTGAAATCAGGGCATCAAGCCACAGTTTTTCTTTTCGCATCTCGAGCTAAAGTGAAGTAGTGATATGATCAACAACCTCACAATATTAAAAAACTCTAAGAGAAGTCCAAGAGCAGGTTACAAATTCAATAATCTGCTTAAAGCCTACTCTCATTTTGATCTATGTAGCTCCACGTACCACTTATGAACAACAGCAGAGTGCATTATCTCATTTTTATTAAATCAAAAAAACAGACCAAATGACGAGAAGTCAATGGGGGATGGTCTCCTCACTGTTTTGTTCAACCCAAGCCCCAAACTCCCAACAATAAGACCTTGTGGAAGACTATAAGCTTAGGCTAAGAAACTTCTTTGGCAGCAGCAACAACAGCCTCTGGTGTAATACCAAATTCCTGGTATATCTTACCTGCCGGTGCACTTGCCCCGAAACGGTCAATGCCAATGGCCTTGCCCTTGCTTCCAAGAATCTTTTCCCACCCAAATGTTGATCCTGCTTCAATGCTAACCCTAGCAGATACAGCTGCTGGCAAAACACTTTCCTTATAGGCATCTGATTGCTCATCAAAGAGTTCCCATGAAACAAGAGAGACAACTCTAACAGCCTTGCCTTCCTTTCTAAGTTCTTCGGCAGCTTTAGCAGCAATAGACAACTCAGAACCTGTTCCGATCAAAATGACATCAGGCTTGTTACCTGAAGAATTATCGGAAATAATGTAGCCACCCTTTTCAACTCCCTCAATGGAGGTTCCAGCCAGTTGAGGCAGCTTTTGCCTGGAGAGGGCAAGGATCGATGGTGTCTTCCTGTGGAGGACAGCAACCTTGTATGCACCAGCAGTTTCGTTTCCATCAGCCGGGCGAAGCATTAAAATGTTGGGCATTGCACGGAAGCTTGCCAAGTGTTCAATTGGCTGATGGGTTGGTCCATCTTCTCCAAGACCTATTGAATCGTGGGTCATGATATAGATGACTCCGGCCTGGGACAAGGCAGAGATCCTTATGGCAGCTCTCATGTAGTCAGTAAAAACAAAGAAAGTAGCACAATAAGGAATCAGGCCAGGGCTGTGATGTGCAATGCCATTGCAGATGGCTCCCATTCCATGCTCCCTGACACCAAACCTAACATTTCGTTCTTCAGGGGTGTCCTTCTGGAAGTCCCCAAACATTTTCAGCAAGGTCATGTTGGAAGAGGCAAGATCTGCACTGCCGCCAAGAAGACCAGGGAGTACTTTTGCGAGTGCATTTAGGTTTTGCTGAGACAGATTTCTTGTAGCATCTGCTGAACTTTCTGGAGTGTATGTCTGGAAAATAGGAACAAAAAATTATCAACAACTGTTTCATATCTAAGGCTCACAATTGACTGCCTAACTTAATTATCTGGGCAAAAGCTTGTCCGGCACATGCAAATCAGGCATGCCACCATGACAACCTGCTGAAGTTCTTTGCCCGTGAAGGGGAAGAATAATCTAAAATTAATAGTTCTATCAATATTCCCAAACATGGCACCTAATTACCATAATGAAATCTACATAGCTAGTGTCCATAGAGAGAACATCATTGCTAAGAACAAAGACGATCAAGAAAATCAAAGCTCTACTCACTGGAAGTGCTTTCTCCCAACCAGCGGGTAGTTCACCATTGATGATGGACTTCAATTCTGCAGCGTCCTCTTTGTACTTCTTCTCATACTCGGAAAATTTGGCATTCCATTCGGCTTCGAAAGCAGCACCTCCTGGGACATGGCGACTCCAATGCCTATGAACAAGCAAGACAGTTTGAAGATTTATCGTGACAAAAACATTGAAACCTAGACTGCTTGTACTCACTTTCTAACATCCTCTGGGACGTGGAAAGGCTCATATGGCCATCCCAGGTTCTTCCTAGTAGCTTCAACTTCCTTGGCGCCCAGTGCACTCCCATGTACGCTATATGTATTTGCCTTGTTTGGAGACCCAAAACCAATGGTGGTAGTGACCTGGAAAGAAAGCCAACAGCTCAGCAAAATCCTCACAAATTCAAAGCACAGAAATCAAAGTGGTATAGAGTTCAACGGCAACATCAGCTAACATTTAAACAGGCCATGATATGAACTATCAGTGCATATTAGTGGAATATACACATGATGGATTTTGTTAAAAATCACCTCAAAGAACTCAATAATAGATGAAGGTTCTAACCTTGATCAAAGTGGGTTTGTCTTTAACAGCCTTTGCCTCCTTGATGGCAGCCCTGATATCATCGTAGCCAGTGTTTCCATTCTTCACCCAGATAACATGCCATCCAAGAGCCTCAAAACGTTTGCCAGCATCCTCAGTAAATGCTATTTCTGTGTCCCCATCAATGGAGATGTGATTGTCATCATAAAAAGCTATCAGCTTTCCTAGCCCCCAGTGCCCAGCAAGAGAACAAGCTTCATTCGAAACCCCCTCCATTTGACACCCATCTCCCAATATACAATAACTGCAAAGATAATCACAAATTATTCTTATGCAAAGTGGTCAAACCTAGTCATCCCCTAAATATATAAAGAAGATGAACATCTTACGTGTAGTGATCGACAATCTCAATGTCTGGTTTATTGAAGCGCGCAGCCAGGTGCCTTTCTGCAAGGGCCAGGCCAACGGCATTGGCAATTCCCTGTCCAAGAGGACCTACAAAGACAGTAAGAAATTAACCATGTTTCATTTCATCACTAAATCAAAAACAAAAATATGAAAAAACAATAAAAGGCAACAAAAATAACAATCTGAAAACCCCAACCAGTTGTGACTTCAACACCAGGAGTTTCAAAGTTCTCAGGGTGTCCTGGGGTCCTGCTTTCCCATTGCCGGAATTGCTTCAAATCTTCATCCTATATTCATTGCATAAAACCCGAAATCCGAAAATTCAGTGAAAAACAAGTTTTGAACTTTCTGCAACACCCACAACTGAAGATCTATCGAACAATAGCTAAATGCATACAGTACAACAACTTCTTTTTAAACAGCAATAGATTATTACAAAAAATGTGCAGACAAGATTTAAGTACACAATAGTAGGCACAAAGTGGACATGCCAAGACGTGAACAGTTAGATTATAAAAAATTATTAAATTTGTAAAAGAAAATAATAATAAAAGATAAACTTTTAGATTAACTACGTGTTACATGTTTTTCATATGTTGTAGATTTAGTGATGCCATGTTAATGAAAAGACTAAAAGAATGCAAAAAGAACCAACCTTTATACTATCATAACCAGCAAGATGAAGCAGAGCGTATTGCAACATGCAGCCATGGCCGGCGGACAAAACGAACCGATCACGGTTGAACCAGTAAGGATTCTTGGGGTTGTATCTCATCACCTCGTCGTACAAAATATGACCCATCGGAGCACAACCCATAGGCAGACCCGGGTGACCCGAATTGGCCTTCTCAACGGCGTCAATGGCGAGAAATCTGATCGTGTTGACGGACTTCTCCACCAAGGATGTCTCGGCGGTGGCGTCGAGAGTTTCCACTGCTGCTGCTCGGATTTGGCGGCGAGCGGGGAGGCGGCGCCGGCGTGAGGAAGAAGACAAGTTGGTGGCGGAGCAGGCGGCGGCGGCGGCGGAGGTGGACTTGAGGCCGGCGAAGGTGGGGAGAGAGAGGCGGTGATGGTCGGAAGACTGGGCCGAGCCATGGTGGGAAATGGCTCGAGCCAGCAGAGCCTGAGATAGAGTCAGAGACGAAGTGGAAGCCATTGTTGTAGTTTTAGAAGACTCCTTTTTTTTTTTTTTTTTCTTTCTCTCAGCCTCTGCTCTTGGGTGCTCTGCTTTGAAATTGATGCTATTCTTTTGTTGTTAGAGAACTCCTAGAGAGAGAGAGAGAGAGAGAGAGAGAGAGAGAGAGAGCTGACCGTTAGATTGAATGGAAAACTCAATCTGTACCGTTGACTACGGGTATCGGTTTGGAAAATGCTCTGCCTTTCATTTCCCTTTATTTATTTGGTAGATGTTAGTGGCCAAACTAACATGGCCAAAAATGGCCGAATGATAATAAGATAAAAAAAATTTAAAATTTTTTTATTTTAAATTAAAATTTAAGAGTCCCACTAAATATATTTAAATAATTTTTTAATATTTATTAAAAATAAAAAAATAAGTATAATTAAAATTTAGTCACGTGAATATGGTCACGTAATTGAGCCTTATTTATTTATCTTTTATGAACAAACTTCGGTTTTCTTACAGAGCAAAATCTGTTTTTGTCTGTTGTTCGGGCAGAATTTCCATTCAAAGACCAAACAATTAATTTAGATTAACACCAAATTGCTTACATGAGTTCTATTTTGAAGCTATTTTTCTTCTATTTTCCTTATTTTTCTTCTTATATATATAAAAATAAAAGATAACATCTTGGTATCTGTGAACAAGCATCATTTAATCTATTTTGAAGCTATTTTTCTTCTATTTTCCTTGTTTTTCTTCTTATATATATAAATAAAAGATAACATCTTGGGAGGTGTGAACAAGCATCAAATAGCTTGGAGTCATGTTTGAGTTGAGATGGAGTTTTATAGATACTAAATTTAAAATTTGAGTTGAAATAAAAATTTAAAATTTATTGACTGTTAAATTCTTATTCATATAAAAAATTATATTTTAATTAAAAATAAATTAATAATTTTATTTAAATATTTTTAAAATAATAATAAAATAATATAAATTATTTTATAATTAAATTTATAAAAAAATAAATTATTAAATATAATTAAATAAAATTATGTTGCTTTTTTTTTTTTTTTTTTTTTTGGTTATTTGACCGAAATAAGTAGTGTTACCTTTTTTATTAATGGCGGCGGCAGGGGTTTCCTGTTGTCAAAAAAGTGGCATGGTTGGGGTAGATGGATGGTCAAAAGGGCAATATTGGTCAAAAAACTCATAAGCATTGCCAAAATATTGCTCGGAGCTTGGAGATGCCATTACCATTAGTTAGGTGGAGTTTGGTGGCATGGGACATAGCGAGTTTTGTTAGTCTCCCTCCCGAGTTACCTAACCACGTCGTTCAACTCCTTTTTTTTTTTTTTTTTTTAAATTTTAATTTCTCGTAAACTTGAATATAATTTTTTTGTCATTAAACTTATAAATCGATTCAAATCTCGTTCATTAATATCTCATTTAACTTAATTTATAGAAAAGACTCACTATTTGAGTATTATTTTAACTAAATAGGCCTTTCTCAAATGAATTACATATTAACGTGTTGTAACCCAATAACATGCATTTATAAAAATTTGAAGTGTTGGGAAAAGATTGCTTCCAGTTCAGTCATTGAAATTTGAATTCAAATTTAACATGGAGAAGTACGTTCGAATAACATCATACTACTAATTTAAGTAACAAATATAATATTTGCAAAATATATGTTTAATCTCTTAATTACCAATAAATATAACCATTTGTGGTTCATGCGGAAGGTCACTGCCTTAGAAGTCACAGAAAGGCGAGAGTTCGACCATCGCTTATTTCACTTGCGTACACTTCATGGGAATTGGGGCTTTATATTTTGGGATTTGGGAGATTTTGGGGCTTTCACCTTTTACGATGTTTTGCACTTTTTGTGTTTAGATTCTTCTCTCTTTTTTCTTTTCTTCTTTGTTAATACTTAATAAATTAATCATTAACTTCATTTTTTGTGTTAAAAAAATAATTACTTATAAATATTTCATATTCCAAATTCATATTTGAGTTTATACGGACTATAAATTTGATTAAGAACTCAGCAAACTTTTTCGGATGCCCACCTACCTCTTGAAAAATTAGTAGGGGTCAAAACCATATTATATTTCAATGCATTGGTTGAATTCAACGATGGCCTTTGTTTTTTCTTTGGGTACCCAATTCAACCAGGACTTCTAAGATAATATTATTAGAGATGTAACACACATGGCCGTTTAATTATGTCAAATTTTGCATACATATTACATGGCAGTCCCCAATTTAAGTTTAACATTTAAAGCTTAATTCTTATATATTTTTGCAAAAAAGCTTTGCTATATTAGCTTGTCAATTCCATCAAAGCATTAAAGATTAAGGATTAACCTGAAAAAAACCTAAAAACTTTTCCTTTTCTTTTTTTTTTTTTTTACAAAATCTATCACAAACTTTTAATTTTTTAAAATATATTACAAACTCTTTAACTAGTCTCAAATCTCTTTAACCAGTCTCAAGTCGTGCATGCCATAATAACATAATAACGTATTTCATGTCAATCCCCAAGATTTCAATCATGAATCTCTCAAAAATAAAAAAAAATCATGAACTTTTCGATTTTGAATTAGAAATTCAAAATTAGGGTTGAAATCTTAGAGATAAATACAAGATCCTTTACTATGACACGACGACACGATACATTTAAGATAGATTGAAGAGTTCGTAATATATTTTTAGAAAGAAAAAATTCAGGACAAATTTCAAAAAACCAAAAAATTTATATTTTTTTTTTGAGATTGAACCAAAAATTAAACCCGTGTAATCCATTGCAAATAGAATTACCACAGGTGACGTGCTAAGAGGCCAAAAAGCTAGCAAAGTTTGAACAAGGAGCTTGACGAGAAGTTACGACCAAGTTAGTTTATCAGTTACATGAACATTAATGTAAATGCACACAGAATTATGCAGCACTGGAGCAACACATTTTAGGGTTCTCATCTATACCATTTGCATAATAGCCCGAGGCAACTGAGGTAATCATCCATTGTTTCTGCCCAAAATAACAGGAGAGGAGGAGGGGAAGTGATGTTTACTGGATCCTGCAGATTTTTTAAATTTTACATCATTTTGCTACGCTTAAAACTTGATTCTGAGTTTCGTATTCCTCTACTGGTTACAGAATATGGTGCTGATGCTCGTCTAAGGGTAGGTGACTTTTCAATGTGTGCATATCGTTCATTTCCATTCCAGTACAAAATAACACGATTTGTGGAAGAATGTGACCAGCTATCACCTGCTCAGCACCAAAAATGACTAAGATAGATGTTAACCACAAGAGAGCGAGAGCTGCAACAAGAAGAGCCGCACAAATGACATATCCAAAAAGCATGCTGTGGGAGCTGATTGAAAAGGAACTTACCCAGCGCAAGAGCTAACTGGAAGGACCCTTCAATGTACTTAGTGGTTACCTGATTCATTAAAACCACCTGCAAGTTGAAGGCATGGCATTAATCATTAAGATGAAGATACCGAAGGAAAATTCAACAACTTTCTACGTTGAAGGCCTTGAGGCACACTCAGGTCTAACAAAAACTTGGTAGAAAATCCTTGTTTAATGGGTCCAACTGATGTTCGGATGTCATCGTAAAAGGGGACGAGGAGGAACCTGCAAAGGGAACTCTACAAATGAAATTCGAACCTATCATCTAGTTCCATTTACTTGAATTGAAATAACTCCCTGTCATCTAGTTGACACTCTTTAACCTTATTGTTTTATTAGCCCTCTGGTATTTATCTCAGGTTTTCTCCCTCCTAATTCACTAGAAGTCGAACTTTGTTGTTACTTAGTTCATTTTGGAATCATGATGATGCCTGTGTTAGCTGTGATATTTAACGTGATTTCCAACACCAGAATTTAGAGACTAGACAAGCATTACTCACCGCAAGGCAGAACTCCTTGGCAAGTTTCATTAACTTCAATGCCATTTGATTGAGTAACCTTGTCCTGTGGGCTAGGTCATCGAAATTTTGGCGGAAGTGGAAAGTAATACTATCGATAATAACAACCTTAACCTGTTGAAATAACAAATTATTAATACAGAAACAGTTTACTACATATATGACCAGTATTTTGTATAATGAGATGTATCACAAACTTAGGAAATCAAGATATTTATTAAAAGGCTAACCCCAGCAGGAGGCCCGCACGATGGGCTGGTGGCTGATGGCTTTCATCCCAATTCTATTCTTTCACGAATTATTACTTTCAAAGTAATTCAAGAACAATGCTAATCACAGAAACCATACAGAAGCAGAAAAGTCGCCAATCTTCAGAAGCAAAGTGCTCCATTGAGAAGAAAAAAGACAATAAGCAGGACATATTAAACGAGTGTTGAACAAAATGGTGGTTGGTATTATCAGAGGTTGGTTGAACTTACATCTTTATGCTCCGATAAGAAGTTGTGCAGGTGATTTATCAGGGCACTTTGTTCTGTGTGAGTACAGACACGAAAATATAATATGTTTTCCAGAATATCCTTGCATTGGATTTCCACTTGGCAAGCTTTCGAATCCTTGCGTAAGAACCTACCATACTCTGACAAGTCCTCTATGCATGCTTCAGCCATTTGCAAGGCACGCTCCACCATAAAACTACCTTCCGTATCTGGATACCAAATAAGCATGGAGTATGAAAATGAAAGCTTAAAAAATAATGAAAGACCAATTCAAAAGGTAAAAAGTGAGTCATTGACTGAAGTGATTAGCATTAAGTTACCTATATATATAGCCTTTCCTCCTAGGCCACCACAGTAAGGTGGAATTTGAACATTGATTGCAAGCTGGATCCTGCACATTCAAATATAAATTATGCTTACCCAGAAAAGGTCCAGCATGCAGATAATTGCTTACAATCAAGCATCCAAATGTGCAAGGAGACAATAAAACAGATAAAATCATACCCCAGCTGTGTTTTACCAATGCCTGGAACTCCACCTATAAACAGCAGCCAACCCAGAATTATTATTATTTTTTTATAAAAAAGAAAACCAACAAATTTGGCAACCACTGACGAGTGTACAAATTGCACATGCTATTAGCTTGACAATAGGCAAAGTAAAAGGAGATACAGTAAAGGATAAATAACCAATTTCTGTGACTTCTTTGCAATTTATTCCTCCACCCAGGATACTATCTAGATCAGCACAAGATGTGGTAATCCGCGTTAACGATGATTCCTCATGAAGCATATCCCAGGCATTCTTTGCACCTGTATGTAATAAATAAGAGCGCATTCAGACCTCTTGACTGTTTCTCATCAACCAATTTCAACAGTGAACACATCATGTTCCATCAGAAAACATATTGAGACATAGAAAATGAAAGATGAGGGCCAAAGCTCCTTTGTCTGTATTTAATAAATATAGAATAATTGGAGTTCTTCTGCCTTTATAACACGTTAACAAACAAACACCAAGATGCAGAAAATGGGTTAAAAGGTCTCACAAGTTTTACAATTGGGTCAAATTTTCATTCCTAGAAGGTGATCGTGCAGAAGTAAAGGCCTTTGGTAGGCTTCAGTTTTCAATTATATCATGCTTAGTGAGTTGCATATTTGAGAGGGATTTGTCTGCACTGTACCAGCTAGTGTTTGGTAGACTTCAACTTTCAGTTACATCATACTCAATTTCTTTAATATTCAAGAGTGACATGCACAAATTGTGTCAGCTAGCTTCTGGGATGCAAAAAGCAATGTCAGGCAGGATAACTTTGCAAAATGAATATAAGACATGATACAGAAGCATTGATGATTTTCAATTGGCTGCCTCAAGGCTTCATTGAAAAGAAATTTTAAACAAAAATCAAAATAAAAAAACAGCTATATACAACAACAACAACAAAAACAACAACAAAGCCTTAATCCCAAATTTAAATGGGGTTGGCTACATGAATATTTTATCGTCATTCCATTAGCAACCTTTCACCTTTGTTGAATTGATATGATATAAAACAAGCTTACTTACTAATAAAGCGGCAACAAGCACCCTCTTAAGCCTTAATCCTAAATCTAACTGGGGTTAACTACATGAACTTTTTATCGTCATTCCATTCTATTATGCACTAAATTAGGTGTGAGATCCGACTGTTCCAAATGCTTTCTAACTAAAATAACAGCTACAAATCACGGTTGAAAATGAATACCGTTGACGATAGACAGACTTGCATCGAACTTGTCTGGCATACTAACACGATTTGCAACCTTAAGGATTTCACAAGCTTCACCCTCCGTGATGTTTAAATCTGTTCAAACCAAACATTTTGTCAAAAGAAAAAACATTCAGCCGATAACCCACAAGACATATATGCAGTACAGAAACAAAAGATTATACAGAAAAACATTGAAGACAAAAGGGGGTTCCCAGTTCCGGCTAGACACTGGCAGGCAAGCAATTGCCAGAAGAATTTCCTCAAAAGAACGACCACGAGAGTTCAACACAAGAAAAGCACACACATTTGCTTTCCACTCGAGCAAAAACCCACGCAGAAGTTATTCAAGTCTATGTGCTGTCTGTACAACGTTAATAAAAAGGAAAAGTTTCTAAAACACTAAATCCTCCGCACACCAAACTGATGTCTGATAGTTTAAAACTTTAAATTGTAGTAACAATAATAATAATACTTATTAGGAAATTGAGAGCCCAAATCTTGAAAAAATTTTAAGTACGATTAAAATAAGCAACAGACTTATGAATTTAACGCTACGTATCAACTTAAAACTTGTTTACGATACTTTCACATATATGTTATTTAGTTTTCACTAATATCTCCATCTCATTTCTAATACGAGAATCCTTAACTACATTATTTACATTAGAGATCCTAACCACAAAAATAAGAATGTGATAATAAGAAATAATAAAGTAGACAAACCGCGGGAGAGATCTGAAGAGGTAGCGGAAGAAAGGGAAGAAAGAGAAGCGTAGCCTGCCGATATTAGCTTCGCTCTTTGCGTTGCCGACAGAGGCAGCCTCGTCACTTCCATTTTTAGTGGGGAAAAAGGAGAAGACCTGACGAAAATGGCGACGGAGTAACGAAAACAGTTTTGGTTTGATGCGGAAAAGACTACAGAAACCCCGAGTGGCGCGCGGGAAGACAGGTATGGATGGGCTGGGCTGGGCTGCATTCAGGGGACACTTTGGGCCTTCATTCGACTCCATTGCAGACAAAATAAGAGGAGGCGGGGAAAAAAAAGAAAAAAAGAAAAAAGAAAAAAGGAAAAAGATGCGGCTGGAGACGTACAGAATTTGAATTTGAATTTGAATTGAGATGTTTTTAGGGATAACTAATGTTTTAAACTTAAATTTTTATGATATTTTTTATTTAAAGACTAATTTTTTAAAAATTTTTTATTTAAGATCTAAACCTTCATTTTTTTTTATTTAAATATTTTTGTATGATTTACTGTTAATTTTTTCGTTAAATCTGACGGAAAAAGGATTAAAGTTAACGGATGATTTTATTGTAAAAGGACTTGAATAAAACAAAAAATAAAAGTTTAGACCTTAAATAGAAAATTTAAAAGATTTAGATCTCAAATAGAAAAAATTATAAATGTTTAGATTTAAAAAGTTGGTTATTATGATATTTTTATCTTTTGATTTTCTTACAAAAAAAATTATTATGAGTATAACGGTTATTAAATTTGTGAATCGAAATCAAAATAATTCATATTTATCAATGTCTCATTCAATCATTTTAAAAAGACAGACTTACCATCCGAATAATATTGAGCTTAACGAGTAATTTTCACACTCAATTACAGTATTAACGAGTTTAAAACTTGTTATCGCACTTCTGTGTAATCCTCCGATTCAAGAGTAGGCAAAATTAGCGTAAAGAATCGAATCTAATTCAATGTAAAAGAAAGCACTCCGAATAATTATCAGATTGTTATTTTGGATTATTTTTTATCTTTAGATTAAAAAAATGAGATGTTTTTATGCTGATAACTAATTTGAATAGTTTGATATTAGCTTAAATTATTAGAACCATTTTAACCAAAAAAAAACAAAAAAACAAAAAAGACAATTATTAAAACAATAGAATCCAAACATTTGAGAGGACTTTGATAGGGTCACAGTTCTCTTTGTTTTGGAGGGAGACTGGAGACTCCTTTTATGTCCAATCAAAATAAAAGGAGTTGTAACTCTTCTATTAGAAAGGTAAGGTTTGTTAATACTTATAGTTTAAAAAATTAGTGATAATATTAATAATAATATATCAATTAAAAAAATTAATAGTTTGAATTCTTAATTTATCTAATTATCTTTCTATTTTTAACTAATTAATTTAAATTTAAAATATCTAAAAAAAAACTTTATCTTGATAAAAAATAACAAATTTATACAATGATAAGTAATAGGCTTCACGACGTTCTAGGCCTGTCGGGCTTCTCAAGAGTGCATTGCTCCACAGCTTGGTATGGGTTTGAATATTACAGGACTAGTTCGTCGCATCCTCTTACTAAGCAAACTCTTCGCGAGTTCTTATTATAAAACCCATAGACCCAATAGTCCCAATTGTTACAATTGGATCAAACGCTGCCTCTATGATATCTTTTTTTTCTTCTTTTTAATCACCAGAAATAGTTGCCTTGCATTAATCAATTAAACTCATTCATGAATTCAACTCGAAGACGACAAACCTACACATAATAGAAAAGAAAACGACACTAATAACTTACAGTAAACATAGTCATAAAGACCGAGTACTAAACATGTTAAAAATTTATTTAGACAAGACTCTTCAAAGATAATAGAAAACAGATCGATAACAACAGTTGAACGAAATTGCACAATACAGCATAAACTGCACGTAAATAAACATATGAGAAAAATCAACTACTTACGCTCAGTAACGAATTTCAAGTATACTAACAGACGAGCAAAAACATACACAAACACTAATGCATCAACAGTACAATACACAACTACACAAACACTACAACTGGATCCCCATCCAAAAGTAAACAAGCAAACCCCCATTCCGTATGGTTCGGTGGCTGCCTCTATGATATCTATTTGGACTGAAATTGCGCAGTCATATCACCATTGAAACTCACTATATTAAATACGAGATCCAATACACCGACCTGAGATGTACATAATCATTTGAACTTTTTTTTTAATTTATTTTTATTGTCTAATAATTTTAAATTTAATGTATATAATTTTAATTATAATACAAATGATATTCACCATCGTAAATTCTATGATCACACGTACTCTCTTTTTTCTCCTTTTGCCTCTCCCTCGTCCCCCGAACTGTTAAAATTTCTGATTGAATAAATATTTCTGCAGGCCCCTCTCTCTCTTTTTGTGTGAGAGTTTTGTGGCAAGCTGCAGGGATAAGCTACAGAGGGTAGCACGATGATTTTGCACTTTTTAAATTTTTTTATCTTAATTTATTATACATAAATTTTAAGTCAGTTATAAATTAACTTTAATTTTTATAAATATAATAATATATATTACACATTAATTTGGATCTATTATACGTGATCTTAAAAAGTTTTTGTTTTTATATTAATTGCACATTAATTTTAATTTTTTCATAAATTAAATATTAATTTTAAAAAAATTAAAAATTAATGGAACTCATTATAAGTTCTACTATCTCTCCTCTCCCTCTCTCTCTCTCCCCCGTCTGGTGTACATTTTTTGTTTACTTTATTCATCTACTAATAATGTTAACTCTCAATCTCACCCTTAATTTTTTATTTTTCAATGAAAAAAGAAGGATGACATTCACCTACCTACCAAAAAAAAAAAGATTGTATTACTTCATTATATATGGACAAAAACTGCTACACAACATAATCTCACCGCCCAACAAAAATCACTAAGTTATTTTTATAATTATATAAAAATATAGATATGTTAAATCCAAAGAATGCCAATAATATTAAATTCAGGATATTCAAATCCCCGCGTTGCCATATGTATGGGAAAAAGAATAAAAAAAAAAAACCGACAGTCCTTTTTCTTTTAGAGATTTTTTTCCCCACAGCCGCAGCCCTAGAAAACACGTAGCTTCCAACACTCCCCCCTTGCCTCCACCTTTCCTATTCAGCATTCACTTTTAAGGACACTCATTCACCAACATTTTTTTTTTCTAATAAAATTGCATCTCATTTAGCTTCTCAAATAAAAGGAAATGGAGCCAGCTGAGATAACAGCCCAAGTCCCTTCAGACAACAATGATTTTAAGGTAAATCAGAAACCCCCTTTTGCATCGTTGGTTGGTTGCCTTTTCTGTTGATGGGTTTTTCATATGATAAATGGTTTTTTTTTTCTGCATTTGTTAAGGTTAAAGTTCCCGTAGAAGGATTCTCCCATCCTCCCTTTCCTCCACTTTATTTTTTTTCTTCCTCCTAATTTTTTTTTCAGAAAAAAAAACACCTTCCCCTTCGTTTTTCTAGAATTACACTTACATTTTGAGTTTGTTTCGTAGCTGCCTTAATTCTTTGCATGTCTTGTATGATTTGACATTATAACCACTTGGGGGGAAGCTTTTTGTTATCTTGTTGCACAAAAAGAGCCCGAAAAAGTTTTTTTTTGGCTTAAAACAAGATAAACCAAACGTTACACGAAATACTCACTCACCTCACCAAGTGATTCCAGAGTAACACGTCGTTAATACCAAAACCGATTATTTTGGATTAGAGCAGAACATAAACAATTTTGTTCCCTTCCTTTCCTTCGTTTTTCTTTTTCTTTTTTCTCTCTCTGTTTTTTTTTTTTTTTGACATGCACAATACTCTCCATAGTTATATGTTGGTGAATCTTGTTCGCCTTTTTTTAAGGTACACCTCCTTCAGAGAATTTGAAAAGGGTTGATATTTGAACGCCAAACTCCCTCTTGAATTTTTTATTTTTTTAACATTAGTTTCATATGGAGAAGGGCAGTCTTGATTTAAGGGTAATGGACATAATAGTTACATGTTCAAATTTTAAAAATAATTATTTTATATGAAAAAAGGATATTGCATAAATTGATATTTTTTTTAATCCTACAAATATGAGAACTTTCTGCAGTGAGTTCCGTTTTTATTAGTTTTCTATAGAAACCTTAATCTAATCAAACCCAAAAATAAAAAATTATTTTTTAATAAACAAATATTATTGCTAGAAATCAATGAATCTGTGGTCATATTTTACGTTCACTTGGTTCCATAAATGGACGTGCTGCAAATATTTAATGAGAGGAAGCACGTAAGTTATATCACCTTCATTTGCCTCTTTCAATCTTTGAAAGTGGATTCTGGTAAGATGTGCAAATAAATGGAGCATTAAATGTGGGATTTGCAAAAGAAAATTCAGACTTTGCTTCCGTCGATTGTGACAAGCAGTTTGGCCCTAGTTATTCCTTTATTGTCTTCGAGGCAAAAGGCCACAGTAGTACGGTTAGACCTTTCACTTAGAAATTTTTTTTTTTGTTTTTTGACTTAGAATTTTGTTTCCCTCCTTTTCCTCTATTGCATGAAAAAAACACTTTGCAGAAGTTACATCTGACATGGCGTGTTTCTAGAGTATGGGGCTCAAACGTTAAAGATTCGGGACACGAAGTTCAGATTTTGGTTTCTGGTTTAGGATAAGTTTTCTGTCTAAAAATTTAGGATATTTGGACAGATCCAAAATTTGGATTATATATATGAATGTCTCCTTTTTTTTTTTTTTTTAATCGTAATATAAATTTTAATTTTTTTAATAATAAAAAAAAGTTTGAAAATAAGGTTTTTTTGATAATAAATTTCTAATATTATATCAAAAAAAGATTTGAACATGAAGAGCAATAACTATAAGTAGATTTATTACTAAATTATCACCTTGAGTCCTAATTAATTTTAGAAATAAAGGTCAATCTGACCCACTACGTTTTACCTTATTTTAAATTTCATACATAACGTTTTTTTTGTTAAATTTGATCCATAACGTTACCTCCGTTAGTTTAATTTAGTTCTCTGTCCATAACGCTGCTAACTCTGCTGACGTGGTATGACGAAATTTGACATGTCATCAATTTTTCTACGTCAGCATGCCACGTCAACATCTGTCAAGATCTGTTGTTGACGTGACATAGGTATAAAGGTTAATTTGACATACAAAGTATCAGGTTATTTTAAATTTCACTCATAATGTTTTTTTTTGTTAAATTTGGTCCATAACGTTATATCTTTCAGTTTAATTTGATTTTTTCGTACATAACGTCGTTAACTTCACTGAAGTAATGTGACAGAATTTGACATGCCATTAATTTTTTTTCAAAGAGATGGTTCTGTACTAGCAAGGCTAATGGTGGTTGGAGGTGGCAGTGATAGTTTGACGAGGAATTAGTAACAACAACAGAAAAGAAAAAATTTAAAGATAAATATAATAATGACTTTTGTTGAATTTTATTAATTTATTTTTTTTGCTAAAAAAAACAAAGGTATTCAAGTGGATATATATTTATGAATTTTAGTTTTTTATTTTGTTTGAATTTGCAGAATGTGATTTTTAGTATAAATATTTTGTTTGGATTTTAAAATTTTACTGTAAACGTGACATGTTGACATAGACGAAAATTATTGATGTATCATACTCCGTCGCATCATATTTGCTAAGTTAACGACGTTATGTGCAAAGAGATCAAATTAGACTAAAAGATATAACGTTATAGACCAATTTTAACAAAAAAAAAATGTTATGGGTGAAATTTAAAATAAGTTAAAATCTTGTGGGTCAAATTAGCCTTTATACCTATGTCACGTCAGTAATAGATGTTGACGTGGTATGCTAACGTGAAAAAATTGATGACGTGCCAAACTTCGCCATGCCACGTCAGCAAAGTTAACGGTGTTATGGATGGAAAGACCAAATTAGACTAACAGACGTAACGTTATGGACCAAATTTAACACAAAAAAATTATGGGTGAAATTTAAAATAAAGTAAAACGTGGTAGATCAAATTGACATTTATTCCTTAATTTTATACAATTTTCGTCTACTATTTGCTAAATACTATTCATTTCTTTAACTTATGCACTTTTAGTTTTAGGTGTTAGTCGAACCCTTTCATTTGATACATAGTAATAACACATTTTTAATACCAAATCCGTTACAAAATCTTTTTTCCCTAATGTTAGGTAAATCAGACAAACTCTAACGTGTCATGGAAGCATATATATAATATATTTGTGTCTTTTCTCATATACGTTCCACGTGAAAAATAAATTTCAATTTTATCTCAATTTAATTTAAAATAATATTAAATAACAACATTTAAGTAATAATAAAATAAATAAGTAATATAAACAGTTAAATATAAAAATTTTAAAAAATAAAAAATAAATAAATAATAAATTATTTGTTAAAAAATCATATAATTATTTGATTATATAATTATATTATGATTACTTAAAATTAAGTTACAATTAGATAACCAATACTGCTCGGCTACGATTCTAGGCACACTACATCATTGTCAAGAAATAATTTGACCTAAAAAAACATGGGGTCGCGAGTTGATCCAACAAAGGGACAATAAAGAAGAATCAGTTTTCCTGGGGCAGCCACCAAATGAGCGAACCACATTAAAATGCCGACCATACTACCCATAAGCCGAAGAGCTCACTGCGTGAATACAGGGTATATAGATAAAAAAAACATTTTATATTACACACAAAAAAAAAATTGCACTATAACCATAATATTTTATACACTGCAAAAAAATTCTACATTATTTTTTATTGATTGCTATAAAAAAATTTTACACTGTATAAAATATTATCTATAGAATATAAAGTATTTTTTATATAGTATAAAATATTTTGCATGTCATATAACTTTTTTTCGTGTCTAATTAAGTTTTGGAGACTTTATATACAGGAAATATATCCAAAAAAAAAAAAAAGGGCAATGCTACACAATTAAATGCGCCACACCCCATCACCCTATACTTTGGTTTGTTAGAATAGTAAAAGTTATTGAGGAAAGGAAATATATAAGTTTTATTTTCAAAATGTCAGCAAATGAATACTAAAGTACTACCAACAAATTTATTTAAAATTAGATAATAGGGTGTTCATTACTTGGTTTAAACGGTAAAAGACGGTTTGCTTTGATTGAAAAAACTTTCAAAGTTTAGTGTGCTTTGTTTCTTTTTAATCCACCAAAAAAAAAAAAAAATCGCAGTAAGCCAAAACGTGACCCGTCTACTAATTAAAATCAACTCTGTTGAGAGAATTCTACAAGAAATTGCTGGCTCTAGTATATTTATTTGCTGTACGAATGACATTTAAAATTAGTTTAAAACTCGTTTAATTAACGAGTCAAGTCTCGTCAAATTAAGGTCGAGTAATTTTAATTCGTGGATATCTTTATTAAGTCATTCAAATGTTAACTGGTTTGTACATCCATATGGTTATCTATCTCAAATTTTTCGTCAGAATCTCTAATTCAATTAAAACCAAAATCATATTGCAAGTCAATGGGTCCCTATAGTTCGGTCAAATAAAAAAAGGGTCCCTATAGTATTAGCCAGACCTACGAAACGAGGCAGTGGTGAGCCAAAAGGAAAAAGTTTGTGTGCAAGATAATTTCTCCAGAGAAATTGTTTGAACATCAACTAAAAATGCAATCGGTTACAAATTTAGTATAATAATATTAATTTTTTTAACGAATATTATATAGATCCACACTTAAATTTTAGAATAACACTTATTTAATTTTATGTTTAAATTTTATAATTTTTTTATTTCATAATTTTTTAATATAATTATATTAAATTAGTGAGCAGTTATAGTATGTTTCGACAATTGTCCGGCGCGCAATCCGCAGCTGAGGCAAAATGCTGACTTGAAACATTCTGGCAGGGGGGCCTTGAGCTTGAGCCAGGAAAGGTGCAGACCAGAAACCAGGTACCATCTTCCTTTAAATGCACAAGGGATGGCTCGCTTGATCGTCATGGCCAGCCAGCTCTGAAAGCGAAGACCGGTGGATGGAGGTGTGGAAGCCTGATACTAGGTATTGCTGATACTGTTTTAAGTTTTTGGTTAGTCTCAGACATGTAACTGCTCTTCAATATTGATGTGATCATTTGATGGTAACAGTGAATCAAGGACTACAAACGCTAGCATTTGCTGGAGTGGAGGTGAATATGGTTCTTTTTGCAAAACTAGTATTAAGGCAGACCAATGAAGAGGCATCAAACACATTCAACAGGTGGATTGGGACTAACTATCTCTTCTGTCTTGTGGGTGCTTTTATAAGTGACTCCTACTTGGGAAGATACCTCACCTGTGTCACATTCCAGTTCATGTTAATCATTGTAAGATATGCATCCAAATTTCCAATCTTGACACCCTTTCGATTGAATAAGGTAAAGTTAATGTTAATTGTCTAGAAGATTCGACGTGTTCTTGGATTGGCTCTTGTAGGGACTGGCAGCACTGTCCTTCTCAACTCGCGCGTTTCTACTTGACCCTCATGGTTGTGGAAAAATAGGATTTTTGTGTGATCATCATTCAACTGTCAAGAGCACAATATTCTATGTGTCAATCTATCTCATGGCTCTTGGATACGGAGGGCAAGGTCCCGCCCTGGCTACATTTGGAGCGGACCAATTTGATGAGGAAGATCCTAAAGAGAAGCGCTCCAAGATATCTTTCTATAGCTATTTTTACGTTGCTTTAAACATTGGCTGCTTGGTTGCTGAGACGGTTCTGGTTTATGTAGAGAACGCTGGTTACTGGGTGCTGGGGTTCTGGATTTGCACTTCCTGTTCTGTTATAGCATATTTGTTGCTCTTGGCTGGTATTCCCAGATACAGGCACTTCAAGCCTTCTGGTAACCCAATTTCAAGGATTTCTCAGGTGATAGTAGCATCATTTAGGAAGATAAAGCTTGAAGTGCCCTCAAATGGAGAAGGGCTCTATGAAGTTCATGGAATTGAAGTTGAAACTATTGGTTCAAGGAAAATACTCCACACTAACAACTTCAGGTGAGTGCTCCGCTAAGCATGCTTTAATTTATGTGATCATGGAAAAATCCAATTTTTTTGTTGATCACTTAAAATGACAAAATGTTGCAAGCAGGTTTCTCGACCGAGCTGCCATAATCAATCCAATGGACGTGGTCATATTGGAATCAGACAGAAGCCAAACTCCAAGCCCGTGGCGTCTCTGCACAATCACTCAGGTTGAAGAAGTAAAATGCCTGCTGAGGCTATCACCTATATGGCTTTGCACCCTTTCATCCTCCTTTTTGTTCATACAAGCGTTGTCTCTGTTCGTCGAACAAGGAGCTGCCATGGACACGACGATCTCCAATTTTCACTTCCCTCCGGCAAGCATGACTGCATTTGATATTGTAGTCACAGCTGCTTTCATCATGTTATATGACAGGCTCGTCTTTCCTTTGGTTGTCAAAATGATGAAAAGGGATCCAAAACCTCCAAGTGAGCTGCAGAGGATAGGGATCGGACTTGCCATTGGAATAGCAGCCTTGATCACTGCAGGACTTGTTGAGCAACAGAGGCGAAAATACGCAAGCAACAATGGCAAGGAGACGAGCTCACTAATTATCTTTTGGCAGACTCCTCAATATGTTCTTATGGGCGTGGCGGAAGCATTCTTTGTCGTTGCACAAATGGAATTCTTTTCATCACAAACCCCAGATGGATTAAAAAGTTTTGGGATTGGTTTGTCGATGTCCTCGACCGCAGTTGGCAGCTACCTTAGCAGCTTTGTTTTGTCACTGGTGATGAAGATCACGTCAAAGGACGGGAAACCAGGTTGGGTTCCTCCTAATCTAAATGAAGGTCATTTAGACAGATATTTCTTCCTCTCAGCTGCTTTGGTAACAGTCAGCCTGGGATTTTATGTTCTGTGCGCCAAGCAGTACAAGAGCATAGCCCTGGAGAAGCGAGACAGGGAACCAAACTGAAGCTTGGAAGTTTACATTGAGCAACTGAAACTTGGACTAGTATAGTTGTTGATTTTCGTACCAACTTGTTTTAGTTCATGGTGGAATAGATCGACATATACATGGTCGAAGAGCAACATAACTAGGATGTTAACAACATAACTGTCACATGCTACAAAAAATAAGCCAAAAAAAAAAAAAGAAAAAGACACCCTAATGAGAGCATGGGAATTTCAATGCTGCTTTACTATCTCCCAAAGTGTAAGAGATCCGGCACTTATGTCATCTCAAAGACATTATCATTTTGCTGCTTGATAATGTCCATAGATGGATTCTAATGAAATTTCAACTGCAAAAGTTTATTCCTTGTAGCTTTGTTTGGTTTGTGAGAAAACCACGAGAAAAGATACTAGTTTGAAAAAATCATCATTATTATACTTTCATTTTCCCACATTTTTTTTCTCACAATTTTCTCAACAATCCAAATAATTTAATTTTCTCACAATTTTTTCTCTCACAAATTACCATTCATTTTTCTTTCACATCTTTTTCTTTCACACAACTTTTGTATCAATCCCAACAACATAATTTTCTCATAACTTCTTATTTCACAAATTACTATTCATTTTTCTTTCTAATCATTTTTTTCTCGTAACTTTCTCATCAATTCAAACAACTTTATTTTTTCATAATTTTCTTTATCACGACTTTCTTTTTCACACTTTCTCACAAATCCAAACAGACCAAGAAATTATCGACAATACGCAGGGAGAACAGCCAAAGAACAATCGACGAACTGCAGCAGGGTGTATGTGTGTAAGCCAAAAAGCAACCTTTGATGATGAAAAGCTTTTTCCTCCATCCAAGATTCCATTTTTATAGTGTTTAACTAAATAGATAAACATAATACGTGCCTGATGCTATAAAACTTGGGTGCAAAGAACAATTTCAGAAACGAGACATGTTTTTCAATGCAGAGTGATAAAATAAGAGATGAAACATAGGGGAATGTTCTGCGCATGAAAGAAAAAAAATGGCATTCCCATTGCATGAGACTCTTACATTGTAGGATATGAGAGCATAAAATGTATGCAACCTTACAATTGTTTTCGTAGAAAGGCGGCAATGTACACAACCTTACAATTGTTTTTCACAAAAAAGTTATTTCGGCAACTCAAACCTGCGCCTTCAAGGTCATAATGAGTAAACATTTACCAATACACCAAGACTTGCCCCTTCACTTGCATAGAAGAAAAGAGGGGAGCAAAACATGAGACAAAAGATGAACCGAGCACTTAAATCGATAATATAATTATTGCCAAAGATAGTAGTTAATAAATAGAATTCCTGACTTGAGAAAAAGTTGAACCGAGGACTTTAAGCCTTGAACACATTCCTCAAAATTTCATGTGGACCAAGAAACTAAAAATTCTGAAGGTGTCGATGGACAGGTGCAAAATTCCTCATTTGGACATCTTGGCAGTCACTTCTCTTACCAGCTTAGCAGCGACCATTGCAGTCATGCCATCAACTGTGTCACGTTGTGGATTAAATTCAACTACATCTGCTGCAACAATATCACCTTGAAGGTTGTGGAGGATGTTCAGAACGTCACGGAAAGAGAGACCGCCTGCCTCAATGTGAGATACACCAGGTGCAAATGCAGGATCAAGGCAGTCCACATCAATAGAGATATATACGCCCTTTACACCTTCTCCTAGTTTCTGTTTGAGCAAATAGTAGAATCAAACTTATAACTTATATAGCCCATATAAACACATAAGTTTTTGTGTGTGTGTGTGTGTGTGTGTGTGTGTTCGTGGGTGCATGCAAATGAGAGAGAGACCAGATTTTCCAAGAGGTGGCGATCTCTTGAGAAAGTGCGCATTTCAAATTGCTCCACCCCAAACCTTTTGCCTTGCCCGCGGCCTTCTTTTGTTATTGATCTAAGTCCCACCTATAAGATCAGCATTCGGGGTCATTACTACAATCCAATGAATTACCAGTTCTCTTTGTAGATAAAATGGCAGATGCCTTGGGCCACAATGTAAAAAGGCCTTAAGGCAGGAGAAAGTCTGAGGACAAAAAAATTTTAAAACCAAGGTAGGATAGGGACAAAGAAATTTAGATATATACTTGCAAAAGACGCCGAGCATAACCACCTTCCATGATTCGAGCAAATGAAGATGCATGAGAATATATATTTCCTTCAAAGGCATGATAGATATCAGGATGAGCATCTAGATGAAGGATATCCACAGGACCCCCAAGCTTCTCAGAGACGGCTCTGATAACAGGAAAAGATATCGAGTGGTCACCACCCAGGACAAGTGGGCGTAAGGGATCCTGACAGTATAAATATAGATAAGGTCAGAATACTTGTTTAACTGAAAAGATGCAGCACAGAAATGTCCATAACATAGAATAAGAAAGAATATCATCGTCTTTGCAGGGAGCTCAGCAGGACTAACAATGCACCCAATTATCAAAGACTATGATTTAAATTAACCTCCATCGGGTAAAGTAGGAATGGTTGGCTCTGCTATACGAGATTCAAGATCTAAAAACACTGAGGAACAGTCCTTCTGACAAGTATGCAAACTGAGGCAATGCACAGATGGCCAGAGTCATTTTAAAGCAATACTCATATAAGGGCACTATTAGAGTTACTTGGGTTCTTTACATTGGGGGAACATCATAGATGTTCTTTCCCTTGAGTGAATGTCATAGACGTTCTCGTGGGAATATCATAAAGGTTGTTTGTTTCACATAGCAAACAAGAGAGTATTCCCTAAAAAATTGATCTACGCATTGTCGAAACGCCCCCTGATTTGCTGTAAATAAGATGTAGAGGTAACAGGACAGTAGGAGAATAGCAGCTCAGTTTTATCAGTAAAAATCCATGTTATGACTTCCTATATATTTGTGTTAGACCACTTTAGAACTGCTTTTAAGAATCTCTAACACATAAAAGAAAAGGCAGATGCTAACAGGAAAACAGCAATCACCTCTTCCATCACCAGCTTGACAGAGTCACTTATAACATCCATCAATCTATCATCTTGGACACCACAATCGCGAATTTCTTGGACAGGGACATCGCCAACGTCAGTTAGCACGCGTGGGTCGTTTAGTTCCTTCCCTGCATAAAACCACCCCTCACAACAGCTCAGCAACATTAAGTTCAAATCAATTCATCATAATTATCAATCACAAAATCATATTTTCTTCCCCGTCACATCAGAGGATGAGTTAATAATGAAATTTCAGGTGCCATAACTGATGTTAATAGCACAAACTGCTTTATGCAATTGATAAGCTAAGAAGAGACAAGCCATACATGTCCCAGATAAACTATTCCAAAAAAAAAAAAAAAACCCTACAGAAGCAGTGGTAAGAAGTTTACATCCAACCCCTCAGTGACAACATAGATCGCCAGTGACAAGCCACTGAAAGTGGACAAAAATGTCCGTACATAGTAACAAAATGATTAAACAATTCTTATTCTTCACCCATGAAAGAAAAAACATATATTCTGCTTGAGGTAACATACACATACCTTCTTCGGTTGTTGAGTTTGTGCTACCACACCATATAGCCTCCCTAATTCTTGGAGGAGCAAATGCTGGCCCTTGAAGAAATGATGAGTTATGTCCTAAAGGAACCCCCAGAAGAGATGAACATGCTTTCGCGCCTCCAAGAGCACGCACAAGCTCTCCCTGAGGGAATGCAAGCAAGCATTAGATACTCAGGGCTGCCTTTTCCATATATACATACACACACACACTTCAAGAACTAAATCAATCATATCATGCCCTTTTCAAATGGGGTTTGCTAATATCAACATAAATTTAACATAACAAGAGACTCTGACTACTCAAAATTCAAATCTCCACACTCCACCAGCAAAAGCTATGGCCTACAGATTTTCAGGAAAAAGAACAGCAATTTCTATTAATATTTTTTTGTGCTACCACGCTGAGATTCAAACTCATTTCTATATAGTCTAAGGACGACCCTCAGTACCATTCGACCGGAGGCCGATTGGTCAACAGATACATTAATATTAGTAATAATAATAATATTAGAATACACCTTAAGCTTGGCTCTCTCGCGAATAAGCGTAAGAGAAGCATCTATAACACGATTTTGACCCTTTTCTATCAGCTCAATGGGAATATTCGCAGCTTTCAGTTTCTGCAAGTAATGAATCCCTCTCCGTCCCGCTCGCCCTATAATCATCGACATCTCCGAAACACAACTCTACAACAACGTTAAACTTTCATTAATTTCAGCAGCACAAAAATAGATGATGAAACAACCAGTTCGATTCTTGTAGGCAGAAAAAAAAGAAAAAGAAAAAGAAAAAGAAAGAAAGAACAGAAATTTAATGACAGCAACAAGTAGAAACAGAAATACTGATTCTTTGATTTTCCCCAAAAATACAAGAAAATACTACTACTCACACCAACAACAACAAGACGATCAAAAATGATTGTTAGCTTTGCACTTCGCTGGGGGGGCCGAGAGGGGAGGAGCTTAATTTAAAAAAAGGAAAGCAGTCGCATTAGCAGCAGCCATGCAGCTTTTTTGGGTTTTGGTTTTTCTCTGTAGTCTCGAGAAGGCAAAGTGGTGATGGCATTGGATGAATGTGAGTGGATGATTAAAATTAAATTACTGATTTGATTTGGAATTATGTCGGCCCCCATTAGCCGCTCACGACGCCCGGTGAATTGTGCCACCAATAATAAAGTTATAAAGATCGGCTGGCAACAGGACAAGGCAACCGGACGACGGCTGCGTGGGTCTCACATGGATCTTAGACTTTTTCTTTTTTTTTTAAAAAAAAATTTATAATGTAGAGAAAAATTTTAATTTAATATATATATATATATAATTTATTTTTAATTTTATATTATAAAATAAGTAAAATTTATTTAAAATTAAAATTATAAATAAATTATATAATTATAAATAAAATTTATTCACTTAAAAAAATAAAATTAACAAATACTGTATATATATATATATATATATACAATTAAAATAAATATGAAAGAATGATAATAAAAAAAAATATATATATATATATAACTGTTAAATAAATTATTATTTATTTATATAATTATTTAAATAATTTATATGTGTATTTTATTTACGTATAATTTTTTAATTGAAAAACGGCGCCCGAAAATATTTCCAATTAAAAAAAAATGAATGCCCCACGCAAAATTCAAATCCGTCACGTCAATCCATGCTTATCTATTTCTTTTAGCTCTGTAGCTTGGCTGGGCTGTGGAAAGTGGTGGGAGGAGCACTCGTGTTGAGGGCTTGAAGGCGAGGTGATCCGCTGAGTCAGGAGGCAAATGGACGAACAGAGGTCGAACATGCTGACAATCCAGTCAATCATAAAGCCAAAACTTACGTCATACGAGGAAAAGAAAAATTCCACCTCTTATGTTCATGCATTTATTTTTTACTGAAGGAATATACTGTATTAATTTTAAGGGATAAGTAGATTTTTAATCCTATACGTTTACATTTTTTTTACGCAGCTCCATAATGTTAAAGTCGTTTTATTTAAGTCTTACACGTTAGCGAGTCATTTTAGACGGAGGGTTATTTGACTGTTAAAATCAGTGTTGACCTTAATTAAAATATTATAAAAAAATAAAAAAACGTAATTTTAACGTATTAAAGTGAATAAAAAATAAAAATACACTATTTTGAATAGATATACGCAAATACAATTTAAAAAAATTCAATAAATTAAAAAATAAAAAAGATTAGTTGAAAACCTAATTACCGTAAATACTGTTTTAACTACGTTAAAATATTATGAAAAAAATAGAAATACGTTATTTTAATGTATTAAAGTGAAAAAAAATAGAAATATATAATTTTGACTAAATATACGTAAATATAATTATAAAAAAAATTAAAATTTTAATAAACTTAAAAATAAAAAAGAAAAAAATTAAAGAAATTTAGATAAAGATCTGATTGACTGTTAAATACTGCTTTGACTACATTAAAATATTATAAAAAATAAAAATATGTCATTTTAACTTATTAAAATGAATGACAAAATCGAAATATGTCATTTTGATTAAATATACGTAAAAATAATTGTAAAAAATTAAAATTTCAATAAATTTATAAACAAAAAAATTAAAAAAATCCCAAAAGTAATAAAAGAAAATTATTAATTTTTTAAAAAATATTTTTAAAATTATTAAAAATTGAAAAAATTAAACAAAATGTAAAAAAATTAGTTTCTCTCAATTCTTTCCTCCTTTCTCTCTCCTCCCTCCTCTCTCTCTCTCTGCTCTCTCGTCCCTCTTTCTCCTCCCTCTTCTCTTTCTCTCTCCTCGCCTCTCTCTCCTCCATCTCTGTCTTCTCCCTCCTCCCCCTCTTTTCCTTCCTCCCTTTCTCTCTCCTTGTCATATAAGATCCAATTTTGTGTTCATATAATCCAACAATTTTTTATTTTACAAAAATGTGAAAGCAGGTAGGAAGAGGATGATGACAAAGAAAGAGAAAGGGATGAAGGAAAAGAGAGGGGGAGGGGGGAGGAGAGAGAGACGAAGGGGAGAGAGGCGAGGAGAGAGAAAGAGAGGAGGGAGGAGGGAGAGAGGAACGAGAGAGAGAGACGAGGAGAGAGAAAGAGATGAGGGAGGAGAGAGAAAGGAATGGACAAGAGAGAATGAATTTTTTTTATTTTTCTTTTATTTTTTTAATTGTTGATAATTTTAAAAATATTTTAAAAAATTAATATTTTGTATAAACCAAAATTTATAATTTTCTTTTCTTTTTTTTTAAATTTACTGAAATTTTAATTTTTTTTTACAATTGTATTTATGATATTTAATCAAAATGACATATTTTTATTTTTTTATTTACTTTAATAAGTTAAAATGACATATTTTTAATTTTTTATTCACTTTAATACATTAAAATGACGTATTTCTATTTTTTCATAATATTTTCACATAGTCAAAGTAATATTTAACGGTCAATCAGGTCTCCAACTAATTTTTTTAATTTTTGTTTTTAAATGTATTGAAATTTTTTTATTTTTTATAATTATATTTACGTATATTTCAAAATAGCATATTTTTATTTTTTATTCACTTTAATACGTTAAAATCAAGTATTTCTATTTTTTGTAATATTTTAATGCGGTTAATGTTGTATTTAACAGTCAACCAAACGTCTGTCTAAAATTGGACTCGATTAAAATGACTCGCTAACACGTAAAATTTAAATAAAACAGCTTTAACGTTATGGAGTTGCGTAAAAAAAGGACAAACGTATATGATTAAAAATATGCTTATCCCTTAATTTTAATTAATTTTGTATACAAATTTAATGTGAATGCTCTTAATATACATGCACACGACAGGCATAAAGGACGGCCAAGCGTGGCTTACAACAACCTGGCTAAATTGATCTTAAACTAATGGGTTCAGAACCTATTTTGACAAATTTCCAAAATAAAGCAAGATACTGAGTTAATGTTAGACCTGAAAAAGTTGAAGATTTTAAAAAAATCTAACTTAGTTAAATAAAACTGCATACATCAGTAGGAACTGCATATTGATGGACCTGTGACAGAAATCAAGCGGATATATTCACCAATGATTTTCCTCAAAATTAAACTACAGATAGATATAGCAGACCATAACAAACTATATGTCTCAAAATATAGCAGCCAAACACAACCTAAGGCCCAACCCAAAAGGCAATAGTAAACTGATCCAGAGGTAGTGGTGGCAGGCGGTAGCCTCGGCGGCGGCAAGGTGGCCAGCAATGGTGGGCAGAACAAAAATGAGAACTCCAGCGACGACGGGGAGAGCTCCGGCGACCGAAGCAGCAGCGGCTCTAGTAATAGAGACTGCCTTGGCGACGACAGTTGCAAGAAGGCCCTCGGCAGTGATAGTGCACAAAAGGCTGGCCACAGCGGTGCGATTGGTGGCTGTCGGACCGTCGGCAACTGCTCCAGCAGTGGACGCTGCGTCGGCAGCCCCGGTAAAGCCATGGCTTCCTGAAACCGAGCGATTTGCAGCAACAAAAATGGCGGTCGGCGAGGCGGCACCGACAATGAAGGCATAGACAGTGGAAATGACAATGAGCTTGCGGGGAACTTAGATCCAGTGAAAGGAGGGCCATTGGTGTCTTTATTAGAGTAAGATCTAGAGAAAACTAAATAAACATTGTAAAGGGAAAGTAGCAGCCGCGAGGGAAGAAGATGGGAGAGGTGAAGATGGGGGAGCAAACATCAGTGGCGAGAGGGAATGAAGGAAAAAAGCAAAGAAAATAGGAGAGGTGGCTGGCTAGCGGTGGTGGCTTATCATCACCGGCCAAAGAGGGCACTAGAAGCTTTGAGGGGCAGAGGAATTTTGAATCTAGAGAGAGGTTATCGAACTTATGCTTATGTTTCTGTATTTTTTAATTTTTACACATTTCGTTATTTTAGATCACATTATTTTTTAGTTAAAAAATACTCATTTTCGTTAAGTTGTTAACTTTATTATATGCCGCCTACAACACCTGCAATGTTAAATTTTCTTTGCCATGGCATTAGGGACGTAATATTTTTTTAATTTTATTAATTTTATATTCTATTGTAATTTTAGAAAACGTTATAAAAAATTAGAAAATTTACATTATTTCATTTTTATCACAAAATTATTTTTCAAAAAAAAAAAATCAATATGCATGATTAATAAAATTAAAAATGTCAATTTGATCGAGTTGTCTGTAAGCTGACTCGGTCCAGCCCCATATGGCGTGGCCCATATTATATAATATTGAGTTTGGGTTAGACACAATTAATATTAGAACCTGAATTGAGTTTATATTTCTTAACACATGAGTTGGGTTAGACATGACCATGATGAGTTTAGGGGATGTATAATTCGAATTTAGGCACGATCCAAGTATGACCCATAAACGACCAAGTATGATCCTTTTTAAAAATAAATTTAAAATTAAAATAGAGAAAGTAGACAACAAGTCTTGAATTATAGTTCAATAAAATAAAAGTACTAAATTCTTCCATCGAACTAAGTGTAATAGTTTATATATTTTCCTTATTTTTAATTTTTATTTAATAAAAAAATACATCACTATTTATAAAGATTATTTATTTATTTTTTCTTAAATCATAAATTATAAAAGTTAGAAATAATATTTATATGATAAACTTATTTAAATTTTAATAAAAAATTATATGCAATATAATATTTTGTTTGTATTGTTTTTGTTAAAATTTAATATTTCACTTTTGTAATTGGTTATTTTAAATTTTAAATTTAAATATTTAATAATAAAAAATAATATTTTTTGATTTTTCACTTAAATTTCATACTTATTCATTTATAAAAATGCATGACACTATTTAAGAATGATGAATGACGTAAACGTGATTCGATTTAAACATGATTAATGATTTAGATACATCACAGTTTAAACCAATGTTATTAAAACCGAACTGGACCGGCCGGTTCAATCGGGTTAACCGGTCTTTAGTCCAGTTCGATTTACCCCTTAAAACTGGACAACCGGTCAGAAACCGTTGAACCAGACCGACTTAATTGGGAACTGGTGAACCGGTCTCGGTTTATCTGGGTTGGCTAGAATCCCAGCAACGATGTGGCAATTTAGCAGGCTGCCACTTGTCACGTGAAGGAGAAGAAAATGCTACAATAATTTTTAGTCTTCCCCCTGCTTCGAACCCACGCCACAAAGATTGCAAGTCAATGTTCAACTACTAGGCCAACGCTTTTTTTTGTCTTTATACATACAATCAATTCTTTTATTACTTCAACAGAATCCATGGGTTTATACCCTTTTTTTTTTTTTTTTCTCAAAATTTTCATACTTTATTAATAATAATAAAAATTTAAAAATATAATTTTGTTATTAAATATATAAAAGTAATTTATTATTTTACTTTTATTTGATAACTTAACATTAAAAAAATTGTGATGTACTAATATTTTTTGTTTTATATTAAATTATGAATAACATATAATTATACCTATTAAAAATCATGTTAATAAAATCATTTTAATATTTACAAAGCATTGTTTTTGAACAAAAATATATTATTGGATCTCTATCCATATATTATATTAATCAATTTCAACATAAAATAAATTATGCTAAAATTGTCTTTTCTTTAATTACTTATCTATCTTTATTCTTTAATATAGTAATTAATTTTTTAATTTTATCATATTTTAAATTATAAATCAAGTATAAAAATCTCTCAAATATAATTTTATAATATGCATAAAACTTATATTTTGTATATCATTATACTTTACTCATTAATATTTTTATACAATGTATATTTTTATATATATTTAATATTAAATACCAGTTTTATTGGTTCAACAGTTTTTAAAGTGGTTGAACCGGTTGAACTTTAAACCTCTGAGTATTGCGGTTTTATGGCCGATCCGGTTCTTACAACCTTAGTTTAAACACGATTAATTACTTAGATACGATAAGGTTAGTGATCCAATTACAGTACAGTGAATAGTTCAGGTATAACACAGTAAGTGATGCAAACATGACACAATACAAGCTTATAGTATTTGGACTTATGAGCTGCTGAACTTATTATCTAAATTTTTAAGCACGGTATGACACAACAAAAAAGACAAATAAGTCATGTCAAAGCACAACATGAAATAAATGAATCTAAAAAAAATTAGACTGTATTTGATACGACATGACCCGTTAGACATGTCTAAACAAAATCCTCTTTGTTGTTTATAATCTATTTTGCTTTTTTTTTTAATCTATACTTTCAATTTTTTATCCTCTTTTTAAAAAAAAAAAATTTGAAATTTAGGAAAATGTTTTTTATTTCTAAAAAATCCTAATTTTGGGTTTTTTTAAAATGAAAAAAAAAATATCTTCCCAGCCACCACGGGCCGCGCCGCCATCCTCCCAGCGCACCGACCACGGCTGCCGACCTCACTCATATCGCTTATTCCAAACCAACGGCCGAGGCTCCAATTTCGGCTCCATTAAAATCGCCCGAAACCCAACCACCAACACCACAACCATCCACGTTCAGGCGCCTTCTCCGTTCTATCTTAATCAAAACCCTTTCATACACTGCAGTTGGTGGCCGCGTCAATGCTATCGGCCTTTGGGGTTGTGGAGGAATTCGAGGCCCACGAAGGCAGTGTAGCCGTGTAGGAATCACCCTTATTGTCCCCACCGACGCTGCATTTGCAGATCTGCTGGTCACCGCGGAGTTGCCGTAACTGTCCGCAGATAAAAAGGCGGTGGTCCTAAAATTTCATGTTTTGTATTCCTATTATCCACCAACACTGCATTCAATGGATGGCAAGCCATTCGGCTTCAAATCTAAGCTTGTCAATTAAAAGCGAACGAGAAGCAGGAGCAGCGGCGGCGGCATCGTGAGGTCAGCGGCGGACTTGCTTCAATTTTTTTTTCTTTTTTATTTTTTTAGAAAATAAAATTAGGACTTTCAAATAAAAAAGCAAAATAAAAAATGCCACGTCAGTTGCTGACCTGGAAAATAAATGTGATGTGGCATGCAGCATAAACAACATGTGTCTAAGTTAATAACTATTTAACGGAGAGGAGTATTTTTCAGTTTTAAAAATAACGTGAATGATAGATTTTAAGGAAAAAACAAAGCAACGATAGTTTTAAGTTGATTTTTTCTTCTCCTTTTTCAATTTTCTTTTTAAATTCCCTTTTTGTGCAATAAAATCTTGATTAATATACAAAAATTTCTTTAATTTTGCACATTTCAATAAAATTTAGTTGATTTAAAAAATAATAATTCAATATTTATAAATTTTTTAATAAGTTTAGTACATTATAATTTTTATTTAATAAAATTTGATTAACTTACGCCAAAATTTTATTTGCGTCACTTTTGTCGAAGGCAATACACACACAAATCATCGTATTAGACAAATTTTATTGGAGGAAGACGGCGGTACGATAGATTTATTATTAAAAAATTTTGTGAAAGTCAAATTAATTTTGTTCCCGATGTAATGAATGTCAAACTATTTGATTAGACGAAATTTGTTAAAATTCACAAAATTTAGAATATTTTTATATATTAACCTTAAAATCGTGATATTTTCCCTTTTTTAACGTTATTTTCTTTATATATACCTTATTTTCTCGTTTTAGTGAAACCTATAATTTGGAGAAATAGTCAAATGTTGATCTATTGAATATTGATGCGCATCGAAAATTACTTACATAGTATTGAGAGTTTTCGGTATTTATGGGGTTAGAACATCTACCAATGCGGCGGTGCCCCAGCACTACTCGTTAGAGAGTTTTGTTGCCCAATTTGGCGAGTTGGTTTGGTGAATTCTATAGATAAAACTTACCAATAAGTGAATTAAGATTGTGTGTTAAGGTTATTGGAAAATGTGTTTGGATTTTTTCACACAATTTAAATTGTATATCACCGATCTATGTGGCTTAGTAGTAACGAATTTGACTGCACCTTTGCGAAGTCGTGGGTTCAAGCCCTGCCATAATCGGTTGCTAAGACTAAATATACGTCCTGTCTCTCGGGGTTATGAATAGTCTATAAGTGACTCTTGCTGGACGTAAGTCGCTCTTTCGACAGGTCTAAAATAGTGGCCCACAACCTATCTTGGGTAATGACAGGTGCAACCTATCTTGGGTAATGACAGGTGCAATCTTTCTTGACAGGTCTGCAGAATTCTACTTCTGCTTACCTATTTATAATACCAACAATTTAAATTATGTGTGGGTGTACTTGGTGGGTATAGTAGCCCAAGAAGATCCTTTTACTGGTCGTTTTTTTTTTTCTTCTAAGAGGTTGTGAATCCTTGAACACGCGCGCATACACATGATTTCTGCTTTTTTTTTTTTGACGTTCTTTATATGTATTTCAGGAGGTTTGGAGGGCTACAATGTTTTGTGTATATGTTCTGAGGTTCATTTGTGATCTTTGTTGGTGCTTAGCTCGTGCAAAAGCTTTCTGTTTTTCATATACATTATGATGAATTCCCTTCTCTCGGGCTTATAACCTCTGCTTTTACCTCTTGGAATCTAAGCATCATTATCATCACTCGAAATGATTCCAGTGCCAATGCAATAAAATAAGATTCGAATAATATTTTGTATTTAGTTAGTAGCCCAGACCACCTCTTTCTTTCACTGGTGGAGGTGGAAAGTCACCGCCGCCGATCAGAGTTCCGACGCCGATCTATAGGAAACTTACAGAGGGTTAGAGAGAGAGAAAATAAGAGAGAGGAATTAGTCAAAGGGGTTGTAATTATGAATACAGTCTCATGAATTTAATTAGATAAAAGAATTTTATATTACATATTAAAAAAAATTTGTACTGTAACGATAATATTTTATACAATATAAATAAGATTTTACATTATTTTTTATTTATTGCTGTCATTTTTTTTGTCTAATTGAGTCTACGAGACTGTATATTCAGGAAATATATCCAAAAAAAGGCCAATACTATACACCCCATCATCACCTTATTCCTTGGTTTAATACTAAAAGTTACTGAGGAAAGGAAATATATAAGTTTTATTTTCAAAATGTCAACAAATGAATACTATACTACCAACGAATTTATTTAAAAGTAAATAATAGCGTGTTCACTACTTCGTTTAAACTGTGAAGGACAGTTTGCTTTGATTGAAAAAACCTTCAAAGTTTACTTTGCTTTGTTTCTTTTTAATCCAAGAAAAAAAAAAAAATCACAGTAAGCCAAAATGGGGACACGTCTACTAATTAAATATCGACTCTGGTGACCCAATTCTACAAGAAATTGCTGGATCTCGTATGTTTATTTATTCATATGAATGAAATTTAAAATTAGTTTAGAATTCGTTTAATAAATAAGTCAGAATTTTATCAAAATAAAATCACGTCATTCATGAATATCTCTATTAAATCATTCAAATGTTAGGTTTGTACAACCATATAATTGTCTATCTCAAAATTTTTTTCAGAATCTGTAATTCAATTGATACCAAAATTATATTGTAAGTCAATTAGTCCCTATAGTACTAGCCAGACCTACGAATCCAGGCAGCGGTGGGCAATGCTGACTTGAAACATTCGGCTCGCATGGCAGGGGGTTCTGGAGCTCGAGCCAGGAAAGGTGCAGACCAGAAACCAGGTACCATCTTACTTTAAATGCACAAGGGATGGCTCTCTTGATCGTCATGGCCAGCCGGCTCCGAAAGCGAAGACTGGTGGTTGGAGGTGTGGAAGCCTGATACTAAGTACTGCTGATGCTCTATTAAGTTTTTGGTTAGTCTTGGACGTGCAACGGCTCTTCAATATATTGATATAATAATTCTGAAAAAGCTATGGACAAACAAATTGTCCATACAGTGGACAAATGCGCCAACAGTCGCACGACATTGTTGCAGCACTATGCGGAATTTACTGCAACATGAAATTGTTTTGTTGTAGCGTAGTACAACAACATCCGCACATAATACTGTAATAGTTTGTACCACTATCGACACATTTGTCTATTGTGTGGGCAATTTGTTTGTCCATGTAACGGTACTTATGATAATTTGATGGTAACAGTGAATTAAGGACTACAAACGCTAGCATTTGCTGGAGTGGAGGTGAATATGGTTCTTTTTGCAAAACTAGTATTAAGGGAGACCAATGAAGAGGCATCAAACACATTCAACATGTGGAGTGGAATTAACTATCTCTTCTGTCTTGTGGGTGCTTTTATAAGCGACTCCAACTTGGGAAGATAACCTCACCTGTGTCAGATTCCAGTTCATCTTAGTCATCGTAAGATATGCATCCAAATTTCCAATCCTGACACCCTTTCGATTGAATAAGGTAAAGTTAATGTCAATTGTCTGAAAGATTCTACGTGTTCTTGTATTGGCTCTTGTAGGGACTGGCATCACTGTCCTTCTCAACTCGCGCGTTTTGTGTGATCATCATTCAACTGTCAAGAGCACAATATTCTTTGTGCCAATCTATCTCATGGCTCTTGGATATGGAGGGCAAGGTCCTGCCCTGGCTACATTTGGTGCGAACCAATTTGATAAGGAAGATCCTAAAGAGAAGCGCTCCAAGATATCTTTCTGTAGCTATTATTACGTTGCTTTAAACATTGGCTGCTTGGTTGCTGAGACGGTTCTGGTTTATGTAGAGAACATTGGTTACTGGGTGCTGGGGTTCCGGGTTTGCACTTCCTCTTCTGCTGTAGCATATTTGTTGCTCTTGGCTGGTATTCCGAGATACAGACACTTCAAGCCTTCTGGTAACCCAATTTCAACGATTTCTCAGGTGATAGTAGCATTATTTAGGAAAATAAAGCTTGAAGTGCCCTCAAATGGAGAAGGGCTCTATGAAGTTCATGGAATTGAAGTTGAAAGTATTGGTTCAAGGAAAATGCTCCACACTAACAACTTCATGTGAGTACTCCGCTGAGCATGCTTTATTTTACGTCATCATGGAAAAATCCACTGTTTTTGTTGATCATTCAAAATGTCAAAATGTTGCAAGCAGGTTTCTGGACCAAACTGCCGTAATCAGCCCAATGGACATGATCATATTGGAATCAGACAGAAGCCAAACTCCAAGCCCGTGGCGTCTTTGCCCAATCACTCAGGTTGAAGAAGTAAAATGCCTGCTGAGGCTATTACCTCAATGGCTTTGCACCCTCATCCTCCTTTTTGTTCATACAAGCGTTGTCTCTGTTCGTAGAACAAGGAGCTGTCATGGACACGACGATCTCCAAGTTTCACTTCCCTCCAGCCAGCTTGACTGCATTTGATACTGTATTCACAGCTGCTTTCACCGCGTTATACGACAAGCTCGTCTTTCCTTTGGTTGTCAAAATGATGAAAAGGGAACGAAAACCTCCAAGTGAACTGCAGAGGATAGGGATCGGACTTGCAATTGGAATAGCAGTGATCACTGCAGGACTCGTTGAGCAACAAAGGCGAAAATAAGCAAGTGACAATGGCAGGGAGACGAGCTCACTAAGTATCTTTTGGCAGACTCCTCAATATGTTCTTTTCGGAAATAAGCAAGTGACAATGGCGGGGAGACGAGCTCACTAAGTATCTTTTGGCAGACTCCTCAATATATTCTTTTGGGCGTGGCAGAAGCATCCACTGTCGTTGCCCAAACGGAATTCTTTTCATCACAAACCCCGGATGGATTAAAAAGCTTTGGGATTGGTTTGTCAATGTCCTCGACCGCAGTTGGCAGCTACCTTAGCAGCTTTGTTTTGTCAGTGGCGACGAAGATCACGTCAAAGGACGAGAAACCGGGTTGGTTCCTCCTAATCTAAATGAAGGTCATTTAGACAGATATTTCTTCCTCTCAGCTGCTTTGGTAACTGTCAGCCTGGGATTTATCTTCTGTGCGCCAAGCAGTACAAGAGCATAGCCCTGGAGAAGCGAGACGGGGAGCCAAACTGAAGCTTAGAAGTTTACATCGAGCAACTGAAGCTTGGATTAGTATAGCTATTGACTTTCTTACCAACTTGTTTTAGTTCATGCTGGAATAGATCTACATCTACATGGTCGAACAGCAAAAATAACTAGGATGTTAACTACTTAACTGTCATATGCTACAAAAATAAAAAAGAAAGAAGAAAAAAAGACACCCTAATGAGAGCATGGGAATTTCAATGCTGCTTTACTATCTCCCAAAGTGCAAGAAATCCAGCACTTATTTCTTCTTTAACACATCATCATTTTGCTGCTTGATAATGTCCATAGATGGACTCTAATGAAACTTCAATTGCACAAGTTTATCCCTGACATTAAAGGATATTATCGACAATGGGCAGGGAGAACAGCCAATGAACAATCAATGACCTGCTGCGATGTGTATGTGTGTACTTAAAAAAGCAACCTCCAATGATGAAAAGCTTCTTCCTCCATCCCACATTCCAATTTTATAGGGTTTAACTGGATAGATAAACATAGCACATGCCTGATGCTATGTCACTTGGGTGGAAAGAACTTTTCAAAATGAGACATGTTTTTCAATGCAGAGTGATAAAATAAGAGGATGAACATGCGGAAACATTCCTTGGCATAAAAGAATGAAGGCCACTCCCAATATACGCGGCTCATGCATTACAGGGGATAAGAAAGGGTGAAATGTAAACAACTTTACAATTGTTTTTCTCCGAAAGCTAGTGATGTACACAACCTTACAATTGTTTATCTTATTGTTTTCGCAACTCAAACTTGTGACTTCAAAGTCATAATGGAGTAAACTTGACAATTACAACAAGATTCGCCCCTTCACAAAAGACAAAAGACAAAATGAGACAAAAGACAATTAATATTATATTTTATTTTTTCATTTCTTATCACAAGACTAATATTCTCACATCTAAAGCCATGATAGGCACGAGATGAGGTACATCAGTTTACAATGAGACATCACAGGTAGATTAATGTAGCAGGCAGAGCGACCACAATAGAAATAGTGACCTGAACCTATGCCTCACTCCAAACTTTATGTGTTCAACACTTTCTAAAGGTAATAGCTAACAAATCAAACTCTTGACTTGAGAAATAGATGAACCGAGCACTTAAAGCCTTTGAACCCATTCCTCCGAATTTCATTTGGAACAACGAACCATAAAATCTGGAGGTGTTGATGGACTGGTGCAAAATTCCTCATTTGGACATCTTGGCAGTCAGTTCTCTTACCAGCTTAGCAGCGACCATTGCAGTCATGCCACCAAAAGTGTCGCGTTGCGGATTATATTCAACTACATCTGCTGCAACAATATCACCTCGAAGGTTGTGGAGGATGTTCAGAACGTCACGGAAAGAGAGACCACCTGGCTCAATGTGAGATACACCAGGAGCAAATGCAGGATCAAGGCAGTCCACATCAATAGAGATATATACGCCCTTTACACCTTCTCCTAGTTTCTGTTTGAGTAAATAGTAGAATCAAACTTACAACTTAAATAGCCCATATAAACACATAAGTTTTTGTATGTGTGTGTCTGTGTTCGTGGGTGCATGCAAATGAGAGAGACCAGATTTTCCAAGAAGTGGCGATCTCTTGAGAAATTGCGCATTTCAAATTGCTCCACCCCAAACCTTTTGCCTTGCTCGCGGCCTTCTATGTTTATTGATCTAAGTCCCACCTGTAAGATCAGCATTCGTGGTCATTACTTCAATCCAATGAATTACCAGTTCTCTCTGTAGATAAAATGCCAGATGCCTTGGGCCAGAATGTAAAAGGCCTAAAGGCAGGAGAAAGTCTGAGGACAAAAATTTTTAAAACCAATGTAGGATAGGTACACAGAAATTTAGAGATTAACCTGCAAAAGACGCCGAGCATAACCACCTTCCATGATTCGAGCAAATGAAGATGCATGAGAATATATATTTCCTTCAAAGGCATCATAGATATCAGGATGAGCATCTAGATGAAGGATATCCACTTGACCCCCAAGCTTCTCAGAGACGGCTCTGACAACAGGAAAAGATATCGAGTGGTCACCACCCAGGACAAGTGGGCGCAAGGGATCCTGACAATATAAATATAGATAAGGTCAGAATACTTGTTTAACTGAAAAGATGCAGCACAGAAATGTCTATAACATCAAATAAGAAAGAATGTCATCGTCTTTGCAGGGAGCTCAGCAAGACTAACTATGCACCCAATTATCAAAGACCATGATTTAAATTAACCTCCATCAGGTAAAGTAGGAATGGTTGCCTCTGCTATACGAAATTCAAGATCTACAATCACTGGGGTACAGTCCTTCTGACAAGTATGCAAACCAAGGCAATGCACAGATGGCCAGAGTCATTGTAGAGCAATACTCATATAGGGGCACTATTGGAGTTACTTGGGTTCTTTACATTAGGGGAACATCATGGATGTTCTCTCCCTTGAGCGAATGTCATAGGCGTTTTTGTGGGAATATCATAAAGGCTGTTTGTTTCACATAGCAAACAAGAGAGTATTCCCTAAAAAATTGATCTACGCATTGTCAAAATGCTCCCTGATTTGCTGTAAATAAGATGTAAAGGTAACAGGACAGTAGGAGAATAGCAGCTTAGTTTTATCAGTAAAAATCCATGTTACGACTTCCTATATATTTGTGTTAGACCACTTTTGAACTGCTTTTAAGAATCTCTAACATAAAAGAAAAGGCGGATGCTAACAGGAAAATAGTAATCACCTCTTCCATCACTAGCTTGACAGAGTCACTTATAACATCCATCAATCTGGCATCTTGGACACCACAATCACGAATTTCTTGGACAGGGACATCGCCAACATCAGCTAGCACGCGTGGGTCCTTTAGATCCTTCCCTGCATAAAGCCACCCCTCACAACAGCTCAGTAACATTAAATTCGAACCAATTCATCACGATTATCAACCACAAAATCATATTTTTCATCCCTGGTATGATCAGAGTACGAGTTAATAATGAAATTTCAGGTGCTTTTACCAACGTTAATAGCACAAACTGCTAAATGCAATTGATGAGCTAGGAAGAGAAAAGCCATACAGGTCCCAGATGAACTGTGCAAAAGAAACACCTACAGAAGTTGAGGTAAGAAGTTTACATCCAAACCCGCAGTGAAAACATAGATCGCGAATGGTAAGCCACTGAAAGCGGACAAATATGTCCGTATACAATAACAAAACAACGAAACAATTCTTATTATTCACCAATGAAAAAATATATATATTCTGTTTGAGATAACATATATATATACCTTCTTCGGTTGTTGAGTTTGTGCTATCACACCATATAGCCTCCCTGATGAATGGAGGAGCAAATGCTGGCCCTTGAAGAAATGATGAGTTATGTCCTAACGGAACCCCCAGAAGAGATGAACATGCTTTCGCGCCTCCATGAGCACGCACAAGCTCTCCCTGAGGGAATGCAAGCAAGCATTAGATACTCAGGGCTGCCTTTTCCACACACACACACACACACGCACACACCCCTCAAGAACTAAATCAATCATATCATGCCCTTTTCAAATGGGGTTTGCCAATGTCAACATAAATTTAACATAACAAGAGACTCTAACTACTCAAAGTTTAACCTCCCCACACTCCACCAACAAAAGCTATGGCCTACAGATTTTCAGGAAAAAAACAGCAATTTCTATGAATATTTTTTGGCGCCACGACACTAAGATTTGAACTCATTTCCAATTAGCCTGGGTAACGATTGTCAATACCATTAGTAATATTAATATTAGAAAATACCTTAAGCTTGGCTCTCTCGCGAATAAGCGTAAGAGAAGCGTCTATTACACGATTTTGACCAATTTCTATCATCTGAGGGGGAATTTTATGCAAGTGATGAATCCCTCTCCGTCCTGCACACCCTATAATCGTCGACATCTCCGAAACACAACTCTACAACAAAGTTAAATTTTCATTAATTCCAGTAGCACAAAAATAGATGATGAAACAACCAGTTCGATTCTTGCATGCAGAAAAAAGAAAAGAAAAGAAAAGAAAAGAAATTTACAGTGACAGCAACAAGTAGAAATAGAAATACTAATTCTTGATTTTCCCGGAAAATATAAGCAAGAAAATACGACGACAACAACAACAACAACAGCAGCAGCAACAACAACAACATGACGGTCAAAAATGATTGTCAATTTTGCAGTTCGCATGGATGACTGTGAGTGGATGATTAAGATTGAATTATTGATTTAATTTGGGATTATGTTGGCACCTATTAGCCGCTTCACCACGCCCCGTGAATTTCACTCTCCTCTCCTACAATGCTGCAGGATGATGCCGTTGGGCTTTATAAAGAAGGCGGAAAACTCCCCGCCTTATCCGTTTTATTTTATTTTAATTGTTTTGGCCTTTTCGTTGTTTCGAATTAGCCGACCCCCCAACGGCTACCCCGCGAAAACGAAACCAAAAAAAAAAAAGAACAAAAAAGAAAACTTAAATAAAGATATTGAAGGAAAAGTTGTATAAAGACTTAATAGCATAATTATTAAACCCGATCCAGTTCAGCTGGTCGGACTGATGACCCGGTGACCCGGGTACTGGACTAGACCGGTTCGCGTGAACAGTAATCAGGTCATTTGAATGATAAAAAATTATTTTTTTCCACTTTTTACTGTATAAACAGTAAAAATAATATTTGTTAATGATGGACAGTGGTCAAATAGTAAAAAAAATTATAATTTTTTTCACTTTTTATTGTGTAAACAGTAAAAATAATATTTTTTTTAATGATAAACAGTATTCAAACAGTAAAAATTATAAATTTTTTTTTATTTTTTACTATTTGAATAATAATATTTGTATAATATTTACACACTAAAATTTATTTTTTTTTAATTTTTTACTGTGTGAATGATAAAAATAATATTATCATAATATTAAACAGTATTACACAATATTTTTTTGTACAATTTAATAATTTTTTAATTTTTATAATTTATTTTTTTGTATGCAATAATTTAACATTATTCATATATCAAATAATATGTTACAATTGACCTTAAAAAATAGTTTTTTAAGAATTTTTATCAAAATTTTGATTAGTATAAACTACTTTTTAATTTATAAAAATATAATTATTGTGTTAAATTGTACAAAAAATTTATATATATTATTTGATATATTCATTTTCTTAAGAATTAATGACTCATTGGTTGAACTAATGATCCACTGGTTGAACCAATGACCCACTGACCCAATCGCATGACCGAGTCAGTGTCCGAGCCGATTTTAATAACTATGCTTAATAGTATGTATAAAATTGTCACTTAAGATTTGGATTATTAAATCAAACATATATATATAATTTTAAAAAATAAGTAAACTGTTAAATTAATTATGTGTTTTTTACATGCATGTTTATGTTCTCATAAATAAATTAATAGAAAAACTTGGTGGTTGTAAAAATTTAGTGGCTTCAAGTGACTCCAAAAACACAATAGCTTAAATATACGACATTTTTTTGTAATTACAAAGAAAATATATAACATATAAAAAAGAAATATACAATGTATGTGAACAGAGCAAATTATGATATAATAGAGTAATTACAAAAAAATTATACGACATATTAAATAGAATTATAAGAGACATGTGAACAGTTATTAAAAACTAAAATTTTTTAATTTAAAAAATATATAATTGTTTAGATGTGTTGTATATATATTTTTAATATATTATATATTTTCTTTATAAATACAACAAAATGTCTTATATTTTGCATTTTATATTATTTTTAGGAGGTGTTTGTTTAGAAAAAAAAATATGTGAGAATGAGAATCAACTACCAAATTCTCATTCTTATTGTTTGTTTTATATAAAATGCATTCTCATTCCCTTAAAAAGGGGAATGAGATTCCCTACTTTAATAAAATCATGATTCACATGTTTACTCTATTAATTATTTTCATTCCCCTCTTAACTATTTCTAACTCCTCAATTTTCTCTACTACCCTATGTTTTTATTTTTATATTGCAATTATATTATTTTTTGATTTTATTTATTTATAAAATAATAATAATAATAATAATAACAACATGTTTTTATATTATAATAAAAATCAAATATTTCAAACCTTAGGATAATAATCAATTTGTAAATAATAATAAAATTTTATAGTTAAAATAATCATTTATTTATTATTAATAAATTATTTTATAATCTCTACAATATTATTTACATAATAATAATAATAATAATAATAAAATATTATTGTTATTCTTATTGTTATTATTGTCATTACCATTACTACTTATTAATGATAATATGTCATAGTATTATAATGAGAAAAATTTAAATTTCAAAAATATTTAAATTATCAATTAACAAATGATTATTATTATAATAACAATAAAATTTTAATTTAAGATTTTCTTTTTAGATTTTATATTTGTGGTTATTATTGTTAAGTATATTATAATAATTATTATTATTAGTTTTTATTATAATTTTTAATTTTATTTTTATGGTAATTTAATGTTTTTAATTTGACATTACATTATAATATTTTTTGAATTCATATTTTTTAATTTGATATTAATAATTTTTTAATTTTAATTACATTTATCTTATATATATCATGATATAAATATTATCATATATTTAATATTAATTCCAATTTCGAACTGAAACAAACATTTGTAAAAGGTTTTAATTCTAATTTCGGCGTGAACTAAATATATTATAAAATAAGTGATTTCGTTGTTCATTCTACTCGATTCTTATTCTGATTCTAATTCTGCTTCTAGGTTATAAATCAAACGGCTCCTTACAGATGCTTGTAACTATCAAATTTTACGGATAATATAGTGGTAATCATAAATTAATCGTTGTTAACTTGGCTGTGTGGGAGTGGAGCTTTGAATTTTGATTGGGTCACCTGAGGCAGTACGATGGAGCGCTTGGCTACACGGGACACGTGGGAGCGTGCGCCGCTGTAATAATTGTACGCAGACGCAAATTCAATCCGATTTCCATCCCCTGCCCCGTCCCACGCTTCGGCGACGGTTGTAACTCTGTGACGCAACGTTTGGTATTTTCATCGCGTTGGGAAACAATTAGGCAAAAAAAGATTTTTATTTTGTTTTGTTTTGTATTTTTGAATTTTATTTTATTAATAGACCAACAAACAAATATGATAATATTAATATTTTTTGCTAATATCAACTAAATTTAACATAGCAAGAGAATTAGCCTAATCAAAATTTAACGTCTCCACACTCTACCAACAACAGCTATGGCCTACAGATTTTCAGGAAAACAGAACAGCAATTTCTACAAAGTAGCAACAGATATATTAATATTTTTTTTACACAAACGGTGTTAAGATTCAAACTCATTTTCATATAGTCTGAGAAATTACTGTTAATACCACCCGAGCAAAGGACAATTGGTAATATTAATATTAGAATATACCTTAAGCTTCGCTCTCTCGCGAATAATCGTAAGAGAAGCGTCTATAACAGGATTTTGACCTTTTCTATCAGCTTAATGGGAATATTCGCCGCTGTCAGTTTCTGCAAGTAATGAATTCCTCTCCGTCCCGCCCGCCCTATAATCATCGACATCTCCGGAACGCAACTCTACAACAACGTTAAATTTTCATTAATTCCAGCAGCACAAAATTATACAATCAAACAACCACTTCGATTCTTGTTGGCAACAAGCAGAAATAGAAATACCGATTCTTGATTTTCCTGGAAAATATAAGCAAGAAAATACTACTACATACAACAACAACAAGAAGATGACGATCAAAAATGATTGCCAATTTTGCAGTTGGATGGGCGGCCGACAGGGGAGGGTAAATTGAGGGCAGCTTAATTTAAAAAAAGGAAAGCAGCAGAATTAGCAGCAGCCATGTAGCTTTTTTGGGTTTTGTTTTTTTTCTGTAGTCTCGAGTAGGCAAAGTGGTGATGGTAACGGATGACTGTAAGTGGATGATTAAAATTAAATTATTGATTTAATTTGGGATTATGTTGGCGCCCATTAGCCGCTTCAGGATGTGGGTCGCCAATAAGGTTAGAAAGATCATGTTGGTAAACAGGAAAAGGCGACCGGACGATGGCAATGTGGGTCTCACATGAGTCCTAGGCTTTTTCTTTTTTTTTTTTTTCTCAAAAGTGTATAATACACAAAAAAATTTTAATTTAATTCATATTTTTTTTATAAATATAATTTATTTATAATATTATATTATAAAATAAATAAAGTCTATTTGACATGAAAATAAAAAAATAAATTTATAGTATTAAATTATAAATAAATTTTATTAACTTAAAAAGAGAATAAAATTAATCAATACATCATATATTTATAGTTAAAATAAATATGTAAGAATGATAGTAAAAAAAAATATAACTATTATATAAATTATTACTTATTTATGTAGTTATTCAATTGATCTGCACATTTAAGACCCATTTGGAGACGTTGTCAATTTTTTATATATGTTTCTTATTTTTTGTGTTACTGTTTTTAGGGATAATACCTAAAATGGTCCTAAATCTTTATATATTTTTTCAATTTAGTCCTAAACCTTTAAATTTTTTCAATTTAGTCCTAAACTTTTTTGTTCTTTTACAAATTGGTCATTCCATTAATGGAAGTTAGTCAAACCGTTATCTTCGTTTGGTCAATGGTTAATTTTAACAGTTTGACTAACTTCTGTTAATAGAATGACCAATTTGTAAAAGAACTAAAAAGTTTAAGACTCAATTGAAAAAGTTGAAAGGTTTAGAACTAAATTGAAAAAAAATTATAAAGGTTTTAATACCAAAATGTAATCTCAAATACAAATTAAAAGTTTTAGAACTAAAATTGCCTATCGATCGCATAGGTGGTGAAAGTCATGTAACATACTCAGAAATGCTTAAATCAGATCTTATTATTACATGCGGCAGTGTCGGGTAAACATATATGCTTTTAAGAGAAGAAACTGATGACCGTAATTGCTGTCCTTATTATACACATCTCGATTGTGAGTATTGATAAGAGTAAGTAATATGAGATTAGTTGATGAGAATAAATAGAGTTTTTATCCTCACGAATAAACAGTAATTACAGCCACCAATTTCTTCTCTTGAACGCAAAATTTTTTGCTCGACATTGTAGCACGTAATAATAAGATCTAATTTAGACAGTTTTGAGTAGATTACATGACTTTCATCACCTGTGCAATCAACAGATAATATTAGTCATAAACCTTTCAATTTGCATAGGAGAAAATGTTAGTCAATGACTAACTTTTATGCATTTGTATTTGAGATTACATTTTGGTCCTATACCTTTATAAATTTGTTCAATTTAGTCCTAAATCTTTCAAATTTTTCAATCAAGTTCTAAACCTTTCAGTTTTTTTACAAATTAGTCCTTCCGTTAACGGAAGTTAGTCAAACCGTTAAAATTAACCGTTGACCAAACAGAGATAACGGTTTGACTAATTTCCGTTAACGGAAGGATCAATTTGTAAAAGAACTAAAAAGTTTATGATTCAATTGAAAAATTTGAAAGGTTTAGGACTACATTAAAAAAATTTATAAAGGTTTGTGACCATTTTGAGTATTATCCCTCTGTTTTTACTGTTTGCTGAACTTTTGTATTTATTGCTGTCAATTTTTTTTTTTTCTATAAGAATAAAAAAGTAGATAGAAAAAGGATAGTAAGAGAATTAGTAAAAAGAGTATGAATAGACAGAGAAAAAAGGGAGAGAGAGAGAGAGAGAGAGAGAGTAGAGAGATAATGAATAGAGAGAATAGTAGAGAGAGAAAAAAGGAGAGAGAAATAGAATGACTAGAGAGAATGTCAAAGAGAGAAAAGAGAGAGAAATGGTAGAGAGAATGAGTAAACAGAATGGTAGAGAGAGAAAAATGAGAGAGAGAGGGGGTAGAGAGAGAATGAGTAGAGAGATTAGTAAAGCAAGAAAAAAAAAGAGACTCTGGGTAGAGAGAAAATGATTAGAACAAATAGTAGAGAGAGAAAAAGGAGAGAGGGGGTACAGAGACAATGGTAGAGCGAGAAAAAAAAGAGAGAGTGTGTGTAAACAAAGAATAGTACAGAGAAAAAAGAGAGAGAATGGTAGAGCAAGATGAAGGAGAGAGAGTGAGTAGAGAGAAAATGGTAGAGAGAGAAAAAAGAGGGAGAGAGGGTAGAGAGAGAATGACTGGAGAGAATGGTTGAGGGAGAAAAAGGACAGAGAGAGAGCAGGTTGAGGGAGAATGAGTAGAGAGAATGCTAGAGAGAGAAAAAGGAGAGAGAGGGTAGGGAAAAAATGAGTAGAGAGAATAGTAGAGAGAGAAAAAGGAGAGAGAGAGGGTAGAGAGAGAAAGAGTAGAGAGAGAAAAAATATAAAGGAATAGAGAGAGGATGAGTAAAGAGAGATACGGTGAAAAGGGTAGATAGAGAGAGAAAATGTTGGGAGAGAAAGTATAGAAAAGAAAGTGAAAAACAAAATGAGAAAATTATATTTTATTGTTTTTCTAATTTATTTTTTTCTTTAAAAACACTTTTAACTTTTCAATAAAAAATAGAAAATAAAATTAATACCAAACACGTTTTTTATTTTTTTGTGAAAAATAAATAAAAAAAATAAAAAGTTTAATTCATACTAAACGGATTTTTAATTTATTTATAATTTCTTAATTAAAAAACTGTACCCAAATAGAATTTCCAATTAAAAAAACATGAATGTTCCGCGCAAAATTGACATCCGTCACGTCAATCCATGCTTATCATTTTTTTAGCGTCGTAGCTTGTTAGGGTTGTGGAAAGTGGTGGGTGGAGCGATCGAGTTAAAGGCGATGGCGATTTGCTGAGTCGCGAGGCAAATGGACAAAGGAAAAACTCACGTCAAGCCAAAACTCACTGACATACGAACCAAAAAAAAGATTCCACCTCCTATGTCCACATGCTTGACAGTAAATCATCAAGCCAAAAGTCACGTCATACGAAGGCCAAAAAATATGCCATGATTATGTATTTTTTAAGGGGTTAGTTAAATAAATAAATATAAATAAATACGTAAAAAAAATATAATTAATTTAATAATATTTAATAATTTATTTATTTTTTAATTTTTAAAATTTAATAAATTTTTTATGATCTAATAATTTAGATCATTACATCTTCCATGTGTTTTCATTTATATGTATTTACTTATCTTTTTCTTTTTTTTTAAATTTTTACGGTTCATTTAGATCACATTTTTTTTGAGCTTTATTAGGAGGACGGAGCATTGAAGACGGAAGTTGTCAATAATGATGCGTCGTGGATGGACCACTTTTCCTTTTCGCAATTTTAACCACAGCTTTGTTTATTTTAATTTTAAGGTATACCATATACATATTTTGCAGTTCACTGAGCAGCCGAGAGGGGAGAGTAAATGGGGGGAGCTTAATTTAAAAAAAGGAAAGCAGCGGCATTAGCAGCAGCCATGTGACTTTTTTGGGTTTTGTTTTTTTCTGTAGTCTCGAGTAGGCAAAGTGGGTTGGTTAGATAAATAAATATAAGTGAACATGTAAAAAAAATATAATTAATTTAATAATATTTAATAATTTATTTATTTTTTAAATTTAATAAATTTTTTATAATCTAATAATTTAGATCATTACATCTTCGATGTGTTTTCACTTATATGTATTTACTTATCTTTTTCTCTTTTTTTTTTTAATTTTTACGCATTTGGTTCATTTAGATCACATTTTTTTTGAGCTCTATTAGGAGGACGGAGCATTGAAGACGGAAGTTGTCAATAATGATGCGTCGTGGATGGACCACTTTTCCTTTTCGCAATTTTAACCACAGCTTTGTTTATTTTAATTTTAAGGTATACCATATACATATTTTGCAGTTCACTGAGCAGCCGAGAGGGGAGAGTAAATGGGGGGAGCTTAATTTAAAAAAAGGAAAGCAGCGGAATTAGCAGTAGCCATGTGACTTTTTTGGGTTTTGTTTTTTTCTGTAGTCTCGAGTAGGCAAAGTGGGTTGGTTAGATAAATAAATATAAGTGAATACGTAAAAAAAAATGTAATTAATTTAATAATATTTAATAATTTATTTATTTTTTAATTTTTAAAATTTAATAAATTTTTTATGATCTAATAATTTAGATCATTACATCTTCGATGTGTTTTCATTTATATGTATTTACTTATCTTTTTCTTTTTTTTTAAATTTTTACGGTTCATTTAGATCACATTTTTTTTGAGCTTTATTAGGAGGACGGAGCATTGAAGACGGAAGTTGTCAATAATGATGCGTCGTGGATGGACCACTTTTCCTTTTCGCAATTTTAACCACAGCTTTGTTTATTTTAATTTTAAGGTATACCATATACATATTTTGCAGTTCACTGAGCAGCCGAGAGGGGAGAGTAAATGGGGGGAGCTTAATTTAAAAAAAGGAAAGCAGCGGAATTAGCAGCAGCCATGTGACTTTTTTGGGTTTTGTTTTTTTTCTGTAGTCTCGAGTAGGCAAAGTGGTGATGGTAATGGATGACTGTGAGTAGATGATTAAGATTAAATTATTGATTTAATTTGGGATTATGTTGGCTCCCATTAGCCGCTTCACGACGCGGGTGATTTGTTACACTAATAAAGTTAGAAAGATCGGACTGGTAAGCGGAAAAAGGCAACTGGACGATGACAGCGTAGGTCTTACATGGATCCTAAGCTTTTTCTTGCTTTTTTTTTTTTCTTTCTCAAAAGTGTATAATATAGAGAAAATTTTTAATTTAATTTATATTTTTTCATAAATAGAATTTATTTGTGATTTTTTACCATAAAATAAATAAAGTCTATTTGAAATAAAAATAAAAAAATATATTATGTAATATTAAATTATAAATAAAATTTATTTACTAAAATAAAATTAACAAATATTATATATATATATAGTTAAAATAAATGTATAAGAATGATAGTAACAAAAACATAACTATTTCATAAATTATTACTTATTGATACAGTTATTCAATTGATTTGCACATTTAACTTATTTATAATTTTTTAATTAAAAAACTGTACCCAAAAAAAATTTTCAATTAAAAAAAGATGATGCTCCGTGCAAAATTCACATTCGTCACGTGAATTCATGCGTATCTATTCTTCTTGCCGTGTAGCTTGTCTCCGTGCAAAAAGATGCATTGTCTATTTTTCTATTGCTTATTTGTACAGTTTTCGTCACGTCACATTCGTCACGTGATTTGCTGAGTCAGGAGGCAAATGGACAAAGGGAAAACTCACGTCAAGCCAAAACTCCCATACGAATAAAAAAACTCTAAACATTGGCGGACAGAAGAATGGCGCATGAGAAGCGCCATAATGGAAGTGGCAGCAATATAAAACTAAAAATATGAGCCACGTGGACAAGAGCTGGAAATAAAGGTAAAAAATGATTAGTTGCAATAAAGTGTGTTTGAGGGGGCAAAATGGTGAATTTGCAAGAGTTCTTTGGCGGGATATTTTTCTTCAGATCCAATTTCTTTTTCTTGTGGCCGCAACCATTGGGCGGAATATGTATAGAGTATATAATAAATAGTTATATAATACTTATATGAATACATTTAATTTTTAAAAATAATAATTTTTTAAAAAAATTAAACTCTAAATACAATTAGTATTACTTAAAATTTATTTAATATTACTAACAGATCTACATGATGTACGATTTGAAGATATTTATTGAAAAATTATTTTTATTTTATTTTATTCCAAAGAAAAAATAAAAAAGCATTCTAATATTGAGTATTAAGCTTTTTTAGAAAATTTTAAACTATTTTAAAAATATTCTAAAATTGACTATTAATTTTCTTTTTAAGGAAAAAATATAAGAGTAGTTTCTTTTCGTTTCTCTTTTGAGAAAAATTTTAATCTAGTTATTTTTTTTTAGAGTTAAATTTGAGAAATGTTTTTATCTTTTTTTAAATGAAAATTAGAGAATAGTTTTTCATTCTATTTTTATTTTTTATTATAAAATTGTATAATTATAATGTCTTAATTATAGTCAAAGTAGTACTATGTAAATAAAATCTTTATTTGATTATAACTAAATTTATATTAATTGATTTATAGAATTTCAATCTTAATTGTAATAAACCCGCGCGATGCGTGAGTTTGATGATTTTTTTTTACAATTTATTTGTACTTTATTTTATTTAAATTAAAAAAATAAAAAGACATATTAAAATTGAGTATTATTTTTTTAGGAATTTTTAACTTTTTTACAAAATAAAATGATTTTTTAATGAAAAAAGAAAGAATTGAAAGTAGTTTTTTTCTTTTCTTTTTTTTTTGGAGGAATTTTAGAGTTATTCTTTTTCCCCTTGTAAGAAAAAATAAGATTAATTGATAATTTTTACATATTTTTTTATTTTTTTAAAAGGAAAATTCAACAATAAGTTTTTGTTCTTTTCTTTTCATTTTGTATTATTAAAAAATTTTATAATTATAAAGATTTAATTTGAATCCTTATTTGATTACAATTAAATTAATATTAGTTGATTCATAGAATTCTAATTCTATCCTAATTGTAATAGAATTGATAATTATAAGATATTTTAATATTTTTTAATTATCAATTTTTGATAAGTCGCCATACAGAATAGAGATAAAAGTTAAGATTTTCTCTCAATTTTGGTTTTATATACTTACATATAAATTACCCTAAGTCTTGATTTAAAAAAATTCAAATTGTTTTAAGTAAAAAAAAACTTCTATTGCATATGGCTATTTTATAATTATTTTTTATGTTCTCCTTATTTTTTTTCCAAAACATATTTGACTTGAAAAACATATACAAATGAATAATAATTTACAAATACAAAACATCCACATTATAATTGGTGTAAAAAATGAAATTATTTTTCATAAATTCTTACAATTTAAAAAAAATGTAAAAAAATTCATAAACTTCTAAAAATTGAAAAAGAAATTCCAATTTGAATGTCAACATCAAATTTTATAAAAATAAATCTAACCAATGTTTCAAAAATTTTAAATTACACCAATTAGTGCTGAAAAATTATTTAGTTTGTTACAAAAAAAAAAAAAAAAAGAAACCATAATCTGATGTAGCAACGATATTCATTGTACAGGTATTGTGGCTAGTGGCACAGACATTGTAACACAATTTGTCAACTAATTCTACGTTCATTAAAGCAATGAATGAATTTGCAAGCGACACTTGTGGAACCCAATGTTTGCACAAGCAAGGGGATAGGTCAAACATTGTAACTTAACACTCAGAGCATAGGATGATTAAAAGTAATTGTTGTTCCTTTTATTGCAAAAATTTGGACAGACATTGCGTTGAACTTCGATCTGATGTTTTCCACTAAAATTGTTTTTTGTTCTGACAATAATGATAATGGTTGCAGAGTTTGTGTGGGGTGTTACATGGGTGGGATTGAATGATGATCCTTTCCAAACCCACGTGGCAACATATCAAGCTGACTGTATCAACCAATGTTTCGAGATAGTAGACGAGACAAAACTGCAGACCTATGTGCCTACAGTTTTGGTCGACCCTGTGATGCGGCAAGGTGCTTCAAGGTCTAAAGATTCTACTTGAAGGTACTACAAGAAAGGTACACCACTTTGGATATTCCAAAGTTGGTTTTGTTCCAGTAGTAATGCAATCTGTTGTTTGCTCTTTTTTTACAGTTATCTTAAAGAGAAAAAACACTCATGAGACTTTTATTTTAATTTTTGCAATAACTTGATCATTATTTGCAACTTGTTAAAAAAAAAGATTATTATTTGCAACAAAGAGAGCAATATGTGCAACAAATATAGCAAAAAAAAGCAACCAAAATGTTAAAAAAGTACCCAACATTTACTAAATAATTGTTTACAGTCACAAGCCATGTTTTTTATAGAGAGTTATTGATAGTGAGTTGTAATGCACTTCTTAATTTGTGCAATAAACCAATAACGTATTGAAACATTCTTGTATATTTTACAATGTCAATCTAACTAATTTAATTTTAGTCAAGCACAAGGATAATATTTTTAACTAATGCGATATAGTGATATGGATTTGCCCAAAACATATTTAGTCTTGTGTCATGTTATCTATGAAGAATATTTGATAGTGAATTGCAATAGACCATTTAATTTCATTAACAAACTAGTAATTTTCAGGAACATACTTGTTCTTTTACTAATTCAATTGAAGTAACTTTTTTAATTTAATTAGTGCTTGAGCCTATTGTGATGTCTTAGTTACCCATGGAGTTTGCTGTAACTCGAGCCATGGAGAAGCCCCGACGTCCACGACAATATTAGAAGAAGAAAATAAGAGTTGCTTACATTGATGTGGTCTTGTTCTTATAATAAGTATATTTGTTGCATGAAATTACCTATTTGTTGCAAACAAAATGCAGACGCACATTGTTTAAGTGAGTAAGTGGTTAGTTGCAAAAACAATAGCCCTTGTTGCTGAAATTTACAGTATGGTTACATGTTAGCAAGCTTGGTGGAAAATCCATAATTTCAAAAAAGACAATTAATTCTTAAATCATTGTTCTCCATGTACCAAGCTCCTAAAAAAATACATACACGATTAGATAGTAAATTGCAACACACTACTGTAATAAGTTTACATAAGTTGTTTGCTCTTTTTTGCAGTTATCTTAAAAAAAAAACACTCATGAGACTCTTGCTCAAAAAAAAAATCATTATTTGCAACAAAGAGAGCAATATGTGCAACAAACATAACAAAAAAAGCAACAAAAATGTTAAAAAAGTATCCAATATTTACTAAGTAATTGTTTATAGCCACAAGCCATATTTTTTATAGAGAGTCATTGATAGCGAGTTGCAATACACTTCTTAATTTGTGCAATAAACTAATAACATATTGAAACATTCTTGTATATTTTACAATGTCAATCTAACTAATTTAATTTTAGTTAAGCATAAGTATAATACTTTTAAGGAAGGGGTACTTGACTTTATAAATGAAGATGAAGTGGGGAGAGGAGGCAATTGTGGTGGACAATTGTTTCATGCTTGGTGGAAAATTCATATTTTCAAAAAAAAAAAAACTATTTGTTAAATCAATGTTTTGCATGACCTAGGCTCATAAAAAAGGATAAATGATTAGGGCTTGAAAATTTTTGTCCCGATTATTGCTCGTAATGCAACAATTGTAATATTTTGTGCAACAACAGCAATAAAATGTGCAACTAAAAAGGGCCCTATTATGTGGACGCGAAAATAGAGAAGCGGAGCAGACGGGAAAAATTTTTTGTGCAACCAACTGATTTATTTGTGCAATGAGATGCTTAATTTATGCAACGAAAAAATTAGATAAAAAATACTTTTAAATTTTTTTGCAATAATTCAGAGTGTCGTTGCACAAATAAGTTATCTGGTTGCACAAAAAATTTTTCGCATCTGCTTCGCGTCTTCTTTTTCGCGTCCACATAAATTTAAACAACTAAAAAATGATGATTTTTTCTTCTTATTTTTATTGTATATTTTGTGAATGTGGTTGCAAAAAGTTCCTTGTTTATTGCATTACGGACAAATTCTCAGGCAAATCTCTCTTAACATGTAATGGGGCTCCATAAACAATATTGCATCAATTAGAAATCATTTGTTCTTTGGATCTTCCAAATAATCCTTTCGACAATATTATTGATTATTGATTGAGTCCCGTTACATTTCTAGAAGAAATGTTGTCCGAGAAAGCGCCTGAATGCAACCAGTTGGATTCAATATGCAATCAGTTGTATTCAGTGTGCAAAGAAATGATAGTCATTTTTTCTTCTTCTATTTAGTTGTACACTGAATGCAGTTGGTTGCACATTGAATCCAACTGGTTGCATTTAGGCGCTTTCTCGGGCAACATTTCTTCTGGAAATGTAACGGGACTCAATCAATAATCAATAATATTGTCGAAAGGATTATTTGGAAGATCCAAAGAACAAACGATTTCTAAAATTTTCAACTTCCGCTCCAAAGTTGTTTCATACCTAACGTTCACAAATTATGTAATGCCACTTTTAGCAGTTCACAATCAAATAGTACTGAAACCACTCAACTGCTTTTTTTTTTCCTGCAACTATACGTGTAATATTAGCAACAAAAAAAATATAAAAAATGCTTTCATATTTTTACATTAAGCATTTGGCTGCAAAAAAAATAAATAATCGATTGGAATAAATCGATTTCGCATCTTACTTTTCCGCTTCTTAATGTCAACAAATATTATTACATAATTATATCTAAAAAAAAGAAAAGATTATAGTAAGAAAACTAAAAAAGAATAAAATAACTTAATCAATTACACTCACTAACCTTGATAAGAAAATATTAAGGTGAAAATATAAAATTTGAAATTGAGAAATCTAGATAAGAAAAAATTTGAAAGAATTTTTTTTTCATTTATTCTCTTTCAAAGAAATTTTACCATCGTTCTTTTTTTTTTTAACATAAAATAAGGTAAATTTGAGCAATTTTTAAAATATTTTTTCTTTCTTAAAAAGGAGAATCCGAGGATATTTTTTACTATTTTCTAGTTTTCTGTTATTATAAAAAATTTATAATTATAAAGATTTAATTACAGTTAAAGTAGTACTATATAAATCAATAGAATACTTATTTAATAACATTTAAATTTATATTAATTGATTTATAAAATCATAATTCTCGTTGTAATATGACCAGGTAAAATCCTGCAAGCGTACAGGGCCGATCGTAGTAATAAAATCCTGGTGAATAATCTAGGTGTCGAACCCAAGGGAACAAAGAATTAATTATGATTTACGGATTGCACTATATAGGCATACAAAAAATTATCATATTGTGTCATATTGCAACAATTAACACATTGTTTGCAACTGCAATCCTAAAACGTGAATTAGAAAAACTAATTATATTTTTTATGCACATTTTATCATTGGAGTTACACAAAATATACTTAAAATTGCAGTATGACTATTTTGTATGACAAAAATGTATGCCCAAGAACATTTTCCCCTTTCTTTTATTTGCTCACCAACTTAGATTGGAAGGAATATGAGCTGCCTATTTGTCTATAAAAATTTTCATGAGTTAAAAAGTAGTTCTTTACTATTATTTTATAGTTGTCAAAAAAAAAAATTAATTTGCTTTTTTGGATGTTAATTAACTATGTTGTTACAGAACAATAATTTGTAATTATTGTTTGGATAAGCACACAAATGAATGAAATATAAGTCTATAAAATATATATATATATATATATATATATATATATATATATATATTTTTTTTTTTTTTTGTTCAAGAAGTGTAAGAAAATGAGGAAATTGAAGTTATATTCGTAGCAATATCTTTTTTGCAACAAATTGTTAATGGACCCAATTACGTGGACGTGGGAGTCGACGCGTCTGTTTGTTTGTGCAACAGACTAATTTGTTTGTGCACTAAGATATTTAATTATTGCAACAAAATTAAAAAATATTTTTTATTAATTTTTTCGTTGCAGAAATTAAGCATCTTTTTGCACAAATAAACCAGCCGGTTGCACAAATAGACAGGTCGACCCCCACGTCTATTCTCCTGTGTCCACATACAATTTTCCATTGCTAATTAACAAAGAAAAGTTTTATTTTCTGTAACTAGTTTTAATATAATTATAGGGTTCCATTACAGGGTATGACAAAATGTCCCGAGAATTTATCCGTAATGCAACAAACAACGAATTTTTTGCAACCATATGTATAAAATGTGCAACAAAAAATGAAAAAAATTATTATTTTTCTTGTTCCACATTTTACCTTTGTTGTTGCACAAAATTAAACAATTGTTACATTACGGAACATCATCGGGATAGCATCAAGTGGGCCATTAACATTTACCCTTATAACAAAATTAAAATTTAAGGTTCTATTACATGGTATGACAAAATGTCCCAAGAATTTATCCGCAACAAACAATGAACTTTTTGCAACCACATGCACAAAATGTGCAACAAAAAAAGAAAAAAAATTATTATTTTTCTTGTTCCACATTTTACCTTGGTTATTGCACAAAATGTAACAATTGTTATATTATGGAACATCATCGAGATAGCATCAAGCGGGCCATTAACGTTTGCCTTAAAATTTATTGCTAAGAAATTGTTAACAGAGAAAGTTATTGGTAGTGTCTAGCAATAGAATTCATGTCTATTTCTGCAACAAAGAGAATTATAATTGCGACAAGTACACTCACGCATGCCACAGAGTTTTTCAACTTTCTAAGTCTTTGTTCCAATGTTTGAAGGTAAGCTTAAATATTCTGTTATTGCTGCCCAAGCTTCACAAGTACAACCGTGAAAGCTTGTTTATCTCGCTTCAATCTATCAACTTTGCGATCTAGCCAAAACCGGTCTAGAGATTGCTGAGAAGCCAGAGATTGAGCTGGTAACCTTTCCCTTCTGATGTTCTTGAGAGGATGCCTTTGCCCACTCAAAATTCCTTCAATAACAAATTCCCATTTGTTACTATAGACCTTTTCAAAATCCCTACATAAACCAAATTCCATCCTCACGAAAAATCCCAAAAGAAAGCTCATAAATTACACTATTGAAATCAGAGCTTAAAAAGACATGAATAGAACAAAAAAAATAAGAAAAGATGTTAATAAATGTTGCACCAAAACATCTTCAGTACAAGTGCTAGTAACCAAAAAGGAAGCACTGCATAAAGTAGATGCTTAAACAACCTGAAAGTATGAATTGACCGTCAGTCTTTGCCTTACTTAGTAGCATCATTAAAATGATACAAGAAAATAATGGTTAAACCACGGTTAGTTGTATAATTGTTGTGATACAATAGGGTGGAACCTAACATCAATAAGCCAACAGAGTTGATTAAAACTGATGTCAAACCTTGCATGATAAGTTGTCTGCAACCTATATTCAGGTAATTAACATTCGTGCATACAAAACTTGCATTGTTTCCAACATCTGGTTCAAAAAAAAAATACAGAAAAAGAACTCAAGTATTAACTTTAAAGTTTAAACTTTATAAATGGCCACATTTGCAGTGGTTCTATTCCTATTTGTTCATATCTAAGTCTTTTAAATGTTTGATGCCCACAAATTGAAGCCAATAGGTTAGTAAGTTAGAATACAATTCCTCAATAAATTTGAAACATCAATTTGAACTAATGTGGAAATTGGAATGGAAAAAGCAGGACATATGGGTAGGAAGTTTTGGTGGTTTCATTATTTGCTTTATCATTTCTTATTCAATTATTTGCTTTGTTTACCTGAACGCATTTGCTCTTTTTATTAGTATTAAAATGAGATTTTATTCCAACATTAAGTTTTCATCAATAGGTCCCTCGCATTGAGCGCAACAATTTTCCTAAATATTGCTGTGTATACTATAATAGCAAAAGCACACATATCATTTCTAACGAAATTTTCCGAAAAAATAACAACAACAACAACAACAACAAAAACAATAATAATAATAATAATAATAATAATAATAATAATACACTTGTAGGGAAGCCATTAAACGAAATGATCATTCAAGCCTTCAAGCTTTTTGCCATGATCAAGAAACACATTTAGACCATCTCAATTTATTAGGTTTCAAGATCCAAAAAGGGGATTACTTTGTAGCAAACTTTTTTTTTAGCAAAACTTTGCCACACACTTTTTTTTAGCAAAACTCTACAACACCTTCAAAACATAAATTTTTTTTATTTTTGAACTTTTAGAAGCTTACTTGTTTCCCATGATCATGAACCGAGCCCCCACACACAGCTTGTGAGCGATGGCCAAATTGTCCTTCGATGAAAAATCATTTGCATCGCCAAATTGCCAAATCTCCACAGTGGCCGCAAAGAGGAATTGACCGGTGGTAGTTGGTATCAGACTTTGTTCAGTAATTGCTAGAAATATTTTTGCGAATAATTTCCACGCATTAGTAGAATAGAATAAGAATTCAGCCAAATATTTGTTGTTCTTGTGACTTCAAATTACCTAAATCTCACCATGTCGTTGAAAGGACCCGAAACATGAAGAAGCTCATGCACCGCTTACCATTTGCAACTTTGCGCGCCATGTGGATAAGCCGAAGAAGACGATGAGCGCTTGGTGCTCCCGATCGGTTCTGGAGAATGAATAATGATGAATCCTTTGTTGCATTTGGTACAAGATGAGACAGAGAGCCTTCTATTGAAGGTGAAATCTAATTGTGGCTTCTATTTCTTTATTGCTAAGATCAACGGCATGGGCAAACATCAACAAAAAGGAGGACGTTGAACAAGAGCTTGCAAAAGCTAATTAAAGTAAATAGAAGCATTGCTTTAGTCATTTGGAAAGGGAATGTGAAGGATTTAGCTGCTTAATTTGAAAGAAATTGTGAACCCTCTCTAGTCTCTACTCTGCGTCCTTTTTCAGAATTTAGGGATTTAGCTTTTTCTTCCACTTACAGCACTCAATTCCTTTTTTGCCCTCATAATATATTTTCTTTTCTGTCCAATTCATCAACGCTCTCTCTCCAACATGGTAGGCCACGTCCTTTCATGCGCACCTATGGTGCAAATGTCTCGGTCTCCCTAATGGTCCCCATAAAAAAAAAAGGGAAAAGTTATTTGTCCGGACCCGATAGCCAGAAAAGTTGCCGTAATGACGTGGCAAGGAATATTAAATTGAGAAAAAATGAATGGCATGAAAATGAAAAGTATTTACTAAAGAGCGGGAAATAAGAAGCAGTGTAGCGGAAAAAAAAGGAAAGGAGGGAAAAAAAATCTAAAAGAGCGGGAAAAATTGAGAAAAAAAGTAAGTACTGTAGGTTAAAAAAAAAGAATATTTGGAAAAAAGAAACCCCCAGAGTCCCTGCAGCATCGATATGTGTTCAATTTCTAAAACCACAACCATAAATTGTCTTTCTTACAATGCACTGGGTTAGACAAACAAGAGTGGCAAAATGGTGATAGCCGGAGAAATTTGCTGCAAGGATGATGTCAATGAGAGATTTTTGGACGAAGTAGCTAGGGAATAAGCAACAACCGAAGTGACGCAGGGAAATTGGTGTGTGGTCATCTAAACACGGTAAGAATTGGCTGAGCATAGTATAATGTAGTAGTGCTTTAAGTGAAATATAGAGCATAAATTTGATGCTTTATTAACTGAGTCTGTGTTTGCAATTGACGTAAATTAGAAATAGGGAATAATGAGTATTTTTAACTGATTACAAACTATCAAAGAGCTAATTGACTAAGTGTGGGAAAGCAAACAGAGAAAGTGATGTAGGTTGTGCCATAAAAAGGCTTCGGAAGGTATAATTTAGATGGGTTAACAAATTGTTGTGGAATATGGATGAGAATTGTAGTAAAATTGTAAATCTTATGTTGGTAGGCGTGAGCAGAATCCTGATGAGGACTTGTAGTGAGAACACTTTTAAGAATTGTGGGTTTCCGCAAATTCCTCAAGTCAGGACGTGTTGGGAGTACAACTATATGAAAAGATAGGTTTAGTAGTATGATGTACAAAAATGTAGCATTTGTAAATGATATTAAATAAAGTTAGATATATTGTGAGGCTGGCAAGATGTATTGGAAGAGATTAGTGAATGAAACTCATCAAAAATCCCTGATGCATAAAGTAATGATGATTCAAATTCATTAGTGTTATATGCATTGCAGGTGTAGAACAATTGAGCTGTGGAATGGTTAGTGTGTTTGAAGAGGATAGAGGGAGAGAAGGTGAAGTTTACAGTGATTGTATGGAGCAGCAAAATGAAATAGAAAATGGGGATGAGGGGGAACCAACTGTTGGAATGATATTTAAGGAGCATGAAGGAGTGTATTTGTTTTACAAAGCGTATGGAAAATCAAAGGGCTTTGGGATATGTAGACGTGACAGTAAGAAGAATGAAATGACTGGGGATGTTAGGTGGATGACCTTCACGTGCACTAAAGCACAGGAACACAAGTCAAAAGGGAAGAATTTGTTAGCACCACGACCTAGTGGAAGAATTTCGTGTGGAGCTCGAGTTTGCACAGCAAAGAGAGAAGGGTTGTGGATGATAAGTAAGGTAGTGTTAGCGCACAACCATGAGATTAGTCCGACAAGTTCTCGATTTATAAGGCAACATCGAGAAGTGGATGTTCATAGTAAACGGCAGTTAGAATTGAATGATATGGCAGGATTACGACCATGTCAAAATGTCAAAGCAGTTATTTATGAAGCAGGCGGACATGAGGAGATAACATGTCTTAGTGTCGATCTAACCAACCATGTGAATAAAGTTCGTAGGTTGCAATTAAAGGATGGGGATGCTGAGGCTATTCATGAACTGTTTGGGAAGTTGCAGACTGAAAGTAGAGATTTTGTATACGTGATAAAGCCAGACAAAGAAGGTAGGTTGAAACATGTCTTTTGGGCTGATGGGAGATGTAGGGTAGCTTACCAGGAGTTTTGTGATGTTATCACATTTGATACCACCTATCTTGTCAATAAGTATGACATGCCGTTTGCATCTTTTGTTGGTGTGAATCAGCATAAGCAATCCATTCTCTTAGGCTGTGCTCTAATAAATAATGAGAAGTTGAAGACCTACAAATGGTTGTTTGAGACATGGTTGAACTGCATGGATGGGAACTGGCCTGATGCAATAATCACAGATCAATGTGGAGCTATTAGGGAAGCTGTTAGGACTGTTTTCCCTAATACTCGACATAGGTGGTGTCTATGCCACATTTTATGTAAGATTCCATCTAAATTTACAAGAAACGATAAATATGATGATGTTAAAGATGCATTTATGGAAGCAGTCTATGATACCTTAACAGTTGAAAATTTTGAGGAGAAGTGGTCGAGTATGTTATTTAATTTTCAGCTAGAGTCTAATGAATGGCTAGCCAATATGTATGAAAATAGGCAGCGGTGAGTTCCTATTTTTGTTAGATCATCCTTTTAGGCTGGAATGTCATCAACCCAAAGAAGTGAGAGCATGCATTCATTTTTTGATGGATTTGTGCACGCAAGGACATCATTAAGCCAGTTTGCACAACAATATGGTCTAGCAGTGCAAGATAAGGTGGAGAAGGAGAAACAAGAGGATTTCTTGTCTTTGAATTCGATAATTCCTTATGTGACTCAATTTAAGTTTGAGGTTCAACTTCGTAATGCTTACAGTAACAATATTTTTAGGCTTGTGCAACAACAGTTGACTAATATCATGTATTGTGATATGAAAATTGTGACCCAAGTAGGAACCAATGTAATCTGTGAGGTTGTTGAGATGGTTGAAAGTGGCAGTGAAAGTAATACATGGTTTAGGTTCATAGTTCAATTTGATGTGGAAAACCAGACTTTTGAATGTAATTGTAAGTTGTTTGAGTTCATGGGTATTCTTTGTGCACATGTTTTCAAGGTCATTGCTATACAGGATATTCAAGTGATACCTGACAGATACATCCTGAGGCGATGGAGGAAGGATGTTGTGAGACGTCATAGCTCAATGACAACAGGTTTGCCTTCAGCATCAATAGCAATCCAGCACACAAAACAGTTGGAAAATGCATTTTATTATATAGTTGAGAAGACAGTTAATGAGGAGAGTAAGTTTGAATCTTTTTTGAGAATCTTGCATGACCACAAGAGTAGCCTAGATAATGCAACTAGCGGCTGTCCAGGTTTATTTGGACAGCAAGATGGGAATAGTGGTCATGGTAAAGGAAAAGATGATGAATCATCTAAGAATTCCTCTAAAATAACCTATAAAGATCCAGTAATTGTTCGCCGAAGGGGGCGACCAAAGAACAAAAGGCATGTACCTTTATTTGAGAAAGCAAGTCGTAAAACATTTACTAGGAGGAGGCAAAAGAGTGTTAGGACCCCACATTCTGTGCAGAATATTAGTGGACCGTCTGCAAGTTTATTACAGCAACAGGTTTGGCTAATGTACTTGGTGAACATAGTATAGCTTCTGTGTTAATTGACAATTTACAAAGAAAATAAGAATATTATGTTTTTGTCTTTTAAATTTTAGGCAAATGGAGTACAACTTCAACCTCCCGGAGTCTATTCTATATGGCCAATGGGTAGTTTTGGTGCACCGATCCCTTTAAACACAGGAAGTCAGGTATGCCATAAATTACCTTTGTTTATTGGTGGAAAAATTTATGGATTTTATATGATAACTTGCGGTGTATCATCCATGTAGGGAGTAATCATGTGTTTACTTTGTAGTAAGGGAAATAGGTTACATTACACAGGTATTTGGAGTTGAAGGTTAAGCTTAATTAACTGTTATCTTTATTGGTCATAATGGTTGCACAGGTCATGCTACAACAATCACATTTACCTGCAGGATCACATCAGCCATTCTTTGGACTAGCTCCCCCAAATCTGTACCCACTGAACACATAGAGTCATGGTAGTGAAAGGTACGTCCAATATTCTAATGGGGTATGTGTAATTTGCCATTGTTTGAGAAATTGTGCAACCCCCTCTCCACTTACTTCAATGCTGTTGACATATGCAGCTACTAAACGGAATACAAGTTGCATGACCCTCCGTGCAATTTACAAGATAAATTGAAGATAGAACTTTCATGGACAGCGATGCCATTTGTGGAGTTAGTTAATTGTATTTTTGCCGAAGAAAAATGTTCTTTTACATCAGGATACAAATACTATATTTTGTAATGCTCAAGGTATAAATGATAAGTATTTGAGAAATGATAAAGAATTATAGGCAGTTGTCCATTATAATTATGGGAATAATAGTCTATCTGTACAATCCAAATAGTGACTCAATGAATGCATATATGTTGGTAACCAAAGTCCAACTTAGACATTGTTGGTAGTTTGGACCCGTTTGGAAGGGCAAATTTATTGTAAGGGCAAATTTATTGTAAGGGCAATTTTATTTAGAGTCCGGTTACGTGGACGTGGAAAAGAAGACGCAAAGAAGACGAAAAATTTTTTTTTGTGCAACCAACAAACTTATTTGCGCAACAAGATGCCTAATTTCTGCAACAAAAAATAGATGAAAAAATACTCTTAAATTTTGTTGCTATAATTGAACGTCTCGTTGCACAAATAATCCAACTGGTTGCACAAAAAAATTTTCCTGTCTCCACCACTTCTTCATTTTCCCGTCCCCCTACATTTAGCCTTTTATTGTAAGATGACAACAAACCAAGTTGTTACCAAAAGTTTACTAAACATGTATTGCATGATGATTTGTGTCGGTGGTGACATAGGTATCAAGGTGCTCGACTCATGGATTGTTTTTTACTGTAGTGTAGCTGTTTGAAGGCCCATTCATGTAATGAAGGAATGGGCTTGTCAAAGGCCCTAGAAGATGCTCGAGTGCCTTCATATTTTCCCAGAATAGAACTAAAAAAATAAAATCCATTATTTAAATAATAATAGTGGGAGCAGCGCGAGAGATTGGATGAATGAGGTAAGTTGAGGCCTACGATGTGTTGGATTGCGCATTGACTTTTTTAATAGGAAAAGATGTATGGCCAGATGAAAAGTTTGTGTAAGATTTTCCCGACGAAAAAAGATAGGTGGCCGGCGAAAAAATTGCCGGAAGATGTTCTTGTATTGCAACCTATTTGATTAATTGTGTAACTAGTTGGATCTATTGTTCAATAAAAAGATAATGATTTTTTTACTCCCGTTTAGTTGCACTTGTAATTAAGATAGTTGCACAATAAATCTAACGAGTTGCATTATGAATTTTTTATCGGCCACTTCCTCCGGCCATGTAAGAGGACCCCTGACGAATTGCAATCCGTTGGGAATTTTTAGCAATCAGCTAGATTCATTGTCCAAGAGAAGCATAGCGAGTTTTGTCCTTTTTTTGATTACACATAGAAATAAGATAGTTGCAGAATGAATATAACAAATTGTACGGTGGAAATTTCTCCAACCATGTATTAGTACTTGAATAAGTCACAAGGGCATATTGTGATGGCAATTTCAGGTGTTTTGTTTTCGGGTCTTGTTACATGGCTGGAAAAATTTGTTCTCGATTTTCTGTAACGCAACTTGTTGTATTAATTGCGCAACCAGATGGATCCATTGTGCAGCAAAAAAATAATGATTTTTAGCCCTGTGTAGTTGCACTTGTAATCCAAACAGTTGCACAATGAATGTAATTAGTTGTATTTTAGAAATTTTTACAACCCTGTAATAGTCCCTGAATAAGTCACAGGGGCATATTGTGATGGCACTAGGAACGGATCTAGTATAGGAGGAAGGGGGCAATTGCATCCCTCCAAAGTTTAAGTAGCGTACAATTATAGGAAAAAATGTCTCAAAAAGTAGCCCTTGTCGTAGCGGATCTTGCCTTCCCCCCCCCCCACATCATTGATGTCGCAGGTTCGAGAGAAAGGGGGCACAATTTCAGGTGTTTTTTTTTTTTCGGGTTTTGTTACATGCCTAGAAAAATTTGCTTGAAAAATTTCCATACTGTAACTTTTTGGATTCATTGTGCAACTGTTTTCATTACAACTACAACTAAAAAAGGGAAAAAAGTTTATGAATATAATTAGTTGCAGTTACGGAAGATCTTCGGGCAACTTCTTCTCCGGCCATACAACTTTTCCCTTTCCGTTTTGGGAAAAGTTGTATGGCCAAAGCAACAGTTTCTCGAAGAATTTCGGGAACTGCAACCAGGTTGATTCATTGTCCAATCGACTGGGTTCATTGTCCAACGAAAGGATAGTGATTTCGTTCCTTCTATTAGTTGCACTTCCTATGAAAACTTTTGCCCAATGAATCTAACAATTATTATCTTTTTGTTGCACATTAAATCTACCAATTGGCATAATGGATCAATCTCATTGCAGTTACCGAAATTCTTCCAAAAACTTTTTCTCCGGTCATACAATTTCATTTTTGCTTTAGAGGGAATAGTTTCATGGCCGAAGACAAATTGTCTATTAGAATTTCCAGACTTATCTTTTTTAGATTTCATTCGTCACTAGCTGGATTCATTGTGCAACTAGATAATAGTAATTTTTTTGTTTGTTTTTTAATTGCACTTGTAATTCATAACGTTGCACAACGGATGTAGTGAATTGCAATTCAGCAACTTCTCCAACCATTTACTTTAGCCAGGTAACAGTACCCGCTTTCCCCTTTTGTTTCCTTTTTTTCCATTTTATGGCTGGAGAAGAAGTTGCCAGAAGATCGTTTGAAACTGCAACCTTTTGGATTATTTATACAACCATTTTGATTCATTGTGCAACAAAAAGATGTTAATTTTTCCCCCTTTAGTTGCACTTGTAAAAAACACAGTTGCACGATAAATCTAACGAGTTGGATTCTAGAAATGTTTTTGGCCACTTTCTTCAAAAAGTTGTAATCAAAACACTTGTAACAATAGTTATGGGTATTGTTACATGCTCGGGGAAATTGGCAGGAAAAATTATTGGAATACAACTTGTTGGAATCATTGTGTAAATGTCTGGATAACAAGTGCAACTAAAAGAGAAGAAAAAATTTATGGTGCACTATGAATCCATCTGATTGCACAATGAATCTAGCTGATTGCAGTTCTATAACATCTTCCTACAATTTCTTCTTCGGGTGTACCACATTTGCAAAGAAGGGAATATATAAGGGTGCTGTTACACGGCTAGAGAAATTTGCCCAAAAAATTGATGGAATGCAACATTTTGGATTGTTTGTGCAAATGTCTTGATTGAAAGTGCAAGTAAAAGAGGGAAAAAAAAAAATTATCTAGATTGATTGTTGCACAATCAATCTAGCTGATTGCCCAATTTATCCATCTTGTTGCAATATTGGAAGATCTTTTGGAAACTTGTCTATACAACTTTTCCCTATTTGAAAATAGGGTGTTGTTACATGGTAAAAAAAATTTCCTTAATTTTTATTGAAATATTTATTTTTTTTATTAAATTAACATCAATTTCATCTGTTATGAAATGTGTAGTCAAATGTTTTCTTAACAAATATTATTAAAAATCATCAGGGGCCACATAAGCGATAAATGACTAAATCATTACATGAGTACTTATGTACAAAAAATTATATTGCTTGTATAAAGAAGATAAATAGTTAAAACATTTAAATTTACAATATGTAATATTAATATTCATAATATTTATTATTCTTTTTTGTTTTCATCATAAATATTTGTTATTATTTTTGTATTTTTACATATTAAGTTCGCCCCCTGAATAATTTTTCGACATCCTTCCGTAGATGGCTAGTGTTTTATTTGTAAGAAAGGCAAGCGTAAACATCTGTTTTTACAATGTAATTATTAATTGAATTAGTTAATTGAAAACAACTGGAATTAGTTTATATAAATCATCAAGGGTCGTCCCATAATTGGTAGCATTACTTGAGTCAATTAATGACATTACTTTTATCCATAGTTGACTACATGAGAATTTTTTTATTAACTCATACAACTTTTTTATACTGAGAAATCAAATTTGCAAAATAAATGCAAATTTTATAAGATGTGAGTTAGCAAATTGATCTTCGCTCCTTCTAACATTTGAGTTAGTGCAAATTAGAGGTATTCAGTCTGGTTGAAACACAGAATGCCATAAGTTTTGCATAACAAGTTAGATATCTAAAACATCACTGTTGTTTAAGTACAAATAAAGTAAGGGTTCATCATTGAAATCACTATTAGATGAGTCCAACATCCCTTAAGTAAAAGCAAACTTTAGAGGTCACTGAAAGATTGGCTTGCACAACAAATGATTACAAAAGGAGCATGTTACTAAGTTAAATGATTACAAAAGCAAACTGCAACTTTTTGGATTATTTATACAACACTTTAGCAATTTTCCGACATCACCGTTCATTTACAATTAAGTTAAATGTCACTAATTTAAAAAAAGGGCAAAAGTAGGCGGACGGGAAGATAGAGACGCGAAAGAGACAGGAAATTTTTTTTGTGCAACTAATCAGTTTATTTGTGCAACAAGATATTGAATTATTACAACAAAATTTGAAAGTATTTTCACTTATTTTTTAGTTGCAGAAATTCAGCGTCTCATTGCACAAAAAAAGCACCTGGTTGCACAAAAAAAATTTTCGGTCTGTTCTGCGTCTTATTTTTCCTATCCACATAATAATATTCTTAGAAAAATCATTGTGACCTCTAGCACAACCAATAATTACAAATGCTTACCATCCCTCATACAATACTACATAACGATACTAACCATCAAAAGTTTCTAGTGTTGACATTTTTAATTCACACTATTTGTGTAATATCAAAGTTGAAAGCTATGGAACATAACAAAACACTTTTTGATTGTTAATTCCAATTATATACCTCCACTTCAATTGTAGGGACACCATTGTTGTTATCCCTTTTGGCACCGATGGATTTCCAAATTCGTGCTTCCCATATACCCTACCAAACAAACACATTACTACTTATTTAAAATTCTGACAACAGAGGCTCAATTAACAACTATCTGCAATTTATATCATATCTCCATTGTATTCAGCTTTGCGTAATCTAATTCCATTTGGACTCTACGCCACACCCTCCGAAATGTCCAAAACTCTAGAGGATGTTCATCTTCTGCTCGCTTTTCAAATGACCAAAAAGGAAACCGCTAGAAATAGAACAACTGTAACAATAAAAAATTATAGCACTGTTATGGTTGATCATTGTTTACATGCACACACAGTTAATCATACTCGAATACGCACTTTTCTCTTCTCAAATTGCCCAAAACTACTTACCATTAAAAACACTAAGCATCCACCAACACTTCGTTTGCCACCTTGATCCATCCGTTTACCTTTTCCCTTAATAAATGCACATGCCTCTTCACATAACCACCTGAAAACAAAGTCCCCCCACCTATATTTCTTTACATTAGTTACATCTGCAACAGCACTATATAGCTTAGGCAATGGAATCTGTGAATATGTCGGGCACAATACTGATTCAAGTGCTAAAAGAAAGAAAGCTTGCTTCAAAATTTTATCATCTATCCCATTACTAGACAATACTCATTTAAGTGTTTTGAAGTTTGCCTTAAGAACATTCTTTTTCTTACCTACCCCATTTGTTCACCCTCCTCTTCAAACTGCTTTGCAGCCAAGAAACATGCCAAATCCACAAAACTTTTCCCTACCTCTTCACCTCCCAACACACGGCTTGGCACGGGTTCAAGCCCATTAAGCACACCCATCAAATTTGCAACATCCTCCCCACAAATTTTTTGTCACTCACCCCTTACAATTAACTCATATGTAAAAAGATTAAAATGCTCCATCAATTTAATAATAAAACTTTTAGGCATATTGCCATATCTAATACGAAAAAATTTCTCAAATCCCATTTCCTCTATCACCTCACGCATATGAGACCTCTTCCCTAGTTTCCTAACAAACTGGGTCACCTGTTGCGGACAGCAGCATGAATAGTACAGCACCTGCATCATTATAATACCACATTTAATTCCAAAATTTCTAAGTCGAAGCCCCTTTTCAAATAAGTAATTATAATGCTCACCATGTCTTTGCTACCATTGCTTTTGGCTCTCTGAAAAATGCTTTAGTTTCATCTACATTTATGTTTGCTCTCTTTGCTTCCTCCACAAACCTTTCTTGCCCGTTATCATCTAACTCCTCCTATGCCTTCCTCATTTTAGTTGCAACTTCCAGCTGCCCATCAACTTTTTATCATTCATCTATATTCCACAATTTCTGACACTCAAATTATATGAAAAAACATTATTCAAATGCATGCGTGCTACCGTACACTCACACTGCAAAGCTTCTTGGGCCTTTTTCCAGCCTTTCGTACTTCTGTCATATACCACTTCCCAGTAATTAATGCAATATACTTTATAATCAATTATTTCACAAAAATAAAACTAATTAACAATATGCATTTAACTCTTAATAATTCAATTTAGAGGCTTATTTGGATTTCCTTACTGAAAAAAATTGTAAGCTGAACACTTCTTCACTTGTTTTTTGGTAGCCCCATTTGCTGCCTTCCATTCTTCCCTTTCCTGTTTACAATTATTTCCCACACCCTCATCTATACTGCCAGACCCCTCCTCGCTACTGCCACAATCTTCCTCATTCAACCTTCTCACTTGTGTTTCATCATTGCCAATAACCAGTCTACGATTATCGTTCACTCTTACCTTACCTATTACATCAAATTTATTGTTCACCTGCATCAAATTCTGAAATTAGATGTTGTATCTATAAATTGCATATGCATACTCAATCGCTCCAATAAACTAATTATATTCTGCCACTATTTTGTTCAAAAGTTCACCATGCTATTCAAACTCCTTTGCTGCTAAGTTTTTTACCTTTCTGTTTTGGCCTAACTAAATTAACCTTTTCAACTCTCAGTACTATAGTATTCAATACCTACAACCTCAACATCAGACATAATTTTCCCTTTCAAACTCACCTTCTAGGACAACAAATTTTACATTTAACATAATAAAAATTGAATTGCTTATCTATTCAACCAACTTTATAAAAAGAATGCTAATAAAATCCTTTCCCATCCTCTTTTTTCATATTGTTATTGATATTAACACAACAATTTTTCATCCTCCTTTCTCGTCCTCATTTTTCAGCCTCATTTTCTACCCAAAATCCTTTCCCATCCCTCTTGACTAATTACATAATTTACAAATAATAAAGTAGCCTACCAACAATAATAAATTAACAACAAAATATCATGCTACCAGCTCCAAATTAACTAACAAATAAAATTTAATAAATGAACCTTCAGCAAAGCCCCTACCTTTCTGTAGAAGAGTCCTCAACCGAAGCGTTTTCCCTCCAATTTCTCTGATATATGTGCTCCAAACTCGGGTTTGCAAGCAAATAATTAACCAAAACACAATTTTTGCTTCAACAAATTGTTATCTACTGTCGTGAAATGTACCTTTATCAAACAACACCTTATTATACCCAAATAACCCCCATTGTTGTTTTCATTTTCCACTCTGTTGCTCACAATCGTTGCTTCCCACCACTAACTCTTGTCTTGCCGTCGCATATGCCCAATTCTCTTTCCCTCTTGGCTTACAAGCTTGTGCCGCAAATGAGCTTCACATAGGTTTCTGCTTTCCTCTTCTTTCATAAACGAAAGACCTTTCCCATTCCATATGTTTGTTTTTTTTTTTTTTTTGGTTTTTATTTTCAAATTTCAAATTCAAATTATACCTAACAAAAAAAAAAACCCTAAACCCAAATTTTTACTATTCTCCCTTCTCTTTAAAAATAATTTTTACTGGGGTGGGACCCACATACACGTAGGATCCGGCATTTTCTACGGCCATTAACTCCGGATAGGTAATGGTACCCAAAAAAAAAAGATTCCACCTCCTCTGTCCAACATGCTGACAGTCCAGTCAATCATAAAGCCAAAGGCCATGTTTGGATATTTTTTAAAAAAAAGAAAAAAGAAAAAAAATTTAAAATTTTTTACTATTTTTATTTATTTATTTTCTATTAATCCAAATAATTATCTTTTACTTTTTCTCTTACAAATTACTATTTATTTTCTTTGTTACAACTTTCTAATCATTACTTTTTTTCAATCATACTATCATTATTACTGTACTATTTTCTATTCATTTTTCTTTCTATTCATTTTCTACTCAAATTTTCATTATCCAATCACAGCAAAAAACTCACATCGTACGAAGGGAAAAAAGATTCCTCCTCCTATGTTTCTGTATTTTTTTAATGTGGTCACTAGATAAATACGTATAAATAAATATATAAAAAATATATAATTAATTTAATTATATTTAATAATATATTTATCTTTGATTTTTTTAAATTTAATAAAATTTTTCATAATTTAATAATTTAAATTATTACACATTTACTGCATTCTTATTCATATACATTCACTTATCTTTTTTTTTTATAATTTTTACGCATTCCGTTATTTTACATCGCATTGTTTTTTAGTTGAAAAATACTCATGTTTTTAAAGATGTTAACTTAATTATATGTCGCCTACATCACCAACATCACCTGTAATGTTAGATTTTCTTTGCCATGACATTTCTCATGTTAGTAAATTGTACTGTCATGACAATTTTATTCATTTTATTAAATTTACATCTTATCTTAATTTGAGAAAACTTTATAAAAAAAATAGAAAAATAATATTATTTCATTTTCCTCACAAAATCGTTTTTCAAAAAAAGAAAATCAATATGTATGATTAACAAAATCCCCTTTGTTGTTTAAAAACGATTTTGCATTTTTTTTAAAATTTATACTTTCAGTTTTGGTTTCCTTTTTTCGATTTTTTCATTTTCTGAAATTTAAGAAAATGTTTTTTATTTCTAAAAAATCCCCTCTCCGTCCCGCCCGCCCTACCACCCGCCCAATGGTCATCGACATCTCCGAAATACAACTCTACAACAACGTTAAATTTTTATTAATTCCAGCAGCACAAAATTATACAAGCAAACATCAACTTCGATTCTTGTAGGCAACAAGCAGAAATAGAAATTGTAACGGGCGTAAATTTTGAGTCTGTAGCAGTTAGACTCGAAAATACAAAAATAAATTACAAATACAAATTTAAAACAAAAGAAAATTTACGTGGGATCGATCTTCGTAGATCCTCCGATTAGTGTTCATTGGTAACTCTGTCAAGGGCTGCACGAGCTTGATCTTTACAGAAATAATTTCTACAACTTTATCTTGAATTGAATTGACTAAAACTAGATCTGATGTAGACGTTTAGACTACGGTTAAGAACCGCAAAGACTTGATTTGAGCCGATCTGGCTTAATTTCACCGAAGTTTGAAGGGACTTGTTCTCGGATGAGCAGCCTGCATTTTGCTGAGGGCCGTATGAGACTTAATCCCAGCCGGATTTGTAATATTTTGATATTTTTAGATCTATATTCTCATAAATTCAGATTTAGAGCGATCAGAGAATATAAAACCAAAAATAAATTTAGAAATGAAAACAACAAATTTTTTAGGGCTTACACCTGAAATATCTCTAAAAAAGGAGTTTGGAGAGTATACTGCAAAGTAAAACACGTAAGAAAAGACTCGAAAATACAAAAATAAATTACAAATAAACATTTAAAACAAAAGAAAATTTACGTGGGGTCGATCTTCGTATATCCTCTGATTAGTGTTCTTTGGTGACTCTGTCGAGGGCTGCACGAGCTTGATCTTGATAGAAATAATTTCTACAACTTTATCTTGAACTGGATAGATTGAGACTGGATCTGATGTAGACGTTTAGACTACGGTTAAGAATCGCAGAGACCTGATCTGAGCCGATCTGGCTTAATTTCATCGAGGTTTGAAGGGACTTGTTATCGGATGAGCTGCCTGGATTTTGCTGAATGCCGTATGAGACTTAATCCCAGCTGGATTTGTAATATTTTGATATTTTTAGATCTATATTCTCATAAATTTAGATTTAGAGCGATCAGAGAATATAAACCCAAAAATAAATTTAGAAATGGAAATAACAAATTTTTTAGGGTTTACACCTGAAATATCTCTAAAAAAGGAGTTAGGAGAGTATACTGCAGAATAAAACACGTAAGAAAAGAAGAAATTTTCTTTTTCTCTCAAATTCTCTGTATTTTTCTCTTTACAGATTTGCTGAATATATTTTGAACTGGAGGGCGAGAGCCTATTTATAAGGCTACTTTCAATGTGAAAACATTGTGTGAAAGGAAGAAAATTAAAGCCACCAACTGTGCAGTTGGTAAAGAACTTGAACCTCTCTATGAAGATGGCCCAAGACTACAGAACTTCAAGACCTGTACACAAAGAGACAGGCTGTAGTGATGATTCCCAAGTCTGCTCTGATGTAAGGAGAGTAGTTGGAACTTCCCTGTACCTTACTGCATCTGTAGATCTAGGAGGACGATCACAACTTCTCAGCTCGCTGCGATAGATGTGAACTAAGGAGAGTGGTTGGAACTTCATGACACCGATAGCGTTGGACACTGAATTTCGAGGGCTTTTATGAATGCCTCGAGGAGGACTACTCCTTCTTTTTTTAGCTTATGCGCCTCCAACATCTTGATCAAAGAACTTTCTAAGACAAGTGCAGAGACTAGCCATTTTCTTTTTGAGAAAAAGAAGAGTTGAGGGATGAGTGTTATGACTCGGGCATGCAGGATATATATACACATACACCAAAGAGTTTTTTTTTCTTTGAAAAGTCAAAAAAAATGTACGCAGAATCGAGTAGGGTCATCCACGTCTCTTTTCCACATAAGAGACAAAAGAGGCAGCGACTGACGCGCGTCACGAAAGTTGTTATCGTGTGTTGCAGAAGTCGTTACCGTGTGCTGCAGAAGTCGTTGTACTTCATCTTGTCAGCTGTCCTGGCGGGGCCCGAGGCACAGCTCCAAGTCAAGCTCGGCCTCGTCTGGTGGGCCGATGATGTTGACGTCGTTGGAGCCTTCCGGCTGGTTGATGCTGCTGGAATATTCTGAGAAGAGAGGCAAAGTTTCGCCGGAATGACTTTTTTCTGCTAGAAAAGTCCCTCATGAACTTAAGTACTTATGAGGGATGAATCCTTAACTGATTCCGTAAGACCACCAGAACTAGTACGCATACTCCCACAGGCTACGACTTTGATCGTTATAGCCTGAAGAGACCATTGCAGTGGTAGAACTCGGACCTGCTTCATTTGAGGGCGAAACTGTACTGGTGGGATCTACTATTGGAACGACATGCTGTGCTTTGGAAAAAGCAGTTCTTAGTGCTGGTTTCTTCCTACTTCTCCGATTTTAGAACTAATAAAACACATTTTTTCCTTCGATCGCCTTGAGCGGGCACAGTCGTGAGACAAGTTGGTAAATCTGAGATGTATTAGGAATAATACCTCCATTGTTGTGGAAGACTTCCTCCAAAATTTGCAGTTGTGCCATGGTTTGTTGCCACCTTGTGCGGGGTGACCTTTCTTCTCCCTTGTCTTGAGGTTCTGCAACTGGTTCCATCTTTCTTGTAGCAGAGGAGCAAAGGTCTGGTATGTGGTGAAGATCGATTGAGACTGAGGCTGAGTTTCAGACTCAAATCCTCCGTCGCTTTTATATTTTTGGGTCGTTCACAGTTTATACTCATGCGGGCCAGGAGTTTAACTGAATGTTGAGTGTTTGGATTTTGGATTTGGATTTAAGCTTTCAGGCTTTGAATTTGTGCTTGGGCTTTTGGATTTGAGCTTGAGTGTTTGGGTTTTTGGTTTTTTTTGGGTTTAGGCTTGAGTATTTGTGCTTCTGGACTTAGGCTTTTAGATTTGGCTAGAGTGTTTGGGTTTTGGATCTAGACTTGGTTTTCAGGCTTTGGAGTTGGGCTTTGAGTTTTCTAATTTGGGCTCAAGTGTTTGGGCTTGAAGTTTTGGGTTTGGACTTTCGCTTGGACTTTCAGATCGAGACTTTTGAATTTTTTTTTCTTTTTGTCTTTTTTTTTGATTTTTTTCTTTTCTTTGTTTTTTTATTCTTTTCTTTTTTTGATTTTTTTTCTTTTTTTTTTGATTTGTAACATATTTACACATAATACTGCTTCAGAAATTTACCATTAATCGGGTCAATTCGGACGCTTTCTTGGTCTGATAGCATGTAAGCATTGTGAGTATAGGCCTCCTGCACTAAGTATGGCCCGTCCCATTTGGAAGTAAGCTTGTCACCAGGCTGATGCTTCATGTTAATGGGTCGTCGTATTGCAAGAACAAGGTTTCCAACTTGAAAAGACCGAGGGCAGACCCTGCGGTTGAACGTGTTGGTGAGCCGAGCTTGGTAGCACTCAAGTTGCTGTTGTGCTTCAAGTCTCCTTTCATAGAGGGCTTCTAACTCATCCAAACGTAGGCGAGCATTCTTCTCCTATGTGAGTCCTTCCAGAATAGCCATACGCAGAGATGGAATTTGTGTTTCCAATGGTAGTATTGCTTCGACACCGTAGACAAGTAAGTATGGCGTCGCTTGTGTTGGAATCCAGTAAGTTGTACGATACGCCCATAATGCCTCCGAAATTCTGTCATGCCAATCTCTTTTGGATTTAGAGACTACCTTCCGCAATAGGTTGCATAAGGTCTTGTTGAATGCTTCGGCCAAGCCATTTGCCGGGGCATTGTACATGGATGACTTGTACTGCTTGAATTTGAAATTCTCGCAGAGCTTGTCGATTAAGCTGTTGTAGAATTACTTGCCATTATCAGTGATGATGAATCGAGGGACTCTATAGCGATAGATCAGATGAGTCCGGATGAAATTGGCAACATGCTCTTTCTTTATCTCTCTAAGTGGAATAGCTGCGGCCCATTTCGAGAAGTAGTCTGTTGCTGCGAGGATGTAAAGATGACCCAGGGATGACTTTGGCAAGAGCTCCACTAAGTCGAGACCCCAAGTTTCAAAGGGTCAGGACGAGACAGTTGGATGCAGTGGCTTCGGTGGTTGATGTATGTAATTGGCATGAAATTGACAAGCTTGACAGGTTTTAGCAAACTCAATTGAATCACGTACCTTGGTTGGCCAGTAGTATCTCATCCTTCTGAGCTGAAAGTGCAACTTAGGCCCTGATTGATGTCCACCACAAATACCAGAATGTGCTTCAGCGAGAGCTTGTTTTGCCTCTTTATTACCTAGGCAGCGAAGTAAAACTCCATCAAAAGACCTTCGATACAGAGCATCCTTGAGATATATGAAGCGGGGAGCTTGTCGTTGAATTCCTGTCTTATGACGACGATCTTCGGGCAGCTTCCTGTGCTGTAGGTAGTCAATGATTAGTTGGCACCAATCTTCATCCTCCGCGAAGCGTACAGATACAGTGTTGACTGATGTAGTTTTTTCATCATCCTTCTGCGGCACTACCCATTTCTAGCATACGGCAACAACTGTAGCCTGAATCTCTATCTTTGCAAGAGAAGTGGCCAGGTTAGCCAATGTGTTTGCCTTAGTGTTTTCTCGTCGAGGCACATGCTCCAAGGTGATGCTTTCAAATTCATCCATTAGCTGTCGAGCACGTTGATGGTAAGACACAAGGTCCTCTTTCTTCACATCATACAACCCTATAAGTTGGTTGATGACGAGCTGGGAATCTCCATGGACTTCTATAGTGGGAATCTTCATATCGACCGCCATTTGAAGACCAATGATTACAGCCTTGTATTCAACAATATTATTTGAACACAACTCACCGTGTATGATAGCATACGGTAGTATTTGTCGTTGAGGAGTGGCAAATACTACGCCGGCACCAGCATCATCATGCCTTGCTGTACCATCAAAGAACATCGTCCATGGTGGCAGTGTCTCAATGTAAAAGACCTCTTCATCTGGAAGATCATCTGTGAATTTCCAATCGGACGGGACAGGGTGATCTGCAAGGAAGTCTGCTAGAGCTTGTCCTTTGACTGCTTTTTGAGGCACGTAGACAATGTCGTAGCTCTGTAGGATTACTGCCCACTTGGAAAGTCGTCCTGACAAGATTGGTCTAGATAAGACATATTTGATAGGATCAGCTCTGGCAATGAGACGTACCGTGTGAGCTTGCATGTAGTGCCTCAACTTATCAATGACGAAGAATAGTGCTAGACATGTCTTTTCAATGGGTAAGTAGTTCATCTCTGGACCATTTAAGGTTCTGCTCAAGTAGTATAGGGTAACTTCTTTTTCTTACTCATTTTCCTATACAAGCAGAGTTCCCAAAGATCTTTCCTACGTTGCAATGTAGAGAATCAACGGTTGTCCTTGAATTGGAGCTCTCAGGACTGGTGGATTGGAAAGGTACTTCTTTATGCTCTCGAAAGCTTTGCTGCAAGCTACGCCTCACTCGAAGTTGAGATCCTTCTTTATCAGCCGATGAAAAGGTTGACATCTCCCTGCTAAGTTAGAGATGAAACGGTGAATGTATGCTAGCTTTCCTTGCAGACTCCGTAACTCGTGCAGGTTTTTAGGTTCAGGCATCTTTTGAATTACCACAGCCTTTGACCGATCAACTTCAATTCCACGATGGTGCACCACGAACCCAAGAAACTTTCCTGATGTGACACCGAATGTGCACTTGAGAGGATTCATTTTGAGTTGATGTTTGTGAAGTCTTTCAAACACCATTTTGAGATCCTCGAGATGGTCTTTGCGCTCCTTAATCTTTACTACTAAGTCATCAACATAACATTTTACAATCTTGTGCAGTATGTCATCAAAATTTTTTTGCATAACAGGTTGATAAGTGGCACCAACATTTTTTAATCCAAACGGCATAACTTTGTAGCAGTATATACCTTTTGGAGTGTGGAATGCTGTCAACTTCTCATCTTCTAGTGCCATTCTGATTTGGTTATAACCTGAAGAACCATCCATGAAGGACAATGCTTCGTGACCCGTTGTTGCATCGACTGTGATCTCCGTTATGAGCAACGGAAAGTCATCTTTCGGACAGATCCTGTTAAGATCTCGAAAATCAACACATACACTTAACTGTCCATTCTTTTTTCTTACTGGGACTATGTTGGCAATCCACATTGTGTAGGTGACCTCTCGGATGAAGCCAGCATTGATCAGCTTGTTAACCTCCTCCTTGATTTGTGGAATGAGTTTCGGGCGGAACCGTCGTTGTGACTGCTTGACAGAATGAACACCCTTATTTACTGCTAGACGATGCACCGCAATCTTCGGGTCAAGTCCAGATATTTTTTTGTAACTTCATACGAACACGTCCTTGTATTGACTTAATACCTGAATATATTCTTGCTCTTCTTCTGCAGTAAGTAAAGCACTTACAAATGTAGGTCGGGGATCTTTCGGAGAGCCAAGATTGACCTCCTTGGGTTCATTAACAGTTGCTTGGCCACCATCTTCAAGTTCCGGGAGAGCCTCCTTTACTTCGCCGTCTGATGAGTCGGACTCAGTCTCCTCGCTAATTGTGACATGAAATGTAGAGCCTCTAACTTCATCTTCTTTGTTTGACTGGATAACCCTGTCTTGTTTGGTGGTGGTGGTAGTGATGGTACGTGCATCAGCTGCTCGGCTTCGACTCTTTAGCGTGATTTGCACAGGTGACTTCTCCTGATAGCCTAAGCTAGGTCGGGACTGTGATGATTGAGAAGTGGCGCCATGTGTGGACGGTAGCGTACCCATTGTGCTCGGGTCTGAGAAGTCATAGCCTACCTTGGCCAAGAGCGTGTATGCATTAGGATCGAATCCTTCATGTGTTCTTCTTTCTGAAAGTGAGCCGCCTTTGACTGCCCCTATGTGTGGTCTGACGAAGCCTTTTAGTGGTTTCGAAGATAAAATCGGCTCAATCTTTGGTATCAGTAGAGTGAAAGTCTCCTTCAAGTCGTGCAGTTCTTTTGTCTTGAGTTGGCTGTGTCCTTACTCCTGTTCAGGATCAATACAATAAGAGAAAGGGGGTTGACCTTTTGGGTATCGTGACTTCAGCACATAGCGCAGGACTGGAGTAGAGCTTGAAGATGCAACATCCTTTGGACGAAATTCAGCAAGCTGTGACAGCTTTTTATTTGTCTTAGCCTAAGGTTGAGCATTGGCAGGTTCTTTGACAGCTTTTTCCTTTTTGTGGATGCCCCCATTCCAAGTAGCTTTTGATGGAATGATCTCCGAATTATCTGTGTTGGTGTAGAAGACTGCATCCGCTAAATGTAATTCAGCATCATCAAACGGCTTTAAGTCAGCATTGACCTTTTGAACGTCACCATTGTAGTACTTGAAGCACTGATGCAGGCTTGAAAGCACAACTCCATTTCCATGAATCCGCGGTCGTCCTAGCAACATCTTATACGTGGTACGTGCATCGATCACATGAAATAGAGTGCTAGTAGTGAGATTACCGATAGTTAGCTCCAAGCGAATCGTCCCAATTGCTTTATGTCCTCCTTGATTAAATCCATGAATCATCAAGCGGCTGTCTGATAACTCATCAATGCCAATGCTGAGCTCCTTTATGGTGGATTTTGGGATAATATTAACTGTTGAGCCATCGTCGATCAGAATACGTCGGACCTTCTATTCTCTCACGTAACCCGATATATACAATGGCCAATTGTGGGGTTTGGACCCCAACAGGAGATCCTCATCTGAAAATGAGATAGCGGAGTAACATCCGATGTGATTTTGGGCCGCCTGATACTCCACCAAGCTGGAATTACTTGATGGCAGAGATCCAACTAAGGTCTGGAGAGTATTGCTGACTTGATTTTGCCACACTTCTGTTAATTACAAAGCTGTAAACAGTTGAGGGTTAGCGAGAAGAGTTTGGAAAACTTCATATACCTTCTCCGTTGTCGACTTTTTGTTGTCGAGCAGCTCCTCCTTACGGTGTGTCACCTCTTTTGATGGTTTTGAAGTGATGGTGGTCTGGTTTGCCGAGGTTACGACTTTCTGGTCCATAATGATTTTATTTTCGTTCTTGAGCTTCATGATTAGCTCCTTCAAGATGAAACACTTCTCGGTTGGATGACTTACTATGCGGTGATATTTTCAGAATCTTGGATCGCTGACTCGATCATTTTCATTAGGTCGTTTGCACTCTGGGAGTTCGATTAGATTCGCCTCCAAGAGTTGTTCAAGAATGTCGGGGACGTCTGAGTCGAGGAATGGATACTGCTTCTGCTCCAACTCTCGCAATGTTACCTTCCGCATTTCCTGTTGTTTTGGTTGAGTTATTTGAGTCAGAGGATTTACTTTAGCTTTGACTCCCACTTTTACTGGTGCGGCTTCAACAGTCATCACTTCTTTTCCTTTTCCTTTTCCTAAACTGTTAGATTTCTTAATCTCCCTTCTGCCTCCTTGCTGGTCCAACTGGATGGAAACCGTACCCCCGGAAGTTTGGATGCTTATCTCCATATCATGTGCGCGGGTCGCCAGTTCTCCCTTCTTTTATTAATTTTGGGGTTTCTTTTTTTATTTTTTGTTTTTAAATTTATTGAAATTTTATTTTTTTTTTGTTTTTTATAATAGTATTTGCGTATATTTATTCAAAATGATGCATTTTTATTTTTTATTCACTTTAATATGTTAAATTCACGTATTTTCATTTTTTTGCAATATTTTAATGCAGTCAAATCTAACGGTCAACCAAACGTCTGTCCAAATTAGAACTCAATTAAAATGGATCTCTAACGTTTAAGATTTAAATAAAATAACCCAAACGTTTAAGACTCAATTAAAAAAATGATAAACGTATAAAACTAAAAATATGTTTATCCCCCCTCAATTGTGCCACCAATAAAATTAGGGGGAACCAGAATATGGTAAACAGAAAAAATGACGGGACAATATGGCAATGTATTGCATGTAGTTCTGAGTCTCGTACTTAAAACAAAAAGTTTATGAAATATATACAATTAATGTTGATGTGTAATAATAATAATAATAATATGTATATAATAAGTAAAAAAATTATTACTTAAGGTCGGTCGATGAAACCATTAAACATGTGAGAAATCTCTCTCTCTCTCTCAAAAACCCTCTTCCCTTGTAAAGCTTCAAAAACTCTCTGGCCAGCGGCGGCTACCTACCACCGCTGGCTAGCACCCCTTATTCTTTCCCTTAGACCCCGTTCCACTTGTTTCTAGTTTATTTTTCCCTTCTGCTAGTCAAATCCCTCCTTTTTCTTCCTCTTATCTTCAACTATAGAGGACTTTAGTCTCTCCTCTAGATCTTGCTCAAATAAAGCCCCCATTGGTTTTATACCATCTGATCTGTGATCTTCGAAAATCGGGTGATCCTTTTTCTGTTTCTGCCACCATCACTAGCGTTGCCGTTGCCAGGTTTGTCGCCACCGCTGCCATGTCAACCTTCTCCGTCGCCACTGTCAACCCCATCGATACTTCCTTCAAAGCGGCTGCCAGCACTGAAGCCGCTTCTCCTTCTACTGATGACACGGCTCGCATCACCTTTGCCGAAGTCCCAGGTCTTAACGTAGCTGTCGACAGATCTGTTATTGTCAACACCGTTAGCTCTAGCCTTACTTTTGACATCGCTGCTGGGCCCATGGACGGTGTCGTTGGCACAGCTATTGCTATTGCTATCACTGCCAGGTCTACCGATGTCAGTGTCGCTTCTTGTCGCCGTTATATCCATTGGAATAGATGAGTAGGGCTGTTGCTGGTTCTTTTTTTTGGAGTGGTCTAGTTATACTGCTTGCATGATTGTCTTTTGTACTGTTTATGTGTTTGTGTCTATGTATGTTTGTCGAGTAGTGTATGCAAAAATCGTTGCAGAGTGCAGCCGATTGATTTCTATCATAAGTTCGTTAAAATGAGATGTGTGCTGTCTTGTGCAGGTTAATATGGCTGTTGATTTCAGTCCAATTTCTATCCTCATTCGAGGGTCTTGTCTAAACAGACTTCAAATCCGTTTAGTTTATTATCTTTGTGACCATAAACTATTGGTGCCATCTTCATTCCTGTTATGTGCAGGTTTTTCTAATGTTCTCACGTTGAATTTATGTACAGGTTCGAATTAATTGAATGAAACAATTTCCTTTGATGAAAAATATTATTATTTTAGTCAATTGATTTGGATACACATTTTACCAATAATTTTTCAATTAAAAAACTGTATAAAAATAAAATTAATTAACAAAAACAGACACAGGTTCCACACAAAACTCGAAGCACACTTATTTTCCCCACCGACGCTGTATTTGCAGACCTGCTAGCCACCGCGGAGTTGCAGTCACTGTCGGCGGATAAAAAGGCAGTGGTTCTAAAATTTCACGTTTTGTATTCCTATTATCCACCGACACTGCATTTAAGTGATAACCAATCAGACTTCAATCTTAATTTTCCACCGACACTCCATTCAGCGGCGGGCTTGCATCAATTTTTTTTATTTATTTATTTTCAAAAATAAAATTAAAACTTTTCAAAAAAATAAAATAAAGAAAATGTGAATGTGACAGATAATGGAGAAAAAGATATCTGACGTGGGAGGTGACATAAGTGACAAATGACAAAATTAACGGCCACTTAACAGAAATAAATATTTTTTAACTATAAAAATAACATGAAAAGTGAATTCTACCTAGTCTTTTTTTCTCCTCCTTTTTATTTTTTCTTTTTAGATGCCCTTTTTGTGCAAAAAAAGCTTGATTAATATACAAAAATTTCTTTAACTTTGCACATTTCTATAAAATTTGGCTGATTTAAAAAAATATCTATAAATTTTTTAAATAAATTTTGTAAACTGTAATTTTATTTAATAAAATTTGATTAACCTACGCCATGATCATATTTGCACCACTTTTGTCGAAGGCAATGCATACACAAATCATCAGATCAGACAAATGTTATTAGATGAGATAGCTATGTAGTAGATTTATCATAAAAAAAATTCTGCGAACGTCAAAATTGTTTTTGTTTTCGATGCAACGAATGTCAAACTGTTTGGTTGGACTAAATTTGTTAAAACTCATAAAATTTCAATATTTTTATATATTAATCCTAAAATCTTTCTTTGCTTTTAAATATGTTAGAAGAACAATATTTTTCCATACAAATTAGAAGATCAATATAGATTATAGATAAATCGTGATGATAATAGATATAACGTAAACCCCCTTTAACAAAGTTTTGATCTTGCTCCAATGACGAAATAAAGTTTTGATCTTTCGGCAATTAATCTTTTCGCCTTTAACTTGCAAACGAAAAAATCCATTGGATGAAAAAGCATGATATTTTCTTTGTTTTATTGATATTTCTTAATATATACATTATTTTCTTTTTTAGTGAAACTGTTATTTGGTTAAACAGTCCAGTGTTAATCTATTGAATACTGATGCACATTGTAAACTACTCCATATTGAGAGTTTTTTTTTTTTTTTTTTATTGATGGGGTTAGAACATCTACCAATGCCCTTGGAACACTCGTAAAAGAATTTTGGTGGCCAATTTGGCAAGTTGGTTTGGTGAATTCTATAGATAAAACTCAACGGTAAGAAAATTATAATTGTGTGTTAAGGTTATTGAAAAATGTTTGTCGACCTTAAAACACAATTTAAATTGTGTGTGGGTGTACTTGGAGGCTATTGCAGCCCAAGAAGATTTTTACTTGCCATTTTTTCCCAGAGGCTGTGAATTCTTGAACACACGCACACACACATGATTTTTGCTATGTTTTCTGACGTTTTCTTTACTTGTATTTCGAGAGGTTTGGAGGGCTACAATGTTTTTTGGACACGTTCTGAGGTTGATGTGTGATCATTATAGGTGCTTAGCTCATGCAAAAGCTTTCTGTTCTTCACATGCATTATGATGAATTGACTTCTCTGGGGCTTATAACCTGTATCTTTACCTCTTGGAATTTTAGCATCGCTATTCTGTCTTCACTCGAAATGATTCAAGTGGCAATGCAATAGAATAAGTTTCGAATGATATTTTGTATTTAGGTAGTTGCCCAGACCTTCTCTTTCTTTCTCCTGCTTTGCTATTGCTCATATTCATGGTTGTTGGGACAAAGAAACTAATAGTTGATAAAGCAGAAAACGTGCTTATATTTCCCGTTAATAAGCACCCGAATCCTCGTAATCAGTTTGTTTTGGGACTTAAATCAGATTGGTGTTTATTATCAAATCTGAGTTTGGATGTTTAACCCCTACTATAAATGCCGACTTACTGAGTTGTAATGGTATTCACATGATTAGGACGTGCACCTTGGGTCTTGGCTTCTTATTGCATGCTGACTCATCTGGCAATTGAAAGGCCTTGGTGCTTTTTCTAGAAAAAGCGTAATTTATGGTATGTTTAGTGTGCTTAGAGTAGAAGTTTAGTTGGAGTGTGAGGATCTACTTTAGTAGGAGTGGTTAAAAGTTTATGTCTTCAATTGAAATGTTTGAGTTCAAATTTTAATTCTTTCTCTTACTTGTCATTGCTTTATTCTCTAATAATAAATTACTATCTCCTCTATAAACCAAAAAAAAAAAAAAAAAATTTTAGTGCTATCTTTGATGGTCTTGTCTCTTTAGCATTGTGTTTTGCACACTTATTTCTTTCATACATATTGACTTCCTTCTCTCTTAGTTTCTGACAGTCATTAGGCTACTTTACCAATTTCTAGTTATCTTGTGGTGTAATCTTGAATTAGACAATTAGTATGATGGAAGTCACCGGAGCCTGACACCTACAAGCCTATTGAAACATAAAAAAGCACAGGAGAGAGACAGGCAATGAGATTAGGAGAAAGTGATTAACATGAGATTAATGTTCCTACAGTCTGGGACATCGCCTATTAGGTTAAACTCATTTGAAACTTGAGAAGAAATTTTCACATTAAGATTGTTGCTATACCAATTCCTTCAAAAAATGTTACCGAATGTGCCCCTAACGCATGCTAATAGTATGGAATTTTATCCAGAGGTATCAAAATCTGACCCGATCCGATGGGTTAACCCGAACCTGCCCAAAAAATACGACCCGAATCCAACCCGAAAGATGACCTAACTCGAAATGACCCGAACCCGAATGATCCGAAAATCTTTGGGTCAAACCCGACCCAACTCTAACCCGACTCGTTTGACCCGAACTTTTTTTTTTCTTAAGGAACAAAAAAATAAAATGAAAAAATTTAGCATATATTATATTATAAAAAGTATAGATTATATTATTTTCAATATAAATCTTAATTATAAATTTTTTTAGAATATTTTTAGATTTTTTATACAGTTTTAAATTTTATTTTAATTTTTTAGAATGTTTTAAAAAAAATTTCTTCAATTATTGTTCAATCATATAATTTTCTTTGATTTTTAAGAATTTTTAGTAAAATTTTTGAAATTTTTAAATTTTTAAAATTTTTAATAAAAAATGTCACGTCATCATTTTTGATGACGTGGCCAACCCGTGAGTTGAGCCGAACCCGACTCAAATTCGAAGTGACCCAATCCAAACCCGACGACCCGTTTTGACGCCTATAATTTTACCCCTTAATTGTTACTTCTTATGCAGTATGGTGTGAAAAGCATTTCCTGACAACCACAGAAGTTGCACATTACCACCTTTTCTGGTTGCCTTTAACATCATGCCACATTTTCATGGACCTTGTAGGATGTGCTGTAAACTGCAAAAGCCTCTTTGTTGAGGGAATCCTGTGTGCCTACCTGTTCTTTGGTAAATAGCTATGCCGGCCACTGGGTTGAAAGATAACCAACTCTGGTAGAGCAACAGCCAAAAGGTCGACGATCAACCCGTGGAAGACCCAAATGTAAATCAGAAAGCTATGGAGGCCTTGATATTCAAAGTATGTACAAATAGTTCTTGCCTGAAGTTTGCTTACTTCCAGCTCCAATCTGCTCGCACTCTCCCTATGATCCTGATAAAATCCAAGCTGCGGATACAAACTACTAAGGGCAAAGCTGAAACAGATCGAAGAGGCTAACCAGGAGCGAACAAAGCTGGAAAAGAATCTTAATTTTAGGGGGCTCATCACTAGAAGCATGCACTTGAGTCTCATATATATGTCAAAGAATGATCAACGGGTTCAGCAGGAGAGCTTTTCAATTAAACAAGACAGTGCAACATTCTCTATGGTGAGTTTCCTCTATTAATTTCTTTCACTGTAGATTTTAGGTTAGAACTTGGATTTCATGTTCGGTAAATGTTGCCAAGATCTTTCAAGTTAAGAGGGGAAGTGAAAAATCTAATATTTGATGGAAGTGAGCAGAAGCCAATGTTACGCAATGACATAAATTTTAGAAGAACCACACTCTTAAAGTTAATTATTAAAATGAGAGAACTCAAAGTCCTTATAAGACCCACATTACGATCTCATACTTTCAATGTGGGACACAAGTCCCATACCTTGCAATTAGAATCTAAGAGAGGCTAGTAATTATTTATGATTTTTGTATGGGGCCAATGTGATTTAGAGCCTTGTTTATCTCTCAGGTGTAAAGGTTGCTGAGTGAATACCCATTCTAAACAGCTTTGTTTGCAATCTTTTCAGGGTGTGTCTTAATGTAGTTGCCTTACTGCATGTTGTAATTTTTGTAAGCTTACCAACATATTATATGAGAAAAAATGAGCTTTCTTGTCCCAATTAAGCTACGCTTGTTCCCTTCTGTGTAGATAAAAAGGCCAAGTTAATGTTTTGGCCCTTGAACATTGATTAAATTTCTGACGTAATAACCGAAGTTTTATTGTTGTTAATCAATCTGTTTTTCTATTTTGGTCTTAAAGTCAATGTTTTGCATGCAATTTAAGGCATTCATTTTTCTTTTTTTTACAATACTCTGTTATACTTGATGGCCAAAGGTTTTGTTTTTTTGGGTTGAATTAAATAACTAATTATTTTGTGCACAATGAATTATCAAAAAGGCTATTATGTGTTTCTTCAACTCTAACAAGACAATTACCGTAATTTCCTCTATTTCTCCTCTCTTTTTCCCTTTTAAGCTATGCAGTAAAAAGGCCAAGCTAACATTTTGGCCCTTGAACATTAATTAAATTTCTAACATAATACCTCAAGTTTTATTGTTGTTAATAAATCTGTTTTTCTATTTTGCTCTTAATGTCAATGTTTTGCATGTAATTTAAGGCATTCATTTTCTTTAACAATACTCTGTTATACTTTTTTTTTTTGTTTGAGAATTACACTACTCTGTTATACTTGATGAGCAAAGGGTTTTTTTTTTTTTGTTGGGTTGAACTGAATAACTAATTATTTTGTGCAAAATGAATTATCAAAAAAGCTATTATGTGTTTCTTCAACTCTAACAAGACAATTACCGTAATTTCTTCTTTTTGTCCTCTCTTTTGCCCTTTTTATTTCTAAAATTGTCTTAATCTGAATGTTGTTTTGACAAATAACTTTAAGGGCAATTATGTAGAGTAGCAGAACAAAACTGGAATAAATTGTATATAAATAGGATTGAGATAAAAAGTAAAACAGAAATTTGATAATTCCGATTAACCAAAACAAAGAAATTTGATGTTCTATCTAGGAGTAACAAGAATCTAGGGATAAATTACAAGCGAGACCAGGTATGAGGAAAACATTATAGTTTTGGCTGGAAAAAAAATTGTATATATAATTGAGGTATTACCTGACTAGACGAGCAAAACTGTGCACTAATAATCTAGAGTTTAAATATTGAATTTGATATCAAGAGCTTTGGGAAAACTTCATAAATGAATTTTATGCATATCCAGACATAACCATTGTAAAATTGTTTTCTATATTTGATTGTATCAGAATTTAGAAGTATATACTTGCAATGTATAAAAATAAGACTAATTGTTAAAAATTTAGACTTTTATGATAGATATAACATCCATCAATCTATCATCTTCGACACCACAATCGCGAATTTCTTGGACAGGGACATCGCCAACGTCAGTTAGCACGCGTGGGTCATTTAGTTCCTTCCCTGCATAAAGCCACCCCTCACAACAGCTCAGCAACATTAAGTTCAAATCAATTCATCATAATTATCAATCACAAAATCATATTTTTTTCCCCGTCACATCAGAGGATGAGTTAATAATGAAATTTCAGGTGCCGTAACTGATGTTAATAGCACAAACTGCTTTATGCAATTGATGAGCTAAGAAGAGACAAGCCATACATGTCCCAGATAAACTATTCCAAAAAAAAAAAAAAAACCTACAGAAGCAGTGGTAAGAAGTTTACATCCAACCCCTCAGTGACAACATAGATCGCCAGTGATAAGCCACTGAAAGTGGACAAAAATGTCCGTATATAGTAACAAAATGATTAAACAATTCTTATTCTTCACCCATGAAAGAAAAAACGTATATTCTGCTTGAGGTAACATATACATACCTTCTTCGGTTGTTGAGTTTGTGCTACCACACCATATAGCCTCCCTAATTCTTGGAGGAGCAAATGCTGGCCCTTGAAGAAATGATGAGTTATGTCCTAAAGGAACTCCCAGAAGAGATGAACATGCTTTCGCGCCTCCAAGAGCACGCACAAGCTCTCCCTGAGGGAATGCAAGCAAGCATTAGATACTCAGGGCTGCCTTTTCCATATATATATACACACACACTTCAAGAACTAAATCATTCATATCATGCCCTTTTCAAATGGGGTTTGCTAATATCAACATAAATTTAACATAACAAGAGACTCTGACTACTCAAAATTCAAATCTCCACACTCCACCAGCAAAAGCTATGGCCTACGGATTTTCAGGAAAAAGAACAGCTCATTTCTATATATTCTAAGGACGACCCTCAGTACCATTCGACCGGAGGCCGATTGGTCAACAGATACATTAATATTAGTAATAATAATAATATTAGAATATACCTTAAGCTTGGCTCTCTCGCGAATAAGCATAAGAGAAGCGTCGATAACACGATTTTGACCCTTTTCTATCAGCTCAATGGGAATATTCGCAGCTTTGAGTTTCTGCAAGTAATGAATCCCTCTCCGTCCGGCCCGCCCTACAATCATCGACATCTCCGAAACACAACTCTACAACAACGTTAAATTTTCATTAATTCCAACAGCACAAAAATGTACAATCAAACAACCACTTCGATTCTTGTAGGCAAAAAAAAAAAAAAAAAAGAATGAACGAAAAGAAAGAAAAGAAAAGAAATTTACCGTAACAGCAACAAGTAGAAATAGAAATACTGATTCTTGATTTTCCCGGAAAATATAAGCAAGAAAATACTACCACTTACAACAACAACAACAAGACGATCAAAAAAGATTGTTAATTTTGCACTTCGCTGGGGGGACCGAGAGGGGAGGGTAAATGGGGGGAGCTTAATTTAAAAAAAAAAAAAAAAAAAAAAGGAAAGCAGCAGCCATGCAGCTTTTTTGGGTGGTTTTGTTTTTTGTCTGTAGTCTCGAGCAGGCAAAGTGGTGATGGTAATGGATGACTGTGAGCAGATGATTAAGATTAAATTATTGATTTAATTTGCGATTATGGTGGCCCCCATTAGCCGCTTCACGACTCCCGGTGAATTGTGCCACCAATAAAGTTATATAGATCGGGCTGGTAAACAGGAAGGCAACCGGACCATGGCACCGTGGGTCTCAGTCACATGGATCTTAGGCTTTTTTTTTCTTTTTTTTTTTTAATTATAATATAAAGAAAATTTTTAATTTAATTCATATTTTTTTATAATTATAATTTACTTATAATTTTATATTATAAAATAAATAATATTTATTTAAAATAAAAATAAAAAATAAATAATATAGTATTAAGTTATAAATAAATTTTATTTATTCAAAAATAAAATAAAATTAATAAACACTATATATATATATATATATAGCATTTGTTCAACTATTGGATGTGGGTACCTCTCAATCAGTAGGTGAGAGGTTCAAACTTCTAAGATACTTAATAAAACTCTTTATTGACAATATATATATATATATATATATATATATATAGTTAATGTGTAAAAATGATAAAAAATATATTTATATAACTATTAAATGAATTATTATTTATTTATACAGTTCTTCTGTATATATATTTTATTTATTTATAATTTTTTAATTAAAAAACTGTACCCAAAAAAATTTCCAATTGAAAAAAAAAAAATGGATGCTCGGTTCAAAACCCACATTCGTCACGTCAATCCATGCTTATCTTTTTTTTTTTTAGCTCTGTAGTTTGGCTGGCTTATGGAAAGTGGTGTGGGAATTGCTCGTGTTGAAGGCGATGGTGATCTGCTGAGTCAGGAGGCAACTGGACGAACAGAGGCCCAACATGCCAACAATCCAGTCAATCATAAAGCCAAAACTTACGTCATACGAAGGAAAAAACACACAAAAAAGATTCCACCTTCTATATTTCTGTATTTTTTAATTTTTACACATTTCATCCTTTTAGGTCACATTATTTTTTAATTGAAAAATACTCATTTTTGTTAAGTTATTGTTAATTTTAGAGTGCAGTTAGGTGGACAAAAAAATAAAGATATAAAATGGACGGTTACATAACTAATTAGTTTATTTATATAATAAGATACTTATTTTTTATAATAAAATAATATATAAAAAAATATTTTTAAATTTTATTATAATAATTTAACATTTTATCGCACAAATAAATTATCTTTTTACAAAAACAAAATTTCCTATCTTCTTCGCGTTTTCCTGTCCGCTTAATTTTATCCTTAATTTTATTATGTATCGCCTACATCGCCTGCAACGTTAGATTTTTTCTGGCAAGGCATTTCGCCATGTTAGTAAATAATATTGACGCTGTAATTTTTTTTTATTGTTTTTATTGTATTAATTTTGTATCCTATTGTAATTTTAAAAAATATTAAAAAATTAAAAAAATTACATTATTTTATTTTTGTCACAAAATTATTTTTCAAAAAAAAAATCAATATGCATGATTAACAAAATCCCCTTTGTTATTTAAAAACGATTTTGTTCTCTCTCTCTTTTTTTTTTAAATCTAGGAAAATGCTTTTTATTTCTAAAAAATCCTAATTTTGGGTTTTTTTTTAAATGAAAAAAAAAATCTTCCCAGCCAGCCCCCGCCGCCATCCTCCCAGCGCACCGGCACCGCCGCCGACCTCACACATATCGCTTATTCCAAACCACCGGCCGAGCCTCCAATTTGGGCTCCATTAACATCACCCGAAACCCAACCACCAACACCACAGCCATCCACGTTCCGGCGACTTACTTCCCATCTAACGCCACCGTTCTATCATTAATCAAAACCCTTCCGTACACTGCATGTGGTGGCCGCGTCAATGCCATCGGCCTTTGGGGTTGAGGAGGAATTCGAAGCCCACGAAGGCGGTGCAGGAATCACCCTTATTGTCCCCACCGACGCTGCATTTGCAGATCTGCTGGTCACCGTGGAGTTTCAGTCACTGCCGGGAGACAAAAAGGCAGTGGTTCTAAAATTTCATGTTTTGTATTCCTACTATCCACCGACGCTGCATTCAATGGGTGGCAAGCCATTGGGCTTCAAATCCAAGCTTTTCAATTAAAAGCGAACGAGAAGCAGGAGCAGCAGCGGCGGCATAGTGAGGTCATCGGCGGGGTTGCTTCATTTTTTTTTATTCTTTTTGTTTTTAAAAAAAAAAATTCGGACTTCCAAATAAAATAAAAGCAAAATAAAAAATGAGGTGTCCTCTACTGACGCGGAAAAGAAATCTAACGTGGCATGCTGTATAGACAATATGTGACAAAGTTAATGGCTATTTAACGGAGACGAGTAATTTTTAACTTTAAAATTAATGTAAATAGTAAATTAAAAAAAAAACTGCAAAGTGAGTAATTCTAAGTTTTTTTTTCCCTTCTACTTTTTCGTTTTTCTTTTTAAATTCCCTTTTGTGCAATAAAATCTTGATTAATATACAATAATTTCTTTAACTTTACATATTTCTATAAAATTTGACTGATTTTAAAAAATAATAATTTAATATTTATAAATTTTTTAATAAATATGATACACTGTAATTTTATTTAATGAAGTTTGATTGACCTACGCCAAGATCATATTTGCAAATCACTTTCATTGAAGGAAGTGCACACACAAATTATCATATCAGAGAAACTTTATAAGATGAAGATGGCAATGTAGTAGATTTATTATTAAAAAATTCTGTGAATATCAAATTGTTTTTTGTTCTCCGTGCAATGAATGTCAAACTGTTTGTTTTCCTTTTTTGTTAAAATGATATTTTCTTTATATATACATTATTTTCTTTTTTTAGCGAAACCCATAATTTGGAGAAATAGTCAAGTTTTGACCTGTAGAATATTGATACACATTGGAAATTGCTTACATAGTATTGAGAGTTTTCGATATTTATGGGGTTAGAACATCTATCAATGGGGCAATGACCCAGCACCACTTTTGTTGCCCAATTTCGTTAGTTGGTTTGATGAATTCTATAGATAAAACTTAACAATAAGGGAATTAAAATTGTGTGTTAAGGTTATTGGAAAATATTTTTGGACCTTCACCCACAATTTGAATTGTGTGTGGGTGTACTTGGTGGGTATGGTAGCCCGAGAAGATCCTTTTACTGGTTTTTTTTTTTCCCCAGAAAATGTGAATTCTTGAACATGCACGCACACAGACATGATTTCTGCTATATTTTCTGACGTTCTTTACTTGCATTTCAGGAGTTTTGGAGGGCTACAATGTTTTGTGGATACGTTCTGAGGTTGATGTGTGATCATTATAGGCGCTTAGCTCATGCAAAAGCTTTCTGTTCTTCATATGCATTATGATGAATTCCCTTCTCCCGGGCTTATAACCTGTGTTTTTACCTCTTCGAATTTAAGCATCACTATTCTGTCTTCACTCAAAATGATGCAATGGCGATGCAATAGTAAGATTCAAATGATATTTTGTATTTAGGTAGTTGCCTATACCCTCTCTTTCTCTCTTGTGCTTTGCTATTGCTTATGTTCATGGCTGTTGAGACAAAGAAACTAATAATTGATAAAGCAGATAACATGCTTATATTTCCCGTTAATAAGCACTTGGATCCTCGTAATCTGTTTGTTTTGGGACTTATATTAGATTGGTGTTTATTAGCAAATCTGATTTTGGATGTTTAACCACTCCTATAAATGTCGACTTGCTGAGTTGCAATGGTATTCAGATGATTAGGACGTGCACCTTGTGTCTTGGCTTCTTATTGTATGCTGACTCGTCTGGCAATTGAAAGGCCTTGGTGCTTTTTCTAGAAAAAAGCACCAATTTATGGTGTGTTTAGTGTGTTTAGAGTAGAATTTTAGTTGGAGTGTGAGGATGCATTTTAGTTGGAGTAGTTAAAAGTGTGTGTTTTCAATTGAAAGGTCTGAGTTCGAACCTCAATCTTCTCTTTCACATGTCCCTACTCTCTTCTTTAATAATAGACTATCATCTCTTCTATAGACAAAAAAAAGATTATTTTTTTAGTGCCAACTTTGATGGTCTTGTCTGTTTAGCATTGTGTTTTGCACACATATTTGTTCCAGACATATTAACTTCCTTCTTTCTTAGTTTCTGACAGTGACTAGGCTACTTTACCAATTTTTAAGAGTTCTCTTTTGTTTTTTTTTTTTTTGACATTAAAGAGTTCTCTTGTGTTGTAATCTTGAAACTAGACAATTAATATGATGGAAGTTACCGGAGCCTGACACCTACAAGGCTATTGAAACATAAAAAAAAAATAGGAAAGAGACAGGGATTGAGATTAGGAAAAAGTGATTAACATGAGATTAGTGGTCCTAAAGTTTGGGACATCGCTTATTTGCTTAAACTCATTTGAAACTTGAGAAGAAATTTTCACATTAAGATTATTGCTATACCAATACCTTCAAAAAATGTTACCGAATGAGCCCCTGACGCATGCTAATGGTATGGAATTTTACCCCTTAATTGTTATTTCATATGCAGTCTGGTGTGAAAAACATTTCCTGGCAACTACAGAAGTTGCACTTGACCACCTTTTCTGGTTGCCTTTAACATCATGTCACACTTTCATGGGACCTTGCAGGATGTGCTGTAAACTACAAAGGCTTTTTGCTGAGGGCATCCTGTCTGCCTACCTGTTCTTTGGTAAATAGCTATGCCGGCCACTGGGTTGAGAGATAACCAACCGTGGTAGAGCAACAACCAAAAGGTCCACTATCAACCCATGGAAAACCCAAACGAAAAATCAGGAAGCTATGGAGGCCTTGATATTCAAAGTATGTACAAATAGTTCTTGCCTGAAGTTGGCTTACTTCCAGCTCCAATCTGCTCGCACTCTCCCTATGATCCTGATAAAATCCAAGCTGCGGATACAAATTATTAAGGGCAAAGCTGAAACAGATCGAAGAGGCTAACCAGGAGTGAACAAAGCTGGAAAAGAATCTTAATTTTAGGGGCTCATCACTAGAAGCATGCACTTGAGTCTCATATATATGTCAAAGAATGATCAACGGGTTCAGCAGGAGAGCTTTTCAATTAAACAAGATAGTGCAACATTCTCTATAGTGAGTTTCCTCTACTAATTTCTTTCACTGTATATTTTAGGTTAGAACTTTGATTTCATGTTCGGTAAATGTTGCCAAGATCTTTCAAGTTATGAGGGGAAGTGAATTCTGAGAAGTTTACATGTAAAGTGCTGTGAAAAATATGATATTTGATGGAAGTGAGCAGAAGCCAATGTTACGCAATGACATAAACTTTAAGAGAACCACACTCTTAAAGTTAATTATTAAAATGAGAGAACTCAAAGTCCATATAAGACCCACGTTACGATCTCATACTTTCAATGTGGGACACAAGTCCCATACCTTGCAATTAGAATCTAAGAGGCTAGTGATTATTTATGGTTTTTGTATGGGGGCCAATGTGATTTAGAGCCTTGTTTATCTCTCAGGTGTAAAGGTTGCTGAGTGAATACCCATTCTAAACAGTTTTGTTTGCAATCTTTTCAGGTGTGTCTTAATGTAGTTCCCTTACTGCATGTTGTAATTTTTGTAAGCTTACCAACATATTATATGAGAAAAAAATGAGCTTTCTTGTCCCAATTAAGCTACGCTTGTTCCCTTCTGTGTAGATAAAAAGGCCAAGTTAATGTTTTGGCCCTTGAACATTGATTAAATTTCTGACGTAGTAACTGAAGTTTTATTGTTGTTAATCAATCTGTTTTTCTATTTTGGTCTTAAAGTCAATGTTTTGCATGCAATTTAAGGCATTCATTTTTCTTTTTTTTACAATACTCTGTTATACTTGATGGCCAAAGGTTTTGTTTTTTTGGGTTGAACTGAATAACTAATTATTTTGTGCACAATGAATTATCAAAAAAGGCTATTATGTGTTTCTTCAACTCTACCAAGACAATTATCGTAATTTCCTCTCTTTTTCCTTTTTTATATGCAAAATTGTCTTCATTTGAATGTTGTTTTGACAAATAACTTCAGGGACAATTATGTAGAGTAGAAGAAAACAACTGGAATAAATTGCTTTTTGCATGTATATAAATAGGATTGAGATAAAAGTAAAATAGAAATTTGATAATTCCGATTAACCAAAATAAAGAAATTTGATGTTCTATCTAGGAGTAACAAGAATCCAAGGATAAATTACAAGCAAGACCAGGTATAAGGAAAACATCATAGTTTTGGCTGGAAAAAAAAATTGTATATATAATTGAGGTATTACATGACTAGACGAGCAAAACTGTGCACTAATAATTTAAAGTTTATCAAGAGTTCTGGGAAAACTTCATAACTGAATTTTGTAAAATTGTTTTCTATATTAGATTGTATCAGCAGTATATGCTTGCAATATTTTGCTCCCTTCTGTATAGATAAAAAGGCCAAGCTAATATTTTGGCCCTTGAACATTAATTAAATTTCTAACATAATACCTCAAGTTTTATTGTTGTTAATAAATTTGTTTTTCTATTTTGCTCTTAATGTCAATGTTTTGCATGTAATTTAAGGCATTCATTTTTTTAACAATACTCTGTTATACTTTTTTTTTTGTTTGAGAATTACACTACTCTGTTATACTTGATGAGCAAAAGTTTTTTTTTTTTTTTTTGGGTTGAACTGAATAACTAATTATTTTGTGCAAAATGAATTATCAAAAAGGCTATTATATGTTTCTTCAACTCTAACAAGACAATTACCGTAATTTCTTCTTTTTGTCCTCTCTCTTGCCCTTTTTATTTCTAAAATTGTCTTAATCTGAATGTTGTTTTGACAAATAACTTTAAGGGCAATTATGTAGAGTAGAAGAACAAAACTGGAATAAATTGTATATAAATGGGATTGAGATAAAAAGTAAAACAGAAATTTGATAATTCCGATTAACCAAAACAAAGAAATTTGATGTTCTATCTACGAGTAACAAGAATCTAGGGATAAATTACAAGCGAGACCAGGTATGAGGAAAACATTATAGTTTTGGCTGGAAAAAAAAATTGTATATATAATTGAGGTATTACCTGACTAGACGAGCAAAACTGTGCACTAATAATCTAGAGTTTAAATCTTGAATTTGATATCAAGAGCTCTGGGAAAACTTCATAACTCAATTTTATGCATATCCAGACATAACCATTGTAAAATTGTTTTCTATATTAGATTGTATCAGAATTTATAAGTATATGCTTGCAATGTACAGAAACAAGACTAATTGTTAAATATTTAAACTTTTATGATAGAATTCTAGAGCTTTTTTACTTTTTTAAGGGAGAAAAAGGGTAAATTGCTGGCACCTAGTATGTACGTAATGAGTGGATTCGAAATTAAGTTGAATGTAGAAATAATACATCATATTATCATCAAATTATCATTTAAGATGTAAAATTTTAGAGTCTTATTTATATAAAAAATATAAAATTTATGAAAATAAAAAAACAACTTCAATTTTGTGTTAATTTCTGCGGACAAATGGACTAATAAATCTCTTAATGTAAAAATAAAAATAAAAATAAAAATAAAAATAAAAATAAAAATAAAAATATATATATTATTGAAAAAAAAAATAAAGATTTATGTTATTAACAAAAAATTAAAAAAAGAAGAAAAAAAAAAAAAGCAGTGGGGGGCATTTAAATCCGTTGAAAACATCTGACGATTGAAACATGCTAGAACTCTGGACCCCACTAATTCCCAAGTTTCATTAGATTATCAAATCCTATACGGAACTGTTGGAACACTTTTGGGTTGTCTTCTCTTGGAAAAACTGAAACCCTAACAATTTCCCAATAAAACCAACCCAAGCACCTCTCCAAAGTCCAACCCCAACCTGCCCTCGCCCTGATCATCATTATTATTATTATCTGATCGCTTCACAAAAAAGATAGCGAGGGAGAGCGTTCGGTGGTAATGGCGGGCGGCTCAGATGCGGCGGAGACGCTTACCCTATCTTGTGCTCGATGCGGCAAGCCCTCCCGTCTTCAGTATGTAATTTTGTTTATCCTATTGCTCTCAATCTTTTTTTTTTAAGTCTTTTATTGCTTATTACTGCGCTTGTTTTATTATTTTTCGATCTTAATCGTCCGGATTTTCTTGGAAGAAGAGTGCTTGCTTTATTTGTAGTGTGTTTGGATTGTTAAGGAAGTTGGGAGAAAGAAAATTGTGAGAAAATAAAGTTGTTCGGATTGATAGAAAGTTGCGAGAAAGAAAATGAATAGTAATTTGTGAGAGAAAAAAATAAAAGTTAGTTGTTTGGATTGATGAGAAAGTTGTGAGAAAATAATACAGTTATGATGGTGTTTGTTGACTAAAAATTTTTCATTTATTTTCTTTTTCATTCATTTTCCATCCAACCAAACACCCTATTAGTGTTAGCCAGACATTGTATCTTAAAGATTTCTATTTTTTCTAAGTTAGTTTATTGCTGGTCGGTTGCCTGTTTATTTGGACTTCTTGTTTGTTTCTGTTTTGCTTAGATGTCGGTCTGAAGATTCTATTATTAACTGAATTTTTACTCTTGATGGTTTATAGGTGTCCCAAGTGCGTAGAGTTAAAGCTTCCTCGTGAAGGTGCAGCATTCTGGTAATGGATTCTTTCTTTCTTTTGTTATTTCTGTTTTTCAGGTTTTTTGTTGTCCGCTTTTTAAGAATGATGATATTCTTCCTTCCCGACTATGCCGTTATGTTGATTATGTGGACGAGGATCTTTGATTTCTTTGGACCACGTAACAATTTGTGGTCCGATCTAATCTTCTTGTTTTTGGATGCTCTGTAGGAATCTATCACTATTCCTTCCTCCGCCAAGAAAGTTCATTTCCTAATTACAATAGCAATCTCTCTTTTTGTGAAAATGTACTTGATAAAAGAGAGAATTTTTAATGGTCCACGACACTTATTTGGTGGTTTCGTGTAGCTCAGTAGGGTAATCTAGTTGTGAAGTTTAGTTTGCGTTACATGGACTGCAATTGATTTGGTATACAATTGGATTTCATATATGATTCTTGAAATTGGAACAAGTGATCTTTGTACTGTCCATTTTCCATATTGATAAAGTTCTCTCACTTATGGCAGCACCCAGGACTGCTTCAAGGCTTCTTGGAGCTCTCATAAATCAGTTCATCTGAAGGCAAAGCTGTCCACAGTTGGGACAGGTACTCAGGTAAAGGGTGAAGAAAAATCAGACTCACTTGGTGAAGGTTGGCTATATTGCTTGAAGAGAGGACAAAGTCAGACTCCGAAACTTCCCTATTTTGATTGGACGGGGTATTTGTCCAGGATTTTTTTCTTTAGAGTTGGACAACTTTATCTGATGTCTTGGTGTAGGGTAATGCAGCCTATTTGTATTCATGTTTATGAGTTTGTGTGGAGTGGGATATTGCAATGTATCTGTGTCGTTCTCTTCTAATTTTGAGTTCTTACAATAATATAGAAAGTAGCCAACTTTTGGAACAGACTGAATCTGTAGATCAAATATTTCTGCTTACTTGGTGGCTTATTCCGATGATATAGAAATTTGTGTTGAGAAGTGCAGTACCTCAGTTTGGTTGCCTTGCTTGGATTAATTGGGTTTTCATGGGTATCTGATCTACCAGTTTCCAGATTTTTTCTGAGATTTGCACCCTTTTCCTTGCCTTTTGTTTTTTTCTTATATTTTGAAGTCATAAATGATATTTTTTTTGTGCAGGACACTAAGGCCATACCCCATATCTCGTAAGCGTGTTGTTCCTGACCACATCAATAAGCCTGATTGGGCTGTCGACGTAAGTTCTTTGAATAACCCTGCCACAATCCTTAGTAGCAGCGTCTGCTTTTTTTTTTTTTTTTTGCTTTGCTATTTGAGTGCCATTTTGAGAGGAATTATGTTGATTAGTCACAGTAAGAGTGTATGGTTCCCACTTAGTATGCTCATTCTGTCCTCAATGTTGATTTTGAGTACAAAACTTGAAATTTACCTATGAGTTGCCAAATAAAAATCTCTTTTATGGCCTATTTTCTTCTTCTTTTTAGTATTAAATTACTCTTGGCATTATATTTCTTTCCATATGCTATGTAGGGCATACCAAAGATTGAACCCAACAGTGATTTACAGCGTATTGTGGAGGTAAACTTATTCTCAGTCTCATCAAGCTGTTCTTTGCATATAAGTTGTACAGTACTTTTACTCTTATGAGCTTTTTCTGGTTTCATTTGTGCTTTGATCTTGTAGATCAAAACTCCAGATCAAATCAGCAGAATGCGAGAAACTTGTCGAGTAAGTTCACTTTCCCTTCTCCTCCCCAACCTTTCTCAGTAAAAAGAGCAACCTGGTGCGCAAGGCTTCACGTTCACATTTGTTGGGTTTGAGGAAGGGTTGATGTATGCAGCCTTCCCTTTGTTTTTGCAAAGAGGTTGTTTCCAGGATCCAAACCCACCCATGACCACCAATTCACATTGGAGTAACCTTTTCGTTACACAAACCTTTCCTGTTCATCTTATTTCATGTTCATTTGTTCCATTGTTGTCTTCCATTGTATTGCATATCATGAAAGTTTCTCTCACAATATAAAACGTGGTATCAATTTAACTTGTACAATGATTGGTCTTCAAGGTTTAATTAACATTCCACAGGCACCTTTGAATTATGCAGTAGTTTATTTGGAGGATTATCCATACCTATTTAAACGAGGTAGAAAGCTAGAATGTGAACAATTTGAATAGATTTTAAGTCAGGATATATCCATTGCAAGTTATGTCCATCTATACTGATAGTTTATGGAGGGTAATGTCATTCTTGCTGCACAGTAGCATTGTTGAAAAATCATGTCTATAATGGGCCATAACTGAAGGGGAAAATAATTTTTTCTAATGTGAATCTTGTATGTGCCCACTCCTTTTCCAAATAATATTCCAGTTTTTTCCTTGGGCGATTTGTCAAAAGAAAAAAAAAAAAAAACAAAGAAAAGCAGTTTGGCGTTGAATGTGATGATATTGCCATAATATGTGACAAATTTCTTATGTCCCATGGCAAAAGGTTAAAATTCGAAAAATGAAACATCTTGGAATCTTGAGTAGAGTGTAGTTGCTGCCTGATATTCTTATGGTAAAACCTTTTCTCAGAGCTTATTCCTGCTAATATTTTTGAAAATTATGAGAATATTAGCCTGTAATATTGTTGTATGTCTTCAAGCATGTTTTAATAGAAACAACATATGATCATCAAAGAAACCTTTTACCATTCTTTTCCTCTGTTGCTAATGCATCTGCAAACCATTGTCTGCATAACATCTATGGTCAGATAGCGAGGGAGGTTTTGGATGCAGCTGCTCGAGTAATTTGTCCTGGTGTCACAACTGATGAAATTGATCGAGTAGTTCATGAGGCTACTATTGCAGCTGGTATGTTGACTTCATCTTTGACGAATATGCTAATGACCTTCATGAGATTAGATTTTAATTGCATGGTCCACCTTAGGGTTTAAGACAGACACCCCATTGTTCCTCCCATATCATCTAAATTCATCAAATTATTTGCTGATAGGTTTTAGTATCCTGTTAACTGGCTTTGTGAGTGCCTTAGGGGAGAATAGTTTGCAATTTATGTATCCTGTTTGTCTAATTATTGTCTACTAAATATTCTTCTCCTTCTATTTCTCTGCAGGAGGGTATCCATCTCCTCTAAATTATCATTTCTATCCAAAGTCATGCTGCACGTAGGTAGTCTTTTTATGTACCTTTTTATAGAAATTTACCATAAGTTGTAACTCATCGGTTGAATGAATGAAACTACATGTGCAGGTCAGTTAATGAGGTGATCTGCCATGGAATTCCTGATGCGAGGTACACTGGTTCTTTTGTATATGACATTTGTGACCTCACCTATCACAAAACAAGACACAACTGTTCTCTCTTATCTGCATTGTGGAACTATATGAAATATTGTTCATATACATCTAGTTCTTTACATGTTAAGATATTACACAAGCAAGCCCTGTGCTTGTGTTCTAATTTGCCCAGAAATATATTTATTGGTAAACAGATTTACTTGATTTGGTTCAGGAAATTAGAGGATGGAGATATCGTAAATGTTGATGTTACTGTGTACTATAAAGGCGTCCATGGTAAGAATTTTTTTTTAATGTTTATTTTACAAGGTATTGCCTGAGTTCCTTAATGGTGTGTTTGGTTTGAGGGAATTTGATGAGAAAAGAAAATGATTGGAAAATTTTAGTTAAAAAATATTATCATTACTGTACTATTTTTCACAACTTTTTTTTTTCTCACAACTTTCTCATCAATCCAAACAACAAACATTTAGTTTTTCTCTCACAAATTACTATTCATTTTCTTTTTTATCATTTTCTTTCTCACAACTTTCTCATCAATCCAACCAACTTTATTTTCTCACAACTTTCTAACAATTCAAACACAGCATAAGTGTTCAACATGTTATGCAGGTGACATCAATGAAACATACTTTGTGGGGAATGTTGATGAAGCATCACAACGATTAGTCCAGTCTACTTATGAATGCTTGGAGAAAGCAATAGCTATTGGTATGTGCTATAGTTGTACTCAAGTGAGATGATTTTGGCATTTGTATGCATACTTGCCTTTTTATGGGATTTTTCTGTTCTCATATTTCTCCCCTCCGCCCAAAAAAATACACACTGCCTCGTTCCTGTAGACATGTCACTAGAAACTTTCAATTCACGTGAGAATTTGGAAATTGAGAGAATGAATTTCCAACAGATTTTACAAAGCTGCTTGCCCTTTTTAACTTCTAGCCTCCAAAATTTGTCTCAAGAAATATAGCCATCCCTACCCACCTTCTGACTTTTAGAGCATCTATTCCTTGTATGTTAATAATTTTTTCAACAATTTACTTTACATAGATGTTCCTCGTTATTAAATAGAGAGCAAGACATTTGTCTAAATGAGTTAGCATTATGTTGAGATTTTATTTGTCCAAACAATGGGGATCGGGCTGCCTAGTTCTGATTATTTCCCAGACCCTACAGTGTGGGAGCCTGGTGCTCTACGACACCTTTTTTATGTCACCGAAAATGAAACATGGTACCTGGGCACCATGTGCGTGAATACAACAATGTTCATGAAGAAAGAAGCCTATTTCATTAAACTAGAAAACTGTTATGCATTCAAAATGTACCAGGGCATTCATGGGAATTTATTATAAAAAATGGGCAAATGCCGGAATTTGCAAATTTAGAGGTCTATGAGACCTTTAGCATTTGTGACAAGTATAAGATGTGAGATTATGCAGACATTGCTACAGCAGGTTCAACTTTATAGTTCAAAGGATCAGTTGACTGAACCTTGTCACAAAAAACTCACTTGACAGTGATACAACATTATGATTACAACTCAAATAATGAGGAAGACACTGGCTCTAATGTTTGTCCATATTGAGAACAGTTGAAAATATTCAACAAGTCTGATATTCTGTTATATAGTTATTGTCTTTTGTCCTTCAACCTATCATTTGGGGCCTTAGACTACCTTTCTTTTCTTTTTCCTTGTTTCGTTTGAGTTTAGTGAAGCCTGGAGTGCGATTTCGTGAAATTGGAGAGATTATCAATCGACATGCTGCAATGTCTGGCTTGTCAGTGGTAATTTTCTTCGGGTCACCATTTCATTGCAAAATATTATGGTACTGCTAGTACCGTTGATGAACATTAAGGCACTATCCTTCTCTATCAGGTGAAATCTTATTGCGGTCATGGCATTGGGGAGCTTTTCCATTGTGCACCAAACATTCCCCATTATGGAAGTATCCTTAAAAATGCTCTGAAAGACTATGTTATTGACAGATAGACTTATTTCAGACTAACAGTGAAGAATGATGACTCACCCGCTTCCTCAATTTGGAATTGCGTAACCAGTGGTTCAATTCTGTGTTGGCTTCGCTATTTTATATGCATTGCCGACCTTAACTTAGGCAGGAAACAAAGCAGTTGGTGTGATGAAGGCTGGACAGACCTTTACTATTGAGCCCATGATCAATGCAGGTAGTTTTGCAAGTTAAGACAAGCAGGATATCAGTTAAAATTATCTTTACGATGCCTAAAATTATTCTTGAAATAGGTGTCTGGCGAGATAGGATGTGGCCAGATGGATGGACTGCTGCTACTGCAGATGGCAAACGCAGTGCTCAGTTTGAGCACACTCTCTTGGTAACTGAGCATTTCTGCTTATTTTCAGGACTTAACCCTTTTTTGCAGCTCCTCTTTGTTTACTTACTGAGTTTTTTCATGGGTGGCATGTCTTATTTTTCCATTGACAAATTACGTAGGTGACGGAAACGGGTGTTGAAGTTCTTACAGCACGGCTGCCATCATCACCCGCCGTGCTGCCATGGTTGAATGTATAATCGACCCTTTGTTTGCGTGTAATTGGATAAGCATATAGAGTGTCATTGGTGCCCTCTAACCGCAAGTGTGGTGGTAGGGGCTGTTGTACCCTTTTTACTGGTTGAGGATATTATGTTTGTAACAAACTAGATAATAAATATTCAATTTTGGTTGAGTTTTCATTTGTGATCACACTGGTAAAATATAACTATTGAAAACATTTTGAGCATGGGTGGTATGCTTGATTTGGAGGAATTTTGTTTAATTGAATTTTTTCTATCCATTTGTTTGTTTGGTATAATACAAGAATATAATTGAATTCCAATTTTTTTAAAAGAAATTTAGCAATTTGTTGAAATTATCGATTTCCAAAACATTATATCATTATATGGACTTAAACTGGAGTTCACTCCATTTGATGTGTGTTCCGCATATAAATTTAGGGGCGCTCGAAAAATGCCTTCTTGTTCAGGCAAAGTATAGTATAAGGCTTTCCTAGTAATCCCATGATGTCAAGTGAATTCCGTGAAATCGAGTCAAAGATTTACATTAAATTGAATCAAGGTTCCCCAAATAAAAAAACAAGAAGAAGAAGAAGAGGAGAGTCGGATAAAGCTTGCTGCTGCATCCAGTTTTCTTCTTGGAGCGTGTGAGGGAGCAAAACAATAAAATTCCGTTGCCGGGACTCGAACCCGGGTCTTTCGGGTGAGAGCCGAATATCCTGACCAACTAGACTACAACGGAATGTGTGTTGAGTGGTTAAATTAAGCATTATATGTAAAAAAAGTAGACAGGAAACCATCATCACCAGCTTATCTGCTCAATGAAGAGGGCGGGTCCGATGTCCTGGATTCTGTGTGCTTAGTTTAGTAGTCCAGGGGGAGGCTGGCCTTTTCACAGCGAGTAAGTTCATACGAGGCGAGTCTCGCGTGGATTCCAGCGAGCGGTGGGCCTTTCAAACTTGGACACTAATTCTAAGAAAAGGGCCTTTGGATCGAGAATTAGACGCCAAACATGAGAGCTCTAGCTAGTTTAGAATATAATAAAGCTGTTAATTAAACAACGTCTCTTTATCTCTCTCTCAGGCACAAGTTAAATAAGGTACCACGGATCGTTATTTAATAATTAGGAGATCCGTTCATATTATAAGATCATAGATTCAAATTCTCGCAAAATTGTTCTGTTAGATTATATGTACGTTTGTCTCCGTACAATTGTGAGAGTGACTTGATGATTCTTATTGATCTGGTAGTTTATTGGATCGACTCTCGTCTTCTGTTTTCTCATCTTTTGACCAAAAACCAAAAAAAAAAAAAATCCTACGCAACTGCGTGGATTATGAAAAAACACACTTAAAAAAATGTTTTACTGTGGAGTCTAAGAGAAATGGAGAGAAAGCAGCAACCGAAAACCAAGGTATATCAAGTGATTGATACAACATAAATGAGAAAGATTAAAGAAGTTAATCATGTTTAGTTAATTCATGAAGAAGGAGAAGATACATAAGAGTTGGATGAGCTTTTAATAATTGATAAGAGTTAACATTATTAACGTCAAACATTAGTGGTTTAGTAATATCAATGACTTCTATACTTCCTTGATCATTATTATTATAGAATGTGTTGGATGGTTCCAATTTATAAAATGTCAAGGTTTTGGGTTCGATGGCAGTATTGAAAGCAAAAAATTCACCATATCTTGTACTACATCTTGCATGAAGCTCACATCAAGTTCAAAATGTTGAAATAATGAGTGACTATGGCAACTACTTACATTAGTGTAGAGAGAGAGGGAAGCAATGGACTAAAAAAAGACTGCGTTGGTATAGTAATGGTCCTAATGGAAAATATACAAAGTAGTTTATAAACCTGTCGGAAACTATTAACCGAATAGGATGAACAAATTTTGTAAATTTGTTTTTAGTTCTATTAAACACTTCAACAGAAACTCAAATCTAAGATTTTTAACATGACAACAGATAAACTTTTATTTATCACTAGATCTTCACGTTTGATGATGTCACGTGTTCAATTTCTTAACTATATTTTCGGCAATAGAACGTGACAATTGGAGACAATAAAATTTTCATCAGTAAAAAGTCAATAATCATCTCAGAGAAAAGTTGCTAAAAGAAAATCTAAGGCGAGAATCTTTCAGCTGAAAGCGCAAAACGTCTCAGCACCGATTCAAAATAACATGCAAGACCTGTAGCCAAAACTACATGTCTATATCTTTATCAAAATTGCTACAAAAACTTTGCTTTGTACAGTCAATAAATCTTGAGCTTTCCCCTTGAGACCTAACTACAGTAGTCTCTTCTGTTTTTTTTTTTAAAAAAAAAAAACTACAGTAGTCTCTATTTTTGTCGAATATCTGGTGGTCAATTAATCGACCTTTTCGAATGAATTGCACATGCTAGCAATAATAATCCATAAATACAATGAAATGAAATAAACTTAACCTACACTACCATACTGTGTTTCATATATCAAATGCACCCAAAATGTTTAAGATGATGTCATCTTTACACAAACGGATAATTTATTTTAACATAAGAACAACATTTTTTTTTTAAAAAATTAATTTTAAACGACCTAAGTAAATTCAGAATTAAAAAGTTATATTGTTATCGTCCTAATTGTTAAAGAGTCAAATTGCACGTTGACGCAGACTTGTATAAGATTTGAGCTGAAAAACATGCGAGTTGTATAGGTCAGAAATAAAGGCCAAGGGCCAAATTGAGGTTGCTTATGTTATGAATTGAATGGCCAAGGACCACTCTTTTCAATTCCATTTTAGTTGAGCGTCGGCCTTTATTTCTGACCTACACAACTCGCCTATTTTTCAGCTCAAATCTTCGCTGGAATATTGACACGCACACATACAAACTGACACACGCTTATTAGCACATCCGCACCACAGAAGATATAGCATTTTTCCGTGTTTTCCCACGGAAGTGGGAAACTTCCGCTCAAGTCATGAATGAACTTTTCAGGCAATCGAATCAGAATATGTCCAATTTACCCAACAGAATGAATCGGAAAGTAAGGAGTGGAATTCTGTGTACCGAAAAAAATACTTTATAGACCCGTCAAGCAAATTATGTTGTGTGCACGATGTAGTGGATTGAGCTGCTATAATAAATTTTTTAAAAAATGCTCCTTGTACTCAGTAAAAATTATTAGTGACTCTCAAAATTATATAGAATCAAATATATGTTTAATTTACGAAAAGTTTTGACAAGAATCTAAATTTATGATCTCATAGTTCAAATGAATTCTCTAATTATTAAATTATAAAGGATTGGAATTTGCTCGGTACTTGTACCAAAACATATAAAAAATAATTTTTTTATTTTTATTTTTTTGAAAAAAAATAAAATTTAAATTTAGATAAGTGTTAATTTAAAATATAAAATATAAATATTATATAAAATTCTCTATAAAAAATATTTTTCCTTTAAAATTTTTTTCTGCAAAAATAGTATGAAAATATTATTATTTTATTAAATATATATGCATTTTCAGTATATAAATCTCTGTATAGTTAATTTTTCTCAACCATAATTTGACATGTCTGTCGAACCAGAATAAACCTTAATGCTATTTTTGTTGCATGAGTGCCCCGGCATCGCCGGCTAGCAAAATTGTCATTTACAAGCCTTGATGCTGGCATTCTCGGCAGCATCCGACGGTCCACGCTACGATTAACAGGCAGCTACGGCACCCCCGAAAAATCGAAAATAAGTGAACAAGATTATTGCAATTGGCAATTCAAAATTTGTAGTTTCTGAATTTGTACCCTGAAATTGGCCATCCCGAGTGAGAAGTTTGTACCTGTATATCTCCATCAGAGTCATGTCTAGCCTTAAAAGAAAAATCAAATTGTTTAGGTTCACGAATCCTGAGTGTGGCTGCTTCCGTTCTGTACATCGTACAAACAAATTAATTTGAACAAATTTTTTTATTCTGAGTACACGTAACAAATACTTGCCGCCAGTCTCTTTCGAATTTATGAAGAGGGCAAGATTATCAGCCCCACATTCTATTCCTTTGATGCAACCGCGATTTTTACGTAAAGGTCATTCAATTCTGTTCTGATACTACTGTTAGATTTCAATTAACTCGATAACGACTTTATATTAGTTTCAACGAGCAGCTCATGGTGTCATCAAGAGTACATCCATATTCACACAGCAAGTTGTGGTGGGGCACTCTATAGGCCAAGACCAAAGCCGTTTGCACCAATGGATTTAAGATTCTCCACCATCACTGTAATCCAATATGGCCGATAGATAAAGACGCGTATGGTGACTCAGTCAGAGACGCAAATTATGCTTTCAAGAATCTGCGATCACGTAATGCTTTAACCAAATTGTAGATGGACCTTTCAAATTCTATCCAAAAAGTAAATCTGAATCTTAAATTTGTTATCCTATACATGCTGTTATGCGAATGTGCCATTCCAAACCACGGGATGCTTGCAGAATTGGGATATACTTCTTCAAGGTACATAGTTGCAGAAACTATTTAATGTAGTTTCATTGTGAGAAACTTGAAATGCTTGCTGAGATGCTGTGGAGAAAGGAATTTGGCCTACTTGCATTCCTTGAGAATCAAGCTGGTGCTCTACCTCTCTGGTTTTCTAGGCAATGTTTTCTATAGACAGATGGCTCATATTAGTCTCTTGGGACAAAATAGTTGTTGGTTTTTAGTTGCATGATTAAAGGATGAATCATGCAAAAGAAAGAAAGCCAATCACACCCAATAAAAAAAATAAATATATATTTCAATAATATGTCTTTGTGCGATAGTTCTGATTACAACAGCCATTTTGGCAGCTATAGAGATATTATTAAGATGGTGTATTTATATGATAATGAATGATCCGTTTTGATGCATAACAAATACCGATAATTTTTATCTTTAATTGTGATCATATACTAAACAATTACAAAGATTGTTATACTACGATATGATATAAAACTTCTATCCGCCTAAATTTAATTAATTTTAAAAAACCAATGGTCATTTAATATTTCCGTAAAACAACTATCATTAATCAAGTCATCATGATTCAAGATCATAGCCGTCACGGTTACTAGCATTTGCAGCAGCCCCTCAACATGTAGAGACAGGCAGATAATCAAAATATTAACGAGCTTCACCTTATCATTGTAACTTAGGTAAATCAAAATAACTACGTCCCACCAAATATTTTCCATTATTAAATCGGTGAATTTACATCGAAGACTCAGTACAACTTTGGATTAAGGGGGTAAAAATGAACAGGAAAGAAGAACGAAAATCCATAATAAAAGCAAAAAAAAAAAAAAACACTACCTAATTAATTAAGAATTCTAAATATCATTATGATCTTAAGAAAAAAAAAAAAAAAAACTAAAATTACGATCGTCATCATCATCATCATCGGCATAAACGGCCTCAGAAGTAGTTGCGTTTCCAAGTCAGCTTGCGCCGACCCGACCCGGCTGCGATCTGGGTCTGGACGCTCTCGAACTCCGAGAACCTGCAAGGAATAGTAATCCCACCTTGTTGATTGAACCCGTACTCCTGCTCTGCTTCTCTCAACAGCTGGCCGAACAGCGGATGGTTGACGTAAATCACCGGCACCAGAACTCGGTGGAAATCGCCGTCTTTCTGGCCCACATAGATCGCCAGGTGCCCCTTTGGAACGCTCCCCGGCCTTTCATTTTCACGGAGATGCTCGTGACCCAAAGGTACGTAAGCGGACCTGGGTTTCGTGAAGCAAAGCAATCTGGCACCGGACGCCAACCGGCGAACCCAATTCGTGAGCCTTCCAATAGGCCTGGACGGGCACGCTGGCGCCGGCGAACCAAGCCTGATGTACCCGGATGGCTTCCGGGTCCGTTGGCAAATCCATCTGCGTAGTCGGACCAGCCTTTTCCCAATCTTGAAGCCTCTCATCTTTCCCTCTCGTATTTCAGCAGAAAGATTTACGAAAATTTTTTGAAATTCAAGAACTGGGTATTTATCAGAAAGAGCTGGGGGCGGAGGAGCTCAGGAGAAGGGCCACGGATCGGCTATGGACATGGTTAAACGGAAGAAAGTGAGGCATATTTCGGACAGTGACGCGGGTATATTTGACATCTTTATTTCCGTCCGGTGCTGCTAAATATTGAGGATTGCATCCGACCAATTTTTTGGTTGTTGTTGTCCGAAGATTCGTTAATCTAAAAGTTTCTTCTCCCTCTCTCTTACATAAACAAATCTCTCTTTCTTTTTATTCTTGTTTTTAGCTTTTGGTGGGTGCTGCTGGCAATGGCCTAATTCGCTTACAACAATTGTTTCAGGCAGGAAGCAGAGTTCTTGGGAATGACAAGTGGGGTTTTATGGAGGAGAGGGGGCGTAGAGGTCAAAAGTCAGCAATAGGAACGGTCAGATGGTTTTGGCTGCGGCAAAAGGAAAGTCGTTACATGTGGGACTCACTGTTCCTTTTGGAGATCTGCATCGTCGATTTGTTCCTTCACATTCTTGATATCACCGTAGGATTGGAAGACGGTGCCTGATTTGACTAGAATTTCAATGTGAGCATTGCTTTTCTGATTAGTAAGATACATTCAATCTAAATAGTTATAATACAAAATATAATAAATTAGTATTAAATTTAGCTTACTAATAATTTAAGAATACGTGATTTCAAAACTTTATAATTGGTACGTTGGACGATTATTAGTAGCTCATAACCAGCCGAGGTTGTAATCGTGATTGGGCCATTATATGTAGCATTCAGTTTGCTTCCAAGAAATTGGTTTGGCTTCTACTAAAAATTATAAAAAAAAAAATTGTCCTCTTGCAAATATATTAGCCTTCTCTCCTCATTAGTTATTAGAAAAAGAAAATATTAAGTAGTAATAATCGGATAGTAATAAAATAATAATAAAATAATATAACTCATTTAATGATTTAAATTTTTTAAAAAATTTAATAAATTATTAGATATCGTTAAATTTATTTAAATTTACAAAAAAAAGTTAATAAATTATTAAATTTTATTAAATAAAATATATAATTAATTTATTATTATTTAAAATTAAACCGTACGATAAAACTCTTGAAAAAGAAAAGAAAGAAAGAAAGGATAACGAGCTCTAGCACGTTGCTTCCAAGAAATTAAGATATTGAATGAGCAATGTGCCAAGAAACTTTGAATAAAGAAATTCGCCGCCCACACGACTTTGGAAATGAATATAACATCATTATGTCATTAAAGAGTGGAGACAAAAGGGACCAATTCCTAGGCTAGTTGGAGGACTGCATGGTCCATGACTTTGTCATCGATGCGATCCATATGTTGCCAAGAAACACGCTGCCTAACCTCATTCGAATTATTATTAAGTTTACTATGGTTATTAATTTTATTTATATGTATAATATAAATATAATTTTATATTATATAATACATAATATTTTAAAAGATATTTTAATAGTTAAAATTTCAAGTTTTTATTTAAAAGATCTTGAGTTCTTATTTTAAAAAGTAATGTTTGAGATTTATGCGATCGAAAAGAGTAACTTTTATAATGTAGTTTTCGATTTAATGGATTTCTTAATAGATCAAAAGAAAATAATTTTATATTATATAAATTTATTTTATTTTATTTGGATTAAATGTATTTAACCTCCTTATAATTTTCAATTTTGATAATTAATCCCTAAACAGTAATTTGTTAAATTTATTAAAAAAATTAGTTTACTATGTTATTTTCTTATATAGAAACGTCATTATATCTTTACGTAAAAGTTAATCGTAAATACTATCTCAAACAACTCTATATCAATATGCGCAGTACACTGAAATTAACAAAAACTATAAAGGATATTATCTGGAATGTAGTTAAAGTATATACCAAAATTCAATTTAACAAATATGTGGCGTATTTTTATAATTTTGGTAGCAAAAAAAAAAACCAAAAATTAATATAATTTTGACTAATTTCTGTTTCTTGATTTCAAGGAGATAAATTGCAAAAATTAAAAATTATAAGATGATTTAATGCTTAAATTGGAACTACTGGAGGATAAAATGCAAAATAACTAAACAACATAAAAATTAAATACATTTAACCCTTTTTATTTTAACTAGACTCTATTAAAAGTTTTATTTTCATTCACATTCAAAGTTAAGTTAACTTGATTCATATTCTAAATTTAAACAAATTAGAAAACACCAAGATTTAATGGAATGACCGTTTTCTTAAGATTTAATGTGTTTATAACGTGAGGTGAGATATGATTTCAAATCTTATACTTTACCATTAATCAAAATTTCTCTTGGCTCTAACTAAACTAAAAAGAAAAAAAGAAAAATTGCTGCTGAATCAGTAGAAGTTTGATAATTTTACTTATATAACTTTAAAATAGTAATAAAATAATATACTGTTGAATAATTGAATTCGTTAAAAAAGAAAACTAGATAAATTATTGAATGTCGTTATATTATACAATGCAGCTAGTTATTACTTTTTATTTGAAATGATGTAGTATTACTCACGATGGGATTTAAAAGGTAAAAACTTCATAAATCTGATCTCCTTTGATATCTTCATTACCTCCATTTCAAGTTAGCTATATCTCCTTTTAAAACAAATTGACCAACTAATGTAATCAAAGTTATCAAACGTGATGGATTCACAAAAGAGTATGAGGTGGTACATTAATTGATAAATATATATAAAAAAAAGAGTCTTGAAATGGAGTTGATGACTGTGATTGATTGTAAAAATGCTCACCATGTGTAATAAAAATATGAAAATTCCAAAGGAAAAGGGGAAGGATGGGAGAAAAACACCAAAGTAAATAAATAGAACCGTTTGGTGGTAATGATAGAATATTACCGACAGAAGCACATCGTTGATAATCAATTGGGTCCTAAATTAGATTCTTAAATATAGTAAATTAATAATTATTTATTATAGGATCAATACTTATTTTTTTACATTACAGGATCAATACTTATAATTTCAGAAAAGATGAAGAGCTGAGGAGGTTCATGGGAGACTCGTCATTTGTCAGGAAATTTTTTTGAGAAGGCTTCTGTTTTAGGACTTTAGAAAATTCACTTGTCAGGAAATTTACTTGTCACTTGCCCTTACTCTCAAAGTCTGATTTGATCTGATGAGTTGATTTGAACTCAAAATGATCTGAAAATTTTAGATTAAATCCGAACTCAACTTTAATTCGATTCATCTGACCTGAATTTTTTTTTTCCTTAAGGAAACAAAAAAATAAAATGAAAAAAATTTAGCATGTTTTATATTATAAAAAGTATAGATTCTACTATTTTCAATATAAATTTTAATTATAAATTTTTTTACAATATTTTAAAATTTTTTATACAATTTTACATTTTATTTTTATTTTTTAGAATATTTTAAAAGAAACTTATTCAATTATTTTTTGATCATATAATTTTCTTTGATTTTTAAGAATTTTTAGTGAAATTTTTGAAATTTTTAAAATTTAAAAAAAATGTCACATCATCATTTTTTATGATGTGACCAACTCATGAGTTGACTCAAACTCAAAACAAACCCGAAATGACCCAATTTAAAATAATTTGAAGATAACTTGACCCATAAGTAACTTAACCCAAAATGACCTGAACTCAAAACGAATCAACCGAACCCGATCTAATGACTTATTTTGACACCTATAAACAGGATAAATGTTAGGACTTTAGAAAATAGAAAAAAAAAAAAAAAAGGGGCTTCTGTTTTACTCAATTTCGCCGATCAACTCTAGCAAATCATATCTTTAAGAATAAAATTCGGACATAACTATAATTGCGATTAGACATTTACAAAGAAAAGTAGAGCTAGAGCAATATTAAAGAGTATTATAAAACTTCGTTCGTCAGACCCCCACATAATATACATTTTTAGTTTGCTTTCATTTGTTTTTTGTCTTTCTTTAATTTAGTTCTTAACTCTTCAGTCATAAAAAAAAATGTGAAATTTATCAAGTTACTTCTTCGGAAAGCATTGCAAAGAAGTTGATACAGCCTGCCGCAATTCGTAATGATACATTGATCAACTGACAGCCGCGAGAACAGTTTGAGATCAAGGTAGATGTGGACGATTGTGCGAAAGAAGCTCGTGGATTAGCGGATTATATATAGAGGTCTCGCTCGTGATAGTAGTCGTCGATGGCTTTTTGGTTTCTCTGGTTTCCGTGGTACAACAATGGCCGTTGGAGCATAACTACGGGCTATCTGTATCGGGGCGGATTTAGAAATATTTTTCAGTAAAGACAAAGTCTACATATATATAAGAAAATATTCATCGTGTTGGCCTGTGGAGGCACAAAAAAATTATCAATAGGAGCAAAAATAATATTTCAATAAGGACAATAAGAATAAAATTATATTATTTTAATAGGAGTAACAGTATAAAATTGAACTATTTTACGTAATTTTTTTCCCTTTTCGGTGCCCCCACAACGATAAGGCTAGCTCCGCCCCTGATGTGTAATTCTGTATGGCTTCGAAACTAGCCTGGCAAAGAAGCTTTCACCGGATCATTGTAGAATCAGATTCATTATTATCCATCCAGAAAATTTTGCAAGAAGAGTGGCAAATATGATTTAAGCCAGCTGCTTATAGCTGAGTGTTGAAAATTACTGAAGGCGGATTGGAATTGCACATTACAGCATATCCTTCAGGAAGGAAATAGACGTGCAGATTACTTAGGTAATTTGGGTGCAGAGCTTTATGAACCGTTTGAGATTGGCGATTCTTCTGAGTCTTAATCCTATCTTATATGCAAAAATGGTTGGAGTTACAATTCCAAGAAACAGGTAATGTGTTTCATATTGTTGTTATATTTAGTGTTTAATAATCTCTGTCTGTTTTTATTCATTATTCCACTTTTTGTCATAAAAAAAAAAAAAAAAAGAGTGGGATTTGTTATACGGGTCGAAAGGTCAGGATAGCCGTTGGCCAATTATGGCCGTCCCTTTCGGTATCAAACCATCCCTCTCATTCCCAAAGAATTTTAACACAAGACAAAAATGTGAAAACAAAAGAATCTTGTTCATTTGGGGTTTGCTCTTTCCACAAGGTTACTTCCGGACACCCAATTCAGAATGTAACACGCTGTAATAAAAATGCAATCGCGTTGAATTTTTTAAGTTTTTTTTTATTTTAATGTATATCATATAAGATTCATATTTTATACTTTTTAATTTTAAATTTTAAATTTTATAATTTTTTGATTCACTTTTTTTTTCAATATAGTTATATTAAAAAAGAAGACGGTACAAATAACACCTCCAGATCCCTGTCTTCACTCTTGGTCTTTTCAATGTTTGGGGCAAGTTTAGTGGACTCGGTTGATCATTAATTTGTGGTCAAACGATATTATCCAAATAATGGTTCGAATTATCATTGATTGTATCTACAGTTCTACATTGTTGTTCGGTTGAAATAGAATTAAGTATGACTGTCCCCATTTAAGTCATCTTAAAGAAGAACTGGATGCATCGGGCAACAGTTAAGGTCTGAATCGTCTGATCCTCAGTAATCTGTTTGAAGGAAATCAAGCTATGCAACGGCTAAGAATTGAATGAGCGTCAAGTCCGGATTTTTGTTTGGGTTTTCTAGCGTGGATTTGTGGTTTCAATGTAGCGTCAAAGAAGTGTATGGGCACCAAGTTTAAAAATTTGGGTGCGATCCAGATTCAAACTATAGATCTCGTTTAGTAGTTAAATTTTCTCTCATTCCAACTACCAAAAAAAAAAATGTTTTTATGCTTGACACAAAAATTATTTTTGACGGCTTATTTACCTGAACACAAATGGTGGTTATATTTCTTGACCCTTTTTGCTGTGTTCTCGAAGCGAATTTGCCGGATTTTTTTGCCTGGCGGTGGTTCAAGAGAGAACGAGAGAAGATACTGATCGGACCTGGATTTGAACAAGTAGCCGTAGGAGGCGGGTGGGACTATTGAGAGCGGTAGGTAAGGGATCCAAACTGTAACCTCTAGGGATATGGAATTTTTAGCCATAAATTTTTACTTTTTTGTTATTTTATGTATAAGTTCTAAATTTTTTAATATTTTATTTGAGTTTTAAATATCTTAATTTTTTATCAAATCAGTCCTTTCGTTTACAAAAAGTGGTCAATCCGTTAATAAACAAGTTTAACTTGATAGAAATTATTCAAAAAAAGGTCAAATACGTAAATTAAATATTTTTTTTTCATCAATAAATATGCTATTAAATATTTTTTAATTAACAAATACTTGAATTAAATATACAAAATACATATTTTTTGATAAAAAAATTTCAATTAGTATTTTTAACTTTTTTTAAATAATTTTCGTAAGGTTAAAATTATTTTTTTAATAAATTAATCACTTTTTGTTAACGGATGGATTGATTTGGTAAAAAAAATTGAAAAGTTTAAAATTTAAATGAAATTTCAAAAAATTTTAAGACTTATATGTAAAAAAATACAAAAGTTTAGAACTAAAAAAATATTATATCCCGTAACCTCCAAGACAGATGAAAGTTAGCAAATGATGGAGTTGGGTCTAACGTTAATACTCTACTATAATGTGTAAATGGATTAAATGGAAATAAAATCCGGAGGAAATGAGGTCATTATTTTGAGAATGAAGTCAAGAGATTTGATGAATTCTTATTAATTAATAATTCTTCTAAGGAAATGTTTAATGCTAGTTGTACTATATCTAACGTATAGTATTTAACGTTTGAAATGTTAATAGAATTGAGTCTCTACAAAACTGAATTTACATTTTTAATGGAGAAATCCTAGATGATCCGAAAAGCCTCTTCGGCACTTGCTCAGATTGTGCGTCAGGGCTTAAAAAATATTGGATCAATATTATCTACATCTGATATGATGATCGCTCCTTTCGTCAAGAGGAGAAGAGCGAGTTCTAGCACCCAAACTTTACCAAAAAAAAAAAAATAATAAAAATTGATCAACTAGGAAGGATAACAAAACGACCTAAAAGAAAAATTGACTATAGATAAGACCAACTATAAAAATTTGACGAAAATAACATACGTAAAGCAGGTTGCACAATCCCACGAAATCCTTTTTTTTTGTTTTTTTGTTTTTACCAGTACTCTAAACAAGGTGAAATTTCATTAGCATGAAATCCATTATAAGTTGCTGCACATAACAGCTGCTCAAACTTTCGAACGGGGAAGAGGAATTCCTATCAACATTAGGCCCACCAAGCCATTTTAAATTTTGATATTCCAAGTTCTAGGTCAAAATTCTGGACCCTGCAAGCCATGGCCTCTCGGTTCATTGAACTGCTGCACTTCATAATAGTTTACTCTATCTAATACACCTACCGCAATATTTAACTTTTACATGTCGTTTGTATATCCGGATATCTTTTTCAATTAGGACAGTCATTTTCTTACTATGATATTCGATATGACATGTATATTGTCTAATCATTTTTTTTGTCAAAATAAATAAGAGAACGAAGATATATCTCGACAGTTCTGTCAAGAAGTATTGTGTCTCCTCTTAGTTGTGTAAACGATCTGAATGATTACAATAGAATTCGCATTGAAAGAAATTTAGGTTTTGCCACTCTAAAAGCTTATGGTCCCAAGATCGTGCTTGAGGATGTCCAAACTCAAAATTTTTCACATAGATTTAAACCATCTTAACTAACTAAACTAGGCAGAATCATCTTAAACTAGCTGCTTTGCACAACCGGCCACCTGGCCGAAGGCCCTGAGGTTCCCTCTTGGACTTGGACTGTCCAACGAGAAAAAGAATCATCACAATTATGATTTTGGTTTAGGGTTAGCCCAAAGCATTAAAACAATTGAAGATCTTAAAGCACTAATCAAAAATTTAAAAACAAAAAATTGAAAACTTAAAGGAAGGTCTGGCCCAAAATAAGTTGGATCACCTTTTCCTGAGTCCATTCTTCTAAATCTAGCCCAGTCACGAAGCCCAGACCCAAATCAATGATCCAGAACTAGAATTCAAGTGGCCCAATAAGGATAAGGACCGGACTTTTCCCTCTCTCCAATCTCTTCGAATCAAACAGTAGAAATTACAGAGTAGACGACGAGAGAGTTTACGGTGAGGTTTTAGGGAGCGTCCGAAATGACGAATCCGAATATAGACTAGCAGGAATCGGGTTGGGAAGATCTTAGGAGAAAGGCTCGAAAGATCGAGGGAGATCTAGACGTCAAGCTCTCCTCTTATGCTAAGCTCGGCGCCCGCTTCATCCAATCAGTTTTTTTTTTTTTTTTTTGTATATTTTAAATTTTAAGATAATATTTATAAGTTTTAGTTTGGTAAAAATATAATAAAATAATATTTAGAATGTGATTCAGGGTACTTTTACACTGTGTTTGAATAAAATCTGATGAAGAATAACGGATGAGAGGAAAGTGAGGGAGAGTATTATTAGAAAAGAGGAATATTTTTCATTCTTTCCATTGTTTGGAAAGAGGTGATAGAAATAAAGAAAAGTAAAAATTTCTTATTTGAAAAAAAATGAAAAGTGAGGGAGAGGTAATTATTATGTACAAGAATTTTAATTTTACTTTTTAAAGAAAAAATATTATATATAATACGAAAAATATTTGATTTGTAAATTATATAAAACATATTTATATAAATTTAGCTTAATAAGTTTATAATGTAAAATTTTAAAAAGTGTTGTGATATTTTTTTTTTTGTTTTAAATAATTTTATAGTTATTAATATATATGAGGATAATATAGTCTTTTAATAAAAATATAAGATAATTAAAAGTTTTTCTCCCAAATCTTCTTAATTTTGGGAAGAATAGTTTTACCGAGCGGAGGAAGTAAGTTAACTTTCCTTACTCTCACTTTTCTCTTTCCTAAAAAACATTTCTCAAACACGAGTACTTTTTATTTTCTTTTTACTTTCGTCTTCCTCCTTCCCTTTTTTCATCTCTCAAACACAATATTAGTCGCACCTTGTTTTCAAGTAGGAGTCCAAGTTATGGCTGTGTTAACATTCCGAAATTTGTTTGGAAATGATTTCTTGTGGATGGAGAGTCAAGAATAAAATTTTATGTTGGCTTTGGTCATTTGCTGTTGCTTTGCAGTGGAATGGTTGCATTTCCAGAGACTGAGTTCTCCTCGGAAAATTTTTTCTTTTTGGCTGATGTCGTGTCTCCTGGGTTCAGGTTATGTAGAGACTGGTTCACCAACTGTTGGTTCCAGCAGATCATGGAAGTTCATGGAAATGGAAATCCAATTATTGCTTGAGAAGCTACTGGATGTAAATGATTCCACGAGTAAATGTGCTGCATTGGCTGTACCAACCACTTCAGTTACGCAGTGTTTACCCAGGCTAGCACCAGTAAACTCCAATTATTTGTGGTTAATCTATTACATGACTTTAGTTTCCCGACTTCAGTTTCCCAATGGCGATGACAAAGTGATGAATTTTATCTTACACTTCCAAATACTATGCCATGATTTGCGGATCACCTGGCCTTCCTCTTGTAATTATAATCAGCATAGAATAAACTTCAATTATTCTCTTTCATTTCACCGAAAGGGCATGCAACTTTGGTTGATCTAATTTATCAAAGAAGTAATTGCATACACTTCAATTGTGCATATAATTTTCTTTGAAGTCAAATTCTTGAAGTGTATGTTTCATAGCCGTATGAAGAGCTATTACACTAATGCCTTCTGTTTCATTGAACAACTAAAATTTGTTGCTTCAGGAGTTTAGATGAATCGAGGGAAACATAAACTCAATAAGAGTGTAAACAAAGAAAAGAAAAGAAAAGAAAAAAAAAAAATGGAAAGGAAAAAATGGAAGTCAAAGAAAAATTAATTAAAAAGATTCCTTTCCCATGTGATGTTCACATGGGAAAGGAACCCTATAAATAGGTCTCTGCCCCTCAGTTCAAAACACATTCAGCAAATCTGTAAACAGAAAAGTTCAGAGAATTTGAGAGAAAAAGAAAATTTTGAAAATCTCTCAAGAAAATTTCTCCTTTTCTTACGTGCTTTTACTCTGCAGTATACTCTCCTAACTCCTTTTTGAGAGATATTTCAGGAGTAAGGTCCAAAAAATTTGCTGTTTCCATTTCTAAAGTTATTTTTAAATTTATATTCTCGGATCGCTCTAGATCTGAATTTCTGAGAATATAGATCTAAAAATATCAAATTACTACAAATTCGGCTGGGATTAAACCTCATACGGCCCTCAGCAAAATTCAGGCAGCTCATCCGAGAACAAGTCCATTCGACCATCGGTGAAATTAAGTCAGATCGGCTCAGATTAGCTCTCTGCGGTTCAAAACCGTAGTCAAAACGTCCAACTCAGATCTGGTTTCAGTCTACCCAGTTCAAGAAAAAGTTATGGAATTTATTTCTGTCAAGATCAAGCTCGTGCAGTCCTTGACGGAGTCAAAAAAAGAACACTAATCGGAGGATCTACGGAGATCGAACCACGTAAATTTTCTTTTATTTTTACAACTTTTAATTTGTAATTTATTTTTGTATTTTCGAATTTAATTGTTTTAGACTCGAAATTTACGCTTTACAAATTTTTGGCACGCTCGGTGGGACATCTTCACCTCCCATCTCTTGTTCCTTAAAGAAAAAAAAAAGGTAAAAGGGGAGCTGAGAGAAAAATAAAAAAAAAAAAAGAAAAAAAAAGTATAAAAAAAAAATAAAAAAAAATTAAAAAGTAAAAAAAAAGTAAAAAAGTAAAAAAGTAAAAAGTAAAAAAGTAAAAAGTAAAAAGTAAAAAAAAAAGTAAAAAAAAAAAAAAATTTACAGGTGTTCAGCACATCAAATGACACCAAAAAGAAGTACGGCTGCCGGTACCAACAAAAAAGCAACGGCTCCACTGCCTGCATCAACTACCCTACCTGGGTACGCAGGACTACAAACCCGCGGACGGACACAGTTCCTTGCCACTCAATTGAGTCCACAAACTCGCGCAAGAACAAAGTTCCTCGCCACCAACAAAGTTAAAATTGAGGACTTGCAGCTCACACAGCAGTTAGATTTCTCACATGACTCTGTCACTAAACAAAGGAGTCGATCACCTACCCCTACCGAAGTTAGGGGTAGAGCATCAAATTCTGCCCAACAGCAGAATCTGACCTATTCTGCACAAACGAACACAGAGGAAGAAGAAGATCCCTCTACTCCAGTCTTCTATAGAGCATCAAATTCTGCTGAACAGCAAAATCCAACGCGTTGTGCTGAAACAAGTCAGGAAAGATCCGACGGGCCCTCTACAACAGTCTTCCGTGGAGAACCATCTACCGCTGCTGATGTCAGGCTGACCAACACCACCAGAATAGAAAAAATGTTTGCAGATTTAAACCGCGGATATTCACAGCTGATTTGCGGATATGCACAGTTGATTGAAAATATGAAAGAATTAAGACAGCAAATAGATGACGTTAACAAAGGGCTTCACCAAGCCCAACCCGCTGATGCAGTCAACCGCGAAGATCGTCCTCAATCATCTCGATTTGGGGCACAGTTTTTAGCCAATCGGACCAACAGAAGGACGAGAGTACCGACTCAGCTACAAGCTCATTTCCAAGTGGGATGGGTCATGTCTAGTTCAAAAAAAATGCTTTCATATTTTCAGGTCAGAAATGTATTTCGACCTGACCCAATAAAGTAGGTAAATTTCGAAATTACTGTTATGTTAAAAAAAAAAAAAATTCTCAAAAAAAAAAGACACAAAAAAAAGAAAAAAAAAAGCAAAACAATATCAAAAAAAAATTCGAAAAGAAAAGCTAAAAATTCAAAAAAAAAAAAGAAAAAAAAAGAAAAAAGTGTAAAAAAGCAAAAAAAAAAAAAAGCACGAATAAAGCCAAAAAAAAAAAAGAAAGAAAAAAAAAAAGACGTCTGAAGCTCTTGTGCATTTTCAGAGCCCATCATCAAAATTAAAATTTAGATTCGGGGGCAAATCTCAAATCCCGACTCAAATTCAAAGCCAAACATAAACTCGACTAAACTCGGGCTCAAAGCCCAAATCTAAATTCCAAGTCCAAATCCAGATTCGAGGGTAAAACTTAAACCCTGAATCAAAGTCCAGCTCAGCAGCTCAATAGCTCACCAAACAGTTTAGTAGCTCAACAGCTCACCAGCTTACCAAACAGCTCAGCAGCTCAACAGCTCAACAACTCAGCAGCTCAACAGCTCAGCAGCTCACCAACTCTCCGGCTCCACAGCTCCACAATTCAATACTCCTGTCTCGCACGAGTATAAAAGGCGAACAGCTCCACAATTCAACACTCCTGCCTCGCACGAGTATAAAAGGCGATAATCAATCCATCACAGTTCAACACTCCTGCCTCGCACGAGTATAAAAAGCGATAATCAATCCATCACAGTTCAACGCTCCTGCCTCGCACGAGCATAAAAGGCGACATCACAGTTCAACGCTCTTGCCTCGCACGAGCATAAAGGCGACAACACAATTCAACACTCCTGCCTCGCACGAGTATAAAAGGCGACAATACAACAATGCAGACCCTAACAGGTGAGAAGCAGCCACAGCCTGCCGAACTTTGCCTGTAGGAGGCTCCATCTGCAAGCACCATCCCATTCCTACACTATGTGTCGAAGTCACGACGTCTAGAAGGTTAGCCCCCTTTTCCCTTTTTTATTATTGTACTAATCTTAAATAGGAGGAAGGACATACCCAACCCGAGTCAGAAGTGCTTCGAAGACAGGCTTATCCAGTCAAACAAAGAAGGTGAAGTCAGAGGTTCTACATTTCATGTCACAGTTAGCGAGGAGGCTGAGTCTGACTCATCAGACGGTGAAGTGAAGGAGGCTCCCCCGGAACTTGAAGATGGTGGCCAAGCAACTGTTGATGAACTCAAGGAGGTCAATCTTGGCTCTTCGGAAGATCCTCGACCTACATTTGTAAGTGCTTTACTTACTGCAGAAGAAGAACAAGAATATGTTCAAGTATTAAGTCAATATAGGGACGTGTTCGTATGGAGTTACAAAGAAATGCCTGGACTTGACCCGAAAATTGCGGTGCATCGTCTAGCAGTAAAGAAGGGTGTTCGTTCTGTTAAGTAGCCACAATGACGGTTCCGCCCGGAACTCATTCCACAAATCGAGGAGGAGGTGAACAAGCTGATCAATGCCGGCTTCATCCGAGAGGTCACCTACCCAACGTGGATTGCCAACATTGTCCCGGTAAGAAAGAAGAATGGACAGTTGAGGGTATGTGTTGATTTTCGAGATCTTAACAAGGCCTGCCCGAAAGATGACTTTCCGTTGCCTATAACGGAGATCACAGTCGATGCAGCAATGGGTCACGAAACATTGTCTTTCATGAATGGTTCTTCAGGCTATAACCAAATCAGAATGGCACCAGAAGACGAGGAGTTGACAGCATTCCGCACCCCAAAAGGTATATATTGCTATAAAATTATGCCGTTTGGATTAAAAAATGCTGGCACCACTTATCAACGTGCTATGCAAAAAATTTTTGATGACATGCTGCACAAGATTGTAGAATGTTATGTTGATGACTTAGTTGTAAAGACTAAGAAGCGCAAAGACCACCTCGAGGATCTCAAGACGGTGTTCGAAAGACTTCGTAGGCATCAGCTCAAAATGAACCCTCTCAAGTGTGCATTCGGTGTCACATCAGGAAAGTTTCTTGGGTTCGTGGTGCGCCATCGTGGAATCGAAGTTGATCAGTCAAAGGTTGAGGTAATTCAAAAGATGCCTGAACCTAAAAACCTGCACGAGCTGCGAAGTCTACAAGGAAAGCTGGCCTACATTCGCCGTTTCATCTCCAATTTAGCTGGGAGATGTCAACCTTTCCATCGGTTGATGAAGAAGGATGTCAACTTCGAGTGGGACGAAGCTTGCAGCAAAGCTTTTGAGAGCATAAAGAAGTACCTTTCCAATCCACCGGTCCTAGGTGCTCCAATTCAAGGAAAGTCATTGATTCTCTACATTGCAGCGCAGGAAAGATCTTTGGGAGCCTTGCTTGCACAGGAAAATGAGCAGGGAAAGGAAGTTGCTCTGTACTACTTGAGCAGAACACTAAATGGTCCGGAGCTGAGTTATTCGCCCATTGAAAAGACATGTCTAGCACTGTTCTTTGCCATTGACAAGCTGAGGCACTACATGCAAGCTCATACGGTACGTCTCATTGCAAGAGCTGATCCTGTCAAATATATCTTATCTAGACCAATCTTGTCAGGACGACTTGCCAAGTGGGCAGTAATCCTACAAAGCTACGACATTGTCTACGTGCCTCAAAAAGCAGTCAAAGGACAAGCCCTAGCAGACTTCCTTGCAGATCACCCTGTTCCGTCAGATTGGGAGTTCACAGACGATCTTCCAGATGAAGAGGTCTTTTATATTGAGACACTGCCACCATGGACGATGTTCTTTGATGGTGCAGCAAGGCGTGATGGTGCTGGTGCCGGCATAGTGTTTGTCACTCCTCAACGACAAATACTACCATATGCTATCATTCTCAGTGAGTTATGTTCAAATAATGTTGCTGAATACCAGGCTTTGATCATTAGTCTTCAAATGGCTGTCGATATGAAGATTCCAACTATAGAAGTCCATGGAGATTCCCAGCTCGTCATCAACCAACTTACAGGATTGTATGACGTGAAGAAAGAGGATCTTGCGCCTTACCATCAACGTGCTCGACAACTAATGGATGAATTTGAAAGCATCACCTTGGAGCATGTGCCTCGACGAGAAAACACTCAGGCAGACGCATTGGCTAACCTGGCCACCTCTCTTGCAAAGTCAGAAATCCAGGCTACAGTTGTTACCGTATGCCAGAAATGGATAGTGCCGCAGAAGGATGATGAAGAAACTACAGCAGCCAACGCTGTATCTGTACGTCTCGCGGAGGACGAGGATTGGCGTCAACCAATCATTGATTACCTACAGCACGGGAAGTTGCCTGAAGATCGTCGTCATAAGACAGAAATTCAACGACGAGCTCCCCGCTTCATGTATCTCAAGGATGCTCTGTATCGAAGGTCTTTTGATGGAGTTTTATTTCGTTGCCTAGGCAATGAAGAGGCAAAACAGGCTCTCACTGAAGCACATTCTGGTGTTTGTGGCGGACATCAATCAGGGCCTAAGTTGCACTTCCAACTCAGAAGGATGGGATACTACTGGCCAACCATGGTACGTGATTCCATTGAGTTTGCTAAAACTTGTCAAGCTTGTCAATTTCATGCCAATTACATACACCAACCACCGGAGCCACTGCATCCAACTGTCTCATCCTGGCCCTTTGAAGCTTGGGGTCTCGACTTAGTGGGGCCCTTGCCAAAGTCATCCCTAGGTCACCTGTACATCCTCGCAGCAACCGATTACTTCTCAAAATGGGCTGAAGCCATTCCACTTAGAGAGGTAAAGAAGGAGCATGTTGCCAATTTCATCCGGACTCAGCTGATCTATCGCTATGGAGTCCCTCGATTCATCATCACTGATAATGGTAAGCAGTTCTAGAACAGCTTAATCGATAAGCTCTACGAGAAGTTCAAGTTCAAGCAGTAGAAGTCATCCATGTACAATGCCCCAGCAAATGGCTTGGCTGAAGCATTCAACAAGACCTTATGCAACCTGTTGCGGAAGGTAGTCTCTAAATCCAAAAGAGATTGGCATGACAGAATTCCAGAGGCATTATGGGCGTATCGTACAACTTACCGGACTCCAACACAGGCGACGCCATACTCACTTGTCTACGGTGTCGAAGCAATACTGCCGTTGGAAACACATATTCCATCCCTGCGCATGGCTGTTCTGGAAGGACTCACACAGAAGGAGAATGCTCGCCTACGTCTGGATGAGTTAGAAGCCCTTGATGAAAGGAGGCTTGAAGCACAACAACAACTTGAGTGTTACCAAGCCCGGCTCACCAACACGTTCAACCGCAGGGTCCGCCCTCGATCTTTTCAAGTTGGAGACCTTGTTCTTGCAGTACGACGGCCCATCAACATGAAGCATCGGCCTGGTGACAAGCTTACTTCCAAATGGGACGGGCCATACTTAGTGCAGGAGGCCTATACTCACAACGCTTACATATTGTCAGACCAAGAAGGCGTCCGAATCGGCCCAATCAATGGTAAATTTCTGAAACAATATTATGTGTAAATATATTTGAAAAAAAAAAGAAGAAAAAAAACAAAAATAAAAAAAAAATCAAAAAAAAAAGAAGAAAAAAATCAAAAATCAAAAAATCAAAAAAAAAAAGAGAAGAAAAAAAAATCAAAAAATTAAAAAAAAAATCGAAAATAAAAAGAAAATAAAAAAGTTCGGAAGTCCCGATCTGAAAGTCCAAGCGAATATCCAAACCCAAAAATCCAAACCCAAACACTTGAGCCCAATTCAGAAAACACAAAACCTAAGTCCAAAACCCAAACACTCAACCCAAATCCAAAAGTCCAAACCCAAACACTCAACCCAAATCCAAAAAGTCCAAATCCAAACCCAAACACTCAACCCAAATCCAATCCCAATCCAAAGTCCAAAACCCAAAAATTCCAAGTTCTAGACACAGTCCAGAACCCAGGTTCAGAATCCAATCCAACTCCTGGCCCGCATGAGTATAAACTGTGAACGGCCCAAAAATATAAAAGCAACGGAGGGTTTGAGTCTGAAACTCAGCATCAGTCTCAACCGATCTTCACCACATACCAAGACCTTTGCTCCTCTGCCACAAGAAAGATGGAACCAGTTGCAGAACCTCAAGACAAGGGAGAAGAAAGGTCACCCCGCACAAGGTGGCAACCAACCATGGCGCAACTGCAAATTCTAGAGGAAGTCTTCCACAACAATGGAGGTATTATGCCTAATGTATCTCAGATTTACCAACTTGTCTCACGATTGTGCCCACTCGGGGAAATCGAAGGAAAAAATGTGTTTTACTGGTTCCAGAATCGGAGAAGCAGGAAGAAACCAGCACTGAGAGCTGATTTTTCCAAAGAACAGTCTGCTGTTCCGATGGTAGATCCCACCAGTACAACTTCACCGTCAAATGAAGCAGGTCCGAGTTTTTCCACCGCAATAGTCTCTCCACGGTATGTTCTTCAAAGCCGTAGCCCATGAGAGCATGCACGCTGGTCCTGGTGGTCTTACGGAGTCAGCCAATGGTTCATCCCTCCTAGATACTTAAGTCTAGGAGGAATTTTTCTAGCAGAAAGGAGTTATTCCGGTGAAACTTTGCCTCTCTTTCCAGAATATTCCGACAGCATCAACCAGCTGGAAAGCGACGTCTACGTCGACGTCGACGTCAACATCATCGGCCCACCAGACGAGGTCGAGCTTGACTTGGAGTTGCACCTCGGGCCCCGCTAGGACGGCCGACAAGATAAGGTGCGACGACTTCTGCAGCACACGGCAACGACTTCTGAAACACACGGTAACGACTTTCGTGACACGCGTCAGCCGCTGCCTCTTTTGTCTCTTATGCAGGAAAGGGACGTGGATGGCCCTACTCGAATCTGCGTACCTTTTTGACTTTTCAAAAAAAAAAAAAAAAAACCCTTTATCGCATGTATATATATATCTTGCATTCCCGAGTTATAATACTCACCCCTCAGCTCTTCTTTCTCAAAAGAAAATGGCTAGTCTCTGCACTTGTCTCAGGAAGTTCTTCGATCAAGAAGTTGGAGGCGCACGAGCTAAGAAAAGAAGGAGTAGTCTTCCTCGAGGGATCCCTAACGCCATCGGTGTCATGGAGTTTCAATTACTCTCCTTAGTTCACATCTATTACAGAGGGATGAGACGCTGCAATTATCCTAATCTTCCTTTGGATGCCGCGATGTACGGGGAAGTTCCAACTACTCTCCTTACGTCAAAGCAGACTTAGGAATCATCACTACAGTCAGTCTCTCTGTGCGCAGGTCTTAAAGTTCCAAAGTGCTGGGCCTTCCTCTTGGGGAGGTTCAAGTTCTTTGCCTACCGGATCATCCTCACCAGAGCTCTGGAACTTTAAGAGATATAAAAAATCCTTTGCGGGCTATGGAAGCTCGAATGCACATGGAGCCAGAAGGTCAATTTTTATATTGGCTGGGCTGCTAACTTTCTCAAGATCGTATCGGGTTCCTATTGCGATCCAACAACAGCAGGCATGGTCAAAGATAGAAGACTCCAAAGATTCAATGTTCATCAGGACGTTTCCAAGTTTCAGACTGGACTTCAAGACTCGGTTCGAATTATCTCTGTAAAATTCTTTCTTACCGACCCTTGAAGTGGGGGCATTTGTAAACAAAGAAAAGAAAAGAAAAAAAAATAGAAGTCAAAGGCCGGCGTTGCTGATTTCAAAATCAGCAACGCCGGCCAAAGAAAAATTAATTAAAAAGATTCCTTTCCCATGTGATGTTCACATGGGAAAGGAACCCTATAAATAGGCCCCTGCCCCTCAGTTCAAAACACATTCAGCAAATCTGTAAACAGAAAAATTCAGAGAATTTGAGAGAAAAAGAAAATTTTGAAAATCTCTCAAGAAAATTTCTCCTTTTCTTACGTGCTTTTACTCTGCAGTATACTCTCCTAACTCCTTTTTGAGAGATATTTCAGGGGTAAGGCCCAAAAAATTTGCTGTTTCCATTTCTAAAGTTATTTTTAAATTTATATTCTCGGATCGCTTTAGATCTGAATTTCTGAGAATATAGATCTAAAAATATCAAATTACTACAAATCCGGCTGGGATTAAGCCTCATACGGCCCTCAGCAAAATTCAGGCAGCTCATCCGAGAACAAGTCCATTCGACCCTCGGTGAAATTAAGTCAGATCGGCTCAGATTAGCTCTCTGCGGTTCAAAACCGTAGTCAAAACGTCCAACTCAGATCTGGTTTCAGTCTACCCAGTTCAAGAAAAAGTTGTGGAATTTATTTCTGTCAAGATCAAGCTCGTGCAGCCCTTGACGGAGTCAAAAAAGGAACACTAATCGGAGGATCTACGGAGATCGAACCACGTAAATTTTCTTTTATTTTTACAACTTTTAATTTGTAATTTATTTTTGTATTTTCGAGTTTAATTGTTTTAGACTCGAGATTTACGCTTTACAAAGAGAACATGCAGAGCTTCTGAGTTGAGTCAGAGATGGTATCACTGAGTACTAGGTGAGCATTATCAAACACACTCTAACAATATTTTGATAAATTCCCAATGTTAATTTATTGTTTATGCAATATTCTTGTTCATCATGTTTGTGTTTTGTTGTCTGCGCCCATACAGGCTTCTGGGAGTATATTCCCACGAATTCAGTCACTATGCGAGAGAGCCGCCATCCATGGAAGCATTGCTCATTTGTGGTTCATGTGAAAATTGAGTACCCAATTTCACCAATTGGTAATTCTGCTATCAGCTCAATTGAAGTTCCTCATTCCTTTTGTAGTTATTTTTTACTGTCTAATGGCCACAATTATATGGGAAACACTGAAAGTCCATAATAATTATTCTGGCCATTAGGTCGCACTCTTTCACATACTTTCGACAATCGAAAGGCACAGCACATTTCCACACAATGCGGGAGTAAATCAGATTGATTTTCTGCAGAATGATGATGTGATTTAAGGAAGCTTAAACAACCAGGGCTGTCTTGGGTTCTCAGAGAACTCTATTTGGAGATGTTCAAGAGAAAGTAAAACTTCTAAGTGACAAATTTCCTATTATCCATGGCTTACTCGGTACTTATAAAGCATTGTATGTCCATAAGTTTTGTTTCTTTAGTTTACTCAGATACTCATTACTCATGTAGAGCTTTTTTTTGTCCTTTTTCTTTTAAGGTTTTATAAGGAGTTGCAAATCAAAAGACTCATTTTTCTATTACCTGTTATTGTTGTCTGTACGTTTTTTTTTTTTTAACAAAAAGCAAACATGCCATTTTATTTTTTTCGGTCATAATGTCATTTTATTGCATGTGATTGCTGCTACCACCCCTCGAACCGATGATCTTAACAGGAACATGGATGCATTGCCTTCAAGGCAACAAGAGGGTGGTCATAATGCCATTTTATTAATAAAAAGGAAGGATTTCACTAGTAGGCTCCAAACCTAACCACCCATACATACATAGGAACCAAGCAGTCCAAAGCAAACCCAACAACCTTGAGGGAGTGAGTTCCAACCCAAGACCCAACTAGACTTGAGAAATACCCATGCTTAAAGCTTAGGAAAACCAGACCAAAGGTCAAGAACCCAGAAAACACTCCCACAACTCCCCACCGGCCACAGGTAGAGAAGGGCTGGCACCGGTGAAACACTAATGAGAGCGCTACCGTCAACTGCCGCCATCGACACTATCAAGCAGCCATTGCCATTAAGGCTACCACTGAAACAAACCCACTGACCACCACCCTAGCAAGCCACGGGAGATAGTCGGAGAAGGCCAACCTCGACCACGTCCACCGCTGGAGACTCCATCCCCAAAAGCTATAGAAAGCCCAAAGCTGTTGCATAACCAAAAGAGGCCCACTTAACTCAACTGTACATGGCCCAACCGTGCACCAAAAGGAGGACCCTCCCCTACCCCCTCTCTGACCGTGGAGCCCCGGGGGGGGGGGGGGGGGGGGGGACGCGCACGGGAGACAATAGAACACGCGCAACGACCAAGTGGAGAAAACGAGAAGCAACCCAACAACCCACAATCAAAGCTAACAACCACCACAACAAGAGGGAACAACCATCAAAACCAAAACTAGGCCAGCTCATAGAGGAGCACTAACGGCATAATCGGGGGAAGGTTGACGAAGCTCACGAGATGCTCAGAGCACAAAACCCCTATTGGGGTACTTTTTTTAAAGGGTTGTACGTTGTTTCTTATTATCTATTGAATCTTAAAATAACAAATTCTATTTATTGTAACAGTAAATAAAAAATGATGGCGCTTTCCGAAATGAATTTTGCCTCTGCAATTGGTTAGGTTAGATGGGATTCTGGTTATTGAAGAATGTCTCTTTTTCCCTTTGGCACCCTTAGAAAAAAAATGTCTCTTTCTGTTCCATGATACTGCTATTCCAAAGACCTGAAAATTGAGCAATGCCACAAGAACACCAGCGTATGAACCGTCGCTCAAAATGGGTGGGTTCCTTGTCCTGTGAACATCTGATGACACACTGTTTGGTCTAATTTTAGATGCTTGAACCTTGCTTTCCAGTATCTTACCAAAGTTACCATGTGCATGTGGGACGACCCATGTTAACCAATGACACACTCAATGCACATAACATTGGCTGGATGAAGCGTGTGGCATGAGTGTGCATGCGTTACCCTTGCTTCCCGATGGTCTAGCTTCAACTAACTTTCTTTTGGAGCTGTTATGGCTGGCTACAACTCCTTTTTATTATTTTTACACGATTTCTTTGCTTAAAAGGCCGAACTACGTGGGTTCCCTTGTTGGGTCAGACACCCGGATAATTTTCTGATTGGTTCCGTTTTGCTAGCAGCGCCGAAAGGTGTCCTCTGTATTGTAGCCAAACCGTCGGTCTAATTTTTTTATAAGTTTAGAGACTATGTAGTCATATTTAAGTAATAATAAGTAATAATTTATTTTCATTTAACTGACATTTGACAGTTTATTTATATTTTTTTGTTGTTATTTTAAAGATACTTGTAAATCTAGAGAGCTTTTTTCATAAGTTTTTTTGTTTTTTTTTTTTGGTTTATATCTAAGCTTTTTCTATAAGTTCAATGGCAAATGCGCTTTTATTTGTCTCCATTACGTAGCGTCCGGGTAATGGACCTGGACTCTCTTCGATTCATCGACCACCCTACACTGAACATAACCTCAGAGCTGTTTGGACCGCTTCTTGAGCCACAAGAGATTAGATTCTAACCAGGCGAAAATGGGAAAGTGTACGTGCATGAGATATAGTTAAGTGATCTATTGATGATTACAATGAAGCCCATTAAAAGTTTGCCACTTGTGCACAAAATCATTTGTGACCTAAAAACGGAAAAGTGACTAATAATTATACACATTTCAACACATGTTTTCACTTTATATTATTACAATTGTTCGTTGCTTTATTATAACGAAAAAGGGAGGCATACAGAGGTTTATATATAAAAGATATAAAAATTTAATAAAATAATTATATTTTTGTATTGTTTTAGCCAAAAAAAAATTTCAAAAGAAAAAGAATTTTTTTAAAAAAATCTTATATAATATCTACATTTTATATTTTAATATAATACTCATCTAAATTTTAATTTTAATTTTTTTCAAAAAAAACTTAAAATAAAAGAAAAAACAAAAAATATTTGCACCTCGGGGCATGTATTTGGGCCCTTATTATAAATATTGGTTGCAAACTAGTGTTTAAAGACGTAATCCAAGTTGGTTTTAAGATTATAAGCATGTATCTAATAGTTATAATAATATAATGTAAATCTATTTTTACAATGCGTCAAATTAATGGGCCTTGAAATTCGGCATGTTGTTGACAGTAGGACAATGATAAATTATTTGACCAGTTGAACTATTAATTGATGGTGGGTGGGAAGAGACGATTTTTTTTTTCTCCAGAGATAAGAGAAAATTTGAAGGGTGGCTTTTGGCATAATGAAAAATTATTTTAATGTGATTTGTTGGTCATGAGTTTGAATGTGAAAAAAAAAAATTTGGGAAAAAAAATCAATTTATGCACATTTAACATTTTTTTCAATTCTCACAAATATAAAAACCTCCTATTTTGAGAGCTCTTTTGTCTTTATATAAAGAGAGAATTTAGAAACATAGAGGGAGGAAATTGGGGAGGATTGACGACAAAAGGCAGCTGAATCCAATTTATTTATACCATTAATTGTAATTAGTAGGTTGTGGCAGCGTTGCAGACAAAAAATGGAAATTACTTTCCATGTCTTTTGCAGCATTTTCAAGAGTAGGTGTATCTGTGTTAACGGGGGCTGCTTAGCAGACCCCCACAACGCACAAGTACTTTGCATTACTGTGAAATTGTACAAATGACACAAAACCTCTATTCTTCTGAACTTCTGATGCCAAAAGAAACCGCAAAGCTCTAGAAATGCCCTCTTTATTGCATTTCTAACCTCATTGAGGGAAAAACAGATAAAAAAGCGTCTTGCAGGCTTTTACAATCTACAGAGAAAGCAAATGCCTTGGCAATTCCACCATGGCCGCAATTTTATTCCAATCCGAGCTCACATTTCTTTTTTGAGAAAAGGTTTGGAGCCAAATAGGGGAGCTGAATAGTCCCCCGATCCGATGTGGTAGCTAAAGGGCAGGGGTGTTAGTGGTAGGCATGGGGTCTACAATAATTTTCAATAATTAATGAGAAAAATTATAAATAAAATAATAAAAAGTAACTATTTATTAATAAAATATAATTATATTGTTATTTTATATAAAAATTTTTATTTTAAAATTTTTTTTAACATATATTATGTGAGATCTATAATTTTAATTTTAAGATAATATTCATTAAATTTTAAATTTTAATTTTATTATTTATTTTTTATTAATTTAATTATATTTTATCAGTAAGTGATAAAAAAATTAGGGTTAATATAAAAAATATCAATCACTTTTGTATCTTATAATAAATCTAGCGCATCTTTTAAAAAGTAATAAATTCAACACAATTCAATTATTTTGTAACAAATCTAACACACTGTCAATTAACAGTAACAAAATCGGTTAGCATGCACGCGTGATATGTTTACGTGTAAATAATTAACTGCGTAACATGTCATGTATCATTTTAAATTTTAAATTAATAAAAATATAAATACAAAAATAAATAATATTGAAAAAATTCTAAAAATTCTCTCACCACTCTCCCCTTCTCTCTCTAGCTCTGCTGTTCGATCTAAAGCCCAACTCTCTGCTTCCTTCTACAAAGATCAAACAGTACCATCATTTGTAAAATCAAACCATCATATAACACCCCAAATCAATTACTAAGTCCCACAAGAATTAGGTAGCCGTAGTTCGTCCCTCTTCCTCAATTATAACATGAATGGTTTGCATACACGGGGATGAAACCGATCTTGTGGCACGCCGTGATTGAGGACTACCCCACCGCTTGACTCTTACTGTTAATATTCGTTGCGGAGTGCCGGGGAGAGACATTGCTCGCCCCCGTTGTCGCCGTCATACTGGTGGCGATATTGCTGAGAGAATTAGTCGAAATAGCACTGGGCATTGAAACAAAAATTAGGCCTCAGAGTTTGTGTGAGCGATAGTGTCTGCAAAATGCAAATGATGGTGCTATTTGATTTTTGTGGAAGATAGGAGGGTGTTGGGTTGGTGTCAGATTGAACAGGAGAGCTAAAGAGAGAAGGGGAGAGAGAGGCGAGAATTTTCAGAAATTTTTCAATACCTTTTATTTTATTTTATTTATTAATTTTAAATTAAAATGATATGTACTATGTCTTATAGTCATTTATTTACATATATATACGTATCACGTATATATTCTAACGGATTCTATTATTATTAATTGATAATGTAATAAACTTATGACAAAATAATTCGATTGTATTAAATTTTATATTTTTTAAATAATATGTTAAATTTGTTATATGATGTAAAAATAATGATTTTTCTATATTAATTCAAAAAATTATTTAATATATATATATCACATTTATTTAATTTTAAAATTTAAACTTATTATTTTTTATTTTATCAATTTAATTGTATTTAGTTAGAGTCTCACACGTATTGGGGGCACGTCAGATCTGTTGGTCTGTTCAGGGCTCCCATTGGAGTCCCTACCAGTGCCTTTTTTATTTCACATGAAATAGTACAAGTAAATACAGAATTATAAGAAATACGAACTACAAGGGGCTGACTGTTTCGAATTATATTGGAGACGATGATTTAGTGGAATGAGAACTATTAACACGTTTTAGTTTTTTTTTGCTTTGTTTTAACATTTTTAACGTTTTTACTGTAACGTGGATTCAAAAAAACGTTTTTACTGTATTGTATTGACTAGTTGATTTGACTTAAAAGAAACATGGGATTGACTTTGACTGCCTGCAACAATGGACCATGCAAGATAAATATCTGGTCCCAACGCTTCCACATTGTCCTTCATTTAGTTCTTCAAGTTTAATTTTTTTTATTTAAAAAAATTGGAACTTAGATAAAAAAATTTTTGGAGATAATATGTAAATTTAGGGATCAAATGTTTATTTTGGATCAAAGAAATGATATGGTCGATGTGTATCTCCAAGATTTAAATTTTATTTATATAAAAATAAATAAAAATTTTATTAATATTAATTTTAAACATATTTATACAAATAGTTTTAATAAAATAATGAAATGATACAACATTTTTTACAAAAAAAAAAAAAAAAAAAAGCAAAAACCCGCTTAGTTCATCAATTCTATCATCCGGTTGAATTGTTTCGGTCAATTAATGTTGAACAGTTTTTGTTGGTTCAATGTCTCATTTGGGTTTTTTTTTTTTTATAAAAAAAACAAATTAGATAGGAATAATGATCAATTCACTAGTTTTTCAATTTGGCTATTGGTCCGGTCGTCCGATTTTTGAAGCTATTGTTGCAATAGCGTACCTGATTGTATTAGTACAATCAATATCCAAATGTCGCTGAGAATCTCCTTCCGTCAAATAAGTTAATCACTGGACTACAAAGATCGGAGGTCTAATAGTCTAGATGGAAGAACAAAAAATTTATAGTACTGCACATTTTATGAAGTGCACGGTCTAATAAAATTCTTAAGGATGAATAAAAGAAAATCACGACTAGCTACCAAGTGATTTTCGTGTGGGATCTCTCTTGCATCCCCGGATTCGTTATTGCCAAGTCATGAAAAATAGATCTTTCAGTGGGCATGCAAAATGCTAATCACAAAATGGCATAGCCAACAGCTAATATGATCATGTGATAGCTAAGGGAAGATAATACAAATTCAATCATCAATCGATATTTGATAGAACTGGACAAGAAGTTTAAAAGCTTCCTACGGAAAAACAACCAATTTTTTGTCAATTCACGTCAATGTACTTTGGAAGAGTCCTTTGTCATCACGTTATGCCATCTTATCACTACGCGTCAAACTTGAAAAGCTCTTAAAACATATAATTAAGCCAATATTTCTTGTTGCCGTATCGAATTTGTGTCAAATGTAGTTAATATATTATTTTAGAAAAAAAATATTAATTATTTCAAAAAAAAATACCTAGCAATCTGGCCAAACTTCTCCGAGGTAGAGACCGGTTTGATTTCAAAAACTATAATTACAACAATGATCGAAAAATCTGGCAAAGGGATTGTGGAAGACATAAATGCGAAGGATTAAATTAGGCATCGATATGTACTCATGATGACGATCAAATATGATGGCGTGAACCTTATGACTCATGTGAAATGATTATCGCTAGAAGTTGGATGTAATTGGAGTTAGAGACATATTTTTGCCGTGCAAGGTATTCCGTGGTAGGTTTAATGAATTTTTCTGTCTTGGAGGCCGTTGAGATCTCTGTCCACAAAATGTGTAAGCCTTGATTAATTACAAAGAAAGTACAAGTATGCTGATGCTGATATGTCGTGACACATCTTCCACATAATATCTTGTCTCCTTAGTTCAATGGCCCATTTTGTCAGTGGGAAACTAAAGCCATGCTGAAATCGTGATCATTCTAAGGACACAATTGAATTGACAACGTTCAATGATGTCCTTAAGCAAAGGCGTTTCTTGCTAGGATCTGATTCTATCATTGTATAGAAGCCCTGCAAATTGAATTCCAATATATTTTTACTTTGATTGAAAGACATCGTATTTTTATATTAGATTGTGTGTTTGTACATATTAACAGAATAACTAACTCTATTGCCGATACAGTATCTGAGCAAACTATAGTTAGAAATTTTAATTTCATAGCATGGTTTTGAGTCTCTTGCTGTAACTTTCTTTGACAAAGGGCTTTTTGATAATACAAATTCATCTGCTTACATATTAATACAAATTCATCTACTGATTTATAAAAAAAAATTAAATTTTAGGAACTTCAAATGGAGATGAGAAAGATTTATAGCTTTCCCACTCGAACACATTCGTCCAACAGGGCCCAAAAAAAAAAGGTTATATTTTTAACTCTTTACACCTGTTGCCTGTGTATGTAACTGCGTAACCGATGATTACCTTTGAAGAGCAAGTTTGGGACAGAGAAAAGCCATTTTGCACATGAGGGGCCGAATGCTGATAGTCCTAAATGAAATAAAAGAGAAAGTGAAACCTCTATGCAACTGATATATTGTGTAGGTAGAAGCCTAACTAAATAAGCACAGGCTAGCCCTAAAGAAAGAGAAAATCAATGCAAAATGCAGAGGAAGGCAAAGGACAAACTAAAGTAGAAAAATAAATAAATAAAAAGGATCTGTGCCTTCTGGGTCTCTCCATGACCCTGACAACTACGTGTCTGCCTACACATGCATGGGAGAGAGAAGTGTGAGTGGTCAAATCCAAAAAATGCAAAGCTCCAACTACAGTAGTGCTTCGTTGGGTGTTAGCATACTAATTCAAAATTTGCAATGATAAGGCGGTGAATGACATCTAAATCCGTGGAGAAAGAAGAGTTAGATCTCATCCTTGTTGCGAGGACTATCGTGATCTTCTAATTGTTGATAATAATTTTTAACGAAATTGTGAGGGGCCGCTTTTTTATTTTTATTAAAAAAAAAAAAAAAAGAGAGAGAGAAGTGGGAGCCTGTTGAATTTTGGCATCCAGTATTTTTTTCTTGAAATGCTTGAATGCATCCTATTTTGCACCCTTGTTTGTATACATGAGAAAAATTGTAGTTGCCTTATATTGCTAATTTAAGCTATCAAAAAATTAAGTAGCTATATATATAGCTTATGGGCTTCAGTAGAAAACTATAAATATACGTGGAACCCTTTGTGTAATGTTACCAACATGTGCATTTCCCTTGCTTGCCTCCAGTTTTATCAATTTGAACATCACACATGTGAAAAATACTTTCGCGAATTATATTACGAGAAAATAATAGGATAAAAAGAAACCCAGAAAAATCCCCAAAAACTGACAGTGGCATGTAAAATATGCTTGCATAATAGTTGACCATGTATATCTACACTGAAATTGTTCAATATAGTTTGAATTTGTCAAACAATAGCTGTTAGAGATATTTATTAATCGATTGGTAATTACAGTACTGTATTATACGAAATTTTTTGAAGTAATATTACATGTGTACTGACCAAATTTTTAGCAAAATAGTTCTATCTCTCTCTCTCTCTCTCTCTCGTAACTCTCTTTTTGGTTAATTGAAGAGGAAAGAAAAGAAAGATTGTGATTTCATTGAAAATATCTAAGTGAAAATTAACACTAACCCCTTACATCAATTATTAAAATCGAGCATGCTTGAGAAAATAGAGTTTCCGTTCTATTAGCATAATTTACACGCGGATAACCTTCTCTTATTTTTATAGATCTCTTTCCATCTCACTTAGTATAGATCAAATATACCTCAAGGAAAGTAATTGGTGAGAATTTTTATATAAAATCAAAGTAATATGTATCGTTGGATAACTAAATTTAAATAAATAAATAAATAAATTGTTAAATACCGTAAATGAATCGTATGATCAGATTGATGGTACTTAAAATATAGTCACGTACCCTCTGTTTGGATTGACCATTAGAAAAGAAAACAAAAGAAAATTTCAAAATCCAAAACAGATTCCTTTGTTTCAAAAGCAAGAGAACGACGTTAAAAAAGAAAAAACAAAGAGAAAAATATGTGCAAGAGAAATCACTTAAAAAACACACATGAAAGTACAATGACCAACTAAGGCCCAATTTTATCTTCTTAATTTTAACTCACCCAACTTTATCTTCTTAATTTTAATTCATTATTCAATTATTTATATGAGTATTTTTATAATTAATTCATACACATTTTTTTTCACAATTTTCTCATACAATATAAATATAAAATTTTACTTTCTCATCATTTTTTTCATAACTTTTTTTCTCATAATTTTTTTTATTTTACAAAAATCTTACAATCCAAACAAACGGACAGTGTAGCTCATATCCTATTTGCTTTGCTCACAGATACGGAGGTTTCGCAATTTGCATGCACCGGAATATCAGTCTCCGATCCAAGGGAGACCGAAAAGATCAGTACTATGAAGGGTCGGAGCAAATCGGCGAAAAGACTTATGAAACCTAAGAGGACCAAGGTGGCAGCCGGGGATAGGGACGGCAAGGGGCTGCAACGCCCAAGGTCTACAAGTCAAAATAGTCATTGCAAGGTAAAGGTGCCCAGCATTTATGGCTAACTTTATCAATAAAATGAAATCAATTTGCGCTCAAATAAATGTTGCAGAACAATATGATATTTGAATGGGGGCTGAAGCTGGAATTAAGATCCAGAGATCTCAGCTTCAAGAAAAATAATACTTACCATATAATAGTCTCATAGATGCCATTTTCTTTAAAATTTTGGGTTTGGCCATGTAGTAACAAGCTACGAAACATGAAGTTGATATAATGATTTATATACTATTTTTTTATTTAATAGATTTTATCATATTATCTAACATAAGTACACTCACTCTGCCTTTCAGTAATTGTAAGATTCATGGGCAAAATTTATTGATAAGGTTATGAGCAGAAGTACATGATATGCTAGTTCGACTCGCACTGGAAGAATGCTAATCATTTTGACATGGGCGTCTAAAGATAAGAATCCAAGCATCGGTACATGACAATCTACCATATTCAAGGAATGTTGTTATGTTATCTGCATCTAGCGACTAATCATTTGTTGTTATTCATCAAAAAAATCAATCATGTGTAGTAGTGTATTTACTGGTTTATATATTTGCATTCACATAGAAACTCATGATAGAATGAAAAGTATGTTGTTGGAGAGAATCTTTATGCATTTACCCCGCCCATTGCTAATTCTGTTTTTTTTTTTTTTATTCTAATGCATGTAATTCTCATAATTCCTAAAAAATTATATTATATTGACATAGTAAACTTGACGTATTGCAAATATGACCTACACTAAATTTTAATTATGAATGTTAAATATAAATTTGTGTTCTTCTCATAAATCTCGAAAATGCTTTCAAAATTTAAAAATTTGTTACAATCATGATAATACAACATATGAATCTATATGTTTGAGTCGTTTTTTATTAGAGTTAGTTCAATATTTAGTAAATAAGAGTCAATCTAGCGAGAAGAATTTTTTAAAAACAAAAAATCTGTTTTTTGTCGATCGGCTGGCTGAAAGCAAAGCAGGCCAGGCTCAACGGAATTGTAGAGAACCGAGGAAAAATGTGTTACACAGCTACTCTTAACTGTGAAAACAACAGGTGAATGAGCCGAAGCCCATGCACACGTCCTTTTCTCACTACCCCACACTCCCCCACCTCTGCCGCCTGTGCCCTCTCTCGCATAAACACAAACAAAAAACAAATACGCATTCATTGGGAATAGCAGCCATTCATTTGCTTCTGTTACTTCATCAACTTGCAGAAATCAAACTACAAATTAAACATGCAAAAAGTACAATAAATAGAACAAAAACAAAAAAAAAGAAAAAAAAAAGAGATTTATTACATAAATACCATCAATTTAATAATTTATATTGCACTATTGTGACCATTAAATACATCATTTAACAATTATGGTCTCCATAATTATGCACCGAAAATTAAAATGTATAACCAATATAGACTAATGTTGAGACTAGTTAAATTAAGTTTGTGCTCTATCTCATTTTAAAATTGATATTTTCTTTCTCTTTCCTTGTCTCTCTCACACTTTTCTAGTCCTCCTTCATTATATCTATAGCATACATTGCAACAACTCAAGAATCAAGAAGATCAGATCCAAGAAGAGGATTTTTCTGTCTATCAAAAGACATCTGCTGATCAGTTCCATCATACCCATCAATCAAATCGCAGCAAATCAAAGAAACCAAATTTAATCCACCAAAAAAGAAAGATGTCCTCCTCATCTGCTGCCTTTTCACCGGACCACCACTCTCCCTCCGACCAGCTCTGTTACGTCCATTGCAACTTTTGTGACACTGTCCTTGCGGTAACCTTTTTCTCTTTGTCTTTTCTCATCTTCTTATTATTCTGATTCCTCCTCCAGCTTAATTCTTCTGTTTCTATAGTCTCTTTCTTCTCTTTCTCCTTCTGCTTCTGCTCATTCTTCTAATGGTTAATTAAATAAACTTAAAAGGGCTAATCTGTTTAGGGCTTGTTTGGATATGTTGTATCCCTTTTGTTTCTGACAGGTAAGTGTCCCTTGCACTAGCTTGCTCAAGACTGTCACAGTTCGATGTGGCCATTGCACCAATCTTTTATCGGTGAACATGCGTGGCCTGCTTGTTCCGGCCGCTAACCAGTTTCACCATGGTCATGCTTTCTTCAATCCCCAGAATTTTCTGGTTTGTATGATCTTCTTATATCAAGATTTCAGGAGCTAATTAGGGTTTCAATTTTTTTTGTTTTTTTTTTTTGTCTTAAGTAGCTGCCAGTCAATCAGTAAGGGAGTGGTGGTAAAGATAAGGTCAGGGTTCTAACCTCGGACTTGGCAGTTGAAAGCATAGCTTCCACTAGGTTGGGCCAAGTCCAGCCCTCTCGATTCAAATATCATAACCACTACTGTATAAATGTCAATTCTTTTGCACAAAATGCAACATTCTCTGCTACTACTATATAGTAATACGCTTCAGTTCAGATACTAGCTAGGGTTTTATTTATTTATTGATTATTTTTGACGACTTGAGGGAAATCGTAGGTTGCTAAGGGTTTTATTCAGAAAGAAGAATATAGTTATGTTTTCTTGAAATTCCATTGTTTGTTGCTCATGGTTTTGCTCTTTTGGCAATGGTAGGAGGAGATCAAGAGCACAACCCCATCAAATTTGCTAATGAATCATGTCCCTATTCCTAACCAAGATGAGATGGCGATTCCTGCTGTTCGAGGAGGAGCCCATGTTCATCAGGAGATCCCAAAACCACCTGCCATTAATAGACGTGAGATTCTCCACTTATTAATTCATCACTTTTTACTTGCTTCCTCTCAGTCTCGGGCCTTTTGTATATGTCCATTAATTTATATACCTTCCGCAGCCACTGCTCCAACATATTTTAGGTCAATGTCTGACTGCTTGCATCCCTAATTGGGACATGAAAGTGTGCCAATGTCAAGCACCCTCCTTGCACTTTGTAAAACACAATAGTCTCTTCAATAAATTGAGAGAAAAGCTCGTAAAGAGCCAGCCTTTTACCTCTTGCATTAAGTCAAGGCTCAAAAGTTGCTAAGATTTCTTTATTTTGGTTTCAAGACTACCAAGAACCTTTAATTGGTACACTTCTGCCATTCTTTTTTTGGCCTTCTTCTTCTAGTCATTCCTCATTTTTGCGCTACTCCCAGAAAAGTCTACTTCAGATCTGAGCTACGAGCCTATAATTCATCAGTTGCATCTCTTTCGTCAAGGCCCGAATTTACAAAGAAATGGGGGAAGATCTCAATATATATTAACCCAATGAGTCTCGTCACAGTTTAGAAAGTTTTTTGCCTGAAATTTTACTTGATTGCGATGAGGTTTGAATTTTTTACAGTTACCGTAATACTTTTTTTGCAACAAAAAAATAATAAATATCAAAGTAGTTAAAAAATTTGAGGTCTCATTGTAATTGACAAAATTTCAAACAAAAAATTCCTGGTACCACACTTTTTCTCCGACCGAATAAATTGGAGTGCGAGGGGTTGTTTTTAAATTCGTTCTACGTACATAATTGGTTGAGAGAGAGAGAACAATTCTGCCTTTCTTCCATGAATTATTATGAGATGGGGGATTTCCATGACCTGATATTTCTGAATAAGATAGATTGATATAGATAGAGAAATCGTTAGAGATCATGATGAGGTTATGATGAAGAGAGAGAGATAAAAGCAGAAATCTTACACAAAAGACAGCGAAAAGATTTAATGTGTCTGTCCAATTCTGTGTCTTTGTCATATATTATGTCTGCCTTGTGTTCTGTTCCATTGTCCAGCTCCGGAGAAGAGACAGAGAGTTCCATCTGCCTACAACCGCTTTATCAAGTAAGTCCATCATCGCTAATCTTCTTTATTATGCACAGTTTCCAAAGGAGACACTTGCCAGTTGAGAACTTGAATTTTTGCAACTTTTATTAGTTTAAGAAATTATATACCTCAAGATCTAAGCTTCTAATTTTGAGAATGGGTAGAGCTGTACATATTGTAGCCTGTAGTCCAATAATTTTTTAATTAAACAAAAGAAAAACAAGAGAAATTATTGATGGATGCAAGGTCTCTAATTATGTTTTATATATGAATGTCTATTTATGATCATAACTCCGAGATGTATAGATTGATTGTTCTATGATATATATGCATTGTCCACAATGGGGATATTTGTTAAGAGCACCAATACTTGTTCCCATTTTTAGTGTTTTACAATAGAAATTTAAATTTTTTTTATTATAAATATTGTTAGTTTTATTATAAAAATTAGTACTTTTATTTCATTTAAGATACCAAAAATCAGTATATAAATATATTCTCATTCGTTAATATCTTTAGTTTTGTGAACCATCTTTGAAATCCGCCAGCCCACTGATCATCTTTTCAGGGAGGAGATCCAATGCATCAAAGCCGGAAATCCCGATATAAGCCACAGAGAGGCATTCAGTGCAGCTGCAAAGAATGTAAGATAAGAGAAAATCCACATTCTTATACCATGTTGGGGCTTAATTAGGAGTAAGAATTCATAGATTCTATCAATTATATTAGTCGAGGCATTAGCTACAAGTTCTAGTGGTAAAGTTGCAAATCTTAATTTTACATTTAGACCTAAAAACCAAAAAGCCAAAAAAAAGAAAACTTCAGGTGTATAATTCCATAATTAGTAGTATATGTGATCATAGTTTTCTTTGCTAATGGGTCAATTTGATTTTAGTTTAGTTTATTGCTGATTTGTGAGTACAATTTGTTTGTTTCTTTTCAGTGGGCCCACTTACCACACATTCACTTCGGAGTTATGCCTGATCAACCCATGACGAAAGCTAACGTTCGCGAACAGGTACCCTAGCCCGAGTAAACGTCTGTTAAAATACAAACCCTAGAGTCCTGAGCTTTTCTTTTCTCTGTTCAAGGAACAAAAGAAAACTACTTTTCTACCACCACTCATGTTCTAAAAGTGGCAAAGGCTTGGTCACCCTACGAGTGATCACAAATGGAGTCAAGTGTCAAGTTTAAATCGTGAGACTAAATTTATGGTTGATATTGAGTATGATTAATTTACTCTCTATCATTTAGTATTATTCACGTGCAAGCAATCTTTTTTCGCAGAATTGTAGGATATCGCCACTATTTTTTCATTTCACAAAAAGAAAAAAAAAATTTACTTTTCTAATTGACCTTTTAAGCTAGGCTAGCTCTTTGTTATTTTTTAAATTTTTTTATGTTTTCCCACAAAATCTGTTTTTGCTTTTGCGTAGGAAGGAGAGATGTCCTCATGAAAGACGGGTTCTTCGCTCCTGCCAATTGCATTGTGGGCGTCACCCCTCCCGATTAAGAGATAGAAGTGTGAGTGGATCTATTAGGGTTAAAAAAAAAATAAGCTTTAAATTAAGCTCTTAAATATATACGTTCGGTTTGCTTGTATTAGTAATGGCTTGTAAGAGGATTTCGGAGGCTGGCCATATATATGCCTGTGAAGCCTGGCAGCTAATTATCTCCCTAAACTATCAAAACTGAAGGTCTTCTATATATTTTGGTACCATTCGCTTGATTAACTGGGAAGCGTTAATGACCAATACTGTTGATTCTTGAACCATATGATATATCCTAAGATCTTATTATGCGGTTTCCATATGATAAGATTCATGTCTATCTTGTGATTGGATATATTAATGTCATTTTTTTTTTTTTAATTTGGCAGTGTGATAACTTAGTAAGTTGCTAATGCCTTCTATAGTGACTGTCTTTTGGAAAAATAATTTTTTTTATATTTACCTTTTAAAATGTAAAATGATAACTTATTTAAAATCTATCAAATATTTATTATTTCAATGATTAAAAAAAAAATCCGGTCTAATGATACCGTCTAGTAGTAAACATGTAAAATGGGCGCTGTTTTGCACCTAAATGTTTGATTAATGAATTCAACACAACGTATAAACTCAAAAATTGTGGTTCAGTGTCATGCTGTACTCAAAGCCAGTTCCTGTGCCTAAGTCAGCTCTCGTGTCTAGTTTGTATAAAGTTAGATTATACCATTTGAAAAAGAATAGAAATAACATTTTTACCTTTTTAATATAAAAAATAAGTTAATAAAAAATAAATAAATGAAGATAAAAAATTTAATTGAATGACCAAAATTAGAAATTTTCTAAAAGTTATTTAAATATAAAATTATAAATTTAATAAAAAATAAAATAAAAATAAATGATGCTTTGTACAAATCCATATTAGAAATCACCATAGGATTGAGTTTATGCACTTTCTTCAATTTCACCAGATAATATGTATCTTTTCCAACCAGTTATTTTTATGCTCATTGCTCAAGTCGTCTACTATTTTAAAATAATTTTCAGTTTTTAAAAACTATTATTAAAATTATCTAAAAAAGATTCTAAAGTAATAGTAAATTACCTACGTCGGTACTCTATAATACTAAATATATTCTATTTTCAATATATTGATAGCTTTTTAAACCAGAAAAATGAAAATTTTAAAGACTTTTTTAAGTCATTATTTCATGTATCATAATACTCCAATGTTAGATATATCATCCTATTAGACCACCCACAATATTTTTAACAAAAAAGGAAAAAAAAATGCAAATTCTTGAAACGGTCCCGGGAATCCCAATATATATCCAGCCTACGCGCTGGTAGCGGGCTCGATTTTTCTATTTGGGCCATAATCTAATAATGGCAAAATACTGGATAAAATATTTACTAATTTGCATTAGGAAGAAGTTATGTGACTTTATTTAGGTAACTTTAAAATAGTTACATAATTTTATTAACATTATTTGACAATGTATCTGATTTACTTAGATAATTTTAAAATAGCTACATAATCTCATTAATAATATTTAATAATTTATTTAATTTAAAAGTAACCTAAGTGAAGTCAAGTTTTCTTTGTTATTTTTTTCCTTCGGGGCTCTTTAGTCCTTTTATAATATTATTTTCTCATTAATATAATTTACTCGACTAATTCATCAATGGAAAACAAAAAAGTCTTTTTTTTTTTTTTTTTTTGGTATGCAGAGGATAGAATGGTTCATTAATGGGAAGAGGGCAAGTGAGGGAGGAAAAGGATCCAAGTAAAAGTGCAAACCTTCAACCTCTCCAATTAAAATGGATCTTATTGGAATTTTTTCACATTATTTTCTTGCTGCGTGGGCCAATGACAGCCTTCTTCAAGTGATTCAGTTCAGTTACCGAATTTCTATCGGGGCGATCTATATATATTAGGTTGGGAAATGTTATGTGTAGAACGGTTTATATATTAAGAATATACACATTTAATAAAATAATTTTTTTTGTACTGTTTTAGAAAAAGGATAATTCTTAGAAAAAAATTTTATAGATAATCTCATAGTATCCACACTTTATTAGTGTATTTGATTAATGCAAGAGAAAAGAGTTGGAAAGAAAGGTCATATTTCAAGGCATTTTCGATTGATTGTGAAGCATTAGAAAAGACCAAGAAAAGAAAACTGCAGCTGTCAGGGAAAAAAATAAAACTAATTGGAAAATTTAAAATAAATAACATTGAATCAAAATGGCTAAAATAGACCTGGCTAATTCCATTAGTTTTAAGGGCATTTTTATAATTTTAAACCACTATTCAATTATTTGTAGAGGTATTTTTATAATTTCATTTATACACTTTTTTTTCACCATTTTCTCGTACAATTCAAATACAAAATTTTACTTTCTTATCATTTTCTCACAATTTTTTTTTCTCATAATTTTTTTTTCACAACTTTTTTTTTTACTAAAATCTCACAATTCAAACAGACTATACATTTTAAAATAATACTCATTTAAATCTAAATTTTAATTTTGTAAAAAAAAAATATATTAAACTAACGACAGGTTGAAAAACCCAAAACTAAACAAAACCATTTAAGTCAAACTAAAAAAAAAAAAATTTCAAGCTATTAAATAATTGCCTAACATAGAAGAATTAAGGTCTTAATTCTTACTAAAAAGCACGCAAATAAGCTATAGAAAAAAATTGTTTCTCATACAAAAGCGGAAGGTAATAGCCATTGACCCCTATATAAATTATCAGTTTTAGAGATGAGAATGGCATTGTTTTTATTCCTATTGCTGTTCAGTAGTTCGGTTGTCCGTGGCCAGCTTCGGCTGCCGTGGTTTTGGAGCACTCCTCAGTTTCTTTCCCTTCTGTTGCTGCCAACTTCGGTATTACACTCTTCTTTAGTTTTGTTTTGTTTTTGTTTTTTTTTTTTTTTTTGCTCTTCTTTTTTATAAAACTTGTTAGAATCTTTCAGGATTCTATGTTAGAATCCTGTGAGATAATGTATATAGTTCTGTAACTATTCCAGATTCAGTCTGTATTTCATAACGAAATCATATTTTAATCATATCATTGATCAAGTGTAATCTTATCGATATGATTTCGTCAATCTCCTTTAATTAGCCTTCCTTATTTTCTGTTTATATTAATTCCTGTAAGCTATTCAATTTCAATACAGGAAAATTGATTCTCTCGTTCTTTTTTTCTCTCCTACCTTATAGCTTTCTTCAAAACTAAAAGGCCATCAACATTCAAGCTGTTTTGTCACAATTCAAAGGTAGCTTACGCGCTGTGCACAAGTGCAAGGAGGAGACTGCTGCAATATTCCAACTATTCCAAATTGAAATCACAGGATGAAGTCATTAATTAATACCTCTTATTGGCTTTGTTGTTGCACTATCAACTATCATTATCAGGAGATTTCTAACGTGACTCTCATTTTTTTATGAGTATCACTTATTCATAATTTTATATCATATAATAAATATAATTCACTTAAAATAAAAAATTAATTTTATGTGATATAAAATTATGAATGTATTTTACTCATCAAAAAATAAAATAAAATTAGTAAGCACGATCACTGATCATTTTTGTTGCTCTGCACAGGCGGAGTTGGTGTTGCCTGTGGAGCTCCCACAGTAGAAAAAACAATGATCGTCGGACAGCGGAACCATCTCACAGCAGACAAAACATTGATCCTAGGACAGCGGATCCATCTCTCCGCATGGATACTATGACAGTGGACGCATTGCCCAGCTTCAAATTCCGATACGCTTCCCCGAGGAACTCCCCTGATAGAGAAACTTGTCCCATTTGCCATGGGAAATATAATGAAGGAGAACTCATTGCTGCTCTTCCTTGCAAACACGGTATGAAATGGCAATGTCCTTATAAATTGTTAGACATTTAAAAAATGGTGACACTAGGGCGGTACACCAAATGGTGTCGGAGTATTTTATTTTTTAAAATTAAATTAAGAGCAATGTTTTGGGGTCTGAGGATTTTGATTCAAGAAATTATTTTGAATGTAATAAACTATCAACAACATTCATATTTTATATAATATAAAAATCTAAGTGATTAATTTTTATTATATAAAATATAAATATTATTATTTAAAATTATATTTGAGATACATCACTACATCAAAATCTTCCGAACTACTAATTTTTGTTCTTAAATTAATATATTTCTTAGACTTTAAAGCCTAAACTTCAAATTTTATATTCCAAATAGAATAAACTCTAAATCTTGAAAATTTTGTTAATTTTTTTATTCGTCGGGTTTGGGTTATCATTTATCAAGCTACGAGCTCGGCACCTCAAAACTTTTTTCTAAAAAAATTATTATGGTTCTAATTGTATGCTGTGCTGCTGCTGCATCATTTATTAGTGCTGACACTGTCAATGTAAATTCATATGCAGAGTTTCATCCAGACTGTGTGACATCTTTGCTGTCTAGTGGGGAAAAATTGTGCCCAGAATGCCAAGGCGCCGTTTATATAAGATCTACTAGCTAAATTCCCACATTCCAGGGAAAGCAGAGTGTCCCCAGTTTCAGTTTAGTGTTTGATGATGCTTTTTTAACTTCTTTTTTTTTTCCTTCCTTTCTTGCCCAAGTTTGTCGAGATTAACAACCTAAACTCTGGCATATTACTAAATAAGAATATGTTGCCTCGCAAACACGAGCATCTAACAGTGGACTGCAATTCCCCCGCTGTGCAAGAAGCACAAGAATAAAGATTTGGTAGTTTATTTTTATTCTCAATTATGCAAAGAGAACATATGAAACTGCACACATATCCGCAGGGTCTTAACATTAAAAAAATTGTTTAGTATGTTATTAATTAGAATTTGTTTGGTACGTTTGTTCTCGTCATGAAACAACTTTTTTTGAAAATAAGAATAAAATTATGTACATTTAATATTTTACAGAGCCTACAAATGTGAGCAACTTGTGTAATGAAACATCTTTTTATATTTATAATTATATATTAAAAGAACACTTATTTTATAATTACTGAGTTTTATTAAAATAATTATTTTTATGAATTTTATATTTTATAGCAAAAATTTGTATAATTTCAAATATTTGTGTTAAGACTATAAAATTAAACGATTCATTCATAAAAAGTTTGAAATTTGGTTCGGCTTAAATCATTAATTAAACTTGACTAGTTTACACCCCTAAAACCTAAGCACTCATAACTAGAAATTTGAATAAATTCTATAATACACAAGTCAATTAACTCGATCTCCATAAGGACAGGTTACCGCTGGAATTGATGACTTCACAAATAATTTCACAGAGTCGGTACAAAGCTAGATACGGACCTAAGCGGCTGCAAGCATAGGCGATATGTATAATCACTTTCTGTAAATCTCAACTAATAAAAAAGAAGAGAACTCTTATAGCTGCAGAGAGAACTAGCTTGGTCTGCCCCACCCCATAAAATTCAAATTTAAGAACGAATAGGATTGGCAAAGGGCTCCCCCCCTCAGCACTTAAAATTCAAGACCGCAAGGACTGGCAAAGGGTACTGCCACTAGCAGTTGAAATTTAAGTAGAACAAGACAACATCCAACAGCACTCTTCGCAATTTTTTATATTTTATAAATACAACTATTTAAACAATTTATATCACTCTGTTATTAATTAATAGCTCAAATGTCAATTGGTACATTATGACACCTTTTTCCTGTTTTTTTTTTTTTGCACCCAGAGTTAAAGATGTTACATGCTCGAATACAAACTATTACTAGATGGCGCAAATTACCATAGGTGTAGTGACATCATATTGTGTCACCACAAGTGCAAACTGAACATTAGAGAAAACTGAAATGCAGTTATTTAAAACTGGTAATTAGTAATGCTTGAAATATGGCCTCATAAAAAAAATGGAATGATCCTCAAAAACCAACAGGAAGCCATCAACAACCTAAAAGAATCCAATCGTTTTCTAATCGGCACGAAGTAAGAAGACTACTTGAAGTCATTAGTCTAATAATTCTAAAGCAAATTTGCTTTAGAGAATACACGCACAATTTCCCGTAAAGGGTAACAGAACTTACATTACTTCAAAGGGAGGCCAATTCATTGGCCGATATGCTAGCTAAGTTGGGAATTGGGAGAAATCAAGATTTAGTCGCATGGATATAGGAATGGAAGGCTTTGTAAATCTTGTCTGCAAGCTTTGTCTGATCAGCGGAAGGCTATAATGAAAAGGCATTACTTAGCCTTGTTTTTTCTCCGAGGATATCACAGAAGCAGGGGACTTTGTGCACGTGGAAAGGTCTTAGACAAGTAGGTAGTGTTATTCGTCTGTTATGACAAGTGTCTTGGAGTGCCAGATGCCTGGAAATGCATTCAAAACGTGTGCTGGAAATTCAGCACCTTGATAAGGTGCTGAATAGATTTTTTGGCAGCTAGGATGCAGGGGAGTCTTATTTTTGATGCAGGTGCTGCTGCTGAATTTTTGTTAGATATGAGTCATTTAATTTGTATTTAGTACCGTATATATTTTTTGAGTGTTTATTTTGTAGGAATACTATAAATAAAATATTGTTAGTTGTTAAAAAAAAAAATTGCAAGAGAACATACGTCAAAAAAAAAAATAATAATAATGTAACATAACTTACGAGTCAAAGTCCTATTTTATACATCTGACAAGCTAATGTCATCGAATCAAGTTCAACGTTGAGTCCAATCAATAGTTTCATCATTAAAATGTCGCGCCATTTTATAGTCCCTCGACCCCTTACCGCTAATGTGCTTCAAAAACAAAATCAAAGGCAAATTTGTTTCTTGGAATTTTTTTACTGTGTATTAGCAGCTAAATCGGAACATTCCGATTTTGAATTCATCAAATTTCGAATCACTTGTGTTTGGGTATTTCAAGTTCAAAAACCTTAATAGGAAACAAAACCTGAAAAATCCTAGACCTAAGTAAAACTAAAAGAGTGTCTAGCTAGCTAAATCAGGCTATTAAATAAATGCCTAAATAGAAAATACAATAAGTCTAAATTCTCCCTAAACAAACAACCAAGTACGCTATAAAATCAGATCAAGCTATTAAATAGTTTTTAATAGCTTTGATGGCTTGATTTGATTTTATAAAAACTATTTATAAAACCTATTTAATAGCTTGATTTGATATATAAAAATCAAATCGGGCTATCAAATCTAGCTATTAGAATAATTACCTAGATAGACAATACTTAAAAGACTTTTTTTTTTTTATCAGACACTACTTAAAGACTAAATTCTTCCTGGACAGTAAACCAAATAAGCTAAAAAAAGCAAATAATCGAAGTTACAAAGCTTTGTCTATTGTCCTCAGTCAACTCTAAAATTCGAAGTTTCCAGCCAATAAACTCTAAAAAAAATTACTTAACGAGAAATCAGAAAGATAGATGACAATGGCATTGTTCCTTTTCCTAGTGCTGTTCGGTTTTTCCGTCCTCTGGCCAGCTTCCTCCACCGTGGTTGTGGAGCACACGTCAATTTCCTTCCCGTCCGTTCCTGCCAATTTCGGTAACAGTCAGTTTGCTTTCCAACTTACTCGTGCTGTGGGAACTAGAGAGCCCATGACTGGAGAAATTTGAACGTGTTTGAGTAAACAGCAAACTCGTCAGCTAGTGGCGGGCTGATTGCTTTTCTAACAACCCACTTCTTTTGTTTTGTTGTTTTTGGGTTTCTGTCTTTTCTTGTTCTTTTACATGTCGGTTGTCTTCCAGGTCCCGCCGTTATTGATAAAACGGGAATATGCGGCGGTTTGCATGTGGCTGATCCTCTGGACGGTTGTGCTCCTTTACGCAATCGTATTGAATCCAATAAAACCGAGAAGGCAAAGTTTGTTGTGGTTGTTGTAGGCCAATGTTCTTACGATGTCAAGGTTCGCCAAGCGCAAAATGCGGGATTCCGAACTGCGATTGTTTACGACGATCAACCGGACAGGAAATTGATTACCAGTGAGTTGCTCTCTCGATTCCTCTTCACTCTTTCTTTCTTGAACATTGCCTTATGCTGCATTGCACACTATAGATTAAAATGTATCAATAGTTTTTGGCAAAAATTCTAAAATTGGTCCCAACATTTGGACTTGGTTTCAATTATACACATAACATTTTTTCTATTTTTGTCAGAATTAGTCCCAATGGTTTTTCCCTGCAATAATTTGGATCTTTTGTCACATTGCCTGTATCCGATGTGTGTGCATCACTTGCTGGCTACGTCAACAGAATAAATGTTCAGTTTTTAATTTTTTTCTAATTTTATATAATTTTTCAATTAACAGAAAATAATTTTGAGTAAAGTGAAAAGAATGATAGAATTGCCATGTCATTATACTTTTACTTACATTGTCTATAATTAAGATGGAAAAAGTTTAGAGACAGAGAAAATCATCAAGAGATTTGTCTCATCTGACATGGAATGAATTTTTTAAATTCACACCATATCTTACTTGAAATTCATGCCCTCTTATAAAACGCCACCATGCAATCCATATCAAATTAGACAAATTGTTTGTTCATTTTGTTTGTCCATAAATCCATGCCCAATTAAGATATCATCTGCTGACATTGCTATTTGGTGATACTTGCAATGGCAATGGGACGAACCGGATTATGGGCTGGAGAAAACATTTGCGACCAATTCCAACAGATAAAAAACTTTGTATTTATAATTGAATCGAGATTCAAATGCTAGGCACCACTTTTTGCCATAGTTTTTCTTTTTTCCTTTTTGTTTTGACCCCAGGAGAAATAAGCGAGTATATATTATTTTTTTGATGGCGTTTGATCTGTGCAGTGGATGGAAATTCCGATGGCATAAACATTCCTGCTGTTTATGTTTCAAAGGAAGCCGGTGAATTTCTAAAGCGTTATGCACAAGTGCAAAAAGGGGACTGCTGCGTTTTTCCTAGTAGCCCAACTGAGAAGCACAGGAAGTTGTCAATACCTCTTATTATTGCCACTTTTGTTGCTTTGGCTATCCTTGTGATAATCGTCTTAGTTGCCCGACGCTGCCGGAGCAACTCCCACAGTGGAGAAGACATTGGTCCTTGGACACTGGCTCCATTTCCAAATCTACTCATGGAAACTATGACAGTAACAGAATTGCCTGGCTTCAGATTCCGATATGGTACCCGGGTTAATTACCCCGAAACCGTAACTTGCTCGATTTGCCTTGAGAATTATAATGAAAAAGAAGTCGTCGCTGCTCTTCCCTGCGGACATGGTAATAAACAGCAACGTGCTTACAAATTGTTAGACATTAAAAAGAAAAAATAAAATTATCATGTTTCCTATTATGCTGTGCTGCTTCATTGTTATTGTTAACATTGTCAATGTAAATTCATTTGCAGAGTTTCATGCAATCTGTGCGACAAGGTTGCTGCATACTGGCGACCGGGATAGACCATTGTGCCCAGTATGCAGACATGATGTCAGAATATTCAACGAACCATAGAGGGAAAGCCAAGGTCCCCAGTTTTAGTTTAGCGCTAAGTGATACTTTTTTTTTTTTTTTTTGGGTCGAAGTTTGTGGAGATTAAGGCCTATACTCGGCATACTAGTGGATAAGGACATGTTGCCTCCAAAAGCGTTGGTGTGGGAATTACATCTACCATCAGATTATACGTTTTCCAGACTAAGCAAGGAGCACAAGAATAAAGACCTAGTAGTTTATTGCTGCTGGGGAAATGGAAAATGCAGATTTGGACTCCTGAAGAATTGTCAACCATTTAATAAATTCAACACACGAGCATTTGATATGAAACACTAATACATGTGTAAAATTTTTGTGTCCCAATTAATGTCCCGAATATAACAAGACTGATACTTTTTACCACAGATATTAAAAGCTGTTAGTTTTTTCATTACAAAATTATCAATCTCGCTGCCAAAACTATCATTTTTGTTTCATTAGAGATGCTAAAATTCTGCATACTAACATTTTCCCTTTATATATATATATATATATAACCCTATTTTCATGGGAACAAAAGAACTTACATAGGCCAACCTTTTCAACGGTCTAGCCAAGATTCATGGGATGAAAGCCGCAAGTACCGAAACTTAGAGGAAAAAGACAGCATAATCTACCTTCAGCCCGTTACATCCAAATAAACCTGCATTGCAAAGATTAACAGTTTAATGTAACCACAGTACACAAACAAGACATTCATAACTAGATATGAAACTCAGTAACACCAAAACCAGTTATTACGAACTCAAATAAGAAACTGAAACTGATCACTTCACCAATAATGCACAGTTGCTACAAAGCTCAATACGGACCTCAGCAGCTGTAAGCACAAGCAATATCACTCCCGGTAATTCCCAACCACTAAAAAGGAAGAGAATTGTTGAAATTGCAAAGAATATTACCTTGGTCTTTCCCACCCCAGAAAATTCAAATTTAAGAGCACATATTATTGGCAAAGGGCTCTCCCCCCCTTAGCCGTTGAAATTTAAGACTAACAAGGACTAAAAAAGGATTCTACTGCCATTAGCAGTTGAAATCCAAATTATTACAGCAGCTATCTAGCAGCTCCAAAGTCAATACATTGTAACGAATTTTTTTTTCCTAGGAGTTAAAGATGTTACTTGCTCGGATACAAAGTACTACAACATGGCACAAATTATCAATGGAGCACAGAGATTATATTGTATCACCGCGAATGCAAACTGAACATCAGGAAAAACTAAAATGCAGTCATTTAAAACTGGCAAGTAATGCTTGAAATGTCTAGAAAGATTCTCAAAAGCCAACAGGAAGCCGTAATGGGTTAGTATTCCCCATCGACAGCCTAAAAGGATCCAATTGTTTTTGGATCAGTATGAGATTAGGAGGCTACTCCCAGTCGTTTGTCTAATATTCCCAAAGTAGATTCTCTATAGTGAATATAGTTGCAATACAATTTAGCATAAACTAAAGGAACGTAACAGGACTGGAAACTCAAAGTCTGATTTTATGGATCTGACAAGATAATGTCATACACAGTTTCTGGTAATGCGTTCTCTTGTCAAGACAGAGGTACCAAACAAAGCCTAAATAGTAAATAACAAAGTGAAAGCTTTACAACCATTTCTTACACAGAATTTTAACATTGAAAGGAAAGATTAAAGGGGAAAAGGATAAATTCATAACCGAAATTTATGTATACCTGTCAAAACCACACCTTGTATACCATTATCATTCCACTGCCTCTGCAATAGCATGGTGGACCCGGCTTATTTGAGGGGCCATATACCTCATACTTGTCCCTTAGTATAGTTGAAGAAGGCATCCATTAGAGGACCATGCTTTGAATCCTTTGGATTCCAGTGTCAATATTGTTTCTCTACAACCCAGTCTCTCAGAAATTGTAGTGCAGAACTCAAAACAAAACCAGAACACAAGTTATGTTGCTTATGCATTTTTCTACAACGCAACCATGAGCACTAAATTTGTACAGTTCAAGCCACACAAATAGACTGGAGATAGAAAGACTATCCTCCCAATTTTAAATCCTGGAATTACTGGGAAACCAACCTCAGCCATCGTTTTAGCAGGCAGCGTGTATCTTCTTGCGACATCATTGATGTGGAGCATCGAAAAATCAACCCTCTTTTACCTTGATAAATCTCAACAACAGAATCAAAGCAAAATGCCAGCTTATGAAGCATCCATACTGAACTAGCCATGTTAAGAAATGACTCGTACAAGGTGCGCAGCAACCTCCAAGAATTCAAGACAACTTCATTTGGATCCAAGTTGCTGAAAATCAGTGACTCCATTGTCGGATGTTTGAGTGCTTCATACTTCGTTTCACAAAATCTTGAAAATTCACAGCAAGGATCCATACGCAATAACTCCACTGGATTGACAGAAACATGCTCAAGCAATTGCCTCATTGCAGTACTAGTTTTAGCCGAATCTGTGTTCTGCACATTTTAGAGCATTACAGCATCAAAACTTTCATCCAAGCCAAACCATCTTACAAACCTCGAAACATTCCCAAACAAACATAAAACAGAAATGCATCTCTCTTATGCCCTTTCTTCAGATAATAAATGCCAGAATGGACTGAATTAGCTGCCAAATCCAAATCCCACCCGTCTTTTCTCATCAAATGAATCAAAATTTTAGTGAACTTATGCGTTGCTCTACAAGTATCATTCAACACGGACTCAAAAACCTTAATAGACAACAAAATTTTAGAAGACGAATTCAAATTCTAATTCAAGTTTTTAGCTAACCTCGTGGACAACCTGGAATTGAACTCGTGCGCATCAGCTTTTTTTTTTTTGCTCAACCCAACATCCAGAAACTACATTGAGTCTCGGTTAATCCGGTTCGAGCTTCTGTCGGGCTCCGCAAGGAGGTGAGTTATCCCAGCACCGTTTTTTCCATCTCCAAGGCTCGAACCAAGTCCTTGTTTCAGGGTAACCGAACTCCTTCTGCTCAGATCAATGGTCACTTGGTATAATTTCTTCTTCAAAGCCAATTCTTTGTTATTTTTTGTGATCAATTTCCGCTTGTAGCCTATCAGAAAAAGTGCACAGAACTCTCAGCTTGGTCTGATTCTCTCGTACCTGAGCTTCCAAGCAACACCCAGTTGGCAAATCAGGAGAAATTTCAGGATTCCTAAGCAAATCTCTATAGAATTGTGTGAAATCAGACAGTTTCTGAAGATGTCTGAAACCAAAGATTCATCAGTCAATTTAATGCTGTCTTCGCTGAATGGGACATGGGCAGTTTGTAGTTGCAAGAACGAAGCTTCAAACAAAGAAACCGTTGACCCAACTGGATATTTGATATAGGCCTGAGCTGGGTCTGCCCTGCAGACTTCCCGGTTGTCGTTTGTTGTTGGGAAAATTCAAAATTGTCGAAAAGGATCGGTCGGGGAGCTTTTGATTGACTCTTTTTTTTTACATCGACATGTTGGTCCGGTTTAAGAATAATAAACTTCCGCTCGGGAATGAAATCTTCGGCGGAGTCGAGGCGAGAGAAACCGTCGAGGTCGACGGCGGCGCCGGCGTCGTCGTCGTCGTCCTCGAAGAACTGGAAGCTATTGGTCTTAAAAGCGATGGCGAATTTCTGGAACATTTCCGATATTTGTGGCGGTTTCGGTTGTGTAGTTAGCGTGGCGTCCATCGTCTCTGTAATGGCTAACTTTTTCAGTCTCTGCGTGCGAAGATCGATGGGAAAGTAAAATAAACTGATGGTATAAGTTAACGGAAATCTTAGATGGGCAAACTGGGTTCGCGGATAAATTGTGTCTATATTATAATAAATATTATATTTTATATAATTATAATATTAAAATATATAATAAAAAAATATAAATATTTTTTTAATGTATATTTTTTTATTATAATTACATAAATATAAATACTTTTAATTACAGTATAGAAATAATTTGGCCATAAAATTATCTGGCAATGTAACCGTGCCTATAAGTTAATAGAGTCCACTGTAAGGATCCATAATCGATGGAAATAGAAATAGAGTATGAATTAGTTTGGCATTTAAAAAATAATATAAAATTAATTTTTTTAAAATTAAATTTGAACAATATCCTATGTTACTTAGTATTAGTTTAAATTTTGATTTTAGAAAAATTTTAAAAATTTTGTCAAAATTTTTTTTTTACTATTTATGACTATTTATAATTATTTTCTGTATCTTCTTAAGTTTTCTTTTTTTTGGTCAGATCTTCTTAAGTTTTCTCAAAGTTATTATTGTGTCTACAATTATTAGAAATCTAGTCTAAATAGTAACAAAATTATGGTTTAAATAAATTTATTAGTCTATAAAAGGTAAATGAATGAGTCAATATAATTAAATTTTCAGTGATTGATGAGTTGAAAGTTGAATTAACGAAATTCACTTATCTTAATTAGTATTTTATATTTATGTGATAAAAATCACTCAAATTTAGACAATATTTAATGCTTTGTAGCAATTTTTTTAAGTGGACTTGAGTAATTTTTACCATCTAAATGTTAAAATTTTTTTCATATTTTTATTATGTAGGTGTTAAATATTGTCTGTATTTGAATAATTTTTGTCATATAAATGTCAAATACTGATTAGAACATATGAATTTTGTCAAATTGTCTACCAAGTCATCAACTATCGAGGATTGAATGATATCAACTTATTTGTGTATTTTTTTAAGTTAATGACTTTTTTTTATTATCGATAAAAATTTAGACTTCTTTGATAAATAAAAAAGAAAGACTTTTTAGTAATTATTGACTTAATACTAACCGCGAGCTTGTAATTCGAATAACAGTAATAATATATCAACAAAATAAGAGTTACATCTTTATTTTTTCTAACCATCCTCTTTTTTTTATTCAATTTATTTAGATCTAAGATATCTTAAAAACAAAAAATATATTGACTCAATGCAATATTATATTTTTTAATACAATATTAATAATTAGTCAATTAAATATTAACAGAAAGGGAGAAAGTAGGTCCAATAAACATTGTAAGAGTGCACAATAACTAAAGAAGACAAATATCCTATTGCCCACTAAGTAGACTAAGGAAAACATGAAGGAGTCGAACCCCACCTACCCTAAAGAGGCACGTGGGGAGGCATGTCTCCTTGACCAACCAGGCAAAGCCGGGTTGGCAAGTCCAATACTAAACTTATTCGGTTATCCCTAACTTGTGACCTGACCTTATTGGATTGGGCGTAAAAGCCTTGGGCTTTTGCAAAAAAGGATCGTCGATTTGTAAGGCCATTTAGAACCCGCTAGCAACATCATTTTTTTTTTTTGGGTATGCATCTTTTATATTGGAGTTAGAGTCCGGCCCATTATGATTTTTAATTCACCCCAGTAATACAAATGGCTAGTTAGCTCGGCTTATCACGGCCATAAGCCCAACCTAGAATATTGTGATTAACAGTAACTAATATGCATTGATTTTTCGGATCAAAAAAAAAATATGCATTGATTTTGAGTTGTCGTGATCAATAGCAGCGAGGGTGGTCTGTTCAGATTGGTCATATTCATCGCAAAGGAAACAAGGCAGCAGACTGGATGGCTTCCTTTGCCCTCTCTTTGGAAGCAGGTTTCCACCTTTTTCATAATTCTCTCTCCAGTTGTTTGCGAGAGATTCTTTGGCAAGATGCCTTGGGTATTCAGTGGCCACAGGGTGGCCGATTGTAATTTTGCTTTGTTTATTATGGCTCCTGTTTTGGGTGTATAACCTTCCGCTTAAATAAAAAACAAAAATTGGAGATATTTAGACAAAAAAAAAAAAAGAAATTTCGGAAATATCTAATGGTTATAATTTAAATTTTGGGTTTTACTATGGGTAAAGAAGGGTATGGGAGGAGAGAGCTGATTCATTACCTACTAGATCTACTAACGAATAAAAAAAAAGAAAATTTGTTGAATGGAAAAAAAAAATGAAGAAGAAGCAAAAAAGTATTTGCATTACTTGACTAGTGATCCACAATGGCTCTTAAATCACAGGACTGTAAAAAATGAATGATATCCAAACTCAATTTCAAAATTGTTCAACTCGTTTATGTTCTTAAATAGCTTGTTAAAAGTTTGACATAAATTTGATAAAAAATCGATATAAGTTTGATATATATTGTGAGCTTTTGCAGAGGAAAAGGTAGATGCTGCTTTTTTCCTTTTTTTTTTTCTTTTTCATAAGCATCACAATCTCATATTAAAAGTGGAAGCAATGGAGGGAGAACTTCTTTCTTATAAAACAAAGGAACCCTTTTGACTTATTGATAGTTTAGTGGATTGACCCAAATTTATGAATTAGTTGTTTAATTTTTATTAATTAGCTTGACTCACATGAGATTCAAGTTCAAAAATTTTTAAAAATATACATATATATAAAAAAATGAGTCGAGTTCAAATTTGATAGATTTTTTATCGAGCCGAGCTAATTTTGATGAGTAATGTTGAAGAGTGCAAAATTTTATCTGATAAGAGCTGGGGTTAATAATTTTTTGGAAAATTATCAAAATTTAAAAAAAAATGCTTATGGGCACATTAGCACCTTAATCATTGTGTTTGTTAATCATTACAACAGCTAATTGATTTAACAATTGAGATTATCCAGTACACACGCATGAATTACGGCACGTGGAACACTCCATTCTATATATATTAACAGCATTCTAATGGATAGTTTTTTTTTTAATTTTTTTAAACACAAAAAAAAAATAATTTCATTAAAATCTAAATGAGTCAGCCCAACGAGCCTATACTAACATTACAACAGAAATTACAACAGACCACCTTAGGAAATACAACCTTAGCAATCTCAACCGCAGCTCAGCTCTGATAGCATCTATGCAGGCTAAGAAGAGCTCAATAACTAACCCATATTCCAAGAAAAGAGGGGCCCCCGTGAAAGAAGAGACCTAAGGGCCAACTAATAGAGAGGCTAGAAGCTTATGGCTTCTAGACTCATCATCGCACACAGTGGTGAAAGTCCAGTACACCGAAAAATGCGAGAAGCCCCGAGCGGCCAACTGCAGCGAAGCCGCCAAAATTGCCAAGATGTCATCCAAACGGCACATGAAGAAACTAACTTTGCAGAGCAGAGATGAAACTAAGACGACAAAGGGTCAAAACAAAAGCAACGACCAAAAACGCAAGAATGACAGGTGCGGGGCACCACCAAAAATACCTCCTGACTGTACACAACTACTCGACGTCCAAAAAAACACCCTTCCCCCATCTCCTCCTAACAAAGAAAAGGGATCGAGGCGGGGGGGACCACCAGCAACCCCAATGATCAAACCAGTAGCTGATAAAAGAAGAAAGATCGCAAGGACCACCCACCACTAGAAAAGAGAGCTCACAAAGAACATAAAGTTCACTACTAAAGGTGTGTTTGTTTCTTATAAACTATTTTATAAGAAAAAATTTTACAGATTTTTTGACATTTATTTCACGAAAAATATTTTTTATATGTAAAATTTAGGGAAAATTTTCAAATTTTCAGGTAAAATAACTTCTCCTTTTGCAGAATTGAAGTTATTTTCAAGAAAAATATAAACTGTATTATAAATAAGTGATAAAGAAAAATTATTATTTTTATTACAAATATTTTTTTTTACAAATATTTTACAAATATAAATTATTTTATAACAAACAAACGAATCCTAAAAGCACAAAATACTACCACGAGCGACAGATTCGACGGAAGCCTCTCGGCATTTAGTAGCACACGCCAACATATAATAGAGGCGTCTGGGAACCTTCTACTAATGGATAGTTAGATCATTAGGTACCCAAAAACGACATTAAATCCTAGTATCAACGTCACACCGCATACACGTTACAATAATAAATAATGAGACAATTTTAGAAACTCAATTGATGAGTTGACGGAATGCAAACAATAAGACGTAATATGTAAGTCTTAAATAATACTTTTACCCAAAATAGATTTTATTTTTCTATTTTTATTTATAAGCCACACAACTCATTGAGAATGTCTCACAAAATAAGCTTTCATTATTAATTAATTATTTTTTTGGTACATGATTATTAATTAATTATAATGAAAAGCAGGGATATGGGGCGGTGATCATGATGTTTTATAAGCTTTAGTTTCGGTAATCATGGTAATGCATAAGAGATCCACATGAAGCATCACTATTTAGACAGTGGATATTTCCTACGGAAGAAAAGTTAGAATAGGAGCTTGTTCTCTAACTTTTTTTTTTTTTAATAAAAAAAAAATTTATTGTTGATATATTAACTATCAAATATGCAGTTTGATTTGAGAGTAACTCTGTTAGAAATTGTTTCATTCAACTATCTTTAAAAAGACAAATTCTCTATTTAAATATTAGTAGAATCAAACGTAATTTTATCTCAAGAGATTACTGTAATTACTGAACTTATAACTTATCGTCGTCTTACCATCTTTAGTCATCCAAATATTTGTTAGGAGATAGGACGAGTACGAAAACTCAAATTTTGATTATAAATATAAAATATATTAATTTATTATTAAATTATTACTTTAAATATTGCTTTAAATATTACATGTTCCCTAACTTTAACTCATATAAAGGATCTTATATCCTATATAATGCTCATTTCTTTGTAGTTTAAAAAAATTAGTAATTAATTATGACACAAAATGGGTGGAAGGAATTAAATTTTTTTTGCTGGTTAAATCTAATTTTTAAATTTCAAATATGTTTTATCCGTCTGTCTTATTATTTAAGTTATTATGAACAGTTGTGTTTCTAGGACACTGCTTGCTGACTTACAGATGTTGCCTAAATTTTTTTTTTTGATAGGAACAGATGTTGCCTAAATTAAGCAACTTGGAGAGGCCAATACTGGTGAGGAACCAACATTGTACAAATCCAACGGCGAAGATTCGTCTTCCTACCAATCGTCTACGATTAGATCTGCAGCTTTTTAAAAAGTTATGAAAACATAATAAATGTACAATAATTAAGCCACAAAATAGTGTGAAATCATTTAAAAAAAAACAACTGCTTCGCTCTCTCTGTCTCTCTCGATTTCGATCACAAACCCTAATTATTTTTTTTTTGGGTGATCTTGGGACTACCTGCAAATTTTTGGTTGTTTGGAGGATAGCCATGGCTACCGGAGATCTTCTCAACATTCAACCTACGGAACTCAAATTCCCATGTAATCTTCAATTTCATGCGTTTGCGTGATTTGATTTTGAAATTACAGTTTTGTATCGTTCATTTACGAGAAGAAACTGAGTTCTCCCGAGCGAGTTGACGGAGGCAAAGGGAAAAATAATAAGAAATTAGAATTTGAATTTATTTTGATTCCATTGTTTTAGATCTTAAAATTGTCGCCTTTTTGATGTACCGTGCACGTTTTTTTTTTTTTTAATTAAATAAATTTTCTGTTTGTTGGAATTAATGGGGTTTTTTTTTTTTTTTTTTTGGTTTTTTGATGATGAAGTTGAATTGAAGAAGCAGAGTTCATGTTCTATGCAATTGACTAACAAGACTGATAAATATGTTGCCTTCAAGGTAATTCTTTTTCTTTTTCTTTTCCCGTCCCGAAAACTTTTTTACAATGATCGAATCGTATTGTTTTATTTATATTCGCCTATCGTGCATTTGGTTGAACATTTTCGATTGAATAGGTTAAAACAACTAATCCCAAGAAATACTGTGTTCGGCCCAACAGTGGCGTTGTATCGCCTGGAACCACTTGCAATGTTACCGGTAAATGCTCTGTAATCCCTACCTATATGATTTTTGTTGATTGAGTGTGGGATGTACTGGTATTTTATACTGATATTGGTCTTTGTTTTAGTTTACTTGTTGTTCATTGATGGTTTTGGCTAGTCATTCATTTGCACAAAGAAACATTGCCGAAAATGCCATGGTGGGTGAATCCCCCATTTACTTTCAGATCGGTGTTCTTACGTTGCTATCCTTTTTAAATGGTGATTTTGCATTGCCTTTTTGATGGCTTCTTATTCCTCCTTTTGTTTACCTGTGCATTGTGTGTTGGTTTTTTTTATGCATTATTTAATTCACTTATTTTCACTTGTTTTGTGATGGATTCTAATAGTTACGATGCAAGCCCAGAAAGAGGCTCCCCTGGACATGCAATGCAAGGACAAATTCCTCCTCCAGAGTGTTGCTGCACCTGATGGCGCAACCACAAAAGACATTACTCCAGAAATGGTATAATGTCTTGCCCCTGTCTCCCTCTCTCTGTCCTCTTAGACTAGATGGTTGACTTCATGTGTTGTCCCTTTTGGGTTTAAAGGTGCTATTAATCGGTTTTGCAGTTCAGTAAGGAGGATGGTAAGGTAGTGGAGGAATTCAAATTGCGGGTTGTGTACATTCCTGCCAATCCTCCCTCACCTGTACCTGAAGGATCTGAGGAAGGATCACCTCCAAGAGTTTCTACACTTGAGAATGGTAGCCAGGATGCTTTGTTACTTGATGCTGTAAGTATTTCTTGTTGTTGCTGTGTTGATCTTTTGTCAACATGCAATTTTTCTCCTTCCTCGACTCAATAGAGTATGCATATAGTCATGCTTATTCAAGTACATGTGGTTTCCATAACTGTCTTATATGATGTGACATATTCAGGTATCTAGATCTTTAGAGGAGCCTAAAGAGAAATCTTCAGAGGTAAATTTTGTGTTCGTTTCTGCCTCACACATGCTAACTTGATGAATTTTTTTCCCAAATGTTTTTTGGTTTATACAGCTTTTGTTATCTGTAGCGGCTACATGTCTTGAAGTATGAGATATCTAACTTGTGGTTGTAAAGTATGGAAATTTTGTGGAAAATTGTAGCTTTGTGCCTGCCCTTTGATTGTATCAATTATATGTTTTTTCAAAGTGTATCATTATGTACTAGCTTGGCTGTCCTTATGGGTATTGATGGTGCTTTATGCCACAAAGACCCTGTGAATACCTGTGTAGGTTGTTCCATTTGCTCACACTGGCATATAAAGTATACTTTAAAGGGTTGTTTAGGACTTGGTTAATATCTGATGAATGGACGCAGCTTTTTTGAATCGTTGTCGTTTTTTTTGAAATTTGCCTCTGAAGTTGCTTTATCATCACTTCTTCCTTGATGCGTGTTTACAGCAGTTTTTCTGATGAATTTTTGTGCTTCAGGCATGGTCAATGATTTCTAAGTTGACTGAGGAGAAATCTTCTGCTCTGCAGCAAAATCAGATGCTACAGCGAGAACTGGTATGGCTTATATCACTGTCCTGATATGATCTTCTCTTTGTAAAGCTTGATAGGTGTGAGTATTTTGTGACAATCAGATTGTCCACGCAGTTCCCTTTGTCTCGGACAGGGCTGGTGCTGCTCTAAAGTTATCAGTCCTCTGTTTCTGTATTTCGGCTTGACATTGTGCGCCTCATATTTGTATTGTAACTTGACTAGATAAAATTTGTATTTTATTAGTCAGTGGCATGTTTTGATGCATATAAGTGGTCAGGACAAAGTTCATTTGTAAAATATCCTCTTTGCTTACCTCAATTCCTTTTAGTAAAGCGTGCTTCTGTGCACGTTTTATTTATTTTCTGGTGCTGGTCGTTGAAAGTTTTTGTAAATGTGAAAACTTATCATATCTTGTTGGTGTCTTTTGTTAATTTTGTGCAACAGGAACTGATGAGAAAGCAAATTAGTAAAAGTCGTGGTGGGGGCTTCTCTGTATTGTTTGTGTTGCTGGTTGGCCTTTTAGGCATTGTTGTCGGCTATCTTGTGAAGAGAACATGAGATTGTCAAAGCGATGGGTATTAGTTATTTGGAGAACTGGCTGAAGCAAGTTTTGGAATTAGGAGACCTTCTCACTTGGCTTATAAAATTATGTTCTGGTGTATAATTGGTACTTTTTTTTTTTTGATTTGTCACATGTTTGAGCAAGTCTTCTGTCAATTCAATGGTGTTTAGATGGGCAAAAAGCCCTTTGAACTTGGAACTTCTTGTGGAATGGAATTTTTAATGGTCTTGCGCATTTCACCTTAATGCCATGGATGGACTTCATTTTTCTGTATTCGCCCCCTTTCTTCGTGAAACGCAAATCTTCTTCATTCTTATCGTCTTTTCTCAGACTTCTGTTTGTATCATATGTAATTGTTTCCAACCCTTCTATAAGCAAATATTTCTCAGTTCCAAAGGATTTCCAGCACGGAAGCTCGAATTCGTGCCTTCAAACTGTAAGTAGATTAACATTGCTGACTGTTTATAATATCTTCCTACAGCCTTCCTGGGATCTTTATAGCAGGTATTGCGGTAGTGGGTGCACGTTGAGGTCAATATATGGATGGTAAATTTTCTCACTTCGTTGGGAGAGCCAGATAGACATAAGATGGTACATTTTCTCCACTCTATTATCCATTTTTCAGTATGCTACATGAACTGGCAATCTGAAGATGGTGCTCAGGTCCCTGGTCTGTCATGTAATTTTTATTTCTTTTTTCTTCTTGAACAAATTGAAACATATGGTTTTTGTTTCGGGTTTCTTACTTGGACAGTAGAAACATGTAAATGAAGTTAGATGCGATTTTCCCAGTTCCAGAAATTTAATATAAAACAAAATTAAAAAAAAAAAAAGATATTAGAAAACACAAGTGTTTTAGGTTGAGTGTTACAGAGGCCCGTTTCTTCCCAGGACGTGTCGGAATGAGTTTGATAATGTTTACACCCAAAAAAAAGAACAGAAATTACGGAACATCAGGGAGACACACAAAAATAAAGAGTGAAAACGGAGGGATTCACTAGGACTACAGTGGAGACTGGGGAGGGACATGCTCCCACCTCGATCTTGTAATGAGGATGGATCAATGATCAATCAGTGGAAACGTCGTCGTTTCCTCCTTTCTTGTTGTGGTGTTTGCGGTGAGATTCTTCTACCTTCTTGGCCATGGCAAGGCCTGAATCGGCGAGTTTTCTTATGTTTGGGATGTTGTAGTTCTGAGCTATGTGGGCCCCAACAAACAGTCCAAAGGTGAAGGAGAAAGTGCTCCTTATTATTCCCATTGTGTCTGGCTGGCTCTTGGCTCCTGACAGCAACCCTTGCAAATATGTATACGTCGTGGCGCCGTAATCCCCAAGAATAAATTGTTTAGTTGTGGCTCCTCCTCCAAGGGTCAAACCCTTCTTGGTAAGTAAGTTATGCTCCATTCCCCATCCTTTTTTTTTTCTTAATTGGGGAGTTTTTTTTTTTTTTTTTTTTTTTTTGCTGTATTTACTTAGAGTTTGGAAAGAGATTTAACTAATAATAGAATTTGGACTTTAAATATGAGATCTCACCCTGAATCATAAGTTTAGTGGCCACTAAAATATATAATTATTGGGGAGCTTTCGTCGTATCTAATCTTCTAAATCTCATAACAAATATTATTTACAAAGCAGATTATTATCATTAATATTATCATTTGCTGTGTCCAAGAAGAAATTATGGTTTTCAAACCGAAATTACGAAGGATGAGATTCGTTTATCTTTTCACCAAAACTAAGATTCGTTTTATCACTATGGTTTTCAAACCGAAATTGCGAAGGATGAGACTCGTTTTACCTTTGCGCGAAAAAAATAAAAAAAAGACTCGATTTATCTTGTTGTGATCTATGTAAAAAAAAAAAATTAATATACAAAAAAAATCACTAAATATAGAGTAATTAATCTAACACTAATTTTAAAAATAACAGTTTACATTCTTAAAATTTTTTTATAATAAGCTTAGCATGTCATGATATCCATAAACGTAATTCATCTGTATGGATGACATAGTTATAAGAATCTGTTTGTCTCGATAACATGACAATTATACACACTAGTAGTTGGTGACACATATAATTATCACGTCATCCAAACAAAGAAGGTTCGTTAAAGAGATATTACGACGTACTGGATTTATTACAAAAAATTTGAAAAGGATAAATTATTATTTTTTAAAATTGACACTAAATTTATTACCCAACATAAAGTTGCTTATTTTTTTATATTAACCATGAAAATAATAATAAAAAATTCGTATAGAAAATAAAATAATTATGGCCTCGATAACTGGGTCACGTCCAACTTAGAGGGCCGAAGGATAACTAGACCAAGTTGGAGCCCAAACAGGCATTTCCGTTCCCGCAGACAGTTGGAAATCGGGCCCACGACATCGATTGCGAAATTTATTTTTTCGTTGCCGCTTATTCTTTGTGCTATGTGCTTTGTTTTTGGTACTTAGAGTCTAAGAGGCTTTGGGCAATTTGGACCAAAAGAAAAAGAGGCTTTGAGCAATATGACTAACTCTTTCCTTTTCATGAACTCTCCTATTCTAGGGAGGCTTCATAACATTCTCACTCTATATAACTTGAAATCTTAGTTACAAGATAAAGGTTGCTGCTGAAATTCGATAAATTAGTACAAACGGGCCCCAATTTAAAGACTTGGTAGGGTTGTTTAGGTGAGATTAAAATAATATAAATTGTTAAATGATTGAATTTAAAAAAAAAATTATTAGATGTCGTTCGATAGATCACGTAGTCATTTGATATTACGTAAATCACAGTTATGTAGTGCAGTTCTTACAGAATATACCTTTATGTGAAAAGTGATCCATTAAAAATCGAAAAGAAGAAGAAGGGATCATCGTTTGAGATTAATTTAAAACAGTGGACAAAAAAACATCTACCATATGATATGACCACTTAATCCAATATTGCATTGCCCTTCATTTTCTATTGCCCACACAGTTCAATCCAATACGACACCAAATTCATTTCACAACAACAACAACCTCACAACAATTGTACAGGGAAAACGAAACACGATACAACGACGCCGTCTAATTGCTAATTAGTAATTATTCAGAAGTGCTTGCTAGCTCGTGAGTTGCTGGTCCTGATGGAGTTGGTGGTGCTGATGGAGTCTTGTCTGCCTGTGCTTGTCGCGGGCAGTGCCAATGGCGGTGGCTCGGGCAACCTCGTGCTGCTGCTCGAGATATAAAGGCTCCAAACATACTCCCGAAAATGAAGGCGACTGCAGGCTTCATTGCTGTTTTGCTCGAACTTGCTGCTCTAATATTAATTTTATATATGGCTGATGATGATCAGGTAAAAAAGATCTTATTTTGTGGGTTTTGATTGTTGGGTGCTTAAAATTTTGTGGGATATTTATATGATTCGCAGGCGTCATTACTGGCAAAGTTATCTTGATGTCCAAGCCTCACCCGTAGCCTGTGCTCCACGGAACGAGCAAAAGTTGCATTAGTTTATTATTGAATTGAACTTTAATGGTCAATTTTTCGAAGGAAGATAAGACAAGGGTGTTTTTCTTGGAGAGGAAGGTTTGAAATTGGGTCGATAATATTGGGCCAACCGTCTCTGTTTCCCGTCTTTATTTGGGTCCATTTGAGGCCCAAAGCTCCAACAAACTTGAGGGTTTGGGCTAGAGTTATTCTTCGTCTTGCAGTCAATCAAGCAGTTCATATGGAGGCATTATTAGGAAAATAGGTAAATCTACATAACATGTAACAAATTTGAAATAAATAAAATCCCATATATTTTAATTATATATCAAAAAATTCTTCATTTGTTTTTTAGTTTGAAGCCTGATGAATGGAATACACTGGAATTTTTAGTGTATACACTTCCTTTGATAATCTTTTTCTATTAGTTATGTCCTTAACAAATTTGTATAAGTTTGGTTTTTCACACACTTAATAAGAATTTTTAATTTAACTCACTAAATACATGAGTAAAGTTAACTAACTTGAGATGTAACTGAAAACAAAAATTTAAGTGGCACCTTGATTTAATTTAAAAAATTATAAAATACATTTATGTAATATACGATTATTTGTATTTTATATTCATAAAAAAAAAAATACACAAGAATAGCAAGTATTGAAAGTCTATTAGATAAACTTCCAAGCTTACTAGGATAACTATCCTAACTTCTGAAACAGATTGAATTAACAATCTAAATTCAAATAGTCGACTCAAACACTGAATTTAATTGTATTCGCAACTTTAAAAGCTAAGTTTTGGGCAGAGTTCGGCTGAGCAGTTGGTTTTATGTTCAGAGCCCTCGGTGTTTTGCAAAAGCTTATTCAAAAGGACATGTTGAGTGTTGCTTTGCCTAGAGGCAGCTAGTTAGGCCTTTTAGCTTAGTTGCCTTCTTTGTTTTCTCAGTTCTCTTTGTTTTCTGTTTTCTTTTGCCATTTCTGAAAAAAAAAATAAAAAATCTAAGTTCAATTAATTATTGTTTTTATAACAAATGTTACATCCGATTCCCATCAAAATATAGCCCTTAAAGAGAAGATGGGAAAAAAGATATGTGTATGCGCCGTCAATAGTATCTAAGTATCACTCAAATTGTATTAGTTAATATACAATCGACAGGAAGGGCAGGACCGGGGGCCAGGGGGTGGGGGAAGAAGAGAGAAAGAGGAGAGAGGTTACCATTTTTTTTTTTTTGATTTTTTGAAAAATGGTGTTACATGTATAATGATTTTGGTCTGGAACAAATTTAAATATAGAGATTTAATAAGTTTATGTGCAACAAATATCATGTATATGATTGTTAAGATTTATGTGTAATAGACCCAATTTTAATTTATAATACACAAAATTCTTTTTAAAAAGGGCAAAAAAGTTAAATTATCGTGACTACCCCATCCTTGTATATGTTCTCGATTGATAAAGATATGCCCAATTTTATGTTGGTGCATATAAATTGACTTGTAGTACTTCCTGTAAGGACTATTGGGCTAGTAGAAGAGAGAGCAATGTTTGATGAAAAACTAAAATTACTATAACATATGGTATGATTTTAGGTCACAAGTTGGAGTCCTAAGAACTATATTGCTTGTCACAAAGGTAAACTCTTGTATATTACTCAAATTCCAGAGTATGAGAACTTAGGTCAAAATAAAGGTTAAACAGTGTATATTTCTCAAACTATACTGTGTAAAAGTCTCTTATATACTGAAATATTCTTGTCTCTAAACAAACCAATTTTGTTTTGGGCCTTAATTTTACTGATCGGAAAGGGGAGGACAACTGACAATATTACCAACAAACTATACAAGGTCAAGAAGAAATGAAATACCAAAAGCCGTCTTTCATGTCGGTCACAAAGTTTCTCAAATTCTTAATTAAACAAAATTCTCCCATTCTGAGTGATGGATTAAAAAAAAAAATTTCAGGAGGAAAAATTTTATACGTATAAATAAAATAACAAAAATTAATATATAATATAAAAATAAAATATTAAATTAATTATTCTAAATAATAAACATCATAATTATGTCATGTGAATTTTAATGTTTTAAAATTTATTGAAATAATTTTAAAAATAAGTGGAAATGATTTTAGTAAATATATTACAAATGGATTACCAAAGAAATAAAAAAAACAAACCGATTTCTTTGAAAAAAAAAACAAGAGAAAGAAAGCAAAAAAGCTAAAAGAAAGAAACTGGTTTCTTTAAAAAAAAAAGCCGAAGAAGAAAAAATAAAAAACAAAGCAAGAAGTGATATTAAAAAAAAAACAAGCAAGGAGAAAAACAGAGAAACAGGCGTCGAAGAAAAAAAAAAAAAAAGGCGAATAAGGATAAAAAGTAGAAAGCGGGAAGCAAAAAAGAAAAATAAAGGTCAAGAAAGAAAAAAAAGGGAAAAACGCAAGAAAGTGAAGAAAGAACGTGAGACGAAGGGGGCACAGCAAATTGAAAGGAGACAAGAACTCTCATCACTATATTAAGGTATAATATTTGTTATAATTTATCTATCAGAAATAAATAATTTAAAATTTAAAGGTGGACAATTGCTCATTGTAGATTCGTTAATAAGGCTGCAAATGAATTAATATGTTCTTTACAAACTCAGTATCTCGACTTAGTAAGAGTTTGACTTGAACTCGTTCATGTAACTAAATGAGCGATATACGAGTATAAAATTAAAATTCGTTTAATAAATAGAACGAGTTTAAACAGGGACAAGCTCGATTCAGTTCAGTTTTGTTAACAATTCTTTTAAAACACATTTAGAACTCGACAAATAAATCATTAACAGCTAGTTTTATATGTTTCGTTATAACTTCATTTAATATATTAATAACACTTGATTGTATCATTTTTTTTAGTATAAATAGTTACCAATTTAGGATTGTGTCTTTTATTTCATATATTTATTTGGATAGGACTTTATTTGATTAGGGCTGTAAGTAAACTAATACGTTCGTTAAAATCTCAATAGTTGATTCGGTAAAAGCTCAACTCAAGCTCATTTGTTTAGCTAAACAAGCACTATATGAGTTTGAATCCAAAACTCGTTTAATAAATGAGTCAAGTCAGAGTAAATGCATATTTAATTAAGTTCTAAACTGCTCTTTTAAGAACTTGTTTACATAATAATTAAAAAAAAAACTCATTTATTATGTTGTAAAAAAAATTTCATCAAATTCAGTTTCAAAATTATATATGTATTACGTATATTTACATTTATACATTAAAATTAAACATTTATTTTTAATTATTTAATTTTATTTAAATAAACGATTTTTATCCTTTTATTTTATGCATAATAATAAGGTTTTTTTTATTTTAATTATTTTATTAATATTATAAAATTAAATGATACAGTTCGTTAAATACTCAAAAGCTCAATTCAATAACACTAAGTTTAGTTCGACCTTGACTAGTTAGTAAATAATATTGATACTAAACTTTCTTTTCAAACTTATTTAATAAATAAATCAATATCTAAACTTGATAAAATTCGACTCATTTATAGCTCTATTCACCAACGTCCATTCCCATTGGAAGTGTTGGTCCAATTAAGCCACCACCACTACTCGTTTTTTAGCCCACAATATTGAATAATACCCTATAATTTTTGCAATTATTCATTGTAAAGTTGCAGGTCATAACCAAGAATGATACCGACTTCTTGTCCTGTAAAATGGTGTAATTATGGTAGAAATAATTTAATTCGAAGAAAAGACAAGCTTTCCTTTATGTTTTTGGCGAAATTTTGAAAATATAAATAGTTATGACTCATGATTAATTTGGTAATACATGAGTAATTTGGTAATTATTAAAAAATATTTATTGATAAAAAGATATATTAAAAAGTATTGTTACTTAAATTTAAAAGACATCTTTTTTGACCGAATAACTAGTAAATTATTCTACTTATAAATATGTGATTTGACCATTCACATAAATATAAAGAAGACATTTTGTGAGTAATTTTAGATAATACATCAGTTTTTTGAGAGTTTATTTTTAGTAGTATAAACTGCAATCAAGTATTATTTTATTTCATTTTATTCTATAAATTACAAAATTCGCTATAATTTACTTGTACCGTTATAAGAATAAATTTTAACTTAAAAAATGAAAAAGATCGGCGGCCAGAGAGAGGAGGACAGAAGAAGTGTCAATAATACAACAACAAAGGATATTTCTACAATAACGTTGATTTTTTCTGCAACAAAAAATAACGCGATAATTTTTGTTACATATTTTATCAATTTTATTTTAGAAACTGGTGAGACCGTTGCATTATTAACACTTCTTCTGATCAATTCCTTCTATGCATATACCCGTACCCCTTAAAAAAATAGTACTGTTACACAATTTAAAATAAATTATTTTACATTCTAAACTATGCAATTCCGATCCTAACATCTCATCCGTTATCAATCTCTATTTCTTTTCTTGTCACTTATTGGCAAGGGCTCATCGGAAATAAGGGTCAAGCAAGTGAACCTTTCGGTCTCCTTTTTTTCATCAATATTACCTAATAGACAACTATATAATAAAACTCTTACATAATATACTGTTTGGTGAAAAGTGATCCACTAAAAATAGAAAAGAAGAAGAAGAGAGCAACGGTTGACATTAATTTAAAACAGTGGACAAAAACGATATGATATGACCACTTAATCCAATTATGCACTGCACTTATTTTCTAGGGCCCACAAACACAGTTCAAACTAATACGACACCGTTTTCATTTCACCACAGCAACCTCACAATAATTGTGCACGATGAAAGAAACACACGACACAACGCCGCCGTTTAATTACTAATTAGTAATTATTGAGAATTGCTTGCTCATGAGTTGCTGGTGCTGATGGAGTTGGTGGTGCTGACGGAGTCTTGCCCGCCTGTGCTTGGCGAGGGCAGTGCCAGTGGCGGTGGCTCAGGCAACCACGTGCGGCTGCTCGAGACATAAAGGCACCGAACATACCCCCGAAAATGAACGCGATTGCAGGCTTCATTCTGCTTTGGTAATATTTTAATTCTATGGTTGATGATGATGATGATCAGGTGAAGAAGATCTTATTTTATGGGTTTTGATTGTTGGGTACTTAGAATTTGAGGGATATTTATACGATTCAAGTCTTCATTCGTGCTAAAGGTATCTTGACATCCAAGTCTCACATGTTGCCTGTGCTCCACGGAACGAGAAAGTTGCATTAGTTTATGATTAAATTGAACTTTCCGTGGTCAAGTTTTTAACGAAGAAAAGACCAGGGTCTATTTCTTGGAGAGGAAGGTTTGAACTTTGGGTCGATGATATTGGGCCCACTATCTCGGTTTCTTGTCTTTATTTGGGCCCTTTGAGGCCCAAAGTTCCACCCGAGTTTGGGGTTTGGGCTAGAGTCATTCTTCGACTTGGGGCAACCAAGCAGTTAATCTGGGGGTCATTATTAGGTAAATGGGTAAATCTACATGACACGTAACAAAATTGAAAGAAATAAAATCCCATATATTTTAATTATATATTAAAAAAATTCGTGATTTGTTTTTGAGTTTGAAACTGGACGAATGGAATACATAGAAATTTCAATTGTATACACTTGATTTGATAATTGAGGTAATTTTACTTTTGGTTGTGTCCTTACCAAATTTTATAAAGACAGTACTTCACACAAAAATTTTGAGAGTTTTTGATTTGGCTCGCCTCAAAAAATAAGTAAAGTTAAATCAATTTGAAATGTAAATGAACACAAAAAACTAAGTGGGCCTCAATTGAAATAAAAAAATTATAAAATAAATCTATATAGTGTAAAATTATGTATGTATTATACTTAAAAAAAATAATAAGTAAGAATAGTAAATACCAACTTTTATATATTGTATATCAATTGTAGATAAACTTCCAAGCTTGGTATGACAATTACGAAACAATTTGAATTAATTGACGACCTAAATTAAAATAGAAAAAAAATACGGAATTCAACTGTACTCAGCTCAATTAATGATTTTTTTTTAAATGTCACATCCTATTCGCAACACGGAATTAATTGTACTGGTGGCTTTAAGGGTGTGTTTGGATTGAGAGAAAAGGCGTGAAAATGAGAAAGAAAGTGATATGAAAAATAAGTTATTTGGATAAGAGAATAAAGTGTAGAGAAAGAAAAATAAATAGTAATTTATGAGAAAAAAAGTGATGTGAAGAATAAGTGAAAAAAGTGTAGATAAAAAATAGTGAAAAATTAATATAGCAATGATTATAGTGATGATCGAAAAAATAATTCTTCCCCTAAAAAAAAATGCAAAACAAACAGGCCATAAAATCTAAGTTCAATTAATCATTTTTTTTTAAATGTCACATCCAATTCCGAACGAAATCCAGCCCTCAAAGGGAAGATCGGAAAAAGGATATGAGCGTGCACCATCAAAAGTATCCAAAGTATCACTCAAATTGTATTAGTTAGTATATAATTGATGAGGATATGTCAAATTCTATGTACGTTCCTATAAATTGACTTCTTATGCTCCTTGGAAGGTAGAGTGAGCTAGTAGATGAGAGAGTAGGCTTCGGTGAAAAACAGGTTACTGCAAAATGATTTTAGGTTACAAGTTCAAGTCTAAATAATTATTTTGTTTGTCAAAAAAGTTGAGCTTGTGCATATTTATCAAATCTAACCCTGCGAGAATTTATGTGAAAGTAAAAGTAAAACTACGTATATATCTTAGACTCTACTATATAAGACTCTCGCATAGTAAAACATCCTTTTAAACCTGTCTCTAAACAATGCAATTTCTTTTAGATCGGAAAGGGAAAAATGACAATCCTACCCACAAAGCACATGAGGTCAAGAAGAAATGAAGTACCAAAAGCGGTGTTTTAAGTCGATCACGAAGTTTCTCAAATTCTTAACTAAACGAAAGTCTCCCATTCCCATTGGAAGCGTTGGTCCCATTAAACCACTCCCACTACTTGTTTTTCAGCCCACAATATTGAATAATATTCTATAATTCTGCAATTATTCATTGTCAAGTTGCAGGTCTCAACCAAGAACGATGCCGACTTCTTGTCCTGTAAGAGGGTGTAATTATCGCAGAAATAATTTAATTCCAAGAAAAGCTTATGTTTCTCATCTGTGATCAGTCTCTGTTTCTTTCGTTGTTGCTTATTGGCTGTTAGATTTAATTTACTTAACAATACTACTTTATTAACTGAATAATGTCATACAATAATAATGAGAAGCACACACACAAAATACAAATCACACGTACTTATATACTAATAATAACAAAATTTTAATTATACCCGAATAATAAAAACATACTAAATAATTCAAATTTTAATTAAATAATAACTAAGAACTAAATCTGAATTAACTTCAACATTGACAAAGCTCATTGACAAAGCTCATTGGAAGTAGGGGGCATGTGAACCTTTCCGTTCCCTTTCTTTTATCTTTGTATATTCTTAGCTATTCTTTTTTCAAAGTCTGTCGGATTATAAGTTGTACAATGATATAGATATCTTTATGCACAAATCTACATTTTACCTTTTTAGTATTAGAATATAAAAAATTTTAGAAAATTTAAGGTCTAACCACTTAGTTGTCCTTAAAAGACATTATCCGTAATTTTGAAAATAGAAATCCTTCGTTCTGAAATTGTATACTTGCACATATAATCTTCTTCCCATTGTTTTTGCCACGAGTGAATTCTTTTTTTTAGTTCATTAGGAGGCCCAACGCTTGAATATTTTTAAGTGTAGTGTTGTAATAATAATAATAGGCTTCTTTAGAAACCTCTATATGTTGATTTCTCTTCGTATAACTTAGATCCATGACTAATACATCAACTAGATGGCTTGAACCATTTAAATAAACATATGAAAATAATAGAGCCACTAAATAGCCAGCAGTTGAATACAGTTTTAATACTATATCAGATAATGTCTTATGCACATATATTAAATTAAAACTTAAGCATGTAGGTGGAGAAATTCATCGATGAATGACAATAATGAAATGATTTATATTGTAATTTTGATTTTTCTTATTTTATAGTCTATTAATTAGTTGTTTCTAGAGTAACTTTTGACTTCTATTTGTTTTCTTATCAATCAACATTTTATAAAATTTGAAACTAATATAAATAAGACTTTCTTTTGAGGAATAATATAAATAAGACTTTAATCTTTCATTTGTAGTCATTCTATTAATTTTGCAATCATTCTATTATTTTTTTTTTCCAAGTTACAAGAGTGGCTGGAAAGAAAGGAAGGAGAACAATGTCACAAAAACATAGAATTAACAGGTTTCAAAAAAGTGTATCAACCAATGATTTTTAATAAAAGATTAATGTCATTTTCTTTAAGAGTCATTTCTGATGGATTCCAAAAATTCTAAGAGAGTCAGTGAGATAGCTCTTGATTACTTGTTTTCCTCACTTTTTTCTCACTGTAATTTATTATATATATATATATATTGAACTTTTACATTTATAGGTGTTATAAGTAATATTAAATTATTGAATTCTGGGATACTCGTAATAAGTCTGATTTAGACATTTGATTACTTGTGTAGTACATATTTGTATACCCTATTATTCCTAAACGTCGAGCAGAGAACTGTTAAATAATAAAACACTCACCCCACTTAGCTTTATAAATTGCAACCGTGCAGAAAAGATTTTAAGCAAAAAGTCACAAAAATTTAAGCTTCTAGTCATAGACTTCACGCACTAATTATTTTAACTTTTTTTTTCTTGCCCCAAGTAAATTCTTGCTTGCTTCATCAACAATTGACAACCATCAACGATGCTACATAGAAAATAAGCATTCGATTATTTTCCAAATAAAATTTTCTGCATGCTTGGTTCGGCTGCATTAATTTGGCTAACAGAGCTAGGTCGAACACTCAAACCGTTAATTAATATTTAACGGTAAACAGAAAAGAAAAAAAAAAAAAAGAGGCCAGTAATAAACGATGCTAAACAGAAACTAGCATTGAAATTTGAAGTTTTATTCAGTACACACAACGTGATTCATAGATATTTTACATCAATTTTGAAGTACACGTCTCGTAGTTTTGCCAAAAATATTGTTGCACATTTATAGTTGTGACTAGAAGTTCACGCACGATACCATAGATAAGATTCAAGATCTCGAGCCTTAATTCTAAATTTAATTGAAGTCCACCGAGAAAATGAAGTACCAACCCACAAATAAAAAGACAGAAAGCAATCCAAATCAAACAGGACAATATAGGATGAATTAGAAAGCATTGTTGAATCTTTAGGCACACTGGAACCCCTTTGGTACGTTCTTTCCACAGTAATTCAAGAGCAAGCTTAAGGAGAGTGGGATATTAAGATTGATGCCCAAAATGTTGGCCTTAATTGCAGTGCAAAGGCAAACTGCAGCTTCAAGGTCAACAAGACCCTGCAAGAGAGGGCAGCATGGAGTTTTTGGTGGGTTGCCTATTACAAGGTGCAACAAGTTGTTCAACAAGTCAGCACATACACCGAGCTTAAGGGCGTTTCTTGGGCAAGTGGCCTCGGCTGGCTGTGGTGGTGGCGGACATGATGGAGTCTTTGGTGGTGGCGGTGGTGGACAAGGGACTTTATTTGAGCTGACCAAAGTGAAAAAGAGCAGATTGAAGGCAAGGAGAAGAGCAGTTGTTGCTACAGCCTTGTAATTAGAAGCCATATTATAACACAAACACTGTTTGTAAACAAGGCTTTGAAGAAGATTTTATTCTCTTTTTGAGTGGTGCTTATGGTGAAGCCACTGAGGGTCTTTATACGGAAATTGTAGTTAATCAGGTCGGGATTTTTTTTTCTTTTAACAAAAAAAAAAATATATCGGTGATGTGTGAGTTATCACATGTGTGAAGTTAAGACTAAAATTACCATTGCTGTCTTCATTTCACCTACCCAAAGGATAAGCACTCACTACTCAAATACTGTTGAACTCGAGTTTAACTTCCTAAAATCAACTGCAGCATGGACAAATCATAAACTAGCACTTGCGTGCCCGCGGTGTGAACGAGTCGAGTCTTAAATCAAGATAGAAATTTGACGTTAACAAAAGAGGGACATGTGATCACACTTTGGATCTTATCAAAAAATGTACCGGCTGGCAATATCTCAACTTTAAGAATATGCCATTTGTTTTTCTTTTTGTCAACTATTTGGAGCATTTCTATATCTTATTATGATGCACTTATTATACTCTATGATTAAGACACCCTACCCACCTTTAGTTTTAATCAATCATCCTTCCTCACCCTTGTGCTTCCAGTTCCTCTAAGCTGCATGTTTTTGGTCCTTTTTGTTCCATTTACTTCACTTGATTTGCCACTCCGGGATTAAGATTACTGCACTTTCGCAACATTGTGAATTCTCTCTCTCTCTCTGGTTTTTTTTCCCCCCTTTTTTTTGGGTCAATGAGCTCTAACTGAGAGCGAGTGCAGTCTAATAGAATAATGAGTTTAAGGTTAAAGAAGCGTTCGCCAACTTTGATAAGGATAGCATTGCGAGCTAAGAGCAGAGTTTTTCGTTTGATTTGTTTATTATCTCTGTTAAGAGTCACGAGTTTGTTGTTCAAACCATGCTAGATAATCACCCACCACACAGTTTTTTTTTTTTTTTGAACTTTTTTAAATTTAAACCAACTAATTAGAGGAGGGGAACAATTGAAGAGGTCGATGATTCGAATCTTGACTTCTCATCTACTGGTATACTGTTAATACTATTTAAATTACAAATTCACAGTCACCGTACTGTTCTTCCTCGACCTACAATTCTAAAAACTGACTTTAATTCCTTTTGACTAATGCTTATTGGGTGAATTCCAGATTCTCCATGAATGATGACTTTGATAATAAGGCCAATTAACCACAAGAAGGACAAAAGCATGCCGACCTGATAATGTTGACTATGATCTGCTAGCAGGGACCAGCTTGTTTTTGTCTGTGGTGCTTCGAGGGCACAAAAACTCAGGAGGTCAGGCCCAGTCTGGGTTTCTAGAATTAATGGGCCTGGACACAGAAATTTGAATCAGTACTTTGTTAAACTTTGAAAGCTGGAGTTCCACTGTGTTGGGTTGATCTACTGCGGTGTGGATTATGGGAGAACGGTGGGCCTGCAAGAATTGAAGGCACATGAAAAAAAAAAAAAAGATAGAAAGATAAAAATAACCTTGAGGAGGGGGTGCAGCATTGCTGCAGCGGTTGGAGAATAAATTCTCCAACTCTCAGGTATAGAGTTCAATTTTTAGATTTTTTAACTCTCATTCCTCTTCTTCTACTAACTAGGCTCCAGCTCCTAAAGGATCAAAAAAAAAAAAAAAAAAAACCTTGATGAACACCATTGAGAAAGCAGAAATGACTGGATTTTACTCTTCCTCAATTGATTTCACATTCTCCTAGTTTACAATGTCACAACTTAGACCGAATGCAGGATATTAGCTTATAACTTGCAATCTCCTACAAATAGATCAGGAACCGAACCATTGAAAGAGGAAAAGATACGCGATTCAATGAGGCTTCATAAGAATAATTACACGATGATGCTCAATCCTCGTTTCACTGATGCGACCCAGGTGACAAAGAACCTGCAAGCACCAGAGCGCACACAAACAAAATGTCACTTAACAGAACTATTAAGTAGCCCAAAAGCAACCGAAAATTCCAGATTTCTGCCTGCAAACAGCAGAATGAATAATGAAGATGTATCATTTTGTTCTACTTTCCATTCAAAGGGTAAGACTATGTGGGACTAACAGTTAGTATGGCTTTTCCAGTATTGTCAAGCTTCAAGCTAGGTCCTTTAATGTCCGTTTCGAGAAAGAAGTGTTTTCCCTTTACAGCCTCTGACATTGCAATATCCCTTAGTTCCTTCATGTTTCATGGATGCAAACGTTAAATATGCAAATCAACAGTCCGTTGTACAAGTAACAACAATAATAACAAAATACCTTATCCCAAATTTAATCTAAGAAAGAAACAATCAAACACAAGTAGAGGATTTTAGATTGTCCCACTTATTTAAGCTCACTTACCAAGGCCTTTTCCTAGGCATAAACAGAACGCAGATTTCAGTTAAGATCACATAAGAACATGATCCTTGTTGATCGTCAACAAAACAAGTTGTAGCCAAGGATTGATGCCGGCTAAATGTACCTGTCTGATTACTAAAGGAAAAAAATAGAAAATGATATACATCCTAAAGCTTCATTTGCTACAAAATCTTGAGGGCTTTGTCTGCAAATATAGTCCAAAAAAAGGTTGAGCACCAAATCTAGTAAAGCATTCATGAAATGAACAAGAACAAGTAAATTATGGACCAAGTTGTTAGCTTCTACAGATCAAATGAAATGGACCCCAGGAGACAGAACATGGCAATAGTGGGAGCATATTAACCCTGTAATCAATTGTCCCAGAATTTTGTTGAAACTTTGAGCAATTAACGCTCAACAAATATTGGCTAGGGCCCATCCGAAGTAGGGGTCAAGTGAACCTTTCCGTCCCCTTTCTTTCATCTTTATATATTCTTAGCTATTCTTTTTTTTTTTCTTTTCTTAATAAGAGGTCTATCAAGTTATAAATTATACAATAAGACAGTTATTCTTTCGTATAAATCTACACTTTTTCATATCAGGAACAAAAGTTAAGATTTTTAGAACAAAAGTTTATAATCTTAGCACTTAGTTGTCCCTGACACATATTAATTATAGTTTTGAAAATGTGAATCCTTTGTTCTGAAGTTGTATACTTGCACTTATAATCTTCTTCCTATTGTTTTGCCACGCGTGAATATTTCTGGGTGTAGTGTTGTAATGATAATAAATTGATTCGTTAGAAACCTCTATATGCTGATTTCGAGTCCTATAACTTTGATTTGTGACTAATATATCAACTAAATGGCTTGAACCATTAAACTAAACATATGAAAATAGCAGAGCCACTGAATAATCAGAAAGTAAACACATTTTTAATACCATATCAAATAATGTCTTATGTTAATACTCCATATATTCACTTATAATTTAAGCACGTAGGTGGAGAAATTCATCGATGAATGACAAGAATGAAATGATTTATATTGTCATTTTGATTATTCTTATTTTATAGTCTATTTAGTCATTTTTGAGAGTAACATTTGACTTATATTTGTTTCCTTATCAATCAATATTTTCTAAAATTTGAAACTAATATAAATAAGACTTTCTTTTGAGGAATAATATAAATAAGAATTTAATCTTTCATTTGTAGTCATTCTATTAATTTCGCAATCATCTATTAAGTTTTTATTTTCCTAGTAACAAGAGGATGGATAGAAAATGAAGGAGAACAAAATCACAGAAACTTCAAACGTAGAATCAAGAGGTTTTAAAAAATGTCTCAACCAACAATTTTCAATAAAATACTAATGTTGTTTTCTTTAAGTAAATTCCAGAAATTCTAACAGAGTTAATGAGATAGCTTTTGATTACTTATTTTCCTCACTTTTGTCTCGCTGTCAATTATACATAGAGTCCAGTTTTATGGACAAACGAATTAGACAAACAACTTAAATAAATAAGTTTCAAATTTATAAAAACTACTCAAAATCATTAAAAAAAAGGGCTAAAACTATAAATTTGAAAACCTTGTCATGTTAGATTATTCAAATCATGTGGGTAAAAGGTTTATCCACAAACCTTTTTCATTATATATATTACATTTTTTTGGAACTTTTACAATTATAGATGTTATAAGTAATATTAAGTTATTGTAATCTGGGGATACTCTTCATAAGTCTAACTTAGACATGTGATTACTACTTGTGTAGTACCTATTTGTATCCCCCATTATTCCTAAACGTCGAGCAGAGAACTGTTAAATAATAAAACAGCCACCCCACCCTCCCTTTTGGTGGTTGAGGTGATTATTTTTCACTTGGGTGAAGATCTTTAATATTGCCGCAATATTTCACAATAATTTTACTTACTTGTACTCAGTAGATGATACACTTAGTTTTATAAATTGCAACTGTGCAGAAAAATTTATAAGCCAAAAATTACAAAATTTAACCTTGTGGTCATAGACTTGACGCTCTAATTATTTTAACTTTTTTTTTTCTTGCCTCATGTATTCACGTACATGTTCCATATAAGTTCTTGCTTACTTCATCAACCATTAACAACAATCAACGATGCAACAGAGAAAATAAGCACTCGGTTCTTTTTCGAATAAATTTTTCTGCTTGGTTCGGATTCATTAATTTAGCTAACAGAGCTAGGTAGCGTGAAATAATATTTGAAGGTAAACAAAAAAAAAGAAAAGCCAGTAATAAATGATGCTAAAAAGAAATTGGCATTGAAATTTAAAGTTTTATTCATTACACACGACGTGATTCATAGATATATTACAGCAATTTTGAAGTGCACGTCTCGTACTTCTGCCTCAAAGATTGGAGCACATTTATACTTGTGACCAAACGTCCATGCATAATACTATGGATAAGGTTCAACGTCGAGCCTCAATCTTAAATTTAATTGGAGTTTACCGAGAAAAATAAAGTACCAACCCACAAACAAAAAGAAAAAACGCAAACTAAATCAAACAGGACAATATAGGATGAATCAGAAGCATTGTTCAATCTTTAGGCACACAGGAACCCCTTTGGGACATTCTTTCCACAGTAATTCAACAGCAGGCTTAAGGAGAGTGGGATATTAGGATTGATGCCCAAAATGTTGGCCTTAATTGCATTGCAAAGGCAAACGGCAGCTTCAAGGTCAACAAGACCCTGCAAGAGAGGGCAGCATGGAGCTTTTGGTGGGTTTATTACAAGGTGCAACAAGTCATTCAACAAGTCAGCACACACACCGAGCTTAAGGGGGTCTATTGGGCAAGTGTCCTTGGCCGGCTGTGGTGGTGGTGGTGGACATGGTGGTGGTGGTGGTGGTGGTGGTGGACAAGAGACGTTATTTGAGCTAACCAAAGTGAAAAGGAGCAGATTGAAGGCAAGGAGAAGAGCAGTTGTTGCTACAGCCTTGTAATTAGAAGCCATTTCTAAACACAAACACTGCCTCTAAACAAGGCTTTGAAGAAGATTTTATTCTCTTTTCGAGTGGTGCTTATGGTGAAGCGACCGAGGGTCTTTATAGAGAAATTGTGGTTAATCAGGCTGGGAATTTGGTATTAACAAAAGATGGTCATGTGAACACTTTTGGATCCTATCGAAAACATGTACTGGCTGGCAATATCTCAACTTGGAGAATATGCCATTTGCTTTTTTTTTTTTTTTTTTTTTAACTATTTGGAGCATTTCTATATCTTATTATCAGTGGAGGATCTACATTTAGTTGAGGTACCCTTCAGATCATAATTATCAGTAAAAACTAAATTGTATTATTAGAGCAATTCAGGTTACGGTGTTTTGAGATATATCTAAAGAAAAAAAAAACTTGTATGACACGCAAATCTAATTCTAGTGTGTGTCTGTGTATATATGTGAAATTGAGAGAAAATTGAAAACTTAACTTATTCCCATTAAGTCAAGTGATCGATTTTGCTTCTTTGACAGGTTTTCTTTTTTCGAAATTTATTTGACTGGTTTTCATTAATTCGAAAAGTAAAGTAAAAATAAAAAAAATAAAAAAATAAAGGTCAACACGCTAAAGGGGCCTTGAGATTTTAAGGAGAGTATGTATAGTAGTGGGGGACAGGAGAGATATGTTGAGGAGAAAAAAAATTCAACCTTGATAAGTAGACGATCCTTCTTTTGTGCTACTGTTTTCAAATTCTTCACGATTCTCTCTTATTTTGTGATTGTTTTTTTTTTTTTTTATGGGGCTGTTGTGTTTTGTTAAAACAGAAACTCTTCCACTCCCCTAAACTATAGTTTATTGAAACAAACACACTATTATTTCACACAAGCCTTGCTTCCCCCGACCCTTAAAACACGTCATAAGTGTGTGCTTAAGGCATAGTTATCAGACTCAGTTAAATCAATGACCTGACTAAAAAGTAGAGTCATCAGATCATTAATTCAACTATTGGATCACTAGTTGAATTTCATAAATAATTAAAAATATAATAATAATAATAATAATAATAATAATAATAATAAATTTAGTGAAATATTTGCATTACATGAATTACAATAAATAAAAATATTTAATCCTAAAATATAAAAAAATTAAAATAATAAACTATTCTTATAATCTAATATATTTATTTTTATTTATTGAATAATATTCAAAATACTCGTCTTTGATTTCATATCAAATCTTAATCTATATTTTCTATTCAACTGGTATTAATTTAATATTGCTCATACAGCCTGTGTCTTATGAGAATTCAAAATCAACATCTAAATTCTAATGACTAAAAAATACAAAAAAAAAAACTCAACTGGATAAATTTGTGATAACAAATAGATATTAATTCATTAATAATTAAAATGAACAGCAAACTATTATAGGATAAGTGCCAAAAAGTGGATTAAAAAATTTAATATTTTTTAATTAAAAAAAACTGTGATTTTTTGAATTGATAAAAATCCAGCCGAGTTTCAATTTGGATATTCTTACTTTGACTCTAATTAAATATTTATAATTATAAAATTTTCTAATAAAAGAAAATAATAAAAAAGAAGAAAAAATTGCTCTTGAATCTAAAGAAAAAAAATTTTAAAAATCTCTCAAATTTACCGCTCTTTTCTTAGAAAAGAAAAAAAAATATTACGGTAAAATTTCTTCAAAAGAGAGAAAAAAACTACTCATAAATCTTTCTTTTTTTTCCTTAAAAAAATCTTTTTATGTTCTAAAAAAATTTAAAAATTCCCAAAAAATAATATTCAAACTTAGAATGCCTTTTCATATTTTTAAATAAAATAAAATAAATTTGTTAATAAATATTATTAAATTTGTGTATCGTGCAAGTTTATTACTAATAGTATAATGAGTTTAAGGTTAAAGAAGCATTCGCCAACTTTGATAAGGATAGCATTGCAAGCAAATAGAGCAGAGTTTTTCGTTGTATTTGTTTATTATCCCTGTTAGAGTCACGAGCTTGTTGTTCTAAACCGTGCTGGATAGTCACTCACCACACTGCTTTCGCTCAACCTACAATTCTAGAAACTGACTTTAATTCCTTCTAACTAATGCTTATTGATGTGAATTCCGGATTCTCCATGAATGGTGACGTTGAGAAAAGGCCAGTTAACCGCACCTTGGACAAAAGCATGCCGACGTGATAATATTGTCCATGATCTGCCAGCAGGGACCTGCTTGTTTTTGTCTCCGAGAACTCAGGACGTCAGGCCCAGTCCGGGATTCTAGGATTAAACGCTGACATTTGAAACAGAACTTTTTTTGGTTGTTAAACTTTGTGAGCTCGAGTTCCACAGTGTTGGGTGGATTACTGTGGTGCGGATTATGGACGTGCGATGGGCCTGCAAGAATTGAAGGCACAGGAAGTATTTTTTAACGTGGTCAGCTGTAAGAAAGACTTTTATGGTCTTATCAAGTGGTGACATCTCTTTACGGAAAAAAAAAAATATTGAATAGATAACTCGACTTGAATTCTTAGGGGCAATACCCAAAATATTGCTGAGGTATTTTTTTTTATTTAAGGAAAAAAAAAAAAGAAAAACAAGGAAACCATTAAAGGAGAAGAAAACGACAAACCAAGACAGGAAGACTGGAACGACTTTTAAGCCACTGAGAAGCAAATATAGATCAATGACCTACACAGGACCTTAACGTATTCCACTTCTATCTTAACTATACTTTTAGAGCCGCTGAAATGCCTGTATTTCCTGTCAGACTTAGCTATTGATTTCAATATACCCCGTCAATTTCATTCTTTGCCATTTTATTCTTATTGTGGTGCTTTTGTTACGCAATCACATTAACGAACCATGTATGCCAAGAAAAGAGACCCCCTTTATGAACACGATTGAGAAAGCAGAAATGACTGGATTTTACTCTTCCTCAATGGATTTCACATTGTCCTTGTTTACAATTTCACAACTTAAACCGATTGCAGGATATTAGGTTATAACTTGCAATCTCCTACCAATAGATCAGGAACTGAACAATTGAGAGTAAAAAAGATAGGCAATTCAATGAGGCTTCATAAGAATAATTACACGATGATGCCCAATCCTCGTTTCACTGATGCGACCCAGGTGACGAAGAACCTGCAAGCACCAGAGCGCACACAAACAAAATGTGACTTAACAGAACTATTAAGTAGCCCAAAACCAACCAGAAATTCCAGATTTCTGCGTGCAAACAGCAGAATGAACGCTGAAGATATATCATTTAGTTCTACTTTCCATTCAAAAAGGTAGACTATGTGGGACTCACCGTTAGTATGGCTTTTCCAGTATTGTCAAGCTTCAAGCTAGGTCCTTTAATGTCTGTTTCAAGAAAGAAGTGTTTTCCCTTTACAGCCTCTGACATTGCGATATCCCTTAGTTCCTGCATGTTTTGGGACGCAAAAATTAAATGTGCAAATCAACAGTCAGTTGAACATGTAACAACTAACAATAATAACAAATAACTTATCCCAAATTTATTCTAAGAAAGAAACATTCAAACACAAGTACATGATTTTAGATTGTCCCACTTATTTAAGCTTACTTACCAAGGCCTTTTCCCAGACATTTTCTGCCAGCTTCACAAAGAAAAGTTTGGAAAAATATCAGTACAGAAGCAAGATTAGGCATCTGTGAGTGTCTGTCAGAACAAAATTCAGATGTGAACCTTCTTCTTTGGGGCTGCAATAAGCTGAGAATTTGTTTCAGCATATACTGCCATGTCACTAATAGCTGCATTGACCTTCTCCAGTGTAAGCCTTCCTTTCATATATCTGCAGAAGTCCTAACGAGATGTTAGAATTTGAATCCCTACTGGTTTTAGCCTATCATGTCAAATAAACCATGTACGGCTATTCCAAAACTTCTAAAGTTGACCTCCGTATCTCAGAAAAAGCCAAAAAGGAAAAACAGAAAAAGTGATGGAGTTATTTACAACTGATTCAGCTCCCAAAATTTGGCATGCACACAAGCGGTGGACATGTTTCTTCTGCCAGCCTTAGAAGATTCTAACTTGTTTTGATTGATAAATCATAAAATGCAAATATATGATTTTGAATTAGTTTACCAGTTGGAAGATGTTATCATGATTACACCCTTGGGTACAAAAATATCTAATAAACGTAAAAGGAACATGATTAACTCACGAGGACAGTGAATCCAGCTCCTCGGCAGTTATGTACCACAACGGTGCAGAAGCACGACCCTTTTTCTCCTACAAGTAACAGAAATGAGAGAGAAAAAGTCTCCATGATTTGCCTTCTACTCGTGCCTGTGAAATATAAGACAGCCAAACGGCTATCATTGCTCACTTTCTTTTTTTTTTTTCCTTCATATCTCTATATCATTACTTTCTTCTAATCATTGAAACCAGAGACCAATTTAGACATGCATCTGAGTCTTAGAGAACAATTAACGCCTATCCGGAGCTCACTTTGTTTGCCACAGAAACATCAAAGCAATTTTACCTTGGGCAGTACTGCAGTATCCTCCTCAATTTTTGATGAGCCAAGACTCAATTGCTGATTAAAGACTTCCTGGGGTGGTAAGCTGATACATATACGTGTAGCGCCCACGCATCTCAGAACATCAAAAATCACGAGAATAACGAAGATCCGATTGATGAAATACACAAATTACCTTCTCTCAATATCCACATTCAACATGGTCATTCTTTCTGGCACATGTGAGGGAACAAGCACAGTGATGCTCTGCAATTTCTTTTGCTGCCGCAGCGATGCATCAATAAGTTTCTGCTCTCAAAATCATTAGCCAGTTTTATTTCCTTCTATTTCAAAATAATTGACCACAATTTCCGATCAATTTCAAATTGTTAACAGCTTTAAGCACCGGATACTCGTTTTCCCCAATTTTTCGAAACCCTAATTGAGTTCGCAAAGTTACCTTAGCTTTAGGAATCGCCTCGGCTTCCTCGCGCAATCGGTCCTTGATCGCCTGTACCTGAAGCTCCATCGCCTTCAGCGACGCGTCTACCGCCGACAAGTCGGTGATGGTGGTGGCCGGATACACTGCACACGGTTCCATTCCAACCACAAAAAAAATTAAAAAAAAAAAAAAATGAAACCACGAGCGTCTAAATTCTAATTTCATACATTTTCAACAAGAGAAGAAAATAATTGACTCCACAAAATAAGAATTTAAAGAAATTTAAAAAAAAAAAAAGGAATGATTTCGAAAGATAAACAAATAAACTCACTATTACGGCCGATAACGAGTTCTTGTAGCTCGGAGATTCTGGCGTTAAAAGAATGTATCAGAGAATCGAGTGCCGCACCTGCTTGATTCTCCGCCATCCCTCTCTCTCTCTCTCTCTCTCTCCCTCTCTCGTGCTGTTCACGAGTGTTTTGAAATTGTTTCGACAGTGATTTTGGCGGGACATAAGTTTCAAAAATTTCCCCTTTCGGTAAAAAATAATCGAAAAAGGTAGACCAAAAAGAAAATGTCCCAATTCAGTACAAAAAAAAAAAAAAATAGCGAGACTTGGGAGTGTTAAAAAAATTTGAAAATTTCAATTAACTGAGAAGATTAAATTGAATTGGCCCGAATTTTTAATTAATCTAATTGATTTTATAATAGGTTATTCGACTTAAATAAAAATTAAAATTTTTAATTCAATTTCAGTTTTTAATATTAAAAAACTGCAGTTAGTTGAATTGAACCAAAATATTATTTTATATATATTTTTATTTTTTATAATAATAAGAAAAAATATTACTAATACAATTAGTATTAACAAATATATGTTAATATAATATTATTATATCTTAAATAATCATTTATTTATATTATATATATTACAATAATTTTAATTTTTAAAAAAATATATCAAATATATTTTTTTTTTACATTTATATTAAAATTTTAATTTTTTTGGTCATTAAATTTAATTAATCAAAACTAAATTGAAATATTCAATTAACCGAATTTCAATGAATCGAATTTTTAGTTCAATAAACAATTACAGTATTTCAGTTCAGTTAATCGAACCGGAAACCTGCCGGGACCTATAACCCCCCTTATTTTAAGGAAGCCAAATAAACTCTTGAAATTAAATTTTGATTAAAATGTTTAATAACTCTTTATTAAGATAATTAGAGTAACTATAGTACTTTGTAGTATCCACTCATTCTTGAAAGCAGTACTGAAGGTTTTCTTGGAAGAAGTTTAATGCGTATAGAAATTGTAAATCATGTAGCTAACTACCGAATCAAACAAACACACAAGTAAATTATAGACCAAGTTGTCAGTTCCTAGAGATCAAATGAAATGGACCCGAGGAGACAGAACATGGCAATAGTGGGAGCATATTAACCCTGTAATCGATTGTCCCAGAATTTTGTTGAAACTTTGAGCAATTAACGTTCAACAAAGATTGTCTCTAGCAATCCAACAAAGATTGTCCCTAGCACATAAGAACAAATCCTGGAGCAATCCAACTTGTACACTTCATTGTATTGGACTGAATAAGGAAAATCACCATTTTCTTTTGTAAATTGCAATCAATGCCCTACCAGCCAGAGTGTCAAAATGATAAAGAGTAATATCTAAGATTGCATGCAGCGTCTATAAAGCACGTATTATTGACACTGGCACTAATTGCACTGATGTTCTAACCAAAGAAAGCTAACAGACCATTGAACAGGGTGCGCACTGCATACATATGGTGGTTTCCTCATGTAATTTGATGCTCAGTGATCTACATTCTTCCTCTCCATTTCCCTGCCATGGATTTTTTATTTTGACCAAAAAGAGATGATTTGCAAAGACCTGAAGCGCAAGTGGCAAAAGAAGATGCATTACTTTAATCACATGCATTGAATAACCATTGGATGGACCGCCAGGAGAGAGGAGAGGGAGGCGAGGGGAGGTTACAGCAACAAAGACCCCATATCCGAAGATAGCATAATCAAACTTCAGGATTGTTGCAAAGAAAGGGTTGAGAATTGTAATCAAACAAAAGTCGGATAGGCCCTCCAGTCCCATGCAGAGCCAAGTGACCCAGATGTTAAACACCTGACTCACATTTATTAATTAATTCATGGAAGAAACTCTAAATATTGGGATTTGACCTCAACCATACCCGAAAAAAAGCTTATACAAGCAATACAACCAGAGACAAGTTTTCCCTACCAGTAGTAGAGGATGCAGGTTGGATCCACATCTAAGGAAAATACCAGTGATCTGTTTTTTGCTGCAAGTATAGGTGATTAAGAAGCAGTAATCTCTCTATGAATAAATTCGTTCTAACTGGTAAATGCATAAATCTTGGAGGCTAAAAGAATCATATCTGACTTCATCAAGGTAAAAAACCATCCAGTCTCACCCATTGAGCTGAATATCTCTACCAGAAGAAGAAACAATGAACATAGTTGGCATACTGTTACAAAAATATATAAGATGATTACTAGCTACTAAAATACTTACAGGAAGGGATATTTAGTTCCCAGTTCTCATCTACTTGTCCATCGTAGTTGTCTCTATCTGAAGGTTGCTCTTGCTCTTCAACAGTACCCCCACACAATACGCATGAATCAATCTGCTTCTTTAAACACAATAGCATGTGTCAGGTGTATCCAGCCACTTGCCATTCTAGTTAACTCTACTGCAATCCTAACGAACCAGCCTTTTTTGTGAAAAATGTTGAGCATTACAAGCATCTAAAGGCTACACTGAAGCAGCTTTGTATCTCAGTGTGACATTGCTCCCTCAGGCTTTTGCACCTTGCAGCAAGTTCTTCGCTGCTGCTTCCCATATTGATGTGTTTATGGGGCTTGCCGCCTGTATGGATATCTTTTGGGCCATGGCAATCAACAGTGTGATAGAGTTCTAGGTTTGGTCCACCTTTTTCTTTCAATGTTTGCATCATTCCATCAACGACAGGTTCTTATGTGAAGGCAGCCTGATTCTGTTTAAAACAAGGGTGAAATCTCCCCTAGAAATGGCAGAGTGAGGAGTGCCATCCATCTGCCCAGAGGAATTCATTGATGCGATCCATTCAGCAAGGCTCCCCAAGAAAGGAAACCCCTCTCTTCTGGTTTTTAACACTTGTCATTAGTCTCATTCTTGTTAACAAGTTAATACCAATAAGCTGTAGGAAAAGATTGGGAAGAAACCAAGATGTACAGAGGACCACACATATCACAATTAATATAGAGCGCCTAAAGTATCCTTTGTTTCATTCATCTCTATTTCTAAATTTTGTGCTTCTTCAATCATTCCTTTGGCATTGTAGGCTTGGATCATGGTAGAAAAAGTAATAAAATCAGGCTTGCATTTTCTTTCTTTCATGGCCAGAAACAACTCAGCCATCCTTTCAACCTCACCAACCTGGCCATAGGCACTGATGATACAGTTGAAAAAAGTGGTATCTAGAACTACATCCGTATTCTCTACTTGCCTTAAGATTGAGTCAACCTTCATCATAAGCCCAGCTTTGCTGTAAGCACTAACAAGAGAACAGTAGGTAATGGTATTAGGCTTCATTCCTTGATGCTTCATTTTTCTAAAGTATTCATCCATCTTCCCAATATAACCAGCCTTTCCAAATGTCTCGATAATGATGTTGTACGTGACAATCGTCGGAGAGAACGATCTTCTCTCCATGAACATGATAACAGACCTCATCTTCTCATACATGCCCGCTTTGCCATACGACCTGATCATGATATTAAACGTCATGACATCCGGTTCTATTCCCATTAGCTGAAACTCATTATACCACTTCTCCATGCTCTCAATCTTCCCGCTGCTCCCGTATGCCCCAACTACAGAATTTAAAGTGAAAATATCCGGTACGCGGCAGCCACTTTCAATCATATTCGACAATGAATTCTCCATGTCTTCAAACATTCCAGCCTTACCATATCCATCTATAATAATATTGTACGTGACATTGTTGCATTCAATTCCTAGATATGACATCTCCGCGATAATTCTTCCGATTAGATCAAAACGACGAAACTTAGTACAACAATTGATAAGAACAGAATAAGTGTACACATCTGGTTTGCAATCAGAGATTGATTTCATCTCCTCAACGGTATAAAATGCCTCTTCAAGTTGTCCACTTTGGCCATAAGCACTCACAAGAGCAGTGTAAACATCAACCTTCGGTTTGAGACCATCCATCAACATAATCTCGAAAAGCTGACCGGCTTCCTTTGGTTTCTTGCATTTTCCAAGCATCATTATACATCTTCTATATGTTTGGCATCTTGGTTCGTACCAATGTTGCTTTCGGAGAAGCCGGAAAATCTGAAGAGCATAGTCCCAGCGGTTCTGTCTGATTGCTTCGTCGAGAGCATCCAGAACGGCCTTAGGACAAAGATTATTGTACTTGTTGGATTTAGACTTGGATTTTCGTTCTATGTTTTCGACAGCAGATTCCATTCGGAGAATCCGAGATAAGTCCTTCTTGGGTTGCCTCTGGAGGCCTGTGGAGAAGGAGTCGGGGCTCCGTTTTGAGCATTGGATGGTTAGTATGGATTGGTGTGAGTGAGAAATGGGTTCTCTGACGAATTTTGTCGAATGGGTGGTGCGCGGTCTGGAGATGGAATGGGTTCGGCACAAGTTAGCCGAGGAGAATGGATGTAGCTGCATTGCGCCCCCGGGGGAGCAAATGGATTGACTTTTGATTTTAACAAAAGCAGAGTCAAAACTAAATATGTATGCGGAAAAAGTGAAATACAAAAGGAAAATGAAAATAGGGAGACGGGAGGGACAACAAAGGGAATTATATTTATTTTTTTATTTAAAAAAATATACTATAATTAAAATTAAATGATAATAAGTATTAGTTCAACTAGTAATCCATTTTAATGGTGAAAAGTATAATTCTGAGTTTAACTTTTATCATATTCTTTTTCTTTTTTCTTTATATAAATTTAATCCTCTTTTAATACTAAAAAAATAAAATGTGTATTTTATTTTTATGTGACAAAAATTGAGGGTTATAATCTGTCTAATGTATATATATATATATATATATATATATAGGAGATAGAAGTGGTAAGAAACGGGTTTGAACCCCCAATGGTAACATTTGGTAATTAACTAAGTTATGCGAACTGGTTGCAAAAATTATTATATAATAAATTTAAATAGTAACAAGTTTCATCCAACAAAATTTATTATTAATCCAAAAAGTTTTTTAAATTGTATTAAATAGATGTAATTTAGTAGCACCAAAAGGTATTTATTGAAGATATTTAAAGGTTATCTCTTTTTAAAAAAAAAAAAACATATCATTCTAAACACATTTTAATCTCTATTCTAAAAAAAAAAACTCATTTTAATCTTTTTGAAGAATCCCAACAAACATTTTCTAATAATTTTTTTATTGTAAATGATAATCTGATGATAATTTGATATGTCTTCCTTCTCAACGATTCAAATTTGAGTTTCTAAACTGTCGTCCACCCCTAAAAATGAAGAGTTATGTAAAGGCATGGTAATAAGTTCATGACTTGTTAACACAGTGGTGAAATATGAGAAAGTCCTATTAGGTTTAACAATACTTGGTGGTGGGTCTACCCATTAGAGGTAGTTGAATAAGACACGACAAATAAAAATTACTTTGACCTTAATTCATAGATCTAATAACCGACATATCTGTGATCAATCTTTTTTTTTTATGAAAAAACAATAATAATTTTTTTCGATCTAAAATAAGTTCAGTACTTTATGGGTGCATTTGTTTTATAGAATAGGATAAGATAGTATAGGATATAGGCCAACTATTCTATTTTAACTCATATTTGGTTGCCCAATAGTATAAATATAAGATAAAATAGTGTAAACTTATTATCCTATAAATAGAATAATACTATCCCTTTTACCCTAATAGACTAGTCTATTCTACCTTATAAACTAATATTGATAAATTATATATTTACTAAAATATCATTTTAATTAAAATAATCTTAAATATTTTTAAAAAATTAATATAAAATTAAAAAATTATTTCTCTCTCCTCTTTCCTCTCTCTCATCCCTCCTCTCCCTTTCTCACTCCTCATCTCTCTCTCTTTTTTTTCTCTCTCCTCCCTCCTCTCTCTCTCGTCTCACTCTCTTTCCTTTCTCTCTCCTCCTTCTTCCCTTCCTTTCTCTCTCCTCCCTCCCTTCCTCTCTCTCTCTCTCTCTACCCCTTCTGTTTCTTTTATGTAATAAATTTGAAAATTTATATCTTAAATTTTATTCAACTTTTTTCCTCAAAAAAATTTTAAAAAATGTTGATATCTTTTCTTTGATATCTAGAACTTTATTTGTACAAAAAAATTAATGCTTAGTTTTGAAAAATATTTTTTATATAAAAATAAAAATTTATAAACAATATAATGTACAACAATATGTAAAATAAGTATTAATTTTATTATTTATTTTTTACTATTTTTAATAAAAATGTTAAAATTAATAATAAATATAAGTCAATTATTTTTAAAGAAAAAAATTATTTTTATGTATTATATTTTTTTATCCAATATCTTTTAAATATTGAATAAGATAACTATTTTATACTAATTAATATTATATATGCATAATATAAATTAGTAATTTAATCTATCTTATATTACATAAATTTATATCATCATATATTATACTATTCGATTTACGTACTAAACACACCCTATAGTCCTTGTTTGACTTGTTTCTGGCATGGCAAAATGTGAAACCATAAAAGGCGCGGCAAGTCCTGCAAGCTGCAAACCATTATGGTGTATTTGGTTTGATATATATATATATATTTTTTTTTTTTGACAGAAGGTTTGATAGAATTTGATAAGAAAATAAAATGGTTGGAAAATTTTAATTAAAAAGATATTATTATTTTTAATTATTTTTTATGATTTTCTTTTCAATACAAATACCTAATTTTTATTTTTTTCATAAATTATTATTCATTTTTTTTCTTATCATTTTCTTTCTCATAACTTTTTCATCAATTTAAACAACATTATTTTCTCATAATTTTCTTTTTCACAATTTCTTAACAATCCAAACACAACATTAGGATTTGATGACTTGAAAAGATAAATGGTATCATAACTGAAGATATACGTAAAATGTATAATGATTTAAATTGTTATATTATAAAAAAAATAATTAAATTTTTTTAAAAAATAAAAAATATAAAATATCATTAAATAAATTATATATTTTTAATTTATTTTATTAAACGTGACTAGGTATTGATGACTTTGCTAAGTCTAACCTAGCGCACGTGTGATCAGTGGCCAGTGATCAGCAAGAGACCCGCTGGTTGGCCTCGCAGCACAAATCCTAATGCCAATTGTCTTTTATTTTGCCGTCTACGTTTTGTGAGTCCAAACGCCAATCGAAAAGGACCTCCACAATAAAATTGTGGTATAAGTGAAAAATTATAAATTGTGCACACTCTTTTAAAAATGCTGAATATTATTAACACATCAATTTTATTTAACTACCTAAAAGACACCGGATCAACTCATTCCACTATCACCACTGAAGGTAGCAATTAGTAGTGTTCTAATATATTTTTTTTCAGTATTAACCTCTATTTTAATTTTTATATTCGTGTGCTTTCCTAACATTTAAGATTGGATGGTCGTTTAGATGATAAAGATTAAGTGCGTTGTTAGATTACAAACTTGTTAACACCGTGGTCAAATTTAGAAGAGACTAGATTCAAGTCATCATTCTTTTAAAAGATATTGAATGAAGGTTGTAGAATAGTATAAAATCAACTATAGATTAAAGATCTGATAACTATTTTAATTGTGAAGTGATTTTTTATTGTGAAAAAAGAAAAAAAACTTATTGCACTGTCCTGGAAGAATTTTGACTCATGCATTTTGACAGTTATTATGCGGAATATAATTGTTTTTTTAATTTAATTTTATCCCGTGTGACCTGGTTATCTTTTGTCGTTTAACGGTTACTTCCCCATAGAAGCTATCGTATTTTTTGAACGAAATGTTGAATCAATCATTGAAATGCGAATTAAACTTTCAAGGCATAATATGATATGATTATTTTTTATCAGTAACAATTGACAATTTCACATGACGATACTTGATAATTTATTGATTTTTTTTTTTTACGAAATTAACTATTTAAAGTTATCAACGACGCATGTAATTTTATTGTTATTTTAAAAGTATCTGTAAAACTAAAAAGTTTTTTACAATCCCAAATTACTGCGGTGCTTTGCTGCAGTCTTTGCTTGAATTGTTTCTGCATGGCAAAAAGTGAAACGAAGGAAGGTGCGGCAGGTTCTGCGAGCTGCAAACCAGGAGGATTGATGATTTTGCTAAGTCCAAGCCAGTGCACGTGTGATCAGCGATCAGGCAGGAGACCTGCTGGTTGGTCTTTCGGCACAAACCTCAATGCCAATTGTCTTTTATATTGCCGTCTAGTTTTGTGAGACTAAACAGGACCTACCAGCTATGAATCTTCGCTCATCAACCCCCCAATTTTTAACCCTTCGAGCCAACTCAACTGTCGGCAAAATTGTAATGAATGAGCTTACGCCTTACAGGAATATTTGAATATAATTTAAACAAATGAAGCAAGCTTAGCTGTTGTGCTGGTACTTTGGCTTTGCAAGGAGGAAGGCAAGAGGGCAGTCGAATCTTACAATAATCTGATATTATCATCCCTGTTTCTACCCACCTTCCAAATGGCCCGAACCATTGTCGTTTCTCCATTTCTTTCCCCTCCTATCAAGGACAAGAAAAGTAAACAAATCATTAAAAACAAAAGATTTGGTTGTCGCCTAGTAAAAATTGAGATTCCCTACTTTTTAGGACACTCTAGTAATTTACATTTTCTTTTTTTTTTTGAAGTTTTTAATTTTAATTTTAAAAAATTAGATTACGAGATTTATAAAAAATAATTTTTAAAAAAATTAATTGTGTCCAGTCAATCTCTTAATATACAAAAAGAGAAGTCACAGTCCAATCAATCTTTTAACACATGGTACAGACATTTCAAAGCGTGAAGTTGGAAAAAAGTTAATGACAACATTTTATTTATTTTTTTACAAAGAAATTATTTTTAAAATTTAAATTTATAACTAACATGTCACAAATAAAATAATTTTTTATTTTCCTTTTGTTCTATGCAAAGAAACTATTTTTAAAATTTAAATTAATAACATATTAAGTCAAAAAGAGCAATTAATTTGTTATACTAAGGCTTGTCTTTTTCCTAATAAACAAAAAAAAAAAAAAAAGAATCCACTGCTAAACTCCCCCTAGGATAAATCCCTCATAAAACCTCATCATTCCTAACAAAACCCCACAAAAATTTGCATTTTACTTTTCCCTCTTCCTTAGTTTCTTTCTTAATCGAGTGTTTGTGCTTTATAAAAGTTGGACTCTTTCAGCTGGTAAGTAGAAATCCTTTTCAAGAACCTCACTTTCCACAACAAAAAAAAGTCCGACCTTTCTGTCAGCCTTCTCCAAAAATGGCTGCTGCCACGTCTTCTCTAGCAATTTCCCCAAGAAAGCTCCGATCAGATCTGTACTCCTATTCCTACCAAACCGACTCAAACACCCCACTAGTCATTTCTGTTCTAGCTTCTCTAATCGAGAGAACCATAGCAAGAAATGGAAGAATTGCCAAGAATTGCTCGTGGGCATCACCAAAAGATGTCAGGACTCGGGTTTTTGATTGCCATGAAGCGCCGGACATGACAATTCAAGCGTATCTCGAGAGAATTTCTCGATACACTCGCGCTGGCCCGTCTGTCTACGTTGTTGCATATGTCTACATCGATCGGTTTTGCCAGTCCAATCCCGGGTTCAGAATCAATGAAAGAAATGTACACAGCCTTCTCATCACCACCATCATGGTGGCTTCTAAGTATGTGGAGGACATGTAAGTTCAATTTTTTTTTTTCTCTCTTAACTAGTTTTCTACTTGTTGGTTTTCAATCAACGAAAAAATTGCCTTAACAGCTCCGGTCTTTCTGAGTTTTCAACAATAGCTGAAGTGATTGAAAACAATGACCTCTAACTGAAACAATTTGGATTCAAATCTCAATTTCTTGCTAACTTCCTCTTCTATATGATTGCTTTATTATCTTCTCTAGAGATTAAAAAAAAATGGCTTACATTCGATGCCCCTAATATTAGCTACTCTTTCTTTCAACAGGAATTACAGGAACTCTTATTTTGCTCGAGTTGGGGGTTTAAGTACGATTGAATTGAACAAGTTGGAGGTTGAATTTTTGTTCTTGATGGGTTTCAAATTGCATGTCAATGTGAGTGTTTTTGAGAGTTATTGCTGTCATCTGGAGAGGGAAGTGAGCATTGGAGGAGGGTACCAGATTGAGAAGACCATCCGATGTGCAGAAGAAATCAAATCAAAACAGAATGAGGAAAAAAAATACAGTCAGTTTGCTCGAATCATGCTGTAGATTAACTGAAGGAGAAGGATTTTTTTTTTTTTTTTTTTTGGTGTATTGTAGGATAATTGCTGTGTACAGATTGTGGTTCTTGCAGCCTTTGGTGTTTTGCCCAAGCAGTGAACGCAATTACAGATTTGATGCGTTGATTTACATTTTGTTTTTTTGGTCAATTTTTTGATTTACTTTTCAGAGAAGGGGAAGACATTGAGAGCCTTTTTGTTTTTCACAAGCACCGTTAACTTCTCCAGTATTCACCAACGGAAATTCGATTTTTTGTAAGTATGATTTCGAGTGTAAATATTGTATACCGAGAAAATGAATGTTAAAAAAAATTTTATCCCTTGCTAGTCTTTTTCAATTCAACAAATTTTAAATTTGTCAGATTTAACGTGATTTTTGAATATTAAAGAATTTCAAATAAAAAAAAAACTTCTTCAATATTCGACATTTCATTTAAGTTCATTCAAAAAAATCACACACTTAAGTTGGTTCTTCGTATCAACAAAGTTTTTAATAGTTTTTCTGTTGGTTACACTGGTTTCCAGATTTTCTAATTTTACTATTTGCTGGAAGTTAACGGTCCACGTTGCTTAACATCGAATATGAACCAAAAATAATTAAATAAGACCTTATTGAAATTTTAAAAAAAAAATTTAAGTGAGACGCACTCGTGTGAGGCATCAAATCAAAGTCTCCGCTGCATTTAGGAAAAAAAAAATCTAACATTACGTCCCTTAGACTTCAACTCCTCTCAAATATCTACGAAGGAGTTTCATACAGATAATGATTATTTATTTTTTTTAATCAGTAATTATAAATTAGTATAATACTTTTTTAATAGTAAATCTATAATATATTTAATTTTTAATTTTTTTGATAATCAACTAATATATATCACGTATAAGTAACTTTAAAAAAGAAAGTAAAAGTAACTATTATTAATAAAATCCATCTAAAAAATATAATTATTAATTTAAGCATATAAAAAAATTCAACCTTTTAAATAAAAAAAAAAGGCTTTAATTTAATTTACAATTTGCTGCTTACCAATATTTGGATTTTTTTTGTTTTTATATTTTATTTTATTTTTTGGTGAATCGATACAGTTATCACCCATAATAAAAGAGACTCGGGTGTAGAAAGGGCGCAGGTTTGAACTTCCACTGTTTCCACCAAGAGGCCAAGCCTCCTACCAATTAACCCGAGGGCCTTAATATTACATTTTATTTGTACAAAGCCAAAAAAAAAAAATAAAAATTTCAATCTAGGGGTTCTAGTCTAATTATCATCTAATGTTATTAAAACCTGGCCTTTATAACGGACGTATTAAAAGTGATTAGTCCAACTTTAAAAATGCGGATACCAAATTGACGTTATTGGCATAAAGGCATAAAATCCAGCCATATTAATTACTACATTTTTTTTTTCTAATAAATCATCTTCCGTTATGTGGTTCAAAATTATGATTCTAAATGTCCAGTGACCACATTAAATTTAAGTTCGCGAGAGAAAGTAATTTATTTGCAATTTACGTTCTATCATAATTGGTGTTGAAAAATTTATAATTAGGAAATTATTTGAATTTAATTTTCAACCTTCGATATGAATTTCGATTGTTGCAAAACAAATTTCATGCAAATAACTTTTTATTTTTGATATTTGCGGTCAATTTTATCTCAGACAAATTTTCGGCAATTTTTCATGCTGAGACTCTAAGGATTCAACTCAACGAGAAATTTAAAATGCCATTAAACGACATGACGTTGTGTTTGGACAATTAGTAGCAAAATCGCTTTTTTTTTTTTATGAATGAATGGTAAAAAAAATAAAAATAAAAATAAAACACCTAAAAGCTAAAGTTGACTAACAAAATAAATCAACAATTGAAGATAATTATGAAATGCCTTGGGTATTTTTACTAGACTTCTTCATTTTAATTCCTTTATTATGAAGCAATATTGAGGAAACTAATGGAAAATTTGCTTTGAAGGAGTAATGAAATTTTTCCGTCTTAATTGTTGATTGAATTGCGCGATTAGATGTTAAAGGTAGAAAAATAGAAGTTACATAAGGAGAAATATAAATAGAGTATGAAAATTTTTCTTTGATTTGTTTATTTTGTTAAGTAAATTTGTCTATATAAACTTTATAGTGTATTCGGACAATTTTTAAAAAATCAAGTCAAGAAGAATGTCATTATTTTGTTTCAGAACTATGGGTTGCATGCACGTATAAAACAAGAGAAACAAGGATATAAAATATACATTGACCAATTGTCCCCTTGCCCTCTTAAAATATCTATTATTTTTGTATAATTTTTTAAAAGAGTCCTACCAAAAAAAAGATAAGAAATAACTATAAGAATGAATTTAATCTCTAATAAATAATTAAAAATTTATTTTTTAAAAATTAAAATATAAATATACTTAATATTATTATAAATATACTTAGTATTACTTTAAACTTTAATTTTTAAAAACAAATTCTAAAAAAATTTCTACCATCTATAACTATTGTATGATTATTATAAATGTTCTCCTAATTTTTTCCTTTTTAAATTGTCTCGTAATATTTTTTTAATGCCCCGCTCTTTTTTAAAGTTATCCATAAGAAATGTTTCTTATATCCGCACTCTTATAAATCTGCCCCCTTAAAATAGTTTTCCAGACTCATCCATAGTCTAATGAATCACCAAAAGAACGCCATCAATGGCAACGCCATATTCTCCATATTTTCTATTATCTTCGTAGAGAGTTAATTGGAATTTTTAGTCGAGGTGGTGCTAAGACTTTTGTTCGAACGTCTTTACTATTAAAATTCTTCATATTTGTAGAAGTTGTCTATTTTGTGATATGAGTGTTTTTATTCTGTGTGGTGTCCTACACTTGCATTTCTTTGTCTTTTTTTATAACTAACTGTTAACTATTATTTGTGTAAGAAAAAAAAAAAACAGAATTTCGGTGCAATGGCTGTGGTTCTTGTGTAAATCTATTTGAATTGTATGCATACACGAATGGCATTCACATACGAGTCCCGCTACAGGAACCGGAAATTTTTGACGTGGCACCGCTGGGACACTGTAGCAGCAATGGAAAAAAACGTTTTTCTTTTACTTTTTACACACTATTTTATATAAAAAATAATATTATTTTATTTAAACATTAAAATCATATTATTTTCTGGTCACCGTCCCGTCTCCTTCCCTATGTTTTGGTTTGCGTACTTGGTTGATTCCCCTTGCTAGCTAGCATAATTCAGGAATGAAAAATCCTAAATGACTGTATTCTTAGAGAGTTTTTGTGATTGTATATATAAATTATATGACGTATAAATTTTTTTTTTGATTTTTATAACTAGTTATATGTCGTATACTTTTTTCTGATACGTTGTAACAAAAAATTAAAAAAAAATTAATTTTTAATTACTAATTACATATCATATAATTATTTGTAACATATCATATAATTTTTTTATAATTAGTTTATAATATTATATGATTTTTTATGTCGCGTCATATGTAATAATTATGAAAATTTCGAAAATTCCTTAATATGATAGGCACATAGAGGTATCCTTAAAGAATATCACACCTACTTTGTTGTCCTGCATTGCCTCACTTCGTTGAGCTACCACCACCATGATTAATTAGGGCATCATTGTATAAGCAGATGATTTGGGCATATTTTCGTAAGTAGACGATAATTTATTTTACTATAAGTATATTTTATATAACTGCAATAAAAAAAATATAAAATAAAAAAATAATAATATTTTCTTATATCACTTTTTATTATTATAATTATACAAAATTTACTTACAATTATACAAATTAACATTTGTCTATCAATAGATGTCCATCAATGCCCACTGATATTTTCCAAATTAATTAATTATAATGACTTGACATTCTCTTTGCCCCTCTTATGTGCAGCTTGATAGCAGCGGCATTGGCTACATCCACAATTCCTTTCGTCATTGCCCACAGCCACGAGTATCAGTTTTGAAGGGCTTACTACAAGACGAAGCATCTTCTCACATTTTAGATCGATGTAATACAGAGGTAAGTAATATGTCATTCGAATTAAATAATTAATTTTTAAAAACTCCAGTTTTAAAACAACAGAATAAAGAAAACGCAATAAGAATGGCAACATGTACCACTGCTATTGCCCTTTTTGATAATTTATTGTATATTATGTCATGATTATTTCACATTTTGTTATCCTTGCATCACATTTTGTATTTTTTATGAGAAACTTAAATTTTTTTTTTAGAAAAATGATTATTTAATTCATACCAACACATCAACATGATAACGCCATTCGGTCTACACGGGAATAAAAGGAATTCGTAATTTAAACATGTGGGTCAGCTAGCCACGACCTTTTAAAGGTTATCTCCTTCCATAATTAATTAAATAACCTCTCTCCGCTTTTTATTTGGCATAAAAAAAATATTTGATAATAATAAAATAATAATAATGTGATATAAGCTGTTAAATAATTAAATTTTAAAAAATAAAAAATAGATAAATTATTAAATATTATTAAATGAATTACGCGATTATTTTATTATTATTTTAAATTAAATTGCGTGATAAAGTTCTAAAAAATTGAGTTATACGTACCTTAATTTAAATAGCATAATCTCTTAGGGCAGTTTCCACTTCCAGATATATGAATTCAAATTCTTTCCGAGTCTGGGATGAGAAGGGTTATGGCAAAAAAAAAAGAATTATCTTATCCTGTAACTAGTCTTGAATGAAATTATGAGACGGATTAACAAAAATTAAAGGTGATTTTCGAATTATAAGATGCTGTGTGCGGTTGGTGAAAAGCAGCAATTCTCTGTCCGACTTTAGTTTGATGATCTTGATGTACGGATTACCCAAATGTCTGAAAGAAGAGAACGATTATTGATAGTGGACAAGCATGATTAGGGGGCAACCATCAATTTGTCAAGACATTGAACTAACTAATGACAGCCGTCCAGATTGTCCTTGTGCAACTTAATTAAAATCATAATAAGGGATTCGGGTCCTTTAATTAATGCTTTAAATTTAAATTTTATGTATAAAAAAATAATATTAAGAGAATTATCTCTCAACAAAAGATCTGACAGATATTAGAATTAAATTAATCAAGATTCAATAAATTTTTGGATATTAAAGTCTCACAAAAAAAAATTAAAGTCATAACAAAAATATATTCTACTCAATCCTTCACAAATAATAAAATTAGAAGCCAAAATGTCCGTGGTCTCGGAAGCTTGGCATTGTACCGTATGGGTATATTATAAATCTAGCCAAAGTTTGTAGTTGTCTTGAGACTTTGGTTGCAATGATTGAGTGAGAACCCTTTTTAATTGTAAAAATTTTCAAGTTCTAACCTCTTTGTTTATAATAATGCAAAGCACAACTAAGGCTGTCGCCCACCAACCCCACGCTTAGATTCCTTGTTCAGAGTCCCTAGTTCTGTTTAAACGCTTTATAATTTACTCGTTGACAATGGCAGCCGAGCCCCGAGAAATTTCTTTTTTTTTTTTTTTTGAAAAGGACCAAAGTCTATACGTTAAGTTAAGGTTGTCAAAATTAGATCGATTATCGAATTAAAAATATTAGTAATAGTTTAATGTTGAACCAATTGAACTAATATTTAATAATATATATATATATATATATATATATATATATATATAAGTAATTAAAAAAATTAATATTTATAGATAGTAATTAAATATTAATTTTTTTTCTTTTAAAGATTAAATTGAAAATTTTGATCAAATTTATAATTACATTGAAAGTTTTAATTAAATTTAGAGTTAAAATTATAATTTAAATAAAATTTAAAGATCAAATTATAATTTATAAATTTTTTAGTCTAATTTGAACTGGTTTAATCTGTCTGATTTTTACCAATTTTAACTGATTTTAACCAATTTGAGATTTTGTTAAAATTAGTCATAAACTAAATCGGATCCTTAACCAGTTATTAGTTGAACTGATCGGATCAACTGATTTGATCCGATTTTTACAACAATGCATTAAGAAGAGAAGAATGGTGGTGAGATTCACAAAACCCGCCTCCTTTGTTGGCCAAAGGGCCCATTCATGTGATTAAGAAGAATTTGGTGGCTCCAATCCATGGTGGTTAGATTCGTATTTGATTGTGTAATGTGCCCTGTTTATATAGCTTTTTCTATGTAATTTGTATTGTTTTTTTAATTTAATATTTCATTATACAGTTTAATTTTAAATTATATTAAAAAAATTACATATTTCATCAAATAATATATATATATAATTCAATCATTCAATAATACATATCATTTTAATTATACTAAAAAAATCTTATAAAGTATTTCTCTTTATTTTGTTAATAGTAGGGTCTTGATAAATCTGGCTAGAGAAATTGCCAGATTCTCTCCCTGTTTTTTTTTTTTTGGTTTTATTGAAAAATTAAAATTTAAATATACTTAATATTAAACTCAACATTCTTAATATTATCCAAAACTTTAATTTTAATTTTTTTTTTGACTAAAGCGGTCGGGCAACTATATAGCCAGATTCTCTCGACATACACCTTTTCTGTTAACAAAAACGCTTCAGTAATTTTCTGAATTAAAAAAGGGGCATTATTAGCAGCCAATGATGGGACCTTATCTCAAAATGCCAACATTTTAGGCTATAGACAATGTTATTCTTAGTAATACATTTGACGAACAAATTGGGATTCCAAATGCTATTACGGGACCTATTGTTTGCAATCGTACATTTTTGGGTGTGGGTTTGTGGCGTGCAATCCAATAGGTGTATTTTTTTTTTATACGAGAGTTACAGTGTAGTAAAATATTTATAAGAATAGAAGAGGAATTTACTTATGGAAAAATTAAAGTGGCTATACTTTTAAGAAGTTTTTGTAACTTTATATATGACGTAATAAAAAAAATTATACGTATAAATTTTTTTTTAATTTTTAATAATTAATTACACGTCATATACTTTTTTGTGGCACGTCATAACAAGTCATTAAAAATATTTTGATTTTTAATAATTAGTTACATGTCATATAATTTCTTGTGATACATAATATAATTTCTTCTAATTCTTTTATTATATCATATCATTTTTTCTATCATATTGTATATAATAGCTACGAAATCTCTCTAAAAATGATAGCGAGCTAGTGATATCTTTTATTTTTTTTTAGAATTATTAATGCAAAATTTATATGATCTGATTTTGGTTGGTTAGGCAGAGCAAATTTTCATTGTCAAGATAATGCAATGATGTTGCCGAAAGCATTAAAGTAGAAAGAGATAAAGTGTTGAATTTTAATGAAACTGACAGAAGGAACGTAGCTGCCCATGCTAATATTGTATCCACTCCAGCGAAGTATAATGAGTCACGAGCTAAACAGTGGGTTAGCTCTCTTTTTGTTAAAAAAAATCTAAATTCTAATTACTAAATTGATCCCAAAAGATTTTTCCTTTTCTTTTTATAGCTGCCTGCAACTGTACCAAAGAAGCTCAATCAACTAAATTACTAGCCGAAAGCTCCAAAGCCCACGGGCTACAAAGTGCAGATCCAGCAAGCATCAAAGTTTCACAAAGACCAGTTCAAAGCCTGGCCCATAAACAATTTTAATACAAGCTAGTTGTGGATCAGGAGGTACAGTATCATTATCCCTTTTCTTTTTGTGATTGTAATAGAGTCGTGGACTGAGCCATTAAACTTTGCCCTCACTGTTGGGCATCTATTTTCTTTTGCCACAACCACCGATGGGAGTGGGCCTCAGTTTCTTTGAAGACCCCGGAGAGGGGGGAGGTGGGGTTGGGATTTTTGGGCCAACGTGAGTGTATCGTAGCAAAACCCAACTGTGGTGAGATACAATGAATCGAATCTTAAGTTTTAACTTAGTATGCACGGACACCAGATATGAACACGACACGACATGGATATAAGGATACGAAAATTTTAAAAAAATTAGGATACAGACACGGCGTAGATATCGTTATAAAATATATTAAATATTATATATGTATGTATGTAATTTAAATATTTTTAATAAATTTTAAATTTTTTTCTACGTATAGTACATATTAATTATTATTATGATATTTTATAATATAACTTATATTTTATTCATAATTCTTTTAAAAAATATCATATATGTATATATATATGTGTGTGTATACATAATAAAATATTTAAGTAAATAATATATATATATATATATATATATATGTATAATATACTAATTAAAATATCAAATACATATAAAAGTATCTGACACGTATATTACAAGTGTCCGACACGTGAATTACAAGTGTCCGACACCCGTGTCCTAATTTATTTATTTTTATTTTTTTTGTTGGATATGTTTCGAAGTGTTCGACACTTGTCCGAGGAGTGTCGGGCGAGTGTCGTGTCCGACACGTGTGTCTGACACAGACACTTAACATTTTAGAAGTGTCCGTGCTTCCTAGATTCTAACACTCTGAGGTTGAATATTTGCTCAACTAGTTGAGAGGGATATCTTTCAACTAGTATGTGGGGGGTTCAAACTTCACTAAATTTCACTTTCTCCTCCTAAAATGCCCAATAGAACTCCTTATAAACAAAAAATAAAAAAAAAAAAAAAATTCTAACAGTCCTCCTCACTAACAAGTTAATCGTCAAAATTGTCAACCACTGGGAAATACATTGACTGAAGATGGCCATTTGTGAGAAATCACAACTTGCAGATTTGAGAATTTAAATTTGCCATCAATAAAATCAAATAAGACAACTACTAATATCCGTGTTAGATTTGTTTTAGAAAAAAAAAAAAGATATTATTTAATAAATCTTTCAATTGCACACATTATATTTAGTCACACTCTTTAAATCAGTTAATTTAAATTTAGAACATCTTATAAAAAGATTATATTTTCTTTGTTTTGTATAAATTAATATGGTAAGCGTTTTCTTTGTGTTGGTATGCGCAATGTGGTTACAATCAAAGCATTGAAAACTGCCAAAACAATTAAATTAAACTATAACCAACTGAGATCTGATACAAGAACATGTCCTTTTGGCTGTAGGGATAATGCAGTTATTTGACCTTTTTTTTTTTACACATTAATTTTAAATTTATTATATATTAATTTTAATCTTTACACACATATTGTATGTTGCAAATCAGTTTGAACATATTGTATACTAGAAATTAGCTCGCGCGTTGCGCAGGTTGATTATTTTTTTTTATAAATTTAAAATAAATTAATAAATATTTTTTATGCATATATAATATTTATTTTTTTTTTTTGTTTATAAGGAGCCCTATTGGGTATTTGAGGAGGATGGAGTGAGATTTGGTGAGATTTGAATCCGCTACCTACTGGTTGAGAGACAACTTCCTCAATCAGTTGAGCAAATGTTCAACCTCATATATAATATTTATTTAGTGTTATGTAGAGAGAATTATTCAAAATATTGTGGAGTTAGATTTTTCTTAGAAATATGTCATCAAACAAATACAATCAAAAATTTAAATAAGATATAATGATTATAATAAAAACAAACCGATGAGTTAAAATAAAAAATAACGGCTATGGTTGAAATTAATTAAGAACTTAAATATAAACTTCTAACTACAATGGAAATTTAAAAAAATTAAATCATAATTAAAAATTAAAGGGAAATTAAATTATGATTGAAAATAAATAATCATAATAAAAATTAATCATGTTATAATGACATTTTAAAAAATAAATGACTTTAATTTAGAAATTAATGAGTATTAAATAAGTAGATAATCTAACTATTTAGGTATTTAAGAGAACTAATTTATTCCTAAAAGGGCAAAGTAGAGAAAAAAAAAAACACAAAGAAGGAGAAGTTACCGATAACAAAACATACCAATAAAAAGATTGTAGAATAAAAAATAAATAGGCAAAAGAGGAAAGCAGTTAGAATTTACAATTTCTTAGTAGCTAGTGCAATCTTTGCCGATAAAGTGCCATGAGTATCCCAAGCTTTTGCATTGTATCCAACAACTACATCATTCATTTTCCACTTACTAAAATATGAAAATGCTTAACTGTTTGGATTTGACAAACACCATGACTCAAAATTGAAAGACCGAGTCACGAGCCTCACGTGTATAACAATATCACGTTTATGTCATTCAAAAATAAAAGAATTTAATATCATAAAACCACAAATATAATCTCACTAATAATTAGGATCAATTAATTCGATTCTAGATCTCGAAGGAAGAAGAGGCATTTCATCATAATGCAAAACAAAATTTTCAACGAACAAAAATCAATAATTCTAGAATGAAAAATCGTACATACAACAATTATTCTAAAATCAATTAAGAACCAAAAAAATAAAAAAAAAACAAATTTAATACCTGCTGTTTGATGTCAAGAACTTTCAAGACCTTGAGATTAACCTCATTCCCTTCCTCTTGCTAGAATCTGGAACCAAGAAGAAAAAAACAGACAAAAAAAACGAAACATATTCAGATTTTAACATAATAGTTAATAATTATGCAAATAATGTTACTAATATCGTCGGAGGCTGTCACTTTTTTCAGACTGTTTGGTCAATCGCTTTCATGAAATCCATAATTTTCCATGGAAATTGATGGAATCGGAGTACATGATTGGCAAAATGCGTGTCGTTGGAGAGGATTATTGGAATAAATAAAAGCAGCTTTTGGTGGATGTGGTATTGGCAAGGATTTTCAGATCTTGCTAGAAGAAGAAGAATGAGATAAATAGATGGAAACGTAATTAAGTAAAAAGTTTTATTTTTTTTTATTTTTATTTATTATGACTCATTAAGGAATGAACATTATGACGTTTAATAAGCTAACGAATGAGGATAGTGATGTATTTTATTTATTTAATTTATTTATTATTTTTGGTACAACACATACCACCCAAAAAAAAAGGGGAAAAAATTTGATAATGAGAGAGAGGGACATTAGGGGAAAAAAAAGAATTATTATTTAATTAATTGTCCATTGCTCTCTTAATGATAGAGGAATATTAGAAGGATGGTAGGTCAAAAGTTTCCATTTTTATTTATTTATTTAATTGTTCACTTATTGTTATTATTGTTATTATTTAATACTCCTTCGGTTACAAATAAGAATTTCGCGATGGATGTTATAATTATGAAATTAAATTTGATGATTAGATAATAATAATTAAATTTTAAAAAATGAAAAAGAAAAAATTGTTGTTTGATTGCCAAGTGGCACCTAAGATTAAGGAGAAATTTTTTCTAAATTTCTCTTTTATACTAATTAAGGGAAAAAATTTGATAATGAGAGAGAGGGACGTTAGGGGAAAAAAGAAGAATTATTATTTAATTAATTGTCCATTGCTCTCTTAATGAGAGAGGAATATTAGAAGGATGGTAGGTTAAAAGTTTCTGTTTTTATTTATTTATTTATTTGTTCACTTATTGTTATTATTGTTATTATTTAATGCTCCTTCGGTTACAAATAAGAATTTCGTGATGGATGTTAGAATTAGGAAATTAAATTTGATGAGTAGATAATAATAATTAAATTTGAAAAAATGAAAAAGAAAAAATTGTTGTTTGATTGCCAAGTGGCACTTAAAATTAAAGAGAAATTTTTTCTAAAATTCTATTTTATACTAATTAAATAGATGGCCTTGATGATTCTATATCTTATATATATTTATTGCATACTATTCTTAATTTTTATACACATAAATTATTTTTTCAAACAATAATTTAAAAAATCGGTAAAATTCAGTATAAGTTTCACTATTTTTCCTCTCTCTCTTTCTCTCTCCCCTACTAGTACTGTAGCTTTTAACCCCGTCTTTCTAACGGTTTTGCAACCAATTATGTCAGTTTAGCTAAATTTTATTTTCTCACTGGTCGGTTGCGATTTTAAAATGTGATAAGTTTGCTAGTAAGTTACTAAATTATTGGATTTTCTAAAATAAAGTAAGTAATATTTAAAAAAAATAGGCCTTACTAACTAGATACGTAATTTACAGTATAAAAAATATACAATTAATTTAATAATTTATTATTTTTTAAAATTTTTTTATTTTTTTATAATTTAATAATTTAAATTTTATATACTAATTTTATATTCATCATTATTATTATTATGAACAGATATAACTTTTACTTAAAGGAATATTCAAATGGACTCGACAATTTTCAAGGAAAGATGATAAGTTCACTGGTGAAACTGTCAATCTATCCAAATAAGGCATATCATCCATGTACGACAGCCCTTGATTTGCCCATATCTATACTAATTTTTTTATTTGAATAACAAAAAAAGATGCATTTAATAATAAAGTCAGTAATAATACTAATAAAGTCACTAATATTTTTTAAAAATAGGTATTATTATATAGATACATAATTTACAATATAAAAAAAATATACAATTAATTTAATAATTTATTATTTTTTAAAAATAAATATATTTTTTATAATCTAACGATCTAAATTTTATATACTAATTTTATATTTATTATTACATAGTGATATAACTTTTACTTAAAAGGAATATTCAAATGGATTCGAAAATTTTCAAGGAAACATGATAAGTTCACTAGTGAAACTGTCAACCTATCCAAATAAGGAATATCATCCATGTACGACAGCCCTTGATTTGCCCATATCTATACTAATTTTTTTTATTTGACTAACAAAAAAAAAAATTATTGTAAATATATCAGTTATCGAATTTGTGAGTTGAATCAGAATTATTTATTTTATACTCATTCAACTCTTCTCATAATAGAAGACTCACCACCTGACTACTATTGGAACCGCATGTGATTCTCTTAAACTAATTAAGTGTTGCGAATCGTAAATCGAAACGCGCCAAACATTGTTGGTCTTCTTCCAGGAGGCAAAGCCTTAGGCGTAGTTTATAGAATTCGAATCAAGATCGTGAGTAGAGAAAGTACGTTAATTGACCACTAGTCTACTACATCGAGTGATTCATATTTATACTAAATGAGACCGGAGTATTGCAAATTCCAACAGTCTAGTAACAGTGGCCACAAATGGGAAATTGATTTACGTACTTACCAACCTAGGTTTTGAACCTAAATATTTGACATGTGTGGCCTATTAGAATGTTTATTTCATATCTGATATAAATTGCATATATGGCTTGTTCATCAATTATTATAAAATAGGCTGTCACTATAAATACCTCTCCACCAACTATACAAGGGCATTAAAAAAAATTTAAGCATAGAATTACATCACTGATTCCTGTAGCAGTTCTTTGATCAGTGATTATGGCTAGTTTCCTTCACAGTCCATCGTCCATCTCCATTCTTGTGGTTTTGTACTTAGTGAACTTCTGCTACTGCTTCAATCCCAGGCTTTTCAATACCTCGCAAATAATTCCTAATGATGGTGCTGTGGCTACGTGGTATGGTAGTCCCAAAGTGATGGTAATTAATCCAATTTCACTCGAACAATTTCCGTTGTGGTTGACTATGCCCCCAATACATATTTGTTCACGTCTCATACTAATAATTAGAACTTTCAAAACTATTAATTTGTAATTCAATTATTAATTACCGTAATTAGAAATTTTTTAATTAATCTATAATTGATTTATTTTCTAGGTGGCGCTTTTGGTTATGCAAATGCTGTGGGGCAACGACCATTCTACTCATTTGTGTCTGCTGGAGGCCCTTCTGTATACAAGTCAGGCCAAGGATGTGGAGGAGGATGTTATCAGGTGCAAACCAATGCAAAAATAAAAAATAAAAAAAAAATCTCATAATAATTCCAAGATTGAATAGAGAACAATACCAATTATAATATATAGTTTGATTAATATTGGTCGGTCCAATTTTAGGTGAAATGCACGTCGAATCCAGCCTGCTCAGGAAATCCTGTGACTGTTGTGATTACAGATGAGTGTGCCGGTTGTCCGGAGGCTACTCATTTTGATCTAAGCGGCACTGCCTTTGGAGCCATGGCAAAACCACCCCGGCCAGGCTGACGCATTGCGCAATGTCGGAAAGTTGGACGTTCAGTACCGAAGGTAATTGTGTGGAGAAAAATTACACAAATGTATACAAAAAGTCTGTGGACAAAAATAATCAAGGGAATCAAACATATTAATGATACAATCACATTAGAGAGGGATTGCACGAATCATTAATATAAGATCTCTAAAAATTCTAACATATTCTAACAGTATATATGTAGTCATTTTATAAGAACCTATTTTTGGGTATGCTCGAATTTAAGAGAGTGACTGTTCAAAAAAAAAAAACAAAAAAAAGAGTGATTGAATTTGTGGACCCATATTGTGGGGCACACAAAATCAATGTCCCAGATGATTTTGGGTAATGTCCGAATTCGGATAGAATAACACTGATCATACTATGCCTTGCAGGGTTCCATGCTATTATCGTGGCGTAAATGTGGCCTTCAAAGTGGATGCTGGGTCCAATGCATTCAGTTTTTCAACCATAGTTGAATTGGGGAATGGAGATGGTGAACTTGTATCCGCTGAGCTAAAACAAGCAGGTGCATCGGATCCATGGCTTCCCATGCAGCGTATCTATGGTGCGAATTGGAGAGCTAGCTCAGGATCGGCGTTGCGTGGCCCATTTTCTATCCGGCTAACTTCACTTCAATCTGAAAAGACCATCGTCGCATATAATGTGATCCCCAGCGATTGGAAAAGCTGGGAATACTTATACATCAAGTGTCAATTTTTAGTGACAATTTTTTTTTTTTTTTTTTTTTGTGTGTTTCCATGAAGCAGGCTTTGGACAGCATGGAACTTGATTTTATTACTAGGATTTTTGTTTCTAAGGAGACATAAATAATCATAAACTAATAAAGGTCAATTAGTTACTTTCAATTTTTGGATGGTTTTTCTTAAATATCCCTTAACTCAGCTGATTAATTCTCTTAATCCCTTTTTTCCATGACTCTTCTATCTCTTTGATAAAACTTAACTAGATCCATTAAAAACATAAACAAGCGAATTAAAAAGGAAAATTCTTGCATCCCCGACCAGCCATGCGAAATCAATTATGATATATTAGAATTATTTTTAGCAACTTCAAATGCACTTTATTAAATTTAACTAGAAAACTGAATTTTTAATCTGGTACTTAAAAATATATCCACATAGAAACAACTTGCAAATTTTTACAAAAATATTTAATGGGATTCTTTGAGTAATCTGAATGCTGACACTGGTGATACATTTCTTGTGTTTTTAAGTTCGAATCTTTAATTTATAGTCTTGTTTTTCTATTTTTCTATTTTTTTTTTTTTTTGCAAAGAATTCCCAACTTATTAAATTAGATAAATATTTGGTGGGGTTCTTTGAGTATGATGAAAGTGATATGAACTGCAGCTGAATTTAAAAAATCACTATTAAATATTATCAAAAAAATTATATTACTTTTTTTCTTTTTTGGTCATAAAAAAAAAAACTGTATTACTAATAAACTGTTTTACCATTCTGTTTATTAGACCAACCCCAGACAACAAGAAATAAGATAAACATGGAATCGCAGACAGATTCCCGACTTGGCTACGCGGGTCAATCGACGAGGTCCGTTTAAAACGGCGTTCTCGGGCCCATTTCATTCTCAATAGATACATTGTAAGCTGGCCGGACAATGTTGCAAAGGTCCATGAAGCCCAGCATAGCGCAAATGGCTAAATGCTTAAAGCTTGGCAGGCAGCAATTAGAAACTAGCAGGCCTAATTATGGAACGAATATTTTAAGTGAAAATGAAGGTAATTTATTCCAACAAAGTTCTTTCAAAATTTTTCGTCTTGGTAAATTGGAATTGGATCGCACTACGTTATGGCAACGAATAATAAGTGAAATTAAAGCTGAAACCTTGTCTCACAGTTCTTTTATAATTAGTTAGAACAATCTATTAAAATTTCTTCTTAATTTTATGTTCAACTTTTAATAATTATGTTTCCTCGCATAATTTTCAGTTTTTTTTTCTATGTTAAAAAAAAATCACTGGGCCTTGACCTTGAATATATTTACACTAACATTAGGTGGTATTGTACACTTAAATAGTTATGAAAATGAACTGACAGCTGGCTCTCCTATGATTTAATCAAAAAAGGTGGATGGAAGGGATGTGTTTGTAGTAGATTCTACCTTTTTTTTTTTTTAAGTAAATGATGTGCAAATTTTTTTTTAAATTTACAACAACACTGTAGGAATATGAAATAATCATTGTATAAGTTGCAACAGCCAGTTATAAATTACATGAAACTTCTTGTAAAGTATTGCAAATTATATATCCTTCTCGAAAAAAAGTGTCTTTTCGCTTGTGAGGCCCACCATACTTGTCTGCAGCCCATCTATTAGGCATGTCCATGCATTCAGGTTTTTTTTTTAATAATTCCTTTATCCTTTGGAAGTATTAAGAATTTTTTATTGAATCCCTTCGAGAATTTCCTCTTGCCCTTTAAGAGTTTTGAAGTTTCAATTCTCCTCAAATATTATTTCTTGGCCAAACAATAATTTGGAAAGTCTCATTCCCCCCAGGTATTTAGAAGGTACATATTATTGATTCATATACTTATATATTTGGCCTCCACTTGCTCATTTCTTTACTTTTAACCCCAATTTCCTTTATAATCTTCAAAAAAATGAAATATATTATGTCAGGTTTGACATTGTTAAGTTAAAAAAAACTTCAGTAGAAAACTAGGACTTATGTAAACTCTATCATTTTTTTTTTCCAGAAATTTATATTTGACATAATTTACTTTGTCTGCATATCATATTTCAAAACAAAACAAAAAATGTGAATTGCTGTTTTGGCTCACATATTTATGAGTCAAATTAACTCACAAAAAATTACTCGAATTGAAAAAATTGTATTTGAGTCAGAGAAATTGTATTCAAAAATTTAATTTTAAGTACATGGCTACTTAAATTTTTAAAATTAAGTACAAATAATTCAAATTAAAATACAAGTAGGCTTAATTAATAGAATTGCTCAAATTGGAGAAATTGTATTTAAAAGGAGAAAATGTACTAAAATTTTGAATTTTGAGTAATTGGGTACTTCAAGTTTCAAAACTAAATACAAATACTTCAAATTTGAGTATAAGTGTGTATACTATACTCACATATTTTGTGAATACATATAAAAAACACCTGATATTTGGATCATATAACAAATAGAATCCATTAATAAAAGAGGAAAATTTTATATTTTACATATTATAATTTGAGCACGAAGCAAAGTACATGTGGAAGATCAAATGACATCAAATTATTAGTCCTTTTTATATATATCATAGTTTTTAAGAATAACGGAGAATACGAAAAAAATTGTGAAAGTTATTACCGACTTTGTTTATAACCATGATTATTAGTTGCACAATCGTAATTTTTTAATACATGATCATAGTTAGTCATATGATCACAATGGTAATAGTGCAACGTCCTTATAAGTTGACTGTAACATTCAAATATAACAATTTGCTATCTTATACAATATTTGTAAAGAAAAACAACGTCACTCTAAAAGCATCATTTGTTTGTACACCCACAAACAATTTCCCTGTTCTCTTTATTCTTATGTTGATATTTTGTTATTGCAGTATCTCAAACAATTCTAACCGACTGTAGATATTGAAACAGGACTTAGCCTCGCACTCCCTCTTTTGACTGAGATCATCAAGTAGACCATGAACTAAGCCTATTAGAATAAAAAAAAAAAATATGTTCCAACATTATGAAAACCTAAAAAAGTGAAATTAAGAGGATTTTTAATTTGACTCATTTTTTAAAAGTGGAAGCACCCACGTTTAATTAGTTCAATAGGTGTACCATAGTGGAAGAGAAAATTAAAGGATAAACTTCAATGACAAATATAGCTAATTTTAAGCTTAATTTATGTGTGGAAAAGCAGCTTGAACCCAACCTATAAAGAGGGAGAAGCATGAGTTAGTTTTCTTGGCTTAATATATGGGTGGAAAAGCAGCTTGAACCAACCTATAAAGAAGGAGAAGCATGAGTTAATTTTCTTGGCTTAAAATTGAAGGGATATGAGTAGGCATATGGAAGTTAGAACCATTCTCTCTTCCATGTCACTCACCCACTCTCTCTCTCTCACACAAACTCACACACAACACTAATCGATAGACTGAATGTAAGGACCTCATTTGGTTTGTTTGACCGGCGGCTGCGCCACCACCACAAAGTCGTAGAAAAAGTCCATTAACCTCTTACCCTCCTACCACTTGTCACCACACTCCCCAACTTTCATTCACTCTTTTGCATCTCTTTCTCTCTCTCTTACATCCACAGAATTAACCATTACTACATCTAAAAAACAGGACTTTTACTCTTTTATTCACCATACAAGCCTACCACATCTTTCACTACAAGTACAAGCTCCACCCCATTTTTGCTTTCCATACCAAAGTTTGTTAATCTTTTACATCCCACTTCATTATTTTTCCTCCTTTTTTTTTTATATAAATTTTGGGTTTTTATTCTTGTCCCGTATATTTTTATGGCTTTGATTATGGATCAACAGCCAGATTTCAAACACTTTTGTAAAGTTTGCAAGAAAGGATTTGGGTGTGGGAGAGCGCTGGGAGGGCATATGAGGGCGCATGGAATAGGGGATGAGAGTGGTCATTTGGATGATGAAGACCCTGCAAGTGATTGGGAAGCAAAATTTGGAGCCACCGACGTGTCGGCTACCAGCAACAAGCGCATGTATGCATTGAGAACTAACCCGAATCGGTTAAAAAGTTGCAGGGTTTGTGAAAACTGTGGCAAAGAATTCCTGTCTTGGAAATCCTTTCTTGAACATGGTAAATGCAGCTCCGATGATGTCGAGTCGCTTGTGTCCTCCCCCGCCGGATCCGACGACGCCGAGTATGGTGGTGGTGCAAGGAGAGGTTGCGGCAATTGGTCCAAAAGAAAGAGATCACTCAGAACTCAAGTGGGTAATTTCAGCTCAAATTGCCCCTCTAGCGAAGAAGAGGACCTCGCAAATTGCCTGATGATGTTATCCAATGCAAACGTTGATCCTAATTCGGTGGCCGAGCCGGAGGAGTCCTGTGCTTCGGCTAGTAAAGAAGATCAGGAGAGAAGAAATCCAATGAATTTCATGGCTCCTCTGGCGTGTAAAACACCAATAACGTACAACAAAGCCAAAGGGGTAGCAAATAAAGGATTGTTTGAATGTAAAGCATGCAAGAAAGTCTTCAATTCCCACCAAGCATTGGGTGGACATCGAGCTAGTCACAAGAAGGTTAAAGGGTGTTTCGCGGCTCGGCTCGATCAAGGCTTAGATGATAATGCGGCTGATCACGAAGATGCCGTCACTGAAGAAGCCTTCTTTCCATCAAAATCAACCTCAACGTTTCAGTTTGACCATAACTCATCAGATGCTTCTGCTTCAAAAAGAAAATCAAAAGTGCACGAATGCTCCATATGTCATCGCGTGTTCTCTTCGGGACAAGCTTTAGGTGGCCATAAGAGGTGTCACTGGATCACATCAAATTCACTGGAGGCTTCATCTTTGGCCAAGTTTCATCAGTTTCAAGATCATACGGATCAAATTCAACAAACGCCAAAGTTTATCGACTATCCCGAGACACTCGATCTTACGCTGGACCTCAACCGTCCTGCAGCAGCCCCACCAGATGATCATACCGGAGGAGCAGCCCGGGTTAACGCTGCAAACCCAGCAAGCTTGGAAATTTCTACTGAGATTTATTTACAATCTTGGGTAGGAGTAGATGTTAAAGAAAGGGACGACAATGATCATCACAACCAACTTCACAAAGACCACCAAAACGATGAAGATGGTCACAAAAACAATGACAACAACAACAACAACAACAACACCGACAACAATAACAAGAACAATGACAATATTGTCAATAATAACAGTTCCAATGGCTCAGTGAAGAATGCGGGCAATGAAGCAGACAGTAGGGTGGAGTTAGCAAAGCTTAGTGAACTGAAAGACGTGAGTGGAAATTCATCTCCATGGTTGAATGTTGGGATTGGTTCAACTGCTGGTGTGTCCGTTGACCCTTAATTAAATTTTTGTCCATACCATACAGGAGAGGCCTTTTCTTTTGTTTTTTTTTTTTCTTTTCCCTGATTAATTTATCCTGATTTATGTATTTAAAAACTGTAATTACAAACTCACAGGTTTATATTTATAATTTCACTTCATTTACTGTAATTTTTTTTAAATTACGAAAACTCACATAGATATCCCTCCATATCTTAAACAAAATAATTTGATAAGCAAGTACTTCTTAAAAAATAGTGGCAAAGTAGTTTTGGATATGGTGATGTTGGAGTGCAGTCTTCAATATTATAATTTTATTTTTATTTTTATTTTTATTTTTTCTGTTCTTTTTGTCTATATTTATTCTCAAATGCGCTCTCAATCTTTTTTTTTTCCCTCTCAAAGACTTGCTGTTTAATCATTCAATCCAGACTCCAGAGCCTAGTAAAGTGAATGGTCAAAGATTAAAAAAAAATGTCTAGTCAAGGTTTGTAACTAATCACAGAGATTGATTACATTATTAATTAAGATCTAAGTTATCTAATGCAGCTCAAAATAAAAATTGGAAAAGAAAGAATATATTTGATATTCTCAACTAACTGACAATAAAAAAAAAAAGGCTCGATTCCAACTTAATTAAATTAATGGAGTGAAAGAAAATTTACATAAAATTGTTATTTTTTTCAAGTTAAGATTGTAACTTATTTTCTAAAGAAGGCGTTTAATTTCTAAGTTCTAGTCAAATATTAAAAAATGTGAAACAAGTTAGGGGTGTTTCTTTTAAGAAAAATTTTCCAGATTTTCTTAAAAAGTTTGTATAACATATAAAAAATTAAAAAATCCAACAAAAACAAAAAAAATATTTTTTAGAAAATTAAGTATCCGATTTTCTAATTTTATATTACATTTTTTTATATATTTTATTCTTTGAAACAGAAATCCTACCAAGGATTTTTTTTATAGGAAGATAACTGTAGAAGAAAGATATTTTTCTACAGAAAACAAATTTCTTATATTTTTAGGATAAATATAAATAAAAACGTAAAAATTAAAGAAATTAAAAATATTCCTTAAAAAATGAAAAATCATTTCATTCCTTTGTCATTATTTTTTAAGCAGTTTATTAATTTTGAAGAGGTTTTTTTTTTTTTTTGCATGTGAGGGTATTTTCAATTGCACAGTTAAATACCGACTCAAAAGTTGACTGCAAGGGCGCTGAGGCTGTTTGGGCATATGACCTCAAATCGTGCTGGTTATGACACTTGTCAGCTCATGAGTAGCTATGCTGGCGTGTTTCTCGGAACAACGGGGCTCCCGTGACACCGCCAATTAAGAGCCAAATTACCCATTTTCCAACGATGATTGATGGGTCAGCGAACCCGAATCGTGCGGCTTGCGTGGGGCCAGCATGTTAGTGCACCTAATGATTGTCAATGGACCAGCTCCAAGTTCCTTCAACAATTTCCCACGTGTCGAGTTAGTGTTAACCAGAGAATGGATACGGGCTGCAGAAAATTGGGCTAGCCACGTCTGTAACAAATGATGGCTCTACAATTTTGGGCCTAGCCCATTAATGACTTCTAGCTCTGTTCATATGATGCTATCGGACCGTGTTTGTTAGTGGGCCTAGCCCATTAAATTGCGCTTGCTTGTGAGTTTGTGCTGTAATAATACAACTAATTAGAATACTCTGTTGAAATAAGGACTGAATTATATTTAAAAAGAAAAATATTATTCCACCATTCAACTTATCCATATAGTTACAATTCCTGGAGTTTGCTTCAAAAAAAAAAAAAAAAATTCCTTTAGATATATTTGCTTAAGATTGTCTTTCTTGACGCCTAACAGCATAAGAATTATTTTCTCAGGTATAATCCCCAACAATGTCCCTTGCCATTGTTAAAATCACCCATTTTGTTGCCACCAGTAACTTAACCAAATGCTTGAATCCTTTGTCAATTGCTAAGCCAAACGGGGCAATTTAATAATCTTGATTTCCTAAAAATCATAGCAAGCTAGTAAGACAGGCAAAAACAAGGATGAGTCTCATGCTTCATACCTTATATTTGATGATATTAATGTTAATGATGGTATTGGTTTTGATATTGACCTTTTACCTTAATACAAAGTAGGAGCTTAAAAATAGATCGATTTGATATTATATTTGGAATCATCTGATAAATTTCACTACCGTACAAAAGTTTTGGTTACTTTTCATATTTCTAATTCTTGTAGTTTTTAATATTTGTTTGCCCACTGAATTATGGGACTTTTTGACATTTTAGCCTTCCAAATACCGTGCATATATCATGCGGAATAGATTCAAAGCTACTTGCTAGTTTTTTTTAAGGGAGATTTCAACTGTCAATAAATTTTGAGATTTAAATTTCAAATTTCATCACAATTTTTTGTATTTGATGGCCACTAAGTTATAGCTAATTGATGGCTAATTGCTAGGTAGGTAACCTCCCCTTTGCTCTTTATTTAGTCCATTTTTCACTTGTAATTACATACGTACAAATGTGTAAAAGTTGTGACCACAATTATTTGTTTACCCCGTTACGCTTAAAATAGATCAATTGTTAACAACCTAATTTTAAAGAAATCTATATATAAACAAAACGCTATTAAGGTCATTTGTTAGGCCGAGCGTAATTATCTTTTCATATGCAAACCTTTGACAATTGAAGATTCGGCAAGCCTTGCCCTTTGCCCCACGGTAGAAGCCAAACTAGCGAATTCCTAACATTTTCTGTATTATCAGATACCAATTTCAAATAATTAATTCTTGAAGATTAAGAATATATTCGGAAATCGTTTCTTCAAGAATCTTAAGTCTTTTTGAAAATCTTGATTCAGAATTTGCAACCAATCAATTGGGTGCCTTTTCAATACTTTTTTTTTTTTATAGAAAAAGGCGGCTTTGTGATTACTGCCATTGAACGAATGGGATGGGACGGCCTGGACAACAAGTTGGTGATGCACTTTCCAAGTTTTATGCTCTTGCCATGGCGGCAAGAGGTCGGCATGCATATTCTCACTTTGTGCAGCACTTTTAAATTGAACACAAATACATTCTCAGTCTCATTACTTTAGTGTTTTTTGAACTCTATTGAAGAGTCACACTATTTCTGTCACAAGAATGCTGTGACTTTTTATTTTTGAAGGGACAAGATTCTCTTGTTTTAAAAATAATTTCTAAAATAAGGGAGTCATAACGTCCTATGACGATAATAGTGTTATCATTTTTTTTTTTGGGAATTTGATGTAATTATATACCGAATTTTGAACATTTACACAATTTTTTTTATTCTCCTACAAAGCGTACGTAAATAGACATTCAACTTGATCATTTTTTTTGCACATTTGGTTTTGGTTACACTTTTAAGAATACAATAATAATAAACCATTAACTAATTAACACAATCTAAAAATACAATATAATTAATTTAGTTTGTACCTAAAAAATACATCCTATTTTTAAAAACATTTGCGTGTCAATCTTGAAAATCTATGTGATAGTAAGTAGACTATGAATAGGCTATGGTTTGCCACTGATAACATCGTCATATATTAGTTGTCTATTTTGGTCTCCCTATTACATAGGTGACCATTTATTAGATGATGTTAGTGTGTTTGAGATGCTAAATAATCGTACATCCACTGTTGACAAAACCTTGATATCGACCAATCAAATTGATGATCTTTGTGAGAATTCATGTAACTAGATGCAGCTTCACTCTATTCATGGTTCCCGGTTGGTGATCACAATTGTGTTAGCCAAGTTAGAGGTGTCAAAGACGCGGAGAAGTGATATTTTTTGAGTTGGATTCAGATCACTTAAGATTTAACTTATTTTTGGTTAGAATATTTTTAAATCATGTGAAAGTTAGTTCGAATTTGAGTTAAGTGTTTTCGGATGAATTCGAATCAGATCAAATTTTTGACGCCTTTGAACTCAGATGGGTAGCCGTAGGGCATCCACCCACCGCCTTGGTGCCCAAACTCAGGTCCCAGCCAGCTACCAAATCAACATCAAGAAGAAGAAGAAGATGTACGCTAGGGGGGGGGATCGAATATGTACTTCTAATCTCTCTTACTTCAATTCACCACATCAGAAGAAATGCTTTGGTGAGCTTCAGATCACGAGAACTCCAGTACTTTTCAGTATCAGATTGGAATTATATGACCAAATTATCCGTCATTATTGGACCCTGGCTGTTAACACTTCAAGGAAAGGTAAGTCTAATGGGCTGCACTTAAGTGCCCACCAATCACCATTACTCGTGATTGCCACATATCAAAGCTTGAATAATGGACCCAATTCTCTACCTAAATGTAATGGGGGACCAAATTTGTGAAATTAAAGACTAAGGTCGTTCCTACGACTTCCACTATTTGTTACTATTTGAATCCTGATTAGTACAACTAAGAATTCAATAATTCTACGAACAAAGCACATAACCAGTGGGAGGTATCTTGAAATTTAGAAGATTAACTATTCACTTGAATTTTTATATTTTAGCAAAATATATTTATATTTTAAAATTAGTAATTTTTGCTTTCATTGTCTGATTCAAAAAGTATTTTGTACCAAACAAAAGAATTTAATTCAATCATTTTATTTTTGAAGTTTTACCTAACATGAAGCCAGTTTTAAATTTAATTCACTAAATCAATTAATTGAATTATATGATAAAAATGATACTAGACAAGCTGTACAAATAAATCCTCAAAAAGCTTGCTTTGGAAAGTGGCAGTAGAAAATTTGAAAAGCATAAATTGACAACCCCATGTCTTTTGTAAGGTTCAAAAGCATAAATTGGGATAACAAATGTGCAGATTCTTAGCACCTACAATCTCTAATTTGTCAATTGCTTTGAAGTTTCTAGCTAGCTCACTCATAAACTGTGAGCCAATGAAAAATTAGTCGAAGGCACGAATTGGATGGCTGAGGACCGTTTACTAAATAGTAATTTTTGAAGATTGAAGCATTTGTCTAACAAAGAACGTGTAAATGGGTGCTATCCACATGGACCACGCTTGGTTAGAATCAAATGGGTGGTGGCAGAGGCAACCCCAGGAGGATTAGGACTGGGTCTACTGACCCCTAACTAAACGGAATTTACTACTTCCCCCATAGAAAACTCCTTCCTCAAAGGGGTAGTTGGTTAGTTTCCTACTCAGTTTCCCAACCCTTCGTTTTGCCATCAGAAGCTTCAACAGAAGATCCAATTTTAAAGGAAAGTTGCCCCAGAAAGGGTTAAAACTCCAATGTGATTAATGTTGTTAGCGATTAATTTTTTTTACTTAAAATAAATTAATAATTGACGGAGAACAAAAAAAAAAGGGGAAGTAGCCTGTTCAGCCGGCTTGCTAAAGCTACCAACATTGACTGTTGGCTTTAATATCACCGGCAAAAAAGGCTAACAGAATCTCCACGTCAGCTTTCATTGAATTTGAAGTTAAAGTTACAGTAACAGTGGGGGTACACGATTCACTCTTCCCATGAATAACTAGAAGGGAAAATATTTACCTGAGATTAAAATAAAATAAAATACTAAAAATTTTAATTTTAAAAAATTAAAAAATTAATAAATATTATAAAATAAATTACGTTATTATTTTAATACTATTAAAAATATAATTATATAATGAACCTTAAATCAGAAATTAAGTGAACAGAGGAGACTCCTCTGGCAATTGTAAGATTGAAATGCTGCTTTGACACTTGGGTAATGTAATTGATTTAATTTGGTAAATCCAACGCTTGTCACAGCTTTTATGTCACAGCACGGAAACATTAAATCAGTGTGGGGTCCTTTGCTAAACAGAGGAGGAGGAAGACATTACACCCTGGTGGTGGGTTTATATTGTGCTTCGTCGTTACAACAAACCCAAGCAGTTTTCTTGTCTCGTGCAAGTAAGCCCCCCACCCGTTTATTTCTGGCAAAGTGGCAATCTCGTTGCCATCCCCAAAATGCCCATCACAGTTTTGAATAAATCAAAGATTTTCATATGCATTTAAAAAATGAGGGCAAAAAAAAAAATGCATTTAAAAAAAAAAACTTTATAAGAGTTGTTTCAAAGTAGTAAAAAATAATATGAATTATTAAATAACTAAACTTATAAAAGAAAAAAAGATAAATTGACAAATAAAATTGAATAAAATTACGTTACTTGTTATTACTATTTAAGTATAGTCATTCCGTCTAGTTCAAAAAGAAATGAAGCAATGAATGAATTTTTTTTTTTCATTTTAGACATATTTTGGTGGAAATTAGAAAAGGGTAGGAAGGGAAATTTAGTAAAAGTTTGGTGAAAATAAAAGTATTGTTGGGAATAAATACAGAAACGGGCAAGCCTCGCATGTTACATGTCGCTGTTTCTCCCTTCATGCATACGCTTTAATTAAAGCTTAATTTATTGTTTTAATTGCCGTTTTAAACAAAAATCAATTACACCCCAAATCAAATGAAATTAACAATTTTTATTATTTCGTTTTTCTTTGGCAATTTTTTTTTAATTTTTCTTTGATTTTTAACTCATAATAAATTGTTGTGTTGGTGTCCTGGTATATATCAACTCTGGTGGTGGGAGAATGCTTGTTACCTACTCCTTTTTTCAGTTTCCACTCTCTCAACTTCTTACAAACTAAACATCTTTTCTCCACAGAAAACAGAAAACCCAGATAGCTTCTGATCTTTTTATACCTCTTTTTTGATTGAATTTGTTGTTTTTGTTCTTCAATTGTCCTGTTTTTGGTAATGGAGAGGCACAAGTGTAAGCTGTGCTTTAAGAGTTTCTCTAATGGAAGGGCTCTGGGAGGTCACATGAGGTCTCATTTGTTGAATCTTCCAATTCCTTCAAAACCAGAACCCATTCAACTCAGTGAAGAGACGGAGTCAGCTTCGTCATCTTCATCTTCAGAGGAAGAAGTTGAGGCTGAGCAAGGAGGAGGAGGAGGAGAAGAAGAAGAGAAGGGTGTGTATTATGGGTTGAGAGAGAATCCAAAGAGAAGCATTCGTTTGGTAGATCCCGAGTTCTCTTTTGCTGTTGAAGCTGCGTCCGTCGTTCTTCAGGACAGGGAAAGCGAGACCGAGTCATCGAGGAACCCAACTCGGACACGATCCAAACGGGCCCGGAAATTGTCAGAGGAGTATCATCAACAGCACCATCATCAGAGACAAAGACAGGAACTAGAGAACAAAGCAAAGAAGCTGAATTGTAACAAACTGAGTAAGACCGAGTGTTCGTGGGCTGAGCCTGAACCGGCGAGTTCAATTTCTGACACTACAACAGAAGAAGATGTCGCTTTCTGTCTCATGATGCTTTCGAGGGACAAATGGATTATGACAGAACAACATAACCAACATGAAGAAGAGGAGGAAGAGGAAGCAGAAGAAGCTGAGAAGTCCGTGGAGGAAACCGATGAATCGGATGAGTTCAAGTCGTGCAAGAATCGAATTCGAGGAAAGTATAGATGTGAAACATGCAATAAAGTGTTTAAATCCTATCAAGCCCTGGGGGGACACAGAGCAAGTCACAAGAAAGTTAAAGTCTTCACCCCAACTAAAGAAACAGGCTTGGGGCCAGAAAATGCAGCTACTCCTAATCCAATAACGGCAGAAAAGAAAATCTATGAATGCCCATATTGTTTTAGAGTTTTCCCATCTGGGCAAGCTCTTGGTGGGCATAAGAGATCTCATTTAACTGGAGTCGCAGCCCCACCTGCCGGAAGTTCCGCAAAGTTCGGAGATAACTCGAATTTTATAGATCTCAATCTTCCTGCTCCTGTTGAGGATGATGATATTAGCCAAATCGAGCTCTCTGCTGTGTCCGATGCAGAATTTGTGAACTTCATCAAGAGGTGAGTTAGTGTTTGTTGCTGATCATCAGGATGCTATAATATCCAAGGAAAAAAGAAAAAAGAAAAATGGCGTTTCGATCCAAAAGGGAAAAGCTTTTTTTGTCTGACTTTGGAGTTTTGCGATCTACAATCATGCAATTCTGTTATCTTTAATTGAATTATACGGTTCCTATTCAGTGACAGATTATTTCTTGGTCCGAATTTTTAACTGTAATTCCTTAATATTAATCGATTGCTCTGTTTCCGTACCGAAAATTGTGTTGGGACATCCATGGATGGAGAACAAAAGGGCCTTCCACTCTCTGTGGGCTCGAATCAGGTGGAGAAAATGATGAATACTACATGCTTGAAGTAAATGTTAGTTTTTCCATATAGTATTACAGCCACGAGTTCTTATTATTGTTATTATTTTTGTTTTTTTTTTTTATGCAGAGTTTCAGTTAGTAGTACTCTTATTTTTCTATGACTATATAAAATTAAAAAAAGCCTTTTTTGATGATGAATTAATGAAGTGAAAAGCGTTCTTGTTAATGGGGTCTCTGTCTAAGCTAGGATCCAGCTGTTGTTGTTTCTTTCTCGGTTCTTTTCTACCGGCCTTTTTTTTTTTTTTTAGTCTTAGAGAGATTATCTACCATCGTGAGAAAGGAGCGTGAGAAAAGAATTAGTGAGGAAGAGAACTGAAATCAAACTTCAGGTCTATAAATTAGAAGTTTTAGCTGCCAATAATCTCGCGTGGCACGGGCCCTCCTGACCAATTCTTTTTAGTATTAAAAAATGGCCATTCTCAAGACTCAAGAGAGTTGATCACCAAGCAGCACTGCGTAGCTATGTATTAAATACAAAAGTAACTTCCCCCTCCTGTCTGTCACTGCTGGCGTTGTCCGGTTCATGACGGAGAAGCCAATTTTCATCCCTTATTTGCAACTGTTCCATTTCTTATCTCTACTTCTCTCTCTCTCTCTCTCTCTCACACACACACACACAGCATTTTGCTGCTTTCCTGTCTCTGTCTGAGACTGTCCAAGCTTTACTTACAGATCTGCTAAACTAGCAGGGATTAGAGACAGAAAAGAGAAATGGCATCTATTGACTTGAATTGCCTTGAAGGTGCAATCCGATTTTACATTAAAATTATTAGAACGTGGAAAGCTGATTGAACGACCCAAAAAAAATAAAAAGCAAAGTCTCTTACTTTTGCTCTGAGAATCCTCTAGTTTGGCCTGACTAAGTGTCCCGACTTCAGCCAAGATTAGTAAGGTTTGCAATAAATGATTGTATTTCCCTATACAATTTAATTTTAGGTATTATTATAATAATTATATAATTTATTTAACTTCAAATTTAATAATTTGAAGTAAACTTATAGCTGAATTAAATGATTTGGCTAAACGGGTCAGAATTCCACTCGAGCCAACTCATCTTAATTGAAAATACAATAATCCGTAACGGCATAAAATTCTCCTTTTTGAGAGACGTGGTGACATAAAATTTGGTTCACTCAAAATTTGATGATTTAACTCGGTCATATCCAACCAACTCACCCATTTGTCACGTCTATTAGTTATGTTATCTAATTCCATTGTTTGACTAATTTGGTGAAATAAATCTCTAACACTGTATTTGGGAGAAAGGAAAAGAGAAGAGGAAGAAAAATGTTAGAGAATTATGGTAAATTATTGTGTTTAAAAAATATTTGAAAAGTAGAAGAGAGAAAAATTTCTAATTCTCCTAATCTTTTATAATCCACTAAAACCAATCCTCCTAAAAATATGAGAAAAGTTATTGATTTTACTATTGAATTTATTAAACAACTCAATTACTCCTTATATAATTTAAAAATTATAATTTTATCTAAACAAAACATTTAAATAGAATTTATTATGAAAGGTAAAATTATTATTCTAATACATTTTATTTTTCTCTCTCACTTTCCACTCTTTTCTAAATAAAAAGAATTTATAGTTTTCTTTTTTTCCATCATCTTTTTTCAAACACAAAATAGGATAGAAAATATTCACCTTTTCAAATAATTCTCTCTTTCATTTCCTCTCCCTCGCTTTTTTCTCTCCTGATAATTTTATTCAATAAATTTAGTAAAATAATTAACAATTTTACTCCTATTTTTGGAAGAATTGGTTTTGATAGATTAGGGAGAATTAGAAGAATTAAAAATTTTCTTCTTCTCCACTTTTTAAATATTTTCTAAATACAATAATTTATTTTAATCTTCTCATTTTTCTTTCATTTTTTTCCCCTCCCAAACACAATGTAAATGACGGCAATACAGGAGAAAAAAATGTTAGCATTTTTTTTTTTATTTTCAGATATCGTTTCAGGAATTGTGGATCTAATTAATTTGTGGATGCCAACTAACCATGGTCAAAACATAAAATTGATTAGAACCAATTCAAAAATGGGTCATTGACCACGGAGACAGTGTTGCATTTGTAACCACCTAAGTTGGTCACAGATGTGTGTGATGAGTTACGCTGGCTCGTTTGTGTAATTTACTTATTTGATTTGGTATTTAACAGTTTTAGTTTGTGAGAAAGCCCAATCCAATTACCTTGATCAATATCACAAAAACAGGGTGATTGACCTTAAACTAGCTTAATTGGCTGTATAACTAACTGGCCGTTGAATGTGTGTGGTTGTACGATTCTCCGTGAAGCAGGGCCACCCACATAGCCGGTGGTTGCATTTTGACAGATGGCAACCGTACAAAATCATGTCAAAAGCATTAGTGCATCTTGGCCTCTGTTCTATTGAGGAATCTCATAATGCGTCCGGCTACACGGACATAGTTCCTGCAGTTGTAGTAGAGACATGGTCTTTTGTTTATAACTGTATATACATTTTGCATTAGTTGATTGCACTTGTTACATAATTTATTTTAATTTTTTACATTTTTTGTTTAAATGGTAGGGTTAATATTTTAAAAAATCACATTTTTTTTTACATAAATCAATAAATATAACGTCACTTTAAAAATTTATAATTTAAGTTCCGTAAAAATTTTTTTTAACAAAGTTGCTACGCCGTCGAGTTTAATAATCATTTATTACAGCTAACGTGAACTCTAACTGTTATATTTTTATATTATATATCAGCGTCTGATTTAAATTACTGTGATAAGTCACTACCTTTAATCGATTTTATCCATTGAAATGAATAAAATGATAAATTTATCAAGAAAATTTTTATAGAACCTCAACTGTAGATTTTTAAAAGTAATATTATATTTGTTAATTTATATAAAGGTCACGATTTTTTTAGGTATTAACCTTTAACCACGTACACGTCGTGTTTTTTTCACTTAAAAAAAGTGTAGGTTCCACGCGGCACCCGTAACCTCTTTCTTTCTCACATTGAGTCTCTATTCCGTCTATCTCCTGCATCCTTTCAACTTTTTTCAATCATAATTGATGGAATAACACAATTCTTTTTACCTGCTTTTAACATGAAAAAATATACATATTTCTGCAACTCGAAATTAAAACTCTAAATTTACAATGGAGTAATTTTATAATCACAGCTTTAGTCGTCCTTGTACATGAAAATTTTAAAAACTAATTTAATTGCATGTAATATTAAAAACTACTCAATCCAACCGAGACCATCTATTATTTATCACTTTGCATTGCTTTTATAAGTAAGAGACAAAGACAGCCGCCTTATGGATTAGGCCAAATCTTTACAGCCGGCTTCATGGCAATGTATTTGCAAAAGATATCGTATTCGACTTCACCCAATTTAGCCACCAAATTTTGGTTTTTTTTTTAAGTCATATTACTATTAGCTTTTAGTATGATGCCCAATATAATCTTATGTACTAATTAATCCCCCTTTTCGGTTATCTCTAATGCCCTTTTGTTATTCAACATCAATACCTATAACCATGTCAAAAAATCAGAATAATTGAGCGAAATACTTGATAAGTGTAGGTTAGGTGGAGTCAAAATGATATATGCTGTAGGATGATTGAATTTTGATAAATAAACAAACAGATAAATTGTTATATGTCTTCAGATGAATTATGTGCCTACTTGTGTCTTACTTACCCATACTTATCTAGTTGTACTCAATAATTTATATGAGCAAGATGAAAGAGAGGGGAAGCTAAGCTGGGCAGAGACTGCACATATCTTTGATTTTTTTTACAGCCATCCATATAAATTCCTCTTTTTCGTATTGTGCTATTGCTGGTGATACATAAAGCTTACTTATCTACGTGAAGTGGATTTTAAGCTTCCAGTTAAGAAGTACCCATTGATTCCTTGCCCATTTTAAAAGGATATGTCCTCTCAAGAGGAACTTTCCTTTGGGAAGTTTTCAAAGCCATCCTTGGAAAGAAAACGTGTTTCCATTATGTTATTTATGTATCTCTATTATTCGTTCACTATTTCATGATGCTTCTCATTATTACCTTCAATGTGCTGACCTAATCAGCCAAACACATCACATTAACTGTAGCAACAGCGATGGCCGTGAAGCCTTAATTCGGTTGGCGGGTTGGCCTACTTTGTTGAGAAATTGATCTAGCCATGCAAGGCGGTTGGTCGGTCCTTGTTTTTATGAGGGCCAAACAAGTACTATAGGTAAAAAAATTTCACTCTACCCTTATTTTTCGCATTCAATTATAAATTATTAGAAGAAATAAAGGTATGTGCTTTATTTACGTTTTCAACATAATCAACTTACGCAGAAAAAAAGCATGTTAGAGTTTAATTAATAATTATTATGCAATTATTTTGGGGTCCTATGCCTCCAACGACATATATTTTTGGATTGAAAAGTTTTTGTACAAACATAAAATAAAATAAAAAAAAGGGTAGAAGGTAAAAAGGTGAGGTAAGGTTTATAAGAGTGAGTGCCACTTCATAATCTATCTCAAACTAAAGTAGTGGGGGATTGTCCAAGCTTTGAACGATAAAGCGAGAAACAAACAATGCCCATCTCAAATTGCCGGCTTTTGGACTTCAAAAAGCCACCCAAAGTCGAATAGAATTAGAGTCAACTATATGATCTCTTAGCTCCTCTCTTTATTTCTTCAAAGTTCTAACTTCTAACTAATACTGGTAATTGGATAGCATCGTCATTATGGTCATTGAAATGAGCTTTCTCCTTTCTAAATTATTTCCTTGGCATTGACTCAACATCTTTTCCTTTATTTTTTGTTACATAAGCAATGAAAAATATTAGGATAAAGAATTTTATTCCCGCAGTTTGATTCAACTGGGCTCTATGACAAGGAATTCTTATTCCTAAAATTGTCAAGCTCAATTGATGAAAGCATCAAATTGCAGATGCATTTGTTGAGATTGTCTTTCAGGGAGGTTTGTTTGTGCGAATTTGTCACATATGATAATGTCATAATGTTTTAATGCTTGCTTGAGTATGTAGAGATAGGATTTTTTTTGGGTTTTCTACAACTAAAATTTCTACTTCAGACCTTCGGCCATGAAGACAATTCTAGTATTCGTAAGTTAGAGCTCATTGGTCGTGTTAGACTTTTGAGAAAGGGAAATAATACACTTTCTAAAATGGCATGGCAAATGTTATTCATAAGCATTCGAACAAAATGGGATTGCCCCCTAAACTGTACGTAGTGAAGTAATAATCTATCAGGGACTAGTACTCTTGACCAGCAACATTGCACGCATGGTCCTCACACACATCCAGTGGGACTCCACAGCACATATATTGAGGCCAAAGCTCGAAATACCACTGTGATTGTGGCCACAATAAGAAGTAAATATATTACTAGCCCGAAGCTAAGGTAGTGATTATGAAGCCAATTTGCCAGTCAAATTAATTTGTGCCTTTGTTTATGAGAAATATAAATTTTTTTTCTTAACACAGAATTAATTAATAGTTAGTCAATTTTTATCAAAAACGATGGATTCATGAACACTACATAGAGTATACTCCGATTTCTTTAAAGGGAGAAATCCTTTAATGGAGGGATTTGAAGTTGATAGAATTTAAACCTCCTGACACCTCCTAGTGCCTTCTGTCAGTGGCCAAATGGACTTCCTTGGTTGATTATAAATTTCATTCATAAAAGTCTCATTAATTTCATGAAAAGTCATGTGACATTATATAATGAACTACAACTTGGCTGAACTAATAGAATCGCTTGCGGTACGATCCATATCCATGACGTTAATGTCATCATGATCCGTTTCTGATGACTACGCATCTTTGTATCTAAAGGAGATTCTCATAGTCTTTTGAAAGCTAATCCTTGTATAACATACCAATAGCATGGTTAAATTAACCGTCTAAATCAAAAGAAGTTGCAAATACATAGAGAAATCAATACCTAAAAACAAAAAAAAAATGGACAAGTTACATTTCCTTTTCGAGTCTGCTGCCAAGTTTCCTAGTTGCACATAAAGAGAGAAGTCAATAACCCCATATTTCACGAATGAAGTAAAAGTTTCTTATCCTTGAGAAAGTTAACTTGTGCTTCAACCAAATATGCGGTGAAACACCCCTTAGAACAAAGTCCCAAGACCTTTATGGTGAAATGATGAAATTTTGAGGTCTATCAGTTAGTTTTACATTGAGAGTATTTGTGGCTTACTTAGTTACGTTAACACTGTCTTGTAGTGATTACTTTAGCGCATTATACAAACAACACCTACACGGCTACACCTAATGAAAGATTAATTGAAGATTAAATTGTCTTCAATTCCTTGGAAACGTGCCACAATAATTAGGCGATGCGCCTCTCATAACTCTAGGAGCAATCATGCTGTTTCCTTCTTGGCCACTAGCAATATTGGCGACATAACATGGCAAAAGTCAAGCATAGACATAGTCGCTTGCATATCTAACCACTGGTTGTATGTGTCCTCAAATCCTAATTACAACCTAAATGTCACTTAAAATGATATCATAATTTCTTTTTAAAGGAAGATTTTTATTTACCTAACACTTGATCATCAAGAACCCAACTGCCAAACCCAAGAAGATTTCGACTCTTAAAGCTAGGCTTAGCTTGTTTTTGTGTAAATCAGCTAAATTAACACATAAGAAGAAGACAATGTCGATGTGCTTAAATTGATTAATAGTTATGTCAAAGTTTGGCTTAAGTGGCAAGAGAGATTGGACTGGCACAGGTCTTTGTAGGCACACGAATGAGGTTAGAATTCTACCATTTTCCGTTGAGATTCGAGTGTCAATAACATAATTTTCGAAATCAAACCAAATCCTGACACAGAGAATGGTCCGAATTGTTGGGTCGCCAGATTAATTCATTGATGATTAATAATTTAATGGGTGCTTACACAGTCTTCTTCAAAGCATATATAGTATTTTTAATAAAATAATACAATCATATACAATTTTTTTGTCCAAAAAAAAAACAAAACTATGTCTGATTCACCAGTTCAACTATGCGGTCAAACTGTTCAGATAATTTGAGTCAAAAGGTTTTTTCGGTTCTATCCATTTTGTAACCAAATTGGACTGAAAAAATAATAAATTTATTAAATTTTTTGGTCCAACCGTCAATATAGTTTGATTTTTAAAATTATTGTCAATAATTTAGCCTTTGTTCCGTGACTCGATCACACATACGAGTAGGACAACTAGCATTTTTCTTTTTGACACGGGACAACAAGCAAATTTGGGTTTACGCGAGCCATCACACGAGGAAGATTAATCAGAAATTTATACAACCTAAAGGGTGGCCGGAGTTCCAAACGTACAGTGGCTCCTCGCCCACAAGTTGGTCTTGAAGCCTTTCTTTATGATGGCAAATAAATTTTTTTTAAGTTAATATACAAAAATATCACTAATTTTATTTAAAATAATAAATTTAACACTAATTTTAAAAAATAATAAATATAGTACTAAATTTACCTAAAGTAATAAATCTAATATGTAATAATTTTAAATGAACAGAATCTGTTAGTTTCAATGACAAATTTATGAACATATGTCTGTTTCGATAACGTAATAATCATATAAGTCAGTATCACATTATCAAAATACATAAATTCTATTTAAAAAATTTTATAACGTGTTAGATTTATTATTTTAGATAAAATTAATATTAGATTTATTACTTTTTAAAATTGATGTTAAATTTATTATTTTAAATAAAATTAATGATATTTTTGTATATTAATTTTTTTTTTACCCTATTTTGCATTTTGGGATCTCTCATGTGAAAGCTTTCAAGCTTTTTGTTTTTTCATTATTATTTCTTTTAATCTCTTGAAGTATGACAATACCTTGATTTGGTTTGGTCACGCTGCAAACACCATGATTCCATGCCGCCCCAGGAAGTCATACCACACACACTCAAACTGAATCCTCGCATGCACGCACCCCAAGTGGTGGTTCTCGTCTCACATGCGACCTCCAAACTGGTGACGGCCACAACTCATTCGCAATGGGCTTCACTTTCTCTTTTGTTGACAGCTAATTACGTAACAAATTAAGGAATAGTATTATATAATTTCGTTTAAATAGTATCAAAATTATAAATTTAAAAGTATTTAACATGTTATTTTTTATTTTTTAAAATTTAATTATATAACAGTTCATTTTTATATTATAAAAAAATAGTATATTTTTTGAATGAATATAATCTTATACTATATTTGTAGCCAAATATATAGAATTATAGATTTCTCCGGTGATCACAAACTATCGCACCTACGAGCTTCTGTGGTTATTCTTGAGACTTCTTTTATTTCAATTTGTACCTTCATTCTATTACTAAAAATACGAATAATAATCTTCAATATCAATTGGTCAAAAGTGCTTCATTTTTTTTTTCTTTATTTTCCCTATCAAGAAGCTCAAATGTTGCATTTTGTCCAATACGTCTATGAAAAAAATAATGTGGGAGACGTCATGTATTTTTCAACAGCTTCCCATGTTTTGCTTCTGTTATCCTTCATCTTTATCTCTGAATTTCTCTAATTTCTTGTTTAATTTTTGTTATCATCCGGTGGACATCAGGCGGTGTCGTCGTAACTTCCAATACTGTTGTACGGACCGGAAATTTGACTTAAAAGGTTCAAATAAATGCGGACCAGAATGAAGAAATTTCATTGACAGATGGCTTTCCCCACTTCTAATTTTTGTCATTATACGGGGGACTTTGATTCTTACAGTCCTTACAAATATTCTTTATCGTGAAGGATGACTTCTGATGGCAATTTTCTACCCCTTTGTTGGTGTTTGAGGTTACTAGAATTTGGACTCCTTTTTACATGTCTTCGGAGACATTTTATCCTATTTTGTTTTTGTTAGAAAATCCTACCGTAATTATTATTATTATTATTTTTAGTTTAAGTGCATTGAGAAAGGTAGAAATTTCCAATGAATGAGGTTTGGGGTCTAGTTCTAATCCAAGATCCCACTCATAAACTTAAATTTAATGACTATTAGACTGTGCCTAATGATTAATCTGATTCTAATCTAATTAAAACGGAAAAGTTTGGATTACTGATGATTTTAAGTCCCGCAGAATGTCAATTAATCAATATAGATTTACTTGGAGTCAAACAAAGAATATGGTGATCAAATATTAAAATTTGATAGTAATATTGATTGATGGCTGGAATTTTTATTTAATTACAATCAAATATACGTTGACTAAATCCTAGTTTTATTGAAATCAAATATCCATAATTATAGGATTCTCTAACACTATCCGAAACTGTTAAAGCATCACTAAAACAAAGAAAAATCATATACCAAATGCCTAGTACTGGATATGCGTGTGGGGAGGCGAATGGATCCAGCCCAACTTTTAATCCATATTGCTGTCATTCATATCTTGGAAAATCGATTTCCAACATCAAAAATCTCTGACCAACCTTACAAAATCCAAGATTATTTGGGATGATTTGAGCAAAAAGGTCAATTTGGTGGGCACTCCTCCTTAATTAAGTTTAAGGTCCAATGCGCGTTTGGAGTGTTTGACGGCAGATCTGCCGTCAACTTTACATGAACGTGCCGTGAAGACAGGAGCGATGAAATAGACAAAAAAAACTTACCGTGAAGGATTACGTCTAACTTTTTTGAATATTGGACATGAACTTGGGCCAAGTGGGACTGCCCGCTAAAGCTCATGACAAGCACCTGCAGGACAGAAAACATTGTTTAAAGGATCCAATTTAGTTGAAGTAGTATAACGCGTGTGCAAATTCTAATCTTCTCTCTCACCTACTATCTCCTTAATAATGAACTGTTATCTCGTCTATAGACTAAAAGAGCCAATCATCTTCTGTCAACAACTTGAAAAATTTTGAGGAAAGGCACTATGCCAGCCATAATGTTTTAAGATGGACTTTTCAGAAAGCTATAGCCAGCCATGGAAATTTGCTGGTCTCCAGATGAATTCTAGAGAAGGGCGTTGACTTGCAAGTGGTCTGGACCCTCTGGAAACTGGGAATCGGTCGTTTTGCAGGAGGCAATTTATGATGCTGTCACTTGGCATGCAGACATTGGACCAACCAAAAAAAGCCCCCCCAATTTTCCGGTTAGATCGGGCATTGTGATTATTCTAATATGAACTGCATTCAAAAAAAGGAAAAATTTTAAAGCAGAAGAGTTTGTCCAAAATTTTTATCCGTCTTGTATTAGGAATGCTAGTAGCTGATAATTTTTTACAATTACATATATAGTTTATGTAACAAAAACAAATAAGTGATAGAATATATTTTATTTTTTATTGCACTTTTTATTAATATAGTTGTGAAAAATTGACAGTTAAAAGTTGACGGTTAATTGCATTTTGAATACATGTTAGAACAAAAATTTTGAAACAATGTGCATGGGCCTTAAAACGTTCCCTTAAAAAAAAAAAAAAACACACAATTGTTGCTTGTATGAAAAGAGCTATGAAACTAAATAAATTAAGGATCCAATTTAGTTAATATGATGAAAGGTGAGTGCCTTAAAATGGGAATATAGGATTCCCATCTCTTCTCTCGCCTACTCTTCTCTAACGATAATTATGATGTAGTGATCTCCAATAAATGCAAAAATAAATAAATAAATAAATCAAGTTGAATTATAAATATAAGTCTAGTGGCAGAGTTGTCTGCTCTTTTAGTTCAAGCATAACTTTAAGCCCTGCTCCTTCCATGCGAGGAAAAAAGAACAAAAAAGAGGTTGAACATTTGTTTAATTGGTTGAGAGACAATAGATGGGGGGTTCAAATCCCACCAACCCTCACTTCCCCCTCCCCAAATACTCAATAAGGCTCCTTATAGACAAAAAAAAAAAAAAAAAAAAAAGAAAAAACAAAAGTTGACGTATAAAAGAGTTATGAAACGAATTGGGTCAAGGGAATTTCAGTTGTCTCGAATCCATTTCTTTGGAGTTCATCATCGTCAAGCCCACAGCACTGATGCACAGGCCCAAACTACGCCCTATACCGGGGACTGGGCGTGTTAAGCTGATGTTGCTCTAGCCAACATCGTCAACAAAACCACTCCTTCTGGGCATCGATAAGCCCATACTGCCCCAAAACTGTTATGTGCAGCAACGGATACAAATTAACCTAGACTTCCAATCCAAAAAAAAAAAAAAAAAGGTTATTGAATATTGACACGTAATGCTTAAACAAATCAACATTTTTGTTAAATTTTAATAATTTGATTTGATAAAAATTCATTCAAAACTTGATTAGGAAATTTATTTGATAAATGAACTAAACTTGAGTAATAGGAGACTTAGATTTATTTGAGTTTGTGAATAGTTTATTTAAAAATTATTTAAAATTCATCTTGTAGTCATCAAAAAATTTATTTAGTATGTCATTAGTATGTTTACCAAATATATTCTGATTCATGGACATAATTTTTTTTTGTGAAAATAAAATTAAAATCATGCACATTTGACTCTTATAAGATCTCACAAATTTAAGCAATTAGTGCTCTGGGACTCTCTTTCTATAATTATTTACTAACACGTAAACATTAATTTAATTTTCTTCATAACAATAATTTTTATAATTATAATTATTTTTATTATATTATGAAAATTAAACGATCTGTTTATGAAAATTTCAAAACTCGATTCAATAAAAAATAAAATTAACTTAACTTTATTCGTTAGTTAAATGAACTAAATTTAAATATGTTAAAACTCGATTCAATTGGACTGGTTTGTAATTGTGTTGATACGTGGCTGTGACTGGATTCTGGGTAATTTCACAGAGCATGTCTGTGTAATGACCTGAAGTACCCCCACCTATTCCATGTAAAACTTTTGCATGCAAATAATAAATAAATGAATGAATCATATAAAAATTAAAAATAAAGTTCAAAGGAAATGAAAATTATATCGTATTTCGCTTACAATTTTCGTAGAATCTCGTACACTCTTTAACTTCTAAGACTTTATGTTTTTAGCATGCCGGTGGCTTCACAACCAAAATTTTTTCCACCGCAACAACGAAAATCAACCAGATAATGGACCATCTTTTATTATTTCTTCAACAAAGCGCCAGATCAACAAAAGTAGAACAATTTGCAATTAAAAATCAATAACGTATAAAATTTCAAATAAAAACAATGTTGAGCTTTAGGTACGATTATCATTTTACATCCACTTTTACACCAAATAAAACATGGAACTTCTTCAACAACCTTTTTTTCTTTTTAGAAACAATAGCTAGATGATAAAAATATTAACAATAATAGTTAGAATGTTTGGGTTGGCTTTCACTCTTCCAAAAAGAAAAACTTAGATCTCGATTTTTAAGTATCAACTCTAATTTCTATGAGATGATTTGGCAAAAAAACACATGAAATTTATAGAATTTATGAAAATAAAAAGAATAAAATTTAAAAATAAAATATGATAATAAAAATTAAGTTTTATTACATAATAAAATAATAAAAAATATGTGAAAAGTATACAGTCTATCTCATGATTTAAATATTATTTTTTTTTAAAATTTAATAGATCTTTTAACGTATTACAATACTTCAATGTGTGTCTATTTTGTTACTCCGACTACTTTCTTTTTTTTATTTATTTAAATTTTCATTTGTATGGGTTTAAAAAAAGTAATTTGGTGTAACAAAAAAAAAACAAAAAGTAATTTGGAGATAATATTCCGCCGTAAATACCATGGACACGAAGAAACGTGACGATTGCTCTCTCTTGCGCGCCCATTTGTCAACGTCTCCTGGATCCTCCTGATTGTCTTCTCTGATTCTCTCTTTGGCCATGACACCTTGATTGGATAGCAAGAAAGAAAGAAAGAAAGGGAAGAGAAAAGGAAAAAGAAAATGTCGAAATCAAACCCTAATAAAGATCCTTCTCGCAAACAGCCATTTCTCACAGCTCGGAGTGACTCGCTCGCGACTCAGAGCCAACTCATGGACTCGCTCACCGCTCACATCTCGCTCTACCACTCCCATTCTTCCTCCGCATCCGCAAACCCTAATTCTAACCCTAGCTCTCCTCGGTCCTCGATCCTCAAATGGTTTGCATCTCTCACCGTCCATCAACGCCAGGCGCACCTCACCGTCGTCGATCGTAGATTCACTCAGCTCCTAATTCAAATGCTGGGCAAGCTCCGGACGACCGGCCACGGCCGTTTCATCATTCTGCCGGACCTGCCCTCCGGTGACCTCCCTGGCCTCTGCTACAAGAAATCACGTGGCCTACTGTCCCGTTCCGCCGAGTCCAACCTCTCGGAGCGGTTGATTTTGGAATCGACTCGCCTGTTCTGGTCCAGAGAAGGCGAGAAGATCGAGGAGTGCTCTTGCTCGGTGAAATGTCTGGATTCGGTGACCGTTAGCGAAGATTTTTTGGAGAATTTGGACAAATTCGTCGAAACGATGGATAAGGTGTCCAATGGAGCGTTTTTGAAGGGAGAAGAGAGCGAGTTGGGATCGGATTGGGTGGAATTGGAGTGGCTCAAAGCGAGAGGTTATTACAGCATTGAGGCTTTTGTGGCGAATAGGTTAGAAGTGGCGTTGAGGCTGGCATGGCTGAATTGTTGTAGCGGCAAGAAAAGAGGCGTTAAGTTGAGAGAAAAAGTTGCTGCAGCAGGTGTTGCTGCCAACGTGTTTTGGAGGAAGAAGGGGTGTGTCGATTGGTGGGAAAACCTGGGTACTGAAATGCAGAGGCGTCTGTTGATGGTGGTGCTGGGTAAAGCCGCAAAATCATTAGTATGTTCTCAAAATTGCCTTATAACTATGCGCTGTTTAATATTTGGGAATGTAATTAACAACGTGGCAAGTGCAGTGACTGCTTTCTTTAAAAGAATAGTCTGTCAGGAAGTATACTACGTATTCAATGCCGGTATAATTTTTAGAACCCAGAGGGCTCCTTTTGTTAATTTTACAATTGATAACCTTATTAAATAACCTTACTTTTGTGTTTATGGTTTGCTGTTACTGTCCTGAGGTTGCGGAAATGATGGTGTTCATGATGTAGAAATTGAAATTCGGCTATTAACTTTTGGTTGCTACAAGTTTTCAGACTCGTGAGATTCTGAAAGGTGCAAGTAGTGCTTCCGAAGATGAGAAGTGGCTGTTCAGAGGACAGGGTGAACAACAATTGAGAGACATATACGCTGGACCATTGTCAAAGTCCGTCCTAAGTCTCTCAGCCAATGCAGAATTTGCCTCCATTGTTTTGCCGACTTCATTGTCCGGGAGAGATGCTTCTTTGGCCACTGTATTTAATCCTTTATTAGTGCTTCAGGATATTTTTTCTTTAATAGCACCAGGTCAGCATCGTGAATATAGTGCCCCAAAAATTTTCTTTAGTTCGTTGAGTTCTGTAAATACCATTTCTGATTGTGTATTAAGAAAATTACGAGGACTTTTTATGGTTATTTCACTTGATTACATGAAACTTGAACTTTTTGGGGAGGGAAAGTCTAAGCCTTCGAATAAGCCAAAGAACAAGATTGGAGCAGGTAGCCATAGAAAAAAGAGGAAGACTCATAATACGAAAAAGCTAAGTTCTGAGCCACGGACTTGTGTGGATATGTCTTCCTTGGAAAAACCCCTCAAGGTATCTTTCCCTTTTTACCTAGTATGAGAAGTACTTCTGAGGTCAATTTATTTTTTGAGAAAACGTACTAAAAAAAATGTATCTTGTGAGATATTAATTTGAGAATGGTTCAATTGGTTTTAGGATCTTGAATGTACATTTGCGTGCCATGAGATACACTCGGTTGGGAGTCATGGGATGGCTGAGATACCTCTTGCAAAGGATGAGCATGGAGAACTGTTGTCTTCAATGGTTGTAACTGGTGGATTGTGTTTTTTTCATTTGGATAATCTCTCTTGTTGATCATTTAAATGGTTTGTAACTTGTAGCCTGTCATCAGGAACACTCTAAAAGTTCAGTGCTTGGAAAAGGACGAAGTGCCACAAAGAGGAATAGGAAAGGAAGAGGTAAGAATAAAATCTGTGGCAAAGTGGTTGAAGAGAGAAATTCTGCCACATCGATTGTAGAGGCTCCCGATTTCTCCACTATCTCTTCAGATGAGATAGCAAAGCCTGGTGGAATGTCGGATAAATTAACAGAGCAGAATGTTGCAAATGAAAATGTCACTGAAGTTATCGACCACACATCAAGTGCTAGTCTCAGTAGTTCTGCTGATGAGCCAAGCGGGAAGGAATTTTCGGGTGACCTTGCTGTTGCCTGTTCTGAAGAAGTTTGCCATGTAGGTCAGTATCGCCAATCTTCAAGCAGTCTGATTGACTATTGAATTGTACCTTTACAGGATGGAAATGTTAAATTGTAAAGTAGAGAATGTAATCTTGTGCAGTCCCTGCACCACTTGATGATGTCTCCAGCAACGTAGAAGCTAACTTCTGGAATGGAAAACTTGAGGCAGCCGGAGGTTCCACTCACAAATCGGTCAGAAATCTTGGCATAAATGGGGAGTCCATCCGATTTCAGGGACAACTGAATGGAAATCTTTATGAAAGTGGAAGCACAAGCCCTTTAGACTGCCTGTCGTATGAGTGGCCTGCTTTAGCTCCAGTCTATTTTCCATCTACTAATTCACATATTCCACCCGCCACTGATAGGTTGCATTTGGACGTTGGTCATAACTGGCGTAATTATATTCGTCAACCTTTTATGTCTTCGGTACTTCATGCAAGAAATTCCCCAATAGAAGGTAGCTGCAACCGGATGTTGTCCAGACCATTACCAATGAGTTTAGATTGGCCTCCAATGGTTAGGAGTCTTTGTGGATTTGCTCCATCCATGACTTGTAATTATGATTCCAGATTTATCTCAAGGAGGCAGTCTACTTTTCAGCAGAATGTTACTGTACAGAACATGCAGTTTAATGCAAAGACCAATGATGATGATAGAAAAAATTCAGGGGAGTTCATGGATTTGCCTGAATCAACAAACGGGCTGGAGCTAGCAGAAGAATGTGACAGCAGTTGGATGTCTGAGGAAGAACTTGAAGTGCATACAGTTCCTGGGATAGATTACAATCAGCACTTTGGCGGTGGTGTGATGTATTGGAATCCTTCTGATTATCCTGGGACAGGCTTCTCTAGGCCTACTTCCATTAGTTCAGATGATAGTTCATGGGCGTGGCGTGAAGCAGACATGAATAGGGCAGTTGACGATATGGTAGCATTCTCCTCTTCGTACAATACAAATGGTTTGACTTCACCAACTGCGGCATCATTTTGCTCGCCTTTTGATCCTTTGGGTCCTAGCAAAGTACTGCATTCGTCGTCAACAGTGAAAGACACAGTTACTGAGGAGGTTTCTGGATCTTTAGGCAGTTTGTCTGTTGACATTGAGGGGAAGACTGGAGAGTCTCTTCCTTACCCAATTTTGCGTCCAATTATAATTTCAAAGGAAATACCAAGGTCTGATATTAAGCATAATTCTCATCACAAGAGTCCATGTGTTCCTCCTAAGAGGCGTGAACAACCTCGGATCAAGCGGCCACCTTCGCCTGTAGTGCTTTGTGTTCCCAGAGCTCCACGTCCACCACCACCATCCCCTGTGAGTGACACCAGAAAACACCGGGGATTTCCAACTGTAAGGTCCGGTAGCTCCAGCCCAAGACATTGGGGTATGAGAGGTTGGTTCCAAGATGGAACTAATTTGGAGGACACTTGCGTGCGGATGGATGGTACTGAAGTTGTTTGGCCTTCGTGGAGAAATAAAAATCTTTCAGCCCATCCAATGATTCAGCCTCTCCCTGGAGCTTTGCTGCCAGATCATCTGATTGCAATATCTCAACTAGCACGTGATCAGGAACATGTGGGTACTTACACTCATGTATTGCACCTTTAATATGTGAATCCAGGTATATATGTTACCCTGATGTATTGATATTAATGCAGCCAGATGTGTCATTTCCTCTTCTACCACCTGAGTTACAGAGCTGTCCTACAAGAAAAGCCTCTATTTCTTTGATGCATAGCCTCCTTCATGATGAAATTGACCTCTTCTACAAGCAGGTGGGCACACTTAAGGTTCTTCTTTCTGGATTGCCCCTGTCCTCAATCCCTTCAAAATGGGGAAGGCAACAAAAACAGCAAATAATTTACTTATTTATTTATTTTTGAATCCGTGCCTTCGGGTGTTATTTCCTTCATTTCATGAGATAACGGCACCATTGATCACTTGTCTATCCAAGGTTGCTGCAGCAAATATGGCCCGTAAGCCTTTCATCAACTGGGCTGTCAAGCGGGTCACTAGGTCTCTCCAAGTCCTTTGGCCTAGGTCCAGAACTAATATCTTTGGTTCAAATGCAACTGGTTTGTCCCTTCCGACAAGTGATGTGGATCTTGTGGTTTGTCTCCCTCCAGTGAGAAACCTGGTAGGAGCTCTCTGACATTTTTTTTTGTTTGTTCTACCTTTGATGAGTCATGATGTATCATTAAGGGAAGAAACTTACCCGTGGAATATTTTGCAGGAACCTATCAAAGAAGCTGGGATTTTGGAGGGTCGTAATGGTATTAAAGAAACTTGTCTTCAGGTATGTTGATGCTATTACTGTAAAATGATGCTGGATAGGCAAGGTACTTCATACTTTTGGTGGTAGTCAATATGTCTCCAGTTGAGACGCATTGAGTTTTTTTTCTTTTCGTTTCTTTTTGTTAGTCAGTATCCACTTCCTTTTCTGTTAATGTTTGCCCAGGCATTCAAGTTCGTTATTAATATTCATTTAGCTATTGTGCTTCCTTGTTTTTGAATCTTACATGATACCCAATCAGTTTCTTGGTTAAACTTTTGCTTTCTGCTCTGTGAATTTCTGCCACATGCTGGGGGCTGTACTGTCGAACAAAGTTGAAACGATATGGGGCTGAGAAATGACACTCTCTTTTAGTGCATGTCCCCTAATTGATGCTTTAAAATGATGATTAGATAGCTAGGCTTCAATCAGTTGAGGATCCTAGCTATGTTAGTTTGTTAGAAGAATATCGATTGATGATTTGTGGTACAGTACCTTTAAGAGTTGTGATGCTTACGTCAGAAGGATGTTGATTTTTTAATTGTAGAATATTTTTAGATTTGGAGTAAATAAATAGGAATCCTATTTCTTTTTGTCCTTTTTTCCCATGATTAAGTGGCACTATTTCCCCTTTCTTATTCAACATCTGTTTCTATATGGCATCCCAGAATTAGTATAGCATGACTATCCTTAAGTACAATGAGCTATAACTTTTCCCTGAATATCATTCTCAGATTGAACTGATTGCATGGATGTTTGCTGTCTCCTCAATTTTTGGCTTGCATTGGAAAGTGGGCATAGAAATCTTTTCTCTCTCTGTACCTTTTTTAACTGTATTATTTTTTTCCCCAGTGAGCTGTACCTTTTCTTAACTGAATTTATCTCCAGCATGCAGCCAGATATCTTGCTAATCAGGAGTGGGTGAAGAATGATTCACTGAAGACTGTGGAAAACACAGCTGTATTGCCTTAGTTCGCTAAGCTCTGTTAGTTTTTCTTCCCTTGTATCATTTCCTCTATGTTTCTTCTCATAACAGTACCATTTTGTATTTTAGATACCTATTATCATGCTTGTTGTGGAAGTACCCAATGATCTGAACATCCCTGCTGCCTCTAATGCACAATCACCAAAGGAGGGGGCAACTAATATTACTGCTGAATATGACAACAATATTCTGTCTGATATGGCTGGTTTGGAAGATTCACTGTCACCTGAGTGCTCACAAATTGATAACAACACTACAAAGGATGTGAAATCAGTTCGTCTGGACATAAGTTTCAAGTCCGCTTCACATACAGGTCTTCAAACCACAGAACTGGTAATCATTTTGAGAGTGCAATAGCTTTCACCGCTTCAATTGATCTTTTTTGAGAATCTAGGTAGACACATTGATAATCCACAGTTAGGTCCATCTCTAACAAGATGCACATGCACGCACAACAGCTATTTGGATAATGTTCTCCTGGGCACTACTATTGGGTTTGAAGATCGGAGCCTCTGGTGTTTTTTTTTATTGTTTATGAATCGTTTGATTTTGCCTTAAATATGATTTAACCATGCCTTGACTGGGCTTTCAACAACGTCTACTAGTGACTTAAGGATTTTATTTGCTGTCTTTTCCACTTCATTGGTATGTTATTTCTTTCTTCTTCATTTTCTTGTTGGTTTTTTAGGTGAAAGAACTTACTGAACAATTTCCAGCTGCAACACCTCTTGCTTTGGTATTGAAACAGTTCTTGGCGGATCGTAGCCTTGATCAATCCTACTCTGGAGGCTTAAGCTCCTATTGCTTGGTAAATAATGATGCATGGCCCATTGTGTGATGTTTCGCTACAAAACCTGAAGTGCTATGTTTGTAGAGATTGGCCACTACATGGATATTGTGGTCAGAATATCAATGCGTGAAGTAGCTCTCTAGGAGTTGCATTTCATGTTTGTTCTTTCTTTTAATTCATTTAAGGATTCAAGTTGCCAAGTGTACAGTGATGTGCTGCTGTTTCGGTTCAGCTGAAGTTGCTATCAATAGAGAACACATTTATATTTTTTGTATTGGATTGTCATCTATTGCAATGTCATCGTCCCTTTTGTTCATTTTTAAATCAAAAACTTTATTTCAGGTCTGAGTTTCTTAACAACGATTTTATACTTTTTCAACAGCTATTGCTGATTACACGCTTTTTGCAGCACGAGCATCACCTTGGCCGGCCTATTAACCAAGTAATCTTTTTCATTGTAACTTCTACTCCTATGTTTGTTTACAAATTGTACAACATACAATTACCCCTCCCCCCCTTCTCTATGCATGCATGTGTACCCACTTGTGGCAGTTCTACTATAAAAGTGTCGGCTTCCTCTTATTGAGGTTACTAGGTTCAATCTTAACATGTGGCCTGCCTCTGTTCAGTTGTCAGATGGCTATTTGAAATAGCATTTTGACCTCACGATTGATGTATCGATTTTTTTGGTATTGTGTATTGTCTATGGTTCATGAATGATCATGCGATCCTGTGACTCAAGGATATTGGTGTAACTTCTTGCCTTTATGGTGTCTCATGAGTTCTTGTCTGATGAGTTTGATGAAACTTGTTTAGAAACACCCAAGCAGCAGAGAAATTGCTACGGTACTAGCTATATGATTCTCATTCATTGGTGGAAGACATTTTTATCTTTTTCAGCTTCTATCTCTATTGCTTGGCTACCCATGAGCCTACACTTTATATGACTTTTTACACCCTTGCCCAATAAAAGGAGAAAAGTCACTATAATTGAGCAAAGAAATTGATGTATGGCTTATGCATTGCACGTATAATCTTGCAGTCTCGATTGAACTTTTATGTGCAGAGTCCAAAGTGGATGTTTAATTTTTACCACAACTGCTTGTATTGATTTTTGGTTGGGATGTTCTTGCAGAACTTGGGAACCCTTCTGATGGATTTTCTTTACTTCTTTGGGTGAGTCAAGGACTCAGGATATGATTTTCCTTCTGCTTCATTATGGGAAGTAGTTACTATGACTAACTGAATATTGAAAATTTGATTTATCTACCTTTTCTTCCCTTGTATGTACTTTGCTTTACAGGAATGTATTTGATCCTCGCCAAATGCGTATTGCAGTGCAAGGAAGTGGAATTTACTTGAAAAGGGAAAGAGGCTACAGGTAATAAGATGAAAACTGCATGTGACGTGGATGCCATTGATTGTTGTTCCTTTTTTGACTACAATTGATGATCTATTCCTTGATGCTGTAGTATCGATCCAATACATATTGATGATCCTCTTTTTCCAACAAACAATGTGGGGAGAAATTGCTTTCGAATACATCAGTGTATCAAGGTCAGCCTACACGATTCTTACTGTATCTAACCCGTACCTTTTCGTGTAAATGTGCAGTGTTAACGGTGGAATCCTGGGGAAAAAAAATTGTTGTTGATTATACTTACCGAGGAACCGTGGTAGAAAAAAAAAAAAAAAAAGTGCCAAAATCATTGATCATCAAAGATTGGTGTGGTGCCATGGTTGTATCAAGCCTATGTTTGCAGTTAATGACCTCTGAATAAATGCTTGTTAATTTTCAAGTTGCATCTGATGTTGCTTGTACACAACGCATTGGTTATTGCAGGCATTTTCAGATGCTTATTCTGTTTTGGAGAATGAACTCTTATGCCTGCCTGGTGAAGGTGATACATGTTCAAGGGGATCATACAATTTGCTTTCAAAAATCATCCCCAATTTAGGACAGGGAATTTAGTTGTCTGAACACTTGTATTTGTGGGAGGTATCTTATCAAGCTACTCATGGTTTTTGTTTAAAGTGAAATGGAGAAGTGTTTGTGCAATTTATGGCACTACATGCAGGAGCTTCTTTTTTTATTTGGAGGGCCAGCATTTCTTGCTCTTGTGTGACTTCGTTCGGCTTATAGAGAAGGGATGTCATACGGAGAAATGTGAGTGGGCTTCAGCTTGCAACTGTCAACAATCTCTTAAGGTGGGAAATTGTAAAGACGTGAGCAGATTACTTCCTTATCTCCCGAAAGTATTTTCAACTCTTCTGTTCACTTGGCAAAAGCTTGCAGCTTTACTTGTATGAAATCTAGTATGTATTACTCGAAATTAAGTGATACTGATCATGGTGATATTGTTGTACAGTGTCTTAAAGAATCCAACTTCAGTTTCTCTTGGTTCTTTCTGATATTTCTCCTTTGTTTCTCAATTTAAACTATAGTTACTTTCCTCAATGTTTGGTCACAGTTTTTCCCTCCAACCAGCCCACATTCTAGGAGCTTGCTGGCTACATGGTTTTTTTTTTTTTTTTTATGCTGATTGGAACATGCACGTTACTTTGTGGGTTGTGTATGTTACGGTTTGTCTTGATAAGATTCTTGTTTTGCTGATAGAAAATCTGGTTTTGGTGTGGGTCAATACAATGCCTGCAGCTCTTTTTTGACTGGAATTAGATTGGAACATGCCGCCCCGAATTCATCATGCCGGCCACCGTAATTTAAGTATTGATTTTGTGGACATTGCTACTTACCATTTCATTTTGATGTTCTATGTGAGACTTGCTCTGCAGATGAAGAAATCTCTGATCGAAGATTGTTGTCGTTTGCAAGGTCTTGTTGTGCCAGCTTTGGGTATGCTTGCATCTTTCAAAAACTGTGAAATGTCAGCTTGAATCACTTTGGAGCCTTAGTGGTAATTACAACAATCTTCATATCTGGGATGCAAATACCTGTTGTGTTAATAGATGAGTTATTATTGATTTTAGTGTTTTGATGTTCCAAGAGCTAAAGGTATTTGTCACGTGATTCTGACTGCTTGTCTGTTTGGAACAGCATTGGCTACTACACCTCGGTTTATGCCAATTGTACAATAATTTAGGCTTTTCTCTTTAGTTCTTCGGAAGTTTTTAGGCGTTGTTTGCTTGTGGAAGAATGATTTCTATTTCCGTTTCTACTTTTCATCCGTTATTTTAGTTTTCAGTTTCCGCAGAAATCTTGGAAATTGTGTTCAATTTTGCATGGGAGATAAGAAGGGCGATCCTAGTGTTATTTCATAGTGTCTTGAGGTAACAGGATCAAGTCATGGAACATTTTTCTTTTTCCTTAATAATTTCTTAGAATATTTATGAAGAAAAACATGTCCGTTATAATATAAATGCGTTGCATCAATTTTTGTAGAAGTAAACCATCAAGGAGGTCCAAATTGTAGTTATTCTTTTTCCATGCATATTCTATTGCTGCCAACTGTCTTTGAATGTCTTTCAATTTAATCAGCATTTGATTTCAATTCCTATTATTTGCAACTAAAATGTTTAGAAGGATTAAGTACCTAATTGTCAAAATTAATCAAGATGGTGACTTAGGGATCACCAAGCACCTGATACGGTTTTAGGCTAGTTTCATTTGGTTTTAAGCTACCATTTTTCGGTTGGGGGGGAAAATTATGCCTGTTGGTGATTCGTAAGAAAATTTTTTAGAATGTTGGATCCGACTGAGAAATGAACTTGAGATCAACTTTGAATACCCTTAGTAATTATGAGATAAAGCTAATGCAAAGCTACTAGGATTTGTCAACAAAGACAAATTGCATTGAACTTATCTTATAAATAACGAAGACAATAGCAATGCAAACAGTAAAACAAGGCTTATTTGATTACAATGGACGCTTAGATGATGGTAAGAAAGCAACATTTTAATTGGGGTTTGAACTGCTCCTGAAGTATTCTCTCTCTCTCTCTCTCTCTCTCTCTCTCTCTCTTTTTCAGTTTCTTGTTATGATTACATTTAGGCCGTATATTGTCTCGTTCGTTTGTGAATGCCGAAAACAGCTATACGTTGTGTGACAAAACGTATTGTATGCTAGAAGTTGTGAATACAGAGCATTTACTAATTAACTATCGTATATGCACAGGCAATAGATTTTGTTCCTTCCGCAGACGATGACCAATAAGCTTGTTAAGCCTTTCAAATGCGATGACAGCCGCTTCATTTAGCAATTTATAGAGCACTTGAAACGCGTCATATGATGTCTTAAAAAAGAGAGCGAACCATATGATCGTCATCCACCCAAACCAATGTACAAGAACCATTAGAAGCAAAATTGTCACGAGGAGTCCAAAATGGTAAACCAATTCTGCCCATGATTCAGCAGTAATTTGTGTTACGAGACTGGGGTAGAGATTCTGCCAATAATGCCATAACGTTTACGGTTATGGCAATGACGGACGCAGGCATTCAAATGCGCTTGCTTGTTGGTGTCTGACTTGAATAAAGGCACTGAAGGTGGCCATAACGCAAACCAAACCAATATGTTATTCGGATTCAAGATCCCATCAAAGTCTTCGGGAAGATGTCTGCTGTGATCGCTTGCGCTGTTGAAACAAAAAAAACAAAGCTTAACACTTTGTTTGGAGTGCAAAATGGGTGTGGAGAGAAAATGGAGAGAAAGAAAGTGATGGGAAAGAAAGTAAATGGAGAGAATGAAATTTTCTCTTATGTTGTTTGGAGTGATAAGAGAATAGTAAGAAAAGAAAGTAGAGAGAAAATTATGAATTGTTTGGATATGAGGAGAAAGTGAAGAGAAAGAAAGTATTTTAATTATAAATTACTAATATACCCCCAATTGAGTGACAATTGGATCACCATTTTTAACCAATGCTAATTATAATTTTTTTTTTGTTTTCGGAAATCCTAATGTACATATAATTTGGACATGTGATCTGTATATATATGTGTACGAATGTGTGTAAATATATATATTTTATGTGATTTGTATCTATATATATATGTGTATACATTCCAGCAAACTCAAGTGGATGACGTGATTTTCATTGCGACTGGATATTGATTATAAATGTAGTTGATGAAAAGAAAATTGATCTAATAGGGTTGCCCAAATTTAACATCCCAAAGCAAAATCAAAAATGGATTCAAAATCTTCGCCTAACTCATTATTAGGTGCGTAATTTAGTATCTCCATTTATTTATTATTTCAATTTTTTTTTAGTGACACATAAGGGGTACCACCGTGAAATTGGAGCTTGGTAATAACAAAAATGTTGGCATCACCGTGAAATTGGGGCTCTGGTTGCCTTCTTTCTTATGTGGTGGACTTTCAATAAAAAAAAGGGTAATTGTGGTCATTTTACTGCACATGCTTACATTTTCTCTTGGTTTCTTTCCGATTTGGGGCGACTGTCCGTACAGTACGGACAGATCAGAATTTTCTCCAGCAATTCCACTCCTTTTCTTTCCTCTACACTCCAAACAAGGGATTATTTCTTGGAAATTGTACTTTTCTTTCCCTTCCTTTTCTGTCCCTTGCTTTCTCTACACTCCAAACATAGCATAAAGGTTGATTTCACCCGCATTGTTACTTTCAATATTATTCCCCGGCCATAACTTCTTTATTTTAAATTGTTCCATTACATTGAGTCTATTAGACTTATTTCTCATCCGTTAATTTGGCTGTTAAGTCTTTCATGACATGACACCAGAATGACTTACATCACAATTCATAAGTGATGTGATGAATCAGCACGTGGGACGTTATTAAACAGTGATGATGTGTCATTTTAAATTTTAATTAAAATTTATTTTAATTATTTTAAAAAATATAATTATATAAAAATTTAAAAAAACCATTTCTCAAAAAAGAGCAAATGTCATATTGTCATTCAACCCTAAATCAAATTGCTTCTTATCCCAGCTCTATCTCCTTTCAGATTGCTTCTTATCCTTCTTCCTATCAAAATTTGATAAATCCCAACCCTAAATCAAATTTTTTCCATAATCAATTCTCCTTACTGGTTGGATTTTCTATACCTTTTAACTCTAAATCATATTCTTTGCTCTCTATTTTTTTTTTGACCTTTCAATGTCCAGACCCTAAACCTTAATCGCGTTTTTCTTCTCCTTTTATCTTTGTTCCTCCTTTTTACGTCTACTTTTTCTTTTTTCTTTTTTTTTTTTTTGTCTATGATGTTTTTGTGTTGATTGTGAACGGTATGTTGTGTAAGAGCTGCTGGTGTCAAGAAGTTGAACAACTGAGAAGGTTTGTGCTAGTAATAATGTGGTTATCATTTGTTGAAAGTGACTCTAGCGTTATAGTGGCATGGCTGAATAGCTTGGAGGCAAGGCCTTGGCGTTACACATCCATTTTTCGTTAGATAAAACAAAAAATTAACGGTCAGGTATCATTTGGCTATAAACCTCGGGCAAGCAACAACTTTGCAGATGCCATGGCCAAATGAGGTACCTTGAGGACTGAGGCGCTTGTGTCATGCCCTTGAGGGCCAACACTAGATGTTGGGAGTTTTTTTTTTTTTTTTTTGTGGTCTCTTGTTGTGGCTTCTATTGGTCTGATCTCTTTACTGGTCACCTATGCGAGTAGTGTGGTGCCAGTAGGTGTTTGGACCCTACGCTTTGTTGGGTAGCTTTTGTAACTTTGCAATTCATTCTTGAATTGCCTTTTGATCTGTTTGGTCTCAATAATAGGTTTCAGTTGAGGGTTGGTAATCTTGATTAAGCATCTGTGCAACGTCATGTACTGTTCCTCTTAGGTATCCTTTGTTTTGCACGATGTTTTGAATAAAACCACCTCACTGGAGCTGTTTAAAATAAAATAAAAAAAATGTGTTATCTTCTGTTTGAAACTGCAGGTATTCATCAATAGTTTCACCATAGCTCGCAGTTTAATCACTAGTCAAAATAGTTCAATTTAAGGTATAACAAAATGAATGGTTGAGACCTCAGTTGACCAGTTGTTAAGAAGCGCAGTTCACAAAACAGTTTCACCACAAACCATTTGCATGTTTCTTCTTAAATTGAGAAAGAAAATTGAAAAAGCAAAATGTCTTACCTATCCTCATTGAGGAAATTTCTAATAGCTGCAACTAAATCAATAGCAAGAAAACTAAACTACGTGACTCTGCAAAGTTACTCCAATTATATATGTGCCGAGGAAAGGCATCAAACTAGCAAGCGGTTGGTCCTAGGTTATGCTATGATCAGTGCTTGTTTAACCCAGATTCGCTGGGTGACCTGCGCAACAATTACCTTCTTGCAAGGTCTGCACCATTGAGATCTCTCTGTCTTTCTCTAAATAAGTCTTGCATTCAGCGATAAGTATATGTAGTTGTCGTCCTCCCAGCCTTCTTTAAGTTGAACAATTTTTCAGTATTCAGTTCTATATATATATATATATTCATCAAACATGAAATGTTTTCAGTATCACAACTAAATACCATAATAGAAAATATTTTTTTTAGATCAAAATTTACTCAACAAATATTTTCCATATAGACAAGTAATTTTCTAACAAACAAACATGTCTTAAGAAATAATATTCACGCAAGATAAGTTGTTTCGTTAAAACAAATTTTACAAATGATTTTTGTAATTCAAGTACTTACGTTGAATCAGAATGTTTTGAAAATAACCAATACAAAGCCAAAATTTATCTACAACACGAATATTTATATGATTAACTTGAAATATTTTTTTTTCCTACTCAGTCATGACGCGAAATGAGAGTTAGCAAGGCTTGTTTTCAATGATTTGTTCAACAGCCAGAATCTTGGCATGGCAATATCAATCTAAGTCTAAATCTTTAATTATGTCAATGTCCTCGTGTTATGCATATTACATCAATTTTTGTCTTGTTGAAAAACACATTTTTAGTCATTATTTTTTTTGCCATTTCATCATATGACGGTATATTAACGTCCTTACCTAATTCTCTCGCTGGTCACCGATCCCATTCTTTGAGAAAAATATTATATGACGGTATGGCAATATCAATCTAAGTCTAAATCTTTAATTACGTCAATGTCCTCGTGTTATGCATATTACATCATTTTTAGTCATTATTTGTTTACCATCTCATCATATGACGGTATATTAACGTCTTTACCTAATTCTCTCGCTGGTCACTGACACCATTCTTTGAGAAAAAAATTATACAGGCTCTCAGTAGACGTTTAATAGTTCGATTTCAAATTTTTATTTTAGTAGTCATGAGTTTTAATTTTATAAAAAAAGCATATAAGATTTATATAATTTATATAAGAGGAGAACTATTTTATTATATAACTTATGGTTAAATAGATATTTTCATAAAAAAAAAAAATTATACACTTATACATATAGAGTGAATCAAACATACTACAGTGATTATGTATCAAAGACTTTAAATTTAATAACGAGAAAATTTTTTCAGGCTTAGTGCTATTCACCAAAAAAAAAAAAAAAAAAAAGTAAGAAAAGTACCTTGCTCTTTGACCAAACAAGTAAAATATTTGCGGTCTTGACTCTTCTGAAATGGGAAAAAGTCACATCGGCAACATGTTGTACATGAAAGTGCATCCTGTTAAATAGTTACCGACTCGGGTTGGGGTGTACGAAAAGAAAAAATTGGTCAGAAGAAGTGTCAATAATACAACGGTCTTATTAATTTCTGTAATAAGATTGATAAAATATGCAACAAAAATCATCGCATTATTTTTTGTTACAGAAAAAATTAACGTTATTATAAAAATATTTTTTATTATTGTATTATTGACACTTCTTCTATCATTCTCTTTTTGACCGCCGATCTTTTTCCCTGCCCTTTTTAGCTAAAAACTTCTTGATCTTTGACTTTTGCAAGTGGTTGGTGAATGAAGCTAAACGTAATTTGTAACAAAGAATAGAGATTTTCTAATTTGATTCAACGCTCTCAATGTCAAATATAATATGAAACCAAAAAAACGAACTTAAGTGAACTCAAAATAAAAAAGTAATAAAATAAATTTATAAGACATATAAAAATAATAATAAATATAACAAATACTCAAATGTACAAAAATTATAAATTAGAGGAAAGAATGGCACATAAAGATGCGTAACTGGCGTATCATGTTTTTATGTTACATATAAAATTAGATCAGTAGAATTGATTGCCTAAAATAGATAATTCACTCTAGCACTATGTTCGAGAGGAGGTCGAGAGCTCGATCCTTGTCTCTTCCAAATCTCTTAAAAGTAAAAAAAAAAAAAAAAAATAATAATATCTAAAAGCAAAAAGAGTACATAATCCATAGTTTTTTCGCTTATCGAACTTAGAATAAAAGAGTACCCCGATTACTATATTGGCACTACCTTGATTAATATGTACGACCATCATGAACACAAATCTATTTAGAATTAATATACTTCTTAATTAATAGCTAGATAAGCTAAGTGGCAGCTTGATGGCGCTTTCAAAGTTACATGACATAATAAAACAACGATATGGGTACTTCAGATTTTGGATTTGATTAAAATCGCTGGCAATCCAATATCAAACATGATTGGTATGTATGACATTCGAATTAACAGTTACCCATTAAGAAATAACTGTAGTCACATGTGTATCGATTTGCTGTAATTATTAATAAAAATCTTATTGTAAATTCAATCTTTTACCTGCCGACTTTTCTTTAATTTTAGGATTTTTTTTTATTAGACCCCACATAATTTTTTTGTGTGTAGTCTTTTTCCTTAGGATAAAAGTTGCACAATGTACAGTGCAGTCATATGAAAGAGAGAAAATGCAACCATTACTAATAAAATGTAATTACGTTGATAATTTGTGTAAAAATTTTTTTTTAAGAAATTTTTTTTTTGAAGTTAAAATTTTTTTTAGCGCATACTAAATACGATATACACTTTTAAATTTTAGAGTAACGCCCGATTAGTTTTAGATTTTAACTTTATTTTTCATATTTTATGAATATAATTATACTAAATTAGTGGATGATTGCACTTTGTTAGTAGTAATTCTAGAATTTTCTTAGTTTATAGTTTTTCTTATTATTTTAATAGAATTAAGATTTTAAAATGTATCTAATCCTTTTTTCTTAATATTACAAGATCAAGCATACTTGGCTTGCAATATCATTCCTTCACTTTTTCTCAACCGAATTTCCCAATTTCATATATTAGTTTTCTCTTTCTAGCAATTTTCCTTGAAGATTATTGTCTGTTCTTAATTGTAGTAATATTATTGATTGAAGTTTGATTTATCACGTCGTTAATAGAGAACTACACATGTTATATGAACTTGATGTTTCTTGGCCGTTACAGTGCCTATATTTCATTCAAGAGGTGATGCCTACATGTATGTACGTATGTATGTATGTATGTATATATATATATATATGATCTCGAAGTCCTCATATAGCGCTTCTTCTAATCCTAAACGGAGGGACCCGAGTTTCATGAGCGTTGGCGGGTCCTGGAGTGCCTGTCAAGGGCACGAGTGTATCGGGTGAAGAGAAGGGGCGGTAGGCTTAGTAGGGCTTGAACCTACAATATCACCGTTATGAGCGGTACGTTTCAACCAATACGAACCTATTTCACCAAGTAGTGCTAATTTCTCCCTATGGGCAGAACTTTCTAAATCCAGTACGGAGAGGAAGGAGACGTGGCATTGATAGTTGGGAATCTCGCGCATCCCAGTCAAGTTCAATCGCTAGGCGCCCTCTATCCGTCGCTACACTATTCCCAAGGACTAGCAAGTTGTGCTCGCCGGAAGAATGGAATAATATCATTCGCAACAGTTGTGAAACGTTGTAGGTCTGCACCAGGGGAGCTTGGGGAGGCAAGAGAGCTTAGACGATGGTGGCCCAGCCCATCATTCATTCACAAATCTTGGCTGCATTGCATCAATATGGATCAAATAACTAAGCCAAGAGGCAATAAGGAAGTGCTAACTATCTTTCCTAAGAGTTGTATAAAAGGATAGGAGGAAAGGAGTAGCTCAGAAGAAAGTTCGGTAGCATAGGAAGAGAGTGTTGCTTGTAGGTCGTGATGTGCCTTGAGATGGCCATCTCCTGTCCCCCTGCCGGTGGAAACCTTAGTAGGTACACGTTACTACTTCTTCTTTTTTCTTTTTTCCTTTTGAGGAAAACGTTACTACTCCATTATTTTGCACTTTTGCTTACTCGCTTATAAAAAAGTCGAGTTTCTTAAGGAACCTTTACCTATCAAAAAGGCTGATAAAGCCAAGGTTGAAAGTCGCTGCTTTGATTTTTTCAACATGAGATTATCCTCATCGTTATCAGTGATCTGACATTAGAGAGAGAAACAAAACTGCGTGAGATTATCATAGGCAAAGATGCGAAATTGGAAGAAATTAAGAGGAAAGAGAAAATAGTTATAAAGTATTTATAATTAATAAAAAAAATTTTGTAAAAAAATTAAGATCAATTTTTTTAAGAGACTAAATTTAGTCATAGAGTGTTCATAATTAGTAGATTTTTATTTTAAACATTAAGACGTATGATAATATTAAGTAAATTTAAGATAATACTAAATATATTTAAGTTTTATTTTTGCAAAAATAATTCTTTTATTATTTTTAAGAGACTAAATTTATTTTTATAACTATTTCTGACGTATGAGACTCAAATTAGAATTGAGCATGACTTTCAATTAGCGGGATAACTCGACTTGTAGTGTAACAAAATCAACAGTTCTCTGTATTGAAATCGTTTGTATTAAATATGACACAAATCTGTACATATGTCTGATGTGAAGATGTTAGAAGAACCTACAGAAATAGGAATAAAAATGACAATGATAGCTTACAAATAAAATGTTCAAAGTGACCATTTACTATCAGGGCATGAGGATCTTTTTTGACAAATCCCTCTGTCAAGAGTACTTATCAGATTGAAACCAAACCAACCTAAAATCGAGATTTTAGGCAAATTTACATCAACTAAACTAAGCTGCATAAGGCAACAAACACTACACTTCAGCAGACTTATAATAAAAATTATTAGAATACGTCTGACAACGATTTCTAATAAAACTGACCTACAAAAAAAACAAATAAACAGTGTAAAATGCCCATTTCTAAATAAGTCACTGTTACATAGGCATAAATTTTTTATATACGATTCAGTCATATTGCAATAATATATATATTTTTTTGTAACAATATATACATTTTTATAATAAAAAATAAAGTGTAAATTTTTATTATAAAAAATATAATAATTATTAAAAAATATAAATATTATTACAATACATCCGAATTATTTAGAAAAAAAAACGTATGCTATTAATTTTTCCTGTTCAAAATAAAGCAACAAAAGCCTACTCCCATCAGACAAGTCAACGGCACAAGTCGCAGGGGGCAGACGTAAGGAATGTTTCTAAACCATGCATAATACGCCTTGTAATGCGCCCCTGACCTTTCTGCATGTTGCTTAAAACAATCCCCATTTTTCCACAGTGGAGCCTACCAAAAACCTCTACACATCACGGGTATCAAGGTTGTCAGAACCGAACCGATCATTTAACAGGTAAATTAAGAGATTCAAAATTCAACCGGTTTAACTGCGGTTAAACCGGTATTTAATATTAAAGATATAAAAAATAAAATATATGTGTATATAATACATGTAAAGAATAATATAAGATATAAATATTATATATATATATATATATATATATATGTATATAGTAGAATACATATACTTTTAAATTTAACATATATTATTTATAATTTATTATAAAGTAAAATTAATAAATTAATATATGTAAATATATTTAAAACATAATTATATATATAAATAATATAAATAAATTTCGATTGCACACGAATTAATGATTATATTTAAATTATATTGTTGTTATTTTTAAATACTATGATGAAAAATTTTAATAAAAGATAATAAGTATTTAAAGCAAATTACATTTTAGGGACCATATTTATATGAATTATTATTATTTATTTATGTTAAAGATATTATAGTTTAATATAAGAAGATTGAAAAAATAAATAATTAGAGGAATTTATTAAGTTTTGCAGTATAATTAATAAATTTTCAATTTGAAGAACACAATAAGTTAAAAAATTACTTTATAAAATATATATTTATATTTTAAATTAAAAAATTTTAAAAAAATTAATAAAAACTCAAACCGTTCCAACCGGTTGAACCGGTATCAGTTCACCGGTTTCTGGTTGAACCAGCCGATTCTCAGATTCTTAGACCGATTCTCAGTTGAGCCGTTTTTTGTGTGAACCGGACTAGGTTAGGGACCGATTCCCAATTTTTTCAGTTGAATCAGTCGGTCCAGTCCAGTTCTTATTACCATGCGTTGTATTATTATTTCTTTTTTGTTTTTTTACTCAAACGATACACCAACTTGTTTCCGTCTCATAAAGGTGCATTTGAATTAATAATTAGTTTCAATATTATTATTATTTTTTTTGAAATATGAATTATGAATGGAGAAGAGAGGAGAACAACGAGGTGAGGTTGAGTTTTAAAATGTGACACGAAGTGGAGGAAATCTCCGACTATTCCGGTCTTGGATTAGTGATTAGTTTCAAGAAGGGAGGAGAAGAACAAGATGATCTTGTTTACAGCATGACAAAGATTACTTATTTTGGAAGTAATTTTATATCAGATACGGCATGATATAAATTTCCCTTTTTTAATTAAAATTTGCATTCAATATAGATATATTTATTAAATAAAAGTAGCTATTTTTATGGAAGAAAGGTACTATTAATTGATCAAATAAAATATTTTTTATGGAGGTGCTGTCTGCCAACTCCGTTTCTTCTCAACGAAGAAAAAACAAAAAGGGGAGTCACATAAGATCCCTATTCATAATTAGATTGAGACCATTATTGGCATACTGTAAATTGCATATTTTACCATTTTCTTATTTTCTTTAAGAGTATTTATACAAAAAAAAAAAAAGCATATCCATTTCAATATTTTTGTTAAAAAAAAAACCGAAGGAAGAACTCGAAAGAAGGTCAAAATTTTAGCTATTATTTTACAGGCACATCCTACTTTTTGTTACTCATCTTCTTTATACTGCAACTCTAGTTCAGTTTATGCAGGCTTAACAATAATTTTTATACTAAATAACAACATTAGGTTCAAATTCAAATTCAAAACACATTCTTAATTTTTGTAGTACACGCATAAAAGTAAATATGATTAATTGCATCATTTTATAATATTCAGGTCCATAATTAAACTGCATATCTGACCCAGTTTTGATAAAACGGGAAATCTAATTAATGACAGTCCAGTGATAAAATATTCTTACATCGCCAACAACATATAATTACATACTACATGTGAGACAGAATTTTTTTTTTTTTTTGATACATAAAAGAGGTAAGTAGGAGTAGTGTTCCATAAATTTACTAAAAAGATTTACATATTATATGTGAGTGATACAAAATATTATTTTTTTGATTCATAAAAGGGTAGGAGTAGTGTTCCACCGACTCGTCATGAAAATTTGGTCGAACCATTTAGTGAAGTGGGCCAAGCAACCAACACCAAATTTGCGAGGGAGTAAAATATTATTAATTCAGCCTACGTATAAACATAGGCAATGAATTTTGTTCCTCCTGCAAACGACGAGCCATAAGCTTGTTTAACATGTCAAATACCAGGATAATTGCATCGTATAGCAATCTGTAGAACTCTTGATACAAGTCATGTGATGCCTTGAAGAAGAAACCGAACCATACGACGAACATCATCCACCCAAACCAAGGTTCAAGAACCATTAAAAGTAAAACTATCACAAGCCCTCCAAATACAACTCTAATTTTGCCCACGACTACACTGTAATTCGAGTTTCGAGCTCGAAGTTGAGCTTCTGCTACCAGTGACATAATGTATATAGTCGTGGCGATGATGGATGCAGGCATAATGCCTTGGTGTGTGTCAAAAAGGGAGGGATTTGCTTGTCCGAATTTTACTTGAATCAAGGCAGAGAAGATTGCAATGAAGGAAACTATTATGTTATTCAAAGATAGGATCCCATCAAAATCATCCTGGAGGTGTTGGCGTTGACCGCTTGAGCTGTCATGAATGGGACGAATTAGTAACTTTCGGGATAAATGCGCGGACACGCCTTGATTATGTTCCAACATTTAGAAATTAGTCTTGTTAATTTTGATTAATTTAACATATAGTGTTACATGATTTTAGAAACTCAAACTGAACATTTTAATTTTTTTTTCTCAAATAAAAAAATCCAAAAATAGTTTTTGACAAAAACTTGACACACCTTACAAATTAAAAGTACTTTCCCCGAAACGCCGTAGGAATGTCGGATAGCGCCCTCTTAGACTTTCCCTTCTAGAAACATTTATCCTTGTGGAAACAAAGCCGAAACTGATCTCCATCAGTTAAACAGTCCGATTACTTGGTTTTCCACTTTTCGTAGGAAAATTTTTATGTGAAACTAGTTTACTTATTAAATATAATTACAAGAAGGTGATTTATGGGATTTGACGCTCCTTCAACACTATAGACTTATTAAATAAAATTGCACCATATCTCCCAAAAAAATAACAAAATAAATTTAAAATACTAAAATTCAATCTCCACAGTTTTTTGTTAGATTTTTTTATCATCCAAAAATATGTTTTATTCCTATATAATTCCAAAAATATAGATCTGCACCCCCAAGAAGATACATATAAGGGGCCCCTTTATGAAAGTGGGGGGCATGAAAAAAAACAATCATATATGAAGATATACCCCCAAATCCCCAAAGTGGCTACAAACATTATCCAAGCATCGTGGAGACAACAAATAGTTGGACTGAAGAAAAGAAGCACCAGCACGCAAGCCTTCTTTTTTGACAAAAAAATATATGTCTATAAAAGTATTTTTTAATTTTTTTATGACTTGCATTAAATATAATTAAATGAAATAATATATTTCATGAGAATGTATTGTGTACTTTCACAATTTTAAATAATAACCACATATTTAAACATGTAAAAATGTCAAATCATTTAAAAGAAAATAGAAAAAAATGTATTGATTATATTTATTTATTATAATAATAATACTTATAGTCCACTGAAAGGTTCTTGGCCACTAAAGAGCAGCCAAACGGTAAATTTTTGATTTCCCTTTTTTCGCCATGCTCATCAAATCTAATCTTCTTAAAATTGAAAATAAAAATTGTTGGTTTTTTTTACTGTTTTTACTAAATTACTCTATTGATCATATTATATACATAGAGTGACTAAGGAATTATATCCCATGAGGGCAAATGATAAGGAAGTGGAGATGTTAAATAAAAAAGATATAAGGAAATGAGAGTAAAAATATAAAATACAAATTTTAATGAAAACAACTGAATCAATTATAAGTGAATCATACAAAAATCATATCTTTTTTAGTTTTTCAGTGAGGGCAATGTGGCTTCACCAGTGCATATAGTATCTTTATTAAAAAGTAACATTAATATTTTGATACACTTTTTTCAAAATACAAAAAATGATAAAAAATTTTCTTTACTTCTAATTTTTCTCTCCATTATTTTTCTTTCTCCCACTTTCCTCCTCTCCTAATTTATCATCCAAAGACTTATTAAAACACGAATTGGAAGCGAGAGGTTTGGACGAATGTTCACTGTTAAAAAATTTGGAAAAGATAGACGGAGGAAGAAGAGGGCTAGAAGTTGGTCTTGTGCAATAAAAATTTCGTGTAGCTGCTGTGGCCTGAACTTGTTAAATCCGAAAAAGAAGGCTAAAGGGTTTAACCAAGAAAAAAGGAAGGCCGAAGGGAAACTAACCGCTGAAAGCCATCAGCTGCCGAATGCTGGTGCTGCTGATAAGGCATCTTCTCGTGCCTTTTCTTTAAGCCTCTCTGGACGCGTACAAATCTATCTCTGTTTGTCTCCACCTTACAATGGCTTCACCTTCGGGTTTAGAGGCTTTGAGCTACAATGAAAGAGTTTGAAGAAAAACAAAAGAAAGAGTTTTAAGCAACAATGCGCCAAAAAGCTCGTATCCGAGATAAAGAAAGGGTTTTGTTGTAGTATCCAACCGTGCTGTCAAATTTATAAGGGTGCTGCAGGTGAACCGATAGGAGAGTCTGCGTCGCTGTTCACATTGGTCTTTGGGTCTTTTATAGAGATTTGGGAGTTTCCGCGATGTTTCCCGGGATAGAAATCGCTTCTCGTAACTAGGTTTCATGACAGTGCCAAAGGAATAAGAAAAAAAAAAAGAAGAAGAAGAAAAAGAATCGATTTGTATGGCGTAATTTTTTTTTTTAATTTCACTCACATTTTTTTTATATAATTTACTTGTAATCTCATATCTTATAATAAATGTAGTCTACTTATAATAAAAAAAATAATAAAATAAATTTGTATGATTCAAAATCATGAATGACGTATACTCATACAAAAGTAAGTAAAAATAAGAAGCATCCAAGGAAAATTGAGAACTGTGAGACCATTTTGTAAAAGGGAAATACTAGTTAGCTTTGTAAAAGGGAAATACTAGTTAGCTTTCCTTAAGTAAAAATAAAGTAACAATAAAGTGTGGAAATATTGTCAACAATTTATCTTATATCAATAATTTGTCAAAATTTCAAAGCAGCATTATCATGTACAAAAAACTAATTATGTACAGAATACTAATCATATAAAAATTTATAATTCACTGGTCAAACTATTATCTTTTATATAATTTTAGAAACAAGTAAGATATCTTGTAACATAGGTCTATTCACTATATTTAAATGATAGCTAATTTTTGTGACAAATGAAGGAAAATATATAACATTGTGTGTTGGTTGGAAGCGAATGAGAGAGAGATTTAACATGTACTTACACATGGACCACATTAATAACACAAATACAACCACATAAATTTATGCTTCTAGAATCCATGAGTGACCATGAAACTCTATAAGCATACATAATCAGTTTTTGTGTTACATTAATAAAATAGACAGTAGACTTTAGTTGGCACACCTGCAACTAGGTGAACAAAATGCCCCGTGACAACTTCAAAGATATCACCCAAGAACTCCATATAAAGCATAATTAGTGTACCTACACAAATAGACAAGTATTTTGTTGATAATGCATCCGATAAACACTGAAAAAAAAAAAGAAAAAAAAGGAAAATTGCACTTGATAATGACTAAAGCAAATATGTCTCTAAAATGGGTCCAAGACCATTGAAAAGTGATCACCCCCACCGGAGTCCACAGTGTGATCCTTAGACGTATAATCTATAGTGCACAAACCCTGAAGGTGAGTACAGCTCCAGATCATGCACTTTAAGACAAATATGGTGCAACATTAAGGAAAAAAAGGAGGCTAACTTTAAAATTATGTCACTAGAGGCAAAAATTAACAAAAAAAAGAAAGCCAATTCATTGGCACTCCACCACCACCACCTTAATCATGTTCCAAAATTTGGAAATCAGTCTTGTTTTGATTAATTAAATATATAATGTTATATGATTGTAGAAACTAAAACTAAACATTTTAATTTTTAATCTGAAGGAAAAAAAATCCAAAAATAATAATTAACGAAAACTTGACACACGTTTGCCGAAGTAATGTTGGTGGTGTGGCTTTACTATTTCCTCAAGTAAAAGGTCGCCTTTTCTTTCAGCGTATCCGAAACGCCGACTTGCTCTTGTCCCCACCTCTGTCAGTGATCAATGGCAGGCCTAGGGTTTGAACTTTGGAGTGTTTAAACTAGCCCACCACAATTTTCCGATAAAATAATAATATAATATGCCATACAACGGGTAAGTCCGCACCTTTGTGGATGCATTTTTGTCTTAATCCGGAATTTTTCATAGCGGAACGAAATCGAAAATGATAATAGCCGATCAACAGGCTAAAAATGAAGTAAAGTTGGGTGAAAATTACAGTAGGTAAGATAGAACGTGGGGCTTTTTCACACAAGTTCTTTTATAAGGTATGAGAAAATTACTTGAGGATCGATCATAATACGATAAATAAAAATTTTTTTATAACTACATTTACAAAAATATATAATAAAAAAAGAAAAAAAATCATTATTGTTCTCATTCTATAATTTATTATTATTGTTTTACAAATTATAACAGTTAACAGTTATTGTATTAAGAACAATCATTGTGACAACATCCATCGGGACATTAACATTATCCTCTTCGCACTATCAATATCCCCCAATGGACACATCGCATTACTTTAGCAGGTGTACCCAAGTCCTTTGCTCTGGCACAAATTTTGATCTGCATGCGGCTGGGAAGTCACTATCAGTTACTTACACTGTGTTTGGGAGGAGGGAAAGTGGAGAGAGGGAGAGGGAGAGGGAGAGGGAGGGGAGAGTGAGAGGATTAAAGTAAATTATTGTGTTTGGAAAATGTTTGAAAAGTGGAATAGAGGAAAGTTTCTAATTCTCCTAATTCTCCTTACTCCACCAAAACCAACCCTCTAAAAAATGAGAGGAAAGTTGTTAGTTCTCCTATTAAATTTATTAAATGACTCAATTACCCTTACATAACTTAAAAATTACAATTTTACCTAAACAAAATATCTTAATAGAATTTATTATGAAGGATAAAATTGTTATTTCAACACATTTGATATTCCTCTCTCTCATTCTCTACTATTTCCCCAACAAAAGAATTTATAATTTTCCTCCATCCCATCATCTCTTTCCAAACATAAGAGATGATAGAAAATATTCTCTTCTTCTAATGATACTCTCCTCCACTTTCCTCTCCTTCACTTTCCTCTCCCTCAAGAATTTTTTCCAAATACAGTGTTAAAGACTTTGTTTGAGGATGTACCCAACCAACAGAGATAGAAAGAGAGGGTGAACGTGTTCGGCGGGGAGGGTTAAGGAAAGTAACAAGAAGATGCCTCACCAGCATTCCTCGAGTAATGGCTTTCAGCGGTTAGTAATACAACTTCCTTGACCCGTCATTTTGATTAATTTTCGCCATACGACTTCTTCTTTTTTTTTTTAAATGGACAGCGGAACCTGAAAGCAGATTTGTGCAGGAAACAATAGGGTTAACTGATCCAAGGAAGGGAAAAAGTACACAGCTCGAATTTTTCTTTGCTTGATTTTATGCTCAAATACAACAGGTTTTTGATTTTCTACAACAATAATTATATGTTCTATAATGAAAAAAGAAAGTAAATTTTATTGTTATTTTTTGTTGTAAAAAATATTATTGTTGTTGTCAAAAAAAATAAAAATCTATTACATTTGGATAGAAAATGGGGAAAAAAATTTCCTACAGTGTACCCAAAGGAAATCCAGTATTCCAAAGCAAAAAAGACTAAAGAACTGTGATTGGTCTCAATTTTCCAGGCTTGTATATATTAACAGATTACCACAACCACAAGGAACAAAATTCCCACAGCCGAAAACTGACAACTCCAGTTCATGAAACAACTACCTACAACACCAAATTGCCTACCCCACAAAGTCACCCTGCTGATCTGTTGCAAGAATCCAGCCACACTAGACTTTGTTATCCATTTCAATTTTTCTTTTTTTATACTTCGGTTTTCTTGAGATTTTTTTTAGATATTATTTATTGCTTGATCAAATATTCAAGCAATGGCTTCAGCAGCGGGTGACTTGACTCGGCTTGGCCGAAATGATTCCGTATTGGTCTACCCGTGGACTTGGGCGATCCAAAATTTAAGCTCGTCAATCGATTATATTTAAAGTTTATTATTTATATATATTTACGTATATAATCAATGCATTTTTATAGCTTCATGTAAATAATTTGATGCTTTTTTTTGTCCCAAAAATAATTTTATGTTTCATGTGCATAAAGATAGGAATATTATTTAAATTTGTAAAATTAAATAGTACATTATCATAAATATTTACCATTAATTATGTATTATACATATTATAAAAAAATATTAAAATATTTTTTTATAATTGACAGGCTGACTTGATCGGTTCAAGCTGTATTATTATTATTTTTTCTGAAGACGAGTTTGAAATCAACATCAAGATCTGACATCCATCTAGCACTAATGTGACCGGATATCATGTGGCGTGGACCCTAACCAAACTAGCCTTAGCTCCGCCTATGTCCACTCATACTCGTTCCCAAACTGACTGACAAGAATTTTTTGATTAAAAAAAAAAAGAGTTCTTGCTTCTGAATAGTCAAAGTCACTTTGTGTATAACATCTAAAAAATAGTTACTTAATTTGTTTGTATGGTTCTAAGAATCCCAAAGTAGTCCGGAATTCAAATAATCAAATCGCCTGTAAGTGGATAATTGGCTTTTGTCTTTCCTAAATAATTCGTTGGTTCTTAGTATAGTGTTATATTGTTATGAATTTAAATTTTTTTTAAAATATTTCGCAAGACTAAATTATTTTTAGTCTTTCGCACAATCAAAAAATATTAATCACTGTTGTTAAATACTGTAGAGTTTATTTTTTTTAGTGCAAAGCTTCAGTCTATTGTATAATGTCACCAGCTCAATCTTTTTTTTATAGTAAAACTATGGTGTCACCGTTACTTTTTTATTTTTATTAAAAAAAGAGAAAAAGAAAATGGGCTATTTAAACATAATATTTTTTTTTGGTAAACAAAAAAAAACATGATATATTTTTGTTATCAAAAACTATTTTCAAATTGTGAATTTTAGTTCTTACAATTAATCATATAACACAATATTTAATTAACAAAAACTAGAATTTGTTCCCCTTAGAACAGCACAAGTGATCAAAGTTGACATTTCCGGAATGACTTTGAAGGGATCCCATTTCTGAATCAAATACAGTATATTTCCATCATCTCCATCTTCTGTTCCTTCATTCAAGCTAAATACCAAGCAACAAACGCATTTGAAAACCATCCAGGCATTATGTCTGCGTCCATCCTTGCCACGGTTGTAAACGTTATCGCATTGCTGGCAGAACCTCAACTTGAGCTCGGAACTCAAATTGCAGTGGGATCATGGCCAAAATTGGTTTACTATCTGGTTGGTTCTTGTACCTTGGTTTGGGCGGGTGATGTTAATCATATGACTTGTTTTTCTTCATCAAGGCATCATATGACTAGTATCAAGACTTCTACATACTGCTATACGATGCAGATGTCTTGACATTTGACTTGCTAAATAGGTTTATGGGTCGTCAACAAAATCTATTGCTTGTGTTTATACGTAAGCTAAATTAATGATAGGGTTCCATTACATGCCCAAAGAAAATTATTTAAAGAAATGTTTATAATATAATAAAATTAAAATTTTTTATAATCTCATTAATAAATTTGCAACAAAAAAAAATGATTATTTTTCTGGTTGCATAATTTATCAATATTATTGTACAAATTATAATTATTACATTAAGGATACTCTTCTGATAATTCATCCTCCCACAATGTACTTTTTTCCTTAATGACATAGTGTGTAATGTGTACGTTGTGGCCAACGAATAGCTGTTTTGACTTTTGAGCATCCAATGAGCCGGACAATATGCTATATATGTACTCCAAAACAGAAACAGAAACAAAAAAGAAAAGGAGAATTTGTCAGCACTAGTTGAAACAAAAATTAGAAATTTTGTTTTTTTAATCATCATCATCCCCACTAGAACTCTAAAATACAGAAGTATCCATTGTAATCAAAGATGCTCGTTTTTAAGGGGATTTCCAATTAGCAACCACCCTTGTTTTGTTGTTTTAACAGTTTTTGAAGCGTATCTCATGTCATTTATGAATTTAGTTGGCCGCGGACCCTTGTTTTATTGGCTGCGGACCTGCGCCCATCTTCGTTGACGAATCCTAACCGCTTGGTATGAGCTTTAACTTATTGATGGAGTCACTTTCAAGGCTGATATTCTTAGAGTTTGAATCCCAGTTAATTAAATTCAGTTATAACCAAAAATATTCCTTACAAATTTAATCAACAGACTTTTTCTTTTCCTTCTATGTTGGAAGATGGTAGCTTAAACCAAATGAAATTAACCTAAACGGTGTTGTGTCTCTGCTGATCACTCATTACATGTCTTAAAATCGCTCATAAATAGTTACCGAATCTAAACTTTTTAGTTTCGTGTGATGTCAACTGAAATCAAATGCCGAATAAAATGAAAAACCTTCATGGATAAGTGGCAGATGAGTGACAAAAGGTAGAATGTGCCAAAATACTAGTTACAATTTGGAGCTTCTTTGATTTTTTCCTTCAGATTTTTTTTTTTAACAAACATATTGAAATGGATATGCTTTTTCTGTATGAATACTCTAAAAGAAAATAAGAAGGTAAAATGTGGATTTTTACAGAAAATTATTATTGATCTCAGGTGAATCTAATTAGAAATATCTAATGTTAGTGTTTGTCCCAATTTAATTTGTTTGTAAATCGCACATAGACGTGGCGAATAGTGAAAAAAAAAAAATTGCAGCCCTTCAGCCTTTCATGCTTTGCATAAATAAGAATCGTCCCGGGACCTCCAAGAGAGTGACACTTTTGATGTTCATTCACTCTTTTTAGGTCCCATTTTAAAAAGAAATGCATCAATTGCCAATCATTGTCTGATTCTCAAAGGATTAATCGCCTTTACTCGGCTGAAAACCCGTGAAACAGTACTACGGATCACAGCACTCTATACTATAATAACCATTAAACAACTAATCATCCCCTTAAATGAAAATTAAATCATATGGAATTTAAGAGTTAACCTTTTCTTTTTCTTTTTTTTTTTAGTGCCCTCAGGACTCTTTTGACCATCCCAATAATGTTTTTTCTTTTTCTTCCTCTTAACCATTTTCCCCCTTTTTTTTTTGGCAGTGGAAGTCAGAGAAGTGGTTAGAAATTTTGGTTGAAATAATAATGTGAAATGTCTTATCAAGTTTTGGACCAACGTTTCTCAAATTTTTTACCCTTAATTGTTGTCGAACAATTTTGCATAAACTAAAAAATTCTTAATTTTTGTTAGAAAAAAATAACACACTTGGGTAATAAATTACTTTATAAATATTGAGTAACATGTGATTTGAGTATGAAAATATTATCAACTAAGGAAACTAACCCAAAGCATAATTTTCAGTCTATACAACTAAAAACTGTTGTTAAGAAAATAAATATAAAAGAAATATATAAAGTAATAAACTTAAAAAGAAAAGGTGAGTTAGAGTTGTTAATATTATTTTTACAGAAGTGGAAAAAACATTATAAGTAAAATAGGATTGGCACTGGCACTGGCAAAATTGCCAGTTCTAATAAATTAGCAATATGCGTGGCAGCATATTAGCCAAAGGCCCAAAGCGGTGAATTGAAATCACGCACCCAAATGTACTTGGATACAAACGGCCGGGTGCAGATGTTGCCGGATTCACACACGCACAAACAACAATATAGAATTTTCCGACAATATAAAAAAGGTGAGGAGCACATGCCTTTTTTACTTTTTATCAGAACAGGTGCTTATTTTTGACTTCCACTCTAGCATCTCTATGCAATAAAAATCAGTCTTTGTTACGTCACACTACTGACATCAAGCTATGACGTCTTCGAAATCATATATACTTTTAAAAAAAACAGAAATCATTATAGTTCCCACGTGGCAGCTCAAATTGGGAAACTATCTACGGCCTACAAAGCGGCGCCTGCTAAAAAAGGAAAACGAAAAAGGGATATCCTCAAAAATTTTATCTTGGGCTATCCGTACGGTAGGGCCGGCCTAAAAAATTATTGTTTTTGTTATTATTATAATATATAAATATAATCGATGATGCATTTTTCTATTTCATATTTTCAACTAATGTTCATGTGCTTTAATTATTTTTAGTGGAGTAAATTTAAAATTATTATAAATCATATTATAAATTTATTTTTTATTAATATGAGACATTATATTATTTAATATGGTCTATTGACAAGTACTATCTTATATACATGAGTTAAATTAAAGAATACAGATAAGATAAATAAACTAAACTAAACTATTATATTATGTCAAATAATGATCATGAATACTAAGTCTTGCGAAAAACTCAAGCTGAAAGTAAGAAAAATTTAAAATTATTATAAGTTATATTATAAACTTATTTCTTATTAAATGAGACATTTTCCTCATGAAAGTTCTCAATTTGAAAAAAAAAAAAAGTTCTTATTTAAGTTGTGTCTGATTATTTTTCTGTGCATGGAGAACCATTGATTTTATCACACCACAAGTCAAGTCATCCTGTTATTATCCTTTTATGAAAATGTGAATACAAAATCAGTTTTTCATATGGATTTCCTTCAAATATATTATTTCCACTTGCCAGCGTTCTTGTGAATTAAAAGCCATGGTGCCTAATCCCAATTTAGAGTCTTTTACTTGCTAACTTATCCTTTTAAGTTAGCATACATGATTTTCTTCTACAAAAAAAAAAAAAAAAAAATGTAGCATACATGATTACTAGGGGTGTTGAAGAAAACCAAAAATTTCAATTAACCAAAAAAACTGAATCGAAGTGAATTGAATTTTTAGTTAATCGATTCAAAATAATAGGAAAAAATATTACTAATACAAAAATTATTAACAAATAAATATAAATAAAATATTATTATATCTCAAATAATAACATATTTAGTTTAAATATATAATGATTGTTATAAATTTTAAGAAAATATATATCAAAAAATGTTTTTTTACATTTAAATTATAATCTTATATTTTTTTATTATTAAATTTAGTTAACCGAACAGTTAACTGATACCGAACCAAAATTTTCAGTCAACTAAATCTTCAGTTTGGAAACAGTTTTCAATTTTGCATAATAAAAAATTTTGATTCAAAAATAATTATAATAATTCAGTTTAGTTAATCGAACCGTGAACACTTCTATTAATTACAGATATTAAAGAGATAAATAATTTGATAACTACTCATTATCTGTAGATAAAGATTTTGAGTCGTTCGCTTATAGGCTAGAAGGCTAGAAGGCTGTATCACGATTAATATGAAATTCTTTATTTTCTCAATTCTTTCAATACTTGCAACATCTTCTGCTGACTTTATTTTAGCTCAAGACAACCTCTGTCTTCTACGCGTTTAACTACGTTGTTAACAAGTTAAAAAAATAATACCACTTCTCAATATTGATTTTCTTTTATTTAGGGATGGATGACAGTAAAAAAATTTAAATTCAAATAATAACAGACATATCATATTAGCACTAAGCCAACTCCTCCTCCGGTGGTGGCATGGTGATGATGGTAGTTGGGTCTGAATTACAAAGTATTAAAAAAAAAAAAGGTTGGGACTTGAAAGCGGCGACTTGGCATGGTGTTGGTCAAGATCTATAATCTGTTAGCAACTTAGTACATATTCATCTTAGTACATAATCATCCACTTTTGCTTTTGGAGAAACAAATTTGGATGCTAGTTGATGAGTCGCAGCATGTTAAACCAGCAACTTGGCATGCATGTACGGTCTGTTTGGTTTAAAGAGAGAGGGTGGACAGATTTTGGTTAAAAAGAAAATCAATCAGAAAGACGTTTGACCATTTTTGCTTTGAAAGAAAAAAGCAGGAAAATGAGTGGTTAAAACAACGTAGGGCCTGTCATTTTCGTAGTGTACTTTACAAAAATAATTTTGTTATTGTTTTTTATTGTTATTGATAAAAATAAAATAAAATTATAATGATCAATTAATTAATATTAATTGTTATTGTGTAAATAATAAAATAGGTTTTTTTAGATATTTTAATTTTATTTTATCACAATAAATAATTTTTTTTGTCTTTAATCACTTTAAACTAGTCTCATAAAAATGTATCTCAGATATTTATAATAAATATTTTTAAATAAAAATATATCTTATATATTTATTACAATAGAGAATGTTTTTTTGTCTCTAGTTAAATTCATTAAATAAGACATATTATTTATATTTTATTACAATAAATATATTTTTTTCAGTTTATTTTATGCTCTTTCTATTGTGAAAATAGCAGTTAGACCTCTAAAAATTAACTTTCATATATCTTCATGACCTTGATTATTTTCCCAAACAAAGAAAAAGTGGTACAAACATTCCTGGTCATAGTAAAAGGTCTTGTTTTTGGACTGAGGTCATAGTAAATTGCACCCATTTGTATGCTTCTTCATCTATGACAAAGAAATTTTCATTTTGATCATATGTTATAGTTGGTACAAATTCATTGTCCCGTCAGCACACGCATTCTCACGGTCCCACCCTCTGAGCAACGGTACCATAAAATGTCCTCTCTTTGAAACAAGCAATTTGTATTTTGTCTTTTCCTATATGTGAATGTGAACACTGCCAGCCGTTATAAAAATTTTGGAATGCCCTTGCGGCAAAGTAACTTAAAAATAAAAAATAAGAAGAGTAGAAGACCAGAAAATTGAGTACAAGGAATGAATGAATAAATAAGCCCCCGCTTCGCTTATTGTGACAAATTAAAGGTCCTCTCTTTGAAACAAGCAATTTGTATTTTGTGTTTTCGTACATATGAATGTGAACACTGCCAGCCGTTACAAAAATTTTGGAAAGCCCTTGCGGCAAAGTAACTAAAAAGGGAAAAAGAAGAAGAGTAGAAGACAGGAAAATTGAGTACAAGGAATGAATGAATAAATAAGCCCCTGCTTCGCTTATCGTGACAAAAGATTATACCTCGTCATTTTCCTGCTGATAGGCTCAATATTTACATAAGGTTATGCATAATTTTTATATATATTTGGATAATTTAACTATATAAATATTGTGAATTGTGGTAAATTCTACTTCGGTTGCTTGTTTTATACTTTGTAGGACAATTGGACATAACCGAAGTAATTGACGCTTGGAAAAAAGAACCTATCGGGTTTGAAGCAGTAGAAACAAGCCAAGCACCAAAGAACCGAACCAAAAGTTTGATTGGAAAGCTAATATGTGGTCAGTTCGGGTAGAATTTCACAGCTTTACGCACTGCTCGGTATTTCAGCCATAACTTCCTCTACACAACTCGGAATTGGATGATTCTTAAGCTGAATCGAAGCTAAGAGATAGAGCTACAAGTTTTCTGTTTTGACTGACTTCGGATTCTGCTTGAAAAGGGTCGCAATTTGGGTCCGAAACTAGAGGGTCAAAACTGTCCAGGAAATTTATAAATCCTTTTCTGACTCGAATTTGGACTCTTTTAGGGCTTACAATTTTATTTTTTGAGGGGACTATAAATACAAAAGTTACAGCAGATTGAGGGGACTTTTGGAGGCTATTATTGTAGACACAAGACAGAGAAAAAGCGTAGAGAGCGAAAAGGAGAAGAGCATAAGAGAGGAACGCGAAGACGTCGGAAACGAGTTTTTCGATTCCTTTTCTTTCTCTTCATTTTCTTTTGAACTTAATGATGTTGGATATTTGTTTATCTTTGGTTTTTAGCATGAGTAGCTAGAACCCTAAACTAGGGCGAAAGGGATGTAGCCTAATTTATGGTTGGATTATTTGATTTTGTGGATGTTTAGATGTTCTTTTGATTTTATTGCAATTATCAGTTGAGAACTCGATTTGATTTATCTATTTTGTTCTTAAATATACTTTTGTGCCTGGCCATCATGAAAGTAGTCATAGGATTCGTGTTGAGATCGACAGATGAGACATAATCGTGCACTAAATAGATAAACATATGAACTTTGAGTCAGACATGAGATAAGTTTATATGATGTCATTATAAATTCTCTGTTCTTAATGGATTTAATCTACTTTGTGTGAGTTCGAGAGAAGATCATAAATAGATTGAATACGGTTAGGGTTGCTTGACAAAGAACACTAACTAAAGAAGAGGAATTGACATTCAAATTATTAATCCACAAAATTCATGTAATTCAGCCCCTTCTAGGTGAAAACCCATAGCCCTGGTACCCTCTATCTTGTTTAGTTTTAATTAATTTGCCTATGATTTTTCATTAGTTAAATTGTTTAATTTTTGGTTTAATAATTCTGCTTCTCATTAATTTTCTCAACATAAAACCTTTAGTTTGAATAACTTAAATCATAATTAATTCTTTATTCCCTTGGGTTCGACACCTGGAGTATTCACCAGGATTTTATTACTACGATCGGCCCTGTACGCTTGCAGGATTTTACCCGGTCACCTGCGTCATCAAAAAACAACGACAGCTAAAGAATTAAAATAAGACAAGAAAATTAAGAGACTACAAGGAATGAATGGTTGTACCTCGTGATTTCCCACGTTATCAAAACAACAACGACGGCTGCTATTATTAAACAAAACAAAACCTACTGAGATTATCGTAGTCAAAGACGCTGAATTGTGTTTAGGCACGACGGCTGGGAAGTGAAAATAATATGTTTGAAGGAAATCCATATAAAAAATGGATGATTTTGTCTTCGCATTTTTACAAAAGGAAAATATTAGATGACTTTGTAGAAACCAAAACTGAACATTTTAGGTCCCGTTTAGTAACAATTTTATTTTTTATTTTTCGTTTATTTTTTACAAAAAAATAGAAAATATGTTTGGTATTAATTTTGTTTTCTGTTTTTTGTTAAAAGTTAAAAATATTTTTCAAAGAAAAAAATAAATTAGGAAAATAATAAAAATTAACTTTCTCATTTTATTTTTCACTTTCTTTTCTATATTTTCTTTTACAACATTTTCTCTCTCTATCCAACCACTTTACTATATCTTTATTTACTCATTCTCTCTCTATCCCTCTATATTTTTTCTCTCTCTACTCTTTCTCTTTCTACTCATTCTCTCTCTACCCTCTCTCCCCTTGTCTATCTCTACCATTCTCTCTCTTTCCTCTCTCTCATTTTTCTCTCGCTACTCATTCTTTCTCTAACCTCTCTCTCCTTTTTCTCTTTCTATCATTCTCTCTGCTGATTCTCCCTCAACCCACTCTCTCTCTCTCTTTTTTCTCCCTCAACCATTCTCTCTACTCATTCTCTCTCTTCCCTCTCTCTCTCTGATTTTTCTTTCTCTACTATTCTCTCTACTCATTCTCTTTCTGCCCTCTCTCTCTCTCTTTTTTCTCTCTACCATTCCCTGTCAACCCACATTCTCTCTCTACCCTCTCTATCTCCTTTTTCTCTCTCTACTATTTTCTCTACTCATTCTCTCTCTACCCAGATCTCTTTTTTTTCTTATTTTACCAGTCTCTCTACTCATTCTCTCTCTACCCTCTCTCTCTCAGTTTTCTCTCTTTATCATTCTCTTTACTTCTTCTTTCTCTACCCTCTCTCTCTCTTTTCTCTCTCTGTCATTCTCTCTACTCATTCTCTCTCTATCCTCTCTCTCGTTCATTTTTCTCTCTCTACTATTATGTTTACTCATTCTTTCTCTATCATTTCTCTTTCTGCTATTCTCTCTACTCATTCTCTTTCTACTCTCGTTCTCTTTTTTTCTCTCTCTACCATTTTCTCTACTCATTCTCTCTCTACCCTCTCTCTCTCCCTTTTTTCTTCCTATATTCATACTCTTTTTACCATTTCTCTCACTATTATTTTTCTATCTACTTTTTTATTCTTATAAAAAAAAATAAAAATTGACAGTAATAAATACAAAAATTCAGTAAATAGTAAAAACAGAAAAATAAAAAATAAAAATAAAAAATTGATAGTACCTCCAAACAAACACTTATTTCTTTTCTTCAAAGAAAAAAGAAATCCATAAATAGCTTTCAACAAAAACTTTGACGCACCTTGCCCAATCAATGTTGGCGGTCAGGCATTTCCTTTTTCCTCTCTTTCAGCGTCTCCGGACGCCCACGTGCACTCTCGCTTTCTCTGTCTGTTCGCATTCTCAGCTGATTTGCCCGTGACGAAGGGTCTCCGCTTAAGCCATAATATAATAATAGGGTCTCTGCTTAAACCTCGGCGCACCAAATATACGGAATGAATAAATTTTTTTTTATTAAAAAATATATACACTCATTAAAATATAATTTTTCTATTGTTTTAGAAAAAAAATTTCAGAAAAAAAAATTCTTATAATAAATCTTATATAACTTACACACTTTATATTTTATATTTTAGGATAACACCAATCTACATCTAAATTTCAATTTTGTTAAAAAAGAATTTTCTATTTTTTTCAATTGCTCGTACCTGTAATTGAGTTTAAACAAGTGAATCAAATTAAAAATTCCTGCAAAATAAGTAAGGGGCTAGTTGTCTCTATGTTGACTAAGAAAAAAAAGTCGGTGGTCTTTCATCTTGTGACACTTTTATTACAACAGAAACCGTGCATTCGAAGAAAATAAAATTACCTAATTAAATAATTTAAAATGATCAAGTCTAATGATAATTAATGAGTATTACAGCTATAATTAATAACAATTCTAATTGAAAACCCAATCTTTCTTGATTAACTAATTCCCAATCCATTTCAACATGATGACCTCTCTTTTAATTGATGATCGTCTGCTTGGTAATCCTGAAATACTTCACTACTAGGTGGTTACCAACATACGATTTATTAAATGGCAAAAAGCTGCAATTGTTTTGGGGGATATTTAAATTGAAGTTAATTAGGAGATCACAAAGGATAATTGAAGCACAAGTAGGTGAGTACCACCATAAGCTCACAAAAAAAAAAAAAAAGGAAAAAAGAAGAAGATAAGAAGATAAGAAAATGTAAGCTATACATTAATTGACTTTTAAACACAATGGAAGATTAAAATTAACAAATAAAGATAAGCTAGATGCTGCTTTGACTTTCTAACATGATAGAAGATCAGGTAAAGAGAATTTGACTCTTTTATATCATTTCTCAATTTGTTACCAGTTTGCATAATAAAATATTAGACCTACTATTAATTTCCTCATGCATGATGTTTTATTATACTGAATCTGATAGAAAGAAGATGATTAAATGGATGGTTATGCCCCCTACAAATAAATTTCGCAACATTATTCCCAATGCTCTCGACTACAATTTGATGCTTAATGTAAGAAGAGCTAAACAAGAACTTTGAAAATTAAGTGGAACCGTTCGCCCATTAACATGTGTATTTCGAAGCTTTTAGTGACTTGGTTTTGTTCTAATTTCTTAACATCTTCGGACTACTCGCAATTCATGAAAATTTATTATTTCTTAGTTCACTTGAGTTAATTATTTTACATATATTTTATTCCGTTTTCCTTTACTTATTTTTTCTTTAAAACTACCATAAAAAACCTTGGAGATGATCTTGTGGGGCCATTTTTTGGGTCAAAATGATCTTAGAAAAAGATTATGGAATTCTTTTAAAGAGAAAAAAAAGTTGAAAAAAAAATTGTGCTAAAGTTGGTCGTGTTGTAGACGCATTGGTTATTCTGAGAGGTTTAGCTCAAAAATATGGTGTTTGTGTACTCAATGCCATGGCCTGATATATTTAAAACAAAAACGAGGGTTTTTTAATTGGTGAACGTGGGAAGGAGAATAATTTTAATTGGCTCGACATATTTGTAGAGGTCTTGTTAAATTGTTTTTTTTTTCTTTTAATTTTGAGCATTAACTCAAAGGTTATTGATTTTGTTGACTAAAGGTGCAGTTAGAAGTTTGATTCCTATTACACTTTTTTTTTTTATTTACAAAGAATCTTATTAAGCATATAAGAGAAGGGGGAAATGAGGTTGGTAAGAATTGAACCCCCACCTCGTAGTTGAAGGACAGTATCCTCAATCATTAGAACAAATGCTCAACCTCACTTTTTTCCCTTTTTACTTGTATGAGTTTAACTCTTTCCCAACACCAAAAAGAAATTTTGAGAAAAACTTTGAGAGATCTAGAAAGTAGAAATAATGAGAAATTTGGATAACTATTTTTACCCCTTATTTAGGGAGACAAGTTTTTCTCCTTATGACACGCATTCGAGTCTTCCACTGTTATTACTTAGGCATCTCCTCAATGGGAGCTTTTTTTTTTAACCACCCGATCCAGTCGCAAGATTATCCTTTTTTTATTAAAAAAAAGAGAAAGTATTAATGACACTTATAATTCTGTTGGGAATATTTGGTCGCGCGGGAAATACGAAAACTATGGAAAGCGAACCCAAACCTTATTATCACGTTAGAAATATGTTTAACCCTATCATTTAACTTATTGCAAACTTAAATCCACAACTCCTGCATGAGCACGATCCCACAACTACTTAGGCCACCCAATTGGTGGTAGATTATCTTTTTTTTTTTTTTTTTTATGGTTGGATTGATAACAAGTTCATCTCTTCTACTACTAGATCACAAAGTTTTGTTAAAAAAAAAAAAACAAAAAAAAAAAAAGATTACGCGGTTAAATTATGAAACTGAAAAAATTTTCATGTTTGGTCAGCTAATTCAATTTTTTTGCCCTAATCCTTTTGAGTGACTCCATTCACACAGAAGTTGGTCAAAATATAAATCACCAGCAACCCATTCAGGCAACAAGCCCATATGACATAAAACCTAATCCCATAGAGCCCAAATCAAATTAAAAAAAAAAAAACAAAAACAGATATTTTCTTTTCTCCAAGGTTCTTTTTTTTTTTTTAATATTTCTGATCACAATAATTAGCCCCTGGCAGACTCCATTTTAGTCTAATTTCTTCTCTGTTTGGCTCTCGTTGTCAGTCAGAAAAAATCAAACGGTGCAGAAGATTCCTGGTTCGTGCTTCGGCCGAGACGAGTAGCCTCGCTATGAAATCTTCATAAAGAGTGAGTTTTTCAGCTTCATTTTTCGTTTTTTTTTTTTTTTTCTTTTGTTAACACCTTTACATAAGTAATTTAAAAGAAAACCATCACAAAACCTTGGTTTCTTTGTTGAGAGTAATTTTTTCTTCTGGTTGATTTGTTAAGTCACATAATTTTAACGTTAAAGAAATTTGTGAATGATTATAAGCAGGCAGGTGTCGAAAGAATTGGAACTTATAATTAAAGTTGGAAAGGCTGAGTGCCATGCAATTTGCATATCAGGCATGCTTGCGTGCGAGTGCTTTCTTTCTACATGCAGGTTCGATGCAGCAGTCAAATGCGCCCAACTCGGTTGTCTCATGTAGACTTCCTATATCTTCCAAGTTCTGAATTGGTTAGGGTAATGAAATAAGCTTTTGAAATAAGGCCAATATATTGAGGCTTTACGATGATGACATGCTGTATTTACTCCTGTTAGTGCTCAAGAGAAACACAGGTTTATGTTCGCCTGCTAGTGTGCTTCTTGTATGATTTCTTACATATGTTTCCTGTCATGTGCAGCACCCAGTTAGCCGGAGTGACTATGACAACGTGATCGGCGACTTGCCATATCTAAAAGTAAATAGACTGGCGACTTGGAGATGATTGTCATGTTCTATGATGAAGCCCAGGTTACTCTGATTTGAAGATTTCTATCTACTTGTGTTCCTGCGAAGGACAAGTAATCTTGATACCCTGCTTAACCAGATGAGGGTTGTTGTAGTTGGTTTTTTTTTTATTTTTTATTTTTTTAATAAGTTTCTTTCTTTTTATCTTTTATAAAGATAAAAAAAAAAAAAAAAACAAAATTTTTTCGTGTACCTTTAACCTCCATTTTTGTTGACCATATTGGCAAACATCGTATCTAGCTCCAATATTTGTCTTTAAATTACAGTTCGCGATTTACCTGTTATGAATGCATTTTGAAGTTTGTGTAATTGGAATTGGATGATTATTTATGCAATGTTTTGGTTCAATCTTCCGCGTTAATCTACCGTAGGTAGACCTTGTAAATTGGGTTTTCTTCAGTTTAATGTTACAATTAGTTTATTAATGTTAGTGATTTTTCATGTTTCTGTTTTGAGTCCAACAATGATGTCTCTATCGTTATTTGAAATTCACTTTTGTTCTTGAATCCAGAGCGTGAATAGTCAAATCATTGTATTCATCTATTACAATGTTCTTTACTTTGAATCCATTGTTGTTACGTGTGAACTTTGTTGAATTGGGATTTGGATGCTTGTATTAGTGGTCAAAAGATTATAATGCAGTCAGACTAGGATAACCTGAGAAGGAAATGCTGAAGATAAATGGTGTCTAAGGCTCTGTCGTTTGCTATCTTCACTAAGCTGGAGAATTTTGGCCCGATATCTCCATCTTTTCATTTTTTTTCCTGCTAATTATAAGTTTATGCTTCATTTTGAATGTTTTGAAATTTAAACAGCTGCCTCGTATGCTTGGAGCTGGGTGAATTTGATTGTGAATCAAGTGATGGCTTCAGTGGCAAAATCTGCTTCAACAATGTTAAGCATCAATGCTCCCAGAATTCATCTCAGGAGCCTCAAATTGTTGAATACCTCAAATGTGCTCCATATACTTGACTTCCCCAAATTTAAGCTAATTGTTCTCTTGTGTGTTGTGCAAAGTAGGCTCCGTGGAAACCTTTACCTGTGCCATATGCTCTGACCCATGATGCCAATGGCGACTTCTTGAAGAAAAGTGGCAGCATATTTGAACCCTTGGATCTGATGACGAGGCTAAAGCACCAGTAAATGATCGTGAAGAGCTTGCAAACACGGTAAATCAGCCAAGTGGTGCAGTTTCAATTCCTTAAATGGCCAATGTGGCTTCTGAGCCTCTCTCTTCTTCTCGCCACAAGAAGGGTACCTACCTTGTGGCTTCCACTGTCATTTATATTCCTTGGCCCCAATATATTGCAAACCTGTTTTCCCAAATAGGAATGGATTGCATCTTTAATCTTGATGCTACCCTTTTTCTTCTCATGGTTGATTCTTGTTCCTGACCAATAGACATAGCACTATCTTGCAATAGCAGGCCTACTTCAGTCGCCTTTTATTTCATTCTCAGTTTTATTGGGCCCATCTTTTGCTTCTGTCTCTGCAATTTTTGACAAGGTATTGACTTGGTATTCAGCTTATGAGTGTTGCTTGGTTTGCTGGTTGCATTGCTCAAGCTCACAAGCAACTGTCCGCTGATTCTGCTGAGAATTAGTCCATTTCATTGTTACCAAACGCTACACAGATATGTAGTCTTTGGTTAATATGTTGCGCATACGATCAATGAGATGTAGATTTCAACTTTGTGTATGGTTAAATTACCGTGCTAAATTATGCAGTTCTTTTTTTTCATGTGGTAAGGGACATTGCTTGCAGTAAGAGGACCTGTGATGTTATCGTGCAAGATGAGGAAGAAATGTTGCGAAATTTTGGGGCTTTTACCTATAGCAATTTAATGTGTTGTCCAAATTCTGGTTTTCAACTTTCGCCTATAAATAAATAGGCTCCATTTATTTGCTAACATTGGCTAGCGCCTGTTTTATGAATTAAGGTTTTTTGTTTGTGATTTTGCTGGGACTGATATATTCTTTTCTATGTTGGCCAACAAGCAGTTTGCAACTGCGTATTGAATTCAGGAAAGAAGTATTAGGCTTGTTTATTGAATAGATGGATTACAGTTTTTATTTTATAAGTTTCTTATGTTCTAAGTAGTAGAAGATTAAAGAAACATCGACAAGATTGAAGTTTGATTCTCACTGTTGCGATGCCATTTGTTGTTGTTCCTTGTTTGACTTTCATTGATGATCTATTCCTCGATGTTGTAGTATCGATCCAATACTCATTGATGATCCAATATACATTGATGATCCTCTTTTTGTAACAAACAACGTGGGGAGAAATTGTTTTCAAATACATCAGTATGTCAAGGACAACCTGCATGATTCTTGCTGTAGGTAAACCGTATTTTTTAATGTAAAAGTGAAGTATTAATGGCAGATTTCCTGGGAAGAAAATAATTGTTATTGATTATACTTAGAAAGGAACACAAAAAAGCAATAATAATAAAAGCCGTATGTCAAAATCATTGATTATCAAAGAGAAACTGTATTTGTGTGGTGCCGTAGTTGCATCAAACTTCTGTTTGCAATTAATGATCTCTGAATATATGCTTGTTAATTTTAAAGTTTAATCTGTTGTTGCTTGTACACAATATATTGATTGTTGCAGCCATTTGCGGATGCTTATTCTGTTTTGGAGAATGAACTGATATGCCTTCTTGATGATGGTGATAGATGTTCAAGGGGGTCATACTATTGCTTCCAAAAATAATGCCAAATTTAGCACAGGGAATTTAGTTGTCTGAACATGCGTGTGTTTGGGAGGTATCTTATCGAGCTGCTTATGGTTTTTGTTCAAGTGAACTGGAATACTTGGAACTACTTGCAAGAGCTTCTGTTTTTATTTGAAGGGCCGGCCTTTTTTTGCTCTTTTGTAACTTCATTCGGCTTATAGAAAAGGGATGTCGTGTGGAGAAGTATGAGTGAACTTCAACTTGCAAGTGTCAACAATTTCTAATGATAGAAAATTGTAAAGACATGAGCAGATTACTTCCTCGTCTCCTGAAAGTATTTTCAACTCTTCCTTTCACTTGGCAAAAGCTTGCAGCTTTACATGTCTGAAATCTAGTATCTATTACTCAAAATTAAGCGATAGCAATACGGATCATGTTGATATTTCTGTACAGTGTCTTAAAGAATCCAACTTTAGTTTTATTGATTCTTTTTGATATTTCTCCTTTGTTTCACAATTTAAACTATAGTGACTTTCCTTGATGTTTCGTCACAGTTTTTGCCTCCAACCAGCCCACATTCTAGGAGCTTGCTGGCTACATGTTTGTTTTTATTATGCTGATTGGAACATGCATGTTATTTGGGGGTTGTCTGTGTTACGGTTTGTCTTGATTAGATTCTTGTTTAGCTGATAGAAAACTTGGTTTTGGTTTGGGTCAACAGAATGCCGGCAGCTCTTTTCTGTCTTGAATAAGATGGGGCCATGCAGCCTGGAAATCATCATGTCAGCCACTCTAATTAAGTATTGATTTTGTGGACATTGGCACTTACCATTTCATTTTGATGTTCTATGTAAGACTCGCCTGGAAGATGAAGAAATCTCTGATGGAAGATTGTTGTCACTTGCAAGGTCTTGTTGTGCCAGCTTTTGGGTATGCCTGCATCTTTCAAAACCTGCGAAATGTCAACTTGAATCACTTTGGAGCCTTTACGGTAATTACACAAATGTAGATTTCTGTTGTGTTAACAGATGAGTTTATTAATAATTTTAATGTTTTGATGTTCCAAGATATTCAAAGCTCAAGGTATCTGTCATACGACTCTTCGACTGTCTGTTTGGAACAACATTAGTTATTGCTCCATGGTTTATGCCAAATCATTCAATAATTTAAGGATTTTCTTTTTAATTCTTTGAAAAAAATATCTAGGCATTGTTTACTTGTGGAAGAATGGTTTTTATTTTTGTTTCTATTTTTCATCCCTTATTTCAGTTTTCAGTTTTCACGGAGATTTTGGGAATTGTGTTAAAATCTGTATGGTAGGTACAAGGGTGATCCTAGCGTTTTTTCATAGTGAATTAGAGTTAAGATTATGAAGTCATGGAACATTTTTCTTTTTCCTGATAGCTTTTTAGAACATTTATGTAGAAAAACATATCCACTATGATAAAACTGTTAAACCAATTTTTGTAATGAGAAAAATGGAAAGAGGTCCAAATTGTCACTATTCTTTTTCCTCACATATTCTATTGCCGGAGAACACTTTGTCTTGTATTCTAAATGTTTTAATAAAGATGATGATGGTGAGAGAGCGGTAATTTATTGTGGGTGTGAACTGTTTCTGAAATATTGTCTCTCTCCGTATCTCTTTTCTTTTTAGTTCTTTTTATGATTACATTTACATAGTATATTGTCTCATTCATCTGTGAAAGCTGAACACTGCTATACATTACGTCACAAAACGCAGTATATGCTAAACGTGAGGAATACAAAGTATTTATTAATTCATTATCGTGTATTCACATGCAATAGATTTTGGTCCTCTAACGATTAACCATAAGCTTGTAAAGCATTTCAAAAACCATGACAACCCCTTTCATATAGTAATATGTAGAGCTCTTGAAACGTATCATATAATATCTTTAAGAAGAAAGTGAACCATATGATCAACATCATCCACCCAAACCAATGTACAAGAACCATTAGAAGCATACAAGAAGTTCAGAGAGTAAATCAATTCAGCCCATGATTCTACGGTAATTTGAGTTTCGAGACCGGAGTACAGATTCTGCCAGTAATGCCAAAACGTAAATAGTCATGGCAATGATGGAAGCAGAGATAATGCTTGAGTGAGTGTCGAATGCATCTACTTGTTGGTATCTCATTTAAACGAAGGCACTGAAGGTGGCGAAGATGGAAACCATAATGTTATTCGGAAATGAGATCCCATTGATGTCATCCTGAAGATGCTGTGATCACTTGTGCTGTCGGGAGGGAAATAAAAAAACAAGAAAATCCAATTAAGTGAGTTGTGTTCCAACCAAGGTTCACAGAATCGAACCGGTCATTGAACTGAAAAGTTGAGAGATTCAAGGTTCAACCAATTCGACTGGTAAAACTGCGGTTAAACCGGTAAAATCGGTCTTTAATATTAAATATATCAAAATTAAATTTTTATATAGCTTATATAATTGTATAAAATGTTATATTATATAAGAATCATAATAAATATTTAAAATAAAATGTATTTTAAGAATTATACTAATATTTACATACATTAAGGATATTACAATTAGTATATTTAACAAAATATAATTTATAAAAATTAATTAAAAAAATTTTAAAGATTAATTTTATATTGAAAAATTTTTAATATTTAAAAATATATTTAACAAAATTAATAAAATAGTGATTAGCTATTAATTTTATAATTTTAAAGATTAAATTGAAAATTTTAATCAATTGAGGACTAAATTAAAATTTTTAGTTAAAATTAGAGTCTTAATTATAATTTAAAATTTTTTGGTCTAAACTGAACCGGTTCAACCGGTCCGATTTTTTGCCGATTTTTCCGGTTTTTGACCGATTTTTCCGATTTTTAACCGATTTTTCCGGTTTTTGACCGGTTTTTTCCGGTCTAGTCCAAATTTCATTTTTAAGTTTGAACCGGACTGGACAAGGGACCGGTTCTCGATTTTTCCAGTTGAACCGACCGATTCGGTCCGGTTCTTTCATCCTTAGTTCCAACATTTAACTAATCTAGTTTTTGTTAATTATGCTTGCAGAATTTAACTTTTGGTGTTTTTTTATATTTTTTTCTTCTTAAAAAAAACAAATAGTTTTTGAACAAAAACATCTTATATTATATTAAGCCGTCATTTTTAAAGAAAGATTTTTTTCTTATGTTATAAAATATTTTAAAAATATCCTTAAAATATTTTTCTGGAAACATTTAAAGCTACATGTACGTTGGGCATAAACAGTGATCGTGATTAGGCTTAACTTCGGCGGGTCCACACAAAAGTTAAGGCACACAACATTGTTTCGAATCAGGCTTCAAGGGATCTCCAGTCTATATCTTACGTCTAAACTCAACCCTAGAGAGAGGGAAAAAAAAAAGAGCTCGAGCTGACCAAGACGTCTGCTAATTATAAAAGTATCTTTTTTACCTTTTTTTCGGGTATAATAAGCATTCAAAATAATTACATAATAAATATTAGGAGAATGTAGTACTTTTACAAACTTATATGATAACCACAAATATACTCATGTAAAAGAAAGAAAAAATCAAATCATTTACGGGAAACTAGAAAAATGCATTGATTATATTTTTATATATTTTTTTCCTGTCAAATATATATTTTTATATATAATAAAAATAATAAAATTTAAATAAAATTTGAGTGATGGGCCTAAAATTTAGGCCGCCCAACCCTACAGATAGCCCGAGACAAAAACTTTTGGGGTCTGTTGGGCTCTCTTTTGTTTTTCCTTTTTTTGGCTGTGGGGCATTGTACGCCCTTCATAGTTTCCAAATTTAAGCTATGCAGAATAGTTGGTAATTGAAACTTTTAATCAAAGGGTCAATATTTTATCTTTAGTTTTCTTACACATTAGTCTTTTTTTTTTTATGATAATAGATTATTTTCACAAATTATACAAAAGAAAAAAGAACATTTCCAATTTTTCACTAAAACCAAACGGTAAACATTGGCGGAGGTGGGAATTGGGCATAAGCAAAATTTGCTTTAAAAAATTTGTATTTAGGTAATATTTTAAGATTAAAAAAAAAAAACAAGAGAAAAACTAATTTTGTATTATTTCTTGGAGGTGGACCCCACCCCTACGAACATCTATGGCCAAAGTGCTCCATCTACGCAATGATGCCCAAAACGGAAAAAAAAAAAATATAGGGTTAATATTAAAAATTAGCATAATTTTTTTTTAAAAAAATTTAGCACAATTTTTAAAAATTAATAAATTTAATATAATTTAATTATTTTTTTATAAATCTAGTACAATCTTTAATAATTAACAAATTTAATACAGTTTAATTATAAAAAAAAAAACTAGCATACTATTAATTAAAAATAATCAGTTAAAAGTAACTAAATTCTTTAATATACACATATGACACATTTACGTTTAAATTTAGTACAGTTTAAAACTTCCAAATATCATATGTGTATATATGCATACTGTATTTTTGATTATTTTTAATTGACAATATATCAGATTTGTTAAAAAATAATTGAACATCTAAATTTAATATAATTTAAAATTTTCAAATGTCATATGTGCATATATGCAAATTGAGAATTCGATTATTTTTAACTGATAATATACTAGATTTGTTAAAAAATAATTAAATTGTATAAAATTTATTAATTATTAAAAATTGTGATATATTTGTAAGAACACAAGTAAATTATATTAGATTTATTATTTTTTAAAAATTATACTAAATTTATAAAAAAAAAAAACCTCAAAAGTTGTACTATTTTTTTATATTAACCTAAAAATATATGATTTTTAAATTCTAAGACGTGCTAGTAGTGTGACAAACCAAGACTGATTGCATAGAGATGAACAATACACAGTCACTTTATTTATTTATTTATTTTTATTATAACATTCAATTTGGCAGTGCCAGTCACAAATCTATTTTATCTTGATAAAAAAAAAACAAATCTATTTTAATTATGGTAAATTTTTGTGGGTATATAAAAAATTATTTATATTGTATATATGTTGTAATAAGCAGTATATTTTGTTTAATTATAATAATAAAATATGAAATAAAAAATTAATTTTTTTAGTTTAAATTTTTTTGTTTATAATTATATAAAATATATTGATTATTATAATATATACATTATATAAATAATTTTTTGTATATATTTATAATGGAGCCTTTTTATAATTTATCATTTTTCCGCTTCAGAATCCCAGCAAGCCTGAAGCCAATGTAAAATTGCTAAACCAAACGAACTTTAAAACACGAATTCGAAGCGAGAGGTTCGGACTCGTTTTTGTCTATTGAAAATTTTGAACTCCGTACTCGCCGGGTTAGAAGCCGACTTTAAATTATTGTGAGCAAAAGAAGGCGAAAGGACCTCAACAGCCTAGCAGGACAGCCAGAGGTGTTAAAAAAGTCCAAAATTTTAGTCCACTCACAAAATTGAATTGAATATTAAGTTAATTGAATTGATTTTATAATTATTTAATTAAATTAAATAAAAATTAAAATTTTTTATTTGATTTTAGTTTATAATATAAAAAATTTATAGTTAACTGAACCGAACAGAAATATTATATATATATATATATATATATATATATTATAATGAAAATATATTATTACTACAATTATTAGCAACAAATAAATATTGAAAGTATTGTTAGACCTTAATTGATCACTTATTTTATCTTATAAATAATGATAATTTTACATTTTTAGAAAAAAATTTGGTTAACCGTTTCCGAACCGGAAGTTTTGATTAACAAAAAATCGGTTAACCAAATTCTCGATTCAGAAATAGTTTTTATTTTCCACTGATCGAAAACTTTAGTTCGACAATGATTTTTATAGTTTGGTTCGGACACCGAACGGTTAGCACCACTAAGGGTAACAATACACAGCAGGAGAAGAACACATATACATATTTTTTTTCTCTGTCACAGAGCCAACAAAAAAAAATAAAGTCGCTAAAATACAAGACGAGGTTTCAAAGCACGGGACAAGAACATAAAGCTGCCTTCTAAAATTCTCTAGCAGTAAGAGAAACAAACAAGTGAGAGAGAGTCTAAGAGAGAATAAAAAAAAAAGTTGATAGAAGTGGGGCATTGTACACTAATTGTACAATGTATGATTCAATTAGTTTCTTAATAAAAGAAAAAATAATATAATAAATCTGCGGGGTATCGAATGAACCTAAAATTACTTACAATACTAAATTGGATGCAGAAACAATCAGAAAGATGATTTTCCAAATTTTTAATTCTTTACCATTGCCCCTCTCCCCTTTTTTTTAAGTAAAATAGTGCC